>JAUPFN010000007.1:38605934-39975934 GCA_036924255.1 Apodemia mormo
GTGTGTGTGTGTGTGTGTGTACGTACGGTGTGGCGAGGTGTGGCGCTGCGGCGCGGCTGCCCAGCACGATACGGTACTGCACCACATGCACGTCCGCGCGCAACTGCCGAAGATTTTTCTTCTGAAAAAAAAAAACACTTTCTTTTAACAAATATTTTAACTTAATCATATTATTTTCCGAAAAGGTAGTGAGATACATATATTATAATCTATCAATAACTCAAACTAAACAAGTGTAAATCGTTTTTTTTAAAGCTTTTCATTTAAACTTCTGAAAAAAAGCACACATATTGTGCAAGTACAGTAGCGGTACAAATAGGTTCGTCAGTTTTCAAATTGATTCATTAAACAAGCTGCAAACACATATGATCTTTTGAAAATTTGTCACATAATAGACTGTTGTATAAAAAATTATGCTTAGCTGTTCGATAACATGGTTTAGACTTGCTTGCATCAACACTATTTCCTTATTTTATCTTGTGTAAATGGTTATTATCTAAAGAGATGCTAAAGTTTTTTTAATTATAACCTTTTTATTGATTTGACCTACCATAAATATTTATGATTACCATAACTATTTATCTATATACGTTGTTATTTGTAGATTTCTAGTGTTATTCAATATTTTATTGCAAAATATATTTGCCATAAATATAATATCCTTTATTTTCGTAATGTCATAATAATGCCGAGACCTTTAATAATGGAAGAACGAACAGCAATAATTGCCGAACATGAAGCTGGCTATAACATCAGTGATATATCATGTCGTCTGAATGTGTCCAGGGATTGTGTGAGATTCTGGATAAGAAGACACGGGGAAGAAGGTGCACTCGTAGTAAAAGTTAAATCTATTCGATTGAGATAAACTTTATTTGATAGAAAACGTCACATTTACTTAATATTAGTAGAACTGTTTTTTGTACTGGTATGTTGGCATGATTGATTCGTACACTTGTGCAAGCGAAACTAGATCTTAAGATGACGAACTTATTTTTACCGTGACTATACATCCCAAAAATTCAAAAACGATTATATACATCCATGTAAATTTCTGAGAAAGACCTTAATATAGTATCCCCAACTATTCAATAACGTTTATTCATTCATGTAAACTTTTATAAACGTTTTAAGAGCGCGTATTCAATTAACCGCAGGTTCAAAATCTGGTAGGCATACGATTACGCGCGAGGATTTATAGTGTTTTTAAAATAATTCGTCTAAAATAAATAAGTTCATACAACGGACTAAAAAAATAAGTATTTTGAGCAATACCTCAATTCACATATAATAAATATTTTAGGTTTCTATTGAAATACTTACTGGTGAAAAAAGGTTAAAAGTGAACTGATTTTGTAAATTTTAATATTATTTTTTAATATCTAACAACATTATTTTCGTCATTTTGGCTCTGTGTTGCACGTTAAGACCATAATATATCCTGTTGGTAAAATGCATAAAATAAAATATTTTGGCACATTACAATGGTTGCATTCAACTTGAAAGATAACTCTGACGCCTATTTTCGTAATACGCTATAGAAGGAATTGTCTTCGCTTTAAAAACCATTATCAAGTTATATTCTTGCTCTGTAGTGCACTAAATCAAGACTTGCAAAAACTATAATATCATTCGAATAATCTGCTCACATTATTACGATATAAAAACTCGAAAACATGAAGTTTTCGTTGCGAATCGAATACACGCTCGTAATATAGCACCTTTTATATATTCAAAAATCGTGACAGCTAGATATTGTTTTGTTTTTAGATTTATGTTGTAATTGTCCTGATGCTTATTTAAAAGCGAAACCGGTTGGTTGATATATGTAATAATTTATTGTGAAACAATACAAGTGTTTTAATATTAGATATTGAATGAAAATGGAGTTTCACCAAGTGCCGACAACAAAGAGTGTAGAATATACCTCCCTAAAATTCAAAAAGGATTATTCATCTATGTGAACTTCTATAAAACATCATGAATAACTTTAGTGTATCTATTACCCTAACAAAGTCATTCATGAGAGGGACCAGAAAAAATCCTACTTATGGGCAGTTGCTCTACTTACAAAAACAAATTATATGGAAAATATTTTTCCACACTACAATACTTTTGTACTGCGTACCATACGTACAATATTAGTCACATTTATTTTATTTATTTATTTATTTACTCGTCACAAAGCTAGTAGAGTACAACCATCATGCTAGGTTATTCTATTAAAATATTTCTAACTTTGTGAGATTCTGGTGCCTGCAAAAGGTATTTCATAAAAAACCTGTTACACAGGTCACCAGCGTTCTCCCTCCGAAATAAATCATTGTCTTATACAGGGTGTCCCAGAACTCAACGTCAAGCCGAAACGGGGTGACAGGATAGATCATAACCATCACGAGAAAAATCAGAAAAAAAAATCTATCCCATGCAGTTTGAAAATTATGGGCATTTTAAGAAAAACCTATAAATTTGGTCTAACTGTACCATTTTTCGGTTATTGTGGTTAATTTTTATTATTTTTGTTCATTTAAACTTTGGAACCGTAACCCTAAATAACATCTCGAGAATCACAGTCTAAAATAATGACACAATTACCCCAAGTTTTCTAGAATTTAGACTATTTGTTAAACTATGAATTTAAAATTTTCAAACTTTGTCGACTTTGAAACACCCTCCTTTAAAAAAAATGTACTAGAGTGCCTTGGCAAGTGCCATTAAGAGTTGGCGCATTTAATCAGGATTGTAAAATGGTACAATACTTGTTAGTTTCACTAAAAAAAACGAGTAAAAAATAAAAACCTCAAGTAACTCGATTTTTGCTAACCCATTTTACTCAGTTAAAATGTTTTTTATTCGCACAAGCCCTTGGTAGGTTTTTATTTTACGGTAAAATGATGAGAGATATGGATAGTGGACATGTTTGCCATGAGCGAGCGAGACAGATAGTGACGCCACTTTTACCAAAGCAACAAAATACTAATAAAATCATGAAAAATGTTGACCTTGTTTTGTTTAGGTTTATTGGAATAAAAGTCAGATTTGAAAATAACATTTTTTATTATAACAAATGTTCAAATTGTTTACCATCAGCTTCAACACACGCCCTACATCTTCTTAAAAAAGATCTACTTATTAGCCGGGCATATCCTCGAGAGTTGATGTCCTCAGCAGCTTGAGAAATTCGTTCACGCAGCTCGGCTACGCTCTCAATGGGCTTAGAATAAACTTTTTCTTTGAGAACGCCCCAATAAAAAAAATCCAGGGGATTTAAATCTGGGGAACGGGCTGGCCACAAGATAGTGCCTGAACGTCCAATCCACCTTCCCGGATAAACTTGGTCAAGGAAATCTCTTACTTGCACTGCGTAATGCGCTGGGCAGCCATCTTGTTGATACCACATGTGGCGACGATCCGTCGCCACATGTGGTACGTCCTCTAACAAACTTGGTAAATTTTCTCGTAAAAAATTTAGATAATTCGTGCCATTCAAATTCTCAGGCAGCTCAAAAGGCCCAACAATTTTGCCGTTTAAAATTCCTGTCCACAGGTTAACTTTAAAGCGATATTGGGATCGGTCTTCTCGCATTAAATGTGGATTCTCCACATGCCACTCATGAAAATTGTGTAAGTTTATGTAGCCATCTTTTTTAAATGTAGATTCATCCGACCAGAGAATTTTTTGGATGAATTGGGGATTTTCATTATGCCTCTGTAGCATTGTTCTACAAAATGAAATCCTTTCAGCATAATCTCGAGGGAGAAGACTTTGAACTCGTTGTACGTGAAACGGATGCATTTCAGCTCTTTGTAAAATACGATGTGCTGTGCTTTTGGGTATTCCCGTTCTTTCTTCAATTCCACGAACGGAAATACTTGGGTCATCTGCGACCTCTTCCAACACTTCTTCTTCGTAAGGAAAGCGAGGTCTACCTCCAGCCCGTATTTGATTCGGAAAATGGCCGCCCTCTGTGAGTGAACGGTGCACATTAACAAACACGCGGTGATCCGGATAGCGCTCTAAATTTGGATATCTTTCACGATAAAGTCTAGCGGCGGCACTTGCATTGCATCTGCATTCCCCATAAATGAGATGCATGTTCGCATATTCTTGTGAAGTGTAGCGCGTAGGCATAGTGATGACAAGGATGTCAACACAAAAGTCCAATTCCAAAAGAGAGAAGCCAAAGTTGCCGGTATGTAATCAACAAGTCCAATTCACAAAAATCCAAGTCCAAAAAGAAAAGCCAAAGTTGTCAGTACTAAATTAACACAAGCGAATACGGAAAGGTGCGCAGTAGACGAATGAGCGAAATGTACTAACTGGTGTCAGACTGGCAGCGTAGCTATTTGCTTGGTATGGCGTCTGTATCTGTTTCATTCGCAATCGTTTAAACGACGCATCTCCGTCTCACTGCGTGGCGTCACTATCTGTCTCGCTCGCTCATGGCAAACATGTCCACTATCCATCTCTCTCATCATTTTGCCGTAAAATAAAGAATCTACTAAAGGCTTGTGCGAATAAAAAACATTTTAACTGAGTAAAATGGGTTAGCAAAAATCGGGTTACTTGAGGTTTTTATTTTTTACTCGTTTTTTTTTAGTATGAAACTAACAAGTATTGTACCATTTTACAATCCTGATTAAATGCGCCAACTCTTAATGGCACTTGCCAAGGCACTCTAGTACATTTTTTTTAAAGGAGGGTGTTTCAAAGTCGACAAAGTTTGAAAATTTTAAATTCATAGTTTAACAAATACTCTAAATTCTAGGAAACTTGGGGTAATTGTGTCATTATTTTAGACTGTGATTCTCGAGATGTTATTTAGGGTTACGGTTCCAAAGTTTAAATGAACAAAAATAATAAAAATTAACCACAATAATCGAAAACTGGTACAGTTAGACCAAATTTCTAGGTTTTTCTTAAAATGCCCATAATTTTCAAACTGCATGGGATAGATTTTTTTTCTGATTTTTCTCGTGATGGTTATGATCTATCCTGTCACCCCGTTTCGGCTTGACGTTGAGTTCTGGGACACCCTGTATACTATAACACAATTTAAGTTAAAATACTGAAATTTATAGGTAAACAGGATTAAATCATTTAGTCGTTGTGAACATTAATTAGCAACACAGTAAATAATAATGTGTAGGTGTATGTATAATGAATGTAACAGAGTATTTTTATATCTTGTTGTATGTTATTTTTGTTTAACCTATATGTGGACAAGTGTTGAAACGTCAAGGTCATTGAATATGGGAATACGCTTGAGTGATCTAGTGGTAAACGGCGTGCTTCATGCAGATGACGCTGTACGTTTAGGCTCAACTCCATCTGAGGTTTAAACACTGGCCACAGTCATGAATTATGATTGTAAGAGTATGGGCTTACAATTGAATGCAAAGAACATTAAAGTTTTAGAATTTGAAAGAGAAGCAACCAGAATAGAATTAAGAGTAGTGGTCGATGATGTAGTGCTGGAACGGAATGTGTTTGTATATCTTGGATATGCTTTTAGCAGGGATGAAAGGTACATTACTGATGTCGAAAAAAGCGTGTGTGCAGGGGAACAGAGTGAACGAAGCGTTAGGGAGACTACTTAAAAGCATAGTTTTAAATCAGGTTGCCCGTCTTGTCCTGCGTGATAATGTGCTTATCCCAACGCTTTTATATGGACGTGAAAGTTGGGTATGTTAGAAAGGACATGAAAGTAGAATCAATGCGATCAAAATGAGATCGATGTGAGAGAGGCCTGAAAGAGAGTGTCGGTGTAAAAGATGAGGAAGGGCATGCTCCGTTGGTGGGACATGTAGAAAGAAATAGAATATATTATATATTCTATTCTATTATATGTTAGATGAAAGGTTAACAAAACAGATATACAATGCGAATGTTGAAAGATGTAGGTAACGGGGAGGGCCAAGACTGACATACCATGATCGATTGGTACTGTCCGAAGGTGGTGTCAAGTCTTCACATTCAGCGTCTTTGTATGAAGAGAATAATGAATGTGAAGGAAGCGAGACAAGTCTGCAAGGATCGTGATGTATGGCTTTTCAGATACAAAATTTATATTAACCTTTAAATACAGAGATAGTCTAAAAAATCACACACCTGACAACTGGCCCATTGCGTTATCTGATACACGGCGCCGTCCATACATGCGTAGTACATCACCAATAGGCCCATCATACTCGATTCCGCCCAGATGTCTCCCTGCAATTGAAAACTGCATAATATAGCGCTTTATATCATCCGGAATTCACTGGAACTTCCACTCTTTACATCCTTAAGAAAGAGCGCAGTCCAACCCTTACTACTGAATAACGGGCGTATATAAGGTTTCAGAAGGGGGAATCGCGAAGTAGTGATGAATATTTTTAGAAGTTGCAGTCCCATAAAGTCCCAGTCCCTTCAACGTGAACAATGCGCATCTTTTTATTAGTTTCAATTTGTAAGTCAAGAAGTGGGACTTTGTACGCGAAGATGTTGTAGTTTATTTTTTAATTTAAAAATGTGCACATATTAAAATTATTGCCGACCATTTGAGCAGCTTTTCGTTGTATGTGGCCAGAAGCAAGAAACTAGTATTGGGGAGAGAGCACTTTAAGTGATTTCAGTTTGATAAAGTCTTTGGACGACCTTATAAAAAATCCCAACATCTTTGATGCCTTGCATACAATATGTTCCACATGTTTATCATAAAACAGTTTACTGTCAAATATAACTCCTAAATTTCGTATTTTCGATACACGTGCGAGTTCAAGATTTTTGATAGTGTAGGTACATTGATTTATATACATTGCGTTTCCGTGTAAAGGATACAACAAAACATTTTGAAACATTAAGATCTAGACTTTTCAGAGTACAATATTGATCAAGTCTTAGCAAATCACTTAGAAACATTTGGTATGAATTGTTGTTTACTACCCTAAATATTTTCAAATCGTCAGCGAGGAGCTAAAATTTTTAGTTTTTAAAACAAATATCGATATCCAGACTGTAAATAATAAAAAGTAAAGGCTCTAGCAAGGAACCTTGAGGTACTCCTGAGGGTACACCATTACGAGGTGTAACCGTTAAGTACTACAGCTTGTGACCTATTTTTTACATATGAGATGAATCATCGGTATAAATCGCCTCTAATGCCAGCTTTTGCCATTTTTTGTAATAGAATGGTGAGGTTTATTCGGTCAAATGCCTTACTAAAGTCAGTGAATATAGCGACTCTCCATTTTATCAGACACATAATCGGTGAAAAGGCGAGATTTGATACTATGGACCTTCTCTTAATGAATCCGTGTTGATAGGGGCCAAGACGGGACTTTAAGACCGAGTACAGCGGATCATATACAATTCGTTCTAATACTTTGGCTAGAACACAGAGTTTTGAGATGGGTCGATAATTGTCAACTAAGTGCTTCGCGCCTTTCTTGTAAACAGGGGATATAAAAGCTGATGTCCAGATTGTAGGGACAGCCAGGGGATTGAAAATCAATATATTGAATATGACATATTGAATTAATTATATGTAAAAGGGAAACCGAAATTCCGGTGATAAGTGCAACTTACTGCTACTGAACTAATTTTGTAGAGGGCAAAGTGACGCATAACTTTTACACTAAGCATTTTTCGATAAACTCCCTTTCAAGAAAAAATTTAGTCACAAAACCTATTATTTTTTAAATAACTTTCCTGGCTTAACATGGGTTCTGTCAAGGCCAAATTTGTATGCATATTCTTGGAATCAATACTATTAGTTAAGTTTCTGAACGTTGTAACAAAACTGTATGGAAGTGGAGACACCTATGTAATACTGTATGTAACTAGTTGTTTAGAATTATAATAAAGTTCTCGGTAGTTAAAAGCGGTTGAAAGTCAACGTGTTTCATCAGGTTATGGGCCCAGCACGCTTCCACTGCGCTACTCTATATTGGCTATAAAAAATTGGCTAGGCGCTGGTATCTTAGAATAGAAGTTGGTCGAAATTATGTCTATTCTGCAGTCAGAATGAACTAAACTTCGACCGACTTCTATTGATCCAGTGATCAACATTTGAAAGGACAAAAAAAATGAATGTATTAACGTTAAAATAATATTATGATTGTAATAAACGAAATAATTTGCTTGATTCATTGTTCTGTGTTTTTACTCCTTTATCTTAACCACAGACGGTCTGTGGTTTGTGTCCTATTGTAATGTATGTGGATTGGTAAGTACCATAACTCAGTACTTCTGGGTGTAAATACAAGCTACATTGATATATTAAGAAATCAGTGTATCCAATTTACTCCATGGTTTTTACTTTATACCTTATGTTTAAACTTGAAATCTGTTGCTCATGGATCAATAACGAAACCAAAACAATAGATTGGAAAATAAATTTTCCAATGTTTACGTAAGCATGGGGTGAGGAGGTAAAAGGCTTGCTTATTTTTTGTTAACTTGGGGGAGAAGTTATTAGAGATAAGTATTACGTAATACTTGAAAGTCCCAAAACCATCAAAAATCAAAATAAGACACTTAAAACACACACTTATTATGCAAGGGTTTTAGAAAATTTTGGATCACGGTATAGCAGAAAATTTATGTAGAAGTATCCATAAAATAATGACACAAATATTTTTATATTAAGATACCAAATAACACATTTGACTATCGGACAGGGTTTTCTTTACTTTCTTTACACAGTGTATGGGTATGTCTAAAGTTCTTAATGAATCCGCAGGCTGTTGCCTCAAGGTGTGTTCACCCTCCTTAGTTGGGCAGTTTCCCTATTGGTATTTGTGTGAGGGTATAATCGACATTGGTTAAATAATGCGGTAACCTCTTTAGCGGAATGTCGTATCTTGCACTGCGCGCAGTACCGCGCCGCGTAGCACGGGCGCGCCGTCAGCACGCGCTTGTGCCGCCGCCCACAGTTGGTGCACCTGCCGGACACACGTCACCACCTCATCACACACACGACACCTTTCAATCCTGAAAAAACCTTAAAAACTAGTTATACGTATGTATAGCTAGCGATCAGTACAATCGACGTAATCGATCATATAGCAAAGAAGAATTTCGCCGCCTCGAGCCTGTCGACACTAGCTCGGCGGAAGAGCGTCCCGGCTTTAGGGAAATGGTCGCAGGTTCAAATCCCGCGTGTCGATATTTTTCTTTGTTGTTTTTAAGGTTTTTCCAGATTCCCAAGCACGGGGTGAGTGCTATAACACAAAAATAATTACCTTTAAATCCTGCTAATCCATAGTAAGTGGACAAAAAAACGTGTGTGTGTGTACTAATGTACGCACGTAAAAAATTATACCACAGAATACTGGAGACTAATAGAAGTCAATCTACATACAAGTAATATACGAAAAACGCTATGTGTGCGTTCGGGACAGTTTGCTCCGCATTATTCAAGGATATCGCGTCCGTGAGAGGTATCTATGTGTGCGTTACTTGAATATTACTTGTATTGAGAAAACTACACTAATAATAGAAATAATGATATTATAAATTTTTAAATTTTTAATATGAATTTATGAATATTTTATTTGCAAGAAAATGGTATTACACATGTCCTTAAGTTTACATTTTAATACTATAGCGTATTACATCATTATATGGTGTGCAAATATTTAACATTTTTAAAAAAAATATTAGGTTTTCTATTTACAAAAGCTTTAAATTATTTTTTTACAGATAAATACATATCAATATCAAATTCAATCAATTCAATAATTATATTTGCTTATAATATTTCCTTGTAACCAGTTGGTTGGAAGAAATCTCTGTTACTAAAGATAAGCTCATCCTATGTACTTTTTTTAAATTTTATGTTTAAGTGATTACTGTGTACGATAAAGAATTAAATAAATAAATTATATTTTTTTTACAATAATCATCATTCCCGGTTTCCTTGCAGAGTAGGTAGAGTAAACCAATAATCTATAGACTTTCCGCTTCGCCACGATTCACTGGCTTGATGGTTGGTGAGATGAGTGGTGATCCTTATCACCGATTACCGACCTGGCAACGATTATCGACTATTTCAAGCAATAACTGGGACTGACACCTTTACATGCTCATCCGAGGCACGGGAGTGGCAACAAACCACCACGCCAGATTCCGCATATATATATATATATATATATATATATATATATATATATATATATATATATATATATATATATATATATATATACACTAGCTGTTGCCCGCGACTTAGTCCGCGCGTACTTCGTTTACTCCGCACAGCACCTCCCCCGTAGGTGCTAGCGTGATAATATGTAGCCTTTATGTTGACCCGACCTGTTGGTAATATTCATGCAAAATTTGAAGTAAATCCATGCAGTATTTTTTACGATTTTACTATATATATATATATATATATATATATATATATATATATATATATATATATATATATATATATATATAACATATAAGTAATAACATAGAAAATTACGTGTACCATTTGAGAATAGGGATGATAATTAATTAGAAACCCGATAACAGTAAATGTGAGGATACCTAATGGTATTGGCAGCAAATTCCATCTTGTCCTGTAGCTGTGTTAACAGTTGACTTAATTCACTCCAAGCTGCTTCTACATGTCGAGACTCCAGCGCTCGCCTCTCATATAGTTCACGACGCTCCTGTGTAATTTAAATCAGTTTTTCATCGGGAAATAATTATTTGACCCTCCAAAATCTTTATAGATCTATTGTAAATGAACAGTAAAAATAAATAATGTATATTGTATATTTAATTTATGTATAAATTATTGCGTACTCGTAATGTGAAAGTGTGAGAGAGGTTAGGCTTGAAAGAAAGTGTTGGTGTAAAGATGAGAAAGGGCATGCTCTATTTCTTCGGACATGTAGAAAGAATGGTGTATGAAAGATTAACAAAACAGATATACAATGCGAATGTGGAAGGATGTAGGTACCGGGGAAGACCAAGACTGACATACCACGATCAGATTGATCGAGTACTGTCCAAAGGTGGTTGCAATAGTCCTCGCAACCGGCGTGTGTGTATGAAGAGTGATGAATGTGGAGGAAGCGAGACAAGCCTGCAAGGATTGTGATGTATGGCACTCAGTTTGCTCTGCCTGCCCCGTAAAGGATCTGGCGTGAAGATATGTATTATGTGTATAAACATATAAGTTGATTAAGATTTCAAGATTTTTATTGCCCCAAATATTGCCCCAAATACTTATCCAATTATAAATATAAATAAAGAACTTTACATGAGTCCGCAGAATGTTAACGCCAATGTAAGGTATCCAGCAATAGAGAATAGTTTTTGTTTATCATTATTCTTTACATTAAACAAACAGATAATTTTCCTGATGGAAAGAGAAAACATGTGACATTCCAATCTCACCACATGTATATCAATCAATGCATCATTAACATCTTACTTGTCTGTAAGCGATGATTTTTCCTCTCTGTAAAGAGAACCATCTGTTTGTTGACTATCTGATGAAATACAAAAATAAATTGGTAAATTGCGTGTCGGGTCACGCGCGATGTAGGTTTCCGAAGTTGTTCATCACAATAATACGGACTAAGAAGAGGGCTTTTAGTATTTCATAGTGTGAACATTTAACCTATTTACCGTCAATGACGGTATATACCCGCACTACAGATTTACCGCCTATAAAAATTCTCCAAGTACATTTTGTAAGTTGGTCGGGTATTACAAAAAACTTGTAAACCCTTCTAAGCCATGATAGTTTTTCTTTGAATTTCATTATATTTACTACTACCGTGAATTTTTCCCACCCACAAATCCAACCGTTTAGCTTGCAGAGGCGGTGCGGGGGGCGACACTTAACTCTATCAAAAATTAGCACTTTAAAGCTTAATAATTCAAAAACAATTCTCTCAACCGAAAAACTGCTTTGACAACCCTACAATATTTTTTAAAATCCTATCCAACGATTCCCTACACTTCAAGGTACACGAGAAAAAAAATTACATACCCACTTTACATGTACAAGAGTTATCCCAAAAAAGTTTTTTTTCAAGATTTTATTTAGCCACATTGTTGCCATGATTAATATGTATATTCATGGCAAAATATAGCTTTTCAGTACTGCAGACCTCGGAGTTAGGCTGAGGACGGATGGGCAGACATAGCGAAACTATAAGGGTTCCTAGTTTACCAATATTCATGATTGGCGGACACCTTACATCGGCATTAACATTCTGCGGACCAATGTAAAGTTCTTTCAAAATGTAGATAAGCTGTGTAAGTAGAAAGCCTGAATTTTATCTATTTAGGAAATAAAAAATATATATCATATTTACTGGTTCACCGATGAGATCAAAAGCATGTTGCAATATTTTAAAAGCTTCTTCCGCACCAGGTTGTTGATTTTTGTCAGGATGTACTAAAAAGGCCTGTCTACGATAGTAGCGCTTGATGTCTTCATCAGAACATGTGACACTTACACCCAAAATGCTGCAACATTATCAAAATCAAGTAAATAAAACTCACCTCGAACTGGGCAATTTGTCATTTTTACAACATTAGATAGCAAAAAAGCACATGGCTCTTCTGATGGTACACTTTTCAGAAATAAAACTTTTTACAAGTTATTTTGACTCTTCAACATATTTTTTAAAAACTACTAACGGATCGGAAACGCGGCCACACACTGAGAAGATCCGGCGGAAGAAATTCAGCGGATTTGTCTTTTTTCATATCATTTACATATTATTTACAATATCACAATATTACAAAAAATATCATATGTCATATATGAGATCGGTATTAGGAGCAATTAATCCCAGGCTTTTTTGTTTTCTAAATAATCTAAGATTTTATAATATCCTTTTTTACACAGTTTTGTTTTAATACATCTTGTAAATTTATTGACTGGTATATTTCTTACAGTTTCGGGAAGTTAATTGTAAAAGCGTATACATTGCCCCATAAGAGTTACTTATTCTGCAGAGACGAGATGCATGCACAACAAGTTTTCGTTCCTTGTATTTAGTGAGTGTATGTTACATTTTTTAAACAAGCAAATTATTTTCCATACATCAAGTTCTCAAATATATATTGGAATATAACAGAATATTTTTTTTTTTTTAATTTTTCTCTCAGGGAAACCCTCGGCCTTTTATGTGAACCATTTAGTTTCTGTTTAATACATTGACAATATACTAAATGTGTAATTATTTATGCCTACTGTATTCATATTATACCTGTATGGATCTTTTCCTTTGCATGCTAATAGACGTTTCATAGCTTCTTCTCCAGTTGCAGGCAATGGTATATTTGTATTCAATTTTGTGGATTCCTTTTCATTTTCACTTTCCGTTTCTAAAACAATATGACTTAATTTATTTAACATTTTTATGTAGTTTACTAATAGCACTTTATCAGTTGTAGTGCCGTAAATTGGGTCATGTTAGTATACAATTCAAAATAGCCACAAATTAGATGTTACCTTACTTGTTACATAATACAAAGTAGGTTTGCTAGGTTGTCTAAAGTCCCACACACCACACCTCGCTTAAAACTGTAAGTGATATTGCAATAACACTTGACAAATGCTACTTTACGGAAACATGTATACAATTTACAATTCTTTAAGTATAGTGACAGAGTGTAATTTTTATTAAGATTTTTGAGATTCTTGTGAAATGGTACATATTTAGTAGGTATTATAAGTATAGGTTAATTATATTGTTCAATGATTTTTAAGTTTTAGTATAAATTAATATTAAATAAATAAAAAAAGTCACTTTGTAGAATTATAAAAAAACGAGGATCTTGCACAGGTTATATATTACATTCTAGCCAAAAGGACTACACCTCATTAGTGGCATTTCCACCTGCCTCTTCCGTTATATTAGCGTGTATCTATTTCATTTAGAAATACGTATAGAATATACATATTATAGTATGACTTAGCTAACTTGTAAGACTAGCTGACCGCTTCTGCCATGAGAAGATAAAAAGGTTATTCATATAAGAAATGCCATACAATCTTTCATCTCTATTTCAGCCACTGAGGGATTAATTAAAAAATAAAAAAACTTGTGTGTGAGTACTGTATGTACACACGTAAGAAGTTATACTTTTTTGGTGTAATAGAACAACAATTGCTAAAAATTTTAGCCCTTATGCCATAACTGTGTTTCTAAAAGGAATGATAAATTTATAAAAATAAATAAGTACATTTTTTTATCTCCACTGATATAAAATGTGGTTTTCATGCGAGTAGATTAACATGTTAATATTATTTTTGATACAAATTTTCATCCCCTCTTTCAGCTCCTTAGGGGTTGTTTTTTTGAGAAAAAAATATGTTTGATCGTTAAATATCTTTATGCCTAATTTCATAAAAATTGGTTTTGTTTTGTAAGTACAACAGACAAACAGATTTTGCTTTGCTTTAATAATATTAGTACAGATAAGTTGCATTATTATTTTAAAAGTAAAAGTATTTGAAAATGTTACATAAAATTTCATTAATATGACAGTAAATAGAGAAAGTTTGTGATGATGTTTTTTAATGCCAAAATGAAATCAAAAAAAAAAATACAGGGTCTCTTTATTTCTGTACAATAATGCACTTCTGTTTTATTTTTGTCTTTGTTAGGGTTTCGAAGTAAAATAGGAATTAGGAACCCTTATAGTTTTGCTGTTTTCGTCTTTCGTCCGTCCCGTCTGTCTATCCGCACGACAGCTCAGAGATCCTTAGTACTAGAAAGCTGTAATTTGGCATGAATATACATTATACATATTAGTCACGGTAACAAAATAGTAATATAAAATTTTGAAAATTATTTTTCTTAGGGTAAGCTCCTCTACATGTAGAGTAGGCGTTTTAATTTTTTTCTTGTGTGTAGGGTATCGTTAGATAGATTTTTAAAAAAATATTGTAGTTTTGTGAAAACTAATTTTTGATTAAAGGACTCATTTATAAAATATTAAGCTTTAAATGCTATGCGAGTGCCCTCCCTCCCCCTTTGTTAGCAAAACGGTTGGGTTTGGAGGGAGAAAAAATTCATGGTAGGAGTAAAATTAACGAAATAAAAAAAACCATGCATTCATTAAGAATTTCGCACGTACACACAAGAGCTCACGCTCACGCTCACGCACACGCACACACACACACGCGCACTCCCACACACACGCGCACTCCCACACACACACACACACACACACACATACACACACGCACACACACACACCTTAAGAGGTTATGTTGCATACATGCGTTGTTCCTTGGTGTTCTTTTATCTTGTTTGATTAACAATAATTATTTGGTTATTAAATTCATTAATTCCTCTTTTTTATCATTTAATTCTTTATGTTATTTGTTGTATATTTGTTTGTTTGTTTAACTTGTATTGTCAATGCACTCTTTATAAGTATCAGTAATGTAATGAAAATCCGTAACAGGCTAATGTTTGGTTTGCTTACTTGATGTATTGATTGAATTGTATGCTGTGGATTTTATGTTTATAATAAAAATAAAATAAAATAAAAGTAAAATTGTCACAGTTCTGGAGACTTTATAAGTTTTTGAGTAATAATCGAACAATCAATAAAATGTACTTGGAGAAGTTTTTATAGGCAGTGAACCTATAAAAACTGTCCATAGTCCAAGTATAAAACAGTCCAAATATCCATAGTATAAAACAATAAAAAAGCCCTCTTTTAATTTTAGTATTATTGTGATGGGCAACTTTGGAACCCTACATTGCATGTGGCCCGACACACACTTTACCAATTTATTTATATTATAGGACAGCACACAAATAAATGAATCTCCTAATAGAAAGATATAATTATCGCCTCCAGGTATAGAACGTCTATACACTATTGGTGTAAATGGTAAACTTTTTATATCATAGGACAGCACACAAGCAGATGGCCTTCCTGGATAGAACCATCAACTTTATATGCATAAGGTGTACATTTTACTAGTGCATTAGTCAAAGTAAAAATAGTTTTATTCAAACAAACCTTTACAGGCATTTTAGACGAGTCGACATTTTTCATAATTTCTACTGACTCGCAATTCAGCCACGTGGCATTGCTATCTATGTTGCAAGATGATAATGATACATGATCTAAATTGGAACAAGACAGTGACAAAGTATTGATGCTATTCAGTAATCAGCATTATGTGATCATCTTGTAGGTAGATAAGCAAATTATAATATGAAGGTTGAAGATGTGTAGTAGTAGGTATATAATATTCGCCATTTGCTGGTTGGCCAGATGGGTGGTGATCCCTGCATTTGCTATTATAATGACTCTAGCTTCTAATTTGTGATAAACAGGGTGAACAGCTTCTTGTGCTTTTTAGACACAGTGATATAGGGATTCCAACAACCTACCACAAAATAACCGACAGACTCCAAGCTGCAAATGTTATTTTTCTTCATATAAGAAGCTTCATCTCACCTGGCCTGAAATCTGAAACCGAGCATAATAGGTCATCACAATCAATGTGGCAAAGGTTTTGAAAACCTTACCTTTTTTAAACCATTTAAGTTTCCTCCAAAAAGCAAATTTAGTATGTCCCAACTTCCTATCAATATATGTAAAATATTTGTTTTCACCCACTTTTGAAAACCAATCCTTGATGCTTTTCCATACGGCCTGTGAGCTCACATATGTTTGGGTGAACATTGATGTACATCTGTAATAAAATATTGTAAATACATTGTTGTGTAAATCTTTATATATATAAAAAATCTTGACCCACTGATGGACATGACAATACTTAGCCTAAATCCTTGGAACAAGAAGGCTAAAATTTTTCACAGGGATTGTTCTTACGACATAGGAGACAAATAAGACAGGATTTTACGAAATTTATCCCCTACGATGGTGGTAAAATTAACTACTACTACTGATGGAAAGACGAACCATCGCCTACAGATACCAGATATATAATGGTACATTACTATCCGTGTAGCGGATGCCGCATGTATAAGTCTACCAGATACCCAACTCTCCAACCTGGAACACGACAATGACAAGCATTGACGTAATAGTGGCAGGAATAGATAAGGTAGTGGTACCATATACCCGGGTGAGATGTTGCAGAAGTCTACCACCTAATAGATGGTAGTCACAAGTATATTATATTATACAATCTGCCAGAAAGAAAGGCAGTTATTCTAATGTTTGTTTGCTATCCTATAAAACAAGCTGAGAGGAACTCTTTAGTTGCTAGATATATATTTTTTTATTAAAAAAAGGATTAGACTGCGACATTACAATATGGATAGAATTCAGATTTTCAAGAGGGGCAAGCACAGTGACCTCCAGTCATAAAGACACATAATATTCAATTTTAATTGTTATTAACAAACATCAAGAATGTAGATAATAAAATGCATTCATACTGCTTCCGCAGATACAATTGAAAAATATATTACTAAATAAGATTGATTACCTAATTTGTTTAGTAAGAGACATAATAAAAACTGAAATATAATACAACATGATATTTCTAAATGTAGTTATTTTTCATTTTATTTTTTATACAAGCCATTGCCTCATCGAATGTATAATTTTTTTAATTTATTTTATACTACTAGTTGTACCCGCGACTTTGTTGGTGTGGAAAAAAAACTAAAATAAAAATTCTCATTCCCATTTCAGGGATGAAACTATCCTATGTCCTTTCTTGGGTTTCAAACTATATCTCTACCAAATTTCATCCAAATCGATGTAGTAGTTAGGAGTGAAGAAGAGACAGGCAGAAAGACAGAGTTACTTTAGCATTTATTATGGATGGATATTTATTTCATTTACACTGATTTCATGTCTCACATACAAAAATGGAATTCTTGTATGTCACAGTTATTGAGAACTAAGATTTACAGTACAATCTAAATATTCAACCCCCTATTGGTTTGGGTCTTTTTTGTGGAATTAATTGTTTCTTGTCAGTGTTCAGGTCCTCATTCCACACAGGAAAAGGCAAATAATTCTGTTACCATTTCTATGATTTTTTTAGTTTCACCAGTTCTGACAGTGCTGTAGGTTTTAAAAAAAGGATCTTCACGCCCATATCCCTGAAGGGGTAGGCAGAGGTACAACAAGTGCACCCACGATTAGTCGAAGATACTTGGTCCCACAAATGTAATAGGCGGCAAGCCTATCGCCAACCGGGCACTTTCCAATCCTGTGCAACTTTGTGTTTTTCAGAAAACTGAAAAAACCCTTTTTTTATGTGCCCGACCCGGGAATCGAACCTGGGACCTCATGTGGTCAACGCCAACACTGGACCACTAGACCACAGAGGCGACTGTAGGTTTTTAAGTTTTTTAAAATAGAGAAATAAATGAAACTGTATTTTTAAAGATAATTTAAAAGCAGTTTTAGTAAATGCCAACGATTAAAAGCACATTACTGATTTTCTAAATAAATACTTTGACACCCATATCCCTATCAGAGAAGGCAAAGGTGTAACTAGGTCCCACCACTAGTCAATGGTATTAAATCCAATGATGTAATAGTGGGCCAACTTATTGACAATTGGGTTCATATCTAGTCTCAGACAAGTTATACTTTTCAGAAAAATTGTAATAACTTATTTAGAAAGAATTGCTAAGCCTGTGATTTCAATCTAAGACCTCATACACATACAGTGTGTAAAGGATGCTCTACCAAAAATCAAAACCATAGATGTGGACTACGATTGTGAGATGAAAACCGTTGAAAATTTATGCATGAAATTTTTTATTTTTTTCATGAATTTTTTACCTTAACTTTGTATTTTTTCTAAAACTTTAGTGTTTTTTCTTAAAAAATATAAAATTTAAGGAAAAACACAAAATAAGCAATATATTTTGTACCACACACAGCACAAAATAAATAGCTGATTTGAGAGTTCTGCGGCCACAACAAGTTAGAGCAATGTACTCTTTACATTTGGTGGCATGAAAATAAGAAAAAATCATAAATCTCAAATATTGATTTTTCCATAAAAAAAGTAATTGCCATCAAGACTAGAACGTAAAAATGGCATGTTTTTTAATTTTTCAGTACACCGACCAGTACACACCGTATAGCAAAGTATAGCTTGAGCATTAAAGTGATGTTTAAGATATACACACATTCTGACATAGAGACACTTTCTATTTATATATAGGGTTACTTTTAAAGGCCTGGTCAAATTTTCAGAGGCTGTTCAGAATCAATATTATGTTCGATTTATATTTAAAAAAATATAATTAAAAAAATCAAAATTTCATTTTTATTTAACCCAAAAAACAAAATGCATGGATATAATTTTAATCATATGCAAAATTTGAACTAACAAATTTAATGCCTTCAACCAAATTAAAATTGGGAAAATGTACTTAGAGTGATATATTACATAATAGTTCTATATTAAAGACTCTCAATATACACTTACTGATTATAGTATCTTGGCTTGATCGAACAAAAAAAAAATTTGGCCATATACGTCATAATTTTCATTCTATGGTAAACAGTTATTGTAAACCTTTTTTGTCAATAAATGGAGATACCTAGATACTAATTGTATGTTGTAATCCACGTGGCAAGGATAGTCTACCACTATCTATTACAATAGATATGAGGTATCTATTGTAATAGATAGTGGTAGACTATCCTTGGTCTGGGTTGGTCTAGGCTCCTTATGAAGAATAGACCATCTACCGTTCTGCTAGGCAGTCGTAACAATTGGCTATGCGTCACTACCGTTGTGACTACTAGGTGGTAGAGTTATGCATTGTCTCGCTTGAATCTGGTACTACCGCTTTGTCTATTCCTGTCCCCACCGGTGTAAATGCATGTCCGTGTCTTGTTTTGATTTGGAGAGTAAGGTAGCTGGTTAACTTATAACCCCCCCTCCTCGATCCTTGTGAATTAACACACCAGTAACATTTTTGGTCTAAAAGGGATGGTTATCTCTTTCCATAAGTAGAGCCACATATTTTTTGCTATCTTATGATATTAAAAAGTCAGGTATCAAACAAAAGCCCCATCAATTGTATAGTCAAGGTAGTTCACCACTCGACTAACAGGGTGCAGACAAATAAAGTTCACATACATTTTATAAGTGATAAAAATATGTTCATTTAATTAACTATAACTTAGTGTACATGAATACTTACAAATCAAAAGAAAGGTGGAGACTCATGCGACATATGTCAGAGAGCAAATAAAAAAACCACACCAGGGCTTTATAGCTAGCTTCTCCCCAATGCTCAACATAAGTTTGAATCAAGCCAGCATACCCAGGTTTATTCTTCTTTACCTTAGTCTGAGTTGTCTTCTTTTTATCTGGCATGGGCTTAGAGGCCTTGTGATGATTTCTTGTGTCTTTCTTTTTTTTAGTCTTCATGATTTCTGTTTGACCTTCTTGGCAGGCGAATTGTGACTTTTCATCATCCTCCACATTATTAGAGTCATCATTGAGTTCCTTATCAATATTTTTAGCTTTATCTTTCTTTTCTTTTTTCATTGTTTTTTCACTTTGATCATTAATGAGGACAAATTGACTTTCACTGTCTTGAATAAAATTGTCTTGTTCTGTTGCTATATCGTCTAAAGAAGACCATCTACGGGACATGTTGCTATGTTTATTTTTTAATTTTTTGTTTTGTTTATGAGGTCTTTCCTTTTCATCTGCATTGGTATCACCAGATTCATTTCCGGAGTACATTGAATTTTGGTTCTTCCTCTCCAATTTAGCTTTATTTTCATCACTCATTGGTTTAACAGTAGTTTGTGGTTTATCTAGTTTATTATTAGGTTTTGATGTTTTTGTTTCAATGTTATTTGGTTTTGTTTTCCGAGTAACATCTGACTGTGGATTTTTTGTATTTTTAGCCAATACATCTGAATAACTGGGACGCATCGGTTTCACTTCAGCAACTATGCGTTTTTTGTTACTATTATCAGCAAGGGGGCCATTTTCACTCCTTTTTGGAGAGCTTTGTGTGACTTTTGTCTCTAATATGGTATTATTAGAAAGGATAGGAACATCGGGATGGTTAAGGGGATAGTTTTGTCCAAATGGTGAATATGTGCCACTTGAGTTAGGTTTCCAGTTTCCCAAGACATCTTGTAAGAAATTTGATGTAGGTTTATTAGACTCTTGACCAAAATTCTCTTGTGGGAAAGAACTACACTGAATTGTTGCTGTAGACTGCTGTGTATTAGTTGGGTTAGTGTGGCATTCCTGATTTAAAGTGAACACGTGAGATGGTTGCGATTTGTGTAATGGAATGTCACACAAACCTTGATTATGGTTAAAGAGTTCATACTGACCAGACATAGGGAAAATTAACTGTTTGTTATTTTCATCATAGAACACTCTCATGAGCTGTCCATTACCCAGATTCAGCATAGCATTTCCGTAATTTTGCATGTTAACTCGATTATTAGGCGCAACATTATAAGTCATCTTATTAGAGTTGTCGTTCCCTTGAATATTGTATTGTTTGTTTAAATAGACTTCATTATTTAAATTTGTACCATTGTATACGTTTTCCGATATCACATTAGGGTTAGGTGATACATGACCAGGTTGTGCATCGTTTAAGCCCCCAGGTGCACAATTCTCGCCGGCTGTAGAGTGGTGGTTCCATGTGTTGTCATTAAATCTAGGATCATCCTTTGACGACCTTGCCATTGCTGTTAATTTTCTCTTAATGCAGTATAAATAATAACACAAGAAAAGACTGTATTCAACTCAGAAATTTAACGACTCCATTATTTCCACCTTAATTATAAATAAAAAAATATAATAATGTTTTCCAATCTTTAATCGAAAATTAACCCCTCCGCATTGGATTGGACATGACATTAGTACAGGATTGCCAAATATCAGATATCTTACTAAAATTTCCCCAAGTTTATAATTTTTCCGTGTTAATATTTTGGAAGAAACCGCTCAATAACTTCCAATGCAGCTGGCGTAGTCAGAGTATGTAACGTATTGAGGCGTAGTATTACGACAATTCTAAATCAATTTACCAAACACAAAAACTTAGTTACAAACGTGCCAATTAACAAGACGAATGGCTTTGATGTACAGTGGCTAATGGCTATAAAACATCACAATCTTCTGTGAAACGGTAGAAAAATACTTATTATGTATATGAGTGATGTGGTACAAGGTTTTTAAGCTTCTGTTTTTTTAATATACAAAAATGCGTGAACAATATGTGTGTAAGTTATTGATTGCTTTATATATAAAATGGCTCGACATCAGCATATTTGCTACTACAATAATTATGTTTTAATACAAATTACTAATTTAAATAAATGTTGTGTTTGGCAATATCTATATTGTTTATACAATTTAATAACGTAATAATACGCCAACCGTATCTGATGATGGAATCTCATTAGGTATAATAAATGAATAAATGGTACGCTCTCCGTACAGAAGGTGCGTAATCATTGGGACGTAATATAACATAAGTACATCATTCTACAAAAGGGACTTGATAAATAGCCGTCCTCAGTCATCGACATTGAAAAAACGACCTCGCATGGAAAGGGAAATACTAATTACAACATGTTTGATAAGCCTTTTTTTATTAACCTTAATAACTAAGTTTTGAAACTAATGTATGAACTTAATGTAAACCTAAGCCATTTCAAGTTAGCGCCAAACAATTAATGAATGAAGATTATTAAATTACCTTAAATTGGTCATCGCCTATTTTTCTACTTTTAGGGGTTTAACAAAATTAAATGGGAGAGACTGATAAGTCTACACACAACTAGCATAGCAGCTCAGCATTTAATCAGTGAGTAAACATAAGTCATCCCTTGTTTTCCTACTCTTAGTATAATAATTTGTAACATTCATTGTAAAAGCTACAGACCGTTTTTCAAAAAATACTGGAGGTTATAATCATATACATATTACATATACATATTATATTCGTATATATTCATATAAAACTCAAAAGTGCGAATGCGAGTGCGAATTCAATTTTCCTCAAAATTAGAATAAAAATCTAAGCTGGCAATACTAGTAATACATTTTTATTTGATTTCTTTGCAAACAGAAATCAAAGATCTAGATAGTTATACAGCCATAATAAGTAGAGTAATGTATATTAACCACATTAGTAGCTACCTAACTCAAGAACTTACAATCGTTTTAATAAAGATCAATTCGACGCGTATATTTTTTAACTTCCCGCTACGTATGTAGATAAGGAACTTATTGATTTTGTCCCGATTTTCGAAAATCGAGTTTTCACCTGATCTCCACGTTTTGAGGTCCCAGGAACATTTTCCGACTATTTTCGCGATAAAGTCAGTATGTTTGTATGTATGTAAGCATGTGTGTGTATGTGTGTGTGTGTGTGTGTGTGTATATGTAAACATCTCATAACTTTTGAATGGCTGGACCGATCAAAACGTAGTTGATGGCATTCGATTGGATTCCACTCAACTTAGACTTCCTAAAAATTTGAACCAGGTCGGCCCAGGAGATTTTGAGAAATTTTGAAAAAACCTAAAAAACTTTTTTTGGCGAAACAGTATTTTTTTAACATAACTTCCAGATTAGTGTACCGATTGTGTACAAAAACTAATCAGCTCTATTCCTCTAAACGACTACGTCTAAAGCACAAATTGCATCAAAATCGGTGCATTCGTTTGGGAGTAATCGTTGACGAAAAATGATGAAAAACGTGTTTTTTCGACATAACTTCGAAATTTTTTGACCGATATTTTGGTATTCTACGATATTTTAGTACTAAAATAACTACGTCGAATGCCGTTTCAAAAATCAAAATCAAATCTAATTTTCAAAAGTGACAGCTTTTCATATATTAAAATTACGTTGTTTTTAGCAAACTTACTAAATATTTTTTGAATAACTTTCAGGCTAATACACCGATTGACTTTAAATCTTATCAGCTTTTCACCTTAAAAAACTGCGTCAAATACCGTTAATTGGACCAAAATCGGTCAATTTGTTTAGAATTCATCAATGACGAAATTTTTTGATATTGCTTTGAAATTTTTCAACCTATCGTTTATTAAGCTAAAGATGTATTTTAGATCTTTTTGAGATCTGATGATCTGAGATGATTGAGTTGAATGCCATTCGAAAGATAAAAATCGATCATCGTTTCCAAAATATACAGCTTTTCAAAAATTAATATACTACCATTTTTAACGAAATAGATATTCAAATTAAAAAGTCTATGCATATAGTTTTTACTCTTTTGAGCTTAAAATAGCGCTATAAAATAGAACTTAAGTTAGCGGGAAGTTTCACGGATGGCCTGCAGGGTTAACCGTTTACATATTTTTTATATTAGACTACGCATAACTTTTTACAGGATAATACGATTTTAATAATTCTTTTTTATTGGATAGTTTTTATATTAATCATTTTTAAATCTTAAACTAATCTAATGTAACGTACCTAAATCTAATTAATTTAGAGTTGGATCGGAAATATCGATGAACGAATATCATGAAATTACTTTAAATTCAAAGAAATTTCCAAATCTAATGAGCAATGCAACGTGAAATCTCCATCGATAAACATAAACTTTTCACTAAAAATAAAAATGTGTAAACGGTTAAGCCTATGGGCCATCCCTGAAACTTCCCACTAAATTAAGATATTTTAAACTTAAAAGAGTAAAAAATATACCTAAGCATAGATTTTTCAGTTGAAACATCTATTTTGTTAAATATGGCAGTATATTAATTTTTGAAAAGCTGTATATTTTGAAAACGATGATGGCATTCAACTCAATTTTTGAGATCTAAAATATTGCTTTAGCTAAATAATCGATAGGTTGAAAAATTTCGATGCGATGTCAAAAACATTTTATTTTTAATTTGCTTCATTGATAAGTCCCAAACAAATTGACCGATTTTGATTAAATTAACGGTATTTGACGCAGTTTTAATGGTGAAAAGTTGATAAGATTTTTAAGTCAACCGATGAATTAACTTAAAAGTTATTTAAAAAAACAGTAGCAGTCGTGGGACTGCCCATAGAAGTGAAAACGGAACTATTAAGTTGAGAGTAATTAAAACTATATGCAAAACATAGCTATAGATATACTATTATCATTAGCATGTCGGTGACGCGTACTGAGGATTTTACCCTCTACCAAAACGCTCAACGCGCCTAAAGAAGTTTTCACTTCAAAAAATTAATTGAATTTGCTAAAAATAACGTAATTTTAATATTTGAAAAGCTGTAATTTTTGAGAATTAGATTCGATTTTGATTTTTTAAACGGTATTTGACGTAGTTTTTTAGAACTAAAATATCGTAGAATACCAAAAAATGATCGGTTGAAAAATTTCGAAGCTATGTCGAAAACACACTTTTTTCAAAATTTTTCGTCAACGATTACTCCCAAACGGATAAACCGATTTTGATGCAATTTATGTATTAGACGTGGTTTTTTGAGGAATAGAGCTGATTAGTTTTTGTACTCAATCGGTACATAAATCTGGAAGTTATATTAAAAACACTGTTTCACTAAAAATTTTTTTGGTGTTTTTTAAAAATTTCTCAAAATCACCTTGACCGAATCGCTTCAAATTTTCAGGAAGACTAAGTTCAGCGGAATCCAATCGAATGCCATTAACCGTGTGCGATATGTATAGCCGTTCAAAAGTTATGTGATGTTTACATACACACATACACACACACACACATACATACATACAGACATACTGACGTCATTGTGAAAGTAGTCGGAAAAGGTTCCTAGGGCCTCAAAACGTGGACATCTGGTGAAAACTTGATTTCCGAAAATCGGGGTAAATTTAGTAACTTCCTTATCTACATACGTAGTGGGAAGTTAAAAAAAACGGGTTGTGGCTGTATCATGGACACAGCCGTGTATCTTTATATATCTTGCGATGGTAATGTTTTTTTTTTTAAATATTATAAGATAGCAAACAAGGAGATGGGTCTCCTGATGGAAAGAGTCAACCATCGCCTATAGACACCAAAGATGTTAATGGTGCGTTGCTATTTTGTGGTGAGGTCTAATGCCACATGCATAAGTTTACCGGCTACCTTACCCTTCAAACTGGAACACGACAGCGACAAGCACTGACGCTATTGCGGCAGGAATAGGTAAGGCAGGCGGTGGTACCAGACCAGGGCGAGACAATGCAGAACTCTACCACCTAGTAGCCACGATGGTAGTGACTCGTATGAGCGACGGCCAATAGGTCGCCTTTTATAACCTGCCTGGCAGAACGGCAGTTAGTCTATTCTTCAAAAGAGCCCGGAACCAACACGGGGGTATAGTTTGTGTATTAGGCTATTGTGCCAGATATTATCGAACGACTTCGCGACGTCAAAAAATAGAGCACAGGTGGGAATTTGCAGCCCCGGGGCTGCATCTCGCCACGAGATAACAACGCACCATTTACATCTTTGGTGTCTATAGGCGATGGTTGACTCTTTCCATCAGGAGCCCCATCTGCTTGTTTGCTCTTATAATACAAAATATAAAAAAATATAAAAATAAATACCAAATGAGAGTGCCCGATCGACTCGTACTCATCATACGAAAGTACTTAATCAACCGCCGATTTAAATTCCGCGTAGAGGATTCCCTTTCCACCCATAGGCCGATCATAGCCCTGCAGGGCTCTCTACTGTCACCCCTATTATTATCTCTTTAGTCTTGTGACGTACCAGACTATGTATGTATGTCGTACTCGTATTGTTTGCCGACGACACCTCCCTCTATACGTACAATTTTTCTGAAGTTAACATATTTTTACGATTGCAGGCATCGGCCAGCCCCTTGGGCGATTGGTTCAGAAAATGGCGTATCGAAATCAACCCAGATAAAAGTGCAGCCGTGTACTTTCGTCGCGGTCAACAACCACGAAGGCAAAGTAAGGCGACGTTATCCTGTTCAGAAGCGTCAACCCGTAGGAAAGAAAAGTCGAGTACCTAGGGGTAGCGCTGGACAGTAAAATATCATTTAAACCGCTCATACAAAAGTGAAAGCTAAGGCTAAATTCGTTGTAAGTCGGTTGTACAACATCATCAATAAAAGCACTGTCACTTAGACACAAGATGACACTTTACAAGATGTGCGTAATACGTAGGTCACACTATAAGTTTTTACAACATGTTATAACCAAAATATTATGTTTATTGCTTTTCAAAATAATCTCCTTTACATTTTAAACATTTTTTTATGCGATCGAACAATTTTTTAAAACAGGAGGACCACAGATCTTAAGGCCTGTTTTCTACGTGCTGATTGAACGCTGTCACTGCCTCTTCGGAGTTGGTAAAACCTCTCATCAAATCTTTGATTTTGGGGAAAATACAGAAATCACCGGGTGCTAGGTCGGGGCTATGCGCAGGATGAGTGACGAGATGTACTTTTTCGGAAGCTAAAAATGACTTTGTTTTGTTGGCCGTGTTTGAAGAAGCGTTATCATGGTGTAGGAGAATGCAGCTTTTGGGTCGTCTTTCGCGAACTTTTTCTAACTCCCTGGTTAAAAAAATGGTAGAATACCACTCGGCATTAACACTCTTTTGATCTTCAAGTGGAATTGTACAGATGGGACCCGTAGCTGAGAAAAAAAACGCGATCATTTTTTTACCAACGTTTCTTGCCTGTCTTACTTTTGTTGGCCTGTTCTCATTTTCAAACACCCATTCACAAGATTGCTATTTTTTTTCGGGTTCAAAACAATAAATTCATGTTTCGTCTCCTGTGACAATGTCATAAACAGCATTAGAATGTCCGAGGTCGTACTTCAGTAGCATCTGTGAGCAACATTCCACGCGAGCCCGCTTCTGCTCCGCTGTCAGTTCATGAGGGATTCAACGACAACAAAGTTTCCGAACTTTCAATTCTTCGTGTAAAATTTTCTGAATTTGACTCATACCAATTCCCAATAGTCCCCGAATTGTCTCATAGGTAATCCGGGGATTTTCTTCAAATAACCGCTTAACAGTAGCCACATTATTTTCGTTGACGACAGTTGAAGGCCGCCTTTCACGAAATTAAACCTCGACCTCTTTCAGATTCAGCAAACCATCGCCGCTCGATGCTCAAACAAGGTGCTTCTTTCCCAAAAGCATTTTGAAGACGAGCGGCACAGTCTTGCGGAGAAAGAGAACTTTTAAAATCATAAAAAAAACATCAAATTTGATTGCCACTGTAGAAAAATGGAAGCAAAAGAAACAGGCTTCGATTTCGATGTAGATACGCGATACAAAAACGAAAACAATCACTGCAAATTAGATATCAAACGAGCTGATAGATCTCCTGATAGAAAGAGAAACCATCGCCTATAAACACCAAAGATGTTAATGGTGCGTTGCTATCCGTGTGGCGGGATTGATCTGCCACATGCATGTCTACTGGCTATTTTATCCTCCAAAACGGAACACGACAATGACAAACATTGACACTATCGTGGCAGTAATAGATAAGGTGGTGAAATGCAATACCTGGGCGAAACGTTGCGGAACTCTACCACCTAGTAGTCACAATGGCAGTGACACATATAGCCAATCGGTCGTCTTTTATGACCTGCTTGGCAGACAGGCAGTTGGTGTACCTATCTTCAAAAGAGCTCGTACCAACCCGGGGGAAAACCCATGCGATAACAACATTTGAAAATGCTATAGTACAATAATACATTGATATAAAAAACCCTAGATGCACAGTCCCGAACAAAACTGACACTCAAAAGTGTCCCTAATTTCATTTAAGTAGTTATAGATATGGCAAAAACATATGTCTTTGCATATCCAACCTTAAATGCACGACTTATAGTTGTTTTTACAAAGCAATGTACGACAAGAAATAAAATTGACAGTGTCGCGACCGACGCGATTCTATTTGAAATGATTGCACAATTTAAAATTGTGCACTCATTTTTTGAGGACGTTTTTGACACACTGATTGTGTATCTTGGGTTTTTATAACAATGGTACAATAGAATGTTAAATTCTAATAGGACAAAAATGTACCAAAGCTAACGCAAAGCAAACAAAAGACTATAAACAAAACGATTATCTCGGTGTGGACATTCTCCCACTCTGTCCCACTCCAACAGTGTTATTAATAGATGACAACATAGCAGACCTCCTCAGAGAAGCGGGAATAATGTACTCACATTTGAAAAATCTATTAACAAAATAAGGGCATTGAAATGAAGAGACGAAGATTCAGTAAAAATCTGCGTGGTGCAACACAGGGAATGTCGAGAGAATATAAAAAAAACTGCAAGCGCCTACAAGGTGGTAGAGTTCTACTACCTCTCGCCCGCGTTTTGTTTTTTTTAATAATAATAATTTATTTAATGCATCAAATATGTTACGTGAAGATCTTATGTAATTTAATATTGAAGGCTTACATATTTGGCCCATTAAGGCGTGCAACAGGTAGGTAAGAAATCAAAAAGAAAACTTATTTTAACTTTCTTATAACCTTATCTACTATACACATCACTTTAATTTTATTTTTCACAATATGTTAAAAGAGAAGATATTAATAGGTAATTAAAATTTGAGCACCCTTTTACAAGTACTACTAACACTTCCAACTTGGTTCCAACGCCTTTCCATTTTCTTCCGCAACAGCGTCAGTGCTTGTCGCTGCCGTGTTCTGGTTGGAAGGCATTCCATTCCTGCCACATAGATAGCAACGAACCATTAACAACTCCGGGGTCATAGGGAATACCGTCTTTACCATAAGGGCATTCGGGGCCAGTGCCCAGGGTCCCTATCTTCAGAGGGCCCCGAAGGATTGACATTTTCTATCACATTTAATATCAAAATAAAATGGTCGGGCATTTTCGCAGCTTAAGAGAATAAAAAATGAATTGCGAACAACAATATTACAAGAACGGCTAAGTAATTTGTTAATTATGAGCATAGAACATGATATTCTTCAGAAAATTGAGTTTGAGGATTTAATAGAAAAATTTTTCAACAGAAATCTCGAAAGAAACTATTATCGTAATCACAATGAAAAAACAACAGCATACATACTAATATCATTAATGACATATTGCGTTATGATAATATATAGGATTAATAAAGCAGGTCATAGTGAAAAAAATTGTATAATTTGCTTTCTTTACATTCCAAAAGGGCCCCGATTTCTTGTGTGCCCAAGGGCCCCAGTATAGTCTAAGACGGCCCTGGTCATAGGCAATGGTTGTTTCTTTCCATTAGGAAAACATTCAGCTTATGTGCTATCCTATGAATATTGCAAAAGTGGCTTCTTTACAGATTAACAAAAATGATTTCAGATCGACTACGTCCAAGTTAATATTATTAAACATGGGCGTACCCAGGTTTTGGGCCAGGGGGAGGGGGGGCAACCGTAACATTTTAAGACTATATTTTTATCATATTATATTTTTATCTACAGTAATAGATAGTTAGTATAAAGGTAAACAAATTCCAGGGGGGGGAGGGCAACTGCCCCTCCCTGCCCCCTCCTCGGTACGCCCATATTATTAAATATAGCAATTCTAGCTATTGTACACGACAAACATATACTTAAATATTGCCGATTGCATAAAAGATTTCGCCATTGAAAAAATATCAAAGACAATTTTATCTGATTAACCAAACCTTTAATCCTATATATTATGTACCTACTTTATGCAGTCATGTCGGCAGATGACAAAACATAGTCATATAGATAAGCTTGGAAATCATATTATAGACTTTTGAGTAGCTATGTGGTGGCTACCAGATGTATTTCATAAAAAGCCACGGTAAATGGTGAATCTTTACAATTATTCTGCTATCAGTAGATTTCAATTTTAAATTACTGATTTCATCTCGATGTTCGAAATTAGATTACGTTTTGAAATCCTAGAAACCATAAGTCTATCTAGAAACCTTTCCTGACTATTTGTACGCTTAAGTCAGTGTGATTGTAATTATTTGTATGTATGTATGTGCGTTTATGTAAACCTCTCATAAGTTTTGAACAACTTGACCGTTCGAAATGCGGTTGGTGGCATTCTACTGGATTCCGCCAAATTTAGATTTTCTATAAATCTGCATCAATTCGCTTAAGTGGCTTTGAGAAACTTTGAAAAGACCTAAACAAGTGCTAGCGAAACAATGTTTTTCCAACTGATTACACAATTTAATCAGCTCGGAATAGGTAAGGCGGTGGTACCAAATACCTGGACGAGACGTTGTAGAATTCTATGACCTGGTAGTCACGATGGTAGTGACACGTATAGCCAATCGGTCGCCTCTTACGTCCTGCCTGGCAGAACGGCAGTTGGTCTATTCTGCAAAGGAGCCTGGACCAACATGGGGGGTTGTTGAACATGTGATCGAAATTCGACCATAGATTTAAAAAAGAAAAATCTCTTTTAAGTTTCACTGCAAACTACATATCTTCACGCCAGATGGACGTACGGACTACAAAATTAGGTATAAGTTATACATTAATATCATTTATTATTTTTTTTTCTTGTATTATATAATTCTAAGTTTTTTTTATTATTTTATTTTTGACAAATTACACTGATTGATCTAACCCCAAAGTAAGCAAATTATTTGCTTGTGTCATGGGTGTTAGTCAACGATACTAATACATTATATATAAATACTGTAGCGGCTCAAACAATCACAAACGCTACGAGAAAAAATAATAAAAAATGGACAAAAATCAATAACAAATGGAAAAAATGAAATCCAAAATAAAATCCTGAATCGTGATATCACAATTATTTATCTTGTAACACTTGTAACAAAAGACGTGTGGCACTCGGAGACTGCCGCGGTAAAGCTATTGCATAGCATTTTTTATCAACTTATGCAATTACAATTATATAGGTCATTCTTCGGAGTACAATTTTTGAGCGTAACAGACTTTTATCTCCTATATAAACAAATAATGTTTGCATAAATCAACTATAACATTGTTTATACATTCTATATGCATCGTGTCATATAGATTTTATTATGTAATAACCATTTATATAGGAGTTATTTACCCTCAACACCTCAAATCTGGTTAATTTTGGACGTTTTGCACGCGTAACACGTGCACCGTGTTCTAATCAATCGCAGCTATTTTTTAATTCACTTACGCTTTTAATCAGATTTATACACAAAATTGAAACATGCAAATCATTTTATATTCATTTTATATTTTATATTCTGGTTAAACTTTCCATCCTATTGGAGTGAAAGTTTTTATTTTATGAGTATAAGTAAGTATGTAACATACTTGGCAAAATTTTAGCTTCGCTTATTGCGATGGGTTTTAACTACTACGAACTGGCGAGGTCTAGACGTATCGGGATTGGTTTTTGTGATTCTGTAGTTATGCTGCTGCTTATGGGTCAAGTAGTCGTGGCCTTGATTCTCTCAATTTTGGTGCAAGAGTCAGTTCTCCAAATTTTCAAATTTTGGTTCTCAGTTTTTAGGAATTTCCCTGTCACATTTTTAGAATGTAATCATACTATTTATAGTAAACGGGTATTCAGGTGTTATAACTAACTCCCAAATGTAAATAGCTAATAATAAACTAGCAGCTTATATCTTTCCAATGACGAAAAATTTCAAAATATGTGCTTTTTGTTGATTTACATGGTGTAATTTCTGTGTATAAAATACCATAAAAGTTACATAAAACCCATGGAAATTATTATATTTGCATTAAATAAAATGAAATGTTCAATGTTTATACTGTAACTCATGCGATCACCAGATTAAATGATGAATATTGTTTGTCAGTTATTTTTTTATTTAAATCTGCTATACCAAAGCTCATTATCATTTAAGCAGCCTCGTGGTCCAGAGTTCGATCCCAAAAGTGGTATTAAGGTTTTTCGAGGTTTTCTCGAAAGTCTTAAACTTCAGTAGCAGCTTAGAGTATGGTAGATTGGTGTATTACCAATCCCGTGCCTCGGATGAGCACCTAAAGCTTTCGGTTCCTGTTATCGTTAGGTATAGTCGATAATCGTTAACATGTCGGTAAATACGGCGATGAGGATCATTTTTTTTCAACCGAAACCAACCGTTTAGCTGGCAGTGAGGGGGGGGGATGCTTGACTCTAAAAAAATTAGCATTTTAAAGCTTAATATTTTGCAAAGGAGTCCATTAATCGAAAAATTGTTATCACAAACTTACAATATTTTTTAAAAACCTATGATACACCACTTTTTGGAGAGAACGAGAAAAAAATTAACTTCCCTACTTTGCACGAACAGGAGCTACTTAACCCAAAAAATATTATTCAATATAATAATAGGTAATATGTTACCACTTTGTTGCCGTGACTAATATGTATATTCATATCAAATTATAGCTTTATAGTACTAATGATCTCTGAGTTAGACTGTAGACGGACGGACATAGCGAAACTAAGCGAAAAAAGAGTGTGTTCAACCAATAAAATTAAAATATAAAACAATTTTCAATGAAACATTTTGAAAAATTTTGAAGCGTGCCTAAAAGTCAACTTAAAAGTTGATTTTAAGCACGCTACTAACTTAAGCACAAGTTTCACATCAGTTTCGCGTTTAACGTTTTGATAATACTCGTAATATTAGAAGTTGTAGGTAAACACTGTTATTTTCCAGTAACAACAACATGCTGAGCGCTAAGTTTAGGGGAGAAGAGAAATTGAAAAAAATCAGTTACTGAAAAATTTGGGCTAATATCGTTCCAATTTATATTACAGTCGTTCATAGTATCCCAAATAACTTTTATCTAATCTTATTTTCATATCTGATACGGTATTAAGCAAAAATTTACCTGCTGGGTCATTTCCGTGGTCTATAATGTAATTTCCATGGCCCGCAAATGTTCTGTATTTTTTTTTTAGAAAAAGTATACATCCAGTACGTGTCGAATTTTTATATATTCTTTAAATTTGCATAAGCTTTTGAAATGTTTGTGTAATTTACTTTAATTAAGCGATTTCAAAAATATCATGGAAATTACACGGAGAACACATTTTTGAAGAATCACCCATATATTTATTTTATTAATGCAGTATTTTTTTTTCTTTGTTTATTCATATTTAAAACACTTTGTACATAAATTATACGAGTACAGATATTCACTGTTGTACGTAGATGATAAATACCTATACACCTATATACTTTCTCACAAACAGCTGATTACGGTAGTTTTCCAATACAACCAATGCCACCTAAAGGCGGGTTGCTGAACTAAAGAGACAAGCGTGATATTTCAAAAAGTCATTAAAAGTTCTGGTATTTATCGATAGATGGAAAAACTAAAAAGTATCACCCTTGTGCCGGTCGGAGTGGGGGTGTTAGGTTTTTTCGTTACGGAATTTCTGGATTCGGTCTCCACCCTCAAGGCCCGCGATAGAAGCTATGCAATAGTTAAAAATCATTTCAATTCAAATACATAGATCCCATAGATCCCATAGATTCCATATTACATTACATATTTATTTTATTAGCACATAGTTTGTAGTCGCTTATTAAAACATATCAAGTAATTAATAAAATAAAATCTTAATTGTTATATCACTGTAATTTGCAATATTACATTTTCACTTCGTGAGATAAATCAGTTAGTATAAATAACAGTCATTGACAAAAGGTTCACGGTTACGCCTGTCGTATTTCCTCACCGCAAATAGTCTGTGACGGGGTATATAAGAAAATTGAACTATTTCTTCGGCCAATTGAAGCTCAGATAGGTATGTTACCTACCTCTTTAGTTACATTTTAACAGTGACGTTATTAGCGATAATCGTTACGAAAGCAAAGAAGCTCAGATAGGTATGTTACCTACCTCTTTAGTTACATTTTAACAGTGACGTTATTAGCGATAATCGTTACGAAAATTACTAGTTCAAGGTATGTTAGTAATCTGTGTCATTACCTACTGTTTTTTCTTTATAATCTGTGGTAGGTCAAGTTAGTAGAAAAATGTATATTTTCTATTGTAAACGTATATTACTTGGATGCTTAAATAGATCATTGTGATGTGTACTAAATTTTGTAATTTATATCGTATATTTGTATGTTTGTTCACGAATTTCTCAGAAACTAAGAGTCATATCGAGATATCTTATTTTTATTTTAATCAGGTAAACTTATTCGGTTAAAATCGATTCAGTAGTTTTTGAAACACGAGTAGGTAATAAGTATGTATAGGCAGTTGACATTTGGAGTCGGTTTTTTATAATTAGGTACTATTATTCGCAACATTATCTAAAAGTTCTTGAATATTTGGGAATAATCATTTTACTAGTCATATAATATTATATAAACAAGGTTTTATTATCGAAACGTATAAAAAAATTAACTCAGAAATTTTTTATAAATCTTTCCTAGTAGGTAGTAGGTACATTCGTTTCCCTAACCGAATTCCCAAAAATATTAAATTCGACTGTATTTCTTTATGTGTGTTATTTGATAATTCTGTGATATTTTAACTGATTTGGAAAATTCTTTTTTAGGGTTTCGTTCCTAAAAGGTAAAGGTAACCCTATTACCTTAGATTGTCTGACTATTTAACTGTGATAGCTAGAAAGCAAACGTATCTTATGTATTTCTGTTGCCGCTATAACAACAAATAATAAAAATAAAAAAAATGAAAATATTAAGGGGGTCCCCATACAATAAACCTGACTTTTTCGTATTTTTTTTGCTATGGTGGTACGGAACACTTGGCCGGTTATTTTAAGACGGTATGCTTCCCACTTTTATTTATGATTTTTGACCGCTCCGTTGGTCGAATAGTTAGCGAACCAAACTGCGAATCGAAGGGGTTCGGGTTCAATTTCCGACAGGTACAACCATTTAGGAGATGATAGTTAAGGTGTTTATTATGTTTGTAACAGTATTTATTTATGCAGACCTTTTTTTGTCACTTCTTTTTTGGGGGCACACTAATTCTAGACAGTTGTAAGTCCATAATTTTTTGCATCCCCCATCCCTTGTCGCTAATCGAGAAAAATATTTTTTTATTGTTTAAAAACATAACATCTTATATATGTAATCATCATCGTCAAATAACATATATCTAATAATAACTATTATAGCTCTTTTAGTCAAAAGAGCTATATCACTCTTTTCTTTTCAAGGAGCCGTTTGTCGCAATTTTTCCTTTGGGGGTACTGCGTGCCCCGGCGTGTCCCCTATAAAACCTATATATGTATTTCTATGGATTAGCGTCGTTGACTAACAATCACAATACAAGCAAATAATTTGCTTACTTTAGGGTTAGATTAATAAGTATAATTTGTACAGCGATAAAAAAAAATGGTGAAGATCTGATTCCGGGTCTCAGGTATACAAGAGACTGGAAGTCAGTTGTTGTTGATGTAGTGGGTTTAAATTATGTTTTTACAATGAAAAGAAGTTTTCTTTGATCTTCTATACAAATAAATAAAATTGGAGTGTCTGTTTGTAATATTAAAATAACCGCTTTTTACTAAATGCATATGGATGTGTACACGGTACAATTTTTTTCTGATTGTCTGTCTGCCTAATTTCGGCTGATATCTGAAATGGCCAGACTGATTTTGACGGGACTTTCATCAGCAGATAGCTTATGTAATAAGGAGTAACTCCGCAATCATAACGCTCCGCTAAAGAGAAGCCCCACCGATACATTTTGGTTGCAGCGACCTACTTGAGTCCGAAGTCAGTGGAGTGACTTCCAATTAGCCCACTGTAGTTCGTGGCCTGGGGGGAGTTGTTCCTTAGTGGGCACAAAGGTGGGTGAAGAGGGGTGTGTAATTTTCCATCTAATAATTCTCTCTTCAGCTGGACCACCTGTTGAAGCCTGTGTACTTTGCAAAAAGCTTTTCCGGCTTTTAGGTCTTGGTGGAGGAGGAATAAGGTCATAGAGGGGATCAAAGAGTATTTAATGTAGTGGAGAGGATATCGTTTGTCGAGCTTCTGCCTTTTCTTCTTAGTACAAAAAACTACTTCCCTTCTGACGTCAGCTGGAGCGATGCTAACCAACGGGTGAAGCTTATTAAATAAGGTAGATTGGAGGCATCCAGTAATAATGCGGAACGTGTCGTTTAAGGCTATGTCAACCTATTTCGCGTGTGGCCGGGCAAGCAAATTCCCCGGCAGAGAAACATAAAGCAGTGCCAGTTGTGCGTTGCTCCCCATTTTGTGGCAGTGACTGTAGTGAGTCGGCGTAGCAGGTTGTTCCGTGCAAACACTTTCTTCTTTGTGTTAAGGCAATGGGATTTGTAAGTCAAGGATCGGTCTAATGTGATACCTAAGTACTTAGGGTGGGGGCAGTGCTCGATTCTGACCTGTTGCCACGTGTTACTTTTAAAATAATCATCATAAGAGGAAAAGAAACAGAAAATAGTGATTTTTAATTTTTCATCTATCGTTTGTTTATATATTTGTATAAATTTCTTAAGTTATTAAAGTATTTTAAAACGATTTTAACTGGTCTGCACACTCTATCTAGTGTTATACTCAAGGCCAAGCTCTATCAAGGTTACAACTTGACTTAGACTAAAAGTTTTAATGATTTTTTAGAACAAAGTTATCTCGATTTAAATGTACGAAGATAAAAGTAATCAACGCGGAGGAACTTGCGGAGAACAGTAATATTGTAAGGAAGTGAAAATGTATATAAATATTTATATATACTTTATTTAAAGAATAGGTATTGCATTTGTTTTTGGAAATGTTCAGGAAGGCTTTAACTTGCGGAAATACACAAAATTTTAGTATGGCGTTAATTTCAGGTAATCCATATTATGTCAAAGAAGAACTTTGTTTTCGAAGCTGATGTATTGGAAAGTGCGTTTAAACTCAGATTAAAACATACTTGTTAAATATACATTTTGTGAAATTTTTCTAATAAAATCCGTAACGCGTGTTAAAGGTTTTGCGGAATAAACCTTCTTAGGAGATAAGCATTCCCTTGTAGGTCGGCCTTAGCCGTCGTGGCGCCCCAGGTAACTCACTTACCTGAGGGCCCTTTATGATATGACAATACTGAGGCGGTTTGGTTGACTGAGCCCTAGCGCTTGTATGTCCGTTTAAAATAGAAAAAAAATAAATAAAAATATTTATTGTAAACAATATTTCATTAACATATTTAGCCTTGTCTTTATTAATTTATACACATGACCTACTTTTACTCTATTTAAGTACTTATAGGTAAATGTTTCGCTGTAACGAACATTTTTGTAATGTTGTAGATAAAAGCAATACTGAAAGGTGGTAAAATCTCAATGTGAACATTCCTTTGATCTATCAAACCCAACACTATTGTTGAGTAATAGTATCACTCAAGCTTGACGATGTTGATAACAAGGTCGAGTAATTTGGAGCATTATAAAATAAAAGGCTAAGGGAGATCTAGTGAGGTACAGAATTGGACTTGAGTAGAATGGAAAAGATCAATAGTGGAAAAAGATACCAATATACAAAATTATAGATATAAAAAAAAAAAAATTTGTACGTGAGGGAACTTCTATTGTGGAAGATACTATACAAGATGCTGATGCTACTAATGATGTTGACTGGTGTGAGAGCGACAGAAGTGGATCCTGCCGCGCAACAAATTATTATGTTTAAACAGAAGACTTCTGTAAGTTATCAATAATTTAATTTTAGGATTACTGACAGTATTAATATAGGTACTTATACATTTTCACCTTAAACCCTTACTGGGTAGGCAGAGAGAACTGTGTGCCACACAATAATTTATGAAAGTGTTTTGTCATGAAAAACTTTTTTTTTATATCATAAGATAGCAAAGAAGAAGACTCTCCTCGTGGAAAAAGACAGCCATTGATTATAGACGCCAAAGATGTTAATGGTCAGTTGCTCCTTGTAGGTCTTAATGCCACATGCATAAGTTTATCGGCTTCCTTACTCTTGAAACTGGAACACGACAGTGGCCAGCACTGACGCTATTGCGGCAGGAATAGGTTAGGCGGTGATATCAAATCCGGACGAGACAATGCAGAACTCTATCACATAGTAGCCACGATGGTAGAACGGCAGATTCGTATTCTTCAAAGGACGTCCAGAACAACACGGGGTGAAATACACTTGTATATTTTTAACCCAAACCTTTCCTACCTATGAACCAAATCTTTCCTGCCTACCCAGGCAGAGAACCGTGTGCATTATATGATATAATTTATAAAGTCTGTTTTGTCATGAAGAACTTTTGTCATATAAGCACGTCAATTTCAGGATCACTTGCCTGGAAAGGATTACTTGGTTGTGAACTACTATTAGTAGAAGAGTATATGCAGGGAACAGAGTGGAGGAATGAATGAATGGAGCGCTAGGGAAACTATTTCAAAGTCTATCTTTAGTCGGGGTGCACATTTTTTAATATTGTAAGATAGCAAACAAGCTGATGGCTGGCTCTCTTGATGGAAATAGACAAACATAGCCCATAGACAACAAAGATGTTAATGGTGCGTTGCTATGGGAATGGCGAGGTGTTAATGCTACTTTCGTGAGCTTACCGGCTGCCTTACCCTCCAAATCGGAACACAACGATGACAAACATTGACGTGACTGCGATAGAAATAGGCAAGACGGTGGGAATTTTTTCGGAGTTCTTTAACGTTTCGCTCGGGTATTTGGTACCACCGCCTTACCTATTCCTGACGCAATAGCGTTAATGCTTCCTATTGTCGTATTCCGGTTTGGAGGATAAGGTAGCTGATTGGCTTATACATTTGTTATTGCCATCCCGCTACACTGATAACAACGCACCATTAACATCTCTGCTGTGTATAGGGGATGGTTTCTCTTTCCATCAGGAGAATCATCTGCTTGTTTATTATGTTACGACATGAAAAAAAAAAGAAAAAAAAACGCTTGTTTGACAGCGAAAACGTGATTACTATGCAACGATTTACGAAATCTTACATCAAATGAGAAAGGCAGGTTGCAACCGCGCGTGCGTCCGTGCAAAGCTGAAGAAATTGAATTTTTGTGATCCATAGGGTGCTAAGGTTCCAGGTATAACTTTACATAAGAAATTACAATGGGGACCGCACATTAATAACTTAGCAAATAGACTCAGTTTAACAGCTTTAATGAAAAAAAATAGACAGTTAATTGACGTCGACACTGCAAGAATTGTGTACTTTAGTTACTTCCACAGTATTATGTCATATGGGATTCTTTTCTGTTGAAATTCTTTTGAAATAAATACTATGTTTGTATTGCAGAAAAGAGCTATAAAATCCATTTAAAATCTTAGCCCGAAAGTTTCCTTGAGAGAAAAATTCAAAGAATTCAATATTCTTACTGTCATCTCCCAATATATATTTGACAACTTAGTATGTTCGTAAAAATATTTGCTCGTTTAAGAAAAATGGTGATGTACACTCACTAAATACAAGGAACAAAACTATCTTGTTGTGCATGCATCTCGTCTCCATAGAATAAGTAACTCTTCCATGGGGCAATATATAAGCTTTTATAATAAACTTCCCGATGCTATAAGAGATCTACCATTATCAAATTAAAAAATGTGTTTAAACAAACTTGTAAAAATCTCAGATTATTTAGCAGACAAACAAGCCTGGGATTAATTGCTCCTCACACTAATCTTTTAATTTTTTGTAATATGAAACAATTCTTGTAATATTGTAATGCATTTATTATAAAATAATAGACAAAAAAGACAAGCCCGCTGGGTTTCTTCCGCCGGATCTTCTCAGTGTGTGGCCGCGATCCAATCCGGTAGCAATATTTAAAAAATGAATCAACATTTAAAAAAAAATCCTTACAGCTTACCCGTAAAAAAGTAAAACCTTCAGGGTTTACTTAAATAAATCATTAAATAATAGTAATAGTAAAAAAAAAGGAGTCCGTAACATATTTAGGTTTAGTTTAAGAGAAAAACTATACTTTTATAAATCATATTAACTATATCAGTGAAAAAGCTAAACGGAATTATTTGTCCTTTGCCGGCATATCTACCTCAACGTGGGGTTTAACCTTTAACACATTAAAAATAATTTATAACGCAACTTATTTAGGTTGTATTACTTATGCATGTTCAGCATGGGCTGATAAAGTTACAAGGTAAATTACTTCAAAATCAGCGATTGGATTTAATATTTCTGTGTAAAGCATATCGCACTGTAAGCTCTGAAGCTTTACCCGTTTTATCAGGTGTCTTTTCATTAGATTTAGAAATTCAGCGTTGGGCCTCAATGTACTATAATTCTAAGAAATTTACTAGCCCAGAATTTATCAATCCGCAAGCTCAAAAAAAATACTTCGCCTTTTTAATACCGTGATGGATGTTATTAATGAACTAATAAATGAATGGCAGTCGCGTTGGTGCTGCTCATCTAAAGGACGGCATTTATATAACTTTTTCCCGCACGTCCGGGAACGATTAAGTAAAACCTGGATAGAAATAGATCATTGTGTTGCACAGTTCCTTACTAGTCATGGTAATTTTAAAGCTAAATTATTCTCGTTCAAATTAGCTCCTTCTCCATTTTGCGAATGTTCCACGATAAACTGTAAATATGAACAAACTGCGCATCATATTCTTTGGAAGTGTAATCTCTGGCAAAATGAACGCAGCCAAATGCTTGATAGAATACGATATATATCCGGGCTAATCTACTATTCCAACCTTGTAGCAACACGTGGGAAAGGACAAGTAAGTCCTTTGCCGGCATATCTACCTCAACGTGGGGTTTAACCTTTAACACTTTTAAGATAATTTATAACGCAACTTATTTAGGTTGTATTACTTATGCATGTTCAGCATGGGCTGATAAAGTTACAAGGTAAATTACTTCAAAATCAGCGATTGGATTTAATATTTCTGTGTAAAGCATATCGCACTGTAAGCTCTGAAGCTTTACCCGTTTTATCAGGTGTCTTTTCATTAGATTTAGAAATTCAGCGTCGGGCCTCAATGTACTATAATTCTAAGAACTTTACTAGCCCAGAATTTATCAATCCGCAAGCTCAAACAAAAATACTTCGCCTTTTTAATCCCGTGATGGATGTTACTAATGCACTAATAAATGAATGGCAGTCGCGTTGGTGCTGCTCATCTAAAGGACGGCATTTATATAACTTTTTCCCGCACGTCCGGGAACGATTAAGTAAAACCTGGATAGAAATAGATCATTGTGTTGCACAGTTCCTCACTAGTCATGGTAATTTTAAAGCTAAATTATTCTCGTTCAAATTAGCTCCTTCTCCATTTTGCGAATGTTCCACCATAAACTGTAAATATGAACAAACTGCACATCATATTCTTTGGGAGTATAATCTCTGGCAAAATGAATGTAGCTAAATGCTTGATAGTATACGATGTATATCCAGGCTAATCTACTATTCCGACCTTGTAGCAACACGTGGGAATTTCCGGGCCTTCAAGCGATTTTGTCATATGTACTACTGGAAGCAGGATTAAGTAGGCCATTTTCGTAGGTCCTCAAATACCTAAATTACTGTGGTGCAATAGCAATCAGGCTTAACCTGATTGTAAACGTCTCATTACTTAGCAGTTTTTTGCTTTATCTTTACGCTGTCTCCTGCTGTAACTGGGAAGCTGGATGAAGGGAAACTGGATGTATTTTCCTACTCCTCCTATACTCTTCTGATTAAATTCGATGCGGGTTCCAAGGCAGCTTCGCTTTTCCCCCAGGCCACCCTGAGCCCGCAATACAGAAGTTATCAGGAAGGTTGCCGCTGTTGATTCTGGTTTACAGAAGTTACAGTGGTGGGAACGAGAGGTGGGTCCATTGCCCTATTTTAAATAAATCATTTTGTTGACTGATTTATTGATCGATTTCTGTATTCGCTAGAACTGGGGCCCTGCAGGCGCATTGTCGGCCTTTAAGAACGATTTTTTTCTGTAAGGTCCTTAAATCATATCCTAGATTCTAGGACCTAGAGTATAACTCGATTGTAGATTTCAAGACATTAAAATGGTATATTTTTTTCAAACAACTTATTTCACTTGTATAAAAAAGTGGCAATTTGTGAATTAGATTTGGTACTTCTACAGGGATAGCTTCACCTGTGCCAAAGAACACGGGCAAGACTTCATACATCGTTTTTTTTAGTTATTATCTTAAAGTTTAATATACTCCTTAAGATTCTATATCAACTCTTTAACTTATCCGCATTTAATAAAATATTTTTTAACTTGGGGAATAGTAGCTAAATAAAGTTGGAATTTGAGAAGGTTAACGTAAACAATCATTGCTCTCCTCAGTAATCTGTGGTTAGGTATTTATTTGTAATTTGGTGTCTTCAGTACAACAGCTGCTAATTTTAGAAATCTAAGTTAGATTGACAGAATTCTGAGCTAAGATTTTGCGAAGACACTTTATAAGTACTTATAAGAACAAAAAATAAATTAGCGTTAACTATTCTTTAATACAAAAACAGGGAGAATTTGTATTTGATACTTAAAATGAAAATTATGATATATAAACTTATTGCTGTTTTAATGAAAATGTAAATTAAGTTTTATACAATGGTAACACTCAATATTTTTATATAATTGTTCCTAGCGGTATATTTTATTTGATTTATTTAGAAATCGTAGAAAATTGTTCTAGTTTATCTAATATTCGTCACTCCGAAAGACACGCAAGGGATGTACAAAAACAAAATGGCCTGTGTTCTTTCATACCCTCTAATCCGCGGAATTGTCATAAAAGTAATTAAACAAATTAAATCGACTTCAAATATCTGTCAACTATACCCATACCTTCAAAATTACTGAACCAATTTTGGTGATAGTGGGACTGTTCCCTAAGTTGAATATATCTGAGTTAAAAAGAATTATCTTAAGTTTTTAGTTCTCAAGAAATTCGTGGACAAACATACAAATGTACAATAGGACGTACGAACGTACGAACGTACGAACGTACGAACGTACAAACGTACACAAAGACATAAAGACAACGTACACAAAGACATAAAGACACAAAGACACGAAGACACGAAGACACGAAGACGCGAAGACGCGAAGACGCGAAGACGCGAAGACGCGAAGACGCGAAGACGCGAAGACGCGAAGACGCGAAGACGCGAAGACGCGAAGACGCGAAGACGCGAAGACGCGAAGACGCGAAGACGCGAAGACGCGAAGACGCGAAGACGCGAAGACGCGAAGACGCGAAGACGCGAAGACGCGAAGACGCGAAGACGCGAAGACGCGAAGGCGTGAAGACGCGAAGACGCGAAGACGCGAAGACGCGAAGACGCGAATACGCGAAGACGCGAAGACGCGAAGACGCGAAGACGCGAAGACGCGAAGACGCGAAGACGCGAAGACGCGAAGACGCGAAGACACGAAGACACGAAGACACGAAGACACGGAGACACGGAGACACGAAGACACGAAGACACGATGACACGAAGACACGAAAACTCGAAGACACAAAGACACAAAGACACAGAGACTTAAATACACAAAGACACAAAGACACAAATACACAAAGGCACAAATACATAAAGGCACAAAGACACAGAGACAAAAAAATACATAGACACAGAAAACACATAGACACAAAGACACAAAGAAACAAAGACACAAAGACACAAAGACACAAAAACACAAAAACACAAAAACACAAAAACACAAAAACATAGATTCAAAGATTTAAAAAGACACAAAGATCACGTGCTTGTCCCAACGTTATTGTATGAAAGTGAGAGCTGGGTATGGGTATCTGGGAAAGAGTTTGAAAGCAGAATTAAAGCGGTTGAAATGAGAACGTTGCAAAAAATCTGTGTTGTACACTTACGGATCGTGTTCGTAATACAGAAGTGAAAGAGAGGTTGGAATTTAAAAAGCAGTATCGGTGTAACAATGAAAATGGGAATGCTACGTTGGCTCGGACATGTTGAATAAATGACAGATTAATAGTCAGATGTGTGATAAACGGTTCATTTTTATGAACACGTTTAAACGTTGTACTTAATAATAATAAAAAAATACTTGTTTATTATACTATACCAGTACAAGCGCGCAAAAACGAAACACACGCTATGCTGAAGAAAACGAAATGCGAACTAAATAAGCTATTCCTTGTTGCTTGATAAAAGAAAGTTGTTTATTAACATTAAGCAGTCTGGCTTACACTTATAATAGGTACACTTAAATTTAGTAGCTTTTTATTAATATCATATTGTGATTTACTGACATTAAAATAAAGTCACTTTTTAATCACACTAAAAAAACACACTTTTATGCTTTTATGGAAAAGCAAACTTTTTAAGTAGCTTTCCGTTTAAGTGCTTATCGCTGTTAATGATTAACAAAACAGGTATACGATGCGAATATGGATGGATGTAGGTACGGAATGAACCAAGACTAACGTACCATAAATAAATTGGTTCGGTTATTGCCTGGAGTTGGTGTAAGGAGTCAGAAACTGACACGTTTGCATGAAGAGAGTTATGAATGGAGGGAGCAAAGATCATACATATCTTCACGCCAGACCCCTTACGACCAAGTCAGAGCGAACGGAGTGTCATATTAAATTTAAATCAATTTTATTCAAATATTTTTTCTGATTTCAGGGTCCAGTTGGAGTAATGACTACTAGTGCAGGGGCTCCAATCGAATACTCTGAAGCCAGTAATACCCTAAATACTAGATTACTATTCAATGAGTATTTTATGGATTCATTAACTCATTTGGTGAGAGAACGTATCCCTGAACGGTTAGTTCATGCAAAAGCTGGAGGGGCATTTGGTTATTTCGAAGTAACACACGATATAACACATATATGTAAAGCCAAATTATTTAGTGCAGTAGGCAAGAAAACTCCAATTGCAGCTAGGTTTTCACCAGTCGTCGTTGAAAGAGGAGGAAGCGACACTTCGAGAGATGCTCGAGGATTTGCTATCAAGTTTTACACTGAAGAAGGCAATTTCGATATCGTCGGCTTCAATACACCGATGTATGTATATAACGATCCACGATTATTTACAACATTTGTAAGATCACAAAAAAAGAATCCAGCAACTAATCTGTTTGATGGAAACACACTTTGGGATTTCTTAACGTTAAGGCCAGAAAGTTTGCACATGTTCTTGTTAGTATTTGGAGATAGAGGTATACCTGATGGTTATAGCCATATGCCTGGGTTCGGTATACACACTTATCAAGTAGTCAATGAAAATGGAGATAACCATTTTATTAGATTCCACTTTATGCCTGACGCTGGAATAAAAAATTTACGTTCACAACAAGCTCGAAAAATCGGTGCAGAAGACCCTGATTACAATACGCGTGAACTATATAGGTCAATTGGAAGTGGAAAATTTCCAAGTTGGACCGTCAGCATACAAGTTTTAACATTCGAAGATGTCAAGAACGCTCGTTTTAACGTATTTGATGTCACCAAAGTATTGCCACTAGACGAGTACCCGCTGAGACCGCTAGGTCGGTTAGTTCTAAATCAAAATGCAAATAACTATTTTGCTGAAATTGAACAACTGGCATTCAATCCAGCAAATTTAGTACCTGGAATTCTTGGAGGTCCAGACAAGGTCTTTGAATCTCGTCGATTGGCTTACAGAGATGCACAATATTATCGTTTAGGGGCAAACTTTAATAAAATCCCAGTAAATTGTCCTGTTAGAACAAGACCCCTAATATACAATCGTGATGGTAGACCACCAGTAAGGGATAATGAAAAAGATATGCCTAACTATTATCCAAATTCTTTTAATGGTCCTGGACCTTACAAGGACGAAAATAAAGGAGATTTAATATATATAATAGAAGAAGAGGCAAACAATTTCGAACAAGCTACCGAGTTGTATACTAATGAAATGACGACAGAAGAACGCAGTAGGTTAGTTGAGAATATCCTATACAGCATTGGTCCAGCTGCGAAATTTTTACAAGAGAGAGCAATTAAACTGTTTACTATCATACATCCAGACCTAGGAAATAGAATAGCTCAAGGAATACTTTCTAATAGAACGAAATATGACTGGGATAACTATTGATGTGTATTAAATTATGTACCAGCAAGTACCCATGTAAATAGTACTATTATTTATTATTTAATATGTATTATACGATTCAATTAGAAATAATTTACTTTGATTTGAAATTGGCACTTTAACTTAGGTAATTTAGAATACTTCATAAACTTATTTAAATTTACTATAAGTAGCTACAGAGAGAGAGAGAAAGAGAGGGGGGGGGAAGAGAGAGTGAGACTTGAGAAGTATCAATTTACGAGATTTAACCAAACAACGAAAAAAATATTAACTACAAATCTTAAGTAAAAAGACCATGGTCCCAGGAACAAAGTACTTTTTGAATAATAACAAGCTGAATTTTTGTGAACAGCTTCGTTTTGATGAGACGCCCAACTTTTCTATCTTCGAAAAACCTCGAACCGGGTAACTAATAAAGTTAGGAGGCTTTGAAAATTTTAATTCGGTAAAGGAAAATATTTTATTAATATCAATAAATATTTATTGCTTTAATCGCTTGAATATTTTATTAAAAACACTAAGAAACTTTTGTCCTACACATTCGATGTTTTTTCTGATAAGTCCTTCACTCTAAAGATTCAGATTTATGTGATTTTTAAATTGATATCAATCAATTTAGAAACGACCTAATTTTTTCACAACAACTTGTTAATTATTATTATAATTCAAGTGTACTTTGGCCTACACGTAAAGTGAAAACATTTCTTAGTCCAATACTCTAAAGATTTCTTTTTGATTTACCCGATCTGAGATTTTTTGAAGATAGAAAAGATGGGCGTCTCGTCAAAACAAAGGCGTTCAAAAAAAACAGCTTTTTATTAATAAAAAAAAGTTTGGTACTAGGACCACTGCCTAAAAGCCCATAGCTTCTACCATGGGTTTCTACGATGATTACCACGGTTTAAACGTCAATGCATTTGAATGAAATTGAAGTGTCTATTTATGATTTTAACCATTTCACAATAAAAACAAATATACTTTGAAACTAGCTAAGCAGTAATATGAACAAACTTAAGTAAAGTATTTGTCAGTCTGTTTGTTTAATTTCCGCAATTTCTAGACCGTTTATAGCAAACGCTTAAAAATAAATAAAGAATATGAAACTACACATATCTATAGGTACTTTTTGTGTTATAAAATAGTCAAGTTTTTTTTAATACAAAGAAAGAAATTATTTGGCTATTTTATATGCATAAATTCCCTGAAAATACTAAAATTTAAGTAGGTGTGAGTCATGTAGCCAAAACGGCTTTGACGAAACAATTAGATTTGCTCAAGCGTAGCAAACTACATTCACAAACTCTACACCAGTCAAAATATTACGTGGAGTGGCCGTTCGGCTGTCGTCGCAAGGCTGTGAGGTTAAAAATTTATTCTCTGGTCATTACTTTTCCGTTATACAATAGTTTTCGTAGTAATGAAACGTCCAAGTCACATATTTTGACTAATGTGTAGAGTTTATGAAGTCAGAGCTCGTATAGTTAGGGGGTATTTAGATTTAAAAGCTTGTTCCTACATGAGATCTGATAACTTGATTGACAATGCGGGCCATATGTGAATTCGTCGTGGCAACATTTTACATAAAAATGTTTTTGGTGGGATTTGTTTAACAGAAAGGGCAACTAACGATTACGGACTAAGAATGTTATTGGGTCGCTTTATTATCGATATTAATATTATAAATGCGAAAGTTTGGATGTTTGGATGTATGGATGGATAGATGTTTGTTACTCACGCCAAAATTACTGAACAGATTAATTAGTTGAAGATGATAACCTGGACTAGCATATAAGCTACTTTTTATCCCAGAAAAATGAGTTATTCGTGCATCAAAAATTTTTATAATCTAGCGTGCTGCACGCTGCAACTAGTTACATAATAAAGCAATAAAAATTTGGGTTACATAATCTGACTGAGATCTCGATATATTTATTAGTGCGACTACCATACACGCATCTACACGTGCATTTATAGGTCCAATAGTGGAAATGCCGAAGTAGACCGACTCGTAGAGCATATACAAATAGCAACAAATTCCGTGATACAGCAGATCCTCTCTGCGGAGATCGTGTTCCTTTAACGCTCATCATGCTGAATGGCTTCGCACACGTACCACCGATCACACGGGGAGATCTGTTCACGATTTTGCTTTAGTTATGGTCTAACACATCTAGTTACTTCTACATCTGGTCATCCACATCTGGAACATGGGGTTCCAGATGTGGATGACCATTTACCTTCTCTGTTAGACCTTCTGCTGACCTCTCATCCGGAGAGTTACCAAGTTTCTGTAGATGCTCCGCTAGGTTTTCCAGACCACTGCCACATACGGAGTGAAGTGCCGGTAATGCGATTATCGTGGCCTCGTTTTTCAGGCTGTCGCCGAGTTTGGCATTACAAGTCAGCAGATTGGGACGGATTGCAGGAGTGCTACGGTGCATGGGCTGATGCAGCGGCACCTCATGATGAAAACACCAGTGCATTTAGAAAGGAGTATTATTTTGCCTCTAAAAACCTCTAAAGCAAAATCGGAGCCTATTGGCAGAATTGGTGGGAAACTAGTCCATGTCCAACATTTCCCCGTGTTGGTTCCGGGCTCCTTTGAAGAATATACCAACTGCTATTCTACCAGGCAGGTCGTTAAAGGCGACTAATTGGCTATGCGAGTCACTACCATCGTGGCTACTAGGTAGTAGAGTTCTGCATTTTCTCGCCCGGGTTTGATACCACCGTCTTACCTATTCCTGCCACAATAGCGTCAGTGCTTGTCATTGCCGTGTACCGGTTTGGAGGGTAAAGTAGCCGGTAAACTTATGCATGTGGCATTAGACCTCGCCACAAGATAGCAATGCACCATTAACACCTTTGGTGTCTGTAGGCGATCATTGACTCTTTCCATCAGGAGACCCATCTGCTCGTTTGCTACTCGTATCTTATGATATACATACATACATACATATCTTCACGCCAGATACCTTACGGGGTAGGCAGAAAGAACCGAGTGCCATACATCACGATCTTTGCAGAGTTGTCTCGCTTCCTCCACATTCATCACTCTCTTCATACAGACACGCCGGTTGCGAAGACTCTTGACAACACCGTCGGACAGTACTCGATACAGTACAATGTCTTATGATATATTAAAAAAAACCTTCATTCGGGAACTCGTGCGTTCTGGTCTATCGCCAAGGCTGTCCAAGGGAATTTCTGTCTGCCCTCCTTTCCACCTCTGAGGAGAGCTGATGGCTCTCTGACCCATGCTGCCAAGAAGAAGGCCGATCTTTTGGGCTCACTCTTTGCTGCCAACTCGACTCTGGACGACCAGGGAAACACGCCGCCTACCATCACGCACTGTGTGACAGTCCATGCCCGAGGTTCCATTCCACCAAACGTGGTGGCACTCATTTCCTTTGACGTCCATAAGTCTCGTAGACCTGATGGCATCTCTCCAATCGTGCTCAACATTTGTGCTCCTGAGTTGACAACGGTTTTAACACGTCTTTTCCGGCTCTCTTACACAACTGGCGTTGTCCCAAAATCTTGGAAGACAGCTTTAGTGCACCTAACCCTTAAGAAAGGCGATCGCTCAGATCCGTCCAAATATCATCCTATAGCGAAAATGAATTCCATCTGATTAGTGATCGTCAGTACGGTTTTCGTTGCGATTGCTCAGTTGGTGATCTTTTAGTTTACCTAACGCACCGATGGGCAGAGGCTGTGGGGAACAAGGGGAAGGCTTTGGCAGTTAGTTTGGACATAGCGAAGGCCTTATATCGGGTATGGCACAAAGCGCTTCTCTCCAAGTTCCCTTTTTATGCGCTTCCCGTTAAACTTTACAACTGGATCACCCGTTTTTTGGCAGATCGGAGCATCAAGGTCGTTGTTGATGGCGCATATTCTGAACTTAAACCCTTCAATGTTGGTGTTCCTCACCTAGACTGTTTCTTCTGCATATTATTGACATGTTGCAATCAAGCAACATTTATTGCTATGCGGATGACAGTACGGGTGACAGTTTGTATTCCGGCCGCAGTGGGGTTTCTCAACAACATGTCAACGAGTGCCGGAACAATATTGTGTCAGAAATCGAAGAACAACTTTCCACAGCCTCAAAGGGGGCCGACTAAACTTAGTCCACTTTAACCCCAAGAAGACACAAATTTGCGCGTTTTCCACTAAAAAATCTCCCTTTGTCGTATCTCTTCGCTTCGAAAATACTGCCCTTAGCCACAGCCAGTCTTGAAATCCTTGGAGTTGACATTTCGAGCAACATTCAATTCCGTGGTCACTCGGAAGGCAAGGCCAAATTAGCCCCAAAAAAGCTAGATGTTTCAGCAGGGACAAGCAGTACTTCACACCGGCTCATCGCTTACAACTTTATAAGGCACAAATCCGGCCTCATATGGAGTACTACTCTCACTTGTAGGCGGGGGCTCCTCAGTACCAGCTCCTTCCTTTTGACCGCATTCAGCATAGAGCGGCTCGAATCGTCGACGACAGGACTATTTCTGATTGGCTTACCACCTGAAATCGTGACAAAATTCGAAATTTCATCCTCACCATCTCGATGTCTGGAAATCCAGAACTGTGCGATTCTCGAGGCAGTTTTTTCCCCGCACTACTCTTCTGTGGAATCAATTACTGGCAGGGGGTTTTCCGAATGGATACGACTTGGGGACCTTCAAGAAAAGAGCCTACTCTTTCTTAAAAGACCGGCAACGCAACTGCAAGTCTTCTGATAGTGTAGTTGTCCATGGGCGGCGGTGATCACTTTCCATCAGGTGAGCCTCCTGTCCGTTTGTTAAAAAACAAAGCTACATAAAGCTGACCACAAGAACCATAGAATAATAACGTATAAAGGTGGTTTTTCACCTTATAAAACTAGACAGTATTTTTTGCTTTGCAGGGAAATGAAAGAGTTGGAATGGAATGCTTAGAACAGCGAACACAACTTTGAGATTGTTGGCTCAGAACAAGTTGGAACAAAACGGATTGTATGTGCTATTAAAAAAATTTAGGCGTTAAATAAATATTATGTAATAAAGTTGAGACTTGAGGTTATATTGACCTGAGTTATGAATAAATTGTAGGCGTCAAATTTTTAAGTTCCCTCTACGTATGTAGATAAGGAAGTTACTGATTTTGCCTCGTTTTTCGAAAATCGAGTTTTCACCAGATCTTCGGCTAATTTCACGATGACGTCAGTATGTCTGCATGTTTAAATGACTATAACTATGGTTAAATTTATTTAAAAAAATATTTAAATATATTGGTGCAAGATTAACGACAACAGGTAAGAAATCTGAAAGACTTAAGACCATAATTTGATAATGATATTATAAACAAAGATAATCAATTTAATATAATGGATAGAAATTTAAGTTTTTAAAACTTTTTAATTCTGACGACTTAATTTCGAATTTACTGATGAAATTAAATTCGAATTTATTGATGAAATTAAATCTGATCTTTTTTAAGATTTAACTGGAATAGGCATTTGTCTTCCATCCCACCTGGTGGAGTGGAAAGTATCGATGAAGACGAAGGTGATACATATCCATCCAAAAGAAACCTATTCACTCTACTCTTAAAGATTCCAGGACTATATTTGTCAGGAAAAATAGACGCAGGCTGTTCGTTCCAAGCCTTGGTGACTCGAACCAAAAAAGAGATGTCATACCGTTTTGTTCGATTTTTTGGTATATCAACAACGTACGGATGGAACTTCTGCCTGCGTCTAGTAGTCCGATAAAGGAATGGTGAGAGTCCAACAAGTTCGAAGAGAGCTTTCGCATTTTATTGATGAATATCACCGCACAAATTTGCAGTCATCAAACCGGCGAATTGTGGTGATCTGAGAAATTGCGAGGAGAATTGAAGTGTTTCTGCCTATTCTATGAGGAAATTAACGTGCTGATTACTTATTTGATTTACCAAATCGACTAGAATAAAAAAGTTTTTAGTGGTATTTTTAGTAGTTAATTATATTTTAGTGTACATTTACTAACTTTGTTTTTTCATTTTAGTTAGGCTTCGAAGACACTTTAACCACAAGTCATGGAAAACCAGTAGAGTACAGTGACGCTAGCAGTTCATTAAGCTACATCAGTCTTCTTAATCATGATTTTTTCATGAATAATATCTCATTTTACACGAGAACGAATTCCTGAACGTGTTATGCACACGAAAGTTGCTGGTGGCTTTGGGTTTTTTGAAGTGGCCCATGATGTAACTGAAATATGTAAAGCAAAAGTATTCAATGAAATCGGGAAAAAGACCAAAGGTGACGTAAGATTTTTATCCGTAGCAGCGGAACGAGGTGGCACCCATACAGCTCCATACTCCGTGGTTTTGCAGTAAATTTTTATACTGAAGAGGGAAATTTGATTTAGTTGGTCTAAACATTCCAGTATCCGATTTTAATGATTCTATTCTTATTTTTGCCTTTGCACATGTCCAGAAAAAGAACCATGTTACTAATTTGTTTGACGAAAATCAACTTTGGAATTTTTTGACATCATATGCCTAATCTATGTTTTTTTCTTTTTATATCTTTAGTGACGCTGGAATTCCATACTGCTATCTTACTATGCCTGGTTATAGTATACATACATATCAGCTGGTTAATTCACACATTGATTCAGTGTAGTAACGACCTAATTATTGGAAATAGATGTCATCGTTACACGTCAAGCTAGTGTTACAAGTGGAAATTTTAAGTACTGTTTTAAACAAAATAACGAAAAATAAAACGAATAAAAGCAATAATCAGTAGTTCCAAAAAATTTCGAAATCCGTGTGGCGCTGTCGCCGAATCCAATAATTAAATATAGTTGTCCAGAGTACGAAATACTTCAAAACTCATTAAATATTCGTTTAAAATTGAAATCGGTTTTCAAGAGTAGCCCTACAGATCAATAAAGAATATTTAAGAATAAAGATAATTAGTAATTATCTAACAACTATGTAAAACATCCCTGATGATGCTGTGATAAGCGAAACCGGGTGGGTGTATAAAATTATATAAAACTAGCTGTGCCCGCGACTTCGTTCGCGGTGAAAAAATTCTAAAATAAAAACCCGCATAGTTCCCGTCCCCGTGGGATTTCCGGGATAAGAACTATCCTATGTTCTTTCTTGGGTCTCAAACTATATTTGTACCAAATTTTATACAAATCGGTTCAGCGTTTGGCCGTGAAAGCGTAACAGACAGACAGACAGAGTTACTTTCGCATTTATAATATTATAGTATGGATTCATGTGAACTGGAAGTACAAATGTATTATTTACTATCTTTCAGAATAGTGAATTTTATTGTAGATTTACTACGTTTATTCATTTAGGTACTATGTGTTCGTGGTACTAGTTTACGTACCTATATTAACTTTTACTCCGAGATGCACCTTTCTAAAAAGTTAGGTACGTCATTTATTGGTCAAATAACGTTTGGAGTATGCTCAGTATCACGTGGGGCCAGTATCGGGCATTGCGTGTTATTATTGGCATCGGTCGTTGTCGGATACGGTCGGCATTATTCGATATCAGTCATCGCGTTGAATGGTGTTACTCCCATCCCATTCGTTGTTGAATATTTCGGCATCGGATGCCGCCAACAATGACTTACATCGTTGGTAAACAACGTTTTATTAAAAAATGGCCACTTCTACTTGTCTCTTTCCTCATTCCTGATGAAAAAAGACAAACATCGCTTGTCTTAATAGTAAATTTTATGTTTCAATAAAGGTTTCAAATAAATCAAACATATCATCATTGTTTTAGTTTGTTTATTGACAGCAGCTATTTAAATAGTTTTATCTTATTCTTTTGTTTTGACATGGTGTAGTTTTCCCACGGAACTAGGTATTACTTATTCATCCGAGAGTTTTCTATTTAATTTATAGCATTTGACAGACATTGAAATTTTTATAGGTAGGTAGGTATATTATTAATATATATCAAGGGCATATCATAAGTTTTAATTTTGTTTCTATTCTGACACAATTTCAACTTATATGTTTGTTTGAATATGGACGTTAAATTTAATCATTCCATCATATTATTGTACAATATTGTAATAAGAAAATTATGTGACACAAATACAATTGTTAAAGAGTTTTAATTGACGTTTAAATAATGTATAAATTGTAGATACTTACTTTGAATAAAAAATATTCAATTCAACAGACTTCAAAGATGTTAACACCCCGCCACACGGATAGCAAATCCGTGTGGCGGGGTGTTTATCGACTAGGTACGTTACAAACAAACACGACGTTGTCAAGCATTGATGGCGTCAATTGCGTCAATTTGACGCAAGGCGAGTTATGGAAGTCTGGAGGCCCTGAGGCTACGAAAGAGATTTTTTTAAATCTTATTTCACAAAATAATGGAAAACGTAACTTAGCAATATATTCCATGCCTATATGCCATACTATTTAAAGCATAATATTATATACTAGTCTATGATACCATCACTAAATAACGGTAAGGTAGTATCAAATCCCACAGAGATAGCAAATAATTTTAATAAATATTTTATCAATTTGACTAATAAGAAAATAACACAGGAAGATAATATTTACAATTCGAATATAAAAGAAATCAAAGAAAGCATATTTTTAAGTCCAACTAATGAAATTGAAGTTGCTCGTATAATTAAAGCGCTTAAAAATACCGAATCAGTAGGCTATGATCTAATCTCCACTAAAGTTATTAAAAATGTAGCCGATATTTTATCTCCAATTATTGCTTGGTTAATAAATGAATCCTTCTTGCAAGGTATCTTTCCGGAAAGTCTTAAATTGTCAGTAGTTAAACCACTATTTAAGAGTGGCAAACGCAATGAAATAGTCAACTATAGACCTATAACTTTAATACCTGTAATTGCAAAAATTTTTGAAAAGGTAATGCATGAGCGGATTACGAATTTTTTTAAGAAACATAACATTATACACTCTCAACAATATGGATACCAAAAAAATAAATCCACTGTGCTGGCGGTCTTTTCTTTAGTGAAAAGGATAACAGAAAATATAAACGAAAGGAAAAGAGCCGCAGCTGTTTTTTTTGATATGTCAAAAGCCTTCGACTTTGTTGATCACAAAAACTTCAAAAATACGGTATCAGAGGTATTGCGCTGAAGTGGATTGAAAGTTACTTGACTGACCGTAAACAGTTTGTAGAAATTAGCACATTTAATGAAAAATCTGAATTAGTTACCTATAAATCTGATATATCATATAATAAATTTGGAGTCCCGCAGGGTAGCATATTGGGACCATTCTTCTTTTTAGTTAACATAAATGATCTTCCGGATATTTTAGACTGTCAGTGTAGTATGTTTGCTGATGATATCGCGTTAATAGTCGAAAGTGATGATCAATTTACGGAAAAATTAAATAATTTAGTAGAAGTAGTATTTAAATGGTTAAAATTAAATAATTTAATGGCAAATATAAATAAAACAAAATTTATACAATTTTCTCACTACAACACATCCAAAGTAACCCTAAATATTCAGTATCAAGGCCAAATAATAACGGAAGTAAACAATACAAATTTTCTCGGTATTCATATCGATGAACATTTAAGCTGGAAAACTCACATAGAAATGCTATGCAACAAATTAAATAAATATGTTTTTGTTCTACGTAAAATTACACATAATATAGGTAAAGATGCCGCAATAACGGCATATTATGCATACGTCGCTTCTTTATTACGGTATGGCCTAATCATTTGGATGAATTCTTGCAATGCTATTAATGTTTTTTTGACACAAAAGAAATATATACGCGCCATTTGTAATGTCGGTCCATTAGAGTCATGCAAACCTTTATTTAAAAATGATAAGATATTAACCTTAATTGACATGTATATCTTAGATGTAGCCAATTTTGTAAATAAACACCCTCAGTTGTACAACAGAGCTAGACATACATCTAGACTGGGATTACGGGACCCCACCAGATTACTTTTTCCATCATGTAAATGTTCTATTTTCCAACAAAACTGCTATATGATGAGTATTAAGGTGTTTCATAAAATACCAAAAGAAATAAGAGAATTGCCAACAGGGAAACAATACAATTGCCTTAAAAATTGGCTGCTAAATAAAAACTTCTATACTCTTAAGGAATTTTTTGAAAGCAAATAGTTTTTTACTACAAATTTGATTTTTACAAAAATGTTTTTTTTTTAATTTATTTATCATTGTTTATTTAGGTTATTATATTATCTCATCATTATATTTGACATTGACATTTTATTTAAATTATTGACATTATTTGTAAAATAGATCTTATACTGACAGTGGTTTTACATTTTGACATATTATAATAATTTATTTAACATTTTTTTAAAATTATTTTTTTATTATTATTATTAGATTAACAAATTGTATACACATTATCAATGATTTAATGAATAAGATATATGTATTGATTTTATTATGTAATGATCCATTCTGTTGATGACATACTTTATTTATTTCTCAATGTTTAATGAATGTTGTTAAATTTATCTCATTTAGTTACAAACACTAATATCAATATCTTTGAGAAATCGTATGGTTATAAGCTGGACGTGTATTCATTTGAGATTTGTATTATGACATTGCATTTACTATAACACTTTAAATTACATATATCTTGGTATATTCACAAAAAGCAATACGTAAATCGGCACAGATAAATGGCACTATCTTGAAAAACAAAAACAAACGGCTTTCGTCTAAATCTAAGTCGTACATATCTTGCTATAATATAAAAGATTTATTTTATTTCTTACATAATTATTGTACACATAAAAAATATAAATTTAATTCAAAATAATTGTAAATGAATTTGCATGCTAACGTATAGCGGAATAGGCGAATATATAAACTAGATATAAGATCTTTGTAACCCTATTTCTTGCAAATAAATAAATTATTATTATTATTATTATACGGCAAAAAACTAAATAATATATCGATGTATTACGGGTTAAAATGAACAAATATGGAAATAATGTTTTGGGAACCGAAAAACTGACCTATCGAAATTTATATTACATACAAATCTCTTTTGTGGGGACCCTCCCTTGTGGAGGCCGCAGGGGCCGTAGGCTTGTATCCCTAAATCAGGCCCTGATTGGCGCTATTGCCGCAGGAATAGGTCAGGCGGTGACTTCAGACTCGGGGGAGACATTGCAGAACACAGTAGTCACGATAGTAGTGACTCGTAGCTAATCGCTCGCCTTTTACGGAATACCTGGCATAATGTCAGATAGTATATTTTGCCCTCGTACCGAAAAGGGCACAACTAGAAAAAAACAAAAAAAAAGTGTGGGTCGAATTCGCTCACGAAGGTTTCGTACGGAACACTTCCCCTATAGGATTATCCCCTTAATTATTTGATTTAATTTTAATTTAATTATTTATTTTTAAAGTTTGTAAATAATTAAAATAGTTGTATATATTTCAAGCATCCAGTTATACTTACCTAAGATCGAGAAAAAAATTGCAAAAGTCACGTTTTTTTTACAGGAGCGCACCCTCCATATTTATTTTATTCTGTATTAGTTGCTATAGCAGCAACAGAAATACATGATCTGTGAAAATTTCAACTGTTTAACTATCACGGTTCATGAGATACAGCCTCGTGACAGACGGAGAGACAGACAATCTGACAGACGGATGGACAACGGAGTTTTAGTAATAGAATCCTGTTTTACTTCGTTGGTACGGAACCCTGAGAAACTGAGAAAAACAGTTTTTAACAGCTTTTTTTAAATTATTAAAAAGCTATATAATTTCCTAAATATTTATGGCTCAAATAAGTTGTGGTATTGCAAGATATAATTAAACATGTATAATTCTTATTTTTATATTGTATTATCTATCTTCTATACCTACTACATATAATAAAATCGTAGGAAAGTCAAAACTGTACATTGAATATTTTTTTAAAAGAATACTTGGGGTGTGATCTACAATCGATATCGAACCCAAAAATATAGTTTTTAGAATGTTTGTCTGTTTGTCTGTATACTCAAAAAGTACTGCACGGATTTACTTCAAATTTTGCATGAATATTACTAATAGGTCGGGTCAACATATAGGCTAGATATTATCACGCTATCACCCACGGGGGAGGAGCTGTGCAGAATAAACGATTTCCGCGCGGACGAAGTCGCGGGCAACAGCTAGTTAAACATAAGATTTTCACTTTCATCTCATCAAATAAAATGAAATGAAATAAGCAGTACATAATAAAAAAGGCACAATGAACCATAATTATGTAACTTTTCATTTTAAATCTTTTTTAATTGGTGCTTTTGTTACAATGTAAAGGCATATTTTGTTTTTTAATCTTTACCTTGTACTATTTTTTAATAAATATTTGATTAAATTTTTCATTGGATCCGCTGCATTAAATAATTTTAATTGATAATTAAAATGATAAAATATATAGGAAGTAAAAAATCGTTTATTGGAACACTTGCAAGGTCCAAACAACCATTATTATCATACTATTTACGCTGTTTTCCTACGAGGATTTCTCAATTATTTAGCATAGTATAATATATATTAAATCTAAAAAACAAATTAGTTACGCAGTCTAAAAATTATTGTTATTTGGGTACTTTCCTCTAAAAATGATTTCGCCCCAAGACAGAAACGCACCATTAACATCTTTGGTGCAATGGTTGCGAAACCTATCTGCTTGTTTGCTATCTTCACTACATGGTATATAAAACAAAGTCGCTTTCTCTGTCTGTCCCTAGGTCCCTATGTCCCTATGTATGCTTAAATCTTTAAAACTGCGCAACCAATTTTGATGCGTTTTTTTAAATAGATAGATTGATTCTTGAGAAAGGTTTTAGTATATAAACCTTTCCGATATTCCTACGGGAACAAAATTTACGCGGGTGAAACCGCAGGCAGGTCGCTAGTATGTTATAAAAAAAGTACTATGTCGCAGCATGTCACATTCTTTCTCACTAGAAAATATCACAATAAAATTATGTATTCCCCATGTTGGTCCAGGTCCCCTTTGGAGAATAGACCAACTGCCGTTCTGCCAGGCAGGTCGTAAAAGGTGACCGATTGGCTATACGTGTTACTTCCATCTTGACTACTGGGTGGTAGAGTTCTGCAACATCTCGCCCGGGTATTTGGTACCTCCTCCTTACCTATTTCTACATCTACCTACATACTACAGCTACATCTATCTATCATCATTTGTCTTAATGTTAAATATGGAATTAGTAAAATTTATGAAAAAAATCTGACAAAAATTGAGTAGATGCGCCCTTTTTAACCTCCGACGCAAAACGAGGGGTGTTTATAAGTTTCAGGTGTGTATCTGTGTATATGTGTATCTCTGTATGCGTGTATCTGTGTGTCTGTCCATGGCTTCGTAGCGCCCTGGGGGATGGTGCGAATTGGTTACGGGTTGTTTTAACTGAAAGCCCATTTTGCCGTTTGCGAGACGGTATGATTCAATAGAATCTGTTCAGCCGTTTCAAGATCAACAGCTCTTTTCGAATTGATAAAAGGTATTAAGCAACTTTTAAAGGCTTTATCTATACTAAATGTTGTATTTTGTTACTTTATTGATATTGCAGTTACTTGGTAACCTTGACTTGACACTTTACGGTCCTCATTCAAAGATCATCAGCATCTATTTAGCTAGCAATTTTCGTATGTAAATAACAGATTTTCTAAATACTGCAAGCCACTTTTAATGACTTTCTGGAATCCGTTTGTTCAAAAACTTGGCAGACTTTTCAAGGCTTAGTGACAATGCAATACTTGGTACCATCCAACTGAGCTCATGATGTAGCCTAGAAGTAAGAACTGGAACTCTCTGATGCAGGATTTTAACAAGATAACCTTGTTTGGACTCATTGGTCTTGTCGCTATTAGTACTAAGTTTGATTAGTGCTCACGATGACGAGGATCTGAGGATGAAGTTGAACAAGTGCTACCGAAGGTCAGGCGGAAACAGATAAGATAGTCAAGTTCGGACTCGATGTTTTTTTGATGACGTGTTCTTTCCATTGCATATAAGTCGATGATCTGAAGATGGAGCCGAGCTAGGACGGATCCAGACTTTGGGTCAGGGTCACATACTTAAGGTTCAGTCAAAATAGGCACTAATACTTATTTGTTGGCAATAAATCCATACCTAGACCCTTGCCTAGGGGGAGGCATGAATCCTGGATCCGCCCTTGCGTAAGAGTGCCATTGTAACTCACAGATAGAAAGTAGTAATATGGTGGAGTTTGGAGTTATTTTCTTAGCTACAGTAAGTTCTTTCCCATGATGATAAAGCTCTGAAGATTGAGCCCAAAAATTGACATTGGAACTTTAAGAATCGATTCAAAATGCAACTATAATGAACTCCTAAAGTAAACGAGGTAATGTTTTTCAAAAAGTAGTAGTATCTTCACGCCCGTATCCCCGAAGAGATAGGCAGAGGTACAACAAGTGCACCCACGATTAGCCGAAGATACTTGTTCCCACAAATGTGATAGGTGGCAAGCCTATTGCCAACCGGGCACTTTTCAATCCCGGGCAACTTTGTGTTTTGGACAAAAAACCCTTTTTTTATATGCCCGACCCGGATATCGAACCCGGGGCCTCATGTGGTCAACGCCAACGCTGGACCACTAGACCACAAATGTCCAGCGTTGGCGTTGACCTTGTTTGCCAATATTTATAATTAATTATAAATATTGGCAATTTTTATAATTGCTAATATTTATAATTGCTAATTAAAAATTAGCAATTAATTGTCTTGTATTGGCAAACATCTTAGTGCTGGATGATTTTTAGGATCTGATGATGGAATTAGAAGGTAACCATGAGAACTCCTAAACTAAATAAGATATTGAAATCGAAATCGGACTCATTTGTTCTGTTTGGACAAACATTTTAGTGCTAGACGATTTCCAGAATCTCATGGTAGAACTGGAAGTACGCTATGGGAATTTTCGGAATAAAATGGAATAAATTTTTACAAGGATTTTGAAGCACGATGGTTATCAGTGCCTGATGATAGAACTGAAAAAAGTCTATAATAACTTCTAAGCAAATCCAGATAAACTCATTTTGTGTGGGCTGATTTGGTTTATTTTGACATACACTTTGGTGCTGGATAATTTTTAGGATCTGATGATGAAACTAGAATGTGGCCATGATAATTTTTAAACTGAATAAGATAAAATCATCGAGCTTGGATTCATTTGTTCTGTTTTGACAAATACCCTAATGCTAGATGATTTCCGGAATCTTATAATGAAGCAGGAGTGCGGATAGGGGAAGTTCAAATTAAATTTAACAACTTTTTTACGCTCAAAGGAATAAAAGCTATACTTAAAGTAAAGTTTTTTTTTCAGAGATCTAAAACCTTAATTTTGTTATAAATGACAATAATTTCATTTTTATTTTTAACTCCATCGGTATACCCATGGAGTTAAAAATATATAAGACTGAAATTTAGTTTAAAAATGTTTAGTAAGTTTGCTGAAAACAACAAAATATTAATATTTGAAAAGCTGTAATTATTGAAAACGTGATTTGATTTTGATTTTTGAAACTGCATTTGTCGTAGTTCTTAAGTAGTAAAATATTGTAGAAGTTCTCAAGTACGAAAAGTGATTGGTAGAAAGATTTCGAAGTTATGTCAAAAAACTTTTTTAATTTTTCGTCATTTCATATGACATTTCATACAAATATGTCCAAGAACTAAAAGTTTTATACAACATTTTTTTCCTCTATTTCACCTCTTGGAGGTTGAATTTTGAAAAATCATTTCTTAGTGTATGCTTATGTCATAAAAGGAATACGTGTGCGAAATTTCAAATTTCTAGCCCTCAAGTTTTAGCCTGTACGTTTATAAAAATTTATGAAACTTTCATGCCCTAATTCAGTCTCTTAGAGGGTCTAAGGGGCTGAATTTTAAAAAACGCTGAAATACACAACTCATTATTTTTGCCATACTCATACGAAATTTCATGCAAATATATCCAAGGAAAAAAAAATCATGCAAATCACATACCATATTTCATCGCCAGAGTTTAATTTTAAAGAATCCTTCCTTAGTGGATGTCTACGTCATAAGAGTGACATATTTGCGAAATTTCAAGTTTCTAGTTTATATAAAACTTTCATCCCCTATTTTACCCTCTAAGAGGTTGAATTTTTGAAAACGCGGAAATACGTAACTCATTATTTCTGTCGTACTCAATCCGTACGAAATTTTATACAAGTATGTCCAAGGAATATAAAGTTTCAAAGAAATTTCATCCCCTGTTACACCCCTTGAGGATTGGATTTTGAATAGTCCTTCCTTAGTGGATGCCAACGGCGTGCACAGGATTATGATACTGAGTATGCGATGGAGTACTCGGCCACAAAAACTTTTTCTTTTATAGATTTCAGCGGCGTGCACATGATTATGACACATTTTATTCATTTACTTACTATTAATTAAAATCATCTAAAACGTACGAACGTTTTATTAAAATATCAGTGAATGGCAAGTAAAGCACTGCTTTTCTGCCTACAAGGAGCGCACGCGCCTGGTGGATGCGTACGTCATAGGAGAAACATGTGTGCGAAATTTTAAGTTTCTTGACCAAAGAGTTTGGCCTAGGCCTTTATATAAATTTTCATTCCCTATTTTACACTCTTAGGGGTTGATTTTTGAAATCCGCTGAAATACATAATTCATTATTGTTGCTGTACTCCATTCATATGAAATGTCATGCAAATATATCCAAGGAATAAAAAGTTTCGTATAAAGATATACCCCGTTTCTCCCCCTCCCCCCGTGGGGGTTGAATTTTGAAAAATCCTTCCTTAGTGGATGCCTACGTCATAAAAGGAATACGTATGCGAAATTTTAACTTTATAAAATTTTCGTCCCCTATTTTACTCTCCGCGGGGTTTACTTTTGGAAAATGCTATAACCTGTAACTCATCATTTTGGCCACATGTAATTCGTACGAAATTTCATGCAAATATGCCCAAGGAATAAGGGAATAATAAGTTTCATACAAACTTTTATAACCGTTTTCACCACCTCTGGGTTGAATTTTGAAAAATCCTTCCTTAGTGTATATATATATATATATATATATATATATATATATATATATATATATATATATATATATATATATATATATATATATGTGTATATATATAATATAAACATTTTATTCCTTAGATAGCACGAAAGTTTTATATAAACATATAGACCAAATCCCTAGAGCTAGAAACTTGAAATTTTACACACGTATCCCTGTTATAACGTAAGCATCCACTAAGAAATAATTTTTCAAAATTCAAATTCCAAGGAGTGAAATAGAGAAAAAAATATTTGTGTAAAACTTTTTATTCTTTGAACATATTTGCATGATATTTCATATGAATTGAGTACAGCAACAATGAGTTATGTATTTAAGCGTTTTTCATAATTCAACGCTTAAGAGGATAAAATAAATAAAATAATAGGGTATATAAACGCACAGGCTAAACCCTTAGATCAAGAAACTTAAAATTTCGCACACATATTCCTCCTATGACGTACGCATCCACTAAGGAAAGACTATTCAAAATTCAACCCTCAAAGAGGTGTAAAAGGGGATTAAATTTCTTTGAAACTTTATATTCCTTGGACACACATGTATAGAATTTCGTATGAATTGAATAATAATATGGCAAAACACATAAGTTATGCTTATAGGTATGCTTATAGGTTATGCAGACGACGTTGCTTTAATGATACAAGCTAACACACGAGCACAGATAGAGTCACTGGCTCACACTAGTCTTAATTTGATCATCAACTGGGGCTTGAGAAATCGTTTAAGCTTTGCGCCCCATAAAACGTTTTACTTAATATTAAAAGGTTCGCTCCTATCATCTCCCAGTATAAAAATAAATAATAGCACAATAAAGAGAAAAGAATCGGTAACATATTTAGGTTTGGTCATAGAAAAAAATTATACTTTTATAAATCATATTAACTATATCGGTGAAAAGGCTAAACGGAATTTCTTATCCTTTTCGGGCATATCTACCTCGACATGGGGTTTAACGTTTAACACTTTAAAGATAATTTATAACGCCACGTATTTAGGTTGTATCTGTTATGCTTGTTCAGCGTGGGCTGATAAAGTTACGAGTGGTGCGATCCGGCGAAAACTACTTCAAAACCAGCTTCTAGCACTAATATTTCTATGCAAAGCATATCGCACTGTAAGCTCCGAAGCTTTACCCGTTTTATCAGGCGTCTTACCATTAGATTTAGAAATTCAGCCTCGGGCTTCAATGTATTACAATTCTAGGAATTTTACTAACCCAGAATTTATCAACTCGCAAGCCCAAACAAAAATACGTCGCCTTTTTAATCCCGTAATCGACGTTACTAACGAATTAATTGATGAATGGCAGTCGCGTTGGTCTTGTTCAACTAAAGGACGGCATTTATATAACTTTTTCCCGTGCATCCGGGATCGCTTAAGTAAAACTTGGATAGAAATAGATCATTGTGTTGCACAGTTTCTCACTAGCCACGGTAATTTTAAAGCTAAATTATTCTCGTTTAAATTAGTTCCTTCTCCCTTTTGCGAGTGCTCTACATTAAACTGTAAATATGAACAAACTGCACATCACATTCTTTGGGAGTGTAATCTTTGGCAAAACGAACGTCGTCAAATGCTTGATAGTATCCAATGTATATCCGGTGTAATTTATTATTCCGATCTTGTGGGTACAAGTGGGAACTTCCGTGCCTTCAAACGATTTTGTCACACTTACTACTGGAAGCAAAATTAAGTAGGCCATTCTGGTAGGTCCCTAATTTCCAAACTTCCGTGGTGCAATAGCAATCAGGCTTAACCTGATTGTAAAAGTCTCATTTCGTAGCATTTTTATGCTTTTAACATTTTGCTGTCTCCTGCTAAAAAGGGAGGGAAACAGGATGTAGTTTCCTACTCCTCCTATATACTTCTGATTAATTTCGTTGCGGGATCCGAGACAGCTTAGCTTTTCCCCAGGGCACCCTGAGCTCGCAACTCAGAGGTTATCAGGACGGTTGCCGCTGTTGATTCTGGTTTACAGAAGTTACAGTGGTGGGAACGAGAGGTGGGCCCATTGCCCTTAAAAAAAAAGTTATGTATTTCAGAGCTTTTCAAAATTAAGTCCCTTACAGTGTAAAATAGGGCATGAAAGTTTTATATAAACGTACAGGCCAAACCCTTAGGGTTAGAAACTTGAAACTTCGCACACGTATTCCTCTTATGACGTAAGCATCCGCTAAGAAATGATCGTTGAACATTTAATCTCCAAGAGGTTGAAATAGAGGAATAAAAATTGTATTTTTTTTCGTTGTTTTTTTAAATTAAGGGTTTTTCTCGATTTAATTTCGAAATTCTTTTACCCATAAATTTTTCGGCCTTCATCAATATTTTAGTACTTAAGAACTACGTCAAATGCAGTTTCGAAAATCAAAATCGAATAAAGTTTTTAAAACTTACAGCTTTTCAAATATTAATATTTTGTGTTTCCAGCAAACTTACTTAATATTTTTTAAATAAATTTTAGGTTAATATACCGATGGACTTAAAAATGGAATCAGCTTTTCACTCTAGAAAACTGCGTCAAAATTCTCGATTTGATCAAAATTGGTTGTCTCATAAATAACGAAAATTTTTGAAAATATGTATTTGATTTTCTTTTCGGAAATGACTATCGTTTATAATAAAATTAATGCTTTTTAAATCTGAAAAAACCTTTGCTAAAAGCGTAAAGATTATTTTGAACAGCAATAAACATAATATTTTGGCTATAACAACCTGACCTACGTATACAATACTACGTAAGGCGGTCTAATTTGAAACAGTTTTAGTTTTATATAAAAACTAGCTGTGCCCACGACTTCGGTCGCGTGGAAAAAAATCTAAAATAAAAACCCGCTTAGTTCCCGTTCCCGTGGGATTTCCGGGATAAGAACTATCCTATGTCCTTTCTTGGGTCTCAAACTATATTTGTACCAAATTTTATCCAAATCGGTTCAGTGGTTTGGCCGTGAAAGCGTAACAGACAGACAGACAGACAGAGTTACTTTCGCATTTATAATATTAGTATGGATGTGCATTTTATAGTAATTTAAAAATATTTGTTATAAATAAAATAAAACTGAATAAGCTTATTTGTTTACCGTATTTCGTAAAAAACACCTTTCTTCTGTACCAGTGGACTTTTATTTGTAAAATTAAGTAAGATTTTTGGGAGAATATAAGGAATTTATCAACCGTTTTACCACGTTTTACCACGTTTTACCACGTTAATTTCACTATTTTTTTATTGTTGGATTTATTATAGTACCAGTGGAACATAAAAAAAAGCTCTATCAGGATTCTGCACAGGGATCTAAATAATTAAATTACTTTATTTGTTTGTAAATTTTGACAGTGATTTCAGTTATTTTAAGCTTGGAAAATGACCACTGTATACAGAATTTGGAAAGCATTTTTCGTTTGTCTGATTAAAAATCACTTATAATTTATTAATGTAACAATTTTTTCAATAAGATGTTTAGATCGATAAATTTTCTACAATAATTAATAATTCACACTTTCGTTAGATACGTTAATTGGAGATAACATGGTTTGAAAAGTACGCTTTTTAAGTCAGGCAGACAAAATAGGCGTCAACGCTCTTAAGTATTTAATAACTAAAGAAAACGATATGGAGTCTGTGGTCTCGACCGTGTAAGCGTACATACGCTCGTATGTTCGTACGTTTGTATGTTCGTACATGTGTATGTTTGTTTACGAATTTCTCGGGAACTAAGCCATATCGAGAAAGTTTTAATTTAAATTAGTTTACTTACAAACTCAGGGAACAGTTCAAATTTCATCAAAATCGGTTCAGAAGTTTATGAGACATGAGTATAATTAATATTTGAAGTCTATTTAATTTGTTAAATTGCAAATATTTATTGAATTACTATAATTGTAATGTTGTAGACAAGATAGTTTTTTTTTTCACAATTCCCTTTGTTTCCCTTTTTAAATGAGAAATATTCCTTGAATGAGTAAAACTTGATTAAATAAATAATCTCTCTATGTTAAACTTTTAGATAGAGAGTTGCTGTATGGTAAAGTACCCAAATGTAGGCCCCCTAACGAAAAACTCAACTTTCCGACTTTACTAGGCTTAAACCGTTATCATTAAAACATATTAATTTGCTGTTTCGTATTATTTAATTTTTAAATTTTACAGTATTGATGTTTCGAATTAACTTCAAAAACGAAATACAAATATATAAGCGTTTTAAGTTTCAAAGGTTCTATTTGTCTATTTTCAGCCAGTGTTTCCATACCTACCTACCTACCTACCTACCTACATACCTACTAAAAATGATATAAAAATAGTTGCAACTGTCTGCATGATTATAACGTTTAGTTTGCTTTGTTTGCAAGATTTTATTAAAAAGAGAACTAAACATTTATGTTAACTTAAACAAAATTCTAATTTTATTTAGCTGTTATTCTCCAAGTTTAAAATATCTATCTATATTACATATATTATATTATAATATTATAAATCCGAATGTTTGGATGTTTGGATGGATGTTTGTTACTCAATCACGGAAAAACTACTTAATGGATTTGAATGAAATTCGGCACACAGATAGATGATGATCTGGAATAGCACGAAGGCTACTTTTTATCCCGGAAAAATTAGGTGATCCCGCGGGATTCGTAAAAAACTTTTATAATTTAGAATTATAATTTTATAATTTAGAAAAGCAAAAAAGTATTTTTCTGTACGTATTTCTTAAATATTTTAATAACGTTTAAGAGTATTAACGTAGTATTATTAATTATTATTATTATTTTTGCTGTGTATATAGAGTCGATTATCGCAGTTTTTGCTGCATACTTAAGGCGAGGCATCGCGACAAACGGGAAAAAACTGTTTTGTTAAGGCGATAGGTAATGCCAAACTACGAAATAGACACCTCTTTGAAAGCCTACTACTACTAACCGATTGGTCCAATAATTAAAAAAAAATATGCATTATACGTATAATATAATTAAGTTTAAATTTTAAGTTCGTTTTTTCAAATTTTATTGTTATTTTTGACGGAAAAAAATCGAATATCTTTCTTATTTTTACACAAAAAATTGCTTATAACTTCCAAACTACTGTAACGATTTTGATGATTTTTTCTTTTTATTACAGACAATTTATTGCTTTATAAAATTTAAGTTCAAAATTTTACAAAATCATTATAGTGTGCTATTAAATCAATAAAAACCTTATTATTTAAATCGCGGACAGCGCTCGCGTCGAAAGTCAGTCTCCCGGTAGCGTTCATACTGGGAGGCTGTGTCGCATGTTAGCATGCTCCGCTCTCCATATTCGAGTCAAAGAGTAATAGTACAGATAGAACGTTTGGCACAATAGTAAGATTGTGCCGTTTGGAAATTGAAGATTTCGTTTACGCTTGGATGTTTTTTATAGTAGATAATGAGCTTGGACCGAGAAGTCTGTTTTTTTACAGATGTTGTTCTTATGATATAGACAAGGAATAAGAAAGGATTTTTTTAAATTCATCCCCTAAGATGGTGAAATAGGGGGTGAAAGTTTGTTTGAAACTCTGTCATTTTTGAGTTATTACAACTCAAATAGAATGATATGCCGTAATTAAATTATCCTTTAACTGAAAAAAAATTAAATATAAATTTAATATTTTTTGGAATTCTAGTCTATAGAGAGGTAAAAAGAGGCTTTAAAATTTGTATCATAAATGAATTGTTTATTTATTGCATTACTATAAAATCTAAATTATTTTAATTTTGTATTTATGATTTTTAATACAATTAAGAAGTACGAATTTTTGGATTTTTTTAGTACTTATGCTCTTCAATCGAAATTGAATAAACATGCATGTAATGTTCGAAGTTTTATCCATTAAAGGAGTAAAAGTGTGTGTTACAATTTATATGAAAAATCAAAGGTTTATGGTGAAAATAACTTGAAATTCGGCACTTATAATCTTCAACACAATTTAAGAATCATATATTTGGGGATTTTTTAAAATTTTATTCCTTAAAGGGTAAAAAAAGCATTGATGTTTGTGTAAAAAATAGATTGTTTATTGTAGAATATTGTAGAAATTATTTAAAACTTAGTATTTATGATTTTTAATACAGTTAAATGAATACAAGTTTAAGGTTTTCAAATGTCATCTCTTCAAAGGATGAAAAAAGTGGTAAAGTTTGTAGAAAAAATAAAATATGTTTAATCAAAATCTCTTCAAATTTATTAGTCATGATCTTTAATTCAATTAAATAAACGTGCATGTAAGGATGCTGTGAGTTTTATGTCTTAAAGAGGTAAAAGAGGGTATTAAAGGGGCTGAAAGCTAGTACTTTATAAATAGTTTTGTTTGCAAGTAGACGCTGAATAATATTTTGAGACTATTCATGTTTACGCTTTCCTACGTTTACGCTTGAATGTTTTATTAGCTATAGATAGATAAGTATTTTGTCAATATTTTGTATAAATGTACAAAAATAAATAAAAAATAAAACATATAAACAACGAAGATAATTCAAGCAAACGAATAAAAAGCAAAACTCTAAAGAAAAAAAAAACTGGTACTATTTGAAGGTAGTAAGGACTTCGCAACTAAAAATAAATAAATTAAATATATTATACATACAAATAGTCTAAATAAATCAACTTATTTAGTAGTTTCCTCTATAAACATTAAATCAAATTATATATCTTCTTTTTTATTACGAGATTTTGAAACAAAAACTAAGAAGCTAGTTAGTTTTAAAATATTATTCAAGAGATTATATTTAACCAAATCAAATTTTGAAAGGTTGTGTTAAATATTAATTGTTGATTGTATGTATTAAAATAAAGTGCTACACGGGATATATTGTATATTACAACACTTTCAAAGAAATAGGAAATGAAACTGTTATTATTGTGTAAATTGTTATATGATTTTTTGCCGATTTTTGGTACATTTTTTTTCTTTAGATATTTATCGTTTTTCTAAAACGAATGTATATGTAATCGATAAATGAGCGATTACTGGTTATTGGTTTTGAGTTTGACAACATTCAGTCGATTCATGATGATAAAAGTTCATATAGGTGAACAAAAATGTTAAAACGTAGGTATCTGCATTTACTGTAAATACTCTTTGACGTTGGAGCAAGCTAGCGCGCGATATAATTTTTGCGCTGCTCCTGTCAGAAACTCAAGGTCGTTCGCAGCTGTAATCGCCTTAAATCACGTTTTTTTTTGTGTTGATTGTTAAATATATTTTTTTTTATAGAAGAGGGGGCAAACGAGCATGAGGTGCACCTGATGGTAAGTGATCACCGCCGCCCATGGACATCCATACCAGATACCAGAGGTCTTGCATTTGCGTTGCCGGCCTTTTAAGAATGAGTAAGCTCTTTTCTTGGAGGCCCCCAAGTCGTATCCGTTTGGAAACACCCCTGCCGGTAATTGGTTCCACAACAAAGTAGTGCGAGGCAAAAAGTGTCGAGTTGTGGATTTCCAGACATAGAGATGGTGAGGATGGAATTTCAAATTTTGACGCGATATCCGATGATGGAATTCGGCGGCAGGAATTAATGCAAATAACTCATCGGAACACTCTCCATGAAAGATACGATAGAAGACACAGAGTGAACCAACATCTCTGCGCAATGCCAAAGAGTCAAGCCGTTTCGAAATAGCCAGGTCGTCAACGATTCGAACCGCTCTACGCTGAATGCGATCAAGATGAAGGAGCTGGTACTGAGGAGCTCCGGCCCAGAGATGAGAACAGTACTCCATGTGGGGCCGAATTTGAGCCTTATAAAGTTGAAGGCTATGGGCCGAGCGAGCTTTTTGGAGGCTAGTTTAGCCTTACCTTCCAAATGACCGCGAAAGTGAACGTAATTCGATATGTCGACTCCCAGAATCCCGATACTAGCTAAGGCTGTCAGGAGAGTATCCCCAAATCGAGGTGACACGACAGAGGGTGTCTTTTTAGCGGAAAACACGAAAAGCTGTGTCTTCTTGGGGTTAAAAGTGACCAGGTTTTGACGACTCCATTCCGAGATATCGGTTAGTCGATTTTCAACTTCGGACATAAGCTCTCTTCGACGTGTTCCCGACAAATACCGCTTCGGCCGGAGTATGTAGCATCACCAGTACTGTCATCTGCACAGCAATGTATGTTGTGAATTCGCATCATGTCATTAATATGCAGAAGGAACAGTGTCGGTGATAGCACGCAGCCTTGTGGAACACCAGCATTGATAGATTTAAGGTCAGAGCGCGCACCGTCAACTACGACCTTGATGCTCCGATCAGCCAAAAATTGGTGATCCACTTGCATAATTTCTCGGGAAGCCTATAGGAAGGCAGCTTCGCGAGAATTTGTGCCATACCCTATCAAAGGCCTTCGCTATGTATAAACTAACTGCCAATGCCTCCCCCTTGGACTCAACTGCTTCCGCCCACCGATGTATTAAGTATACTAGAAGATCACCAGCTGATCGGCCGCTAATCAGCTGGTGCTCTTCTAAATACTTGAGGAGCTGCGAGTTGATGATTTTCTCCATAATTTTGGAGAATAAGGAGGTTATGGCTATCGGCCGATAGTTAGACGGATTAGAGCGATAACCTTTTTTAGGGATGGGATGCACTAAAGCTGTCTTCCATAAAATCGATACTACGCCGAGTGAGTAGGAGAGCCGGAATAGGCGTGTTAGTACCGGCGCCAGCTCTGGAGCACATGATTTAAGTACAATCGGAGGGATGCCATTCGGTCCACTCGACTTATGGACGTCCAAGGAAAAAGTGCTTTACGTATGGAAGACTGCAGGAATTTTAATTCCGTCATAGAACTATAGCACTGAGGGATGGTAGGCGGTGCATTTCCTTGGTCGTCCAGAGTCGAGTTGGCCGCAAAGAACGAGCCTAGAAGATCGGCCTTCTCCCTTGCGGTATGGGCCAGAGAGTCATCATCTCTGTGTAAGGGTGGAAGAGAGGGCTGCGAAAAATTCCCCAAGACAGTCTTGGCGAGAGACCAGAACGCACGAGTCCCCGAAGGAAGGCGAACTAATTTATCACCAATTCTGCCAATGTGTTCAGATTTTGCCTTGGCGATAGCTCTTTTGAAGAACCTCGAAGCGAAATTGTACTCCTTACGTAACGCGCTGGTTTTTTCATTACGAGATGTCGACGCTGCAGCCCAAGCCCGGTAGCATTCCTGCTTTCGGCGTGAAGCCGTTTTGCAGGAGCGACCAAACCAAGGCTGAGACTTACCACCAACTGGTACCGCAGAAAATGGAATGAAAATTTCCATGCCCTGCAGCACCACATCAGTTATAGAGTCAGCGATGTTACTCGGTTCATCCAGCGAGAAGCACATCCGCCCCCATAGATAGGACGCAAAAAAAGACCGCATCCCGTCCCAATCTGCTGACCTATAGTGCCAAACGCGACGACAGCCTGCAAAAAGAGGCCGTGATAGGCGCGTAATCGGCATTTTATTCCGGATCAGGCAGTGGTCTGACGTACCAAGAAGGACGTCCTCAGATACCTGATTATTGTCCGGATGGAAGGTCAGCAGAAGGTAAAGTAGTAAAGGCGTATGATCGTCCACATCGGGAACTCGCGTAGGCGAGGTTACCAATTGTGTTAAACCATATGCCAAGGCAAAATCGTGAACAGACCTCCCCGCATGATCGGTAGTGCGTGAACACAGCTATTCGGCGTGGTGGGAATTAAAATCGCCTAAGATCACGATCTCAGCGGAGGGGGTCTGTTGTAACACGGAATCTACAGCCGTTTAGAGGTGCTCAACGAGCCTGTCGACTTCAGTATTTCCGCTATGGGACCTGTAGAGGCACGCATAGATGCGGGGATGGTCGTCGCAGTCTACACGCAGCCAGAGGATGGATAGGTCCCTATAGCCTTCAAGGCTGCTGAGACGTCGAGAGCAGATATCCTGTCTGACATAAGCACAAACTCCCGCCCGGGGTACAAATAAATGCTCGAATTTGTACCCCGGGTAGGAGAGATATGAGGTATCAGCCGGAGAAGATATCGGCGTTTCAGTTAAAAAGAACAGAGCCGGCTTAGCCGCCTCAAGGTGATGGTGGACGGCATTTAGGTTTGAGTGAAGACCCCTAATATTAGTATAGTCCACGTGGAGTGGGGTTGGGGGTGCCTTTCGATTTCTTTTGCCCCGAGCAGCGAAGTTTGAGAGCGCAATTGTGCGCCCCCCCAGAGTACGCAGGGCAGCCTGGGCATCCATGATTAGGCTGATTACAAAACTCTGAACATGGATGTCCAGAAGGGGATTCTCCACCGCTTACGCTAGTGGTACCCCCCTGGGGTAAACTACTACCTTTGCATTGCGCTTCCATGGTGTTTGGGGGAGGGGGAAAGGGCCTCCGGGAACCTCACAGACCAAACGAAACGCAACAGCAAAGCTGTTACTTTACGTTGGTTTTAAGTGAGGAAGTGGTATCGCCCCGGTCGTGCCGACCCATAAGCTAAGCATGGCACTACCACTTTTTTTTGACTGACTAATGAATAATTTCAAAAAAGAAGATTATCCTTCCGGCGGGCGATGGGGTTGTCACTTCCCGATGCCGGCGAAATTTTACAAAGATTACACGATATACCTGAAGATATTAATTTCTGACCTGAAGAAATTAATTCTATCATGTAATGAGTTAGCACATTCTTTAAATGTGCTAACTCATTACATGATAGAATGTCCATCATATAAAATTCCGAAAACAGGCTAAAATAAATCTCTAAAACAAATAATTTGTTAATAATATTTCTAATCTTGCACATGATTTTTATATGATGATATTTAGTTGTAAAACCAAAAAAGAATGTGCTAAATTTTAGTTTTCAGCTGATGTTTTATATTTATTTATCCGAAAATTAACACATTTCCCAGCGGTTCCAGAATACACCGCGCCACCATTTTCTATAGAATTGACGCACGTCGAAATACCTCGCCTTAAGTCGTTTTCATAAAAAATGCAGAAGTGACACAAAGTTATTTCAAAAACATTAGGGGCCATCCATTCACGCCAATACACCGATTGACTTTAAAATGTTATCAGTTTTTTCCTTTAAAAACTGCGGCAAATACCGTTAATTGGATTAAAATCGGTCAATTTATTTGGGGTTTACCATTGACGAAAATTAAAAAAAAAATGTTTTTTGACATTGCTTCGAAATTTTTCAACCTATCGATTATTTAGCTAAAGCAATATTTTAGATTTCAAAAATTGAGTTGAATGTCATTCGAAAGATCGAATTCAATCAGCGTTTCCAAAATATATAGCTTTTCAAAAATCAATATACTGCCATTTTAACAAAATAGATGTTTGAACTAAAAAAATCTATGCTTATAGTTTTTATCCTTTTGAGCTTAAAATACCTTAATTTAGCCGGACGTTTCAGGGATGGCCTGTAGGGTCAACCGTTTACACATTTTTTTCATATCCATTCATCATAATATACTAACGTGACTCTCTACTACAAAGTAACCCTCCGTCTACGTTAGTGGCGCGGGTTTTCCTATCTCACAACCAAAACCATAGTATCATACATATCAATTACATACATTAAATAAACTATCCCCCATAATACTGTTGCGACCCCCGGTTCTTACCATTGCATCCATTGCACCAGTAACCATTGCATCTTTTAAGTTTTAACATATTAATCATAATTCTCCAGAATCACGACCATGTCTCACATTCAAATATATTTATGTTCACCTTTCATCATTAAAATCCATTAATTAATTCTTATATTGATTACTTACTGATATGAATGCAATGAAAGTAATTAAATATTAACTTTCTTTTATTTTACTATTGAATCAAACAATCGTTTTCACCAAATTTATCATAACATATTAAGCTTTAACTTGGCATCATTTAGTAACTGAAAGATGGTACAATCTCAATGTGAACAGTTTGATCAAGTAAACCTTACACTATACTGGGTAATAGTAGGGTTGCCACCCGTACTTTATTATAAAGTATTGCACTTTATTTTGAATAAATGTACTTATGATTTTAGATATAAAACACTTGTACTACATATATATTCTTCCAAATTATTTAAAGTTTACTGGTTTCCTAGCCAGCTTTCTATACCAAAAAATTTCTACACAGGTTGTTATATACCACGTATGCTTAAAAGTGGCGTGTACAGGTTAAAGTGCCAGGATTGTGACGCGACATACGCGGGACAGACCGGAAGATCTTTCGAAGCGAGAATAAAAGAACATACCAGAAGCCGACGTTTGGAAAAAGGAGAATCGGCTTTTGCACAGCATTTAATAAAAGAACGTCACAGATTTGAGTCCCCAGATAACGTGAGCGTTTTGCATGTATGTGACAAGGGCCGAAAACTCAATGCTTTAGAGGCTTTAGAAATCAACCGTTTAAAAAATCAGCCATTCCTCCTTAATGATCGGACCGATATTAACACATCTCCACTGCTAAATATTTTTGCTTAATGTTTCAGTTAATTATTTTATTTTAATTTCGTAATTATTATTATTAATTATTTATTATTAATCTAACATTATTCCTCGTTTTTTTTATGTCATAAGATAGCAAACAAGCAGATAGGTCTCCTGATGGAAAGAGTCAACCATCGCCTATAGACACCAAAGATGTTAATGGTGCGTTGCTATCTTGTGGCGAGGTCTAATGCCACATGCATAAGTTTACCAGCTACCTTACCCTCCAAACCGGAACACGACAGCGACAAGCACTGACGCTATTGCGGCAGGAATAGGTAAGGCGGTGGTACCAGACCCGGGCGAGACAATGCAGAACTCTACCACCTAGTAGCCACGATGGTAGTGACTCGATAGCCAATCGGTCGCCTTTTACGACCTGCCTGGCAGAACGGCAGTTGGCCTATTCTTCAAAGGAGGCCGGGACCAACACGGCGAGTCGTTATAATTTAATATCTTATATAATTTTACATGGATCATAAATAATAGTTATTGATATCTTATACAATTTGACATATTTTTAATTAATTGACAATAAAAATTTTCATATTTATATTGTAGGTATAATTAACTAATTTGTTGTTTTTAATTATTAGAATATTTAGTTTGAATTTTTTGAATAATATCAATATTTCCCCATTTTGGGGGAAAATATTTTCACGTATTGGGTAACATCTTAGGTCTGTTACTCTTTATATAAATGTACCCATTACAAGCAATATTATTTGTCAATGTATGTAAGGGAACATACCCATACTACGTGACCTATTTTTTAAGATTTTTCGACCCCTCCCTCCCCTTGGTGACCACTCGTAGTATATGCCAAGACCCCCCCCCCCCTCCCCCTTTAGTTTTCACGTAGTAATTCATAATTATGATTTTTAATCATATCACAGGCAAAAATTGAAAAAAAAAATAGTTTGGCTCATACTCGTCTTTATTGCATAAGACTGCATGCATACTTAAATTACTAGTGAATTATGTATTATGAAAAAGAACAACATTGTGAAAACATATTGCTATACAGTATGTAACTTACAGTAACTTAATTTACGAACACAACAATTATTTTCATTCATTAAATTTCTCTAATTAAAATCGACTACGTGACAAAAACCTGAGCCATCCTCCCCCCGCTCCTGTGACTGACCGTAGTATTTTAAAGACTCCGCTCTCCCCCCTAAACGGGTCACGTAGTATGGGTACGTTCCCTAACTGTCATTCTTGTTTAGATATAAGTCCTAAAGATGCGTTAATACGCGAAACCGGTAGACTTTAAATAATTTGGAAGAATATATATGTAGTGAAACCAGTACAAGTGTATTATATCTAAAATCATAATGCAGTTTCACCAAGTGCCGACGATTAATAGTATAGAATAAATGTACTTATACTTTTTGAAGGCAATAAATATGTGAAAATACTTTATTTTATCATTTTGCTTAAAAAATTTAATTGTTAAGTTAAAGGAACAAAAAACTTAATCTATTTTTGTTTGTAACGGAAATTGTATTGACCACTTTTATACGTGATCTAAAACTTAATTTTTTGTGTCATTTCAGTATATTTCATCTCGGGTGTATCAAAAAAATGATATTGAATATATATACAAAACTGTCATTTTTATTGATAAAAGCAAGCAAAAATATGTATGAAAAACGAATATCACGGTTAATAAATAATACTGTCGCCTCTGTGATCTAGTGGTCCAGCGTTGGCGTTGTTGACCACATGAGGTCCCATGGACCACATGAAGCACATAAGAAAAGTGTTTTTTCAGTTTTTTGAGAAACACAAAGTTGCTCGGGATTGGAAAGTGCCCGGTTGGCGATAGACTTGCCAGCTATCACATTTTTGGGACCAAGTATCTTCGGCTAATCGTTAGTGCACTTGTTGTACCTCTGGCTACCCCTTCGGGGATATGGACGTGAAGATACTTTCCTTTTTTTATAAATAATACTCTATTTTTAACTTTAAAAAAGTAAATGTACTCGAATTTTTCAAAAAAAGGTGGCAACCCTATTTAATAGTCATTCGAGTTTGCAATGTTAATAACAAGGCCGAGGATTTTAGATCATTATAAAATAAAAGCCTACAGGAAATAAAAGGCTTAATTTAGTGAAGTACTGAAAGGGATTTGACGATGAGTGGAACGAAGAAGAATTAAAAGTGGAAAAAATAGATATACAATAATATATAGAAAAAATTATAGCTACGTGATAAAACTTCTATAGTGGAAGTCGGAAGATGACATACAAGATGCTGATGCTATTTATGATGTTGAGTGGCGTGAAAGCAAGAGAAGCAGATCCTGCGGTAGAACAATTAATTATGTTTAAACAGAAGACTTCCGTGAGTTATTTTCAATTTTTGACATTTTCAATTTTACTTTACGATTATCGATTACATCAAGTAGATATAACCATGAAGCTGTGTTATATCTGGAGGCAACACTTCTAATACCTACTTGAAACCAAATTTCAAATACTGCTGTCATTTTCTGAGGTCTAACCCTCTCTTTCTAATACAGCTGTATAAATAGAGATGGGGAGACCTCATAGGCAGAGATGTAACGTAAATATTTGTTTCAATTGATTAATACTAGGTATAGCTCCACATATACCTAATACTTCATGGATATAACTACCAATAGGTTTGTGGCCACTCGAAAACGGATATTTTATGTATGGTTATTTTTAACGATTAATTATTATGACATGTATATAACGAAAAACTAAACATTTTTTTTATAAAAGATAAGGTCTTCAACAACATAGATGTTTAACATTTTTAGAATATAAATTCGGCAAAAACAGACATTAGGTCAACGTAAACGCAAATTTGAAAGTATTATGTCACATCGCGGCAAAATATCATCTTGATGTTATTTTCATAACAAGCACAGATACATACATACACATACAACCGCCCAGTTGGTCGAGTGGTTAGCGACCCTGATTACGCAATCGACGGGGCTCGGGTTTGATCCCCGACGGGGACAAGCATTTGTGTGATGAGCATAAATATTTGTATTTCCGGGTTTGGGTGTTTATTAAATATATTCTAGTATTTATATATGTATTTCTATGTATTAGTATCGTTGACTAACATCCGTAACACAAGCAAATTATTTTCTTACCTTGGGGTTAGATCACTTAGTGTAATTTGTCCCGTGAATATTTATTTACAGATTATGTAACACAGATATTATACCATGGATTTTTCATTCGAGGATATTACCACGGCCGGCGTAATGTCATTAGGACGCCATGACAGCCCTGAGCATTTTCGCGGTAAATTTTAATTTTAAAACGCGAAATTTTTCTTATATATGTACGTTTTTTAACACAAATAAATATTATACCACAATACAAACAGTTTTTTAAATTTAGTCAACTACCCTACTGTGGCTATTTAGTTTAATTTTTTTTACAAAAACAACACTGTATATACAATATCTATGTATGTATATACGTGAAGCAAAACCGTTGTATCCCTTTTTACGAGAACAACAGAAATGGGTAAGTGTGATATTTGGCAAAATTAAAGTTTATATGGCGAAGAAGTGTAGAAAGCTCATATTTTTTAAAATACTAGCTGCAGCGTGCAGCCCGCTGCATTATAAGAGTTTTTAGCGAATTCCGTGGGATCACCTAATATTTCCAGGATAAAAAGAAGCCTATGTGCTACTCCAGGTCATTATCTACCTGTGTGCCTAATTTCATTCAAATCCGTTCAGTAGTTTTTGCGTGATTGAGTAAAAAACATTCGTCCAAACATTCGTCCAAACATCCATCCAAACATCCATCCAAATATCCAAACTTTCGCATTTATAATATTAATTAATTAATATTAATAATATAGATGCATTAAAAACACGTCATTTCATTCATAAAGATAAACATTACACACACTACATTAATTTGATTCATATCACATATACTCGTATCGTATACACTATACACACAAGAATGCTGTTATGTTTATCGCTAGTCTGTTATCAAACTTAGAAGAGATTGTACCTGTTACTTAATCTACGGCCGAATTTCGACCAGAGGGCGAACGCTAAGAACTTTTAAAATTTAATGAAAGTATTTTTTTATTAATAATATAATATATTTGACATCATTACGTTTTTGTATTGAATAAAATTTATAGTGACCGAAAACGGTAACCGGTAATTAAGACGTATACTTACAAATTTTTTATTTTTATTTTTATTTTTATTTATTTATTTATTATCTTTAACTTACATCTATCATTACATGTCTTATCGCCTAATTCGATGTGTAGCTATATTGAACAATTTTTATTAATTAAATTTGTAACATAGCAAAAATAAACAAATCCTTGTAAATTTAACACGTCAATTTCAGAGATTTGCCTTATAAGTATATATCTTAAACGTGCTATTAACAGAAGATGTGTGCAGGAAATAAATGAAATGGAGAGTTAGGTCCGAACCATTTCAAAGCAATACCCTAAGTCGGGGTGCCCGTTTTGCCATGTACAATTCGATGCAAATCCCTATGCTATTGCAAAGGAAGCGAGATGTCAGACAGGCCATGAAAGGGGATGACTGAATGTTTGCACATTAATTTTAATGCTGATTCGTGTGTAGACCTCTCATCCTCTTCTATTTAAGGGTAGGGACATCTGATTAGGGAATTCAATAATCTTCGTGATCATAATAATCATTATTATAATCTCTATAGATGACTCGTAATAGGATTACAGCGAATCGTGGTTCAATTATTTTTATACATAAAACAGAAGTTACATCGCCCAAGTGTTTAATTATCAAACTGACAAATTGTGGTCACCTGAGAATATTTTTTTGAAAATCCATATTTACCAAATCGATTAGTTTTAGATAAGTACTGACTTTGAGCAAATTTAGTGGTATTTTTTGTAGTTATGCTTTAGTTCACTTTTACAAATTAATTTAACAATTATTTTTTTTCATTTTAGTTTGTCTTTAATGAAACTTTGACAACTAGTCACGGAAAACCAGTGGAGTTTAGTGAGGCTGGCGGTACATTAAATTACAGCAGTCTTCTAAATCATGATTATTTCATGGATAGTGTATCACATTTTACACGGGAACGAATTCCTGAACGTGTTTTGCACGCAAAAGGTGCTGGCGCCTTTGGGTTTTTTGAAGTGACCCATGATATAACTGAAATATGTAAAGCAAAACTATTCAGTGAAATCGGGAAAAAGACCAAAGTTGCTGTAAGATTTTCATCCGTGGTAGCAGAACGAGGGGGCAGCGATATTATTCGAGATGCTCGTGGCTTTGCAATAAAATTTTATACCGAAGAGGGTAATTTTGATTTAGTTGGTCAAAACATTCCAGTGTTCGCTTTTAATGATCCCATTCTTATTACTACTTTTTCACGTGTGCAGAAAAAGAACCCTGTCACTAATCTGCAAGACGAAACTACACTTTGGGATTTTCTAACGACATATATTGAATCTATGTTCTTTTCTTTTTACATCTTTAGTGACGCTGGAATTCCATACAGCTATCGTACTATGCCTGGTTACAGTATACATACATATCAATTAGTTAATGAACGTGGTAATTATTCTTTTGCGCGGTTTACTCTTTTGCCTGATCTGGGCATTAAAAACTTAACTACCGCTGAATTTCAGCGTCTGGGAATTGAAGATGCTGATTACCATACAAGAGATTTGTACAATGCCATTGGCAAGCAGGAATTTCCAAGTTGGACTCTGTATATGCAGGTTTTAACACTTAATGAAACAAAACATGCACCTTTTAATGTATTTGATGTAACCAGAATTTTACCAACTGAACTTTATCCTTTGAAACCAGTAGGACGCTTAGTACTTAATAGAAATCCGAAAAATTATTTTGCTGACATAGAACAAATGGCATTCTGTCCTGGAAACTTAGTACCCGGTATCTTGGGGGCACCCGATCAACTATTTCAAGGTCGACGATTTGCTTACAGAGACACTCAATTTCATCGTTTAGGTAGTCACTATGAAAACATAGACGTAAACCGACCGTTTCAAACAAAAGTGCGCACATATAATCGAGATGGTGAGGCTCCAGTTGGACCAAATGGAGGAAGTGGTCCTAATTACTATCCAAATTCGTTTCATGGTCCTATCCCACGTAAAGATACAGGTTACTCAGAGTTAATAAGAATACAAGAAAGTAAGCCCGATAATCGTGATCAGGTTATCGAGTTTTTAAACAGTTTGACCACAGAGGAAATTAAAACAGTAGCTGGAAGCATTATTCATAGTTTACGTAATGTTTATGACTTTTTACAGCAAAGAGCAATAAATGTAATTTCAGAGTTTCATCCTAAACTTGCTCGTTTTGTAGATAAAAACATACGTGCTAATAAAACAGCACAATATAACAATTAGTTGGACTTTGTGATGCTGGTGAAAATTGCTCAAGTGATTTTGTTAATACACTTGTACTGTTTCACAAATTACTTTAAATTTAATTAATATCACCAACCGGTTTCGCCTTTTACGGCATCTTCAGGGCCCTGAATGTTTATGTACCAAAACCTTTCTCAAGAATCAATCTATCTATTAAAAAAAAACCACATCAAAATCCGTTGCGTAGTTTTAAAGATTTAAGCATACATAGGGACAGACAGAGAAAGCGACTTTGTTTTATACTATGTAGTGATGTTACCTTTATATAATATTACATATAGAATTATTTATTACCCTAAATACACTATTCATTACTAATAATTAAGTTAGGTATAATTTTTTAAATTTATATTCTTAATTTACGCCGATTTAAGCATATAGATATTATTCATAATATTATGTCAATTCTTAAAATAATTTACTAAATAAATGTCATGAAAATATTTTTTGTTTTTATTTTATGATATTTCATATATACATATCATATTTTCACGCCAAATCCCTTGCGATGTAGGCAGAGAGACTTGAGTGCCATATGTCACGGTCCAGACAGGCTTGCCTTTTTTCCACGTTCATAACTCTCTTAATACAAACACGCCGGTTCGAAGCCTCTTGACACAACCTTCGGAAGGCACTCGACCGATTTGATCATGGTACGCCAGTATAGTAGCCAATTGCAGTAACACTGACTTAGCTTAGGACAATCCTAAATAGTATGCTGTCATTTCTTGTCCTAAATGAAAAGAATGTAACAGAATACTATTTAGGATTGTCCTAAACTAAGACAGTGCTAATGCAATTGGCCATTAGTCTTCTCCGATGTTTCATGTAGTTGTAAATAAATAATTTATCTATAAGATAGCAAACTAACAAACGACTCTGCTGATAGAAAAAGATAACCACCGCCTATAGACACCAAAAATGTTAATGGTACGTAATCATGGGCTTACCGAGCGGGGGGGGGGGGGCAGGAAGGGGCGCTCCCCCCCCTGGAATTTGTTTACGTCTCTACTAATTATGTACTGTTGTAGATAAAAAAATAATATTATAAAATATAGTATTAAAATGTAACGGCTGCCCCCCCTGGCCAAAAACCTAGGTACGCCCATAGGTACGTTGTTATTTGTGTAGTGGAATAGAAATGGCTTCACTGATTTGTATCACTGAAGAACTGTAGTTGTAGGATAAGCGTATGCCAACTTGTTGAAGCTTCGCATTGAAAAGCTGGACTTATTAACTCAGAAGGTTTCCTGGGCTATCTGACGAAGTCCGATGAAGTGTGATTACAGGGGTCAGGCCTTGGACACGCCGAACGTTTGCAAAATGATTGCGTGTTTCATGATTTGCCTGGCATTATTCATAATAATTCTAATGGTCATATTTTCGTCAATTATTGGTGCAATTATATTATGGCAATTATAAATAAACATGTCTGTGAAACTCCTACGGTACACGCGACGCGCTGAAGAGAGCACAGCGTGGGCTTTTTTTTGCGTTTCATATACTAAATTCCGCCTGAAATGCGTGACGGGCCTTCGAAGTGCTCTTCGATTACGACTTTCAGGTAACTCGTTTGATCCTTGAATAAAAGGATTCTTTTGTATGATTTTCCACTTGCATTAGAGAAGAGCACTTAGAAAGAAGCTGAGAAAGCCCAGTGAGTAGAGTGCCCCGCCCGTGAAGTACTACTGATAACAGACACGAATGCTCTCCGCCCTAATAAATATAACATAAACAAATATTTACGGGACTAATTACACTTACTACTTACTGATGAAACCCGAAAGTAAGCAAATAATTTGCTTGTGTTATGGGTGTTAGTCAACGATACTAATACATAGAAATACATATATGAATACGGGAATATATTTAACTAGCGGCCCGTCACGTGCTTCGCTATGTATCGCCATTTATTGAATTCATTTGTTACAAAAATATGATAAATGAAGAACCTCTCTACCGATTTTGTGCAAATTTCACATAAACCGTCTACTAAATAGTCCGAATATAGCCACATATCTGGATAGGTTAGCCCGTTCTTGAGTTATAAAATTACAACGAAAAGTGGCATTGATTTTTATATATATAGATAATCAAGCCCGGAAATACAAACATTTATGTTCATCACACATTGCTGGTAAGTTCAGAAAAAAAACACAAAAAAATATTGAGTACTCAAAATTCAGACCCCGGCAATTCTTAGGGCGAAAATTCCGCGGCCGAGGGCTGCGCCTTCTTTGGGAAGATCTTTCGCCGAATTCCGGTTCCGGGTGTTCTTGTGTACTTGACTACGGTTACTACTTGAGCCCAATTACCAAAAGTAGTAATACGCCGCTGTTACGGACACTATACATCGCAATTCCCAACACAGGGACAGAACCCTCCCAAAAGCTAAGTTCCATCTCCAGCCTTATCACGTGTATTGATTTTGTGTTATGTACTGTTTTACTTAATTTTTATTCACTAACACCAACCGGTTTCGCGTTTTAACGCATCATCAGGACAACTAATCAATATACATACATGAGTATCGATTTGTTGCCCTGATTGTCATCGCCAACAGACACAAAATATTTAATTGGACACCAAATGGTGTTGAAGTGAGAGCTGGGTATGTCAAAAAGAGCACGAAAGTAGAATTAACGCGGATGAAATGATGGCTTTACGTAAAATTTGTTTTTTTTTTATAGTAGAGGGGGCAAACGAGCAGATGGTGCACCTGATGGTAAATGATCACCGCCGCCCATGGACATCCGCAATACCGGGGGTATTGCAGCTGCGTTGCCGGCCTTTTAAGAATGAATAAGCTCGTTTCTTGAAGGTCCCTAAGTCGTATCCATTCGGAAACACCCTCGAGGGTAATAGATTCCACAAAGGAGTAATGCGAGGCAAAAAGTGTCGACAAAAGCGCACGGTTGTGGATTTCCAGACATCGAGGTGGTGAGGATGGAACTTTAAATTTTCCGATGGTGGAATTTAGCGGCAGGCATTAGTCCGAACAACTCGTCGGGACACTCCCCATGATAAATACGGTAAAAGATGCAGAGCGAGCCTACATCTCTGCGTAACGCCAAAGAGTCAAGCCGATTAGAAATAGCCTGGTCGTCGACGATTCGAATCGCTCTACGTTGAATGCGATCAAGAGGAAGAAGCTGGTACTGAGGAGTTCCGGCCCAGAGGTAAGAACAGTACTCCATGTGAGGTCGAATTTGGGCCTTGTAAAGTTGGAGGCGATGGGCTGGCGTGAAGTACTGCTTTGCTCTACTGAGTACACCAAACTTTTTGGAGGCTAGTTTAGCCTTCCCTTCCAAATGACCGCGGAACTGAACGTTGTTCGATATGTCGACTCCCAGAATTCCAATACTGGCTGAGGCTGTCAGGAGAGTATTTTCGAACCGAGGTGATACGACAAAGGGTGTTTTTTTGCGGTGAACGTACAGAGCTGCGTCTTTTTGGGGTTAAATGTAATAAGGTTTTGACGACCCCATTCTGAGACATCAGTTAGTTGATTCTCGAGTTCAGATACGAGCTTGATCCGGCCCTCTTCGATGTGTTCCCGAGAAATACCGCTACGGCCGGAGTATGTAGCATCAACAGTACTGTCGTCCGCATAGCAATGTATGTTACTAATTCGCAACATATCATTGATATGCAGAAGAAACAGTGTCGGTGATAGCACGCAGCTTTGGGGAACACCAGCATTGACAGGTTTAAGATCGGAGCATGCACCGTCGACTACGACCTTAATGCTCCGATCAGCCAAAAAACTGGTGATCCACTTGCATAGTTTCTCGGGAAGCCCATAGGAAGGCAGCTTTGAGAGAAGCGCTTTATGCCATACCCGATCGAAGGCCTTCGCTATGTCTAAACTAACTGCCCATGCCACCCCCTTCGACTCAACTGCCTCCGCCCAACGATGTGTTAGGTATACTAGAAGATCACCAGCTGAGCGGCCACGACGGAAACCGTACTGACGGTCACTAATCAGCTGGTGCTCTTCTAAATACTTCAGGAGCTGACAGTTTATAAGTGTCTCCATGACTTTGGAGAACAAGGAGGTTATGGCTATTGGCCGATAGTTTGACGGATTAGAGCGATCTCCTTTTTTAGGAATGGGATGCACTAAAGCTGTTTTCCATGAATTCGGTACCACGCCGAGTGAATAGGAGAGCCGGAATAGGTGCGTCAATACTGGCGCCAACTCTGGAGCACATACTTTAAGCACAACAGGAGGGATGCCATCAGGCCCACTCGACTTGTGGATGTCCAAAGAAAGAAGTGCTTTACGCACAGCTGACTGCCGAAACTGCGGTTCTGGCATGGAACTATCACACTGCGGGATGGTAGGCCACCGCCTGTTCCCTCGGTCATCCAGAGTCGAGTTGGCCGCAAAGAATATTAATACCAAAGTAAAAGAGAGGTTGGAATTGAAAGACTGTATCGGTGTAAAAATGAGAAAGGGCATGCTCCGTTGTTTCGGACATGTTGAAACAATGGCAGATAAACGGGTAACAAAACAGATATACAATGCGAATGTGATGTAGGTACAGGGAGGAGACCAAGACTGATGTATCACGATCAATGATGATGACTGATGTATCAAGTCGGTCACGTGCTATCCGAAGGTATTGTCAAGAGTCTTTGAAACCGGTGTGTAAGTATGAAGAGAGTTATGAATGTGCAGGAACAAGGCAAGTACGTCTGGACTGTGACATATGGCACCCAATCCTCTTTGCCTATCTCATAAGGATTTGGCGTAAATATATGTATATATATAAATGGTGTATTGCTATCGTTGTAGAGGGATCTTAATGCCACATGCGTAAGTTGACCGGTTACCTTAGTCATTATTGCGGCAGGAATAGGTAAACTCTATCACCCAGTAGCCACGATAGTAGTAACTCGCATAGCCAATCGTTTGCCTTTTACGACTTGCCTGGTAGAACGGCATTTGGTCTATTCTCCAAAGGAGCCTGGAACACGGAGTGTTCCAAATAATTAATATCAGATTCTAATAGTGGTATGTAAATGGGCTTCCGAAAGCAGTGGCGTAGCTAGCATGGACGTACCCAGTGTTGTCCTTGTCGTCATTGTATCTATTCAATATCATACCAACAGCGAAAGTTACTTATGGTAGTAGATGGCGTTTAAGAAATAGCGCTTTCTAAATGGAAAGAGTTTTCAAATTCCGAACTGGATGTTCGACGATCGTTCTCCAGTCCGACACCCTAGATTCGTATTTGTTGATTGACGTAGTTAATTACCGTAAACTATAGGTACTTCTAAAAGCACAATAGGCTGTTGGTCCTGGGTGGGTTTTTGTGGTTAGGTTTTTCCGCTGATGTATTCTTCTTGACAAAGGATTTCAAAAGAAACAAAAGCCTATAAAAATATCTAAAGCAAATTTTGCATACAATCACACATTTACATTTATAATCAGGCGCTTTATAAAACAGATGCTAAAAACAATAGAGGCTAGTTGGTTCAAATTTTCAGAAAGTCTATAGAAAAAACACATACACACACGCAAACACATACATTATATCGAAACAGTCGGAAAAGCTTTGTAGGGTCTGAAAAGGTTGAGATCTGAGAAAAAAGTAGACTTTCAGAAATCGGTGTGAAATCATTAACTTCCCTCAGCGGAGAGTAAAGAGTAACTAACACGGGAATACTACGATCCACTTGCCTCAAACTATTTAAATGATTATAGTGTGGTTAATGGCCTGCACGGATGAGGGACTATCCTCAGGGTACTTTTTTGTCCATCAATATATATCCTTAATAAACTGAATCGAATAATCACACAGAGGATTAAAGGTACCCCGTACAAAAAGTTTCCCGAACAGGGCTGCCAGGCATGAATCATGAGATTACCCGCAACCAGTCATAAAAATACCCGCTTTTACCCGCCTTCAAACTTAAAATACCAGTAAAGAGTCTATTTTTAGGACTATTAACAAAACGATTTTTTTTGTAGTCATTGCTATTTTTAGGGCTATTAACAATACGATTTTTTGTAGTCATTGCGTATAATTTTGAAACTTAATGAAAAATTTTGCCTAAACTAACTTATTTTTGTACCACAGTTTTGTTTTAGTATGTCAGCATTAGGTTGAAATGCTACGATGCCACTAGATTTTCGAATACCTTCTCGTTTAACCCATAATGCAACAATACTGTCGGTATTTAGAAAGTTTTTGTTGTCTATTTTAATATTTCTCAAATTACTGAATAGTTTTTCGACTGATGCATTAGAAAAAAGTGGAACAAGTAATATGATTATTACTTCCTTCAGATTTACACATTCATAGTAGCATTATTTTTCTCCCAATATGAAACATTTAAAATAGTTCCAATCCTTGGTGACTCTCACCATTCACTGGTGACTCACACCATCACCATAGGCAATATGCATTGTTTTTACCTTGTAAAATTATAGGCATTGATTTAGCATCCAAACTAATATTGTACAAAACAAAATACCCACTTTTACCCTCAAGACAACAAATACCCGCGAAATTACCCGCCTACTCAGTTCATCGTCAAATTACCCGCAATGCGGGTAATTACCCGCCAATTGGCAGCGCTGTTCCCGAATAACCGACGACGCCACACGACCGAACTAAACAAAAGTACGGGGACTCCCCGAAAAAAATAGGGAGCAGCAACGCACACAGCGTTGAGCGTTTTTTGTCTACGTTGAGCGCTTGGGACTTGGGAGTAGCGTATATAAGCACGAACATCCAACAACAAAATGTTCGCACACCGTGTGCTTTGAGTCCGTGACAAGTTCTCGGCGGATATTTTATTACGATTCAGGGATTTTTATCCTCTGCAGACAAAAGTCATAGTTTGGTGCAAGCGGGCCTAAAAACTTATAGTCTATCTATCTATTTATCAAAGCGGCTATAATAATAATACACAGCCACATTTAATGGGTTTTGCGTATAATATAGTTAAGAACTGATATTGCGGCACGAATACCCAATGCCATAGAATAGCGTTATTACTCTAAGCCCTATGCGATAATTACGGGGACCGAGCTAGACATAACATAATCTCCTACTTACTCTTTTTTTAAAATTCAATGTGTATTTATTCGTTCATAATTCTATACCCTTTTTTCGAAATTAGGTGAACTGTATTAATTAAAATTAAATACAGTTAATTCTAAGGGTCGTCACTGAAAGACCAGACTTCGGGGAAAGCTAGGTGGTCAGCCAGAGTTTAAGGTAAAATTTATTTATTTATTTATTTCAGGAAAGCTAACAGCTAGTTATACAAACATAATATATGGTGATATGATTACAAAGGCTAATTAAAAGTTTTCACAAGTAAAAACAAAGAAAATGTTGTAGAAAGAACACAAATTAAGAACTACACATTAAAAAGTTTTAGCTCAGCTTGCGCTTTAGCTTGCATACTTTAGTGTTAAATAAGTCTAAGTCTAAGTGACGAGAGACAATGTTGAGAGACTTGCTCGCTCTTATAAAGAAAGAGTTTGCCCTGTACTTTGTCTTTGCAATTGGTACATGCAGAGGTGCTTGTAATCTAAATGACCGTGGTACCCGGAGCAGAACATTACTTAATAGTTCTGGTGAGTCAATATTAGAATTTAGGATTTTAGACAAGAAAACCAAATCAGCAATTAGCCTTCGTTCATGAAGGGGAAGTAAATGGTGCCTTCGACATTGATCAGCGTAAGAACTGTCAAAGCTTTTGCTACGATATTGAAAAAATCTGGGGAATCGTTTCTGAATCCGTTCAATGCGATTGATATACACGGCCTAAATTGGGTTCCATATCTGCGATGCATATTCCAGGTGACTACGAAAAAAAGTGCAGTAAAGAATTTTGAAAGTTTTTATATTTTTGAATTAAGAGGATAAACGTAATATGAAATCAAGTGCTTTTGCTGCTCTGCTCACGATATTGTTGATATGCGCATCAAACAGAAGCTTGGTGTCGAATGTTACCCCCAGATCTCTTATAGTGTTTACTCTGGCCAAAGAAGTTTTATTTATTTCATAATTAAATTTAATGGCATCTGCTTTTCGTGTATACGTACATATAAAACATTTGGATACGTTAAGTTCTAGCCTACACCTTCGACAATATTCAAGAAAAGAATTGAGGTCTTTTTATAGATTGAGTGAGTCTTCGATTGAACGTATTACATTGAAAATTTTCATGTCATCGGCATAAAGTAAGATTTTGCAAGAACAAAAACATTCAGAGATGTCATTTATAAAAATTATGAAAAGGAGAGGCCCAAGCAGAGAACCTTTGGGTACACCAGAAGGAATGGACATAGCAGAAGATGAAAAACCATTAAAAACAACAGTTTGGCTTCTATTAGCAATGCAGGAACTGAACCATCTGAACAGGTTACCCCTTATTCCAGCAGCTTGAAGTTTCTGTAGGAGGATAAGATGATCAATTCTATCAAAAGCTTTGGTGAAGTCTGTATATATAATGTCTACCTGGGATGGTTCAGACATGTATTTTGATAGAATATCACTACATAAAATAAGATTAGTTGTTGGTTGATTTGTTTTTAAGAAAACCATGCTGTTCACTGATAAATGACTGTTTAAGAATTGAATAAAGTTGATTATACACTAACCTTTTCCAAACTTTGGGCAAAAATACATAGTTTAGAGATTGGCCTGTAGTTCTCTTTTACATTTTTCGCTCCTTTCTTGTGAATAGGTGTAACATAGGCTGACTTCCATACAGTAGGAACAATTCCATCCTTAATGGATTTAGAAAATAATAAGGAAATAGGTGTTGCAAGACTCTCAGCACACTTAGTGATTAATATAGCTGGGATGCTATCCGGCCCGGCGGCCTTTTTAAGATCGAAACCTCTTAACAAGCGATTTGTTTATTTCTAATGTTGAAATATCCTGCGCAGCTCCAATAGGTAAGTTGACTCGTTAAGTATAAGATAATCATTATACGAGGTGTTTGTATCATTATGTAGAAAGGTGGAATGACAAAAATCCGCAAACATGTTGCAAATTTCAGACCCTTCGCTGGAATTACGCAAACTACATTTTATCACTGAGGGATAAGAATTACTCTGTTTGAGGTTTTTGACGTATGACTAAAATGCTTGAGGATGCTTTCCGATATTATATTCAATATTGTGATTGTATTTATCAAACATTTCGGTTTCTAATTGCTTTGCTCTGTCTCTTAGGATAATAAATGTGTTCATGTCTACATTATTTTTATATTTTTTAAACTTAGTGTGGTATTTATGCTTTTCTTTAAGCAGTTTAATTAAAGGGGATTTGTACCATGGTGGGTAATTTCGTGTGCACTTGTCATCTTTGGATGGAATGTACCGCGTTCTTAGATCATAGAGCAAGTTATAAAAATATTCAATTGCTTTCTCCTGGCATTTAGGCTACTTACGCCCGTTCTAGAGTCTGTCTCCTGCGAGACCTGATCTCGGCTTAATGCAGCATTCGGACTAAGTGCCGAGGGCGGAGTCGTGCGTGTTTAATACGGGGCGATAGACTAGTCTTCGTTTCGTTGTCTAAACCTGTGACGACGGTGTCGTGTTGTGTGTGTATATTTGTGTCTGTTACAAAACCTACCACCTATTGCCACGAACACTATTCATATAAGTGACACATTTATAATAAAGAGCGATTTCTCAAGTTGCCTAGCAATTAGATAAATAGTCTTTTCTTCATAAGAAGTCCACAGAAACAAGGACATAATATTGTTTAAATCCGGCACTATTGGTCGTCAAATGGCAACAGCTTGTTACGACACTTTTGTAAAACAATCTAGTACTTCATGTACATAGTCCATTACATTACATAGTATAAAGCTTACCTACTTCATCAATCGTCTCTAATGAAGGCGTCACTTGATACCTGATACTTGAAAACTGATTCCGACTTTCTCGATCATCTGTCAACGCTTGATTTGACGTGATAAATCTTAGCTTTCATTGCAAGAATATTAATTATTTGTTAAAGAGTAGCTATCATATTTCAACTCGAAGCGCCTTTGCACAAAAGTTACGCATTGTAAGCATTCAATAGTATATAATTCATTTATAACTTCTGAAGTGTATTAGCAGTTGCTTTATATCAATGTTTAATGAATCCAAGGGCGGATCCAGCCTTCGGTTCAGGGTGGGGTGGGGTGGGTATCTTGACTGAACCACATATTAGAGGTTCAGTTAAGATAGGTTGAAATTCTTATCTAATCCTAAAGGTCCGTCTACGCTTGTGACAATTTACCGAACATTACCTCGTGACATCAGACATACGTGTCAGTACCGATTAATGTGGACGTATTTTGTTACGCGAATAATTGCCATGAGCTGCAGTATGGTTCAATCCATTCCGAACACTGAAAGAAACTGCCGAACACAGAATAAACGGCAGGACAATGTACGAAGTTATAATCTACTAGCCGAGCCCAGTGTGGACGCTGGTCTGTGTACTGTCACGCATCTACTCCTATGGGTAGTACGCAGAAAAAACTGCATTTCATTTCGATCTGCTGACCTATAGTGTCAAACGCCATGACAAACTGCTAATGGAGATCGTAATAGGCACGTAATTGGCACTTTGCTATGGATTCAAGTGGTATTTCCAAAGATACCTGGTAATGGTCTGAATAAAAGGTCAGCTTAAGTTCCAACAGGAAGGAAAATGATCATCCACATCGGGAATTCGCGTAGGCGAAGTTACCAATTGTGTAAGACCATACGTCAAGGCAAAATCATGAACAGACCTTCCGTATGATCAGTGGTACGTGAACATAGCCATTTGGCGTTGTGGGCATTAAAACGCCTAGATCACAATCTCGGTGAAATACTTATATTCATGTATTTTTTAAATATAATTAAAACGTGTGCTACTCCAAAACTCTTGTAGGAAGAGAAATGAACTATTATTGCATTTATCTAAAATGCAGACTTTTCAAAATTCGATGAAAACTTTGGCTACTACAAAATATTTCATGTTAGAAAATGTTCCCCCGTGTTGGTCCCGGGCTTCTTTAAAAAATAGGCCAACTGCCATTCTGCCCGGCAGGTCGTAAAAGGCGACGTGGCTATGCGAATCACTACCATTGTGGCTACTAGTTGGTAGAGTTCTGCATTGTCTCGTCCGGGCCTGGTATCACCGATAGATAAGATATTATTTATTCTGTTTAAATAGAAAAAATATAAGTATATGTATTTTTACTAGCTGCAGCGTGCAGCCCGCTGCATTACAAAAGTTTTCAACGAATCCCGCGGGATCACCTAATTTTTCCGTGATAAAAAGTAGCCTATGTGCTATTCTAGGTCATCATCTACCTGTGTGCTTTTTCTATTGTTCTATTTCATTCAAATTCGTTTAGTAGTTTTTGCGTGATTGAGTAACAAACATCCATCCATCCAATCATCTAAACATCCAAACATTCGCATTTATTATTATAAATACTATAGATTTATAATTTGACGATGCCAGTAAGTTGACGTTTAAGTGTTTTTCTGTGGGTGTGTTTCAGTCATGCTGCGGTCACACTTGCGCCAATCGCTACAAGGCTTCGCGCAATGACACTATGTGTTATGCAGATGTGACCGGCTATTTATCGGCATCGTCACAAGTAACTCACAAACATTCGGACTGCGTGTGCCTTAAAGCGCGGTTGTCAGTAAGTCAAATGGCTTTAGCGCGGTAATTTATCGCGCTGCGTGGTCAGACTGGCGTTGTTTGTTTCAGTCGTTATTTTCGATCAGGTTAGACTTACGCGGGGTGTTGTGTAAAGTTGAAATGGTACAGAATTCCTCCAAAATTATGAAGCTGAGCCTGTCATAATGGATCCAAAAAATGTAAATCACAAAGGAAAACATTTTAGTAATTAATTGTTAGCGTACATGTAGAAGTAAACAAAGTTGTCCGTAGTTACACGTTTGCCAATGATTTCAACCATCTTGGATTATTACACGATAGTTCGTGCAAAATATTGTCGCCGCTAATATGACCACAGATTTTATACTGATAATGTTTTAGTATCAAATCGTACAAAGCTTCGGTGTATAGTACTTCGGGACGATAAACGCAAGCGCGGCCCCAGCACAACAATTTAACGCAAAAGGAGCTACGGTTAAGACATGAAAATATTATATTATTATTACTATATTATGTTTCTATACCAGTGTTTCCCATGCATTGTTTTGATATGGCCCGGTAATTTTCACACTGCCCCTTCGTGACCCACTTAATACTTTTAAATCCAAGCTGGTTTTATTAGGTGGAATAATACATATTTTATAATAGTAAAAAGGTTTAATTAATGCTACATACTTTGATGTCGCCTATTTTGTCATCACTCATCGCTTACGAATTTTCGTCGCGTCGCGTTGCGTCTATCTATAGTAGGTAATATTTTAAAAGCAAAGCGGGAATGTTGCGACCCGGTATTTTTTTTATGGCCGGTACCGGGTCGCGACCCGGCAGATGTAAAACGCTGTTCTATACATATACTACAATTGACTAAACAGTAGGTACAATATAATATAATATGTATTATAGTACGGGTGGCAATCTTATTTGTCCCGAACCCTGTTAAAAACGGAGCTATTATTAAATTCATGTAAGAAGAGAAACGAACTATCACATTTATCTACAAGCAGGAGGAATATTGTGACCGTTTCCCATCGGCTTCTAGTGTTACACATATCAAATCTAGCTTTCTAGTGAAAACAGAGCGTTTGCGGTAGGTTGTGCAATCCACCGGAAGGCCAAGGTACGGTCAGAAAGCAAATCTATTTTGATCTTATGGCTATATTTTATATGTTTATGTTTCGCGTTAAAATTTTATGTAAAATTAAATGGTTTTATTTTAATGCAGTACCAGGTTACATGATTCGTAAATTTAAAAGTTAAGTAAATAAAAACATTTATGTTTAACATACATCACATAGAAACAAAATTGTATAAGACAATTACACTAACCAACTACCATTCTAAGAAATATGTATCAAAATATACTGAAGAACAATAAAAAAAAATTATAAGTTAAAACGTTATTTTTTAGAACCAAAATAAGGAAATAAATATTACTGGACAAATCACCAAATTAGTCTAACTAACGTAAGCAAAGTAATTGCTTATGATAAGGGCGTTAGTCAACTATATTAGCACATAGAAATTCTTAGATAAATAATCTAACATATTTAATAAACACGTAACATCTATGCTCTTTACACAAAAGTATCGAACCCGAGCCCCATCAATTGCGTAATCAAGATTGCTAATCACTCTACCAACGGAACGGTAAAAAAAGATTCAAAAAGAAAAGAAAAAACAAAACCAAAAAATTAAGAAAATAATCCTTGTGATTCGATGTCTCAAAATGGTGTGCCACTCAGCTGTAGTTGAGTTATAAACTTTACGCTGAATTTATGTAGCACTCTTCTAGATGCCATTACAAGAGGCAAGACATCCATAATGTTGACTTGTCAATTAATATTGTATAGATATGCCAGTAACAAATTCATATATTTTTAAATACATTAACACATTATTAAGTACCAATTTCATACATTTTCAAACAACATTATATCCATACTAATATTATAAATGCGAAAGTCTGTCTGTCTGTTTGTCTGTTACGCTTTCACGGCTAAACCGCTGGACCGATTTTCCTGAAATTTGGCATGGAGGTAGTTGAAGAACCGGGGTCAAGGATAGGATAATAGGAAATTTGTATGAAAAGCTATCTTGACGACGTGCTAGTCAGCTAGTTAACAATATTTATAGGGCAGGAAGGGGGGGGGGGGGTCATATATTTGAGGTTCAGTCAAGATAGGCTCTAATCCTTATCTTATTCTAATAAATCCATACCTAGACCCCTGCCTAGGGTGGTAATGAAAATAATAGTAACAAAATGTAGATTATTAAAAAGAGAAAAAAGACAAACAGGTCTTTAAGCTATATAGATTATAAGTATATAATATACTTGTTTTGTTCTGTCAGAAGGCACGTGGTGTACGTTCGTGTGTGTGCGTGAATGTGTGTACGTGCGTGTGTGTATTTGTGTGTGTGTGTGTGTGTTTGTGTGTGTGTATGAGTGAGTGTGTGTGCATGCATGAGTGTATGATTACGAGTGATATTTCGAGGCTTTCATGTATTTAAATAAAATCTGTTTTATAATTTTTAACCTTCGTTTTTACCATCGATCGAAATTTAGTCTCAACGTTGAGTAAGTTGTTATTTGTTTATTTTATTGGATAACACGATCTTATATTGCACATTAACTTTTTGTCTGACGTTACCTCATTTAAATAAATAGCATGAAAAATTTTACCACCATAATATCATATTGGCCCAAACGATTTATGAGAAACAATCACGCCCTCTTCTGAAGTTAAGATGGAAAAATTATATAATGTCATTGTTGCACGTAGATAGAGATAAAATGTTTTATAACGTATTTATATGGTTTAGTTATTTCTTTTTGCGATAAGATTTGGAACAATGTTTACTTATTAAAATAATTTGCTCAGTAAATTTATAATATTTAGGTAAAATATGGTTTTCTAAGCATAAGATCTCTTTTCAAGTCAAATCTAAATACAACAAAACTTTACAAGCCGTACAAGAAGTATCCCAAAATAAAAGATTTTTTTAGGTGGCAGAGTTCTGTATTACTTACGTACGCCAAGTCACTGTATAAGTGGAGTGATTGCTGGTGGTAAGTAGAAGGTAGGTGGGAAATTGGGTAGGTATGTTAGTGAGCTATAGTGAATATTCACTTGTTTATCTATGAGCACGTAAATACATCGGGATCGGGACGGGATCATCATCAATTTCGCTACTTAAGAAACTGGTGAATTGATGTAAACAAGGACCTCTTCTGACGTTCGGGTTACTTTACTTATCTTGCGGAGGAATCGGCATGGTCATATTTATTCATTTAATTTATGTCATTGAAAAGTTATAGTACGAGATCACGATCCGCCTCCTGAACTCCTCATACTTTTCCTAAGCGAAATGTATTTAAATGTGCAATTACCACCTAGGAAGGTTGGTTCAAAATTTGTGTAAGACTAGTCGATTTGTAGGTTTTATTAAAAATAATTAAACGACACTGAATTACACAACCATTTTCGATAAAAAAAACACGGTAATTTTGATGGTAATAATAAAAATAATCTTGATATTTTAAGTCTTGCGGAAGTAATAGTCCCATTGTCCCGACAGGGACAAACATTTGTGTGATGAACATTAGATGTTTGAAATTTTGGGTTTGGGTAATTTTTTTTTTTTTAATTTAATTAAATATGGTTCCGACAGGGACAAACATTTGTGTGATGAACATTAGATGTTTAGAATGTTGTGTTTGGGTAATTATTATTTTTTAATTTAATTAAATATATTTGAGTATCTATATATATAATATATATGTATTTTTATGTATAATTATCGTTGACTGGTTGACCGATTCACCCCTATTACAAAATTAGTTTACTTGGGGGTTAGATTAGTTCGTTTAATTTGTCTAGTCAAAAAAAGTCGTGCCAGAACCGTACATATAGACATCATTGAATTTATTTCGATCGGAAGCGGGTGCAAAATGGAAATAGTACACCATAATAATACATAGTAACGATAAAATCGGATAGGAGCAGTGAACAAACGCTATAAGACTAATTGAATTATATACATTCAAACTACTTAACAAATTGTAGTAATTAGATGATAAAGCAAAGAAATAAATAATCTCATAAAATGGCGAAGAAATTGACTTTAACGAACCCATTGTTGCTCAAGAAAACAAAAGTAGATGAAAATCTTAAACACTGCGTAATAGTTATATTAGTAGGAACTTCCTTTTCTAATTATATAATGGTTGTTTATATATATACCTGTGTGAAAGCTAGTGTCTGTGTATAAGTTGAAGATATTATAGATCATATATTAAAGACTTTATTGTTTAAGCATACACATATTTTCTCTCCAATTACCTAATACTGGACGTGCAGAAAAAACTGTCATATCATCTCAGATGAATATATCATCTCACTATGTCGAAGATATTATAAATTTGCAAGTTTGTATGTTGGATGTTTGTTACTCAATTACGTAAAAACGGCTGAACCGATTAGGATGAAATTCAGCATACATAGTCCGATTTTATCCGAAATGTACTTAGAGAAGTTTATATAGGCGGTGAAACTGTGGTGCGGTTATATATTTGTCATTAACGTTGAATGGGTTAAATGTTCATAGTATAAAACAAGAAAAACTCTCTTCTTAGTCCGCATTATTGGGTTCGGCAACATCGGAACCCTACATTGTGCGTGGCCCGACACGCATTTTTCCAATTTATTTCGTAATATGTAATTAATAAACTGTGTTGCATCTCTATTTTGTGACATATAATTAACAATATGTTCCGTATTTCTGTATTTTGTAAAATAAAACTGAACAATATTAATTACAACAGTAACGGCTGGTTTCTGAAGTGCAAATTAATTTTAACAAGCTATTAATCTACGTTTAACATAATTTTTACAAGCAAATGAGCTGTTAAACACAGCAGATTAATTGCTTGTTAAAATTAATTTGCATTTCGGAAACCAGCCGTTAGTTGAACTAGCAAGTTTCAATGGTAATTAACAATTATATGTAAAGTTGTACTAGCTGAACGGCGGGGTGATCACGTAACTCGCAATGCCAAATTATTGTGATTGTTTAGTTATTGCAAGACACATAACAACCTTGTACATTAGTGGTAGTCGTTGCCGCTTGATTAATTTTGATGCTGTGACATTACAAAAAGTGCACCAGCAAGCAATTGGCGACGTTTTTGATAATTTTTTTTCTTTACGTTTAAGAGTCATCGCTGATCGCTGGCGAATTGCAAACGTTAGATGATACGCCTACCGTACGGTAAACGTTGTTTTGCTATATAAATTATTGAATTAAAAATAGGAGTTGATGGTGGAAGAGTGAAAATTAAGGGGTTGTAAGTATTGTTTAATGCCACTATAATGTCCAAAAGAATAAAAAAAATGTTAGGGGAGGATAACCCCTATCACTTAGGGGTATGAAAACATAGTAGCCGATTCTCAGACTTACCAAATGTGCATATAAAATTTCATAAAAATCGGTCAAACTGTTTCGGAGGAGTATGGTAACTAATATTGTGACATGAGCATTTTATATAGCTATAAGATATACCACCCAAGCAGTCTGTAGTCAAGTGTGTGTCATAGTGTAGGTATAAAATCTTTGATCAAAAGACAATACCGTCTTGATACCATATCTATCTAATATCTTTAAACGAGCAATTATAATATATATATATATATATATATATATATATATATATATATATATATATATATATATATATAATATATATATATATATATATATATATATATATATATATATATATATATATATATATATATATATATATATATATCGGCTCCAACGTTTTTCATGAAAGTCACATGTTCATGAAATTAGGGGTTTTTGGGGTCAAGGAATCGATTTATAAAGGTTCCAGGTCCAAGAAAAGATCGGTTTCAAAAATATGTGAAAAACCGAGCAAAGCTCGGTCAACCAGATATTGTATATTATATCTGGAGGCATCACTTCTAACACTTACTTGAAACAAAACATTAAATATTGCTGTTGTTTTCTGAGGTCTTACAATCTCTTTCTAACATAGCTGTATAAAAAGAGTTTGCTGAATTTTGACCGCTTTAATGCTAATAAAAAAATAATAATATTATTTACTTTCACGGAGTAATCATGTGGTCTGTGTTTACTTCTATAGTGTAAATGTAAACGCTACGAACATTCATATTATTGTTTACATTCAGGGTGGATTGTAAAACGTTCGTGCGGTTCAGATGGATTGGCGCGTTGAGAGTGGAAAAGGTGAACTGCTGACGGAGCTAGCTGCTAAGACATGCATTATTCTACTACATGCTTTCGTCTGGTTAGTGCACTCGATTTCGTTGATAAAATTTTTCATAACGAACGCTATTTCTGTTTGGCTTGGTCCTTTGGCATTTCTTTAGCACTACGAAGAGATGTAGGTTGTTCTGCATCTCTATAATATAATGGAGAGTGTTTTGACAAACTGTTCGGTTTAATTCTTGCTGTCGAATTTTATCATAGAACATCGCAACCGAATTCAAATTTCCACTCTCATCACCTCAATGTTTGTGAAATATACAACCGTACGATTACCTCACGCTACTCCTTTGTAATATCAAATATCGGCGGGGTTGTTTCCATACAGCTACAACTTGGTGACCTTCAAGAAAAAAAATATCATAAGGCTGGCAATCCAACTGCAAGACCTTTGATATTGCAGATATCCACGGGAGGTGGAGATCAACTTCTGAACACGTTTTGACCGTTTGCCACCTCTTCTATAAAAAAGAAACTTCCCGCTACTTTCACCATTTTATTGATCTAAAAAGTTTTTTATATGGGTCGTTAAATAGCAAAGAAGGATATTATGGTTCTTCTGATGGAGAGACAATAATTTACTATATATACCAATGATGTTAATGGTTTGTTGATATCCGTTTGTTGGGCTGATAATATTACATGCATAACGGTAAAGTTATGCATGTATACTATAGTCCATACTGCAGCATGACAGTGACACCATTGACGATATTTCAATAGCTTAGGTAAAGCGGTGATACTCGAGCGAGACGTTTTTTTTACTATTAGTCATCTAGCAGTCACTATGATTTTCACTTAAATTCAACTTTGACAAACCGCCTGGTAAAATTGTAGATAGTTCATTCTACTTTACATCATTAGACAACTATGCAAAAGTCAGTAGATACCTATTGTAGAATAAAACAAACTGCGACTATATAAGCAATAAAATTAACCAACGGAACATTTCGCACAGGACCAAAATCTTTAGAGTGAAACGAGCATGAACAAAAGACTTTAGTTATTACGTTTCAGCAAATAAATGCGACTAACCTCACAATAACAATTCGTGCGTGCTTTGAATGCCGTGAAACTGCGCGGGCACATAATGGTCACACATGATATGAGTGATAAAGTGTGAGAATACCGCTTATGTAACGCGTATGTATATAGCGGCCATTCACCGTAGATAAATCAGAGGTATGGAACGGCCCTAATAGTCAGATAGACAGGGATGTTGAGAGGTTGTGTTATTATTTTTGGAGTTTTAATTTTTTTTTTCAACACTACAAGTTTATAGTATTGCAAAGTAAATCATTAAATCATCACATTTGTGTTTTTTCGTTAACCTACCCTACAATTCAAAAAGAAGCCACCCTAATTCCATTCTCAAGGAATCGATAGCACTTGTAATTTCCTAAGTTCACTCGACAGTGGCAGAATTCACTGATAATTGCCTTTCGCACAGTCAAGAAGAAGAAGAACTCATTTCTTTTAAAACACAAACATACGATACGCTTAAGTAGAATATTAAGTATAATATAAAAGAAAATCATTGACTTCGAGGCGTAAATGAGTTTGATTTACATAAATTAACAAAACAGAAATTAAAAAGCAGAGAGAGAAGAAGCAGAACACTCATTGTTTTTTCGTCATAGAATAGCAAACGAGCTATTGGCTCTCTTTATGGAAATAGACAACCATCTCTCTCTTTTCCTTCGTATTGGTCCGGGCTCCTTTGAAGAATAGGCCAACTGCCGTTCTGCCAGGCAGGTCGTAAGTGGCGACCGATTGACTATGCGAGTTACTACCATCGTGGCTACTAGGTGTTAGAGTTCTGTATTGTCTCACCCGGGTCTGGTACCACCGCCTTACCTATTACTGCTGCAATAGCGTTAGTTCTTGTCAATATAGTGTTCAGGTATGGAGGGTAAGGTAGTCAGTAAACTTATGCATGTGGCACAAGATAGTAATGCACCATTAACATATTTAGTGTCTATAGGCGATGGTTGACTCTTTTCATCAGGAGACCCATCTGCTTGTTTGCTATCTTATGATATAAAAAAAATATGGAATTCTGGAGGTCCTGAGGCTAAGAAAGAGATTTTTTTAAATTTTATTTCACAAAATAATAGCAAACGTAACTTAGCAATATATTCCATGCTTATATGCCATACCATCTAAAACATAATATTATATGCCATACCATATAAAACATAATAGTCTATGATACCATCACTAAATAATATATCGATGTATAAATCGTTTTTTTCATAAGATAGTAAACAAGCAGATGGGCTGCTTGTTTGCTATCTTATGAAAAAAAACCGATTTATTGATTCAAACCCCTAATCATTTTGCTTCATAAGGAAACCGGTCTATTTGAGGTTAAGGTAGAGCCAAACTATGAGCTAAACTTTTACAGGACGCTTCTTATGTTTTACATTGATTTAGGTTTGAAAATTAACCGGTTAACGAGCCCTGACTGTGTAACCATGACAGCGTTATCATTGTGATAATTGGAGGTGGTAGAGGTCTCACATATTCATGGCGAGATAGCGTCATTGCCTGTCTCCATCATGTTCTAGTCTAGAGGATAAGGCAGCCGGAAATCTTAAGCATACAGTATTTCATTCCCGTTCAAAGATGACACCATGTAAATCTTTAGAGACAAGATCACCCTTTTTCATCAGGAAACCATCTGTTTGTCTGCTATCTTATTGAAATATAAGCATAAACAGTCTATACATTGTAGTCCAATTAATTTACAATTTTACTTAGTTCCTGTTGAGACATGTAGATCAGTTCCGATTAGAGCTAGAGAAATGTACAAAGGAATTATTCGCAGAAATGTATTGCGTAAATATACGCGCTACAATGAACTGCATGGGTGGTGTTAAACGATCTCTGTGTGTTAAACAAAAGTATTTATTGGCACAATATTCCAGTTGATAGCGACCATTAGCTCAAGGATTTTAATGATTATAAACAGTTTTATTAATATATAAATAAATAAATATCACTGGACAAATCCACTCGACGGAGTGAGACCAAGATAGATTATTATAACTCGAGCTTTAGCAGCCGCTCATTTAATACATTCTGCGTATGCCTTCCGACTAAAAATACAACCTACATTTGCCATCACTCATATATATTCTTTCTATTTATCGCAAGCCCCATCGGCTCAGTCGTGTGAAACACCGTTCATTGATGATTTACTCGCGTTTGTTGCGACCAACCCACTTTTACTCTTAAGATACTTTACAACGAACGTGACAATAGGCCATTTGACCACATGTAGGGCTAAATAAGGCTACTCGAATTGGTATTAGGTATTTTCTAGGATGGAGAAAGTTGCATATTTGTTTTGTTTAATTTTATTATGTTCTGTAATTTTATTCATTAGATATTTTTATAGTTATACTAGTCGTTCCGCGACTTCGTTTGCGTGATACAAACGCATTATTTCCATTACTCAGTCGGATAAAAAAGCATATGTTACTCAGCGATTATGTGGCTTTATATTTGACTGCCCCGTTGGTCGAGTGGTTGACGACCAAAACTACTCACTCAATGGGGCTCGAGTTCAATTTCCGACAGGGACAGGCATTTGTGTGATGAGCATAAATGTTTGTATTTCTGGCTTTGGATGTTTATTAAATATATTTTTTTAATTATTAAAAAGCAAACAAGCAGATGGCTCTCCTGATGGGAAGAGAAACCATTGATTATAGACATCAAAGATGTTAATAGCGCATTGCTATCCGAGCGGTGCAGTGGGAGGACAATGCCAACAAGCATAAATCTACGTGTCTTTCCATTAGGAGAGCCGTCCTACTTATTTGCTACCGTGATATAAAACATGTGTTCACGTGTATATGTGTATATATGTATATATATTTTTATGTAACCTATAGGGATATGTACATTTTGGTATTTTTACAAAAATGTATAATTTTATTTTACGCTACCTATTTGTTTAATGATTTTAATTGGTAAGGAATTTTAAATCTTTATTTCTTACTAGCTGACCCGGCAAACGTTGTTCTGCCTTTTTAACTACTCTTATTTTTCTATATTTTCTCACCTTTTATACCTTCCCTGGAATTCAACAATTAATTCAAAATCAAAATTAGCCAAATTGGTTCAGCCGTTCTCGAGTTTTAGCGAGACTAAGACTAACGAACAGCAATTGATTTTTATATATACAGATTCTCTGGTTACCGCAAAGAAATCACTGTTTTGGTGATAAAACCAAAATCTGTAAATGTTTATTATTTTTGTATGTTTTGCGTATCGAAATGAAATAAAGTGTATTTTTTTATATTATTTATTTTTTACATTATTTTCTATATATTAATACGCGAAGAAAATACCTTTTACTCCTTTTTTATGATAATTAGGTACGCGAACCGAGGAGATGAAATTTAGAACGGTTAAAGTTTACATTTTGCAAAAACTTAATATTTTTACATTAGTCTTAACATTAGAATCAAAATTAGTTTTTTCTCAGAATATGGTACATATAGTTGATTTTTGAATTGCTTATTCTAGTTTTTACATATTCTACCGTTCCCGGCATAGAAATATTTAAATTATTAAGTGTGTCTTAACCTAAAAACATTTAATATTATTTTTTCTTAATACAATTATTCAAATATATTATTCTTACAATACAAATTGATTATTCTTTTATTTACAGTAATAATCGAAACATATTTTCCCCTGATGAAAAATATTACAATATAGGTTACATTGTAATATTTTTTCTCATTAAACAATATCAGTAAATTTGTACTTATATTATAAATGCGAAAGTCTGTCTGTCTGTCACGCTTTCACGGCTAAACCGCTGGACCGATTTTCATGCAATTTAGCATGGAATTGTTGAAGATCCGGGGTCAAATATAGCTTAATTTTTTTTCAAAAATCAACCCCATGATGGGCTGAAATTGGAGATGAAGTTTGTATGAAAAACTATGTAGATGACATGTTAATCTATTCGCGGGCGAAGCTGCGTGGATCAGCTAGTAATCAATAATTATTCATATCGCAATAATCATTATATGCAAAATAAACGTTATAGATACTACGTTCGTGTTACATGCATGATACTGTAGTAATCTACACACATGTTTCTTTTTTATAATAGAGGGGGCAAACGAGCAAGAGGTGCACCTGATGGTAAGTGATCACCGCCGCCCATGGACATCTGCAATACCAGGGGTCTTGTAGTTGCGTTGCCGGCCTTTTAAAAATGAGTAAACTCTTTTCTTGAAGGTCCCCAAGTCGTATCCGTTCGAACTTTGAAAACACCCGCGCTGGTTATTGATTCCACAATGGAGTATCTAGTGTGAGGCAGAATGTGCCAGCATAAGCGCACGGTTATGGATTTCCAAACATCGAGGTGGTGAGGATGGAACTTTAAATTTAAAATTGGCCGATGATGGAATTTAGCGGCGGGAATTAATCCGTACAAATCGTCGGAACACTTCCCATGATAAATGCGGTAAACGATGCAGAGCGAACCTACATATCTGCGTAACGCCACAGAGTTAAGCCGATCAGAAATAGCCTGGTTGTCGACGATTCGAACCGCTCTACGTTGAATGCGATCAAGAGGAAGCTGGTATTGAGGAGCACCGGCACAGAGATGAGAACAGTACTCCATGTGAGGTCGAATTTGGGCCTTGTAAAGTTGACGATGTTGAAGACGATGGGCTAGCGTGAAGTAATGCTTTGCTCTGCTGAGTACACTAAGCTTTTTGGAGGCTATTTTAGCCTTTCCTTCCAAATGACCATGTACACTATTTGCTTTAAATACTTTATGTTAGCGCATTAAAAACCTTTGACATACATTTACTAGGTGGTAGAGTTTTGCATTGTGTCGTCCGGGTCTGGTACCACCGCGTTACCTATTCCTGCCGCAATAGCGTCAGTGTTTGTCACTGTTGTGTTCTGGTTTGAAGGGTAAGGTAGCTGGTAAACTTATGCATGTGGCATTAGACCTCGCCACAAGATAGCAATGCACCATTAACATCTTTGGTGTTTATAAGCAATGTTTGACTCTTTCCATCAGGAGACCCATCTGCTTGTTTGCTATCTTATGATATATAAAAAACCGCCAACCGCGCGATAAGGCACACGTAGTCCGATTGTTTGCGACGATAGCCGATAATAACCGGTTATATTGCATGTATCGTATCATTGTGTGAAGCTTTGCAACGATAGACGCAAGTGCGGCCGCAGCATTACAGCTAAAGTCTATTATAAAAACTTAAAAGAGATTTTATTGTTTAGTCTATGGTCGAACAGATTTATAGAAAGGTCGAATTTGGAGCAGAGGGCGATCGCCACTTATTTTTTAAATGTACAAAAGTTAACAAGCTGGAATCCATAGATATGTAACGTCGCGTTCGCACGTTTCGCGAAAATCAACCGCTATGTTTCAAATGTATTTTCGGCATATCACTATCTCACGTAGAGATAATGGCTTAAACAAGGAGAAAATGAGTCCACAAAATTTCTCACGTTGCACATCCTAAGTGGGTTGAGTTCGCATTTCATTGTTTATATTAATAAATTACATATGTTGATATGTGCGAAACGGCGAGTCGTTAGTTATTTAAAAAAGAAGATGGGTGTATTGTGGGACATTCGATAAGAATGAGTTCCTCTAGCTATATCGCACTTCTAATAAAGTAAGGGCACAACTCAAAATTTTAAATAAAATAATTTTATTAGAGACAGTGTGTGCGACATAAAAATTGTATTGGTAACAATTTTTTTTTATAACCATGTTGGTACTTTTTATATAAAAATTATGCTAATACTAATACAATTAGTAACAGATGTTTCTTTTATTTATTTATTTATTATTTAATACTTTATTGTACACAATTAAAAGAGAAGTAGTACATAGAGAATTATTAAAAACAGACTGTACTTTTCTTAATATTATGTAACTATTTTCCTAGTACAAGTGTGTTACACATAAAAGGGGTTCCCAAACTTTTATCTTTGTTACAATTTTTATTTTATAAAAAAACTATGTAAGTACTTATTATTTTATATTCTAAATTATGTTATTTTAGCTTTCCTGCGATGAACCCTATCCAATGCTTTTACATTGGGCAGTCATAACGTAAAGCAATAATTTTTAGAATACTGTTTTTACTACATCGCAGTCGGTTAAATATTGACTCTACTTTTTCCGTATATAACAGCATGAAAACAAACTTAGATATTAAACTTAAGTATTTTAGTTTTTGTCATAGAAAAGCAAAGTATTAAAATTCTTTAAAAAAAAAGAGAAAACAAACAGCTACGAAAAACATATTACATGTATCTATCTTACACTAACTCTTCTCATTTCACCAGGAAATATGTTTTGTTTTTTCGTTTTCCCAAAAACCTACTTAAAAAGTCGAAATTAATTAAATTTTCTATTATCCGCGAACTGTTCTATGTATCCTCCGCGATGGTACTGAAAAGAAACACGTCAGTTTAATAAGTGGATAAGACTCTTTGTGGCCCGGACTAAAAGAAGATCCCAGCGGCACAATTATCCACCAACATCCACCACACTTTTACACGTGGGTGTCACGCTAGTACCAAGCACAAAAGCACACAATTTATGTACGCACTCAACGCACGTTGCACTTCGAAACCGAAGCATCTTAAATCATCCATCCACTTTCACTAAAAATTATGATCAAGATTTCATTCGGTACGAAACGGTACCTGACACTTCTCAGAAAATCGGGTGGCGCTATAAAATTATAAAAGTCCATCACAACAATGCGGAGTAAGAAAAGGATTTTTTTCATTATTTTATTCGTAAATAAACAAATAAATATTGCTGGACAAATTACACAAATTGATCTAACCCCAGAGCATAGGTTACGTAATAGTTACTATCCCAAAGCACACCCAAAGTAAGAAAATTATTTGCTTGTGTTGTGAGTATTAGTCAACGATATCTATATCTATCTATACATATAATAAAATCGTAGGAAAGTCAAAACTGTACATTGAATATTTTTTTAAAAGAATACTTGGTGCGTAATCTATAATCGATATCGAAGCCAAAAATATAGTTTTTAGAATTTTTGTCTGTTTGTCTGTTTGTATGTATGTCCGGGGTAAACTCAAAAAGTACTGCATGGATTTACTTCAAATTTTGCATGAATTTTACTAATAGGTCGGGTCAACATATAGGCTACATATTATCACGCTATCACCTACGGGGGAGGAGCAGTGCGGAGTAAACGAAGTCCGCGCGGACGAAGTCGCTGGCAACAGCTCGTTAATAAATAAAAATACATGAATAAATACTCAAACATATTTAATATATGCCCAAACCTCGAAATACAAACATCTATGCTCATCACACAAATGCCTTTCCTTGTCGGGAATCGAACCCGAGCCCCATCTACTGCGTAGTCAGGGTCACCAACCGCTCGACCAACCGGGCGGTTTAAAACATTTAACCTTTACAACACCAATAATGGATATATCCGCTATTATTTCTCAAAGTGCATTTTACGATTTTGTCGACTTATAGCTTTTATTTTTCACTTCTTGGAGTTATTTCAAAGAAGTTTAAAAAAATCCCCGTAAAAAAATTCTTTCGTTATAATAAACAATATAACAGTAACATATACTTGTAAAGTTTTATAATTTATAGTAAAAATGGTGATCAGACACTTTTCTTGTGTAGCTCCCATCCACAAAACGCGACAAGGAACTTCGTTTCAAAAATAGAACATTTTCGTTTTTAACTAATAAGTTAGAAAATTTGCAATAAGGAAACATTACGAACAGAACCGAAGAATTGAACGAATAGAAAGCGGTGCAATACGCGCAGGACAATTGAAATTTGCGACATATTAGATATGTCATTAGTAAGATTATATTTGCATAATTTTATAGGCAATTCACGCTTGCGAGGCACGTTTGGACCATTCTCCACTCAATTACTTCCTTAAATAGGTGTAATTGTATTATTCTAAATTATTGTTTAGTATAATATATCTATAACTTGTCTATTTGTTACTTATATACATATCTTGTTGGCTTATTGTTTAACGTTTGCTGTTTATTTAGCGTTTGGGTTTGATTACTGATTTACACAAAAATTAAAGCTTTTTAAAGAAGAGTACAATATAAAAATCACCACGATTTACTTGTAAGTTAGATAGAGTGAACCCAACTACCAATAGGCGTTCTGTTTCTTCACGATGTATTTTCTCGTTGGTTGGCGAGATCTCAGCTCAGTCATAAACGTATGCTCGTGGCATTAGATCTCAAGATCTAGATTGCAACGAATTTTTTTATATTTTTAAATAACAAACATGCTAATGAATTTCCTGATAGAAAGAGTTAATCATCGCAAAGAGATGCTATTAAATAGCCAACATGCATATGACTCCCTGGATCGAAAGAGTCAATCATTGCCTATACACACTAAAGATGTTAATGGTGCGTTGTAATCCATGTGGCGGTGTGGTAATGCCTAAGTTTACTGGCTACGTTACCTTCCAAACCGGAACATGACAGTGATAAACAATAACTCTACTGCGGCAGGCGGTGATACGAGACCGGTATCGCCGCCGCGGTGGGACGCGCGTTGCGGAACCATACTAACTTGTAGTCACGATGTTAGTGACACGTTTCGGTAACTGTTTGCCTTTTACGAAGTACGACCGATTTTTCAAGGGGGCCGGGACCAAGACGGCAATACTCCATTCAGATCTTTGGACTTCTGGAGTCTATAAGTTATGATTGACTCTTTCTATCAGGGACGCCATTTGTGTCTTTGCTATGTTATGAGAAAAAAGTGGCACGGATCAATATGAGGAAAAATTATGGTTTATTTATTTTTAGTAAAAAAAATATGATATTTGAAGTGACTTGACCTCTGGTTATTCCTTCTTTGCTAATTAGTTTCATGTTTTGTGATTATAATCGTTTGTTTATCTGGGTGCGCTAAATACTTGACATTCGCGGTGCGTGTATTAGTCGCAGTTTCTGGACCACAGATTAATTACTTGATAGCGTGGCGTTGTCTCTGACACAATACTATTAAATATTATATAACAGTACAGTTAGCGTTATATATTAGATGCAATGTACGATGATATTTTAAAACATCCTATTAATATTACCCATAGTACATAATCTTGATTTTTTATATCATAGGATTACATATTCTGACTGGCTTTTCTGATGGAAAGAGACTGCCCTCGCCCATATCGTGCGATGTTATCCGTGTGATTTAATGGTAATGCCACATGCATAAGTTAACTTTACCTTCAAAACCGAAACACAACAGCAAAGCATTGTCGCTATTGTAGCAGCAATAGACAAAACAGTGGTATCTCGCCTGGACCCAGCGGAAATTTACCGAGTAGTAAATTTTGGTGTTTTGATCTCACGTTATTTTGTTTAAACATTTATGTTTTCAATTCAAACTTTAAGCTTACTTTATAAGCTGTGGTTGCCTATAATTGGGAAGGCACTGCCATATTTTATCATGTATTATAGAGTGTGTACTTTCTGTTGGCAATCCAAATAAAATAAATCACCGGCTGTATTATGGTAAAGGATAATAAGGAACGAATTTTGGATCTTTAAGTCAAAATATTAAATAGCCGCCACGTAGCTAGCTGTATCGTTAAACTTTCTTTTAATAATTCGAGCTTGCTAAATAGCTAGATTAATTTATTCGTGAAATAGTGTTAATTTTGACAATCACTTTTGTATACAAATAATTGTTATCCAAATCATCTGACTGTCACATTACGTACAATTACACATACTTAAACATATAATATTAATGGGATATTAAAATATATACAAATAATATGTAGCTTCTTTCGAGTAAGAAATGATTGTTATATGATTGTTATTGATGAAAAGGTGTTAAAAATGTACCGTGACATTCACTAGTGTATGTGCTAGTTATATTTATATGCTAAATAAAATAACCTTATTAAACAACAATTTATGTATGTATCAATTAAAACGTAAAAAATAATAATTTTATTAGTCGATAAGTAATTTAGTATTATTTTCTAAATTTTAATTGTTCGTTTTTGTATAATATTTGATGTATGTATAGGTAATCTTTTTTAATGCAGGTAATTTATGATTATTTCCAATATTTTTCATCGAACATAATATCGTAATAATATTATATTGATACTATGTCTGTCTACATGTATGTATAATGTGCATGTTTTTTTATATATAGTGTGCCTTTCTTATATAAGCAGAAATAGCGGAAATAGCATTTGCCTATTAAAATTTATTTAGTAATGATAAGTTTGAAAATTTTTATAGCACAATATTTTGTAGCACAAAGTAAGCATTTGATCATCCTGATGATAAGCGATTACCGCTGTTATTCCGAGTACATGAAAAATTATAAATTAATTGACGCACTGCTATAATCGACGCTCATATAAATACGAAGTTACTTGTATAATTTTACCGGTAACTTTGCCTTGCATAATGCATAGTTATATTTAATGGTAAGTAGGGTATACATAATGGTAAGGATGCGGAAATAAGTGGATCCTAAGACGAGTTACATAATACTACAAAAGAGTAAGGATTTATAAAACAGTTCACTAGAGCCTCGCTACTACAGGTTCGGTGCACCACGACGACTTCAAAGGTTTTCTATGAGTATATCGATCTCAAACACGACTGTTTTTTAGTTTAAAAGGACGATTTTTTTTTCAAACCAAATATATCAAAAATTATACTAAAATATTGATAAATGATTGGTCTCGCAGCTATCATGTATCTTAGATGTATCTATATAAATATTTTAGTATCATTTTCAAAATTTATCTATATTATAAGATAACCCAAAAATGTTTTCACCTGGAATGTTATTTACAATGCTGCGGTATATAAAGTTTGTATGTGACGTTTTGTATCATAATTCATGAAAAAAAGCTACAATTTTTTATAAAAACCTAAATTTTTCAACCTCTGATCAGCCAACAGCTAAAACCTACGAACTACATCTTGGTTGAAATTTATGTAGCTGCATGTACATATTGTTAATGTGGTTGATGTGTTTTAAGTGCGAGAAAATCAGATAAACGTTGCTGTAAGAAACTGCTGATTGTTTATGTGTTTGTTCCTATTCATACACTTCAGTTGTTTTGTTTGTCTATTACCTGAAACAATCATCCTGGTTTCGATTTAACAATTGGGTAATAAATAATATGGTCACCTCAGTGGTCTAGTGACAGATGTGGCTTTTGTATAAACATAATTTTTTAATTCCGGCTTGGACAGTTAGTTCTAACATATTTTACACTTTTCGTTGTCGGTATTTGGTGAAACTCTGTTTTAATGCAATATTTTACCACTTAATACACTGTTTCCATTGGTTTCCAGTCAGTTTCGCTTGCAAAAGCATAATCAGGGTATTTAAAGTTACTGACTCTAGTCATTAACCGTGCATTTAACGACTCCAGTAATATATTGAATTAGTTCAAAATGAGCTTTTAGGGTTTTTGCTTGAATCTTGCACAAGACAGGACATATTCTCGACTTTTTTTGTTTGCTGCCGTTTTGGTCCCGGACTCCTTTGGAGAATATTGCCGTTCTGCCAGGCAGGTCGTAGAAGGCCTCCGATTGGCTATGCGAGTCACTACCATCGTGGCTATTAGGTGGTAGAGGTCTGCATTGTCTCGCACGGATCTGGTATCACCGCCTTACCTATTCCTGCCGCAATAGCGTCAGTACTGCCGCAATAGCGTAAGGTAGCCAGAAAAACGTATGCATGTGGCATTAGACCTCGCCACAAGATAGCAACGCACCATTAACATCTTTGGTGTCTATAGGCGATGGTTGACTCTTTCCATCAGGAGAAGCATCTGCTTGTTTGCTATCTTATGATATAAAAAAAAAAGGAAAAACTTTGGACCCCTTTTTAAGATAATTGCGTGAGCGTCGGAGTGTAAAATTGGGCACAGTTAAAGTTTACATTGTAGTGGACTGGAGAAACTTAATATTTCTGAATAATATGCATTAGAAATACATTGAATTAATAAAAATAAACATTACACACGCTATTTTTTAAAAGCTGAAATTAGTTGTGAAACTCAAAAGAGTACTGTCGAATTCCGGCCACAGGCGATCGCTAGTATGGAATATAAATAGTTATTAATTTACATTTTATGTTTTAATTTAGATTACATAGATATAGATTTAAATATATAATGATTTTGTTATTTTTACTTATTATTTTAATATTTTTGAATAATATGCATTAGAAATATATTGAATTAATAAAAATAAACATTACACACGCTATTTTTTTAAAGCTGAAATGAGTTGTCAAACTCAAAAGAGTACTGTCGAATTCCGGCCACAGGCGATCGCTAGTATGGAATATAAATAGTTAATTTATATTTTAATTTAGATTACATAGATATATGTAGATTTAAATATATTATGATTTTGTTATTTTTACTGTAATTTTTTGTATGTTGATAATTTCATATTAAATACTAGCCACAAGCACAGAATATATAATAATGTTAGTATGGGAATACTGGGATACGTTTTTTGCAAAGCTTTTTATTTTCAGTGTGTCAACATGTACGTTTAAATAAAACTTAAAAATTGGCTTGTTTGCTCTCCTTTTGGTAGTATTTGGTGGTACTATGCTATTGATTTTACTAACATCAACCTCAATAGCAATAGAATATTATGAGCAATGATAATTAATCAACATTAATATTATCTCATTAATGTAATTAGATTGGACCATAATCAGCTTTAAATCTGCTATCCATACCTATTACACACCAGAAGTCTACCATAATGAGGTCCGATTACGCTACACCATAATTAAAAAAGCATGTAATTGTTGTAATAAAAAAACAATGTGTAGACCGTGATAACATCGAAAAGAAACAGCCGCGTTTCTACAAAACAATAATGTAATTGAATTATGCAAGTCTATTTGCCTACTAATCTATATACTTATGTACCCTTTTGTTAGACTCATTAAATTGATTTCGGTCGCAATCACAAGATTCTGCTTGGTTTGTTTTACTGAATCGTGTGCTAACAAACGTTTTTTATATCATCCCATGATTATCTTTATGTAACGTGTATTTTTATTTTTTTTAATTTTTTTTATGTCATAAGATAGCGAACAAGCAGATGGGTCTCCTGATGGAGTCAACCATCGCCTATAGACACCAAAGATGTTAATGGTGCTTTGCTATCTTGTGGCGAGGTCTAATGCCACATGCATAAGTTTACCGGCTACCTTACCCTCCAAACCGGAACACGACAGTGACAAGCGCTGACGTTATTGCGGCAGGAATAGGTAAGGCGGTGGTACCAGACCCGGGCGAGACAATGCAGAACTCTACCACCTAGTAGCCACGATGGTAGTGACTCGATAGCCAATCGGTCGCCTTTTACGACCTGCCTGGCAGAACGGCAGTTGGCCTATTCTACAAAGGAGGCCGGGACCAACACGGCGAATGTATATCGTATACAAGATAAAATTAAAAATTTCAAAAACCCCCGACACATCCTCAGACCGCCATTCCGCTACATACGCATTAGTTTAAGAGTAAAACGTGAAAAGACCTGATGATCTACGAAAGGGGATCTTGCAGCATCAGGTCAAGATTACCATGGTTTCTTACTCAGTGAGTTTAAATTATTTTATTGCAAACTCTACTCTCTAGTCCTGGAAATCATTTTGATCCAGAGTGTATGTAAAATATAACAAATGAGACCACACTCAATGGACTTGTTTTGTTTATATCAGGAGTTCCACGGCCACTTTCTATTTATATTACCAAACCCTGCGAATCTCCTAGTAATAAAAGCCAACGATATCAGCCCAATCTCCGATGGCCACCTTTCAGTTCCATCATTATTTTATCTTAAAAAACATCTGGCACCTAAATATTTGCCAAAATATACCGAATTAGCCAATATTCGATGGGTTTATCTAGATTAGCTTAAAAGTTATAATGAACCTCTTCCAACTTTATTATCAGACACTGGAAAACAAAAAAAAGAACGATTCAAACGGGATCAAAATCGATGGTGCTTCTCAATTTTCATTCGTTCGTTCGTTTCGTTTCCATGACCTTCTATCACTTTATCGTAAGAGCTTGGAAATCATATAACACCAGATTATTTGTCAAAACAGAACAAATAACGCGTTGAGTTTGTCTTGTTTAGTTTAAAAGATCCTATAACCACCTTCAAGTGACATCAATAGATTCTTAAAATCAGCATCAAACAGTATACCTAAACAAACCCAATTAACCCATACTCGATGGGCCTGTCTGGTTTAGCGAGAATTCATGGACTTCTTGAAAAAATGGAAGTCATCTGTTGCAAATTCCTTATTAGAACGAACCAAATGAATCCCAAATCGCCTGCTTTATCATAGGACATTTACATTTAAGATTTACAAAATTAACCATTTTTATATTACATTTAAATTTTAAGGTGAATTGTACAAACTTATATTTCTAATTAATAATATTTAATCTTATCGGCTAAAAAAGTCTAATATCATAGTATGTTGTATTGCCATTTGCCATTATTTCAAAATAGCAAAAAAGTACGGGGAAAAAATGTCGAGTTTCATGTTTCATTCCCAAAAATTTTTTGTTTAAACTAATATTTTAAAAAGGAAAGATTTGTTTGTTTGCTATGATTTGACGCATACAGTTCTTTCACTTTTAGTTTACCAGAGAATCCAGAAAGACATAGGCAACCTTTTTATCGGATTGAGTAAAGCGAAGTATTGATTTTTGGTCACACGAACGAAGTCGCGAGTAACTGCTGGTAAATAATAAAATATACGTTCTATAACTTTTTTATTATTTCTTATTATAAAGTCCATAGTTCTGTCGAAATTTCTGCTTTACATATATACTACTATCGTTTTTTTTATATTATAAGATAGCAAAAAAGCAGATGGTTCTCCTGGTGGAAAGATTCAACCATCTCCTATAGACACCAAAGGTGTTAATGGTGCATTGCTATCTTGTAGTAAGGTCTAATGTCACATGCATACGTTTATCGGCTACCTCACCCTCCAAACCAGAACACGACAATGATAGGCACTGACGCTTTGAGCCAGGAATAGGTAAGGCGGTGGTACCAGACCCGGGCGAGACAATGCAGAACTCTACCTTCTAGTAGCCACGATGGTAAAGACACGCATAGCCAATCGGTTGCCTTTTACGACCCGCCTGGCAGAACGGCAACTTCAAAGGAGCCCAGGACCAACACAGTTCAAGAGATGCATATTTTTATCCGACTTGGATAAATAGACCAATTAATAGGACTGAGCTTTGTAATAGAAATTCACAAGCTTTGGAAATGGAACTCTAAAAACGTATTATTTACTCTAAACATAACGTAACCACAACAATCAACGTATGGGAACTAAGTTACGTCAATGTAAAGGAAGTGCGAGTGAAACATAATCCAAAATGGCGTATCGATATAATCTACAGTTACGGCGTATTATGTCACTATGGAATTTTGGTTGCATTGCAGCCTAATTAATTAGTAAAATTGACACCTAGGTACAAATAGTTCAATGAAATTTTATATGACGATTATAATGATATTATTTTTCTATTTTATTTTATAGGATAAAAAGTTTATAGGATAAACCAGTAGAGGGTTCTCTATGTAAGAGATAACCATCGCCTATAAATACAATGAATGTTAATAGTGCGTTGTTATGTGGTGGGTTTAGAATGTCACAAGGAAACAGAAACACGACAGTGACATTCACCGGCTCTATTTCGGCAGAAATAGGTAAGACGGTGGTACCAGACGGTTGACTCCCCGTTGGTCGAGTGGTTAGCGACACTGACTTCGCAATCGAAGGGCTCGGGTTATGAGCATAAATGTATTTCCGGGTTTGGGTGTTAATTAAAAATATATTCCAGTATTTATATATGTATTTCTATGTATTAGTATAGTTGACTAACACCCATAACACAAGCAAATAATTTGCTTACTTTGGAGTTAGATCAGTTAGTGTAATGTGTCCCGTGAATATTTTTTTTATTATTTATTTATTAACTCTATCACCCACAATTTTCAAAACTTGCGAAAGAAGACTCACTGAAAATCAGTGTTATAAGCAAAAATTGCTATAGCGTATGCTGAGATGAGCATCCTTTTGGTATCACATCACTTACAAAAACAATGTTTATAGGCGATGTTTTTTTTTCTATCAGGTGAGTCATCTGCTTCTTTGTTACCTAATGACATAAAAAAAATATTTGTTCTACGTCCAGTTACGCCTTAAAATTACGCATTCAATTAATTATATTAATTTATTCTTCCAGACGTGTCACCTTTTTTTTTATCAATCATTAAATATGAAAACAGCAGATGGCTCTCCCGATGGAAAGAGAATCCATCGCCTATAGACACCAAATAGGTTAATGGTACGTTGCTACCTACGTGTGGCTAGATGCCAATCCCACATGCATAAGTCTACCGGCTACCTTACTCTCCAAATAGGAACACGATAATAACAAGCGTTGATGCTATTGCGGCAGGAATAGGTAAGGCGACGGTATCACGGTGAAACGTTGCGGAACTCTACCACCTAGTAGTTACGATGCCACTGACACGTATAGCCCGTATAGCCAATCAATCGCCTATTACGACCTGCTTGGCAAAACGGCAGTTCTTTTTTTAAACAAAATTATATTCTGAGCATCTGAGTTTAGCCAGTATCAGCCTGGACACACTTTCTATCTTTCACTGTCAAAATCTACAAAAAAGTGTCAAAATTATACAATGGCGCCTTGCCTAACAAAGTCAAATTACGGATGTAGATTATTTCTTAGTATCTATAGAGTATCCAGGCAAAATTTTGTCAATCTGAATTAGAATTTTGAGTTTAGTATTGTCAGTTCGTCTATTTTTCGAAAAGGACCTGGACCAACATGGGACTGTGACTTCCACCACATTGTTAATTTTAACGAATAATAATTTTTACTCAAACCAACAGCTTAACATGCTCTCCAAGACATCTCGAGTTGATACACCATCTGTAGACCAGGTCGCTACTAAAGTTTTTGAATAAAACCTCTGCAGTAATTTTTGCTCGACTGTGATTGGAGCCCGGGATGTCTCAGTCGACAGCGAGGATGATTTAGCGTAGGTAAGACTAATGAGGCGTAGTCAAAATTGTACGTACGTACTCGTAATTAGTAAAATAATTTAAGCGTTGGATACATTGTGGAAATCCACCGTATACGTCTTTTTATCAAATCTCTAAGGCTTAATTCCCACCGAAGTTGACAGTAACCGGAAGCGGTCAAAAGCGCCTTAATCGGAACAGTCGCACGCGGACGGCCATTTTAACATAGCGCAAAGCTGCTTTGTTAAGGCGCTTTTGGCGGCAGGGGCGACGACGAATGAAACGGCCTGCTTGCATTGCACCTATTTAAATATAATGTTTTAAATCAATTTTAGTCTGGTTAAATTTATTTAAATTTTAAAAGGTAAGTATTTAAATAGATTGGCGCAGAGTAATAGGTGTGTTCCTGACAACTACTAAACTGAGAATTCTAACTCAGATTGAAAAATAGAAAGTGTGTCCAGACCGATACTGGCTAAACTCAGATGCTCAGAATAAAATTTTGTTTACTCTTACAGGTCTTAGTATCTTACTAAGATGGATTAGGTTAGCAGTTTTTCTGATCACACCCAATGTAGTAACTTTGACATCACTAAATAAAAAATTTTTATTTAATGATATATAATCTTCGGATATACCTAAAACTTTTTTTTTATGTTATAGAATAGCGAATAAGCAGATAATTTTCTTTTTTTTTTCGGTATGACTGAATCGCTGCTGGCCTTATAGGTATAGCCTTTAAAGCTTCACCGGGCGCGACATAAAAAAAAACTAGCATCTCTTTAGATGGTACCTAGTTTTTTATTTAGATAGACCAAAAAAATCGTTCGTTGTTGGATCTTTTGTCAAATGATGGAGATGTTATAATCATATATCGGAATGGGTAGTACAATTTGCCGGGATTTAGTGGCGTAATCTTGGAATGGATACGTCATTAAATCTCACTAGTTATGGTATGGAATTAATTTTTTTTTTCTAAGTCCTATACATATATTTGTTCCGAGGCCCTTTATTAGGTATTATTTACCACAAAAACATATTTATATATATCATTGATATCTTTCGATTAGCAAAGGTTTCATCAGTGGGGGTGGCAAAATGAAAATAAATAATTTAAATTTTTTTTTGCATTTTTACTAAAACTTTTTATTAAGTAAACACTCGGGTATTTATAAATTGATCAGTTCTTTTAATGAATATTACTAGTTTTATTTTGCCTTGTATATCATAACTAGTGCAGGATTCTATAGCATATCTATACTACGATAACGTCACGCAGTCCCGGAAAATTACACTTTTAAATAGGTACCACCAGCTGGGAAGTTTAAAAAGTAAAGAAAATAATAATTTCCGAAATCAATTCCACCGTCTTAAAAACAAATTGGGTATAAATTATAATACCTACACTAGCTTCGTAAAATTTCACGACTTCGTTCGGGTTATCAAAAATCATTGAGGCCTAACTTCACGCAAAGATGCTGACTTTAGCAAATATAAGTAAGTAGATCTTACAAACATTCTGTATCAAAAATAGTTTTTTTCAGTACAATTTCAATATAATATTTATTGGATTCAATTGACAGTCTTGTTTTTTGACACGTATATTGACAAATTGAAAGAGCAACTTTTCCGGTTCAGTTGTGTCAAGATTACTTCGTGTCTAGATAGTTTTTTTATCGTTTTTTATATTATAGGGTGAATAGTCTTTTCGAATGAAAAGATATGACGAAGGTAGGTAGGTATATGATGAAGGTAGTTAGGTTTCTTAGTTGGGTATTTTACCCGCGTGTTTATCGTTTTAAGTTATTCCTATGTGTCATTCTAGAGGCCAAAATGCGTAAGCTGATTTGGATGATTCGTATGTCAATCAATTCGTCTTAACCTTGCGAGTATCACTAAAGACATGACATTTATCAGAATCCACCATGGAAACCACTAGGTGCCATATTCTCAAAATTAAAAAAAATATATATTACAAACAATGTCATGTGCATGGAGATTATGAATGTGGAATAAGTCAATTCAAGGCAAGTCTATCTGGATCGTGATGTATGGCAACACCTTTCTCTACCTACTCTAGAATCTGCCTACCCCACAAAGGACAAGATTTGACTCGAGGACATGAATTTTATATCCGTCAGGTCAGTCCTATTTCTAAATGAAATGGATTCTATTCATATGACTCTCTGGTAATGTGTATACGAAACTTCATGGTGATCGGTTAGACTTGAAAGCGTTACAAACTAATTTACTTTCGCTTTTATAACATTATAGTTAGAGAATTAAGTGTCAAATCACATTATATTAACATTAAACATCGTCTGAACTTGGCAATATTACATTTCAATTCATGAATTTCTCTACCGCAAAATCAATTCCGAATTATATACTTACTATAAGGAGTATATAAGAGTATAGATTCTTTATTTTATAAATTTATCCACGGATACATAACAATATTGTAATGTTATATATACGTTGATGTATGAACGTATGTTTTTTGTGGATTTCGAAATGGCCGCAACAATTTTTATGCAATTTATACACAATTTTCCGAATAGCCTAAATCTTGTGAAATTTTAAATAATTTTAAACCCGGATCTTTTCAGCCCCTTTTGTGTTCCTCCTTTGTGATTGTTTATTCTTCAAACGAGCCCCCTTCGAGGTATAGGCGATCTGCCATTCTGCCAGAAATTTTGTAAAAGGCAAACGACTGGCTAACGTGTTACTATCATCATGACTACTACATGACATGGTGGTAGAATTCTGCAAAGTCTCAATGCTTCAATCAGATTTAGATCAGATTATTGTGTTCCAGTTCGAAGAGATGTCTAAGTTAGTATATGTATGTATTTATGTTTAGGTATTTATGTATGTATATGTATGTACGTATATAAATATTATAATATGGATGTATGTATATTATAATATATTTTAATTTCATGTAATATAAATTGCTCAGTGGCACCTCCACAGCTACATTCTGTTGGCCAAATGTTGACTGGTGGATAATGCCAACAGACATTAAGTTCGCCTTTTGTACAAAAATGTATATTTTTGGAGTACAATAAAGTTTAAATAAATAAGTAAAATAAATAAGAGTAAGGTAGCCGGTGGACTTATTACTACACCGTCGCACGGAATGCAATGTACCATCAACATCTTTAGTGTCTATAGGCGATGATTTCTCCTATCATTAGGAGAGCCCAGATGACTTATTTGATGCTTGCTATCTAATGATATAAGAAAATTGGTTATATTAGTATTCCTCAGTATAAAGTATCGTCGGCTAACTACTACTCAGATAATTGCTTACATTGGCGTTAGATCAATTTGTCCAGTAACATTTATTTACTCACTCGCTGTCCGACCCAACTTCACACGGCTGTACTAATGAAGGAAATGAGAACAAATCTAACAAATACTACGAAAAAGGACTAGTCAAATGTGTGCAACCATTTTGAAACGTGTGTGGACAAACTTTCCCCGTGTTGGTCCCGGGCTCCTTTGTAGAATAGACCAACTGCCGTTCTACCAGGCAAGTCAAAAGGCGACCAATTGATTATGCGGTTCACTAAAATAGTGACTATTAGGTGGTAGAGTTCTGCATTGTCTCGCCCGGGTCTGGTACCACCGCCTTAACTATTCCTGGCGCAACAGCGTCAGTGCTAGTCACCGTCGTGTTCCGGTTTGGAGGGCTATATATATATATATATATATATATATATATATATATATATATATATATATATATATATATATATATATATAATAGAAAATAACAATGTACGATAATTATGTCTAACATTACAAGAATATTATTTCTGATTTTCGATGTATATACAACTTCGTTTGTACTGTGATGGGGTTAAACTAATAAAATGGTATACAAATCAAATATTGCTTGTAGTTTGATTTCGCCATTATGTAGGCGCAAAATAAATATACATCAAAAATGGAGTTATTGACGAAATGTGCTAAAACAGCCAAAACCTACACACTTCACACTCCTTTTCTAGTTTGAGCGTATTAAAACAAATTTCTGATTTCACAAGATACACTTGAATGGAAACAATTAAGGCTCGTATTCATGACAGGAAAATATCGCACTTCATATGTCAATAGAGATGGCAGACAAAGTCTAGTGACATTCTGTCATCGATTCGTTCGCCTTTTGCGAACTGCTTGGTAGAAAAGCTATACTAAAACTATAATGGTTCCACCAATTTACCTGTTCAGTAGACGGCGTCGCTAGTGAGGCGTTAAGAGTCGCTATTTATGATTTTTTCTAATGGCTCAGCCATACTTGCGTCTATTGTCACAAATCTTCGTGCAATAACACGATAAATGCAGATGTGACCTCTGCATTTATCGTATCGAAGCTTTGTGACGATAAAAGCAAGTACGGCCCCATCATTAGAAACTGTTAGTGGAATGACATTTCACAAAATGGCGGCTGTAGTTTTTTTTATCCACTCAACAGATATAAAGGTGATGGCACTATAAATCTGAATATGAGTCTATGATGCCACAATAAAGGAAAGTTTCGATGACGACAGGGAACACGTCACGCAATATTGCAAGCGACATCTTTATTTAGTAGATACTAAGCTTAATATTACAAAAAGAAACAAATCATTGCGTTATCCGTTGAGATCAGGAGGCGTATCATGAGTGCTATTGCAGCATTGGACAGGGTATGGCGGGAAAAAAGATTTTATGCTTTTATCAAAAATCAAATTATTTTTAAGATAAATAAATTAAGGTGCGCTACTGGCTCTGTTTCACAGTCTGCTGCGAGTGTGTGTGTAAATGCCAGGATCGTCATCGGGATAGGAAAGTACGTGGCGAGGTCTCCTGAATCTGTCTATCACATTCGCGTCCGCTACAGTTTCGTAGTCCGCCACGGCTGTGATTAGTGTTGGTTAGTTACTTTATCGAAATAACGTTTGGCTAGTTGATTCATGTGATGCATGATGGTTGGGAGCTCTAGGTCGCGGCGAAGAATCAATTGATAAGTAATCATAAACAATAGGATGTGACCTATGCATTTGCTCAAACTTGTTGATAAATATAACCGTTACACATTAATCAACCGGTTTTACATTATGCCTGAACGTAATAAACTGACAGATTACCTACTGCTATACATTATAAACAAACCAAAATATTCATTTGATGAGGAAAACTTAATTATCACATAACTTGTGTTGCCAGATTATAATATTCCCCATAATTTAGGGCAAAAGTGAAAAACTTGGAATTATATTTTTGTATCTGAATTGCTAATTGTATTGTTGACAATTGATTATCAATGTGCACCTCAAAATTCTGAATAAATGGTACATTTATATAACCTGGATGTGATTTTTTACTTCAGTATATTTTCAGAAAAAATGTATTTTAAAAAGAACTTCAAGCAAAGCTTGGCCGCCCAAGTGCTTTAGTATTATATAAACACTAATAAACATTACATAATGCTAATAATATCGGCATACTAATCAATAATGACAATTAAATCAATTGCCAAATACCAAAAGTAATTGTTATAAATTAGGCCACTTTAACGTAGCCTGTGGCGAATTTAATTTCTAGTGATACAAGCACAGTTACATATTTGCACAGATTATACTTTCATAGATAAGGCTGTGTACATGACAAACGCGTGCCTAATTTCCTATCAATTACTATAAAACACCCGCCTTACGATATACACGACACAAAAGAAAGTTAAGCAGACGCCATGTAAAGTGTAAACAATAGGGCATAGGCTTGTTTCTACTAAGAATGAATATAATAATGAAGAAGAATGAATAAGAATGAATATAAGAATAAATATAATGAATGAATATAAGAATGAATATAATAGTTTTTAAATTATTAATTCTTATGATTGGAGATAAGAAATACATAAATCAAAAATATTTATTTTAAAAGATAATGATTAATAATATCTTAAGGAATATATTAAACTTTAAGATAATAACTAAAAAAACGATATATGAAGTCTTGCGCGTGTTCTTTAATCAACTAGCCTAATGTTAAGTATTGTTTATTAATTTTGTGCAGTGCATCTACTGCATTGCATTCTTAGGTCTTTAATCCAGATCCTAATAAAATATATATTATAGTTATCAATAATATGAAAGCGTAAATTTTAATGTTCAGTAATTTATTTTTAAATCTTATTTTAATTTTATTTCCAATTTAAATTGTGTCAATATTTTATTCATAATTTAATTTTAATTACCCATTTTATTTATGAACATAGATTGTGGATTATTTATGTAAAAAAGGAGTATGATATAAATAAATAATAATCATTAAAATAAACAACAATTATTGTAAATATGGTAATTCCAATTCTCTTGCAGAGTAAACAGGACGAATCAAATGTCAATAGATAGTTTCACTGGTTCGCCTGTAAGAGAGATGGTTGGTTAAATACGTCTTTCAAGGCAGTTTCTTAGGTTGTCAGTGTAGTTTGCATTTACACCTAGAAATACAAAGTTACAGTACCTACAAATAAAATAAAATCACTCAGGGGGTATCTCTTAGGTCTCGTACGTATAGGCAGGTAGCGTACTTAATGCCTAGAGCCTAGCGAACTACTGAGCGAGTAGCTTAGTAAAACGAGCGTTTTAGAATATTTGCGACCATCCCCAATGTTTACTTCGTTAGGACGCTAAGCAATTAGCTAGACTCTAAACGATATAATATATCCACAAGCGTTTGACACTTACAAGAATTTGCTCATAAGAGCGGCTACACGTTTTCCGCTCAACGTCTGTGGTTAAACCCATCGCGTCGGTGCATTCAGATAATGATTAACCCAACGATTTTTGAATTAACAGAACTTAAGACGACAAAAATGATAATGGTGCATTATTATCCATGTAGTAGTAAAGGCACATGCATAACTTCACCGTCTACCCTCAAATCCTTCAAATCGGACACTACAATGACATGCATGTAAGCTAATGCGACAGGAATAGGAAAAGGTCGTCATTTATATTAAATTGTGTGTATAAATAAATATAAAAGTTGGATATCTGCAAGCGCCGTGTGTTAATATATAATTTGATTGTCATCAACGTTACTACATTGTTGATTGTTTATTGGTCTTTATTGGCGCACAGTGGAACTTGTTTAATAGTTACAGTGTCTAATATAATATTAAAACGAGTAACTCTTAAACGTATATAAATGTACTGGCTGCAGCGCGCGTGCAGCCCGCTGCATTATAGGAGCCCATGACACTAAACTTGGTCCCATAAGACTACCGGATGGCATATACATAGTTAGATTCGTCGTTAATTGGAGAATACGAAATGGCTATGCTGCAATGCGAAAAACCGGGTGGCGCTATTAAAAAAAAGAAAAAAGAATTAAAAAAATCGATTTCTGGTACGATAAGACTACCGAATATATATATATATATATATATATATATATATATATATATATATATATATATATATATATATATATATATATATATATATATATATATATATATATATATATATATATATATATATATATATATATATATATGTATATATATATATATATATATATATATATATATATATATATATATATATATATATATATATAAGAATTGCTCGTTTAAAGGTATTAGATTAGATAATTTTTCATTCGCAATAATTAGGATAAGGACGTCGATGATATAATTAAAGCGTTAATGCTTAGATTTTAAAGCCCATATAATACACGGTTCAAATATTACTGTGCGAATTTAACGTGAGAGTTGTGATGTAAGGTGTCGTTAAATTTAACTGTGGTCTATAAATTCAAGCCGAGGCTCTGTGTCCGTGATACGGAGTAGATCTGTTGTGCTTGCATTGTACTTTCCAATGAGCAAATATTACTTGACATTTGACTGCCTTGTTGGTGTAGCGGTTAGATGCATTATCTGTATATCACGAGAATATAGGTTCGATATTTGTTTTTTTTTTACAGAAAATATACTTATGAAAAATAGACGTTCTGCTATTCTGCCTCTTCTCTGCTAAGAGAATTATTTGTCAAGAATATCGCAACCATCTTGACTACTAGGAGTTCTGTAATGTCTCATCCGGGTGCGGGTTCGACTGTTTTTATTATTATTTAAATTATAAGATAGCAAAACAAGCAGATGGGTCTCCCGATGGAAAGAGTCAACCATCGCCTTTAGGCAACAAAGGGCAACAAAGGTGTTAATGGTGCGTTGCTATCTTGTGGCGAGGTCTTATGCCACATACATAAGTCTACCGGCTACCTTACCCTCCAAACCGGAATATGATAGTGATAAGCACTGACGCTATTGCGGCAGGTATAGGTAAGGTTGTGGTACCAGACCCGGGCGGGAAAATGCAGAACCCTACCTTCCACGTAGTAGGGTTCTGCATCGTCTTGCCCGGGTCTGGTAAGCCACGATGTAGCCACGATGTTAATTACTCGTATAGCCAATGCCCTGACCTGGCAGAAATGCAGATTGGTATATTCTTCAAAGGAGCTCGGACCAACACGGAGAAACCACTTTGCCTTTCGCCGCAATAACATCAGTGTCTGTCACTGTCGTGTTCCGGGTTGGAGGGTAAAGTACCCGATAAAGTTACGCACTCTTGGTGTTTGTAAGTATATATATATATATATATATATATATATATATATATATATATATATATATATATATATATATCCATAACAAAGCCATCTGCTTGTTTGCTATCCTATGATATAAAAAATGGTTATCACAAAGATAGCTCTGCTGATAGAAAAAAATGTCGCTTATATATAGCTATTTATTGCCTAATCGATGTTACTTTAAGGATATATCGGCGGTCCCTATGTGTAAGAGACATGTCAAAAATTGAGGTTTACAGGAGAGCGTAACTAAGGTTCAAATCGCTCTAAAATAGTTCTATGTAAAATTATAAAAAAAATAATTCTACCATAACTTATTAGACTTAGGGACTTTATACATTTTTTATTTTGTTAATATTTTCCTGCAGAAACTGATAGGTGACTGTTTTTACATTGACAGCAATATCAGACAAGTCTGAGATACGTCATTATACGCTGAAAGCAAGACAAAAAAGGTTTAATTAATGTTTCATAGAAAACAACGAATTACGTTATTTTCAAAACCATACCTATCTTAAATTAAATAACCTAAAATCGCTACTCAGAAGTATTAAAAATACATTAATAAAGACACGTCTCTTTAGACGAAGTTTTAAATCTTAAATAAAAAGATAGATAAAAAATAAGCATATTGTAGGTTCTTAAATATATTTCACTTAAAAAAAAAAATTAAAACTATAAGTAATTAACCTAAATACCATTTTCGTATTTCCTTAGGGAAAGGGTTACTGACTCAGCATCTATATTATCTATATATATATATAATAAAATCGTAGGAAAGTCAAAACTGTACATTGATTATTTTTTTTAAAGAATACTTGGGGCGTGATCTACAATCGATATCGAAACCAAAAATATAGTTTTTAGAATTTTTGTCTTTTTGTCTGTTTGTCTGTTTATCTGTTTGTCTGTCTGTCTGTTTGTCCGTATGTATGTCCGGAGTAAACTCAGAAAGTACTGCATGGATTTACTTCAAATTTTGCATGAATATTACTAACACGTTGGGTCAACATAAAGGCTACATATTATCACGCTATCACCTACGGGGGAGGTGCTGTGCGGAGTAAATGAAATTTGCGCGGACGAAGTCGCTGGCAACAGCTAAGTTATATATAACATTTTGAAATAGTTGTGTTAATAAACACTCAGACCCAGATATACAAATATTCGTCTTAATTATTGTGAGAGCGTCATATGCTTTATAATTTTTCCAACTGTACTGGAAGGATTATGATTATATTTTAAGTCGCTGTTGGGTATGACAAGCATTGTATAAAATAATTATTATTAATTATTTTATATCAATGAAGGCACAGGCGTCAGTAGTCGCAAAAAATATACATGGTGCCTACTTTTCTCTTTCTGGAAGTATTTAAACAAATGCGTTAACAATTTTAAAATTAGTGAGCAGTCTTCTCCTTATCAATGGCGTGTATTCAAAGATTGATACATTAGTATAAAATGCTTTCTATAGTCATTCAATGGACAATTATACTACGACCATTCATATATTGGCAGCTTTGAATTGGCAGTGTCAGTCACGGATTTATGCGTACGTCTACAATTAGCATTACGTAAGCATTGTGTAATGGTTACACTATTTGTTAAATAACTTACAAACGGTTAATAAAGATTGCGACTCCCACGGGAATAGTCTAGTTTCCGGGACTAAAAAGTTTATATGTACAGTCAGAGGATAAACCTGTTTACAAAGTGTTGTGCATTGCCATCTTGCCAGACAAATCGTAAAAAGCGAAACATTGACCAAATGTATCACTACCATCGTAACTACTAGTTGGTAAAGCTCCACACCTTCTTGCCCGGGTTTGGTACCATCGCCTTACTATTCCTGCGGCATAAGCTATGATGCTTGTCATTTGCAGGTTCCGGCTTGGAGGGTAGGGTAGTCTGGTAACTTATGCATGTGGAATTACCATTCCGACACACAGATCGCAACGTACCATTAATACCTTTGGTATCTATAAGCGATGGTTTCTCTTCCAATTGAGAAAGCAGTCTGCTTGTTTGCTATCTAATAATACTCGTATTTAAAAAACGAATAGCAACATATTTATATCTTTGACACCTTTGATGTCTATAGGTGATTGTTGCCTCTTTAAAGCAAGAAAGTCATGTGCTTGTTTTCTATTCTAAGCTATAAAATAACTGATAAAAAATTCAAACATTAATTTTAATACAGTATCTATTAAAGAGAGATATATATTTTAAAGTTATGCAATGAAGATGTAATGTGATGTCGATCATAATAATTTAAATATCTAATTGACCGAGCTTTGCTCGGTTTTTCACATACCCATATCTTGGGAAACGAGCTTTTCTTGGACCTGGAACCTTGATAAATCGATTCCCAAGAATAAATATATTTTTTTCTTTTTTTCTGTACCTGGTTAACCGAGATTTGCTCGGTTTTTCACATACCCATATCTTGGGAACCGAGCTTTTCTTGGACTCTGAACCTTGATAAATCGATTCCTTCACCCGAAAACCCCTAATTTGTGACTTTCATGAAAATCGTTGGAGACGATTCCGAGATTCCATTTATATATATACAAGAATTGCTCATTTAAAGGTATTGTATTAGATATTATGATCGACATCACATAAATTCATCTATAATGCCATTTGTTAAAAAATAATTAATTGACTATGAAACATATAAATAAATCTTACAGGATAATAATAATAGTTATTATTTAATGGTAGTTCTTAGTAATAATTTGTTATATTAATTAATTAAAATTATTGTTAAGGGTTTTTCTATTTTATTGAAAATAGAAATTATTATAGCTATATCTAACTCAAAACCGTCTTGCATGTTATTGAGAAATGGCGGAACATTGTACTATACTATCTATACATATAATAAAATCGTAGGAAAGTCGAAACTGTACATTGAATATTTTTTTACAAGAATACTTGGGGCGTGATCTACAATCGATATCGAAGCCAAAAATATAGTTTTTAGAATTTTTGTCTGTTTGTCTGTATGTATGTCCGGGGTAAACTCAAAAAGTACTGCATGGATTTATTTCAAATTTTCCATGAATATTACTAACAGGTCGAGTCAACATATAGGCTACATATTATCACGCTATCACCTACGGGGGAGGAGCCGTGCAGAGTAAACGAAGCCCGTGCGGACGAAGTTGCGGGCAACAGCTAGTAAATAAATATTAACATCTTTGTATTATATCATGTTCCAAGCAATGTACGAATAAATAAATAAATATTTATAATACTAGGGAACCATCATGCAGACCGCCACTAAAAAAAATCAGAAGTACTTTATTTTTTACAAGCTATTTTGACGCGTCAACAATTTTTTAAGTTACTGCTGGATTGAGAACATGCGCAAAGTATTAAGAGATATTTTATATTAATTATAATTTATAATTTATATTATAGAAGGTATTTTATATATTCATATTAATATTATAAATGCGAAAGTAACTCTCTCTTTCTGTGCCCTGTTTCTTTTGTACGCCTAAACCACAGGACCGATTGGAAAGAAATTTGGTACAAAGATAGTTTAAGACTTAAGAAAGGACATATGATAGTTTTTACCTCGGAAATCCCACGGGAACGGGACTTATGCGGGTTTTATTTTAGAAAACTTTCCATGCAAGCGAAGTCGAATTTTAGTATCTTCAATTCTTACTAGCTGTGCCAGCTAGTAAGAATTGAAGATACTAAAATTATTAATAATCATCAAAATTCACAATTCTAGTCTTCTAGTTATCAATGGTGATTCGTCACTACATGATTAAAGTTTTTTTATGAACATTATGACAATAATGCATTTATCCGGATTTAGCTATGTGTGTTTCGAAAACGACTATTAAATAAAACAAATAGTTCGTCTTTATCAACATTAAATTCCCGTCCTCTTGCCGCCATAAAACATCACAACATACATATACAAAAACAAAAATTGACTTAAATTTAATCTAGATTTATTCATATTTATGTATACAAGACTGCCTCGTGGTTTAGAGATAGCCTAGTCGGCGGCGTAGATCATGAGTTCCAAGAACGATCTGGGGATCGTTCGGTCGGTCGGAGAGCAACAATCCACTTCTCGCCTTTACTATTTTTGGAACCCCTAGTCAGATCTTCTCCAATATAATAGGGGACTAAACAGGACCTATATCGACTCAAAAAAAAGAAATAGGTATTGTTACGTCAATATTTATTTTATTGTAATTAAAAATTATTATTAGGTAGTATTAAAAATTATTTTATTGTAATAAGTATTTATATGAATTGGAGACAGCCGTGTATAAAATTAAATTGATAGTGTTAAATGTACTTTGTATACTAATGTGATATGTATACCCTCTCTGTTGTATCCTCACGAATATTTCAGACATCTCTATACTCTTAAGTTTTTGGCTTATGTTCCTTGGTTATTGCGCATTATGTTGAAAACATTCATTAATGTTTACTAACATTACATAAGTCTCAGTAAACAGTTAAATTAACGTTGTTATAAAATATAAGAACTTCACACTTTCATAATACAGTATTTTATGACTGACTTCATAGGGTTTAATTAGTATTGTGTGTCGACATGCCATGTAAATTAATTTAATGCACTCTAAGCGCAAAATGCGTTTTTACATCTTTATCGTCAAAATATAAATACATATATATATATATATATATATATATATATATATACATATATATATATATATATATATATATATATATACACATATATATATATATATATATATATATATATACATATATATATATATATATATATATATATATATATATATATATATATATATATTAGATTAGATAATCTTTCATTCGCAATAATTAGGATAAGGACGTCGATGATATAATTAAAGCGTTAACGCTTAGATTTTAAAGCCCATATAATACACGGTTCAAATATTACTGTGCGAATTTAACGTGAGAGTTGTGATGTAAGGTATATATATATATATATATATATATATATATATATATATATATATATATATATATATATATATATATATATGTATAATCATACACAAACAAGCAGGTCCTCCAATGCCTATAGACACCAAAGATTGCTATCTTGAGGCAAGGTGTAGTGACTCGTATAGCCAATTGGTCGCTTTTTACGACCTGCCTGGCAGTTATTTGGCCTATTCTTTAAAGGAGCTTGAGCCAATATGGGGGATCTTATTTTTATAAGAAACACTTGTACCATTTTAATATTTTTTAATGAACCACTAGCCAGTTGATCTACTTTCTAAAAAGGACCCGTATGTAGGAAATCTAAACTCTGTGAACAAAGATATATGACTAGTATTTATGTATTAACTAGCTGACTGGCGCAGCTTCGCCCGCGAGTATATTAATAAGTCGTCCAAATAGCTTTTATTAAAAATTTCATCCCCTATTTCAGCCCTCCAGGGACTGTTTTTTTTTTAAAAAAAAAGCCTTAGTCTATGTTTGACCCTATATCTTCAACTATATCCATGCCAAATTTCATGAAAATCTGTCCAGCGGCTTAGCACTGAAAGCGTAACAGACAGACTTTTGCATTTATAATATTAATTAAGTATTGAAGTACGGATACGTGAAGCAAAACCTTCGTGCCTTTTTGAAGTAAACTAGGAATCCTTATAGTGTCGTTTTGTCCGTTCGCAGTCTAGCTGAGAGATGCTTAGTACCAGAAAGCTACAATTTGGTAGGTATGAATATACATAAAAAAGTGGTAAAATAAAATCTAGATTAGATCTAGATTTAAAGTGGGAATGTTAATTTTTTTCTCATGTATTTTGTGGGACGTCGTTGGATAGCTTTTTGAAAAATATTGTAGGTTTGTGAAAACAAGTTTTCGATTAAGGAACTCCTTTTGTTTTACGTCATAAGAAAGCAAATAAGCAGATGGGTCTCCTGATGGAAAGATTCAACCGTCGCCTATAGACACCAAAGATGTTAATGGTGCATTGCCATCTAGTGGCGAGGTCTAATGCCACGTGCATAAGTAAATTCGTAAATCTTACGGATTTACGAATTTACTTTTGCACGTGGCAAAGGCACATGAATAGTATTTTGCCACATGCATAAGTTTACCGGTTACCTTACCCTCCAAACCGGAACACGACAGTGACTTGCACTGACGCTATTGCGGCAGGAATAGGCAAGGCGGTGGTACCAGACCCGGTCGAGCCGACGCAGAACTCTACCACCTAGTGGTCACGATGGTAGTGACACGCATAGCCACTCGGTCGCCTTTTACAACCTGCCTGGCAGAACGGCAGTTGGCCTATTCTTCAAAGGACCCCGAAACCAACACGGGGAAGATTATACTAGCTGACCCGACAAACGTTGTTTTGCCATACAAATTACTTGTATTGAATATTTTTGTTGGGGTACTTGAGAGGGGTAGGGGGCGGGGGCGGGGTATGAGTAAAGAACAAAACAGTGGATATTAACAAAATTTCATTAATAACAGTTCAGTAGTTTCGGAGTACACCGCGGACAAACGACAATACACCTAATTTATATATTTGGAACAGCCAAAAAATATTTTTATATTTATTTATTATTTTCGGGTATAATTTACGAATTAACTTAAAAAAATAGGAAATATTAAAGTCTTAGTTTTTACATTTCCCAAACTAGCTTTGATCAGAATGGATAAAAAAGTGAAATTCAATGTCAGTAAAACAAGCTCATTGTTATTTGCAATCCTTTTAAACAGTCAAATATTTATGAGGTATTTACGGAACGTTCTATTATAATTTATATTATAATTTATAAAGTAGGCCATACACACGTAAACAAAAACACAAACGAATACATACACTACACTATAATCTCACTCGCAAGCACGCAAATTCAAACGTGTATATAAAACACACACACACACACACACACACACACACACACACAAACACATACATACATACACACACGCGTAATTGTACATATGTTGCTTGTGTTAATTTATTACAAGATTGTGACACTGGGTGAAGGCACTGTCTCCTGTACCACAGTTTACACTAGCACAGGAGACAAGGTTAAACCTGTGCTTTGATTTTCACTGTACAAATGCAAATAAAGTTTGTTATTATTTATTTATTTATTACCTACTGTAGCTTTTATTTACCCTTCAATACGGTTTTTATCAAGGAAGTTACATTCTACCCGGAATGTCCACCCGGGCTTCAAAATCGTTCCGAAGAGTATCACGACATGGGTGGAGTGTGTCTCTTTCTACTAAATAAAGCGCCAATCGCAATATATAAGTACGGCCATGCATAGTTCGCAAATTACTACTAAGTAATTCTACTAATTTGAGAAACAGCTTTGCATTGCATAAGTAATTACGTAATAATTAAAATAAGCACATTTAAGAACTCAGTATGTTAATTACAATACATTTTATGCTAATGTATTTATGGACGTATATGAATAAAAGGGATTTAACGATTACCGAATATATAAAAATCTACCATCAGATAGTTTTATTTACACTGGCAATTGCAAGAAAGGGACAACATCCACTCATGTCGTTGTCTTGCTCTGAACGTTTTTCCCCTCTGTTAAGTAAGAAACAAATGTCAACTTTATGACTAACGAAATAAAGTACATTTTTATTTTTCAAATATTGCTTCGTAACAATTCCAGTTACCATATATAAGTTCCTTGGGTTTTTATCGATATCACTGAACTTAATGTTGCCATTTATTTACAATGCTAGTATTAAGTGAAAACGGTACCTATTGAAAATTTTTAGGCTATTGTAGTAGTTTCTATATGTAACATACCTATATAACGCAGCAAGTATTTAGACTAATGTAATAGCTAACTGAATGACATAAAAATGTGAAAACTTGCAAGCCATTCTTATAGATTAAACATTAACCTATATTAGTTTTTCCTCAATTAATTAATTAATAATTCATACTTTACCTTCAATGAACACATCTTGTGAAGAAACAAACAGGAAATGAAAGCGTCATAGCTGAGAAGAAATTCTGAGACATCACTGGAAACTTGGTTTGTAAAAAGGAATATATGTAGTGATAAAAAGATTTTCAAAATAATTTCTTAATTAAAAATGCCAGCGATCGCCCTTTGGTCGAAATTAAACGATAGACATTAAACACATATGTGTATTATAATATATTGCTACTAACAGGGCTTAGGGGGGAGTTTTCTATTTTATAGCCAATCAGAATAATACAGTTATTATGATTTGTTTAGGTTTAGGTATGATTTGTTTATGATTTATTTGTAATATTTTAGGTGGCATTTTTTTTTAAAATTAGGCATTTCAGTAAACCTAATTATAAATGTGTTTGTCGGTTTTTTAAACATAAATTGACCTAACTGACCATGTGCGCGATTTGCACATAGGTGAGCCAATAAACGTTACATAGTTTGTCATTATAGTTACTAAATATCATCACTGGTTCCTTTGCTGAGTAGATAAAAAGGAATGACTCAGTGCTAATGGGTTTTACGTTGCGGCTTAAAAACTGCCGGCTATTTGCTTTTAAGACTTTCGCATGTAGCCTTACTTTCCTGCTACACAGATAACAACGCACTTATTTCTTTGTATTATGCTGTAGCCACACTTGCGTCACAAAGCTTTGAGCAATGAAACAATAAATGCAGATGTTGCTATTTTTGCATACATTCCGGACTGCGTGTGCCTTAGCACGCATAAAACTTCGGGACGATAGACGCAAGTGTGGCTTCAGCATTAGGAGAATCTTTTGCTTGTTGAATAATAAAATACGTATCATAAGTGTATCTCTTGCATAATAATACATCTCATCATTTCTGTCAAATAAATGTTTTCTTAACCTTATCATTTCAGTTAAGATGATATCGAGTTGTTAATTAGACGTAGGCGTGTAAGCAAACCTTTACATTATAGGTTTTATAGAGGCCTTCTTATTTCGGTGTTTTTTTGTATTAGGCTTACACTATGCTATTGCGTTGCGTTGGTAGGTACGCTAGAGGCAAGCGCCCGTTACCATCGAGTCAACTATAAGCGACTCCAGTCATTTCTGATCATGCCTTTTATAGATGCCTACTTATTTCGGTGTTTTCTTGTATTAGGCTTACACTATACTATTGCGTTGCGTTGGCAGGTATGCTAGACGCAAGCGCCCGTTACCATCGAGTCAACTATAAGCGACTCCAGTCATTTCTGATCATGCCTTTTATAGAGGCCTTCTTATTTTGGTGTTTTCTTTGTATTAGCCTTACATTATGCTATTGCGTTGCGTTGGTAGGTCCGCTAGACGCAAGCGCCCGTTACCACCGAGTCAACTACAAGCGACTCCAGTTATTTCTGATCATGCCTTTTCGGTTCATTTGAATGATTATATCGAAATTACATTGACTACTAAGAAATAAAAAAACCGCACCGACGTGTCGGGCCACGTGTTAGGGTTCCGTAGTTGCCCATCACAACAACGTGGATTAAGAAGAGGGTGTTTATATATAAAACATGGATTAAATTATTTGATTGCTAAATTAAAACCTAAACGTTAAATATAATAACAAAAAAATAAGGCAGCACGGACTTCGATCATAGCCTATGACACTATGACAAAGGGACAAAATAATCTTTGAAGTTTATTTTTATATGCGATTGGTTTCTATAGCGATGGTTTATCTTTCCATCAGGAGAGCCATTTGATTGTTTGCTGTCCAATGATATAAATAAGTAGGAGACTTTTATGAGATACCTAGCAGTACGCCAGCTTATTTTAAAAGGGGCAAGAAATAACACGAGGAGTCTGTCACTATACTCACATCCTACACTCAATGAATTTAATAATAGGCAATAACTACCGACTAAACAGTAAAATGTAACTGGATAGATATACGAGTATAAGCGTAGGAGTACCTAATTATGGTTCTCAAGTGCGAAATCAGAGCACCTTTGAATGTAAAAATTAGATTTAATAACAGCTTTAGTTATATGACGTTGATGACAAATGTCTTACGATTAAAATGTTTTAATGCCTATGGCGATTGAAGGTTGTAATTTGGCAGTCATCAGGATAATCTAGTATGATTCGTAATTGGGCATAATTGTTCACTTTTGCACTCAGAGTGCTAAGTGTGAGTTTTTCTTTTCGCATTCGATCGTGAGCGCGTTTCGAGTTTACTAGGAATTTGTATGTGATTTGTACAGCGCCACCTAGTGGTAAACTGGTTTCTCACGTTTACCACTAGGTGGCGCTGTACAAATCACATACAAATTCCTAGTAAACTCCAAACGCGCTCACGATCGAATGCAAAAAGAAAAACTCACACTTAGCACTCAGATAAAGAAAAAATATTTGTCATGTTCGAATGAATGAATGAATGAATGAATTTTTAGATACCTATGTAATGACATCCTTATAGACTTGATAATCTTAGTAACTTACAATGTGGGTCATAGCCATTGATATTAAAGCAAGGTTAAAGTCTACAGGTCGTGCAATACAAAAGTTAAAAATAAGCTCATATCCCAAATACAGTAGAATCTTTAATTGTGTATAGGTATCATTTTGACAGATAAACTGTTGCCATCATTTGATCTTTTTATATATCAAATGAAGGCATCATTTTGTCGTTGTTATTATGTGTCCGTCGCATCCCATAAATTTGTTTTATATGTATATTATAAGATAGCAAACAAGCAGATGGCCTTGCTATTAGAAAGAAAAGCTATCGCCTATAGACATCAAAAATATTAATAAAGCGTTGCTATCAGAGTGGCGGGATAGCAATGTAGAATACATCAGTTTGCTGGCTACTATGCTCTACAAACCGGAACACGAATTATAAGCATTGACACTATTGCGGCAGGAATAGGTAAGGCGGTGGTACTAAATACCCGGGCGAGACGTTGCAGGAACTCTACCACCTAGTAGTCACGATGGTAGTGGCTTATCGCCTTTTATGATCTGCCTGGACAGAATGGGTGTTGGTCTATTCTTCGAAGGAGCTCGGATCAATATGGGGAAAAATGTTTTTAGATATTTTCGTTAGAACTAATAAACTTACTACATGGATGGCAATAATGAATACACCCCTAACATCTTTGGCGTTTATAGGCGATGATTAATTCTTTCTATTAAGAGAACTAATTCTTTCTATTAAGAGAACCATCTGCTTGTTTAGTATCCTATGATATAAAAAAACCGCTACACGGATCTTAAAATACCATTAATATTTTGATTCTCAACGGAAAATTGTTGACTCATTCTATGCGTTTGTTTGCTATCTTATAATATTAAAAAGTATGTGATAATTGATAGGTAACATAAAATAGAAGATATGCTCTGAGGTCATAAACCTAATTGTATCTAGTGAAGAACTTATCAAAAGAGGTCTTTAATAACCTTTTAAGGTGAGCTAATGATAAAATAATGATATTATTATAGGATGTATCCGTTCCGATAAAAGTAATTACATTATCAATTTGTTTCAAAATGTCATTCATATATTAGTCGAACATTTCCTTTTGTATGACACGTTAAAATCGTGACATATCCGATATAATATGCTTTCCAATCATTCGATCATTCGGCAAGAAAAATAAATCTTAATAAAAAGACATAAAGTGTAAAATTAAATGATCGTTTTAATAGAATCGCAAATGTAGAGTTGTATCTTTAACAATAGACGTTATTCAATTTTGTATCCTAATATTATACTTTAAGGTACAAAAAATGTTATATAAGAATCGCAACGGTATCGTTATAAAAATGTATTTACAAAAAATTGTTCTTAATTATATTTGCGCATGCGTGTCTCTAATCATTCATCATTATTCGTAATGCTGGTTGTTTATTGTTATTATGTAATGTCGCTTACGGCTAGGGTTAACTTAACCTTTGATCTGAAGTGTGAGTGCATTTTTGGATAAGAAAGTCAAAGATAGTACCTACTTACACTCACGCGCATGGGTGTACCGAGGGGGGAGGGGGGGGGGGCAGGGACGGGCAGTTGCCCCCCCCTGGAATTTGTTTACCTCTCTACTAACTATCTACTGTTGTAGGTAAAAATATAATAAGACAAAAATATAGTTCTAAAATATTACGGTTGCCCCCCTTACTGGCCCAGAACCTGGATAGGCCCGTGTTCACGCATAGTACTTAGAATTTTCGAGATAGATGGTATGGTGTTTGAAATTCACATCCTTACTTGATTAAAGAAACTCTATCAGCCGGTTTTCCAAACGCAAATCAATTTTAACAAGAAATTAATCTCTGTTTAACATAATTTTTACAAGCAAATTATCTGTTAAATACAGATCAATTGCTTGGTAAAATTAATTTGCGTTTCGGAAATCGGCCGTTTGTATCGTCAGATTTGGATCCATTGCTAGACTATTGAGGTAACTTAAAATAGGTGGTAGAGTTCTGCATTGTCTCGCCCGGTTCTGGTACCACCGCCTTACATATTCCTGCCGCAATAGCGTCAGTGCTTGTCGGTCTCGTGTTCCAGTTTGGAAGGTAAGGTAGCCGGTGAACTCATGCATGTGACATTAGACCTAGCCACAAGATAACAACGCAACATTAACATCTTCGGCGTCATTAGGCGATGGTTGATTCTTTCCATCGGGTGACCCATCTGCTTGTTTGCTACCTTATGAAGTAAAAATAATAACGAATTAGGGTAAAAATCAGTCCTTTTTAAATTGAAACATACTATGTACTTGCAAATCTTCAAGATGTACGTAAAACTATCCAAATATGTATTTTTTTTTTTTACTTATAGAGTATAGATCTTTCGAATCTCCAGAATGTACCTCCTAAGAGATTATAGGGGTTAAGAAAGGACTCGATTAATGTATCTTTTTACTAAGTCTAGGCATCTAATGAAACCTGATTCTTTGTCACGAAAACAGAGGTGAGAAAAATGTATTGACAATAATAACTATAAGGTTTCTTACCTTCATCTTCATTGCAGACCAGTACATTATTAAGACCGTTGTTCTTCCGCTCGTCATGGACTAGAAACACATATAATATTAAATTAAAAATATTATGTCTCCAACATTGCTGCCTATCTGCTATTCTACCGTGAGGTTACACAAAATGACAACGGATATAGGTATCTAATAATAAAATTTTCCTGTCACAGTTTTAGTTACCACAATCTTTCGACACGGCTTGACCAATTTTGACAAAATTTTGTGTGTATATTCAATAGGTCTGAGAACTGGCTGTTATCTATTTTTAAACCCCTAAGTGATAAGGGTGATCCACCCTAAATTTTGATTTTGGACAAAAAATTTTTTATGATGGTGAAATTTTACGGTTGTATGTATTTTTTAATGCCACATTAAAAAATACATACAACCCTAAAATTTCACCGATATTGGTAATTCAGTAACGTGTAATCAGCTAGTAATTTATATGGCAAAAGTTTGCCTGGTCAACAAGTGGTGGTTCTTTTCCATTAAGTTCCTGTTGTTCAAGTCTTAAGATTCTAATGTTAAGTGCATGTAATCGTTGAAGTGGTCACATTCAGGTTAAGAAGGTGAATGAAACCGGGGAATAACCGGTTGTAATGTAAACTAAACATGTCCAGTATAAGTGTACTCCGGAACAGAAAAAATGTGTGTACACTCTGCTACAAAAATGTCTTAAAATTATACAATGCATCACAAAAACTTTGTTAATTTCATAACTAACCAAAAAACATTGTTTATTTGCCCTAAATGTTGTAAAATTGTACAGTGAAAAAACATAGGTAATTTTCCCCAATAATGTGTACTTAAATTATAAAATGAATCAAAAAGCTTTAAAATTTAACTAAATAACGTGTGCTAAGATTGTAGAGTAAACAAACAGAATCAATGTTTATATAAGTCCTAATAAAATGTACAATTTTTGTATAATGAACCAAACAACATTACTAATTTTGCATAGTAAAGTGTACTAAAATTATACAATGAAACAAATGACTGTTAATTTGCCCTAATAACGCCTTTTTCTTCTTCTAGTGTTCCGAAGTAAACTAAGAACCCTTATAGTTTCGCTATGTCGGTACGTCCGTCCGTCCGTTTGTCCGTCCGCTCTCTAGCGCAGAGATCCTTAGTACTAGAAAGCTGTAATTTGGCATGAATATACATATGAGTCATGGTAACACAGTGGTAACATAAAATCTTGAAAAATGAGTTTTTTTGGGTAGCTCCTTTATATGTAAATTGGGATGATGATTTTTTTCTCGCTTACCCCATAGTGTGGGGTATCGTTGGATAGCCTTTTAAAAATAATATAGGTTCGTGAAAACAGTTTTAGATTAATGGACTTGTTACTAACGAATAAACTTATGTGGTTAATATACCATTCACAGTACACGCATTCGAAAGGAAAGACAATAACAATTTGTAATCAATCGGTACATAAATCTGGAATTTGTTTCAAAAACCTTTGTTTCCGCTACTTCTTTTCGAGGTTTTTAAGATTCAAAATCTAGTAGATTTTGAAAAATTGACGAAGCGATTGAAATTTTAAGAAAATATAAGTTTAGTAGTATGCAATCGGATGCCGTCAACTACGTTTTGATTGCTTAAGCCATTCAGAAGTTATGGGTTATACATACGCACATTCACATATCTACACACACGTACATAGAGACATACTGATTACTGACGTCATCGTAAAAATAGTCAAAAAAGTTTGCTAGGAAACGTGAAAATCCGATGAAAACTCGATTTCCGAAAATCGGAGTGAAATCAGTAACTTTCTTTAGCAGAAAGTTAAATAGTGCATTTCGTTTCCTAGTTTATTGATCCGAAGTCCAAGCCGAAGACGCAGGTCACCAATATAGACAAGTGGAAATGACAATTCCCCACTGGCTTGAAACGACTTCTTTTTTATATATTTGCGAAAAATACAACATTTTCATCACAATTACTATTAGAACTTATTATTTCAGATATCAATCTTAAAAAAGCAGAAATCATAAATTCACATTACAAATTACTATCATCGTGACTGCTGGGTACTAACGACCATTAAAATGACAGCTGGTAAAATTGATTAAAATCCCCAATGCTTATTTATGCTTATATTGTAATTGTTAAAGCGCCAGTATTTGTCACAGACGTGTTTTGGATTGGAGGATTATACTTAATCCTCCAATCCAAAACAGAGCGGTAAACATATATAATACCGCCTCATGAATGGTAATATCCCGTTTTGAAACAAAGAAGTGTGCTTAAGAAGTTATACTTCTTCGATGTAACAAAATAATAGTTTTTATTTTTATTTCATGCACATAGAAATACGGACATAAATAACTTTATTTGCACTTATATAACAGCTATGACTACACTTTAGTAAAGGAAGATATTTTATGGATAAATTTTATGCTGCAAATTACGTGTCACAGTGCGCGTGCACCGTAAAAATTTACCATCATAGTTTTTTTAACGTGTCAAAAGAAGTGTAATTTTAAAATATTGAAAACTTAAAGACACTCCATTCAATTAAGATTTTCGTATTTTTTGAACTCTACTTAGAATAGCTATAAAATATAAGTGCTGTACAATGCAGATAATTAAACATAATCCATTTTAAAATATAAATGAGAAAGTCTGTTTGTTATGTTTTCACGGGTAAACCGCTTAACTGATTTTGATGAAATTTGGCATGGAGATAGTTGAATATTCGGGGTGAAACACAGGCTAATTATCTTCAAAAATCAACTCCTAAAGGTTAAAATGAAAGTTGGCGCGAAAAACTATATCGACGACATGTTAATCTACTCGCGGGTTAGCTAATAAAAACAGAGTGCTAAGTGTGAGTTTTTCTTTTCGCATTCGATCGTGAGCGCGTTTCGAGTTTACTAGGAATTTGTATGTGATTTGTACAGCGCCACCTAGTGGTAAACTGGTTTCTCACGTTTACCACTACAAATCACATACAAATTCCTAGTAAACTCCAAACGCGCTCACGATCGAATGCGAAAAGAAAAACTCACACTTAGCACTCAGAAGTCCGTTAAGGATACGCAACGTGAAAATGTTTTTTCACTCATTTTCTTGTCGTTAATTGTCATTATCTCTAATTTATACTTTGTTCGGCCTATTACTTCGATTAATATCTCTATGGCTTATTACTTTAAAAGTAAAGGTATTAGTTACTTTTTCGTGTCAGTAGTTGTCACCGAAGAGAAACATTTTTTATGACCTACAACCCAGAATAAACGAGATATTATACGATATTGATAAAATACTTTTACTAATTATTGACATATCTCATGTTGCATATCCTAAGCCTAAGTAGTAAGTCGTAATGCAGCTTTTTAATTACTACAAAATGGATCAAACTGCGCAATTAACTGTATCTAGTTCTATTTTAATTTCTATATCTGTCATCGAAAGTGTTTCTTGATCTTATTCATAGACAGTTACTTCAACAGATAACTAACCATATAGATTTTAAATGTGACTTTAACAAGACCTGCGAGCTATTATCACTTCTAACATTCTTGGATAAGGTCTATAATTGCCTGTAATTTTTGTAAAAAAGTTAGTTCATTAACAGTATAATTGCGGACAGAAAGACACACATGGAGACAGGTTGTATTGAGATAGCGATACCTGTTTGTTGTCAACACCCGACCTACTAAACCTGTTGGGCTACGTGAGTCACGGGGTGACCATATTGTTTTGCTCTGTGCGATTCGCTCGATCTTCCTTTTTTTTAATGACAATAGCTGATGCCTAAAGGGTTATAACAGCGACACCGGACTAATTTGGAGGTCAAAAGCGGTAAACTTAAGGATTAATGAGAGCTTTGTGGCATGGTGACGCATTAAGTACACGCATGGATTTAAAGCAAACGATTAATATAACTGGCACAAGCATATCATGATGCATTGCTGAATGTTGCATGTGAAGTTTCAAGATGGCATCGCATCAGATACATGAATCATCGTCATCATTATAATTATCATATATTATGAAACGACGAAAAAACGGAGGCATTTCTTAAATCAACGCGTTTATTTTATTTTAGATCACGCACGCGTATTGGTCCCGGGCTCCTTTGAAGAATAGGCCAACTGCCGTTCTGTCAGGCAGGTCGTAAAAGGCGACCAATTGGCTATACGAATCACTATCATCGTGGCTACTAGGTGGTAGAGTTCTGCATTGTCTCGCCCTGGTCTGGTACCATCGCCTTACATATTCCTGCCGCAATAGCGTCAGTGCTTGTCACTGTCGTGTTCCGGCTTGGAGGGTAAGCTAGCTGGTAAACTTATGCATGTGGCATTAAACCTCGTCACAAGATAGCAACGCAATATTAACACCTTTGGTGTCTATAGGCGATGGTTGACTCTTTCCATTAGGAGACCCATCTGCTTGTTTCCTATCTTATGATATAAAAAAAGTAATAACTTTTTACACAATAGTCTGATTTTGATAATTCTTTTAGAAAGATATACCAAAGATAGACCTATAGATGATAAACATACTAAGGGTGCTTTGCTATTCATGTGACTGGGTGGAAATGCTACATGTAAAAGTTTACCATAAACTGGAACACGGCAGTGGTAAATACCGACGCTATTGCGGTAAATGGTACATATTCCGAGTGAGAACACTATAACCTTATGTTCTGACCCAGATCACGACCGAAGTAACGATAGTAGTGACACGTTTGATCAATGTTTCAAATTTTATATATAATATTTACAAATAGCCTGTCAGGAAGTTAAATAATATCAGGTGAAAAAATTAAATATAAGTATTTCAAGAATAAAAATTGCAACACATCAAATACACGTGCATTGAAATTACATTTTTTTTTTATAGAAAAAAAAGGGGGCAAACGAGCAGGAGGCTCACCTCACCACATCACCAGAGGTCTTGCAGCTGCGTTGCCGGCTTTTTAAGAAGGAGTATGCTCTTTTCTTGAAGGTGGCTAAGTCGTATCCGTTCGGAAACACCCCCGCCGGTAATTGATTCCACAGAGGAGTAGTGCGTGGTTTAAGAAACAATATTAACAGTTGGTAATGTTTTAAGTATATAAATAGTAAACTTACATTTAGAAATTAACTACACATTTACTTAATTGGCAGTAGTATCTGGGCGACCAAGCTTTTCTGACTTCGACATTTATTTATGCCAGTACCGAAATATAAAAAAATCTCAGGTATAAATCTTACCTAGGTCGAGTTTTCGCCGCTGTAAAGATTTATATTGCAAATTTTATCCAAATGTTTAGAGCCTTGTTCGAAAACGTGATTACAAATATGTTTGTACACAAATCATATATGTTTTATTGAAAGTTACTCTGGAACCTCATACGGTTATTCCGAGTAGCTTTGATATTGGGGGTTTAAGAGGAAGATCAACAAATTTATTATAAGCTGGCATATGTGCAACCGTAAAATGTACGTTTTATGTAATGTTTAAGTATAGCAGTAAAGTGGTAAGTAAAGTGGTAAAATAGTAAACCACTCAGGGTCAAATATATAGGGTGACAGGTTCCTGTTATTACTGTTATGTTCCAGTTTCCCTTGAAGGTTTAAGATGGTGGGTTCACGCGTGATAAATAAAAAAGAAATCCTTGTCACCCTACCTTCAATCAACTGCAGGCGGTTTGCCTTGTCTGAACGTTTTGCAGCTCGTGCGGACTTCAACACTATCGGACACTCCTTTCTGTTAGGGTTATCATCTGATCTATATTATTAAAGGAAAACTTTGTGTGGTTGTTTAGATGTTTGATACTGAATCACGCGAAAAATGCATGACTTGAAGTACAGAAAAAACCTCAATAACATTTAGGAACCAGGGACATGATCTTGCCCCTGACGCTAATCGCTAGACCACCTGAAAAAATTATTTATTCCGTTAATTAACTATTAAATTCATAAATAACCTCCAAAATTTTTAATATTTAATTCGCCATTGAATTACTTATAGGCATCAAAATAAATAATTTAAATTACTATATATAATATAATTTAATGGCTACTATATAAAATAAATTAGTTATAATATATCCCCTACCTATAGGTTGTCTCGCAGAGATGGCTCTTTAGCGATGAGACCGCTTTTTTGTACTTCTGTACATTATTAAAATATTGACAATTTATACAAAAATACATTATCATTACATCATACATACACAAAACTACACTAGAATACATTATAAGTTATAAATTTTATAACACATTATAAGTTATAAATTTTATAACTTATAATGTATTCTAGTATAGTGTTGTGTATGTATAATTTAACAGTAATTTATTTTTGTATAAATTACCAATATTTCATTCATTCATTTGTTTTTATTGCTATCGTGAATAGATATTACATCTCCCTCATGCTGGAGCTGCACTTGCGTAAATCGTCACAAAGCTTCGTGAAATGACACGATAATCGCTGATGTAACCTATACATTTATCGGGTCATTACACGAAGCTTTGTGACGATAGACGCAAGTGTGGCTCCAGCATAAAACAAAACACGTCTGCACTAAGATGTCTTTATGTTAGCACAATATTATTTCTAGTTGCGCCCTTTTTTATTGATCGTGTCGGAACAAGCCACAAGATTGAATTAAAAACTCGACAAACGAGAAACATCACTCTTTTTTTGTAGCTTATTTTTTTAATTATATAGTCTCCGGTCACTCCTACAACTGACGTAAATATTTTAACACATCATGTTAATCAATTTGGGCTTTAGGTAAATCCAATAAATAGATATACAGATATATAACATTTACGTCTACACATGCTACGAAAACATATTCAACAAAGATCCTACTGGAATAGTTTAAATAAAATATTATAAGAATATAATGAATATAGAGTTATATTGTGTGGTAGGTACTTGTGTACTAAATTTCAGCCCAGCCCTTTCAGCCGTTGAGACTTGAGGTAAGTATCTTCATGCCCATATCCCCGAAGGGGTAGGCAGAGGAACAACAAGTGCACCTACGATTAGCCGAAGATACTTGGACTTGAGGTAGTTATAAAATATATAAGTAAACACACAAATTTTCACATTTACTCGTATAATCTCAATGGTATAACTTCTACAAGTATTAATTGGCAAATATTTGGCGATGCCACTTGGTGGAGTCAAGCGGCTCCGCCAAATATTGGACATGCCATTCTATGGATGTTTCTTATTGAGTATATCAAATAAAATTAACGAATGACAGAATGAACAGATCCAGAGATAAAGTGACCGTGTAGTACGAACTTCGTGTAATTAAATGTTTCTCTAATTACTATAAGATCAATCAATATTCTTGTGCGCTTAATTTCTAGACTCTCTCTACGTTCAAGGTTAGATGTTGTCTGATGCAAACGTGTCAAGACTGAGATAAAGCTCGATGGATTAGATCTTTCAACAGTGGCTGAGAGGATTATAATAAAACCGGCTTGTATTTTTGTTTCGCAAATAGAGATTAATTAGAAGTTGTTTATATAAATGATACAGACATATGTGTGATAAACTGCGATTACATGAATGTAGATATTAACATTTTTTGAAAAATATATTTTGGTCAAGAAGTTGACTTTTCCATGTGTGTTTAGTGCGTTCTTTCTTCTTTCTTTCCAGCACTAGTACTTTTTGTTTTCCTCCCTATAACCTCCAAATGCACTGCACCAACTGGTCCTACAACCTCGGGATACTACTCCGGTTAGCCCTGCAATAGCTACGCTACTGTTTATAAAGTCCGGAGATTTCCAGCTAGATTTGGGTAGTTCATGCCTTGTGACTAGGTGTAAAGTCCTGATGGATCACGGTATATTTTAAAGACAAAAATGCAGAGAGACTACACAATACGATCCAAGACGGTTTTTTGATATACTTGATTGAAGTCTTCAATTCATTTTTACAAAATGAAGCTTTGTGATTTCTTGATAACATTATTTCTACCAAATCATCACTTACGCAAGATGAGTGTTTAAATTTTTGTTACTCAATCACGCAAACACGGCTTTTATTAAGATTGGATTAAATTTGGTACACAGGCAGATGATGACCTAGAATAGTACATAAAATATATTTTTTCCCGGAAAAATAAGTTGTTAATGTTGGTATATTCAAAAACTAGTATGATACAACGGATTGCAGGGTACAGCTAATTTGATAATATACACGAAAAAATAATAAGTAGGCGGCGAATCGAAAGAAGTTTTTAATATAGAAAATGTGTTCTAAATTCAAAATATATAGTTTAAAAAAATTTGTTACCTAAAACAGCGTTTATGTCATGACTACATTTACAGTACCCGGCGATAAATATTGCACATCGACCTTTGGAAAGAGACAATCGGCTAATTTCAGCTTCGTAGAGCGTTATCTCTGTCGCACAAAATACAAACAGTCCGGTACCTATTAGGAGCTGTAAAACAAGTATGATTTGCTTCTTTTGATATTTTTATTCTTTGTATAAAATACACTAATTTTTCTATAAGTGATGGCTTTAGGTTGGGGTAAAATAAAATAAAAAAAAACATGTTTACATTATGTTTACGTATTTAATTATTTTGGAACATTACAGCTTTAGTGTACTAATAAACACCATTATACCTATTGCTAAAATGAGACATTGCAATAAAAATAATAATAATTCTAATTCTCAATTACTTCCATTTCACTATCTGTGCTCTCAAAGAGGTCAATATCACTGCCACTATCAGCCGTATTTATTACTAATCTATCAGTGTAATTGTCTAAACTGTGTTGAATGCTTCTATATTCATTCTCACATTTGATTGCATGATCGCAAACCTTTTTCCACTCTTCAGCGCCGATCATGTTTACTTTTTCAGTCAATAATGTTTTTACTGTAGTTAAGTTCATACCCACATTTCTAGAGGCTACATAGCCTTTCAGTTGAGACCATATATTTTCAATTGGATTAAAATCCGGATGATATGGTGGCAATCGCAACACAGTGTGCCCATGTTCGGCAAGTACTTTGTCCACAGAAAACTCTGTATACCTCTCCTTGTGCTGACATATAATAGCGTAAATCTGGGTTTTTGTTAATTTTGGATCAACTGGAATTTCATGTCTGTTTAACCAGTTGATCATTTCCCGTTTAATAGTGTTTGAGTTGGGGGGTCTCTCAACATATTTGTTTTGATAGGGTGCGTTGTCGATAACTAGAACAGAATCACTGGGTATATTTGGGATTAATTGGTTAACCAGCCATTTCTCATAGTTATCATTATTCATTTCATTGTGATAGTCACCTGTAGTGTCCGTGGATTTATACGTTAAAAAAGCACCGGGTACAAAGCCTTTTTCATTTCCCGCATGAACTATTATCAAACGTTGACCTTTTGAAATTGGCTTTTTTACTCCTTTTTTCTTATCGTCACTCCAAGATTTCCCTTTAGAGTGGGATGCATGTATATATGACTCATCCATGTAGATGATATTTTTTCCTGTTTCGCGAAATTTGCGTATTTCATCAAGGTATTCCATTCGTTTGAGACTAACGTCGTGCTTTTCCATTAGAATTTTTCGATTATCTTCCATTTTAGTGAACTGAAATCCCATGTCATGAAGTATTTTTCTCAACGTTTTTTCAGACCCATTGTAATTAATAGCTTCAGATAACTTAGCTTTTAATGATTTTATTGTTGGCAGTTCATTAAATCGTAAGTGAAAATCATACACCATTCTTCGAACAACATCGTAATCAAAATCGTCCATATCCAAACGAAATTGCTTTTTTGGTCTCCCTTTTTTTGGAGTGCTGAACTTAATTTCAGTCGAATGTGTTTCAGTACTGACTTCGTTTAATATATTGTTCAAAGTTCTTCTTGAAATTCCAGTGGCATTTGCAACTCGCTCTTGAATCTTCTTAAAATAACAACTTACATTTTCATCTACTTTTTTTTAAAATCTATCAGCTTCGGTTACAAAGTATTTATAAACATTGTAGATAATTTCACGTGACTGACCTCGTAAAAGTTTCCCTCTTTTTCCGAAAGATGCCATATTACAACTTTAAATTATTTAAATTTGTGGGTGTTATCAACTCTAAATATATATTTTGATCTGGACGCGACTGCACTCTATCGTACTTGAACAACGACTGACTAAACGTCACATAGGTAGTGTGGGACAGAGATAACGCTCTACGAAGCCGAAATTATCCGATTGTCTCTTTCCAAAGTTCGATGTGCAATATTTATCGCCGGGTACTGTATATGGTTTTATCACTGATATGTCGTGTTTGAAGGGTAAGGTATCCGTTGAAATTATATATATGTAATCCTTTAAAATAAAAAACAAAAGTATACATTTATTATTTCCTCGTACCTATTGGTCCGGGTTCCTTTGATGAGTAGATCAACTGCCGTACTGCAAGGCAGGTCGTAAAAGGCGACCGATTGGTTATATTTGTCACTACCGTCGTGACTACTAGAGTTCCGCAACGTTTCGCCCGGGTAACTGCCACCACCGCCTTGCATATTCCTTCCGCAATAGCGTTCATGCTTTTCATTGTCATGTTCCGGTTTGGACGATAAGGTAGCCGGTAGACTTATGCATTTGGCATTGCCATCCCACCACACGAATATCCACGCACCATTAACATCTTTGGTGTCTATAGGCGATGGTTTCTTTTTCCATCAGGAGCGCCATCTGCTTGTTTGCTATTTAATAATATAAGAAACGCGAGAAAAACCGTAGAAAACAGTGAACATTTAGTTCAAATAACAAATTACCGTTAGCGTTTAAACAGTTAAAGGATATCGTGAAGTAGGTTAAGTGTTAAAGTCATGCTCTGACACGATTTTTCCCGGCCTGAAAGGTTGAGGCTATAAATTTAGTTTTGAAATATCCTAGATTCAGTTTCAATATCGAACATATCAACTACGTAGAGGTCAGCCATTTGTTTTGAACTGTGAATCGACAGTCTATCTATCCACAGTAATGAATAATGAAAATCGAAATTTATTGCGTCCTAAATACAGTTGAAAGAGAAATATATAATTTTGAGATCGCGCCACAGATACGTTTCCTAATATACTATGTGCCGGTTATCTGCTTGTACGGCAGTTTATGGGTTAGAAATTGTTTATGAATTTATGAATTACAAATATTTTCATTTGAAGGTAGGATACTGTTATATTCAATATTTATGGATTTTAGAATGAGTAACCGTTTGACGTGCCGGTTTGACCGTGTAGAGCAGTGTTTCCCAAATATTGTTTTGATATGGCCCGGTAATTTTCACATTGCCCCTTCGCGACCCACTTAATACTTTTAAACCCAAGCTAGTTCTATTAGGTAAAATAATACATATTTAATAATAAAAAGGTTTAACTATTGCTCCATACTTTGATGTCGCCTATTTTTTCATCACTCAACGCTTACGAACGTTGCGTCGATGTAGGTAATATTTGAAAAGCAAGGCGGGAATGTTGCGACCCGGTACTTTTTTGATGGCACGGTACCCGGCAAATAGGAAACGCAGGTGTAGAGAGTGAAGAAATAATAACTTTGATTAGTGTATTTTCAAGTGACTTCTCAAATTCGGGCATATATTTTTTTTGTTTGTTTTTTATCTTTGTTACCTCAGAATTCGGTCATTTCTGAACCGATTTTGAAAATTCTCTTTTTGTTTGAGAGGGTATATTCCCTGTGTGGTTAGTGTTGGAATTTTATCCGGATAAATACTTAAAATGGATAAGTACTCATAAATATCCGTTTTTACTCGAGTATTTATTAAAAACAGCGGATAAAAACTAATTACAATATTAATTTCATTTTTTTACATAAATTTTGTTATTTTTGAAACAAAAGGATTAAAATATAAGAAAATCTGAAAATATCTCATAAAGAGTGCCGTGATTTTTTAATGACGTTAATAATAACAGAAATCCCGCATTTGGTACTCAGTCATGAATATTTTCGTCAAACACTGTGTGGTCCCGTTTTAGTTTGGTGAAAAACTGATCCAGTGTTCTGGGGAGGCAGGAAATGGTAAGTAGGTTGCTGCAGTTTTACTGCGTTAAGAAATAATTGTGTCGCCATTTAGTGATACCGCGTATCAAATATTAATATTGAAATGCAATGCGAAATTCTGTCCGTTTGTTACGCTTTCACAATCAAACCGTTGAACCGATTTTGGTAAAATTTGTCAAAGAGATAGTTGAATATATGTTACATATCGTCTACTTTAAAAAAATCTATTCCTAAGGGGCTGAAATTGAGGGCGAAACATACCTATTATATTTCTTACTAGCAGTGCCCGCGACTTCGTCCGCGTTAAAACATTTCTAAAAGTCCCAAGCTTTTATCGGCATAGTTCCCGTTCCCGTGGTATTTCCGGGATAAAAACTATCTTATGTCCTTTCGTGCGTCTTAAACTATCATTGTACCAAATTTCATCTAAATCGATTCAGTGGTTTAGGCGTGAAGAAGAGACAAAAAGACAGAGTTATTTTCGCATTTATAATATTTGTATAGGTATCGATGACATGATACTCTACTCCCGACGAGGCAAATAAAGATTATAAACTTATAAATAATGCATTTGTATTTTATTTCAGTATATACACAATCACATATCGGAATATAATTCGTCCGTTTGTAAGTATGCGTATGTTATGTTCTAACTGTCGTCGTCGTTGAAGTCTGCCGACGAATGGTCAAAATGACCGAAATACGATTACTTCTTGCATGGTAATTATGGATGTGGCATTAGACCTCGCCAAAAGATAGCAAAGCACCATTAACACCTTTGATGTCTATAGGCGATGGTTGACTTTCCATCAGAAAACTCATCTGCTTATTTGCTATCTAATAATATAAAAAAATTGGGAAATTCTGTATTTTTTTTGATCTACTCTGATCTACTACGCAAAAGGCTGCGGGTTCGAACCACAGCTATGGACAGAGGTTTTCGTTTTCTTATAGTATCTTTTGCTACGGATTATTTTTTGCTTTCTTATAGTAATCGAATTCTCTATTTCACCCACAGTAAAATTATATAGCTTAAACTTACGCCTTAATAAGGATCGAAAAAGTAGAGCAAAAAATGTAAAGCTGTGCAAATGAATATTTTAAATGGAAACAGTATCTATATATTTCCATAACAAATCCGAATGTGAAAATTTTAATACAATAGAAGTGTTATATTTTTATATTTAAATTGTTCTAGTAGTTAAACCTTTAAGAAAAATTGTGAGGTTTAAAATTAGACTGTGGCTAATACATAACGTATTGTTGTTTTTTATTCAACTTAGAAAAATCATATTGAACCCATGCCATTTAATTAAAAAAAAAAATAGAAATGGTCGTCACATCTGTGTGTTGACCACATGAGAACCCAGGTTCGATTTCCGGATCGGGAAATTCAAAAATGTGTTTTTTCAGTTTTCTGATGAAACACAACGTTGCCCGGGATTGGATAAGTGCCCGGTTGGCGATAGGCTTGCTACATATTAGGCATGGATCATTTAACAGTTAACATATTAAATTTCGTACTAAATTTTTTTAACAATTAACAACTGTTATTTATATTAGAAAATACTGTTAAAAGTAATTTTTATGCATCACTAGAATTACCAATAACTTGATGTATAATAATAATATAATTAAAATATTTGAGAGAGCATTTATTTTGCTCGCTAACTTGATTTATGATAATGCTGATATTAAAAATGTTTCGAGAGACCGTGATAATAATAACTGTTAAAGGTTATTAAAACTATTCTAGAGGACCTTTTTTTTGGTAGCTTCGAGTTTTTACTGCTTCTAATACTTATTAAATATAGGCTACTGATATAATATAACATAAATAAATAACTGTTAAATACTAATTAACTTTGACAACATAACAGTTAATCTAATTTAACGATAATTTCCATGCCTACTACATATATCATTGTGGGACTAACGGCCGGTTTCCGAAACGCAAATTAATTTTAACAAGCATTAATCTGTGTTAACTAAATTTTTACTAGCAAATGATCTGTTATACACAGATTAATTGCTTGTTAAAATTAATTTGCGTTTCGGAAACCGGTACACTGGTTACCTCTTCAGGGATATGGGTGTGAAGATACTTCTTCTACTTCATGTTAGTGGTTTGTAGTTAGTAGCTGTTTGTAACATCTGCTTGTTAGGAAGAGCGGGTGAGCTTGTCGGTTTCAGCCATTGCTGGTAATATATATATTATATATGGTATATGCTAGGTGGTATAGTTCTGCATTGTCTCGCCCGGGTCTGGTACCACCGCCTTACCTATTTCTGCTTCAATAGCGTCAGTGCTTGTCACAAAGTGTTCCGGTTTGGAGGTTAAGGTAGCTGGTAATCTTATACATGTGGCATTAGACTTCGCCACAAAATAGCAACGCAACATTAACATCTTTGGTGTCTATAGGCGATGGTTACTCTTTCCATCAGGAGACCTATCTGCTTGTTTGCTATCTTATGATATAAAAAAAAAACATCATAAAAAGCCTCATCTTGAGCGCTGTATACTCGATATATCTAACGTGGCATATAATAAGCGGTTAAATCAACACGTTGACATTGTTTCCATCCTGCTAACTCAGCAACGAAACTATTGTTGCTATAATATTATGTTTCTGTTACAAACAGAAAAATAATGATTGTATATTAGAGTCGCTACCACCGTAAAACACAGTATTAGTACAATTCTGCAACATTTTGCGACAGAATACTGTGATTTTGCGTTGGTCTCGTAGCACCAACTTACTTATGTCTGCCACAATAGTATTAATGCATGCACTGTCGTTCCGTTTTGGATGGTAAGTTAGCCGGTAGGTAAAATAATGTGTCTATAGGCGATAGTTATCTCTTCCATCAGGAGAGCCATTTGCTTTTATGCTAATGATACAAAAAAGAAACCAGCGAGCTTTGTAGTAGTCGCATATAATGTGTAACACATTATATCCGACTATTGCAAATCTGACTCATAAATGATTAAGTTGGTACAATCTTATTGGTCAATTCAAATAACGCGCGCTTTTGGGCTTCCCGTTACACAATTCCGTTGCATTTCACGAAATCACTCACAGATTTCGCATCTATGATATAGTCACAGTATACTGGAGACTAACAGTAGTCAATCTACATACATGTGATATTCGAGCAACGCACACATAGACACCTCTCACGGACACGATATTTCGGAATGGTTCGGGACAATTTGTTCCGCACTAGTCCGAGATATCGCGTCCGTGAGAGGTGTCTATGTGTGCTATGCTCGAATATTACTTGTATGTAACATTGACTTCTGGTAGTCTCTAAGCATTCTATGGTATAGTGATCCGGTGTCGCGGTTGACCACATGAGGTCCTGGGTCGGGCAGTTAAAAAAATTATTTGTTCAGTTTTTCTATAAAAACAATTTTGCCCGGGATTGGATAAGTGCCCGGTCTGAGATAGGTTTGCCACCAATCACATTGTCGCACTAAGTATCTTCGGCTAATCGTGGGTGTACTGTTCATACTTCTGCCCATCTCTTCGAGGATACGGGCGTAAAGATAATTTCACAGATTGCAGGACGGCGAGAGGAAAAATGTTATATATTAAAAAGTCAAATTTGATGCTTCATTGATTCTAAACGCTGATTCTAAAAACTAATTTTGAGTGGAATATTAAAAACAGATACCTAATAGATGTAGAAATGAGTGATTATAACACCAAACGTCGGGATCGTGGCCTACATCCGGCTGCAGTCGGCGCAGTGCCGGCGTGCTGGTCGGTTGACAAAGGTCAGCTCTGGTCACGACTTAACCCGCCACTGATACTCATGGGAACAGCCGAGCGCTATAATATGAACAGATATTACAATGTTTCGATTTGAAAAATTAATGCACGTGAAACTATTTGTCTATGGCGATGGGCTTGTATATTAACAGACTGCGTTAAAAGGAGGGTTATGTTTTTTGAGTGTGTGTATGGAATATGTAGGTATATTGTACCTATAGATATTTTTAGCACACTCTGTTATTTAAATAGTTTTATGTATTTAAACATGCGAGGTGTTATTAGATTCGTCTTATGCCCGGTTCTTATATCAATGACTACTAAATAATTTTTGTTGATGACATATAAATAAAATTAAAAAAATTTGTTACTTTTTTATTTTTGTAAATTTAATAATTTACTACATAAATAATTTATTAATCCCTACTCCATATATTTTCGGGTATAAGCTCACCTTTTGTGTAATTTTTGTTTCCCTTTTCTCGAGTAAATTTCAATAAAAATAACATTTTCTATGAGGCGTAAGCTAAAACTTTTCCAATAAATGTCAAATTATCAAATGGTCCTAGAAACTTGTGGAATAGTAACATACGTATCGTTATTATTAAATTAGTTGCTAAAGATTGCTACAAATGACGGATCTTTGATTATAGGAACTCCGCATTAATTGATAGTGACATGGGTTTTATACTTTTTATCTAATCGTGCTAATAGGACGGTTATGTTTTTTCGGAGCTGATCGCAATGTGGTTCTTGTTTTTATAATAATAACTTGTTATAATCAACTCCCAATGCGAAGATTTGAAGTTATATTTCGTATTAACGTGAAGCAGTTTGGCCGAATAAAACACTTGAATCACTTTTACACGCACAGTATAATTTTGGGCAGAGTAATGCCCTTGAAACAAGCGATAGAATTACAATAAATCGAAAACATGAAGTCCCCGCTTATTTATACCATTCGTTATCTATTTTATTATGACGTTATAACACAGGTGTGCCGCACATCTGGCCGGTTAGTAGTTGTCGTCAAGCGCGGTTGATAACATTCCTTTATTGGACAATAATACTACTTTTTTGTTAATAATGAGTTGGTTTGCGGGACAGCACCTTTTTTGTTGAATGATCAATTTTCAATACATACCTGAAATTTCGTGAGTGGTTTCTTTTTAGGTGGATTTAACAGATTTACATCTATGATATAAAATAATTATTTAACTTAATAAATGCCAAGAAATTCGGGAAAAATTAAACTCTGTATGTAAACAATAATAATAGGTTATTGAAACTGCAGCCACCGGTGCCGGCTTTACCGGTGGGAGGGATGCGCTGTGCCGCGCTCCCGGCTGCATGGGTACCACCATCTTGCCTATTTCTCCCGTGAAACAACTTTGTTGTGTTTCGTACAAGAAGGGCAAGACAGACAGTGTAATTACTGGCACCGAGACTTAACATCTTATGTCTCAGGATAGGCGACACACGAATGGAATACCTGAGCTAGTTCCAGCCCGGGTATCCTACTTTTGTTCATTGGCGACGTTGACCACTTACAATAAGGTGGCACGTCTGCCAGTTTGCCTATCTCAATAACATAAAAAAAAAACGACTTTTCGTTTCCTGCATCTCCGAAACCCTGCCTCAGATCTTCAACAAATTAAAATGAAACCACGGGAGTAGTATACCCTCTTATGCCTTCCTAAATAATCGAGTTCTGAAGTAACAAACATAAAAAAACAAACACGGAAAAAAAATTGATAACCTCCTCTTTTTGGGAAGTTGGTTGAAGATGCTTAGTAACGAAAAAATATAGGGCCTTTAAAAATGTCATAGAAAGTTTAATAGGCTCAACAAAAGGAACCTACATACAAAGTTTCAAATATGTATTTATCATTACAGTGCGATGTCCCGTATACTATAGTTTTGGTGAATCAATCAACCGGTTATAAAAATTAACAAATGACAGGCAATTCTTTTGGCAAATTGGGCAGCGTTAAGAGCCAAACGTTTCGCTAGACGACAGCCGGCGATTCGTCTAATTTGTTTCGTCAAATGGAAATTAGTGTCGATTCACTTTTACAGCTGCGTTGCGTGGGTTAAGTGGTTAGCGACCTTAATTTGCAATCGAGGTGTCTTGGGGTTGATTTCCGACAGGGACAAGTATTTTGAGCATTTAGATGATTGTGTTGCTAGGTTTTGATGTTTATTAAATATATTTTAGTATTTTTACTTTATATACATAATTCATTCATATATATATATATATATATATATATATATATATATATATATATATATATATATATATATATAATTCTATGTAATGGTTTAGTTGACTATCATCCATATCACAAAAATAATTAGCTTACTTTGGGGTTAGTTCGATTCGAGTAATTTGTACAGTGATATTTAATTATTATTAATATTAATTATTAATTTTATTTATTTATTCATTTAATACTTATTGTACACATTTAAAAAAGTTATACATAAAAACTTGTTTAAACTAAATAGTACAATAGTCGAATTATGTACATGTTTTACAGGGAAACGAGCAGGATATTTGTTTTTTTCATATTCACAATTAAATTGTCACTCTATTTAATTCTCTTTGGAATCGAACTCACAGTGATTTTATTTCGATTGAAAAGTACTGAGTGGATGACGCTTTGAGCTCCGCGACTGGGGAATCAAGGTCAATAGAAATCGTATTCATCATTACTGCACGACATTTCAATGAGCAGTAACAAGAGCAATACCAAGTGTGTCTGGTAGTTCAATGATAGATGCATTTGGGTTATGGAAATGCTGGTTGAAAGAGAAACTCATTTAAAAAAATCCTTTAGAAATGTTTTATAAAAACTTTTTGGAAGTAATATCGATTTTTATTTTATTGAACACTAGCTGACCCGACAAGCGTTGTTTTGCCATACATATTAGGAATCCATAGCTGACAAACAATGTGACACGTAATTTATATAAGTATACGGGATTGTCCTTCCAGGCCATTGATATAAAAAACACTAGATACACAATCAGTGTCTCAAAAACGTCCGCTAAAAATGAGCGCAATATTTTAAATTGTGCGCTCGTTTCAAATAGAACCGCGTCGGTTGCGACACTGTCAAATTTAATACTTTTCGTATATTGCTTTGTAAAAACAACTATAAGTCTTGCGCTTAAGATTGAATATGCAAAAACATATATATTTTCCATATCTATAACTACTTGTGCGAAATTAGGGACAGTTTTGAATGTCCGTTTTGTTCGGGACTGTGCATCTTGGATTTTTTATATCAATGTTCCAGGCAGCCGAAAGGGCATTGAATTTTATGTGGTCGTTAAGTATTCTTAAATTTTCTAATTTTCCGCGCAATTTTTGTAATATTTTCTTTCATAAGAACCTTCTCCTGGCGATTACAAACACAACAAAAAAGAAGCGAAATCGGTCCAGCCATTCACGCGTGCTGTCGTGACTACGGAAAATAGGGATTGATTTTTATATACCTATATAGATTTACAGATACGAAATAATCATAGGAAGGTAATTAAGCAGATAGAAGCTCTGGTGAAAGGGATAACTATCGTCTATAAACGCCAAATATGTTAATGGTACTGTTATCCGTGCGGCGGGGTCGGAATGCCATATGCATAATTTTTACCAACCACTCTTGAATCCAGATTTCAAGAGTGACAAACATCGACGCTATTGTGCAAAAATTTGGTAAAATCAAACATTGTTTTATTTAAATAAACCTTTACTTTTGACGAGTCGACAATTTTAGATACTACCGGATTGGAATGCGCCCATACCCTGAGAGGAGCCGGCGCGCTGGATCCTCCCGCCGCGGAAGAAACTCAGTGAGCTTGTCTTTTTTATGCATGTTCTAGATTGGAGGGCAAGGTAGCCGGTAAACTTATGTATACGGCATTGTCATCTCGCGACATGGATAACAACACAAGATAACCTCTTTGGTTCTATAGGCGACAGTAAATTTGTTTATCCCGAAAGCTACCTGCCTGTTTATAATCGTATGATATAAAAAGAAAATGCAAATCCAAAGGCCATTGGTAAAGTACAAGGCAAACGAAGGTGGAAGCCGTCACCGAGGCGCGGCGCTCTCTAGCGATAACCCGCCTTACTAATGTCTAGATTGTAACTTTGAATTATGATACTGTTTTCATAATAAGCGAAGAGCTTGTGGACTCTGGGAACTAATTACTTTTCATAATTATTCATACAATTTTAGTGTTGTTTATAGTTCTTTATTTTCATTTATTCTTATAATTATGATCTCTTAGTTTTCTAAAATTATGGAGATTAATCAAGGAATTTGGAAGTTATAAAAAAGAATATAAGCTAGTTAGTAACCGTCAGTACGACTTTTGGACTTTTGTCATCCAAGGCTATGTCCTGCTACGTAACTGTTTCTTTTGCAATATCAATGCAAATTTATAAAATATTTAGCAAATTGGCAGAAAACATTATGGTACAGCATGGTGTATTGTAGCTGTATTTGTCAGGAACATGTTGATGAGTGAGGGAGTAAATTTATGTCTAAACTTAAAAAAGATCGAATAAGTTTAGGCAGATTTAATCCGAAAAAAAAATACTGTTGCCCGTTCATCACTAGGAAGTTATTTGTACTTTATTTTATTATAAATTCCTGTACTGCCTCAATCGATTTTAGAATTCTTAATGCCAAAATACTAAGCAATATTCGGTTCCGTGGTCATTTGAAAGATAGAACCAAACTGGCTTTATAATTACACTATATGTATAGCCGGGGTCAAGAATTACTTTATGCCGACCTAGCTCTTGCAACTTTATAAGGTAAAATTCTGTATTCATAACTGGAGCTCTCCAGAACTAGCTTTTTCTTTTTGATCGGATTCTACGTGGAGTGGTGGCCTAAATTTACGGCAAGTCCCTTTTTGCAACGCACTACTTACTACGCTGTAGTTCAATTATGTGCGAGAGTATTTCTGAACGGATACCACAGATTTAGGAACCTTAAAAAGTTTGATGATACTCACACCCGGTGCCCTTGCAGGGTAGGCATAATAAAGCGAACGTGTGTAGATTTTCCGGTTCACCACATTAATGCACCAGTTTGTCGGCTGGCGGGATTAGTGACGATCTCCATCGCTGCATTTTACATACCTGACGATTATTGACTGTTTCTAGCGATAACCGGGTTTTACGTGCTCATCTGACGGTTTTAAGTGTTCATCCGACGGTTTTACGTGCACATCCGAGGCACGAGAGTGGTAACGCATTATGATGAGCTGCTATTTAGATGTTGTATTTTCGATAAAAACTTTTAAAAAATCACAATAACCCTCAGGAACGAATCCGAAAATTCATGATCTGAGCCGAATAGGCTATCCCCTAGATCATGAGGCAATCGCAAAAAAGAGTTTGATTATTTTCAAAAGGCCACCAATTGTTGCGGATAATTGTAAATTGAGATGAGCTAACAGTTTGTTTGTACTGATAGAAGCATAGTTCTGTATTGTCTCGCCGGGTCTGGTACCACCGCCTTACCCATTCCTGCCGCAATAACGTCAGTGCTTGTTGCTGTCGTGTTCCGGTTTGGAGGGTAAGGTAGCCGGTAAACTTATGCATGTGGCATTAGACCTCGCCAAAAGATAGCAACGCACCATTAACATCTTTGGTATCTATAGGCGATGGTTGACTCTTTCCATCAGGAGACCCATCTGCTTGTTTGCTATCTTATGATATAAAAAAAATATCAATATTTGATCATATGTCTGTCTTTGAAACGACATCTGTCATAGGAAGGAAATTATCGAAGAAGCCTCAATATGAAATTATGTTTAAACAGGTTTACTAAATAAGGACGGTTTTTAATTTTAATAACCGATAGTTGAGTTAGTAAGTTATATTTATTACCAATAAATAGCTATTCACAATAATCCAGTTAAATCTGTCGTCAACGATGAGTATCCAGCTGTGTTGCTATAATATAAAATTAACGGCTACTTAACCTGTATAAAAATGATAGTTATCGCAATCTTATTTTAATGGCAAGTATGCAAGGCTGTCTTGGTCATGTAAACTTTCTTGGAGTCTCATAAATTGTGGAATGTGGGGGCCTAGGTGTGGAGTATCACCTAACCGCAACTAGCATTAATGTTTCTTTTCAGATTCTTAAAGATTTCTGAACTTCTCTGTCATTTCTTAATATAAAATAACACATGAAATACGTATATTCAAACATTATATTCATATGCAGCCAAAATTTCGACGTAAGTTTGCGAAATTACCTAATAAAATAGTTTTATATTTTTAAATATTTATCGTGTGCTCTTGGTAAAACTTCATGTTAATGCATGTATTTTTGTGATGAATGTTATTACTTTACTTAGTTGTATGCAAAAATACAATACACATTTGTATATCTTCTTATTTTTCTATTTTGGTAGTTCACTGTTTATGAAATTTTTTATGTTGTGTAAGCAAATATGACATTAAAAAAATAACGTGTCCCGAACTCAAATGCTTTTATTTCTGTGGTAATAGGCGAAGGAGTTTAGTAAAAATCATAGACTAAAATAGATAAATATTAAATATATTTGTTTATGATATGAATATACATAATAATAGACCGCCCCGTTGGTCCAGTGGTTAGCGACCCTGACTACGCGACCAGTACCAGTAAATGTAGTTTGTTCCGTGAATATTTATTTATTTATATATACATAATAAGAATGCTTCGTCTTACAGATAATACTTTAAAATCAAATATAATTTTATGTAAACAGATATTAATTATATTTTCATTTTAAAAAAATGATTTAATTTAATTACTAATATAACATTCATTCAACTCTACTAAGCACAAATACATATAATAATATTTTAATTCTAAAATAATAGAAAATTTGTGTCAAGTGATCGCTTGTAATATTTATTTTATCATTTGCAATTAAAATATTTATTAATATTATAATATGACTTATTATATAATAAAATATTTAATGTTTTTTGAAAAGCTGCAAGTCATTTATCGATCGAGGCCGGTAGATAATTATAATGACATATGAATAAACCTATAAAATGATAAATATAAAATATAGGTTAAAAATGTACACAAGCTCTTACACTATAATGTTTTGAGGCGAAACAGTAGAGATATTAAGCGAAAGTCTCTCCATTGTTTTTGTGTCGGCGTAAATTTATATCTAAATGGAGCATCATGTGTTTAAGTAACCGGTTCTAGTGTATGGATGGTATTGACAGGTCAGTAGATTAGAATCAAGCCTGACACTTTACTCACGCTGGGTTTGATCCGGTACTAGTTCTTTGTCGGCCTTTATCGTAGCATCATCCTGTTGAAGGAACTAAAAACACTGTTTGTGATAACTGTTCACGGAGTCCACAAACAACTTTGTTTTTTATTTTTCATTGTTTATTTATTTATTTTGTGTTGGATCCAGGTTCCTTTGAAGAATAGACCAGCTGCCGTTTTGCCAGGCAAGTCGTAAAAGGTGACCAATTGGCTACGCGAGTCACTACCATCGTCGCAACTAGGTGGTAAAGTTCTGCATTGTCTCGCCCGGGCCTGGCACCACCGCCTTACTTATTCCTGCCGCAATAGCGTCAGTACTTGTCGCTGTTGTGTTCCGGTTTGGAGGGTAAGGTAGCCGGTAAACTTATGCATGTGGCAATAGACCTCGCCACAAGATAGCAACGCACCATTAACATCTTTGGTGTCTATAGGCGATGGTTGACTTTTTCCATCAGGAGACCCATCTGCTTATTTCCTGGCTTATGATGTAAAAAAACATTAACGCTTTTCTGTGCTAGTTCAGACTTCATTTGAAGAATAGACTATGTGTAATTCTGTCAATTTGTTCATTAAAGGCGAACTCGTGTCAGTACCATCATGATTACTAAGTTTTCGCCCTACGAGTTTCGCCCGCGTGTATAGCACCACCGCCTTACCTATTCCTGCCGTATGTCGTGCATGTGGCATTAGACCTCGCCACAAGATAGCAACGCACCATTAACACCTTTGGTGTCTATAGGCGATGGTTGACTCTTTCCATCAGAACACCTTGATCAGAAGACCCGTCTGCTTGTTTGCTATCTTATGATATAAAACAAATGTTTTTTATTCTCGTGTTCTGGTGTGAAACACTTTTGAAATATCAATATACAGGTAAATGTTTATCCAAGTTTATAAATATTTTTGATAAGTCAATTGGTAGAGTTTCGCATTGTCTCCGATTTTGGTACCACCACTTTACGTGTTCCTGCCGCTATAGCGTCGATGCTTGTCATTGTGGTATTCCTGTTTGAAAAGTAAGGTAGCCGATAAATTTATGCAAGTGGCTAATGTCACTTCATTAGTTCGCACTTACCACACCTCGTCACACGGATATTTATATAATATATAATATTTAAACTACTCTTATTTTTTTATGTATTTTCTCACCTTTTAAACCTTTCCTGGAGTTCTATTAAATATATTCTAGTATTTATATTATACTAGCTGACCTGGTAAACGCTGTTCTGCCTTTTTAACTACTCTTATTTTTTTTCCATATTTTCTCACCTTTTAAATCTTCCCTGGACTTCAACAATTAATTCAAAACCAAAATTAGCCAATTAGCCAAATCGGTTCGCCGTTCTCGAGTTTGCGAAGACGAGCGAGACTGACGAACAGCAATTGATTTATATATATATATATATATATATATATATATATATATATATATATATATATATATATATATTAGTATCGTTGACACCCATGACACAAGCAAATAATTTGCTTACTTTGGGGTTAGATCAGTCAGTGTAATTTGTCCCGTGAATATTTATTATATTATTAGCTCACCCGGCAAACGTTGTTTTTGTTTTTTTGTTGAGCATTTTTAAATAAAATGCATGAGAAATACATTAAATTAATAAAAATAAATATAACACACACTACATTCATGTGGCGTACGGCTAATGTCAGTTGTCAATATTAGACACTATTATTATTGCACTGGTAGGTACTCAATTGTCAAACTTCAAGAGATTTTATTGTTTAGTTTATGGTTGAATTTCGGCCACAGGCGATCGCTAGTATTATTTATTGTATCAAACAAGCAGATAGCTCTCCTGACAGATCGATTGCCTATAAACGCTAAGATGTTAATGGTGCGTTGCTATCTATGTGGCAAGATGGTAATGCCATATGTATAAGTCTTCCGACTACGTTACCCTCAAAACCTAACACGACAGTGAAAAGCATCGACGCAATCGCAACAGGAATAGGGAAAGCAGTGTTATTAAAAACCCGGCTGAGACTTTGCAGAAGTCTACCACCTAGTAGCAACGACGGTTGCGACACGCATAAACAATCGTTCGCCTTTTACGAACTGCCTGGCAGAATAGTAAATGGTCTATTCTTAGTGGTGGCAATAAGACCCCGCCGCAAGGATAGCAACGCACTATTAACATCTTTTATATATTATACTAGCGGCCCGTTACGTGCTTCACTACGTATCGCCATTTATTGAATTCATTTGTTACAAAAAATGTGATAAATGAAGAATCGCTCTACTGATTTTGTGCAAACTTCACATAAACCATCTCCCAGGCGCGTGCGCTCCTTATAGGCAGAAAAGCAGTGCTTTACTTGCCATTCACAGATATTTTAATAAAACGTTCGTACGTTTTAGATGATTTTAATTAAAAATAAGTAAATGAATAAAATGTGTCATAATCATGTGCACACCGCTGAAATCTATAAAAGAAAAAGTTTTTGTGGCCGAGTACTCCGCCGCATACTCAGTATCATAATCCTGTGCACGCCGCTGCCATCTCCTAAATAGTCCAAACAAAGCCTAAAGATTTGGTTTGGATAGGTGAGTGCGTTCTTGAGTTATAAAATTACAATGAAAAGTGGCATTGATTTTTATATATAGATAAGCGATGCTTGTGTCTCCTTATCAGGAGAGCTATTTGTTTGTTTGCTATCTTATGATATAATAAGGAACTTTCAGAAAAAACATAACTCCAAAATCTCTGGTAGCGTAGTTGTTCATAGGAAGTAGTTACCATTTACCATCAGTTTAGTCTATCTACTGATCTTCTGCTCTATATTCTGAAGAAAAGGTGAAATTTTGACTTTAGATTTAGCTCTTTTCGCAAACCTGTCATGACTTAATCTTCTTTCGTTTGAGATTACATTTCGTAGCCCCGTTGAGTGTAATAATTAGTTCACTGAACGTACTCGTACTTATGTGACATACAGATGTATATTTGTGCAAACAATTTGGAAATTCAATATTAATCGCGAGGTATAATTCACATAATATTTCACAGAAACCTTATTAGTAGATTATGCTGTTGTAAAAATTCAATCTTTTTTTGTCGTGAAATAGTTACTTTAAATTAAAAAAAATATATTTTAGAAAAAAGCAAAGCCGACAACATAACTGCGAAACTTCTGGTAGCGTAGTTCTTCATAGGACGTGGTTATTATTTACCATTAGTTTAGCCTTTTTTTTAACTGTCGATAGGGAAGCGCTTGACCACGATCTCGCCTGATGGTAAGCTAAGGTGCGGCCTAAGGTAGAACGCGCTTCCCTAGAAGGGTACCTTCTCTTGAACTCACTCTTCTCTTGAAGATCCCCAGGTTGTACCGGTCGGGGAACACATACTCAGGTAGCATATTCCAGTCCCTTGCGGTTCGGATCAAGAATGTCGAGTCGAACCGCTTTGTTCGGGTTTGTGGAACGTCTAGTGTTTTTCTGCCCCATATTCTGTAAAAAGTGAAATGTTGACTTTAAATGTAGCTTTTTAAAATAGTAATAAATTTGAGCAAACCTATAATGACACATATCTACCTTCTTTCGCTTGAGATTACATTTTGTAGCCAAGTTGATTGTAATATTTAGTTTACTGAACGTACCCGTACTTATGCGACACACTGATGTACATTTGTGCCAACATTTTAGAAATATAATATTAATTGTGAACTATTCCCACAATATTTTACATAAACTTCATAATTTTTTATTTCATTTCGTAGGACAGCAAACATGCAGACGGTTCTCCTGGTGGAATGAGATAATCATCGCCTAATGTTAAATGTTAATGGTGTGTTGCTATCCGTGTGGCGGGATGATAATGCTACACGCACAAGTCACCCCCCGTGTTGGTTCTGGGCTCCTTTTGGGAATAGACCAACTGCTTCTGCCAAGCAGGTTATAAAAGGCGACCGATTGGCTATGTGAGTCACTATCATCGTGGCTACTAGGTGGTAGAGCTCTGCATTGTCTCGCTCGGGTCTGGTACCACCACCTTGCCTAATTCTGCCGCAATAGCGTCAGTGCTTGTCATTGTCGTGTTCCGGTTTGAAGGGTAAGGTACCCGGTAAACTTATGCATGTGGCATTAGACCTCGCTACAAGATAGCAACGCACCATTAACACCTTTGATGTCTATAGGCGATGGTTGTCTCTTTCCGTCAGGAGACCCATCTGCTTGTTTGCTATCTTATGAATTAAAAACCGTATTCCGATTGGAATATGACTCCCCTGAATAGGTAGCCAGGCATAATAACGTCCGTGATTATCTCTTTTCATAAGGAGAGCCAACTGTTTTTCTGCCGTCCTATGATAAAAAAAAGTTAATATCCATACTAATATTACAAGGAAGTAAAGTTCGTTAGTATGTAAGTTTGTTTGTAAGAAATAATCTCAAGAACTACTGCGCCGATTTCAAAGATTCTCTTAACAATAGAATGCTAAATTATTTGTAGTTACATAGGCTGCATGGAATCCCAATCTGTCCGCGGACAAAGGCGGCTCCAGCCTCCGGTTTAGGGGGGTCACATATACAAGGGCTGATCCAGCCTTAGGTTCAGGGGGGTCACATATTTGAGGTTCAGTTATGATAGGCTCTAATCTTTATCTAATCCTAATAAATCCATACCTAGATCCCTGCCCTGCCCTAGGAGGGGGGTGGGGTGTCACGACCCTCATGATCCGCCTCTGAATCCGACCTTGTCCGCGGGGTCTGGACCTATGCGGAATATACTGCGAGAATAGGTTTAGTTATTCAATATTCAGGTCGGGCCCCATTTTTCAAATTGCTTGGCCATCTGCCAAGGAATTTGAACGATTGACTATACGTGACACTACCATTGTGACTACTACGTGGTAGAGTTCCAAAAAGTCTTATGTCTCATCTGGGTTTTTGATACCACCAACTTAACTATTGATTCCGTATTAGAGTCAATCCCTATCACTTTCGTGTACCGGTTTCGAGGGTTAATTCCAGTAAATCCGGTAAATTTATGCACTGGGCATAATGCATTCGGATTCATTAATCCATTCGGATGCATGAATAGGAATGCACTATTTTATTTTGTTTGGTGTCTATAGGTGATGTTTTTTTTCTTTTCATCAGAGCTATCTCAAATCTGCTTATTGGCTATCCTACACACTAATATCATAAATACGAATGTCTGTTTGTTTGTTACGCTTTCACGGTTAAATCGCAGAACTGATTTTGATAAAATTAGTCATGGAGATAGTTGAAGAGCCAGAAAAAATTATATGCTATTTTTTTCAAAAAAATGATCCTTGAAGAGACTGAATTAGGAGTGTCAATTATTTGATATATTTTTAGTGACTATGAGCAAGACGGCATTAAACGTTCACTTATGGTGCCATATTCGCAGTTGCAGCTGTTTGCAGTTGAATTTCATGACGAAATTATACAAAGACGTGCCAATAAATGTTTCTCGTCAGAAGTTGGCTTAGCGTTTTATGAGTATGTAACGACGAAAGCTTTCAACAATTAACACGCGAGCGCGATTGCCTGGGAACCAAGCAACTATTGTGTATAATAAATCTACCCGCCATTTTGTTTTATCTGGACAAGGCTTATTACAACATGTCGTATGTCCCTCCTAACTAAGTGTTGCAAGTTAATTAGCGAAGTGAGAATTATGCTTGTGGAAAACGCTAAAAGCGTTAGGGGCACTTAATAGGTATTATTTAAGCCCACTTTGAATATTTGATTATCTTTCTGGTACAAGGAAACGGGAAGGCTTGTAAAATGTAATTTATTGTTTACTTGTTTTTGCCCACGACTTTACTCGCGTGTCTTTATATCATAAGATAGTAAGTAAGTAGATGATTCTTCTGGTGGAAAAAGATAACCATCGCCTAAAGGCACCGAAGATGTTAATTGTGCGTTGCTATCCTTGTAGCGGGGTCTTAGTGCTACATACATAAATTTAATGGAAAGATAATCCTCTAAACGGGAACACGAGATTGACAACCATCGACACTAATATGGCGATGGAACAAAACAGCTGGTGAGTGGTGCGACGGTGTAGAACTCTACCACAGTAGTTATGATGGAAGTGACGTGTACAGCCACCTTTTACAAATTGGTTGGCAGAATGGCAGGTGGTATATTTCTTATATGCGTACTTACGTATGTAAGAAATATACCACCTTGCCATCCAAACCGAAACACGATAGTGATATGCACCGGACCTAGGCGAGATAATGTAGAACTCTACCTCCTAATGAATAGTAAATATATTTGTGGAGAAATCAGCCTAGGGCTCTGAGCCCACTTCATTTAAACTCTGAATAAGTACTCTGCTTGCCCAAAAATCCCGGTTTCGCAGTAACGATCATTTGGACCAACTGCTTATGCTCATTTCAAAAAAAATCCAGCCTACACTATACAGCCGTTTTTACATTTTGGATTTTAAACTAATACTTTTCTCTTGAAATTAGCCATCTCATATTTTATTTCGCATTGTTTTATCAACCGACGGAAAATGGAAGCTATCAGTTTGACATGTATGTATTATTTATAGAATTGGGTAATCTATACATATAATAAAATTGTAGGAAAGTCAATGTATGTTCGGAGTAAACTCAAAAAGTACTGCATGGATTTACTTTAAATTTTTCATGAATATTACTAACAGGCCGGGTCAACATATAGGCTACATATTATCACGCTAGCACCTACGGAGGAGGAGCTGTGCGGAGTAAACGAAGTCCGCGCGGACGAAGTTGCGGGCAACAGCTAGTATTTGAATATGATGATCTATTTAGGCGTTAAAGCAGCTGTATTATATATCGTAAGTGTATTTATGTTTATGTTTGTCCATGGAATTTTCGGGAACTAAAAGAAATATTGAGATCATTCTGTTTGTATTAAATTGGGCATGTTCCAACGCAGGTATCAGTCTAAGTTTTATCAAAATTAGTTCAGTGGTTTTTGAGATATGGGTGTTGTAGCCAGATATTTGAAGTCGGTTTAATTTTCTCAAATGCAATTATTTACTGAAAAAATATACACTTAATAATAATCATCAAGTTCAATGTACATCAACGTACATGTATTGTATTCAATGTATTTAATGTACATGTACAATGTACATCAGCTAATCCGCGCAGCAGCTCGTGTCATCAATATCATTGATATTTAATCCGTCATACAAACTTTTATTACCTACTTCAGCCCCTACGGATTATTTTTTTGGAAAAACCGTGTTTGTTTGACCGCGGATCTAGATTTCTTCTCGCTATTTCATTTTTTTTAAAGAGGAAGCAAACGAGCAAGAGGTGCACCTGATGGTGAGTGAGTTGCATTGTCGGCATTTTAAGAATGAGTAAGCTCTTTTCTTGAAGGTCCCTATGTCGTATCCATTCGGAAATACTCCTGCCGGTAATTGATTCTACAACAGAGTAGTGTGAGTAAAGATTTCATAAAATTGATTTAGTGGTTTAGCGCCGAAATTGTAACAACAAACAGGATTTCGCATTTTATAATATTAGTACGGATATAATACATTCAATTTAATAACTGCTGACGCGTCAAAAAACCTTTGTGATTTCTAATTTCGTACAGATAAGAAATGCCGCAGGTACGTAAAAATAAAAATGAATTCAAAGTTAATAGATATCGAAATTTTTAGTTACTGCCACATTTTGGGACTCAATATTTTTTATGTTACCACAGGATCAGATAAACAGTCAAAACGAAAAAAATGCAAATAACTAAAGTAATAATCTCATTCTACCGACGTACTACAAATAAATAAATAATAAATAAATAAGCATTCACGTGACAAATTACACTTACTGATCTAACCCCAAAGTATTTGCTTACTGCTATTTGCTTGTGTTATGGGTGTTAGTCAACGATACTAATACACAGAAATACATATATAAAAACTTTTACATACATAATACACAATAAACACCCGAACCCGGAAATACAAACATTTATGCTCAACATACATATGCTTGTCTCCGTCGGGGATCGAACCCGAGCCCCGTCGATTGCGTAGTCAGGGTCGCTAACCACTCGACCAACGGGGTGGTCATAATAATCAACAAAAATATCACGAGAGCTAATGAACTTATACGATAAAAACAAGAAGGAAAATAAAACAATTGAAATGACCATCTTCTATAACATACATAGTCGCCTCTGTGGTCTAGTGTTTCAGCGATGACGTTGACCACATGAGATCCCGGGTTCGATTCCCGGGTCGGGCACTTTAAAAAAAGTGTTTTTTCAGTTTTCTGAGAAACACAAAGTTGCCCGGGATAGGTAAGTTCCCGGTTGACGATAGGCTTGCCACCTATTTTGTGGGACCAAGTATCTTCGGCTAATCGTGGGTGCACTTGTTGTACCTCTGCCTACCCCTTCGGGGATATGGGCGTGAAGATACTTATCTTCTATAACATTTATGTTAAAGTTAGGATATGTTATATTTTATACTTTTTGGCGGTGGCACTTGGTGAAATCCACTTGTAAATATATAAATATACTTTTAATATTTCACAAAACACTTTTTATTTTCTTTTAATACCATCAGCCGGATTCGCTTTTTGCGGCATCTTTCACCATAGAGCGGCATCGTAGATACCGTAAAAAGCGAAACCGGATGGCGATATTAAGTAAATAAAATAAAAAGTGTTTTGGGAAACATTACAAGTGTACTTACATAAATTAGGATAAGTTAACTTTTTATACTAGCAAAAGTTTTCTGGTCGAAATTTAACCGTGATTCTGTTAATGCTATAGAACGAGTTTCTATTCAATATATAACACAACAAACAAAATGTACTACAGTTTAACCATACATAGAGTCTTTACATAGTATAAAACAATGTCACTTTCACTGTATGTGCGCTTTTATCTTTTAAATTACGCAATGGATTTTAATGCAGTTTTCATCAGTAGACAGAGTAATTCAAAAAGAAGGTTTATATGTATAATACACAGATATTATATTTGGAAAAGTCAAAATTTGAATGAAAGATTTGTCGTAAAAACATATTTTTTTTGCTTACAGCATTGCATCCGTTCGAAGACGGGACGGCCGGATCGCTAGTAAACAGCAAAATCTCTTAAAATAGTATATAGGTACATAATACGTAGGTCACAATATAAGTTTTGCGTAACTTAAAAAAACAACATGTTACAACCAAAATATTAGGTTTATTGCTTTTCAAAATAATCTTCTTTACATTTTAAACATTTTTTAAAACAGGAGGACCACAGATCTGAAGGCATGTTTTCTACGTGCTGATTGAACGCTATCACTGCCTCTCTCTCTCTATCTCTAAATCTATTCTCTACCAAAAGCATTTAGAAAACGAGTGGCACAGTCTTGCGGAGAAAGAGAACTTTTAAAATCATAAAAAATCATCGCTCTAAAATGTTTTCGACTTAATTCCATTTTCGTTGCATACGTAGAACTTCGATGTGTGATAAAAAACCAATTGACAAATCATTTCCCACCAAATGATTTTTTTTATTACTAAGAAGGTTGCAACGTTTTAAAAATATAACATTCGAAATTCAAGTAGTTCCGATTAGCTTCTAGCTAGAAATGCAAAACTTTTGATGTGCCCCGTGTATGTATAATAAACGCAAAGTATAACTTTTTTATCATTTTAATTGATTTCTTGTGGAAATTAATAAAAAAAATTATAGACTGTGGTCCGTGGAACAAACTTTTTTTTTTATTAATAACAAGCTGAATTTTTGTGAACAGCTTCGTTATGATGAGACGAGATCTTTTGTATCTTCGAAAAATCTCGAATCGGGTAACTAATAAAGATAGATAAAAAAGAAAACTTAGAGTGTCGGACTAACAAAAGTTTCCACTTTAGTGTAGGTCAAAGTAACTCTTCAATTATAATAATAAGTATCAAGCTGTTGTGAAAAAATTAGGTTGTTTTAAAATTGATTAATATTAATATACAAATCTTATAATTCTGAATCTTTAGAGTGGAGGACTAGTCAAAAAAACCATCGTATGTGTAGGACAAAAAAGTTTTTTCGTGTTTTTCATAAAATAATCAAGTGATTAAAGCAAAAAAACAATTATTGTTATTAATAAAACATGTTTCCTTCACCGAATTAAAATGTTCAAACCTCTCTAACTTTATTAGTTATCCGATTCAAGATTTTTTGAAAATGAGTCTCGTCAAAACTCGTCGAAGCTGTTCACAAAAATTTAGCTTGTTATTAATAAAAAAAGTTTGTTCCTGGGACCGCGATCTATTATGTAATTTTCAATATATACGTGGTAGAATTTTGCAATGTCTTGCCTCAGTTCGGTATTTTTTTTAAATCGAACTCGGATCAACAGTGCCCTTATGTTGGTTCGGGCTCCCTTTGGAGAATAGTTATGTGCCATTCTGCCTGACAGGTCGTAAAAGGCAAGCAATTGCCTATTCGTGTTACTACCATCGCAACTAGGTGGTAGAGCCTTGCATTGTCTTTGTCTGGTACCACCGCTTTATTTATTCCTGCCGCAATAGTTTCAATGCTTGTCGCTGTCGTGTTCCGTTTTACCTTCCAAACCGGTAGCCGGTAAATTTATACATCTGGTATTAAGACCTCGCCACCAGAAAACACCCATTAACATCTTTGGTGTCTATAGGCGATGGTTGAATCTTTCTACCACGAAAGCAACCTGTTTGTTTGCTATCTTATGAAAAAAAATTAGGTACTACTATATTATAATTTAAGGAGCTATACTATATTTGGCGATGATATCGGTGTGATATTTGTTTGTGTATATTTCCAAAAATATGTATTTATAAACTTTCTATCAAAAGTCGCCTCTGTGGTCTAGTGGTCCAGCGCTGGCGTTGACCACATGAGGTCCCGGGTTCGATTCCTGGGTCGGGCACATTAAAAAAAAAGTTTTTTTTTTCAGTTTTCTGAGAAACACAAAGTTTCCCGGGATTGGAATGTGCCCGGTTGGCGATAGGCTTGCCACCTATCACATTTGTGGGACCAAGTATCTTCGGTTAATCGTGGGTGCACTTGTTGTACCTCTGCCTAACCCTTCGGGGATATGGGCGTGAAGATACTTTCTTTCTATCAAAATTCAAAACTTGGCCATTTGGTTACGTATAATCTAAAACTAGACTCTACATGTATATAGCCAACATTTAAATTTAAGATACGGAATCTTATTTGCTTTATATTACCTATAACGCATTTCGTAATTATTAATTAACTCTTACAAGACATACATACCTTGTATCCACAAGATAATTACGTTTAATCTTGGATTATCATCTCGATTGGACATTTGCTTACACGCTTAATGCGAACAACTAACAATATTCTATCTATAATTTTATTATATCTAGCTAATATACTCGTACAATACCTAGGTATAATAAAATTATAGAGATACAGAAGATGACGCCACCATCGTAGTAGATGCCAATCATGGAACATAGAACAAGGGGAAGTGAAGAGTGGGCGTGCCGCGTGCGTCACTATTATGCGCTTTTACTCTAAATTGCCTTAGTGATACTTACCATATCATTAGGAGATAGTCGTCGTGCGAAAATCTATTACACACTGAATTATGCCGTATTGTGCCATCCTTGAATGCAGAAATGATAGTAGAACACAGATGATTAAAAATGGAGATATTTCATATCATTCGAAAGTACAATTTTCATTTTACTTTAATTAAATTCCTGATTTAATATAATCTCTAATGATATAATAGAAAGTCAAGCTAAAATCAGCCGTACACCTTACATATAAAGTTCATTTTAGGTTGACCTAATTTTTTTAGAAAGATATACGTAATGACAGTCATTACGTATATCGTTCTAGAAAGTTCTCGACTCAAATATGATCAACTGAAAACTACGGAAAAATCAATACTGCCATCTATTGTCGAATAGCGAAACTATTAAGATCTTAAGTTTCACTATTGTACAAATAGATGAGTCTATTTTGAATAGACTACAAAAGGACGTAAATACTCTTTTTTTTTGTAACAAAATAAAATTTATTGTAACACAGTTTGGTATATTTTTAAATGTTCTGTTTGTGTGTTTCGGATTATTGTTGTTTAAAATGAAAACGACCAATGAAACAATGTTTGCATTAGTAGTTTATATGCAATAATGCTTATTTTATGTGTGAGTGTGGCGATCGCGGTCCTGATATAAATGTTTGTACTTGCCAATTCCGCTTGTTCTATGTTCCATGATGCCAATATACAGGTTGACTGCTAAAAAATTGGACACATTGAAGAAAACGATAGTTAATGATCATATCTATATTATCAATAAAAATGTAAAAAAAAAAACTGTAAACCGGTTGACCGTGCAGGCTATCCTAAAAACTTCCCGCTAAGTTAAGGTAATTTTAGCTCCAAGAAACAAAAATTTATGCCTATATATCCGTTTATTTCGAGTTCAAAAATCAACATTTTGTTAAAAGTGGCAGTGATTTGATTTCTAAAAAAGTATTTTTTGAGCTGTAAAATTTAAAATATTAAAATATTAAATTTTACAGCTCAAAACTTAACTACATAATCTATAAGTTAAAAAAGTGTCGAAGTAATAAAAAAAATCTATTCAAAAATTTACGTCATTGACAAATCTCAAATAAATCGACCGATTTTGAATTAATTTACGGTTTTTACATAGATATTTAGAAAGAAAATGTAATCGGTAAATGTAAAGATTATGTAACTTTTGAAAACTTGATTTGATTTTAATTTTTGAAATTGCATCTGACGTAGTTTTTTAAGTACCTACTAATTATTGGTTAAAAAGTCTCGAAGTTATGTCGAAAAAACACTTTTTTCAGAATTTTTCGTTAACGATAGCTTCCAAACGGATTAACTGATTTTTATGTCATTTATGCATTGGACGCAGTTTTTCGAGAAACAGAGCTGATTAAATTTTGTGCTTTAATCTGGAAGTTATATTAAAAATTGAATATGCTCACCGGGTGAGTGATATCGGTATACTTACGAGCCTAGTCACTAATTTCACAAATAGCTAGGTATTTTAAACAAAAAAGTATCTTCGCGCCCTTAGGCCGTAAAAGTAGCCAGAAATACAATGTGCCCACGATTAGCCAAAGAGTCCCACAATGTGATGCTATTCCTATTAGCCTATTTTTAAAGAATGATCGTCGATAAGTCAACCATGGACGTATCAAGGGGACGAGATCAGTAAGGGGTAGCTGACCCCCCCCTAGTTACCTCCCTACTATCTAGTGTTGTTGATAAAAATATAATAAGATAAAATTAAAAAGATAAAGTAGTCGGCCACTTTTAACTGTTTTTGCTTTTCTGCTGCTTGTTGACATAATTTTAATTTAATTCATAATAATACAATATTTATTAATATACTTATACTGTTTTACAATAACGTAAATATAATTAATTTCTAACCCGTTTCACTTACACAAGCATCCTCAAGGTATTTATAGTTACTAACTAACCTAACTAAAAAGTTAGTAACTTTACGTAAAAAAAATAAAAAAGGGGATTTAACCCTGAGGATGCTTGTGTAAGCGAAACCGGCTGGAAATCAATTATAATTAATTATCTTATTGTGTATTATATATATTGTGTATATAGTACAAGTGTATTAATTAATAAATCTTGTATTAAAATGGGATTTCACCAAGTGCCGACGATGAAAAGTGTAGATTATATTAAATGATAATATTTAGAATTTTGTTTGAATATATATTTTTTTTATATCATAAGATAGCAAACAAGCAGATCGGTCTCCTAATGGAAAGAGTCAACCATCGCCTATAGACACCAAAGATGTTAATGGTGCGTTGCTATCTTGTGGCGAGGTCTAATGCCACATGCATAAGTTTACCGGCTACCTTACCCTCCAAACCGTAACACGACAGTGACCAGCACGGACGCTATTGCGGTAGGAATAGGTAAGGCGGTGGTACCAGATCCGGTCGAGCCGATGCAGAACTCTACCACCTAGTAGTCACGATGGTAGTGACGCAAATAGCCACTCAGTCGCCTTTTACGACCTGCCTGGCAGAACGGCAGTTGGCCTATTCTTCAAAGGAGCCCGGGACCAACACGGGGAAAAACCGACCGTTAAATGTAACTTTTTGTAAGTCTTATTCATTCTACATAATTTTAATAAGAAAAATATGTGACACAAATATAGTTCTACACTTTTTGTCGTCGGCACTTGGTGAAACTCCATTTTAACACAATATTTTCTAGCTGATCACACTTGTACTGTTTCACAATAAAATAATTATATTTAATTTCCGACCGGTTTCGCTTACACAAGCATCTTCAGGGTATTTACAATAAATAATTATTATACCCTGATATTTACAATAATATTTAGGGTTATATTTAGGGTATTTACAATAATATTTATTGTAAATACCCTGAGGATGCTTGTGTAAGCGAAATCGGTCGGAAATTAAATATAATTATTTTATTGTGAAACCCTGATATTTACAATAATATTTAGGGTTATATTTAGGGTATTTACAATAATATTTATTGTAAATACCCTGAGGATGCTTGTGTAAGCGAAACCGGTCGGAAATTAAATATAATTATTTTATTGTGAAACAGTACAAGTGTGATCAGCTATAAAATATTGTGTTACAAATATAGTTGTTTAAGAGTTTTAATTGACGTTCAAAAATGTGTTAGTTATACTTTCTTTGAATAATAAATGTTCAATTCGATTCAATGTAATTCAAAACGATATAATATTATTATTGCTTTAAATCAACAACATTTATGAAAACATTATTTTGTTTGAATACATGAATCGACTCTTTCGATCGAATCGATTATGTCGTAATATTAGGGTTAACAATAGTAGTAAAACGAAAAGAATATTAAGTAAGGAGAAAAAATCGAAATTAATTGTCTTATGTTGCATACCTTAGCCCAGCTGGTTTAAGCTTGCAGATCTGATAAAGGTCCATACATAATTTCATGTAGAACTACTAACAGCCTTCTTTACAAGTAATTATATTTGAATACAGTACTACCAACTTTGTATTAACACTCATTGTTAGATTAAGAAATACCGAATACAATTCATTGTTACCCTTTAAATGGTGTTGCCAATTTTGTACTTTTGATTCTACCTTAACAGGCTTACTTAATAAATTTAACTTATAAATCTGGATATTATATACACGCGATAAATATTTTGAATGGACAGGGCATTTAATGTAATTATTTATGTTGGCATAACGCTAAAGCACGAATAACTACGGGCCACTATGATAACCAACTTTGTATAGACTCAAACCAATTTCAATTACACCAAGTAGTTCCTACAAGGGTTGACGTAACTAGCTAGTGCTGAGATGTTTTGTTTGTCGCGTCACGATTTTGTGATGATGTCGTTGTTACTCTTACTAATAATATAAATGTGAAACTTTGTATGTTTGTTTCTAAATCACACTAAAACGAATGAATGAAATTTAATGAAATTTGGCACATATGTAGTTTGTATTCTGGCTAAATATATTAAATTTTGAAGTGAGAACGCGGCTAGCGTTTAATAATTAAGCAAAATTCATGCTGTCCCGAGTTGCGTTGCACCAGCAACGAACGACCGTATGAATTCGGCTGTGCATTGGGTTTCATTAGCTTACTTGTTGTGCGTCTTAAGTAATGTAGGGTATTAAGTATTTAACTTTTTTCTTTTTTTGACCGCCCCGTTGGTCGAGTGGTTAGCGACCCTAACTACGCAATCGCCGGGGCTCTGGTTCGATCCCCTACGGGGACAAGCATTTATATGATGAGCATAAATTTTGTATGTCGGGTTTGGGTGTTTATCAAATATATAGTAGTATTTATATATGTATTTCTATATATTAGTATCGTTGAATAGCACCAATACACAAGCAAATAACTTACTTTGGGGTTAGATCAGTAAGTGTATACATAGTATACATCTACATCATCATAGTATACATAGTATACATCTACATCATCATAGTATACATAGTATACATCTACATCATCATAGTATACATAGTATACATCTACATGCATTAAGTAAAAAGCGGTTATTTTAACATTACATACATCTACTCCCGAGCAACCGAGGTGAAAAGTGAAAATCTATTAAATGACCGAATTAAATTATTAAATTATGTAAATTAATGTTGAATTATGTATATAAATGCAGGAAGCATTATCTTGTAAATCTAATACAATATCGGATTACAAAATTGCAACATTGCTACATAATCGTAATTTTGGTCAAGTACCTATTATTTTTTACTTTCCATTTTTTATTATTTTATTATAGGATAGAACATATGCAGACAGACATTCTTATAGGAAAAAAAACCATTGTCTGCAGACTTCAAATATGTATTTAATAAAAATATTTGCGATCTGGATCTGGATTTATTTGGTGGTAGAGTTCTGCATACTTTCGTCCTGGTCTGGTATCGCCTTACTTATTCCTGCCACAATAGCGTCAGTGCTGTCACTATCGTATTCGTTTTGGAGGGTAGGGTAACCGGTAAATTCACGTAGGTGGCATCAATACCTCGCGCAACAACGCACTATTAACATTTTTGGTGTCTATAGGCGATTGTTGTCTCTTTCTATCAGGAGAGCCGTTTGTTGTTTGCTATCTTATAATGCAAAAAGAAACGTGATTAAAGTCGTGGTTAAAACAAGTAAACAATAAATCAATTTTACAAGCCTTCCCGTTTCCTTGTACCAGAAAGATAATCAAATATTCAAAGTGGGATTAAATAATTTTATATTAAAATTTGCTATCTTATGATATAAATAGTAACTTGTGGCAGGGAAATAATAATAATAATTAATAAGTATCGTTGGACAAATTACACGAATTAATCAAACACCAAAGGAAGCAAATTATTGTCTTGTGATATTGTTGTCGTTTTTGTATTTCTATATTCTAACGATCAACCACTCCATCAAACATAGATGAAAGAAATTTCTTTCAAGTTTAAAATAATGTTAGATGTGTGTGTATACCAGTAAAATGAATTGTAGTGTGTGTAATGTTTATTTTTATTAATTTACTGTATTTCTAACGCGTACTGTATAAAATATTAGCTTTCTGCCCCTCCATACTATGTATGTAAACTTTAACTATGCTCATACTTCTCCGTTTGCATAATTTTGGTAATCAATTCTTGTCCAAAGAAAAAAAAGTTAAAAAAAGTATATTCACGTCCATATCCCCGAAAGGGTAGGCAGAGGTACAACAAGTGCACCCACGATTAGTCGAAGATACTTAGTCCCAAAAATGTGATAGGTGCCAAGCCTATCGCCAATCGGGCATTTTCCAATCCCGGGAAACTTTGTGTTTCTCAGAAAACTGAAAAAACACTTTTTTTTAATGTGCCCGATCCGGGAATCAAACCCGGGACATCATGTGGTCAACGCCAAGACCACAGAGGCGACTATTATTTCTTGTCTTCTTCTTTAATGCTTTCTTCTTGTCCAGCTGGACAATTCTTGTCCAGCGAATATTATTTTATTTATTTATCATTTACTAGCTGAAACCTGTAGCCCGCTGCATTATAAGAGTTTTTTGTGAATTTCACGGGAATAACTCATTTTCCGGGATGAAAAGTATTCTATGTACTATTCCAGGTCATCATCTACCTGTATGCAAAACGTCATCCATATCTATTCAGTAGTTTTTGCGTGATTGAGTAACAAACAAAGCAATAAAACTGGAACATAACAGTAAAAAGAACTGACGCTATCACGTTAATAAAAAGTTACCAAACCAAACACTCTACTATAATCTACCATCTAGTAGTTAAAATGATAGTAATAGAATTGGCCAATATTTTAACTTTCATGGACTACCTAGCAGAAAACCATATGGTCAATTAAATAAACTAAATGGAATAAATAAATGATAAACCGAAGACTCTACTATACTCTACCATCTAATAGTCAGAATGATTGTAATAGAATTGGCCAATATTTCAACTTTCATGGACTACCTAGCAGAAAAACATACGGTCTATTAAATAAACTAAATGGAATAAATAAATGGTACCAAACCAAAGATTCTATTATACTCTACCATCTAGTAGTCATAATAATAGTAATAGAATTCGTCAATATATTAACTTTTACGTACTTTACTTTTACCTACCAGTCTTGGGCGTGTCCAAAAATTGGTTAAGTTTAAGGATACCAAAGTATAAAAATTAACAATATTTACCCTAACCTTGTAAATGGTGCAATAAATAATTTAATTAGACTTTATCTAAATTAATATTATAATGCGAAAGTTTAGACGTTTACTTGGATGGATGCATGTTTGTTACTCAATTACCCAAAAACCACTGAATAGATTCGGATAAAATTTGGCACACATATAGATGATTACCTGGAATAGCACATAGATTATTTTTAATCGCGGAGAAATGGATTGTTCCCGCGGGATTCACCAAAAACTATTATAATGCAGAGGGCTGCACGTTACAGCTTGTATATAATAATAAATCACGAGACAAATTACTTAATATTAAAATAATGCCTGTCCCTGACGGGAATTAAACTCGAGCCCCATTAATCGCGTAGTTGGGTTTGTTTACCACTTTACTAATCGGTTTACAAATTTTTTAGCTAAGGGGGATGGGAGTGATCTAAACCGTCAAATCCCTCCTACTATTAACTATATACGCTCAAGAAACGACCACAGGAAAATTAATCAATCAATTAATAACAATACTCACTTTAAAAGATACAAATCGAATTGATTAGAGTCATTTCCTAAACAAAATCCTTATTTGCGCCCGAGTTCAGCTTATCAGCAGTTAAATGTTAATCGTGCGAACTGAGGAGAACGGACCGTGCGAATTCTGGAACATTTCGTCACAATATAATGGGAAATATAACAAGTGGTATAGTTATGCGGCCTGCTACTCCTACAACGTCGTTCTAGAGCTGATATTTAGAATACTAATAGATTTAGCCCGCAGCTTTGCTCGCATTAAAATTTATTTTCCTGTCTTTTGGGAATAAATTTTTGGGATAAAAAATATCCAAGGTTTATTTTCACCCGCCTTCCCAAAAAATTAAGTTTATCAATTTGATTATATCTTTTTGTTCGTAACCTCAGAAGTCGGTCATTTATTTACGGATTTGAATTTTTTTTGTTTCATATGTATGGGGCTCCCCCGTGTTGGTTGGGGCTCCATTAAAAAATAGAGCAACTGCTGTTCTGCCAGGTAGGTCGCAAAAGACGACCGATTGGCTATATGTAATACGTATCACTGACATCGTAACTACTATGTGGTAGAGTTAAGAGTTCCGCAACGTCTCGCCCGGGTATTAGTCCAGTAAAAAGTTTAACGAAACCATGATCGACCAGTTTTGGCGCAATGAGTAAAAATGTGTTCATTAATACTTAAATAATGATATTATGAAAGAAATTTTGATTAAAATTAAGGGGAAAGGGATGAAAAAAATAAAAAAGGGTTGAAAAATGCCTTTTTTTTAAATAACTTAATAACGGTAAGAAATAGAAAAAAAGTTCAAGTAAAAGTTGTAGAGAAAAAAATTCTACACAAAAAGTTCCTTTTCATTTTTTTGTTATCTGCTTTAGTTTAGCTCCAAAAAATAAAAATTAAATTTGCTTTGTAATTAATTATAAAACCTTACCAGAATTATTACGGCCCTGTACCATGTAGCGCGCGCATCACATTAGTATGTACTAACACTACTACACATGTATTCCCATATTTATATATTTTTATATATTTTACTACAAATTAAATTTTTATTTTTTGTAGCTAAACTAAAGCAGATAACAAAAAAATGAAGAGGAACTTTTTGTGTAGAATTTTTTTCTCTACAGCTTTTACTTGAAACTTTTTTTTCTATTTCCTACCGTTATTAAGTTATTTAAAAAAAAGGCATTTTTCAACCCTTTTTTTATTTTTTTCATCCCTTTCCCCTTAATTTTAATCAAAATTTCTTTCATAATATCATTATTTAAGTATTAATGAACACATTTTTACTCATTGCGCCAAAACTGGTCGATCATGGTTTCGTTAAACTTTTTACTGGACTATATTTGGTACCACCGCCTTACCTAATCCTGCTACAATAGTATCGATGCTTATTATTATCGTGTTCCGGCTTCAAGCATTAACATCTTTGGTGTCTATAGGCGATGGTTTCTCTTTCCATCAGGAGAGCTATTTGCTTGTTTGTTATCTTATGATATAATAAATATAAAATATGAATTTCATGAACATCTGTTTCTGGGTAACAGGTAGAAGATTGTCATAGTTTTACTGTGTTATATATTGATAAAATGCATGTAAAATTTCATGATGCTCAGTTTAGTAGTTACACTTTCGAATTTAAATCACTTGAGATAACATTTATTTTTGTAGAAAAGTTGGGAAAAAATAAGCAGAAGGTGTGCCTGATGGTGAGTAATTACCGCTGCCCATGGATATTCTCAATAACAGAGGTCTTTCAGCTGCATTGCCAACTTTTAAAGAATGAGTAAGTTCTTTTTTGGAAGATCCTCAAGACGTACTCTCTCTAACACACCCATCGGCAATTGATGCTAAAATGTATTAGTGTGGGGCAAAAAGTACCGAGAAAAACGCGCGGCTGTGGATTTCCAGAAATTGAAGTGGTGAGGGTGGAATTTTGAATTTTGACACGATGGTTTATGATGGAATTCACTTGCAGGAATTAATACGAACAATTCGTTGGAATACTATGCATGATAAATTCGATAGAAGACGCAGAGCGAACTCACATCTCTGCGTAATGTCAAAGAGCCAAGCCGATTAGAAATAGCCTTATTTATATCATAACATAGTAAACAAACAGATGAGTCTTCTGATGGAAAATGTCAATCATCGCCTATAGACACCAAAGATGTTAATGGTGCGTTGCTATCTTGTGGCGAGTTGCTAAGTTTATCGGCTACCATACCCTCAAAACCGGAATACGATAGTGACATGCATTGACGCTATTGTGGCAGAAATAGGTAAGGCGGTGGTACCAGACCCGGGCGAGACAATGCAGAATTCTACCACCTAGTAGTCACGGTGGTAGTGACTCGTATAGCCAATCGGTCGCCTTTTACGTCCTGCTTGACAGAACGGCAGTTGGTCTGTTTTTAAAGGAGCCCAGGACCAATCTGGGGTAAAAAGGTGTAATCACTTTTATCAATTACTAACAAACAAAGGTCTGATTTTCATATTAGTATTGCTTATTGTGAAACTTGGTATTAAATATATATGTTAAAGTTTCAACTCTACTTCATCGACATTTGTTTGTTCCACCTAATATTGTGAAAAGTTAACTTTGCAAAAGCTAAATGTTACACACAGGTTGACTGGTTAAAAGTTCAGCGGCCCCATATAACCTCACCTTAGGGACCTGCCAGACGGCGCGAACAAAAAACCAATTTCATAAAACTATGCACTGACTGCATGTAGGGCCCACAACAATAAACGAGCAAAGCCAGTACTGGTGTCTTGTTTGAATAAGCATTCCATTTTGAGGAGCTTTTTATACTCTATGTATCCATTTCCTGCTTATACTTACGCTCTACGTTGCTTCATATAAAGAAAACGGTAATGGAAAATACGAACTTTACTGTAACTTAACGATTGAGGTTTGTGGTAACGGAATCTGCAAGTTCGTTACTCACACAGAAGCATGTGTGACGTTAGGAAGGCTTCGAATGCACACTTGTAAAAATTAACATTAGCGATCGCGCGAGACGTGACAGTCTGCACCGTACCGCCGTCAGTGAAAGACTTATTAAGCGTCGCCGCGACGCCGGTCCTGCCGATCGCGAAAAAAGTTTAACATACGAAACTTTCGTAAGACTTTCCTTTCAACCCGAACACTGTTGAAGTGGACCTGTCTCTCGTCTATTTACCATCCGCAAAATTTTTAAAATGACCTTACCTAAAACCGGAATTTCGTATCCCTCCAAACGGGTTTAAACACAAGTCCCGTGGCAGGACATTCGTGAAGTGATAACTTGATTTTCAGTGTTGTGTTTAGTGCAAGTTACTGGATTCTCCGTTTCTAGACTACATATCAGTTTGGAGGAGGACTCTTTGCCTCTAAGGTCGGCAAAAGTTAACAGTGCTGTCAAAAGTTACAGTAAGTTTTATATCACGTTGTCGGTGATTAAACTTGTTTTTTAGCATAAAAAGGTCAAATACCGCTATTTGCATAAATGTTATATATCGATTGGTGATACGAGCCTTCGCATTTCTTTTTCCTTTATAAACGTTTGATAATCGTCAATATTATATTTATATTTAATCGTTAAAATATATTTAGAAATTAACCTTAATGTTTTTGTTTATTTTGCGCTTGTTAGTGGGAACTACAAATCTAAATATATATTAATATTAATTATATATTTTTTATTAAAAATAACGCAAAGTTTAGATGTGGGGATGTATGGATGCTTGTTTGTTGCTTAATCATGCAAAAAACGGCTTGACTGACTTGAATGAAATTTGGCGTACAGGGAGATGGCATGGCACATAGGATACCTATTATATACGAAAAGTAAGTTCACGGGAAACGGGGGATTAACGAAAAACTTTTATAATGCAGTAGGTTGCAGGTTGTAACTAGTTATTTATAGATTTTACACTTTCAATCATCGGTACTTAGTGAAATTCCATTGTTATTAGTCCATACAAGTTTATGGTCACTTGTAATTTAATTTCAATACAAATATAGACAAATTTTTAAATTAATCTAAAGTAAAGTACGTCCTACTACTACTACTAAATATTATGTCTTGAAGATGCTTTAGAAAGCGAAACCGGTCGATTAATTCATTAAAAGTCATTAAATTACTAGTCAAGTTTAATGAAAAAGCATGCCGTGGATTTGGTGAAATAGGAGGAATTGTATAAATAATGTATGTTATACCAACCTTAAGATGTAACCCTATTTCGAGCAATAAATGATATTATTATTATTATTAATTTAAAATTATTTGTCTATATTTGTAGTGAAATTAAAGCGTAAGTGATTATAACCTAGTTTGGACTATATAATAGTTATTTATAATTGTTTAAACGCTGTTAACTTTAGACACATTTTATACATTGATGATAATTCAAAATAACAAGTGATATTTAAAATGATAAAATTAAAACTGTTTAAGATACCTAATCCATACTAGTTCATACTAATATTATAAATGCGAAAGTAACTCTGTCTGTCTGTCTGTCTGTTACGCTTTCACGGCCAAACCACTGAACCGATTTGGATAAAATTTGGTACAAATATAGTTTGAGACCCAAGAAAGGACATAGGATAGTTCTTATCCCGGAAATCTCACGGGAACGGGAACTATGCGGGTTTTTATTTTAGAATTTTTTCCACGCGAACGAAGTCGCGGGCACAGCTAGTAACAATATTATTTGGAAAGAAGAGCAGAACTTAACATTACATAAACCAGGTTAGACATACCGTGCGAAATTTTAGTTACATCTGAATTAATTACACGGTATTATTATCTTAATGTAACATTCTTATGAAGTGAACGATATTTTTATAATCAACACCAATTCGTACGAATTAAACATTCGAATATATAATTTTAAATTGTGTTATGAAGAAGTAAATGCCGCGATTAAAGTTTTATTTTATTTTATTTTTTTATTTTATTTTATTTGGGGTAAAAAGCAGGTATACAATAAATATAAATTTTTTTTATTAGTTTTTTTTAGTTGTTTAATAATACCACGGAAACAATACATTTTCACGGGATAAAATTATATATAAAATTTTTAACTTTAAATTTTTAATTATTAAACATATTAAAATTAAAAAAAAAGTTCCTCTATTTCTGCTGAATTCTGCATACGTTTTTTTTTTAATTTTTATATAGGTAACACATATATTTTCAAATAAAAAAAATTAAAATGTGCCAATTTGGCACTTTTTTTAAATCGATATTTTTACTACGTGCATACAAAATTTTATTTAATTCTGTTCATGCGTTTGCGCGTGATGATAAGTGAGATGTTCAAGAATGTAAATGCATTAAAATTTCAATAAATGACTTCAATTACTGTTTTTGTTAAACTCTACGTCCAAAATTGATAAAATATCAACAACTGTGTATAAAAGAAAAAATATCTGCACGCCCGTATCCCCAAAGCAGTAAACAGAGTTATAAGAAGTACACCCACGATTATCTGAAGATACTTAGTCCCACAATATGTTAGGTAGCCAGCCTATCGCCAACCGGGAAATTTTTCCGATCCCGGGCAACGTTGTTTTTGTCAGAAAACTGAAATCCGGGGCCTCCAGTAGTCAACTCCGACACCAGACCACTAGACGACCGATCGGACCGGCGATCAGATAAAAAAGACTTTAGTATGTAGAAAATCTATTTTTGCGGGCGAAGATAAACGAAGTCGCGGGCACAGCTAGTTTCTTATATCAATGACATATCTATACGCAGGCAAAGCTGCGCGAATCAGCTAGTAATCTATAAATTCAACATTGGGTGAATAATTGTACATATATATTATATACATATCTTCACGCCAGATCCCTAACGGGGTAGGCAGAGAGAACCGAGTGCCATACATCACGATCCTTGCAGGCTTGTCTCGCTTCCTCCACATTCATCACTCTCTTCATACACACACGCCGGTTGCGAAGACTCTTGACACCACCTTCGGACAGTACTCGATCAATCTGATCGTGGTATGTCAGTCTTGGTCTTCCCCGGTACCTACATCCTTCCACATTCGCATTGTATATCTGTTTTGTTAACCTGTCATCTACTATTCTTTCTACATGTCCGAACCAACGGAGCATGCCCTTTCTCATCTTTACACCGACACTTTCTTTCAAACCTAACTTCTCTCTCACTTCGACATTACGAACCCGGTCCGCGCGTGTCACATCACATATTTTTCTTAGCGACCTCATCTCAACCGCGTTGATTCTACTTTCATGCCCTTTCTGACATACCCAACTCTCACTTCCATACAATAGCGTTGGGATAAGCACATGATTATGCAGGGCTAGACGGGCACCCTGACTTAAAATTGTGCTATTAAGTAATCTCCCTAACGCTCCATTCACTCTGTTCCCTGCACACACTCTTCTTTCAACATCAGCGGTGTACCTTCCATCCCTGCTAAAAGCACATACAAGATATACAAACTCATCCGCTTGTTCCAGCACTACATCATCTACCACAACTCTTACGTCCGTTCTGGTTGCTTCTCTTTCAAATACTAAAACTTTAGTTTTCTTCGCATTCAAATGTAAGCCCATACTCTTACAATCCTCATTCATAACTGTGACCAGTGTTTGCAGCTCAGATGGAGTTGAGCCTAGAAGTACAGCGTCATCTGCATAAATCAGGCAGTTCACCACTAGATGACTCATGCGTATTCCCACATTCAATGACCTCTATTTTTGGAGACACTTATTCAGATATAGAATAAACAGACGAGCTGACAATACACAACCCTGCTTGACGCCGATATTGACATCGAACCAGGGCGATATGTTGCCGTCCACCCGCACACATGCTTTGCAATCCCAGTACATGGATTGCAAAGCACGCAGCAGACGCCCATCTATCCCATAACTGGGTAAAATGTCCCAAAGTTTCTTTCGCACGACTCTATCAAACGCTTTCTCCAAATCCACAAAACCGCAGAAAACCTTCTGGCCGACAGCCAGATGCTTCTCTACGATGTTGCGAAGTGAGAAAACTTGATCCATACATCCTCTTCCAGATCTGAAACCCCAAATCCACAAAACCGCAGAAAACCTTCTGGCCGACAGCCAGATGCTTCTCTACGATGTTGCGGAGTGAGAAAACTTGATCCATACATCCTCTTCCAGATCTGAAACCCCAAATCCACAAAACCGCAGAAAATCTTCTTGCCGACAGCCAGATGCTTCTCTACGATGTTGCGGAGTGAGAAAACTTGATCCATACATCCTCTTCCAGATCTGAAACCCCCTTGTGCCTCCCACAACATTCCCTCGGACTTCCCTTCCGTGAATAATTGTAATATAAATGTATTACCCCATTTTAAAGGAAAAAATATTTCTACCATTGACAACAATGTCTTCATTAAACAGTGTTCTTAATATTCTTAAATCGTATAACTAAAATGTGTATTTCAATTATTGTCAAAACAGTTAGTCTGAGTCATACCTTAGCCTTCATGATACTGTAAAAGCGGAACCAGTTAGCCAAATATGTATAATAATATCTGAAAATATAATATAAAAAATTAAATTCCTCAAAAGATTTTTACCAGTTGGTCCTACGATACACCACAGCTTCAGTGATGTAAGAATTAGGAATTAGTTCTAAATCACTACATAGTATAAAACAAAGTCGCTTTCTCTGTCTGTCCTTATGTATGCTTAAATCTTTAAAACTACGCAACAGATTTTAATGCGGTTTTTTTAAATAGATAGACTGATTCTTGAGAAAGGTTTGAGTATATAAACTTTTCCGATATTCCCACGGGAACAAAATCTACGCGGGTGAAACCGCAAGCAGGTCGCTAGTGTAGTTTAAATTTTTTAGATTTATCTAGATTGCCGTTAGGTCTTTTCTAAGCATATCATTGTATAGGATAGCAAACAAGCAGATGATTCTTCTGATAGAGAGAACTATTGCCTATAAACACTAAAGATGTAAAAGTTGCTTCCCTACCGGATGATATGTTGGGATTGATGGATTTTACTAGGTGGTAGAGTTCTGCATTGTCTCGCCCGGGTCTGGTACCACCGCTTTACCTATTCCTGCCGCAATAGCGTCAGTGCTTGTCACTGTCGTGTTCCAGTTTGGAGGACAAGGTAGCTGCTAAACTTATGCATGTGGCATTAAACCTCGCCAAATGATAGCAACGCACCATTAACATCTTTGGTGTCTATAGGCGATGGTTGATTCTTTCCATCAGGAGACCCATCTGCTTGTTTGCTATCTTATGATATAAAAAAATGGAATGCCACATGTATCAGTTTACCAGCTACCTTACTCTCCAAACTGAAACATGTCAGTGACGATTACCAACGCTATTGCAGTTCCTGCTGCAGGTAGGTAGGGAGGGGTTACCAAATCCGGTCGAGATGTTGCAAAAACTTACCACATAGATAGTAGTCATTATGCAAAATGCTGCGGGGTGACTCTCACCTTTTACGAAATGCTGTTGATCTATTCTTCAAAGAGGGGCCCTGATCTATACGGGGATATGGATATTTAATGGCATTTGTTTATAAGCTACTAGCTCCCGTAGCCCACTACATTATAAAAGGTTTTGGTGGATCCCACGTGAATAACTTAAATAAATAAAATAATAAATGGCCACTTGCACTAACATTGTCTTAGTTTAGAACAATCCTAAATAGTATTCTGTCACATTCCTTTCATTCAGGACAAGAAATGACAGCATACTATTTAGGATTGTCCTAAGCTAAGTCAGTATTACTGCAATTGGCCAAAAGTATCCTATAAATAAATATCACTGGACAAATTACACGAATAGACCTAATCTCAAAGAAAGGCAATTTATTTGCTTGAGTTATGGGTATTAGTTAACGATACTAATACATAGAAATACATATATAAATACTCAAATAGATTTTAAACACCCAAACCTAGAAATACAAACATCTATGCTTATCACACAAATGTTTGTCCCTGTAGGGAATCGAACTCGGCTCCATTGATGCGTAGTCAAGTTTGCTAACCACTCTAACAACGGGGCGGCTAAATACTATTCCAAGTTATTTTCTATATGTGTGCCAAATTTCATCCAAATCGGTTCAGCCGTTTTTACGTGATTGAGTAATAAACATCCATCTATTCAGCAGCCTGCAGCCTGCTGCATCATGAAAGTTTTTGGTGAATCTCATGAGAACTACTTATTTTTCCGGGATAACAAGTATTTTACGTGCTATTTCAAGTAACCATCTACATGTGCGCTAAATTTCATCCCAATCAGTTCAGCCGTCTTTGCGTGATTGAATTTTTGCATTAAAAATTTTAGTAGTAATAGGATAATATAGCCCACTTTTTGTATTAACTCACGTTTATACTATTTTAGTATTTAGGATAAAGACTACCACAATATTCGACATGCAATCGGCCTTGAGCCTGCTTTTTTAAATCGAAAGTCCATGTGTCTATTGCTGATTGCAAATCTATTTTCAATAGAACAGATGTGCAAAAACGAATCACAAAAACTACTATTGAGGGTTTCATTCTAAAAGCAGTACAACTCTAGTTTTATTATTTTTTACTATAGAGCAAAATTCGCTCTCTACACCAAACGTAAGTAATGCGGCTTTTTATTTTTATTACATCGAAATTGCTATCTTTGTAGTTTAGTGGTTAGTTTATTCCGCTCAAATCATGAGTTTCCGAGTTTGATTCCCAAATGGATTAATTATTATATGGGATTTGCTGAGCAAAATTTCAATAGTTAGTTAGTTAGTTAGTCAAGGGGTTGGTATGTTATTACTATAGATGCCACGAATATTCGGATGATAGGATAGGACACTTTATGATAAATTCATGCTTTTAACCGCATTCTTTGGTATTCGGTATTTGATCAAATATTACAAATTGTTCGGCCGAACATTGAATACCTAATTACGAGAAAAATTCGCACTTAATACTCAAAAAACATTTTAACAAGAAACATCGCAATTAATCCTTAAAGTTTATCAGTGGTGAGTTGTTGTGAATGAACATTTTTTTCAGTATTTCTTGATACGGATTATTCATTGGACAATCACATAGACAATATTTTTAGCAATATAATATAAAAAATACAGCAAAAGTTACTCACTTTGTCACAAACAAAAAATATGTTTCGTAACATAATTAACACGTAAGTGAAACTTATGCGCCGCCGAATATTCGATATTCGGCTAAATCACTTTCGTAGCATCTCTAGTTATTACCTCCACTTGAGATAATTACCTTGCTGGAGCAGTCAAAGCTGTCAGTCTCGACCATTGCATGTGATGGTGGTTAATAGTTGGTAAAATGCTGGGATATAGATCTTTTCTACGAACTGGAATAGGTAAATCATGGTGATCCAGTTGAATACGTTAGTCTGGGTCCCTTTTGTAAAATAAATCCGCCATCCATTCCGCCAGACGGATCGTAAAATGCAAACGATTGGCTATACGTGTCACTACCATCGTAACTACTAGGTGATAGAGTTCTGCAACGAGCAAGACTCCAGTATTTGGTATCACCTTCTTACCTGTTTTTGTTGCGATAGCATTAATGTTTTGTTATTGTCGTGTTCCGGTTTGAAGTATAAAATAGCATGTGGCATCGTCATTTCGCCGCAAGGATAACAATGCATCATTAACATCTTTGGTGTCCATAGGCAATGTTTTCACTTTCCATCAGGAGCGTCATCTACTTGTTTGCAATCAAATTGTACACACAAAAAATCAATATTTTTGTGTGTACATTTAGTTCGACTCATTCGGCAATGATGTTATGATTCTATAATATTTATTAATCCTGACTTTATAAGTGTATGCTTAAAGTAACAAGATAAGTGTAATTGTTTAATATTTTAATTGTTTTTCAAAAAATGTATATAAGTGTATGCTTAAAGTAACAAGATGAGTGTAATTGTTTAATATTTTAATTGTTTTTCAAAAAATGTATAGGTTTTTTATATTATCATTTTTTAGTTATATCTTTTTTATACCATATAGCAACTAGCAGATCTCTTCTGATGGAAAGAAATAACCATCGCCTGTAAACACCAAAGATGTTAATAGTGCGTTGCTATCCGTATGGCGGGGAGTTAATGCTACTTGCTTTAGTACCAAACCGAAACACGATAATGACGAGCATTGACGCTATTACGACAGGAATAGAAAAGGTGGTGGTACCAGACCCGGGAGAGAAACTCTACTATCTAGTATTCACGATATTAGTGTTATAGATGGTCTATTCTTCATGGCGACCTGGACCAACACCGAGTTATATTTGTTTCCAATAAAATATTCAATTCTTCAATTGTTTTAAGTTGGCAAATGTTGCCATTACAAAATTCCATAGCTTGCCATTTGTACCCAATACATTCTGTATGTGGTTCAATAAAGATAAATAAATAAATAAATTCTGGAGTAATTATATTTATTTTTATGTATTTATATTTTATATGTATTTATATTTTATATGTATTTATATATAAATAGTTTTACTAAGTGCCAACAATATTCAGTATTAAAAATATTTATTTAAGCAGGTTTTTTTTTGATACTCATTTTGTTTTATACGACGAACCTCGTTAATTTTGGTCGCCTTTTTAGTTTGGCCTCGATTACTTTATATATATATTATCGGATTTGTGATTTCATTTCATAACTGTAGTTGCGGAGTGTCGGTCACTTTTTGTTGGTCTCCTTTCAATATTTGTTTTCATTGTTTGACCGTTAATTTGTTATCTGATTTTGCATTATCATTCTCCACTTGTTCATGAACGTTAACGTCTTGACTGCTTTAGCTAGTCTATAATTTACTGTTAGTAAGTTTGGTTGTGTAATTGTTATATTAATGAAACGCAAAGACTAAATTGAATTGACAATTTGAAAAACAATTTGAAAAACAATTGAAAAGAAAATTGAATTCTTTACAGTTGTTTCTTAACATTTTCAATTTTTCAAAAATGTTGAGTTACACTGGTTTATATATGTGACCATTAAAGGAACGATCCTTTATGGTTTTTTTCGGTAGCATAATATAACATTGCTGGAGAAGTAATAAAATTCTAGTGTTTCGGAGAGTACTTAAAGCTGTTGTGTATAATGTGTATGTAATTACATAATCTTAGAATCTGATTACGTTTAAGCCTGATTTTTTTTTACAATTATTGACTCCCCCTCCCTCATGTTAGCAAAATTAAGCAAATCACTTACCCCCTTGCTTACGTAAACATTTTTAAATTTATTTAAAAATCTGTTCCTTAGTTTTGTGATTGACTCACGAGTAACAGTTTTTTAAGTTTAAATGTAAGTAATAGGGTTAAGATAAAAGAGTTTAACGCCAACATTTAATGTAGAAGCAGTAAATATATAAAAAACTTGAAAAGTAAAAAAAACTAATTTTGCTGACATAATCACCATTTAGACCCCACCCTCCTTGTCATCAAAAATAAGCCAAGTGAAGACCCCCACCCCCCTTTAGTGCTTACGAAATACTTGAATGGCCCCTAAGCAAAGCCGTATGTCGCATTGATTTTTTCTTTAAAATAACTAATTATTAAAATCTTTTTTATTATAAGTCACCATAAAAGTAAGTGTTTCCTGCGATAAAAATGCACCTGCTATGATACTGGCGCGTTGCCATCCGTGTGGCGGAGATAGTGTTTTTATTGTCGTGTTTTGGTTTGGAGGTTAAAAGATGGTAAACATATTTTGCGTGTTGGATAACATCCTTACCATAGGAATCCCAATTGACACTTAACATGTTAGGTTTTTATAGAGGATGGTTGGCTCTTTCTATCAGGAGAGCCACCTGCTTTTTTTCGAAATAAACTTAAGCGGTTGGTCCAAATTACCGTTACTGCGAAATCAGGCATTTAGGGCGGGCAGAGTGCTCAGCAAGAGTTTAAATTAAGTGGGCTAAGAGCCTGCCCTAAGGGTGTCTCCTGTGAGACCGAAACTCGGCTTAGGGCAAGTATTTAGACGATGATTCATCCGCTTGTTTATTGTTCTATGATATATGAAAAACAAATTGCTATGATGAAGTAGACGATTGTTAACAAAGCTTTGATTTTTTGTTTGTTTGTTACAATTTGACTTATAAATTACTCGATCGATTTTAAAAATTCTTTCACAGCAGCATTGACAGCACACAACAACACTAGCAGTGACACACAAGGCTACTTTTTGTTCATATGTAAAGTCTTGAGTAACTGCTAGTCTATTATATAGAGGTAAAATTTGACTCGCTTGTCCCTATTAACAGTGTCAGATTTGCAAATCAGCAGTTTTAGGGACAGCCTATTAACAGTGTCGGATTTGCAAATCAGCAATTTTACAGGAGAGCGCGCCAAAGTTTAAATTGTTTATATTTTTTTAATTATAAGTAAAAATACAATGTACTTAATCTCTTGAATGCCCATTAATACATAGTAATTTATTGGAAACTTAAAAAATTAAAAAAATATAAACAATTTAAACTTTGGCACGCTCTCCTGTAAAACTGCTGATTTGCAGATCCGACACTGTTAATAGGACAGGCGTTGTTTTTTTGTTTATAATAGATAACCTCGAAATCTTCTAGACCGATTTTGAAAATTCTTATGTCAATATAAAACTAAATATCACTTAGTAACATGAGTTACTTTTTATCCGACTGAGTAAAGGGCGTGGATTACGCGAACGAAGTCGCGAGGAACAATCAGTATAAAATAAATTTTGACCGTAATGAAGTAACGTCAAATTTAAATAAAACTGTGGGATTTTGACATCACTGTTTCGTGATCTTTTGTTACTTTTTAAAATAAATTAAATGTACAAACGTTTGCATCGAGCGAACAAAAGAACTATCTAACTAGTAATTTTTATCGATATCAAATAAGTACTTTTTCAGTAGTATAATGCAGTCTTCGAAGTATGTTTTTCAATTTAAGCGTTACTTAATTGCGTTAGTGTATTTGTAAGTTAAATCGAATTTTGTGAATACAATACAGTATTTTCTTGTTTTTATTCTTCTGTTGTGAGAACTTCGGTGTGTTAAGAGTTATTGGCGCCCTTTTTTATATATGTATACCTTAAAAATAAAGCAATTTTATTAGAAGTTTTATTAAAAAATCTAACTCTAATCTCAAAGGTCGACAATGGATCTGCAAAGTCATTGGTATTGTAGTTGTGCTTGAGCGACGGTAGTTACTTACCATCAGAAGAGCCTGCCTAATTGCTCTCTATTCCATTAAATGTGTTGCTAAATATGTAGCAGATTTAATTAATAATTTTTTGAAATTTTAAATAATTACGACACTATAATAGGCTGTAGTCTCTGAAACAGTTATAGAAAAAGAAGGTAAATAAAGATCTTTCTTTTTCTTTTGCTTATAAAAGCTTACTATACTTACTACTTATTTTTGTGATTACAATATTCAGTGCGTTTAAGGCTTTTTTTAAAGTTTATTAAAAGAATTTATAATATGTTAATTCGTAAAAAAAAACTTTGGATTTTTTTTAAGACAATAAAGTGGAGTATGAAATTTGGCACAGTTAAAGTTCACATTGTTATGTACTGCAGAAACCGAAGATAATAATTATTATGAATACATTAAATTAATAAGAATAAACATACTACATTGATTTTACACTTTATTATATTTTGTTTATGTTATATCTAACACTAAACTGTCAGTAAAGAATATTACGTCCTGAAGATGCTTTAAAAAGCGAAACCGGTCGATAAAATTAAATAATTTAGTGTATAATAATAGTGAAATAAAAGTACAAGTGAGTGATAAACTAGTTTCAACTAAACATACTACATTGTGTACCCACATATTATATACCTACTTAACAATTTTCCTTACAACTGAAGTTAGTTGTCAATTTTATTGTTTAGCTGTGGTCCATTTTTGGCCACAGCCGAACGCTAGTATTAATAACGCTAGTACATCCTATATGTATGTATATTTTTGATTTGAAATTGTGAATTATTTTTTATATAATTGTGACATTAAACAATGGGTTTAATTACGTGCGCGTTTATTTATATAGACATGCGACGTTCCTTTGTTTTTATAAGAATGAAATATTAAATTATTTTTACTATGCAATAGTATCACATTATTATTTAATTCATTATCTGTATGTGTTTTAGCACTGATGCTAGGGAAAAATTTAAAAACTTTTTAAACATTGATAAACTTTGACACGACTGGATTTGAACAGCGATCATCTTACCAGATCATCATCTATAAACAATGTTGGACCGGGCCCTTTTTGAAGGATAGACCTGACTGTCGTTCTGCCAGGCAAGTCGTAAAAGGTCGTGACTATTAGGTGATAGAGTTCCGCACTGTCTCGCCCGAGTATATAGCACTACCGCCTTACATATGCCTAGGCAATAGCGTCAATGCTTGTCACTGTCATGCTTCGGTTCAAAGGGTAAGTAGACTTATGCATGTGGCATTGCCATCCCGCCACACGGACGGAACACAAGTTTGTTATCTAATATCTATAGGCGATGATTTATCTTTCCATCAAGAGAGCCATCTGCTTGTTTGCTATCTGATGATATACATAAAAAAAAACAAAAAACAAAGATGAATGTTGTGTTGCAGTCGTGTGGTAGAGATATAATACAGCAGACAGTCACTGCCACATGCATAATTTTACTACTTAAGCAAACCTGAGATCTCATAATCTAAGCCGAACAAACTAATCATTGGCGTGTATTTAATTTTTTATCTTAAAAACAAGTTGTAACCCAGTAATCAAATAAAGGAGAATATATGGAATCACTCGTGCGTCTCTTTTGCCAGGGGCATTGAATTACGTGACAAAAACGAACTGTCAGATCAATCAAATGTATTTTTTAATCCAATTGTAAAAAACTTTGGTGTCATAGTGTATGTAAATCGTATTTTTTGGAGTAAGTAATAATAAAGTGATTGGAAAGTGAGATGGCGTAATTGAGAGCTCACTGAACTCGGTATGCGTAGAATTATTTCGTATTCTTTTTTATCTAAAATATAAATCTTTCTTTTATTTTCTAATCTTTTTTATTTATCATTAGAAAACATGACAAGCATGGCAAGATATCTTTTCTGATGGAAAGGAAACCATCGCCTATAGACACCAAATATGTTAATAGTGCGTTGCTATCCGTGTGGCGAGATGGTAATGCTACATGCATAAGAGTACCGACTACTTTACCCTCCAAACCGGAACACGACAATGTCGAGCATTGACGCTATTGCGGCACGGATAGGTAAGGCGGTGATGCCAAGTAACCGGACGAAACGTTGCGGAACTCTACCACGTAATAGTAAGGCGACCACCATGACCTGGATCAGAGCTGTCCCACGCAAGGCCTGCGGAACGCTTGCGGTCCCGACTTGTAATTGTGCGGCCCGCTAAGTGGTTTTGAATTCACCACAACATACTTAAAAATTTATTGTCTTCTTCGTGCGCGTAAGATGTAAGAAATATCACTATAAGATAGGCTCGCCTTTTACAGTATTATGTTTTATTTAATAATTTTCCTTAACTGCGTTTGTATTTATGTGTTTTCCTATTTGAAAAGTGAGTTGCTTTTGCGGCCCCTCCGCGGCTCCTCTTGCGGCGAATGGTATCTGGCTTGGACAGCCCTGACTAGATAGTCACGATAGTAATTACACATTTAGACAATCGGTCGCCTCTTACGACTTTACTGGCAGAACGGTAGTTGGTCTATTCTTCAAAGGAGCTCCAACCAACACGGGGGATATTTATAATTATTAATGAGGTATTAAGCTTTTATTTATTACATTTTAATTTTTCTTTATTTTCTTTAACTGTCGAAAACTTATGACTGAACTTATGATGAAATTTATAAATATAAATATTTTGCATATTTAGCAGAACAATTGAAACAAGTTTAAAATAATCAAAAGTAGACACCTATTTCATTGCCAATATCCCAGTGTAATGGTCCTCTACCCACGTAATGGAAAGTGATAAATGTATCAATTGTGGATGAATACTGTACTAGTAGATACTTATTCACAATTACGAAGTAAATAGTGTCCGACTGTACGGTAACACATTTTGAGATTAATAGTAAAATCACTAAAGGTCCTATTACTTTACTCTCTTCAGACTGCAGATATAACCGCAATCGTTTGCGGCATTACGGCACGCGATCTCGCATTAAGTTTTTAAATAGCGATGGGAAAAATCTTATGAGTGCACCTAGTACATATTATATATATATAAGCTTATCGACAGCAAGCTTATTTTTGTGTTATAGCACTCACCCCGTGCTTGGGAATCTGAAAAAACCTTAAAAACAACAAAGAAAAATATCGACACGCGGGATTTGAACCTGCGACCATTTCCCTAAAGCCGGGACGCTCTTCCGCTGAGCTAGTGTCGACAGGCTCGAGGCGGCGAAATTCTTCTTTGCTATATGATCGATTACGTCGATTGTACTGATCGCTAGCTATACACAAGCAATTACTCGTGACTTCGTTCGCATGACCACAACTCAATACTTCCCCTTGCTCAGTTGGATAAAAAGTTACCTATGACACTTGTGGATAATCTAGCTTTTAAAATCTAAAAGAAATTTTTAAAATCATTCAAGTAGTTTTTGAGTTAAATCGTAAAAAACAAACAAAAAAATCAAATCTATCTTCTGTATAAGTTTAGACAAAAAAAATTGTCAAAGTATACTTTGGAAACTCTATTTACTGATTTCATAATTCCGTTTAGTACACCGCAATGGAAACCAATAAGCAACCAAGATTTTTGTCGTTTTTGGTATTTATTTCTAAAAGCGACATTATTAAGTTTAATAGTTGTTGCAATAATTAATCAGTCCTTATTTTATTAGTCCTTGTTTCATCAATTGTAATTGCCTTAGTAAAATAATTTTCAAATATTCGCACATCACATTATGGTAGAATATGTTTGTAAATTAATTATTTTTCATCAACTTCTCACACCCATATTTTTGCAAATAAATATTTTCGTTTTCATTTCATTTCATTTCAAAAATATAGTTTAGTTGTAGGATTGGTCTATTATTACTTAGTTTTGTACTTGCATAATTTTTAATATTGCACAAAAACGACGGTACTGTTAATGATAACACTTGGCAGATCAGAACATTCTACAAAAGCCACCACTTTTGTAGAATTAGCATAAGGATGGTGTTAGTCTGGATCTTCTTTTAAAGAAAATACTACTTGACTTCCTTTTAAAAGATCAAACCTGTAGGTAGATGTAATCATGCCTATGAGGTGGGAGAGTTTTGCAATTTTTTTTGCTCGGGTTTATTACAGTGTTACTGGTTGTCACTGTCGTATTTTAATCTGAAGGGTATCTTAAAAACGTACATATTATGTTGCTTTAACATCAGTGCAACAAGGATCCACTATTGTTGTTGTCAATGTCATTACGATCTTTAAATATATTAAAGACTTTGATGTTATGATGATGTGTAGGTAATGATTGACGCTTTTCATCGATGGTACAATCTCCTTTTTGCTGTCCCTTGATATATATTAAAGAAACAAAATCTAGTTTCAGGCAAGTATAAAAATAAATTATAAATTAACAGTTAAATAAATCATGTACTTAGAATCACTTGTACAGTGTCATACTATTACAATTAAAAAATGTTACTTTAATCAATTACATATTAAAGTAATTGATTAAAGTACCATCATATGAAATTGAATATTCGGTAATAATCTTCCAAAAAAATTCGCTTTAGTACTTAAAAAACCAAGTTTATGATACGCGGTTGTTGACACAGATGCAGTGGTGTCATGTGGCCGCGACAACAGTGTTGCGGGGTCCGGCATTAATTTCACAAAGAATCACATAAACTACTAAGGCTACTTGTTGCGGTGCGATTTGTAGGTCATCGGAATCGCACCTTAATGTGATCGTGAACTCTGAGAAAAACATCGATTCGTCTCTTCCACTCCAGTATATCCATCCACGTTCCATTCCGTTTTTGGAGCACTGAACTAATTTCCATTACAGCAAGTTCTATTTAATGTGCCATCTGTTGGTCTATAATCAATAAAATACTACTAATTACGTCAGTTAGTAGCGTGTTATTTCGACGTTTAGAATATGTAAAGTTATATACAAATAATTATTTTTATTTTTTGCGAAATAAATATGAATCAGGTTTTATCATCGGAAAACAAATCAGTAGTACTTACGAATCTGATAGTTTATTGGATATTAGCAATCCCATACCTAGTAAGAGTGTCTGATATTGACAATCCCATATCTAGTAAGAGTGTCTGATAGTGGGATATTAACAATCGTCTCGTTAAGAGTACTTTATTGACTTATATGTTGGTGACACAAACAAATCAGGAAACTCGCTGCTCCAGTCCGCTTAACTAATGCATGTAGTATTAAATGCCTACCAATGATTGTAACGTATCATTAACATATTTGGTGTTACATACAGATGATAATTGTCTCTTTCTACCAGAAGAATCTGCTTGTTTCTGCAATTTATCATTCGGACAAAAACATAAATTGTGAGCATTCAATTCTACAAAATTATAAGAAATAGTATTGTTTTAATAAACTATTTTATAATAACGTGCTATGGACTATAAACTATATTTTTCTAGCGCGCTATTTTATAGATTATATTAGAATATAGTCTATATAGTGACTTTGTATCATAATTTTAGCTACACGTTACAACGTGTAGCTGGAAAACTATGATACAAAGTCACGAACTACGCGATCTAATGAGCAATAATCGAAACGTGCTAGACCGTAGACGCTAGACGTTATAACTTGTAGTATTGTTCAAATAAACTATTTTATGATAGCGCGTTATAGACTATAAACTATATTTTTCTAGTGACTCATTTCAACGTCATACAGCGAGCGGCTAGCACGCTATGACTGAGTGCCAGGGTTGGATTTAGATACGTTAAAAAAGGTAGTACAAAAAAATGAAAAGGATAGTATTTATAAAAAAATTATAATACACTTTCATTATTTCTTTTTTTTTTATATCATAAGATAGCAAACAAGCAGATGGGTCTCCTGATGGAAAGAGTCAACCATCGCCTATAGACACCAAAGATGTTAATGGTGCGTTGCTATCTTGTGGCGAGGTCTAATGCCACATGCATAAGTTTACCGGCTACCTTACCCTCCAAACCGGAACACGACAGCGACAAGCACTGACGCTATTGCGGCAGGAATAGGGAAGGCGGTGGTACCAGACCCGGGCGAGACAATGCAGAACTCTACCACCTAGTAGCCACGATGGTAGTGACTCGATAGCCAATCGGTCGCCTTTTACGACCTGCCTGGCAGAACGGCAGTTGGCCTATTCTACAAAGGAGGCCGGGACCAACACGGCGAGAATTTCTAATTTAAGTTATTATGTAGTCATTAAAAATAACACCAGCAGCAGTTTTTGAATATTACTATTAGCTAGATCTTCATCCTTGGCATTTAATCTCATCAACATATCCTCATTAGGAATAAAATCAGTACAATTCCCACTTTTGCTAGGTACTGCTTTTGATAGCGTCACAAGACAATAATATGGCGTCTATGGATTGTGCTGCCAGTTTGCTTCTTATTTTAGTCTTGGTAAGGTTCACTTTACTGAATATTCGTTCGCAGTCGGCATTTGCATGTGGAAGTACTAAACAATCTAGGAGAAAACATCGCAAGATCAGAATTCGGTCGGATACACGCACGGTCGAAATATTCATATGACGTAAAACTAAGCATTCGGGAAAAAACTTTAAATTATAGTATTTTAGCGTACTATCCTTAGATGTGGATAGTATATAGTACAAAGGGCGAAATTATAGTATAAATACTATAATTATAGTACAAAATCCAACCCTGCCTTATGTTATAAATATAATACAACGCCATAAACTATGTTATAACGTCTAGCGTCTACAGCCTAGCACGTTACGTTACGATTATCTTTAACCGGTACTCGTTGCATGCTGTTCGCAATAAATTCAATTCATAGGCAAGAATTAGGATTCAATTTGAGTTTGGTAAAAAATAGAATATATGTTTTTATTCAAATACATACCATAATACGTTTAAATAAAAATGAACTGTCAATTTATCACTACGATCAATTTTCCTACGATAATCTTATGTGATCAATATTCACATCGTGTCGTGTCATTCTTATCGCGATTATCGTTATGATGCAATGTCCTTCAATGTTATACACACATTGTTTATCTTTTTGTTTTTTATGCTGAAACTTTTCTTAAACGTCTTTATTGATTCTTTATATAAGCATACATTAATAGTTTCCTTCGACTTTGCTTGCGCTCATACCATATCTCGTTGGAATGTTGGTGTCATATTTTACCGACCTGATGAATAAATACTAAATATTTTTTACGATGACTGGGACTAAAATGGGGTTGCTAACATACCACTGTCAGACCACGAGCAGCTACCTTCACTAAAATATTTTGTCCGACCTAGAAATCAAACCCAGGACCTCATGATCGAAGCTAAGTATTTGTGTACTAGCTGTTGCCAGCGACTTCGTCCGTGCGGCATTCGTTTACTCCGCATAGCACCTCCCCCGTAGGTGATAGCGTGATAATATGTAGCTTATATGTTGACCCGACCTGTTAGTAATATTCATGCAAAATTTGAAGTAAATCCATGCAGTACCTTTTGAGTTTACCCCGGACATACATACAGACAAACAGACAAAAATTCTAAAAACTATATTTTTGGCTTCGATATCAATTGTAGATCACGCCTCAAGTATTTTTTAAAAAAAATATTCAATGTACAGTTTTGACTTTCCTACGATTTCATTATATGGATAGCGACGTGGCAATCATATATTAAAAAGTATCAAAGAAATGTATTTGTTAACTGGCTTCAAGAAAAGAGGAAGTTCTAAATGAATAAACTAGGAAATTTCTACTTTTGTTTGAAAGAGTATATTTAATACTTCTTGTTTGATTCTGTATAAAATTCGGCTGTTGAATCGTGTCGAATTCACAACCAGTGCACCCACGATTAGCCGGATACTTAATCCCACAATGTGATAGGTAGGCAAACTTGTCGCCAAAAGGGCACTCATCTAATATCGGGCAACTTTGTTTGTATCAGAAATCTGTTAAAACAAATTTTTGATTTACCCGACCCTGGAAGCGAACCCGGGACTCCATATAGTCAACACCGACACCGGATCTCTAGACCACAGAGGCGATTATGTATGTAATAAAGTTTTATTGAATATATTTTGAAAATGTATTGTTTTGGTATAAATTATTGGTTATATCTGTTTGTCCAGCTAATATTTCATACATATATAAACACTTGCAAAATGCTTGACTCCTTCGTACAGGAAAGTGAAAACATGATTTCATAAACTAAAACCCAACTACGTAAAACTCGTGTTTTGATAAATATGAAACATGTCACCTTCAGACGATTCAAATATATCCGATAGTTGAAGATTTGTAAACATAGTCTTCATCTTTTGCATTGTATGCCATAATTCGTTGGACAGTGGGAATCAATGGCGAAGATAACATCACCCAATCCCGGTAAATTACAATACTTATTTCGATCTTTTTTATGTTACTTGGATAGGCAGACTGGCAGACGTGCCACCTGATGGTAAGTGGTCGACGTCGCCAATGAACATAAACTAGTTTACCTGGAACTGGCCTAGGTAACTCATTTATGTGTTCCTGAGACATAAGGTGTGAAGTCTCGGTGCCAGTAATTACACTGCCTGTCTTGCCCTTCTCTCCGAAACACAACAAAGTTGTTTCACAGGAGAAATAGGCAAGATGGTGGTACCCATGCAGCCAGGAGCTGTGCCGCGACAGCGCATCCCTCCCACCGGAAAAATCTATGGTGATTAGACATATAATATCACCTAATTCGTTACACATTACGACATAGTTAAGTAATGTCCAAACTTTCAAACATAACGTTGTAATTTGTGAAGTATTACGAGTTGTTATACTTGTAACTTTCAAAGCCTCATAAAAGGCAAATGTAACACTTAGGACCGCTAATTGAAAAGGTCACGAACGTAAATATGGCTAGTTGATAGAGTACCGTTATGTTTGGTGTGCTGTTGGAATCTTTGCTTTCGCCTTAAATACTGTGTACTATCCTCGTGTTGGTCCGGACACCCTTTAAAGTATAGGCTATGTGCCTCTCTACCAGGCAGTTCGTAAGAGGGAACTCTTGGCTATGCAACTCACTGCCATCGTGGCTACCAGGTGGTAGAGTTCTGCATTGTCTCGCCTGAGTTTGGTGCTACTGCTTTACACATTTTGTATTTTTAAACAAAAATTGAATAATAAAATATTCATTGGTATAAAAATCCCAAGATGCACAATCAGTGTCTCAAAAACGTCCTCTAAAAATGTGCGCACAATTTTGAACTGTGCGATCACTTCAAATAGAATCGCGCACCGCCAATTTTATTACCTTTTGTACATTTCTTTTTAAAATCAACTAAGTGTAAATCTTGTGCTTGAGGTTGGATATGCAAAAACATGTTTTTGCTATATCTATAACTACTTATGTGAAAAGCGCGACAGTTTTGATTGTCAGTTTTGTTCGGGACTGTGCATCTTGGATTTTTTATATCAATGAAAATATTTTATAAATTTAGGCATTGGTTTGCGTAATCCATAAATCAACGAAGTCAAGGATTTAATTTGCAAACTTCCAAGTGTGCTACTGTGATGTTACTGAAAAAAACAAGCGATTAAAGAAATGGAACAAATTCACCGTAGACCCAGCAAGTAATATATACTTTTTAATATCATAAGATAGCAAACAAGCAGATGGTTCTACTGATAGAAAGAAAAGCCATTGCCCATAGACACGAAATATCTTAGTGCTTCTCTATCCGTGTGATGTGATGGCAATGGCATAGGCATAAGTCTACCGGCTACCTTACCCTCCAAATCGGAACACGACAGTGACAAGTACTAACGTGGCGGTAAAGCGGTGGTACCAAATACCCGAACGAATCGTTGCGGAAATCTCCTAGTAGTCATCATGGTAGTGACACGTATAGCCAATCGGTCGCCTTTTACGACCTGCGTGGCAGAACGGCAATTGATTTATTCTTTAAAAAACCTAGACCAACGCTTTTCAGCATGAGTGTAGCATACCACTACTAAATAGTACTAAGTTGTATATTAAAACTTACAACTGCCAATCAAATAAATTACAAGTACATGGTACTTTTCAAATCCTTGTAATTTGCTTAACTTTGACAAACATTAACAAATACTACGCAATTGACATATTATTAAAACATTATACGCTATTGAATTTATAAGAATAAATATCGAATGGCCTTGTGCCTATTACCAGAAGTAAAGTGTACTCTTAATTCCTATTGAGAAACAGATGTCAATAAACGACGACTTGAGTTTGTCATTGAGGTCTTAAATGGTAGGTGATGTGTGAATTTGAATATGTATTGTTTGCGTGTATAATATTACTTGTCATTTAACTGTGAATGACAATGTAATATTTTGTGAAACAATCTGTCGTGAGACTTGCAAGTTTTTGTCAACAAAAGTGTGAAAATGTTGGGTTATTTTTTATATCATGGGATAGCAAGGAAGCGAATGGTTCTTTTGATGGATAAAGATAACTAATTAAAAAAAAATGATGTGGTGTCGCGGGACACCAGGTAGGAACGAACTTCCTTCGGCTAAACGGCACTACTCGCTTGTGTACGCGACTGTCGCGCCTGCGCACGTCTCATTTAACGCTTTTATTCCACGCATTTTTCTTACGGTTTTACTATCACATTTTTTTCAGTTCGGTCGCGCAGCAAAATCCCTATCCCCTCCAAGCCTGCCGTAAGGAACTTCGTTCCAATATCAACCCGTGTTTGTTTGGACCCACTTTGAAAAATAGACCATATACCATTCTGTCAGGAAGTTCTTAAACGTGTCCATCATAGCATCGTGACTACTAGGTGGTAGAGTTTCGCAACCTCTTGCTTGGATTTTAATAGTACCGACTTAATATAGCCGCAACAACGTCAACGCTAGTCACTGTTGTATTCTAGTTTGGAGGGTAAGGTAGCCGGTGCATTTATGGACGTGGTATTATTATCCTGCCACATGGAAGACAACACTCTATCACCATCTGTGGTGTTGTTTATGGGCGACTTTCCATCAGAAGAGCCATCTGCTTGTTAACTATAAGACCGCCTCGTTGGTCGAGTGGTTAGCGACCCTGGCTACGCAATCAACGGGGCTCGGGTTCGATCCCCGACTGGGACAAAAATTTGTGTGACAAGCATAATGTTTGTATTTCCGGGTTTGGGTGTTTATTAAATATATTCTGGCATTTATATATCAGGTAATTCTATGTATTAGTATCGTTGACTAACACCCATAACATAAGCAAATAATTTGCTTACTTTGGGGTTAGATCAGTAAGTGTTATTTAAAAAAAAACTATCTTATCACATACAAAAAAGGACGATGGTAACATACCAAACGCCAGACTCTTTGCTGCTAAAGAGATTTTGAAAATATTATTTATATGACTGCTTAGTGGTCTAGCAAATCTTATAATATAAAAAAAGACCAAGTGGTGCCATAGGAGAAAAAAAGTAGTGTAAGAAATAGAATAAAATCAACGAAGGTCCGGAAAATACAAAAGACCCCAGTGGGCAAATAATACATCCTCGATAAAAGCACACAGTATACGCACGTTTCACTTCACAGCGTATTTACAGCGTTTACGAAGAAACGAACACTACTTTTCTCAACTTGAGTCTTACTTAGTGAGAGAAGTAATATTTTTTTCCTTTGGAATCGCAGAGTTCACTCCTTTGCAACATTGCGAAATAGATCTCATCTTTGACCTCAATGACACCTTTTCGCGACCCAGGAATTGAAGTCTGAATAGACAAACGCTAGGCCTTTTAATACTCTTACTTTATCTTTATAATAGCATTCACAAGTTACACCACATATTTTTCACAGTGATCACATCTTAAGATAAATTCTACAGAAATAATGAGGGCTTAAGGATTAATCGTATATACCTTTTGTAACGAACTCATTGTTGCAATGTGATTGATGGAACGGCATCAAAGGCCGACGATTTGCCAATTTCTAATAATTGGTGAAAGTGTTAAATCTCCAATTCCTAATAAGTGAAGAGAATTGAATGGACTTATAGAAAGGTATTTAACTCGATCAAAGCGAAATATTATTGTCTTTAGCATTAGTAAAAAATAACGTCAATTTGAGTCTCTTGCGGGGTAGACAATGTTAATTATTAATGCCATGCTCCTTTATCAGTAAAACGATTCCTTTTAGTTACGAGTAGTAACATTTTCTACGAGGCGTAAGCTAAATCTGTTTCTGTAAATGTCAAATTACCAAATGTCCAAACCATTGGTGGATCACCTCGATATTATTAAATTGGTTGCTAATGATTATTGCTACGAATGACGGGTCGTTGTTTATAGGAACCCATCCTTGTATGATATTAATGCCGGCTTTGCTATCTTCTAGTCTACTTGACTAACTATTATTCTACGAGGCTATTATTACGTGAGAATTTAATGGTTAACAGTTTACCAGACTCCGGGCTGCTAGAAAGTTTATGATTCAATCAATTTTTTCAATTAATCCATACTGTTAATCTACAGTTTGCAAAGAAAACCCTGTCCGATCGTCAAAGGCATTACTTGGTAGCGTATACAAACATATTTGTGTCATTATTTTATGGATATTTATTCATAAATTTTCAAAATATTTGCTTGATTTAAGGGAAGTTGCTCAATTTTAGTACTAAACTACAATATTCTTCTTATTTTAATAAAAATATTTTTTTTTTGATAATGTCATTGACCTACCTATATACCTTTTTCAGATCGGACAGGATTTTCTTTACACCCCGTATATTAACATTATAAATGCGAATGTTTGGACAGATGGATGGATGTTTGTTAAACAATCACACAAAAACTACTTAATGGATTTGGATAAACTTTGGAACAAAGATAGATAATGTCCTGGAGTAGCACATAGGCTTTTTATACCGAAAAAATGAGTTGTTCCTGCGAGATTCATCAGAAACGTTTAATATGAAGCAGGCTGCACGTTGCAGCTATTATTATAAACTAGCGACCTGCCCGCGGTTTCACCCGCGTAGCTTTTGTTCCTGTGAGAATATCGGAAAGTTTTATATAATAAAACCTTCCTCAAGAATCAATCTATCTATTAAAAAACTGCATCAAAATCAGTTGCGTAGTTTTAAAGATTTAAACATACATTGGGACATAGGCACAGACAGAAAAAGCGATTTTGTTTTATACTATGTAGTGACGCAAAAGTCTTTCTGTTAAATTTACTCGGCTAAACCTTTGAACCAATTTTGAATAAATTTAACATGGAGATACTTGAAGGTCTGGAGTCAAACTTAGGCAAACTTTTTCTCAAAAATTAATACCAAAAGGGCTGAAATAGAGGAAGAGTGTTTGTATGAAAAACTTTATCGAAGACATGTTAATCTAGTTGTGAGCGAAGTTGCAGAGGTCAGTTAGTCAAATCCATTTCTAATATGTGTTATAAAGGCGGAAGTAACTCTGTCTCTTCTTCATACCTGAACCACTGAACTGATTTGGGTGAAATTTGGTACAAATATAGTTTGAAACTCGATAAAGGACATGGGATAGTTTTTATCCCGGAAATCCCACGGAAACAGGAACTATGAAGTTAAAACCACGGGACTGTCTATCTTTTGATGCGGACGAAGTCGCGGATACAACTAGTAGTAAATATCACAGATCGCACATATAGTAATAGACACGGTGTTGGGTGGAAAACGTGGTGCCGCTCATGATGTCTAATGAAAATGTCAAACTCTTGTAGATTTATCGTAAAATAACAAAAGTACCTTAAAAAATTAAACTGACTTCAAATATCTGTCAACTACACCCATATCTCAAAAACTGCTGAAATGTTTTTAATGAAACTTTCACTGTTTCGAATATAACTAAATTGAATCGAAACGAATTATCTCAGTAGGATTTTAATTCGTGAGAAATTCGTGAAGAACATACGAACAAACAAAAATACAAACATACATAAAATTACGAAATTTAGTTCAAGTGCTTGGACCCCTAATCAAATATTTATTCAATTCCAACAATATCACATACATACATGTCAAACTGACAACCTTTGTTTTTTTCGTCGGTTAAAAATAAAAATATGCCATTTTGTGCTGTTTTATCATGTCGAATAAAAAACGGGGTTAAAAATTGCCCTGAATTGATTCGATTTCATCGGTAAGTATTATTAACTCTGTGTTTCTGAGTGTAAATGCTACATCAACAACCTAAGAAATACCTTGAAAGGCGTATTCAATGTAATCCGCGATAAATATAGTTCTAAAGAAGGTGTAAAAGCCAAAACTGACTGGTTGAACGTAAAATGAATGGAGTATTAAAACAAAACACGTATAATTTCAACTTAGTAACGAATGATGAATTGTTTAAAGTTCTATACCATGACATAAGTCCTTGAATTCACAAAACGTGTCAATGTTTTATGGCTTTACGCTGTTTTGAGGATTTGAGTAACCATGGCTTTACGGCACGTTAAGATTGTGTTCCAAGTACTGACATGGCCTTCTTAACAGATTCAGTTGAATAAATGTTGTTATTAGTTACATGTTTTAGTCATTATTAAAATGTTTGTAGTTTTAAATGATTTGCCATATGCTAGGTGATGGTGTAGTTTCGGTAATATAATTTGAGGCATGTAGATGCTAGGTGATGGTGTAGTTTCGGTAATATAATTTGAGGCATGTAGATGCTAGGTGATGGTGTAGTTTCGGTAATATAATTTGAGGCATGTAGATGCTAGGTGATGATGTAGTTTCGGTAATATAATTTGAGGCATGTAGATGATAGGTGATGGTGTGGTTTCGGTAATATAATTTGAGGCATGTAGATGCTAGGTGATGGTGTAGTTTCGGTAATATAATTTGAGGCATGTAGATGCTAGGTGATGGTGAAGTTTCGGTAATATAATTTGAGGCATGTAGATGCTAGGTGATGGTGTAGTTTCGGGACGACTTTCTAGGAAATTGCGTGTAATCTCTTTATTATAAATGCAAAATATTTTCAATCAAAAACTATTATTATCAAACAGGTTTAGCTTACATAAGGATTATCAGGGCATTTGTATATATTCTTACTAGTTGACCCGGCAAACGTTGCTTTGCCATATAAATTATTGAATTTAAAAATAGGTGTTGATGGTAGAAGGGTAAAAATTTAGGGTTGTATGTATTTTTGTACCACATTATAAAAAATAAAAAAAAAATATGTTCAAAAATTAAAAATAAATATTGGGGCTGGACAACCCTTATCACTTAGGGTTATGAAAAATAGATAGTAGCCGATTCTAAGCTCTACTGAATATCCATATAAAATTTCATAAAAATCGGTCAAGCCGTTTCGGAGGAGTATGGTAACTAACACTGAGACACGAGAATTTTATATAAAAGATATAGCTGAAAGATAGATCTCGAATATATTCATAGATCTGGTTTAATTTTATATGATAAAAAATCTTCCCCGTGTTGGTTCCGGGCTCTTTTGAAGAACAAACCAACTGCCGCCAACAAGCAACTGCTTGTTTGATATCTTATGATACAAAAAAAAACAAATATGCAGATGACTTCCCTTAAGGAAAGAGATAACCATGATGAATGATGCCATGTGTTGGGCTCGGAATGCCACATGCGTAAGTTTAATTAGCCGGAATACTTACTCTCCAAAACGGAATATGACAGCGACAAGTACTGATATTATTGTGTCCGAATTAGGCGGTGGTACCAAAACGCGGGTGCAGAAGACGTTACAGAATTCTACCACTTAACAGTCATGATGGTAGTGACACGTATAGCCAATCGTTCGGTTTCTACGAACTACCTGGCTAATGGCAGGTGGTGTATTCAGAGGGCTGGGCCCAATATGTGGTTTTGTCGATGTTGAGATTATTTCATTTAACTTTATATGCGTTTCAATGCATATGTACATGTTTTTATAATCTCGATTATGCATGTTTCATTATGCTTCCCCGTGTTGGTCCCGGGCTCCTTTGAAGAATAGACCAACTGCCGTTCTGCCAGGCAGGTCGTAAAAGACGACCGGTTGGATATACAAGTTACTACCATCGTGGCTACTAGGTGGTAGAGTTCTGCATTGTCTCGCCCGGGTCTGGCACCACCGCCTTGCCTTTTCCTGCCGCAATAGCGTCAGTGCTTGTCACTGTCGTGTTCTGGTTTGGAGGGTAAGGTAGCCGGTAAACTTATGTATGTGACATTAGACCTCGCCACATAATAGCAACGCACCATTAACACCTTTGGTGTTTATAGGCGATGGTTGACTCTTTCCATCAGAAGACCCATCTGCTTATTTGCTATCTTATGATATAAAAAGAATACAATCCCCCCAAACAGATAGTAATACACCATTAACATCTTTGTTGTCTATAGGCGATGGTTGTGTCTTTCCTTAGTTTAAGTACATACTTAATTGTTTTATTTTAAATTTTTACAAACATTATGTAAACTACAAAATAATATTCTATATTTATTGTTTGCTGTTATAGTTGAAATATATATACTGTGAAAATGTGATACTAATAAATATTTTTTATCTTATCCTTCAAGACAGCCATTTGCTTGTTTGCTATCTTATTTAAAAAGAACTCGTATGTGACATATCTCCTAAGCATGTTCTAAGCGGGCAGAATATGGCAAAGATGTGCGTTATTGTCACACGTAATGTGATGAAACTTACAGGAAAAATGTTGAATAACTCCATCCTATTTTAAACAAGTACAATTAAATTTAATTGTATTTTACACTATCATATGATAATAATGTATTTAATTAATATTTATGTAGAAAGCGTAATACAGTATAACAATAATATAATTTATCAATAACTAATAACGAATTAATAAAACAATAAGGCAACTAATAATAAACAAACAAGTAACTATGCAATTAAGGTGGAACTTAATTATAATAAGTAATAATAAAGAATACGAAGTTATATCAATAAAGTTTAAAAAAAAAGTTAAAAATTTTTTAAAGTAGAAATAAAGTTGATAGATAGAGATCTTTGATATATGCATCAACTTTATTTCTACTTTAGAATAAGCAGTAATAACTGATTGAAAAAGAAAAAAAACTATCACATATAGTATAGGATCCCAATAGAGATCGACCTTCACCGAGCTGGTTAATGAATCAAACATATTTTTTATATAATTAATTTAATATATCAAAAAATATGTTACATATGGATTGCCTATCAAATTTCGGTCCTGATATTTTTAATTAATTTTTGGAAAAAAAATTTTTTAATATTTCATCGGTGTGGTTAATAAATAAATTTTACACCAATCAAAAGTATGCTTGCATAAGTTTCATCCATTAACCACGCCGGTGCAAATTACTAGTATCGACTTACCTATCTGTTCATACCTGGCAACCCAAGGGTTGTGACAGAAAAAAAATAGGCAACCTAACTTTTGCATATACTATGGGTTACGTACTTTCGATTGGTGTAAAATTTATTTATTAACACACCGGTGAAATTAAAAAAAAAAAACATTTTTTCAGAAATTAATTAAAAATATCCTGGACTGAAATTTGATAGGCAACCCATATGTAACATATTTTTTGATATATTAAATTACATAAAAAATATTTTTGATCCATTAACCAGCTCGGAGAAGGTCGGTCTCTATCGGGATCTTAGACTATTAGCAAAGGAAACTTGACATCGGTGTTAGGTCGAAATATAAACGACCATAAAACCCAGTCCTAAATAAAATTACTTGACCTTTTGACCAAATCAATAAACAATTCTCACACTTCGATTAGGATCATGGCGAAGTTTTCGGCTTTAATTTGCCTTTTAATTACAAACCGTGGTGCCGCTAATTGTAAATGCACCGCCATTGTTTCACTGTCGGCCCAATTGTGCTCCGGTTAAGTCAATTAGCACTCTTCACTCCTGCTGCAGCATGGGAATAAGGTCATTCTATTGCAGATGAATTGTGAAATATAGTACATCAATCATCAAGTAGCTTTGAAGTTAAGCTTTGTGACCTTTTTTTTTAAAATATGAATCAAGAAGGTGATGTTCAATCATTAAGATGAAATCATCGCCTCATGATGGATCTTCAGTCATTAAGAGAAAATCATTGCCTGTAAAGAACGAAAATATTACCATGCATCGCATGTATAAGTTTACCAGCTACCTTTTCCTCCAAACCAGAACTTGAGAGTGACAGGTTCTGACGCTATTGCGGCAGGAAAAGGTAAGGCACTGGTACCAATCTCGGTCGAAAGACTACAGAAGCGTACCACGTTACGTAATTACGAGGTTAGTTAAGTGGCGCTGGGCTCAGGTCCTTTAATGCCCTGATTGATAATAGATTGAATCGATCAAGGAAAAAAAATATTGACATGTTTTCGATACAAAAAAATAGATTTTCGAGCCAAGGAAAAAGTTTTACTAGCCCGCAACTTGGTTGATGTGTTTTTGTCGTCCATGAATATAAAAAATTATATAGAGTTGGTCAACCTATCTACAAATCGGGCACATGTCGGCGAAATATATAAAAAAAAAAATGTAAAAATAATGTTAGTACATTATATAACGAATATTTATATATCTTTACGGCAAATCCCTTATGGGATAAGCAGAGAGAATTAAATGTCATATTATATCACCGTCCAGACAGTCTTGCCTTGCTTCTTCTCTTCATGCAAACACGCCGATTTCCGAGACTCAGGAGTGTCATGAAAGTCGTCGGACAGCACCCTACCAATTTAATCATTATACTTCAGTTTTGGTCTCCTCTGGTACCTACATTTACCCAAATTCGCATTGTATATCTGTTTTGTTAATCTATCTGTAATTCTTTCAAAATATTTATCACAAGATTTGACACAAAAATTTAATGTTCATACAGACAGTACAGAATTATAAAGTAGTGTAGATTGCACAAGGTCATAAATGCGTACATTTAACCTTTATACTACATTTTAGCCAGCAGTACGTGCCTAAGTAGCTATGAGTTAAGTTCTATTCCGCACGCACTGCTGTTTTTATCGCAGCTTCAGTTTGAAATTAAGAAATAAACAAACATGCATTGTGTGTCAATGCAATCAGAATATGTTCGTTATTATTCATTCATTGTAATAAATACATTAAAAAAAAGTATCTTCACGCCCATATCCCCGAAGGGGTAGGCAGAGGTACAACATGTGCACCCACGCTTAGCCGAATATATTTGGTCCCACAAATGTGATAGGTGGCAAGCCTATCGCCAACCGGGCACTTTCCAATCCCGGGCAACTTTGTGTTTCTCAGAAAACTGAAAAAAACATTTTTTTTATATGCCCGACCCGGGAATCGAACCCGGGGCCTCATGTGGTCAACGCCAACGCAGGACCACTGGACAAATACATAAACCTAAAAAAAGACAAATCCCAAACCACAAAAATCATAATAATTGGTCTAGCCGTTCTTGGGTTATACTACCCAAGTATTTTCCCCCGTGTTAGCCCGGGCTGCTTTGAAGAATAGGCTATCTGCTGTTCTGCCAGGCAGGTCGTAAAATGCGACCGATTGGCTATGCAAGTCACTACCATCGTGGCTACTAGGTGGTAGAGTTCTGCATTATCTCGCCTGGGTCTGGTACCACCGCCTTACCTATTCCTGCCGCAATAGCGTCAGTGCTTGTCGCTGTCGTGTAATCGTGTTTCGGTTTGGAGGGTAAGGTAGCCGGTAAACTATGCATGTGGCATTGGACCTATCCACAAAGTAGCAACGCACCATTAATATCTTTAGTGTCTATAGGCGATGGATGACTCTTTCCACCAGGAGACCCATGTGCTTGTTTGCTATCTTATGATATAACAAAAAAAAAATCATAATGCAGGGGGCATTTGCAGAGGGTTTCAGGGAAGGGGGGGGGGGGGGGGGGTGATAAAACGATATCTAGCTAGATCGCTAGCTAGATCGCTTTATTTCAAATGGTTGTAGACAAGTCTTGCGACCGTGTACCCGTGTTGACAAGCCTACGTGTAGCCCACCCGCTCAAGGCGCGAAAAGCAATTTTGTTTCAAAACTTTGGGAAACGCTGCGTTATTAAAATTTGACCAAGCTGTAAATAATATAATAATGCATAATTCATTTCATAAATTAAAAATAAATACGGCGTGTCACGGTTAAGAAACCGCTAATTACGAGGGCTGGGTTACGTCATCGTAATTTCAAAAACTGACCTAGTAATGTTGTAAATACATGAGCAAGGTCATTCATTCAACGAAATCTATACAATACTTATTGTTTTCACTAAGTATTGAGTTGCGAACAATAGTCTTGATGCTAGGCTGGATAAAGAATTGATTAGTGCCTAAATATTTTTTATATTTTGGTAGCGGAAACCTGTGATTTCGTCTGCGTTCAATATGTTAACCCATGTTGCAGAACGCGTAATGCTTAAAAAATCGTAGTTTCTTAGATAAAGGCGTATGTAAAAACAAAAAACCGAGTTTGATTCAATCCGAAAAAAATATAGCCTGCTTCTTACGCAGTCGGGTAAAATGATACCACGTCATTCTTACAATTAAGTCGAATCTAATGATATTTCTAAAGCTTAAGTAAATCAATCAAGTTATTTGGTTACGGAGCGTATCGAAGAAATATATATACATACATACATACATCCCCGTGTTGGTTTTGGGCTCCTTTGAAGAATAGACCAACTGCCGTTCTGCCAGGTATTTCGTAAAAGGCGACCGATTGGCTAAGCAAGTCACTAACATCGTGGCTACTAGGTGGTAGAGTTCTTCATTATCTCGCCCGGGTCTGGTACCATCGCCTTACCTATTCCTGCCGCAATAGCGTCAGTGCTTGTCACTGTCGTGTTCCAGTTTGGAGGCTAAGGTAGCCGGTAAACTTATGCGTGTGGCATTAGATCTCGCCACAAGATAGCAACGCACCATTAACAACTTTGGTGTCTATAGGCGATGGTTGACTCTATCCATTAGGAGACCCATCTTCTTGTTTGATATCTTATGATATAAAAAACACATATATACATGCATACCTATACTCAAAAAACATAAATCTCCTAACGCTAAAAAACTTGAACGTCAAAAATTTGTATTGAAAGTCATTTTGTCGCATTCATTCAAACGCAATATTATGTATGTCCGAAAGAGATTGAATGAGAAAAACTTTAATACCAAGATTAAATATTTTACTTATATCTATTATTAAAATACTACATAACCCTTAATAATTACAAGCTCTGACGACATGGATAGCAACGCATTGTTGACATCTTCGATGTCTTTATATAAACTCTTTCGATCAATAGAGAGCCATGTGCTTGCTTTCTATCATAGGAAATTAAAAAAAACTATGCTTTCTTTTCTTAAATGTCTTTATTAAAAACGACAGACCTTAAACTCCTCTAGATTCAGTAGGTTACCCGTTACTTGAGCCTTAAGATTAGCCAGTAAAGTCTTTAATTAACTTAAAGCTAAAGGAAGCAACTTTGCGGCTTTATAGCAAAACATTCTTTGACTGCATAGATATGAGCGGAAAAAAGTCCATAAATGAGATCTTAATTGACGACATAAAAGGCTTAGATATGCCTTTGCCTATCTCACATATATAAAAAAATCGTTCGTTATTTATTGCCCCTGACAGTTGACTGTTAATAACAGTAAACTTTCGTTACAGTTACTTAAGTTATCAGAAGCAGACGTAACCGGTAAAGAGAAAACAAATCTGATTCACTTTCATTTCTGACTAGACGCGTTTTCAATATCAAGGTCGTTTAACGATTAAAGAATTGGTAGTTATTGGGAGTATTTCACTATACTACCATAAAAATAGTAAAAAATTTATCAGAGTTTAATAGCGATTACAATTTTGAAGTTTTTTCGTTACTATTAGTATAGACTAAGCAGTATTTAGAAACATGGGAAGAAAAACAGATATCTGTTGTCGTGATTTGTAAATCTATATCTATGTATATAAAAATCAATTGCTGTTCGTTAGTCTCGCTAAAACTCGAGAACAGCTGAACCGATTTGGCTAATTTTGGTTTTGAATTAATTGTTGAAGTCCAGGGAAGGTTTAAAAGATGAGAAAATATTGAAAAAAAAAGAATATTTAAAAAGGCAGAACAACGTTTACCGGATCAGCTAGTGTTTGATAAATTAGTGATTTTTGCAATATATTTATTATATCATAAGATAGAAAACAAGCAGAGGGCTATCTAGGTGGAAATAGATAACCATCGCCTATAGACACCAAAGATGTTAATGGTGCATTGCTATCCATGTGGTGGAGCCACATGCATAAGTGCATCGGCTAGGTACCTAACCGTCCAAACCAGAACACAACAGTTAAAAGCACTGACGCTGTTGCAACAGGAATAGGTAAGGTGGTGTTACCAGACACGGGCGAGACAATCTTGAACTCTACAACTCTACCACATAGAAATGTTATGCTTGATTATATGTGAGTATGTTTTACTTGATTGTTTAAAGGCAATGGAAGGATTTAATCATTGGAATTAAGACGTTTTTGTTCTATTTTTTTAATTATTATTTCTTCAACCATAAGATAGCAAACAAGCATAATATGGCTTCTGATGAAAAAAAAGACGTGTGGCACTCGGAGACTGCCGCGGTAAAGTTATTGCATAGCATTTTTTATCAACTTATGCAATTACAATTATATATTTATTTTATTTATGCAGTATTTTTTCTTTGTTTATTCATATTTAAAACACTTTGTACACAAATTATACGAATACAGATATTCACTGTTGTACGTAGATGACAAATACCTATACACCTATATACTTTCTCACAAACAGCTGATTACGGTAGTTTTCCAATACAACCAATGCCACCTAAAGGCGGGTTGCTGAACTAAAGAGACAAGCGTGATATTTAAAAAAGTCATTAAAAGTTCTGGTATTTATCGATAGATGGAAAATCAAAAAAGTATCACCGCTGTGCCGGTCGGAGTGGTGGGTGTTAGGTTTTTTTTCGTTACGGAATTTCTGGATTCGGTCTCCACGCTCAAGGCCCGCGATATAAACTATGCAGTAGCTTAAAAAACAACCATCGCAAACAGTCATCAAAAAAAATTTTTTTTCCCCACCATTGAAATGAAAAACCTTATATAACCTTTTATTTTTCTATAATTCAGTCTAAAAACGTCCCTACGACGCTGAGTAATTACCCATTCAGCATCTTGAGTTCCCCTACTAAATCGTTCGCGTCTTACGAACTACCTGGAAGAATGAAATTTTTTTGTCTTAAAGGCGCGTTAATGAAAACCATATACAAAATAAAAAAGATATATATTTTTTACAAATAATTAACGCATGACACTGATTTTAATTTTGTTGTGAGGATGAAAATTGATCTCTTCGTATTTCGTTAATATTATTTATTTTTATCATCTTGGCTTAAGAGAAATCTTTTGTCATCGCTGGGATTAAGTGTTATATCGTGGTTATATAATTTAGACATGGTTACATAAATATTTATTAAATTTTACAGTGAAGTATCGATTTCAATGAAAAAAAATTAAAACCGAGAAATACCTTAATTAGTTTTGATTGGATGTTTACAAAGTGAAACAATGCTAGAATTAGTGTTATAATATATTTTTAACCTGCGGGCCTATGTATGTTTGAAGTTATACAACTTTAGACTGGCAAAGTAACAGTATTTTTTATAAAACAAATAAATATCAACGCCAGTTTTCTCATGAGCAAATCAAAACTTCAGTTTCAAAATATGTATTTACTGTTTTGAGTTGGGCGATGATCATCATCGTCGCATTTGCCATTTTAATTATATTTATGGTAAAATTTGAAGATATTTTTTTTTTTTATATCATAAGATAGCAAACAAGCAGATGGGTCTCCTGATGGAAAGAGTCAACCATCGCCTATAGACACCAAAGATGTTAATGGTGCGTTGCTATCTTGTGGCGAGATCTAATGCCACATGCATAAGTTTACCGGTTACCTTACCCTCCAAACCGGAACACGACAGCGACAAGCACTGACGCTATTGCGGCAGGAATAGGTAAGGCGGTGGTACCAGACCCGGGCGAGACATTGCAGAACTCTACCACCTAGTATCCACGATGGTAGTGACTCGATAGCCAATCGGTCGCCTTTTACGACCTGCCTGGCAGAACGGCAGTTGGCCTATTCTACAAAGGAGGCCGGGACCAACACGGCGGAAAATATTTTTGCTGTATATTGATTGAATTGGTATGAAAAAATTGGATTGATTGGATTGGATTAGATTTACTTTCTTTACTATCGTGACTCCAGTTAGGCAGGGTGCGAAGTCTCACCTGTCGAGTTCAGGATTGATAAGGTAGCTCGTAAAATGTGCAGCGGTACTACAGGTGATAGTTATATTTTTCTGTTAGAGGAACAATCTGCTTTAATATAATTTATACTTTCCGTCGTCGCCACTTGGTGATACTGTATCATATTGTTTTTATTAAACACTTGTACTGTTTCAGAATTATAATTTATTTATTTTACAGCCAACCGTTTTCGCTTATAACCATCATCTGGACTTTTAGTTTATATATTACTAGCTGTGCCCGCGACTTCGTTCGCGTGAAAAAAATTCTAAAATAAAAACCCGCATAGTTCCCGTTCCCGTGAAATTTCCGGGATAAAAACTATCCTATGTCCTTTCTTGGGTCTCAAACTATATTTGTACCAAATTTTATCCAAATCAGTTCAGCGGTTTAGCCGTGAAAGCGTAACAGACAGACAGACAGAGTTATTTTCGCATTTATAACATTAGTATGGATTTTATACAATATTTAACACACACACACACAAAGATAACAACTTAATACAAGTACCTTAGGTAGACAAACAATTATTAATTGGCAAGTACAGTTAAAAATAAATGTTACCAACGACGACGAGAGGATTTTCCTTTAAAATGGGGTAAAATACTACTAAAATTTTACTGGAAAAAAAGTGACAATTAAGGATACAATGTCAATAATTGAATTAATTAAGAATTTTAGTTGTTTCCTATTCTACAACATATACAATAACTTTCATTTTTATTAACCGAAGACATGAATATCTCACACTTTAGCTTTCGTGTTATTATAGTCGTTATCTATTTATGGAGAGAGATTTGAGCTCTGGTGTGGTAAAGCTCAGATTAATAGAACTGGCCTTAATTATTTCCATTTATTAGATTAAGTTCGTTCAAATAATCGACGGAATAAATTCTACGTAGTTGTTTATGGAGTAATCTTTATAAATTTATTTTTGCTTATCTGTGGTAGATTTATTTCTTTGGCTTCAACTTTTACTAGTCATTTTTTCTAATGAAAACTGAATCCTATACTAAAAACGCTATTTTTTTAATTTACTAGCCTTCAAGCAATGCGGTCGAAATTCGACTACATTTTTTAAATTTATTTGCGAACGGGCGATCTGGTCGAAATTCGGCCATAATTCAAATCAATGACTCCGTTTCAATCAAAAAATGGATAAAACCATGAAATGTCTTCTGAGTTTGACAGCAGGCTTTAACAATAAACAATAATATAATATTATATTTATTATAATATTATATGTATTATATATATTATACTAGCCGATCCGGCAAACGTTGTTCTGCCTTTTTAACTATTCTTTTTTCTATATTTTCTATATTTTCTCATTATTTTAATTAATTCAAAACCAAAATTAGCCAAATCGGTTCAGCCGTTCTCGAGTTTTAGCGATTTGCTTAGAATGTGCGTACAATAATAGATGTTAAAAAATTAAACGTTCACGTCAAATGAACGGTAGTTTCACAGTGTGTAATTTATATTTTTATATTATAAAAATATTAGCTTTTCGCAGTCCAACGTCGTGTAAACTGTAACCGCCAAATTTCAAACTCCTCGGTTCGCGTAATTGTCGTTAAAAGGAGTAGAAAATTTTTGCTTCATTTATTAATACGTAGATTTTTAGGACTTTTGTCACGGTAATGTTATCTAACAGTATTTTGATTCGGTCCTGTCCTTGAAATAAATACCTACAGCCGGCCGCGCCCTCCTGTAAAAAATGTGATAGGGCTGCTCCTTCAATATTTTAACTACATTTGCCTGTGCTGTCACATCGGCCGTTCGTCACTGCGACGCAACTCTCAGTCTGTCGTGTATTGAGTGCATACCGAATTCCGAGCGCTTGGGTAAAACTCACGTTCTATCCGTTTTTATGAAGATAGAATACTGGTAGATACAATTACCGTGCTTTTGTCGTTTTCGATTATGTAGTTTATTTTGGATTAGGCTACGACTCAAGGTTATACAGATAGATTGCTTTTACGGTTCTGTCATATACATCACATAGGTATATTTAAATCAAACTTTCTAAACTGTTTTTTTTGTCCGTGTGATTTCATACATAATATTCCATCAAATGTTGCACATCTTTATCATACATATCGTCAATACTAGAGATGCGAATATCGGCATATGTATTCGGTATTTTTAGGGTTACCTAAAGAGTACAAATGGAACCCTATTAATTATTACTAAAACTCCGCTGTCTGACCGTCTTTCTTTCACCAGGCTGCACCTCATGAACCGTGATAGCTAGACAATATGAATTTTTACAGACGATATATTTCTATTGCTGCTAGAACAGCAAATATGAAAAACAAAATAAAATAAATATTTAAGGGGGCTCCTAGACAACAAACGTGATTTGACGGAACACTTCGTGCGCGAGTTCGATTCGCACTTGGCCGGGGTTTTATTATATTACTCACCACGTGCTCTTGCGGGGCACGGGGTGTTAACTGTTAACACATCATCTACGAGCTACTACTGAGATTTCGATATCTCAATAAATTTTTGTTTGACCCCAGTAATGAACTTGGGAATTCAACTACGCAGTACATGTGACTATTCTGTTTATTAATACACAATGAAAATATTTCGGTTTTTTTTATATAATAATATAACTTATCATCCCAAGGTTTGTCATTATTAATTTTTTTGAGAAGTAATATAATACCAAATTTTGTATGTAATTTATTAAAGGTCAAATTTGATGGAATTATTACTTCATACTTGTGACATTGATTAATTTCTTTTTATAAGTTACACGTACATAATGTAGATACTAATTAAATTGATATATACATAAAAAAATATGAAAAATGTATATTAAATTAACTATTTTATTTAAATTAATTAATGGATGTCAAGTTACTTCAAGGAATTCAGTAAGTAACTTCTACACCTTATGATACATTTAACTTACTTTTTTTGTGGAATAATTGTACGATTTTTTAAATACGAAAATAATCTAAACGCCCAGCCTAAACCGTTGAACCAAGATGGCTGAAATTTTTCACAGGGGTGCTTATTTTACTTAAATGATTAGGCTTTTATGAGTGCAAAAAAGTAGATTTAAATCTAATTCTGAGAAACGGTTCCAAAGATTTTCATGAAATTTAGTATGTGGGAGGTTACGAGGGTAATAAATCGAGCTGGCTAGGTTTCATTTTTTTATAAAACTTTGTTCTTACCAAAAAAAAAATACTTAGCTAAGCTCGGTCATCCAGCTACTATGTATTTACATGTTGTTGGACAAAATCTAGTATGATGAGGTATTATGTTTTGGTAAACTTTAACGCTGGTAAATTTACGCTTTATATGTATTTGTGTGTTAAAGTCACAAAAGAACTCATAAACATAAAAAAGATCTATTTATTGGTTAGATAGTACCAGAAAAAAATGGACGTTTGGAAAACTATCGTGGAAACTGTAAGAAAACTTCTCAATCAATACTATCAAGACTGCATTACCCGCGGTTGGCTCCCCTCAACTGCCTAAAAGGTTGGGGTCGATACTGGACGTGGTAAATGGCAGCTGTCAAGATGAGTCTGTTTGCGGTGCTGGATAACACTATTATCATCTTAGAACTTGTCAACATTTGAGAATTTTTACTTAAGTGATTTTCCTGCGATTGACATTAAGTTGATACGGCCGTTGGTCCTATTAATTTTCCTTTTATATTTTATTTCAATTTGTTCGCCTTATGTTTGCTTATATGCGTGCGTTTATATAATAACAATTATACAGCAGTATAGTTCTAATAGAGCTGGACATACGTAAAGATGTATTATGCACACACACCCACACATACACACCCACACACACCTTTATTTTTTGATTTCAGTTGATTTAAAATTCACATATTATTTTCGAAATAGTAGATAATAAGTAGTACAGTTAATAATGTTCTCTTAATTAACCAAAGAAACGTTGTAATGACAATATCCCGTCATAAATGGCTTCTCTACCGTAAATTGAATACGTAGTTTTGAGTAAACTACGCCTAGAAGAAGGCTGAACTAACGGTGGCGGTTGAATAACTAAATTAAAAATTGAAAAACTGACAACTCATTCCTCTATAAAGGTTGTCTATAAAGGTTCCTTCATGTACATCATGCAGAGCAAAACCTGAAAAGATCTGATGACTTTCGAATGGGGGTCTTGCAGCGATTAACAGAATCCCAAATTTTATATCGATTTGGCCTATGTTCCCCGTGTTGGCTCTGGGCTTCTTTGACGAATAGACCAACTGCTGTTCTGCCAGACAAATCGTAAAAGGCGACCGATTGGCTATGCGAGTCATTACCATCGTGGCTACTAGGTGGTAGAGTTTGCATTGTCTCGCCCGGGTCTGGTACCACCGCCTTACCTATTCCTGCCGCAATAGCGTCAGTGCTTGTCGCTGTCGTGTTTCGGTTTGGAGGGTAAGGTAGCCGGTAAACTTATGCATGTGGCATTAGACCTCGCAACAAGATAGCAACGCACCATTAACATCTTTGGTGTCTATAGGTGATGGTTGACTCTCCATGAGGAGACCCATCTGCTTGTTAGCTATCTTATGATAAAAAAATCCTGTACAAGTTGTTTATTGATGCATTAAGTTATAAAGAGCTGACAATCTTGAAACGACTAAACAAAATTTCATGAACATCTCGAGACAGGGCTTTCGATTAAAAAACTGCATTTTAATGGTTTACCCGTTTAGGAGCTATAATGCTAGCTATTTAGAGCTACAGTAAATCTACAGTATAATTCAGAAGGTTGAGTGGATGTTCAATTTATGATCTAGATCGCGTTTATGTTTGTAATACTAAATAATAATAGGTAATTATTCCATTCATAAGGTTTTTTTTTCTATTTAATATTGTTTTAGCTATATTATTTTTAACTATATTTTACTCCCTGTGGTATGGGCCCTCTTTGAAGAATAGACGATAGAGGCGAATAATTGTCTGTGGGAGTGACTACCATCGTGGCTATTAGGTGGTAGGCATGGGTTAGATATATCGAAACGTAACTTATATCGGACATGTGTTTATTATCATACCATGTCGATATCTAAATATACATAACCGTTTTCATAAAAACTTCATCAAGTTATGGTTTATTCAAAGCGCATCGCAACAACACGAGAACGAAGAACGAATAACCAACAAAATGCAAACTTCACGAGTATTAATGTATTAACGGTATAAATGTGATTTTGCGTTTGTCGTTAGTTTGCGTTTCCTTCGTTTCACAGTTACTTGTGCAAATCATACTACTGATATCGATATTTGAAAACGGTTTTCGATATCAATATGAAAACTAAATATCGATTACATATCCGTTTGCAACTAAATACGAAAACGCCTATGTCTATTAGGTGGTAGAGTTCTGCATTATCTCGCCCGGATCTTGTACCATCGCCTTATTTATTTCTGCCACAATGTTTTTAATAAGTGATTGTCACTATCGTGTTCCTGTTTGAAGTGTAAGGTAATCGATAAAAGTGTGTATCCGGCATTAAGATCTCGCCACAAGGATAGCAACGCAGCATTAACATAATATTTGGTGTCTATAGGCGATAGTTGTCTCTTTCATCTCATGATATAAAAAATATAACTTAAAATAAATTTAGATGACGCGCAGTAGAATCTGGGACATAAATTTAATGTAAATGGTGTAGTGACATCCTATTTTTATTTATAATCTAGGACGTAGTCAGCTCTGGTAAGTCTCTGACATAGTTCACATGAATAAACTACTTTCTCATTATTATTTTAATGAGTTAGTACTTCAGTTGTTAGCTATACTAACCGGAAAGTCAGAAGCGCATGTTCAAACTCTTGCCTTATTGCTTACTTGCTCTTGCGTGCATTATTATTGATTGAAAGAAAATGTATGGCTCAACCAATTTCAATCACACTCAGTATTAAATTCATATACTAATTTGATATAAAAAGTATATGATTATAAAGAGAAACCTGTAAAACTTGTACCTCTACCTACCCCTTCGGGGATATGGGCGTGAAGATACTTTTTTTTTAACCTGTAAAACTTTAAGCCTTTGAAGAGAGTTAATTACTCTAAAAAATCTCGTTGATAAAATATTTTGATGGCCGTCAGTTGATTATTTTATATCTGTAAATACGAAATAGTTTGATTGACTTTATGAATTCACTTTATTTTATTATCAATATTATCTAGTCCACTCAGAATAAATCCCTGTTGAAAATAACTTTATACGGATCCGGTTTTGTATAATAAATAATTTAAAGAAAAAACAAACGTGGCGGCGTGCTTTATTGGATTTTCCAAACTTTATCCGATCTTCTATGAAAACGATTCTATTTTCTGCCAGGTAACACGTAAGAGGGAAATTATTTGTGTGATCTGTAAGGGAAATATACGGTTAACCTTTCATTACCTAAGATGATCTACTACTATACCTGAGTCTGAACAGTACTAAATAACTAAATTGGAAAATTCAATACCCTGACACATTCCTTTATCCTCCTCCCTGCTTAATGTGCATCATTTGCAGATCAAAACCTCAAAATAGCTGATCTTTGAATGAGTATCCTGCAACGAATAAACTTAAAAACTACTGGACCGATCATGAAAATTCTTTTAACCGTCAAAAAGCTACATTATCCAGGAGTGAGCTCACTGAGCGAAAGTAATGATTTTGAGTCACGCGAACGAAGTCACAGGTAATCACTAATACTAATATAAATGCGAATGTCTGTCTGCCTGTCACACTTTTACAGATTAAGCCCTAAGCCTTGCCAAATTCTATTAAACTCGGAACAACGGTCGGACTAATCCGATTGTAATAAAATTTGGCAATCAAATTGTTAAAGACATAGGGTCATAAATAGGGCCATTTGTTAAAAAAATAAGCTTCTAAAAAATATGAATATGGCTACAAAAGATGAAAATTTCAGGACTTCTTCTTTGCTTTTCAGTTTTTAAGTAATCAGGTTTTAAGCCAGTTAAAATTTTACTTCTACTAAGATATGTTGTAAGATGCCACATTCATGTAACACACAATTTAAAATTCAATTTGAGATCAACACTAAAAGTATGATTCAATAACATTTAGTAACGTGTTTATGAGACATATAAACACTTCGTGCAATTTAAACGCATCGTCCAATTAGCGACAACATAATACAATTATACCACATGAATGGACACAATTACATCACAGTGTAGACTTCATACCAGTGACCTTAATATTACATTATCGCTTTTGCTGGTTTACGGTGTGATTGATGGTGTAGAGCTTTTCTTGTGATTCTTAAACACAAATACACGCATGCATGCAGGTACATTCGTACGCATCCATGCACGCAAGCATGCATGATTTGTTGATTCATTGGTGGTAGAGTTCTGCAGTCTCGTCCGAGTCTAGTACCACCGCTTTACCACATACCACGATAGCGTCAGTTCTTGTCACTGTCGTGTTCCGATTAGGTACCCTTATCTTAGAACGTGCCACTAGAATCACAAGTTTTGTTTCTCAACGTATAATATAGATGGCGGTGATCGATTAATAAATCGCGATTATAAGTTTTCTTGTAAATTATATATTAATTTAGGACTTACTTTTGGATAGAAAATTAATTTAATGAAAATATGTGGCAAATTTTCTTTAAAAGGACTTTCGAAACACGTTTAATAACAAACGTGACGCAATCTGTATTTGCAATAAGAAATCGTTTTATTTGTAATTTTGTATCCATTTCATGCCTTGAGATAAATCTCTATTAGTCTTGGGTTATAACAGGTCGAATCAGATATCTGTTGATCCTGTTACTGTTACTGAAAAATAACAGATGTCATTATCTGTTACTAAAGAACAGCCTGTTATTTTTCCAAGCACGGTCTCAGTATATAATTCACGTACAGTACAAAATATGTGAGTAGCATATTACAAAGTACTCTGTGGTGAGTAGAGAGTAGTGAGTACTAAGGCCATTTTAGTAGACGACATTTGGCAGATGCCAGACACGTACAAGTTTATATGGAGCTACTGCGTTTTAGATTCCATTTCACATTCTTAGATTTAAGATCTGACAAATATGACCTTTTAAATTAGCCCTACTTTAGTTGATTATTGTTTGATATAATCTTAAAAAATGTGTAAACGGTTAACCCTGCAGTCCATACCTGAAACTTCCCGCTAATATGAGGTATTTTCAGCTAAAATGAGTAAAAACTATAAGCATAATAATATATTTTTTAGTTCAAACATCTACATAGATAGTTAGTTAAAAATCACAGTAGGCTATATTGATTTTTTAAAAGCCGTGTAGGTATTTTGGAAACGATGTTCAATTTTGATTTTTCAAATGGCATTCAATTTCATTTTTGTGATCTAAAGTTCTCTTTTAGCTACATAATTGACAGCCGATGGGTTGAAAAATGTCGAAGCAATATTAAAAAAAACATTATAATAAATATAACTAGGTACCAGTTCTGCTAATCACCCGAACCGTGGGATGCTTTTTATTCATATGTTTTTGCAAATACGGATGATCAAAAGATAATTAAGCCTTACATAGATATATTGCAGCTCGCATAGTGGTCACCTACATCTACAAAATGGTCCCACATACACACAATACTGTCATCTCTTATTTACATTTGCCATTTTGCTGAACTAATACATATTATAAAAACTTTTATACAACTTCAACCTAAATTATTTAAATTTAATAGATAAGTATATCCTATCAGAACTGCTTAATTTATTACCTATATATACAAAAAGAATATGAATACCTACTAAGTATTTTTATTCGCACTAGTAAACCTTTTGTTTACAAAACAATTTTTGTTTTCGCTAAGTAAATTCAAAGCGAAATCGAAAGAATATAATTCGAAAAACGGGATAGAAAACAAATTACCAAAGAAACGTTATGACCTGGGTGTCTAATTAATATCACCTTTATGGTTAAGTCATAAAGTCGTAGTTACGTTGAACATTTTGTAGCCAATGGCGTCAATGCCAACAAAGACGTTCGGAAACGCGCCATTATATAAACGTTTCGAACTTTCAAATAATTTCTGTTGTAATTTTACTACGAAGAAAAAAATATTTTACCGTTATTTAAATTTTGTACGAGTACAAATAATAAATATTGATGATTTTATGCAAATAATTGAGATCGACCTTTTTGTTTTTACATACCTACAAAAGGACGTAATATTTCAACATATCGTTAGAAGTATTCTTGCAGTGTTTCCGAATTGAAAATTAGGAACAGGAACAGATAACAGATTATACGACCAGAAATAGTTGTCACTATTCTAGGAAGATATTTTGTTATAAAAGATTACTATTTGAATTTTCGGTTAATAAATACTAGGTGCTTCTCGTTTTAGCAGATTCAATTAAGCGGGTGTGAGCGAGAGAGACTAATACATACGAAGAACAGCTAACACGAATATCTGTTATTGAGTAGGTACCTAGTACCTAGTACCTAGTACCTACTGTGACTGAAGAACGTAGTGCAGATTGTGATTCAGTATTGTGACTGATATTTTTCAACAGATATTTGATATTGTAGGAACAATTGTTATCTAGTATTTACGAATACCTGTGATTTGTATCTGTTACGATAAATACGCCTCACTACTAATCTCTATTTAGTAGCTCGTATTGTTACATATGTAATATTTTAAAAGACATAAAAACGGACTATCCTAGAAGAAATATTTATAAAACGTAAATTAAATTATAGAGATAAACAATTATAGAATTTTTGGCAAATTTGCTCTCTGTCTGTGTAAGAACCTTGCTACATCCTTCACAATTCACGATGTGTAGAGCGATGACATTTGACTAGTAATTTAGCAAAAGAACAGACAACTTTCAAATATTATTCTGACATAACTCAGATCTGAAAAAAAGTAAGTCATTTGACGCCAAAGATCACACAAAACATCAGCCATTATTTTATTACACAACCTCAATTCGTTAAACTAAATAGGTATGTTATTTACCAAACGAAACCGTAATCTAGTGTAATTGAAAATGATGCAATTCTCCCAAGTAATATTTCACAAAAAGTAAATGGAATTTTTGTACTTTAATTGCGTATTTATTTTATTGGTCTACTCGAGTTCTGGTTTACCTTTCAATCTTTAGATGTATCTTAGTTTGTCACTGTTGTAAAATATATAAAGCTGAACACAAAACCGTTAGGTAATCTGTTAATCGTTAATTAATAAAGTTAATATTTCGAGTGAGAAATTTACTTCTAAGGTCAAATTTAAAGTTTATTAATAGACTCATAAACTTCTGTTAACTTTTCGTAAAACTGTTAATCGTTCATTAAAGCGAGGTATTTTGACGCGCGCCAATATTATAGGAAGTGGGCGGCGCTGTATGTTCTGAAAGCTCCGGGAAACGGGTTAGTTTTCTTATAAATAAATATAGGACTTCAGCTGAATACCAAAATTTAGTACATTGGTTTTTGTATTTTAAGCTCAATATCACCATTTAAAAATCATGTGCAAAATTAGAAATATTATGAACAAATTACTGGTTTTAAAGATTTTTGTAGCCTGTTTTCAGAATTTTATATAATCGAGTAAAGTACATTCTATCATGTAGATAATGAGTTTTTTTTATAACTATCATAAGATAGCAAACAAGCAGATGGGTCTCTTGATGGAAAGAGTCAACCATCGCCTATAGACACCAAAGATGTTAATGGTGCGTTGCTATCTTGTGGCGAGTTCTAATGCCACATGCATAAGTTTACCGGCTACCTTACCCTCCGAACCGGAACACGACAGCGACAAGCACTGACGCTATTGCGGCAGGAATAGGTAAGGCGGTGGTACCAGACCCGGGCGAGACAATGCAGAACTCTACCACCTATGCCACGATGGTAGTGACTCAAATGCCAATCGGTCGCCTTTTACGACCTGCCCGGCAGAACGGCAGTTGGCCTATTCTTCAAACGGACCAACACGGCGTAACGGAGTTAGTACATTCCTTAGATATCTTCAGGTATATCGCGCAATTTCTGTAAAACCATTATTTAACAATCAATACATAAAAATGTGTTTAAGCAAACCAGTTTTTTCCGTTTGTCTCCGGTGTATCGACTTAAGTATCTTGACCGCCTCGTTGGTCGAGTGGTTAGAGACCCTGACTACGTAATCAACGAGGCTCGGGTTCGATCCCCGACGGGGACAAGCATTTGTGTGATGAGCATAAATGTTTGTATTTCCGGGTTTGGGTGTTTATTATATATATTCTAGTATTTATATATGTATTTCTATGTATTAGTATCGTTGACTAACACCCATAACACAAGCAAAATAATTTGCTTACTTTGGGGTTAGATCAGTAAGTGTAATTTGTCCCGTAAATTAAAAAAAAAAAAAAAGTTTCTATTATTTGCTAAAAAGACACCTTTTTAGAAGAACGTTTATGCTAATCGTGCATCTGTCTTAGCGCTCATGCGCGACCTAGGCAAATGAAACATGTGCTGCGTTTTTCTTTTACATCATAAGATAGCAAACAAGCTGATAGCTCTCCTGATGGAAAGATAAACCATCGCCTATAGACACCAAAGATGTCTATGGTGCGTTGCTATCCGTGTGGCAGGTGTGGCATTCCACCGGCTACCTTACCCTCCAAACCAGAACACGACAATGCTTCTTGCATTGATGCTGTTTCGGCAGGAATGGGTAAAGTGATGGTACCAAATACCATTGCGTATCTCTATCACCAAGTAGTATGAATTAAATCTTTATGGTCGGCGCATTAATTAATGAAAAAATTGCGATATAATATTTCGTACTATTATTTTCTTTTGATTTCTAAAGGTACACCCTTTTTTAATGTTTTATATCTGTGCAACTATTAACGTTAAGCTCCGTCAAACCTTTCAAATTGAAATGCTTTAACATCTAACGAATTTAATGTTTTAGTAACTGATCAGTTCTTAACAAGACTATTTGATTAATGGTGCCCCGATGTATAAGATTTAAAATATGGATCGAAATATGTTCCACATTCTGTTTAAATGCAAGAAAATATTTAAAAAAAACTATTTTTACCAAAATAATAATCAATTTTTTTCAAAAGAGAGTCTAGGTAGGTTTAGAATGCTTAGTATCAAACTTGAATCCCTCATAATCTAAGCCCAGTATATTAAACCCTAGACAAGGAGTCAATCTGTGATAAAAATATTAAAATGCATGATGTACACAGACATTACCGTATGAATATTAATTTCTCTTCATAATAAATTCAATGTTGATACGAGATTATGGCTATAAAAGCTTTTAATGCCGCCATACTCCGGTCAGACTATTTTATTCATCAATCCTATTTATCATTTTAATGCAGTTTTATGAAAGGCGTACAAACATACTCTTATATTATTATGGTAGCATTATTTAGGGTTTTCAAGATAATGTCCATGCAATATTGGCTTGTAATATTATGGGAATATTGTTTAAATTACATAACCTCAGTGGTGTAATGATATCAGCTTTGGTGTTATAGACGTATACTCTGAGTTCTTCGTCGTTGATGGATATATAAAAATGTATCTTCACGCCTATATTCCTGAAGAGGTAGGCTGGGGTACACAACAAGTGCACCCACGATTAGCCGAAGATACTTGGTCCCACAATCTGATAGGTGGCTAGCCTATCGCCAACCGGGCGTTTTCCAATTCCGGGCAACGTTGTTTTTATCAGAAAACTGAAAAAAAAACGTATTTTTAAATTACCCGACCTGGGAATTGAACCCGGGACCTCATGTGGATAACACCGACACCGGACCACTAGCCCACAGACCACATATCTTAATTATTTATAAATATTTACAAATATTATACATAATTCAAAAATATTTTGGCCGACAAAAATACTGCACCAATAAGCTGGTCAATCACCGCGAAAATGCAGCATTTGTGTCTGGGACAAAAATCAATAAATAAATAAATATAAATATTCACGGGACAAACTACACTTACTGATCTAACCCCAAAGTAAACAATATATTTGCTTGTGTTATGGGTGTTAGTCAACGATACTAATACATAGAAATACATATATAAATACTAGAATATATTTAATAAACACCCAAACCCGGAAATACAAACATTGATGCTCATCACACAAATGTTTGTCTTCGTAGGGGATCGAACCGGAGCCCTGTCGATCGCGTAGTCAGGGTCGCTAACCACTCGACCAACAGGGGGGTGGTTGTAAAATACATAGGTATGTAGTTCATTTTTGCTAAATCCATACTTCCATACTGTACAGGGTTATTTTTAAAAGTCAAGCCAAAATTTCAGAGGTTAATCAGAATCGATGTGTTTTATTTATACAATAAAAAATATAATTTAAAAACATCAATCTTTATATATATAAAAATCAATCCTTATTTTCCTTGGTCATGACATCACGCCTAAATGGCTGGACCAATTTCGGTAATTTTTTTTGTTGTGTTTGTAATTGTAAGAAAAAGGTTCTTATAAAAGAAAATATTAAGAAAATTGAGCAAAAATTAGAAAAATTAAGAATACTTAACCACCATATAAAGTTTAATGCCATTTTGGCTGCGTGGAAGGACAATCCCGTAGTCTTATATAAATTACGTGTCACATTGTTTGTCCGTTATGGATTCCTAATATGTAACGGCCAACGTTTGCCGGGTCAGCTAGTAAAAAATATAATTTAAAAACATCAAAATTTTATTTGTATCTGACACAAAAAAACAAAACACATGGATATAATTTTAACTACACTAAATTCGATCCAAAATATTTTAGTTCCTTCAACCAAATTAAAAGTTTTCGGGAAAAATGTACTTAGAGAGACAGATTACATAATAATTACTATAGGTAAATGTGAAATGACACGCTGCCAGCTTTATAGAGTTCATTCATAAGACTAGGTGCATCATTCATTTTTAAACAAATATTTTTATATTATCTAACAAAATAATCTTACAATAATAACCAAAACCAAAATTCAATATATTTTAGTTCCTAATTTTAAAATTTGGCCGGCTAAAAATATACTATATACTATTATACTATGATATTATAAATACTTTGTACTATATACTACATACTTATACTATATACTATTATACTATATACAATAATATTATAAATGCGAAAGTAGACAGACTCTGTTACGCTTTCACGGCTAAACCGCTAGACAGATTGAAGATTCGGGGTCAAACATAGGCTAATTTTTTTTCAAAAACCAGGGGCTGAAATAGGGAGTGAAATTTGTATTAAAACTATATAGACGACATGTTAGTCAACTCGCGGGCGAAGCTGCACGGTTCAGCTAGTTGTTTAATAAATATAAATGTTATCGAGTGGTTATAGTGTCCGAAAAATTCAAAATTGTTTCAACGCAGCAAGGAATTTGTCAAACAATGTGTATGTCCGACCGATATTTTACATATTATAATGTTATCACAGGATTTCTGTTTCGTAGTACTTTCGAAGGAATTGTTTATAAAAGTTTATTAGACTGATTAGATGTGTTTGATTTGTCAAAAGGTTGGCCCCCAGATAATTTTTATACAATTTATAACAGGATTTAATATCAATAGCTTATAGAGGGAATGGCAATCGGGATAATGTATTTTCTTCTAGTCAGACTTTTTGAAATCGATTCAGTAGTTTCAGGACATTTTACAAACAAACTCACAAACTTCTAAACTTCAACTCTTTATGAAAATAATTTAAATATTAGTATAGACAATAATACTTATTATACTATACAAAATGTTCTTATATAAATTTGAGTGTAAAATAGATCATAGATTATACTTCCCACGAAGAGTTTAACCATAATAATGCTCGCTTTATAATAAGGAATCTCGAAGCAGAGGGCGAGACTAAGCCGCTTTAATGGAGCCCTGTCCAAGCTGTCAACTACGAAAAACAAAATGCATTGCAATTCTCCTCGCATGCACAATGTCTAACAAGAATGGGGTTCGCGGCTTTCCTGCGATATGCAAAACTGAGGGAAACTTTAATCCAAACTTCCTCGCCGCAAGTCATAAACTTAATGAGAGTTGATTTTTATTTTTTAGGGTTGCGCACGCTAAGGGTAATAAACGGGCATAAAGGATAATAAACACTATTAATATGACTCCGCCGTCTGCCTGTCTGTCAAACAAATCTCTGGAACGGAAATAGATAATCACCTAGAACTTTTACAGAACGTTTGTTATTATGGCCGCTGTAACATCAAATAATAAAAAAAATAAAACTTAGATCGCAAAGGGGACCTAAACGAGTAATCTTTCAGTGCACGTGCAAATCAGGCTGTCATTATGATGTCTATAGCGATGGTTATCTCATTCTATTGGGAAAGTTATCAGCTAGTTTGCTATCGCATTATCTAAAAAACCTATAAAGAAAACACTAATTTTTAAATTTATTTTATGCTTAAAAAGCTACATCAACTGTAATGTTTTATTTAAAAAAAAAAACTCATAATATCATGTTCGCTTGTATGTGAAGCCACAAAATAAAGTTAATACTACAACCTTGATTAATAAAAAATACAATAAAAATTATAAATTTGGATTTTTTTCTAATCAATCTTTATTTCACAGTTTCATATTTTGAACAGTTTTGTCTTTTCCTTCTGACAATTTCAAACAGCGCGCCATCTGGTGAGTTGATTAATATTAAATAATAATGTGTCTTAATCTTGATCTGGTCAAATTACACCAAACAGAACTCAGCTTCCCAGATACTGTATGTAGAGCATGAAAATATACATGTATATGTTAATTCAATAATAAATTGAAAACAAATTGACATTTTAATTATACACATAAAAAACATACATTTTTTTTAAATTGCAATGCATGAACATTATATTAATTATTAAATAATTCTCGTAATGGTTGCACAAATTCTCACAATGGTTGCACATTGCATATAATTTAATATTACTGCATATTTTATGTAACGAAATTTTGAGAACGCTCACCAGTTACCGTCACTTTTTAAATATTATCTTTGTAAGGATTATCTATATGTTATTAATGCGTGAAGCAAAAACTTTGTACCTCCTTTTACGACAATTTTGCGAACGGTGGGATATGTTTGGCACAGTCAAAGTTTACATTGCGGAGGACTGCAGAAAACTAATATTATTAATAATATGCATTGAAAATACATTAAATTAATTAAAAAATAACATTACACGCACTACATTCGTGTAATATACATGATAATATCTATTTTTTATAGTAAAAGTTTTTGACAAACTTAAAATAGATCCGACTTTTATAGAGGTTTAATAAAAAAACTATATTCCGTTGTTTTCCCACATCCTTGGTACGGCGCCAAAATTTCTGGGTAAAAAAAATTTTCTAAGTCTATAAAAGTACTCTGTTTTCAAATCACGCAAATCCATGCAGTACCATTTTTAAGACTACTAGTCGACTTGTATTGAATATTTTGGTACTTGAGAGGGGGGAGGGGTTAATTGAGATAAAAACTACCTTTTAAGTTGGACTAAACAGTAGATAGCTACAAAATTTGTATATATAAAATCAGTTTTTATATTGACTTCCTGATTGGTTAAGTAAGTAGGTAACAAAGTATTTTTATTAAGATGTCGCTCAGTTGATGGAAAGTAACAATCATCATCTATGGACACAAGAATGTTAATAGTGCATTTCTATTCGTGTGGCGGGGATCCAATGCCTCACATGTAAGTTCACTGGCTACCTTACATACCCTTAAAACTGAAACACAACATTAATAAACTCCAATAAAAAATCTATTAATAGCTCGATTTAGTTTTTTAATATATTTTTGACATGTAGAGGCTTAAATTTCTTGCTTATTGAAAAAGTAGCCTGCATCCCGCTATATTATAAAAGGTTTTCGTGAATCTCACGGGAACAACTTCCTATTTAGCTATAGTCAAGCCGTTTTTTTATATCATAAGATAGCAAACAAGCAGATGGGTCTCCTGATGAAGAGTTAACCATCGCCTACAGATACCATAGATGTTAATGGTGCGTTGCTATCTTGTAGCGAGGTCTAATGCCACATGCATAAGTTTACCGGCTACCTTACTCTTTCTCTCCAAACTGGAACACGACAGTGACAAGCACAGACGCTATTCCGGCAGGAACACGTAGGGTGGTGGTAGTACCAGGCCTGACGAGACAATGCAGAAATCTACCACATAGTAGCTACGATGGTAGTGACTCGGATAGCCAATCGATCGCGTTTTACGATTTGCCTGGCAGAGCGACAGTTGGCCTATTCTTCAGAGGAGCCTGGGACTAACACGGGGAAATTTTTGCGTGATTGAGTAACAAACATGCATTCATGTAAACATCCAAACTTTTGCATTTATAATCTTATATATAAAATTCTCGTGTCACAATGTTCGTTCTCCTCCGAAACGGCTTGACCGATTTTGATGAAATTTCGTATGCATATTCAGTTTCGCCGTGTTGGTCCCGGCCTCCTTTGAAGAATAGGCCAACTGCCGTTCTGCCAGGCAGGTCGTAAAAGGCGACCGATTGGCTATCGAGTCACTACCATCGTGGCTACTAGGTGGTAGAGTTCTGCATTGTCTCGCCCGGGTCTGGTACCACCGCCTTACCTATTCCTGCCGCAATAGCGTCAGTGCTTGTCACTGTCGTGTTCCGGTTTGGAGGGTAAGGTAGCCGGTAAACTTATGCATGTGGCATTAGACCTCGCCACAAGATAGCAATGCACCATTAACATCTTTGGTGTCTATAGGCGATGGTTGACTCTTTCCATCAGGAGACCCATCTGCTTGTTAGCTATCTTATGACATAAAAAAAAAAAATATATTCAGGGTCTGAGAATCGGCCAACATCTATTTTTCATCCCTCTAAATGTTAAGGGTTGTCCACCCCTAACATTTTTTTATTTTATGGACAATTTTTTTTATTTTTATTTTTTTATGATTTAACATTGAAAAATACATACAAAAAAAAAAGAAAAAATACATACAACTCAAAATTTTTACCCTTCTATCACCAACCCTTATTTTTTTTAATTAAATCATTTATATGGCGAAACAACGTTTGCCGGGTCAGCAAGTATTAATATAGTTTGTATACATAACGTAAATATATAATTTGTATATATGAAAGGTTTATAGTTTGTATATATGAAAGGTGCTTACTTTCATACCTGTAACTATTGAAGGTCTATCAAGTTTATGAATAAAGTGATGATAAGTCGATAACTTATAACATGGACCATGTCTAGTAGCGACACTATAGTATAGGCACTGATGTCCTCTCACTTTCACCGCTTCCAGTATCATTGAATTCTTCCTATGTTATTAGAATACCGCTCCCAGTCATAGTTTTAATCTTTTCAGATCCTATCTAGTGCTCTGGTCTTAATATTTATATTAATTAGCTACTACGTAAATAATCAAGGCTTTCTCAAGGCACACGAGTTACTTACGCAGTGACAATGTTTACAGTCTAGTTCTGCTTAAACTCGTTTTGGAGCTACATTGTAGGGTTACTATGCTTTAAAAGTTTGTTTATTTTGTCAGGAATTTTATAATAAAAATAACGAATAACTTGGATATGGTGTTTTTAAATTGTAACGAGCAAAGTTACTGATACGATTATAACAAATTCAAGAGTTAACACAATACTTGTTTACAAAGAAAAAACCTTCAAAAATTAAAAAAAAAAGTTAGACTTATTAACTTCAAATGGTCTTTACTGTAATTGCCGTTAAGTTTTTTTATTACATAAGATAACCAACAAGCAGATATATTTTCTAAGCTTGTAATGGAGAGACACAATTACAGTTTCTAAACCCTACGTATGTATGTTATAACGTACGCTGTTAGATGTAATAACTGTACGTAATGACACGTCATGTTACATTTATTAGATTACCGGCTGTCTTACCCTCTGAACAACAACCTCAACCCTCTTACAGAGATTGATTTTATTATGACGGTTAAACGTAAGGAAGGAGTTAGGTACTCCTTTGGAAGACCTTTTGTCCCGTGTTGGTCCGGGCTCCTTTGAAGAATAGACTAAATATCATTTTGTCAGGCGGGCCGTAAAAGGCAACCGATCGGCTATGCAAGTCACTACCTTCGTGGCTACTAGGTGGTAGAGTTCTGTATTGTCTCACCCGGGTTTGGTACCGCCTTACCTATTCCTACCGCAATAGCGTCAATTCTCGTCACTGTCGTGTTTGGGTTTGAAGGATAAAGTAGCCGGTAAACTTATGTTTGTGGCATTAGACCTCACCGCAAGATAGTAATGCACCATGTCTATAGACGATGGTTGACTGTTTCCATCAGGAGACCCATCTGCTTGTATGCTATTTTATGGTATAAAATAAGACGTTGCAGAACTCTTCTACTACTATTAGTATTACTAATTAAATATTATTACTAATAAAATGGGTATCGTTCGATAAATTATCGATGATAAGGTATACACTTGTACATCAAAAAAAACTAATCATACTAAATTAAATAAATAAATAATAAATAAATATTCATGGGACAAATTACACTGACTGATCTAACCCCAAAGTAAGCAAATTATTTTGCTTGTGTTATGGGTGTTAGTCAACGATACTAATACATAGAAATACAAATATAAATACAAGAATATATTTAATTAAAAAATTAATAAACAATGGTTGGTCAATTGTAGTTTCCAAGGACTAATTTTAGTCCCTTTCTTAAAATATGGTGTCTCTAGTCGTGCATAGTGTATGGCTACTGTTCAACTCTTTCTATTTTGTCGTTCCTGCCATAAATTATTTACTTTATATACCGGGCCTTAAGCTATTATACAGAAACCACAATATATCTGAATAACTAAGTAATTAAACGGAAAATCGAAGACAATATTAAACCAGTAAAATGTATATACATATATATATATATATATATATATATATATATATATATATATATATATATATATATATATATATATATATATATATATATATATATATATATATATATATATATATATATATATATATATATATATATATATATATATATATATATATATGTGTGTGAAATTCATATCCTTAAATAAATTTTACATTTAATAGCGCACTACCTACGTCCCATAGCCCGCTCCGTGGTCAAAGTTTTTGGTGATTCCCACGGGAATAATACATTATACCCCGCGGTATACTAGGTGTACCCCGCTAATTTGTTCGCGTGACTCAGACACATTCCTTCTTTTTATTCAGTCGGGTCAAAAAATATCCTTTGTTGCTCAGCGATAATGTAGGTTTATTCATGAAAGGATTTTAAAATTGGTCCAGTAGATTTTGAGTTTATAATGGATAAACTCAAAAACAAATAAATAAGACCTCTTTATCATATTTGTGGGATTAAGGGACTCTCCGCTACAAGACCTAAGTGGCGTCACTATATAAAGAACGGGGTGGCTTAATTAGAAGAAAATAGTCTGAAAACTCTTGACCAAAAACGACTCACACGTAAACCTCTCCCAAACCTTTCTATAACTACACTTTTGACCCCGACAGACAACTGCTTTTTTACCAACAATGTTATCGTACATTTTAATCAAAATTCGGTTTTGCTTGTCACATAGGAGCTCACAATAGAAGAACCAAAGGTCGCCGTTGTCGGACAAGAAGGATTATATACAAGATTAACCGATGTCCGTGGCTTTACTCACGTTAAAACTCTTATATTTTATACTAAAAATATAACCTCTGTTATAAAAGTTTATAAATGTCACCATTTATTTGAAAACAAACACATGTAACAAAAGACAATTTACGAAACACAGAACTATGTATAGAATATAAAACAAAAATAATTATAAACATAAAATTAATAATATTAGACACTGTTCATTTGATCTTTGTAGGAGAAGTAATTTTAGGATTCGTCTAGTTATAAAAACCCTAAAAACAATAATACTATAGAAGAAATACGTAAGTGCGACTGGGCTCTAGTTATTGACTCTATCCATTATAAAAAAAAAAATACAAGACGAGTATTTTTATACGTGTATGCTACCTTAATTTTAATAATGTTCTATTTAATTTCATGTATGTGTACCGAAGTTTTAACTTTCTTTTCCATAAAAAAATATCATAAAACATAAAACGTTAAATATCAAAGACCCTTAGTGCGTGCATTTTTAATTTTTAATGTAATTAAAAAATTACATCTCAAGTATTAATCTTTATCTTTTCTTTATTTTTCTTTACATAGTAGCTTTCGCCGTACCTTCGTGTGGATGTTATGAATTGTATGCGGTTTGTCATCATGAATCAAGAGGAAAGTATAATACGTCCTTTAAATAGAAGAGAATAGCCGAGAATTTCCAAGATTTCTACAGCTGTACACCCTATAATTATACAAGTTTCAACGCTTCTCGAATGGACTTCGGACCCCAGGCAGTACACCTTGTCTGACTGGGATAATCTGCCTTTCCCCTTCACGTCCTTCAGTCACGTCATCAATCTTCAAGATATAACGTCATCACTACTAACAGCCACCACCGCGCTACAGTGGTGAACCCTCGAAAAACCACGCATCAACATTCTGACCATCAGCGTCTAATATATCCCCTTCCGCTCCCAACAGCATCAGTCAGCTTCACATATTTTTTTAACTTAGCGTGAAAACGTAGCGGCCATTTAAAAATCACACGATTTTTTCATAATACGAATTTATTTCTATTCCGTCTCACGAAGTTTATTACATATTGTTGTAAATATCTCACACATGAATATGAGTTCTTGTGTTTCCGTGTTAAGTCCTAACCTTGAAGGCACCTACTAAATGTGCCCACATAAAGTAGGTAAATAAATACTTGTTTGAGGAATATTTACCGAAATAAGTATGCATTAGCACAAAATTACGTTCTTACGCTCATAAAAAACGCAATATTACGTCAACTTTATGATATAAAGATGTGCGGTACCTTGAAATTAAATCACGGAAGTTTCGTGGTTAAACAGAATTTTTAATAATTTTGTTATTCAGATTTCGAGTATAACTTTAGAAAAATTATAAAATAATAATTTGATGATTGAGTATGAATTTTATTCTTAACATACAAATTGCAAAGGTATGGTTTTGTTTTAACAGCAATGTATTTATTAACAAAAATTATAAGAAGCACTTTTTATACCAAAGGGAAGTATACATATGGTTATCCTGATAAGAAGAAGCAACCATCGACTATAGACACGAGTGATGTTAATGGTGTGTTGTTACCCATACGGCAAGATGTGTATTAATGTAGATATATGGTTATCAGCTGCCTTACCCACCAAACTCGTCGGCAATAAGCACCGACGCTAATGCCTCATGAATAGGTGAGGCGGTGGTGCCAAAACCATGTCGAGACTATCAGACATTATTATTGATTTTCTTTTAAATAGCTGGGAATCGAAACTGAAAAGTAATTAGAAAGGGATAACTATTACTAAGCAATAGTTATGACAACAGTTTAATCTGAAAATTAATAAGTTAGAAATGTAAATTACGTTATAACTAAAACTCTTTTTAAACTATAGTTAAATGATATATTGTTTTTACCATTATTAGACTTAACTATATATTTAAAAAAAAACTTTGAAAAAACTTTGAAATTTACAAAGAATTATTTGAGTACAAATTAACAGAATTTGAATCTGCGACATTGCCTATGACCGGCACGCTCTACCAACTGAGCTATGTCATCTGGTTAAACGTAGCGAAATTCCTCTTTGCTTTGAGATCGATTCCGTTGATTGTACTGATCGATAGATATACATACCTCATACTTATATAATAGTTAAATTACATCGTTACAGATTATTATTAGACTTTACATTATTAGAATTAAAATTGTTAACGACTTTTTCAAAATAGAAAATAAATAATAATAGAAAATTAATTAAACTTCAAATTGGGCAAATTTTTTGCTTGTGATATGGATGTCAGTCACTGACATTCATACATAAAAGTACATATATATGTATAAGTACTGAAATATATTGAACAAACACACGTTCAGAAATACAAATATTTGTGCTCGTCACATAAATACTTGTCACTGTCGGGAATCGAACTCGTGCCCCGTGAATTATGTACCTACTCATGATCGCTAATCACCCGACGAAAATATGAATAAGACTGTAGGTATTAAACGTTAGAATCAAACAGAATATAGTTGGAAATTTAATCCGATAAAATATGTTACAAAAAATATCAATTTTTTAAAATACGTTATAATATAAAATTCATTTTGTACGTTCTTGTTTTGTCCTTCATCAGGATTATTTCGTTTTTAGTTTTATTATAGCGTCGAGAATTTGTAATTTATTTTTTACGGAAATTATGAGGATTAGCTGTTATGTTTACGCTTGTTAAAATTATGTTTTTAAATTGCATTTAAATCTAATCAAAAACAGTAGACACTAGGAAGTTTGTTTTTAAATAATTACAAGGCAAACTAGAGCTGTATCTCCTGATAGAAATGGATAAAGCTCTGATCATTGAAGTGACGACATATGCATAGCTTTACCAACAATATGATCTTCTAAAACTGACACTAAAATGTACGACATACTGGGAATGAACGATGGTAAGTGTTCAGAGTGTACGCTATATAATTTTTATATCATCGTGTTGGTCCGGGCTCCCTTTGAAGAATAGAACACCTGCCGTTCTGCCAGGCAGCTCGCAAGAGGCTAACGATTGGCTATGCGAGTCACTACCATCGTGACTACTAGATGGTAGAATTTTGCAGTCTCTGGTATCACTACCTTACCTATTCCTGTCGCAATAGCGTCAGTGCTTGTCACTGTAGTGTTCCGATTTGGAGGGTAAGGTAGCCAGTAAATTTATACATGTGGCATTAAGACTTCGTCACAAGGCTAGCACGCACCATTAACAACTTTGCTGTCTATAGGCGATGGTTGTCTCTTTTCATCACGAGAGTCATCTGATTGTTTGATATCTTATAATATAAAAATAAATCCTTAATTACTTGAGTCTTATGAGTTATGAATTTCCGCAATCATTTGAATAATTCGTAAAACTCCGTCAGTTTAAAACGTAAAATGTTTTTAAAGTATGAAATTTTTTGATTGTTTTTAATCTAGAAAATAAAAGTATGATATGCACCGACCTTGATAGCAAACGTCCATTTCTCGTTAGCTTTGAACACACCACGAAAGTTGAGCGGATTAAAAAGTTTTACAACAGACTACTACGAAAACGATACGATATCCTAACTGTAATTATAAATGCGAAAATATTTTTTTACGTCTGTAGGAAACCGATCATCATAAAATTTTTAATACACTTGGTTAGCGGTGCAGAAAAGGACATAAGCTTTTCAGTCAGAGGAGCGAAGTCGCACGCAAAAGCTAGTTATTAATTATTTTTAACTGGGTGTCAGTTAAAGTCAGCTACGTGGATAAAGGTTGTAAAGGTTTTAGCGAGAAGAAGTTTTCCCCCGGGGTTGGTCCGGGCTCCGTTTGAAGAATAAACTAACTACCTTTCTGCCAGGTATGTTGTAAAAGGCGGCCGATAGGCTATACGTGTGTCACTACCATCGTGACTGCTAGGTGCTAGGTATTAGGTACTAGCACATTAAGAAATCTAATAACTATTCTTGCTGTAAAATCATCAATGCTTGTCACTGTCTTGTTTCGGTTTGGAAGGTAAGGTAGCCGTAGACTAGTACATGTGGCATTTCATTTACACAGATAGCAAGACACTATTAACAACTTTGGTGTATATAGGCGATAATTTCTCTTTCATCATTTATTTCGTCTCTTTCACCAGGAGAACCATCTGCTTGTTTGCTATCTAGTGATATAAAAAAATTATATACGTATACATAACCTTTTGTATGTTTAGTAATAATGCTGGTGGAAAATATGTTCACATAAGTAAGGCGTGAGGTATTACAGAAGATTCGATGTGAAGATATATTATGTAAACAAGGGTTTTTGTCTGCTTTGTCACCCGTGTATTTATGTTTTCTTTTTATTATTTGTGTCTCAAATTAAACTTCCAATAATTTGTGTATGTAGTAAAAATATTTTTTATCTAGAACTTTTCGATAGCAGCGTAAAAAAAGAAGATTTTGCTGCAGCAACATTCATCTATCAAAGAGAACTAATTGAAGTGATCAATCTCAACTATTACTATTAGCTTAAAATAAGTCACTATAGGGTTAAATAAGGACACCAATTTAATTATTCCAAAGAACAAGTGTTCGTACAATAAATAAGCGTAAAAACAAAACATCGTATTTGCACATTCTTTACAATAAATAGAATTTCTTTTTCTAAAAACTAACTCTTCTCTTGTTTCTTTCTTTCTCAAATCAAAATACTTCAAATTTGAAGTTATGCCCTTAATATTATATGGAGTAAAAATTATTTTAAGAAAAATGTAATCTTCAAACAAAACTATAACATCCACTGAGCTGGAGCGTAAACATCAATATCATGTTGACTTTGAACATTGTTGGAAGGATTAAAAAGTTTTACAAGCTACTGTAACGGAAACGATACGATTTCATATTGTTTTTCTTTAATTCTATTTTAATAATTAAGTTCTTAGCTAGCAATTAAATTAATGCTTTATACACTTTTTTGTAATTTTTTAAGAAATTTCATAAGAATAATTTCTTATGAAATTTCTTAAAAAGTTACAAAGTGTGGGTTACGATTTTTACGCTTCAAATATTAATAAACATACTTATAATTCGCATTATCGATTTCGAAAAAGAAAAATTTGGCTTCAAATAAATGACACTAAATTATAATTGCTGTAACATATCATTACATAAAGGCTTTAAGTCAGTAGCAGTTGAAACATCAGACATTCATCGTGATAAGATTATTGAGATATAACATACCATCCATAATATAATAGCTGAACCGGCAAACGTTGTCTTGCTTTTGTTTTATTTAAATATTTTTACACGTGTCACGTTGTTTTGAATATTTTGGTGGGGTACAAGAGGGGAGGCAATTGAGATAAAAACTATTGTATTTTTCGCCGTGTTGATCCCGGGCTCCTTTGAAGAATAGGCCTATTGCCGTTCTGCCAGGCAGGTCGTAAAAGGCGACCGATAGGCTATGCGAGTCACTTCCATCGTCGCTACTAGGTGGTAGAGTCCTGCGTTGTCTCGTCCGGGTCTGGTACCACCGCCTTATCTATTCCTGCCACAATAGCGTCAGTGCTGGTCACTGTCGTGTTCCTGTTTGGAGGGTAAGGTAGCCGGTAAACTTATGCATGTGGCATTAGACATCGCCACAAGATAGCAACGCACCATTAACATCTTTGGTGTCTATAGGCAATGGTTGTCTGTTTCCATCAGGAGACCCATCTGCTTGATTGTTATCTTATGATATAAAGAAAGTTGGACTAAACAGTAGATATCTACAAAATTTCATTGAAATCGGTTCAATAGTGTGAAAAAAGAACAAAATAAATGTATTATTAACTATACCAAATAAATTGAAATTTCGCTAAGTGCCGAGGATGAAAAGTGTAAAATGTATTTATTGTGAAACCACGCAAACGAATCGAATATTGTCTTAACATAGGAGATGCCTCCTTAACACCCATGTAATCAAACAACATTCAAGGTTGCATTAGTTATAGAACAATAGGCAGTATTATAATATTTATTTGGAAAACTAGGTGTTTATGTATGGAGTACTACAATTTACATATAAATTTGTCACTCCATTCCAACTGAGTGTCATTAGGTATTATGCAATCAATCAAGATGCTTAATTTGTAAATGAATTATTCATTCAACGATAATATTGTTTTGAATATTCTCTTCCATAAACATCAACACTTCCAGGTAGTCCTTAGTTATTTATTCTCAGCTTATCAAAGTGTATCTTTTTGATATACAACGCATTCATTGTCGTGTATGTAAATGCGTTTTCGTTTTATATCATGATAATACAAATAAGCAGATGGTTCTTTTGATAGAAAGAGATGACCATTGTCTATGGATACCGATGTTAATGTTTGTGTGTTTCCCTGTACCAAAGATATTATTATTTGCCTTTGGCGGGGCTTTGCAAATCCATGACTTAGTACCATTTTGCAAAAGTTTAGGAATGATCTTAATCTTGCCATGCTAAATGTTTTAAGAAGATATAACATATGGATAAATTTAACCGTTGCGTTACCTTATCTTCAAAATCAGGGCACTTACATGATATTGTTTTGTAGTTCGGCAATAGTTACAGCTTGGGATAGGAAAAACTGCTTTTCTAATAGCAAAATGCAGGCATCGCCTATGCTATATCATCCACGGCAAATATGTAAAATTAAATCCTCAACATTTCTGAATATTTTCTTTTTCAGCTTGAACATTACAGTTCCATGCCCTAGAGTGTTGTCGGCAGGAATACATCGTTACTGAAATTTCTAGGTTTGAAATAAATAATTTAAAGTATTTAAAAAAACACGCATGTGGCATTAACATCCCGCCACATGGATAGCAACGTAACATTAACATATGTAATGTCTATAGGCGATGTTTCTCTTGCTATCAGGTGTACCATCTGTTTGTTTGCTATCATATAATATAAAAAATAAGTAAATTATAATATAAAATATAAAAATAAAATCTTCAGAAATAAGCTTGCTTTTTGTACTAATTTTGTCATTATGTTTACTTTTTGTTATTCGTGAACAATAAATGGTTAAATAAAAAAATGGTCTATAGTAAAAATAAATAAATATTCTATAGTGCGGTAATAATGGACTAATATAATTTCTTTACGATATTTCTTCACCATTTACATTAATTATCACTAATTCAATATTTTAAAAGGCCGATTAGTCAACAGAAATGCCGTTATTTGTATTGAAATTTACAAATTTATAGTTATTTTTGCAACAAATATATTAAAAGGTGCTTAATTTTATCGTAAAATCAATTTATTATTGAATAAATTTCATCTTATACGACATAATAATCGCTGAGTTGAGTAATTACAGAAAAGTTTACGATTACTCATAACTGTAAAATTAATATCGGTGTTGACATAAATTTGGCCTCGGCGATTCAACGCGGTAAGGGTTAAGAGGACAATAAACAACCATATATTTTTCTTTGGAACCAGTTTAAGAAGATATTCCGTTTCTCGTTTTATATTATTTTGTTCATCCGAATTTGTGATATTATTAGTAACAATCTGTTTCGTATTTTTATTCCACTGACTTAACCCTACGGTTAGCCTGTTCGGTTCAAATCATGAGGTCCCGGGTTCGATCCTCGGGTCAGACAAACGTGTTATTGAATTGTTTTCGAGGTTTTTCTCGAAAATCCAAAATCTCAATAGCTGCTCGGAATCTGGCGGTGTTGTGTTACCACTCACATACCTCGAACGAACACGTAAAGCTGACCGTTAGAAATAGTCGATAGCCGTTATCATAATATTTGTAAAATTGGCGATATATCTTTACAATATAAATAGTTAAATAATAATATCTATATCCATACTAATATTATAAATGCGAAAGTAACTCTGTCTGTCTGTCTGTCTGTCTGTCTTTTACGCTTTCACGGCTAAACCGCTGAACCGATTTGGATAAAATTTGGTACAAATATAGTTTGAGACCCAAGAAAGGACATAGGGTAGTTCTTATCCGGAAATCTCACGGGAACGGGAACTATGCGGGTTTTTATTTTAGAATTTTTTTCACGCGAACGAAGTCGCGGGCACAGCTAGTTAATATTATAAATGCGAAAGTTTGGATGTTTGGATGGATGTTTGTTACTCAATCACGCAAGAGCTACTGAACGGATTTGAATGAAATTGAACACACAAGAAGATGTTGACCTGAAACAGCACATAGGATACTTTTTACCCCGGAAAAATTGGTGATTCCGCGGGATTCACCAAAACCTATTATAATGCAGCGGGCTGTACGCTGCAGCTAGTAGTCAAATATTTATCATTGCGGCCATAATATCCAGAGTAAGGCAGGGGCGCAACTAGTACAACCATGATTAGCCAACGGTATTCAGTCTTATGCAATAGACGACTAACTAAGCACATTTTTTATATCGCAAGATAGCAAACAAGCAGATGGGTCTCCGGATAGACAGAGTCAACCATCGCCTATAGACACAAAAGATGTAAATGGTACGTTGCTATCTTGTGGCGGGTCTAATGCCACATACATAAGTTTACCGGCTACCTTATCCTCAAAACTGAAACACGACAGTGACTATTTTTGACGCTATTGCGGTAAAAATAGTTAAGGCGGTGGTACCTGACCCGGGCATGACAATGCACAACTCTACCACTTAGTAAAATAAGTAAAGCGTATGTATAACCTTTACCTAAACTAAATGTCAAACTCCTCCGAGAGCGCATTTTTTTTAAAAAGGGAACCTCTATTTTCTCTTCACTTATACAATAACTACCTACCTGCGCTCTGCAGCTAGCTGCATCAAAAAAATGTTTGGTGAATTTCACAGGAACAACTAATTTTGTCTGAGATAAAAAGTATCCTATGTGCTATAGGTCATCATCTATATGTGTGCCAAATTTCATTTAAATCGGTTCGGCATTTTTGCCTGAAAGTAACAAACATCCATCCATACATCCAAACAAACTTTCGTATAAATAATATTAGTAGGCAATAGGATTTTGCAATATGTGGTTATGGATTCGTAAATATATGGATGGCTCTCGCTATAGAAATAGACAACCATCACTTGTAGACACCAAAGGTTTTTGAGGTGCGCATCCATTTGTGTGGTGTTGAAAGGAAAAGTCATAAGTTTAACGCCTGAACTTGATTTATTATTATTAGCAGTAACATCTTCACAGTTGTATCCCCGAACAGGTAGGCAGAGGTACAACATCCCGGCCTCGTTTGAAGAATAGGCCAACTGCCGTTCTGCCAGGCAGGTTGCAAAAGGCGACCGATTGGCTATCGAGTCACTCCCATCGTGGCTACTAGGTGGTAGAGTTCTGCATTGTCTCGCTCGGGTCTGGTACCACCGCCTTACCTATTCCTGCCGCAATAGCGTCAGTGCTTGTCGCTGTCGTGTTCCGGTTCAGTGGGTAAGGTAGCCGGTAAACTTATGCATGTGGCATTAGACCTCGCCACAAGATAGCAACGCGCCATTAACATCTTTGATGTCTATAAGCGATGGTTGACTCTTTCCATGAGGAGACCCATCTGCTTGTTTGCTATCTTATGATATAAAAAAAAAAACTTACAATTAGCCGAAGATACTAAGTCTCACAATGTGATAGGGAGCAAGCCTCGTCAACCAGGTATTATTTTCAATTCCGGGCAACGTTGTTTTTGTCAGGAAACTGAAAAAAACACATTTTTGAATTGCCCGTCCTGAGAATCGAACCCGGGACCTCATGTGGTCAACTCCGACACCGGACCACTAGACCACAGAGGCGATTTGTTATTATTTTAATAAATTTCTATTACGAGAGCAGTCGTTGTATTTATCGTCTTTTTCAAGAAACTGTATCTTCTTGCCAGGCGGGTCGTAAAAGTCGGAGTGATGGCCAAATACTATCGTATTGTGATTACTACATGGTAGAGTTTTGCATCATCTCGCCCGGGCTTGGCACCAAGTCTTGTACCGAAATATCGGCAGTACTTATATAGTTTGTCCTGATTCAGATAATAAGAGATTATATATTTTGTCCTGATTCAGATACTTATATATTTTGTCCTGATTCAGATAGTGCACTTTTCATTTTTCTTGTGCACTGCCCGTTACAAGTTTTCTACAAATGACGGTTTACTGGAGGTAGTGGAGGAGAATGTCTTAAGTTTGCCTGTTATATATTTTGTGCAATAAAGATTATTAGTAAATAAATAAATAATAAATAAAAAAGATCTTGATCTCTAGAAACAACCATTGCTCAACCACAAACAACCTTTTTGTATCGGGAAAGACATATTATTTTATGATACAAAAAAAGCGAAGGGAATTTAAAACCTCATCAACGAGTGAACCCTTTTTTATTGTAATAATTTAGTATATAAGTTTATTTCATACTTGATTAGATCCTAAAGTTAACTTTGCATCTTAAATTAAAATGTAAATCCTAGACGTAGAATATTGGATAACTAAAATGCGGAATCTTATGCTTAAGGATAAAATTTAGGTGTCTGCTTAGTTTAAATTCTATACGGTACCGGTGTTCTAAAGAGAAGTCAGGAGTCCCTAATGCAAGAGCTTTAACGGGCCAATATCGCTCCATCCGTGCGGTGTAAAGACGCCGCGCTCTATAGGGCTGATAGATGATACATTTTTATCTAATTACATGTCATTACAATTTATCAATATTTTTGAATTCCGATTGAATTTGTAATTCTTGGAATGAAGTTCCTAAATGCGTGTTTGACGGATGGGAGCTACATGGGAAAAGGTGTCCAACCGACATTTCTATTATATATCGTTACATTTATGAGTTATTGTAGTGTGATTTTATATTAGAAAGAAGCAGAGAGATGAAAAAGTGGGGACATGTCTTGTGTCACATGTCAAGGCGATTATGTCTTGTTTTCTCAATTTTAAAATGTATCTTTAGGTGCGCAGATAGATTTTAGAAATATAGGATATTTGTTTTAATATTCTACACTACAGGTTGGAATATGACAGTAATAAACTTTAACTGTAAGCAAGTTGAGTCAAAATTCTGTCACGTAGTAGTCACAATGAGAGTGAATCATTTAGCTTTCACTCGCCTTTACGAGTTGTCTTGCTAGTGGGCAGACAGTCTATTAATCAAGACGGGCACTGATTGATATGAGAGAAATGTTATAACTTTTTAAACATACTCTGCTTCATTTGTATTTTATCGTCATTACGCCATATCAATAATATAATTTAATGTAAGTTGTATAATTTACTGTAAGTGCATGCCGACCGTGAAATCGACTAATTGGTATTCAAAATTTAAAATCAGTGTATAATTCAGTGTTATGTTGTATAATTAAGATTTAATATTTTATATTGTAATGCATTTCACTTTAATTTTTATTATTATAACAACGAATAAAATATTTTATAATTAATAACATCTATATTTAAACAAAACAAGTAGCTTAAGCATTTATATATTTTGAAACACTTGCATTACAGGTCTTACAAAAGTATTTTTCTAATAATTTATCTAAAAATACATGGTTTCAGTAGAACTGAACTTTAAGTTAATATAGTAATTAGTTTTTCAAATAATCAATACTAATATTATAAAAATATCAGGTTGCTCAGTTTGTGATTTTGTTTATAGGAAGTAATATTTAGAAATACGAAATCAAGTTTAAAAAATATTTTACCAGTAGAAAGCTACTTTATTCTTATAAACAACATTTTATCCAAATTTTCCTACGGCTTCGGAACCTATGGTAGTAATACCGCAGAAAACGGCTAGTTCTTTTACACATATATTAAAGGCGCGGCAAATACTTGGACCACAAAAATAAATACTCACTTTAAAATATATAAAAGTAATTTATTTCAACTGTGCACCTTTAATTCACTACACTTGTCCACTTAGGGTCATCGCCCATAGCGACTTTTTGTCGCAATGCAGTAGCGATACGTCGCGCGTCTGTGTTCTGAGGTAGCAAACATTAAAATAAAACCAATTTACTAACTAAAATAGGTTAAAAACCGTTCAATGCTGTCTTCTTACTCAGCTCAGGTATTTTGAACTTGAAAAAAAATAATCGAAAAATTCATAAAGCTAATTAATAAAACAACATAGGGGCAGCCCTATTAGGAGTAGAGTGTGCGTTGCAGACGCGTTCGGATGCGATCGATACCCCCCGTCTGCACGGCGCGACCTGCACTGCGGCTGACCTTGTACTAGCCGCGTTCGTATTCCTATCAACGAGGATCCCATTCTGGTTTTCCTACAAATTTAACATGTTCTAATAATGTCGTACCCTTGTAATGTCTGTAAAGACAAACTCTTTGATTTATACTTACGAGTGGTCGTCAAATAATTGAAATTCGACTTTTATATATTTGGGCAATTTTTGTATGCGAAAGATTAGCCAATAGCCAACGTGATTACGAGATAGTATAGTTCCATAATTTTTTACCCAGGTTTAGTATTACCGCCCTATATTTTCTTGACGAATTAACGTCAAAACTCACAGTCATGTTCCGGTTTGGAAAATATGGTAGCTTATGCATGTGATATAACATCCTCGCTACACGAACGACTATGTATTTTTACAATCTTTGGTTTTTTTTTTTTTATATCATAAGATAGCAAACAAGCAGATGGGTCTCTTGATGGAAAGAGTCAACCATCGCCTATAGACACCAAAGGTGTTAATGGTGCGTTGCTATCTTGTGGCGAGGTCTAATGCCACATGCATAAATTTACCGGCTACCTTACCCTCCAAACCGGAACACGACAGCGACAAGCACTGACGCTATTGCGGAAGGAATAGGTAAGGCGGTGGTACCAGACCCGGGCGAGACAATGCTGAACTCTACCACCTAGTAGCCACGATGGTAGTGACTCGATAGCCAATCGGTCGTCTTTTACGACCTGCCTGGCAGAACGGCAGTTGGCCAGGTGTGTGTGTGTCTATTGTCGGTGATTGTCTCTGCGCCTTGAGAACTTTGCTTCTCATGATACAAAAAATTAATCATTACGTATGTTCTTTTCTCTGTAAAAATACCCTAAGATATTAAAGGTGCAAAATAAAAATTGCTAATGAAACAGTTGTGATAGAAATAGGGAAAAAAGGCGAAGAAAGGAAAAACGATCTTACAATTTTTGGCGATTTATTATGATATAATATAATGATTTTTTTATGCGTATGTCAATTTGCATACAAATAACCTAAGATAATATACGCAATTTTTACTTAATACCTTTATCATTATCTGTGAGTAAATGCTTAGATAAACAAATATTGTCTAGATAACCCTTAAGACAGTATGTTGAGGGTTATATTTTTAAATAATCGTGGTGACTTGTATACGGCAATAACGCCCGCTGCATTATAAAAGTTTTTGGTGAATCCCGCGGGAACAACTGATTTTTCCGGGATAAAAAGTGATCTATGTACTATTCTACGTCTTCATTTACCTGTGTGCCAAATTTCATCCAGTTTCATCCCTTTGCCGCGACTGAGTAACAAACATCCATCCATCCTAACATCCAAACTTTCGTATTTAATAATAATAATAATAATAATAATTCTTTATTTACTGCTCACGAGGAAAATATACAGAGGAAAGTATGACAGTTATTTAATAACACATTTATCAAGGTGTGATAAGTACACACTTAAAAAATGAGAAGTTTCCTTGTGAGCGTCTGGAGTCTGAACTAGGTCTAGACCTGTACTACAGAGCTCCAGGCACTCTCTTGGACCTAATGTGTGGATGTTATATATATATATATAGTGAGAGTATATATTTATAATTTTGTCTTTTTGTGTGTAATAAATTATTAAAATATAGTGTTCTTTGTTACACTAGTCAGTTTGTAAATGTACGCATCTAACTAGTATACAAGCATCAACATAGTAATAGAATGAAAGTTATTTTAAAAATGAATGAACTGAGCCAAAATGGATTAATTTGCTTTATTTTTATACTATTAATATAGATTAATATCTAGGTATTTTGAATTTGAATGAAACTTGTCCATCAAAAATACAATAATCTTTAAATATATGGATTAACACCTCATTTGACGTATTTCCAACATTTTACAACCAATCATTCAATAACCCAATTACATGTTTTTTCCTGATTTTACTAAATTTCAAATCGGTCAACCGAACCTAATTGTATTTGTATTGATTGACGCCGAAACCCAGCTAAATTGCAGAATAATGGTGATAAAACAAGACCTTTGTTTTGTCATCACTTGCGATTAAAACCCATCGATTAGTACAAAAATAATAAAAAACGTATTTAACTACACCGCGCTGGTTAGCGCAACACCGTCAATTGTTCGGACTAAGATATACGCTGTGTAAATAAACCCTGTCCGATCGCCAAAGACATTATTTGGTAGCTTAATACAAACATATTTGTGTCATTATTTTATGCATATCCATACTAATATTATAAATGCGAAAGTAACTCTGTCTGTCTGTCTGTCTGTCTGTCTCTCTGTCTGTCTGTTTTGCCGTGAAAGCGAAACAGACAGCTGTTACGCTTTCACGGCCAAACCACTGAACCGAGTTGGATAAAATTTGGTACAAATATAGTTTGAGACCCAAGAATAGGATAGTTCTTATCCCGGAAATCCCACGGGAAGGGGAACTCTGCGGGTTTTTATTTTAGAATTTCTTCCACGCGAACGAAGTCGCGGTCACAGCTAGTTGATACATACATTTTTAAAATATTTGCTTGATTTAAGAGGAAGTTGCTCAATTTTAGTACTAAGGTGGCATTTTAAACTAGGGTATTTTTTATTTTATTAAAAATAATTTTTTTATTATTTTATTTGATAATGTCATTGACCTACCTATATACCTCTTTCGGATCGGACAGGGTTTTCTTTACACCCCGTAGTTTAAAATAAAATGGAGAAATTAAAGTAATTGAATTTGTAACTTTCTATAAGCTCTTATATATACGATTTGTAATACCACTTAAGTAAAAAATTGATTAGAGTTACCGAAAGTACTGAAAATAAAAGAGACAATAACGGCACAATTGTCATAACTGTAAATTAAAACTCTAGAAAAAAACCGACACATTCCTTTATCCAAAGACCACCTGCCTTATGTCTGTATATTTGCACAGGAAAACTTGATTTAACTCGAAGTATTGATTTTTTTATTAGAATATATTTGTTTTTGTGGTAAGTGTTAATCCAGTAATAAATAATTTCTATTCTTATAATAGGAAAAAAACTGATTTTCGAATAGAAATCCTGCAGTCCGAGTTCAAAGTTACATGAAAACTTACAAAATTTAATGTCCATAGATATAAGGTTTATATACTCAAAGTTAATGTCGATCAGGCCTGTACCATTTGTTTAATTTTTTTCATCAAGTAGAAAAGCTCTGATGTCATGGAAATAGCTGAACCGCTAGAAAACCAGCTTTAAAATTAAAAAAACGGCATCCAAATCGGTTCACCCTTTTAAGAACTACGACGCCACAGACAGACACACACATACCTACATTATCGTTAATCTTATGATACCCCTTTTTGCGTTGAGGGTTAAAAATACATACTTGGTTGAGACTGGATACGTGCCCGATTTGTTAAGTCACACATTGGACTTTGTTTGCTGATCGTGTGTGCGCTAATTGCACCTTTGCCTATTACTTTGAGGATATCAGCGTAAGGATTTTTATTTTTTATTCTAAGTACATACTTATTATAATCTATTTTGTACTATTGTTTTATGTTATGTATAAATGATTGGTTACTAAGTAGCGACCCTAACTACGCACTAAACAGGTTCGGGTTCGATTCCCGACAGAGATAGGCGTTTGTGTGATAAGCATATTTTATGTTTATATTTCTGGGTTTTGATGTTTATTAAATATATTTGGGTATTTAATTCAATGTATAGATATCATTGATTAACACCCATATCCGGTGTTAGACAACAATGGCCGGCCATATCACAAGCAAGTAGGTAAAATGCTTACTTTGGGTTAGATCAATTCGTGTATTTGACCTCTGATATGACTTAATATTATATTTATTAAATTACGGATAACTTGACAAACTCATGATACGAACACAGCCTATATAACACTTTTTTACATTGTGATACGAGTGTTTAAAACGGTACGAAACGCCGTCGCTTTAAATTACATATTTTCAAATCGTAGCGAATCACAAACGGCTTGGCTGGTGCTTGCGAGGAATCTAGACTTTATAGAGGAACAGATGGCGGATGGATAGAGCTCGTAGTTATTTCTTTTACACGAAATTGAATTTTTATTCGACCATATTATTTAAACTCTTGAATAGATCAAATACCTAAATCTTGTGAATTTTAACGAGAATATGATTGTATCGTAATCTAGTAGTTAAATTTAGATTCGGCTTAGATAACGAGGTTCTGAGTTCAATCTCTTTGAGATTGTGTTGTTAGGGGTCGATTTCAAACCTCTAAAATTTAAATTTGTAGCATTAATGGAATCTGATACGGAAGTGCACACTCTCTTGTGTTTCGGGAGAGCACCTAAAGCTGTAGGTCTTAATTGCAAGAAACAAATGATAATCACGATAAGGTTGACGAAATGTGGTGATAAATATCACATTTTAATTTGCAAACCTACAAACCGGTGTATAGTGGTGAGAAAAAACGTTTTTTGACAATAGATAGATGTTTGGATGGATGTTTGTTACTCAATCAAAAACTACGGAACGGATTTGAATGAAATTTGGTACACAGGTAGATGATGACCTGGAATAGCACATATGCTACTTTTTATCCCGGAAAAATTAGGCAATCCCGCGGACTATATAATGCAGAGGGCTGTACGCAGCAGCTAGTATCGTATATACTGCAAAAGTGATAATAGTGCGTAGCTATCCGTGATGTGTTATGGTAAGTGTTACATGCATAAATGTATCACTGTAGTGATCGTTGGCCCCATAGATATACTGAGGTATATACTCAAAGGTTGGCCCATTGTCCGCCTTTATTTATACATATATTATGAACAAAAGTTAAAATTAAACATTTAACACCCCAAAACTTCCGATCCGGTGGAAATTATAAAGAATGTCAAAAGTGTCTGTAAAGTTTTATTTGAATAAAACATTTTTTACTTTTACTTTTAACAAAATTTTTTTTTTCAAAATCGTGTGATAAACGGCCCTGTTCTGAGGTAACAAAAATATAGCCGAATGGAGAACTTCGTCATTTTCACCGACTTTCCCAAAAGAAGGTATTTTTTCACCTTTATATTTTTATGTTTGTTATCAGGAACTTGGTCGTTTATAAACCGATTTCTGAAAATTCGTTTTTATTTGAGAGGTATACCTTCCCGTTTAGTTTAAGATATAGGAAATCGGAAGTCAGTTGTGATATTTTTATCGTGTTTAAATTATTGGGAAGTAGTTTGAAAATCAATGTCATCGGACTCATCGTAAGTTTAAATGTAATTAAAAGACTAGGTTTACGAGTTACATTTCCGTATTCCATATAGGCCAAGTAGCAATTATGCAGAATAGACACATTAGTAGACCGGTTGTGCAGCGGAGGTCACGTACAGGAAACTTGATATATCCTCTACCGAGTCAAAAAAGTAGGAAAATAAAAGTTTTTCTATGTCGGTGAAACAGATTCAAAGCAATAAATAACATATTTGGTATTTATATAACAAATTTATATGTGAAAACTGTGGAATGGGGCAAAATGTAATAAAAAATTAAATATCTTTTATACATATTTATACAGCAGTTATATGTGTGAGATTTATACAGCAGTTATATGTGTGAGAACTGTGAGAAAGGGGCCGTGTTGTGATCAAAAAATCGTTTTGTATCTGGCTGGTCATCAGCCAGATACAAAGCGATTACAACATCTATTATCTGTATATTAATACGTGAAAGGAAAAGTTTGTACGTCTTTTTAAGACAATAGCGCGAACGGTAGAGTATGTTTGGCACAGTTAAAGTTTACATTGTAGAGGACTGCAGACACCTAATATCTATACATATGTATAATAAAATCGTAGAAAAGTCAAAACTGTACATTGATTATTTTTTTTAAAAAATACATGGGGTGTGATCTACAATCGATATCGAAGCCAAAAATATAGTTTTTAGAATTTTTGTCTGTTTGTCTGTATATATGTCCGGGGTAAACTCAAAAAGTACTGCATGGATTTACTTCAAATTTTGCATGAATATTACTAACAGGTCGGGTCAACATAATTACCTACATACCTATTATCACGCTCTCACCTACGGGGGAGGAGCAGTGCGGAGTAAACGAAGTCCGCGCGGACGAAGTCGCTGGCAACAGCTAGTTTTTAAATAAAATGCATTGGAAATACATTAAATACATTAAATTAATAAAAATAAACATTGCACACACTAAGTTTATGTAACATACATGATATTATACACACATGTATACTGTTTTCATTACATGTTTCTTTACGGCTAAAGTCTGTTATCAAACTTAAAAGAGATTTTATTGTTGTCTATGGTCGAATTTTGGCCACAGGCAATCACCAGTTTAATAAAATATGTCATAATATATCGGAAACAAAAATAAAAAGTATTAAAGTTTTCCCGCTATTTTTATATTGTTTTTTTGTATGCCAAAGTGAATCAAGCTTAAATAAGTGAATCAAACAAAACGTCGCCTCTGTGGTCTAGTCTAGTCGTCCAGTGTTGGAGTTGACCACATGAGGTCCCGGGTAAGATTGTTCCGTCGGGCAATTTAAAAATATGTTTTTTTCAATTTTCTGATAAAAACAACGTTGTCCGGGATTGGAAAGTGCCCGGTTGGCGATAGGCTTGCCACTTATCACATTGTGGGACCAAGTATCTTCGGCTAATCGTTTAAAAGTGCACCCAGCACTTGTTGTACCTCTTAGGTACTACCTTTTCAGGGATACGGGCGTGAAGATACTCAAACTTAAAATGTCAGACCAAAAATGTATAGTCATATCGCCTCGAACTTTTCACTGAAATCTCAAAAAATTGAGCCGTGTAAATAAGTGTTGTATTTATTTACACTATGTGAAAACTTATCCTTATCTACCTACGTAGTGGGAAGTTAAAAACTGATTTGCTAAATCACGTTTTTTTACATTGATTGTTAAATAACAATTTTACAAAAATTATACGATATACCTGAAGATATTATCAAAGGAATGTTCTAACTTATTACATGATAGAATGTGCTATGTATTACTATGTGCTATGTATTACTATTATTGACCGGCCGGTAACCCCGCAACCGCTATGCCCCTGCATTTTAAATCTGTAATATCTTCGAAAATATTCATTTAAATTACATGCTGTAAACGACCATATTGTTCTACATTAAATCAACAATATATTTCAGGTATTTAATTGGATAAGGATTAGTCCAGTATTGCTTAAAATTGCTTAGAAAAAAAGCCATTATTTCTCGTAAAAAGTAAATAACAATTAAATGCTATTGTGGGTTATCCATAAGAGATAGACATACACCATCGCGGAGTTTTCTGTAGAAATTTTCAAGGTGTACAAACACTTAGTACATTATTTTGATAAATCTCGTAGGGTTTAGCCTGCGTTTGCAATGTAAGCGGAAAAAAATATAATTATTTACGACATGACAACAGAAAACTCAAAAATTGCAGTATTTTTCTACAATATATTGAATGTTATTATACATATAAACCTTCCTCTTTAATCACTCTATCTAATAGAAAAAACCGCATCATAATCCTTTGCGTAGTTTTAAAGATTTAAGCATACATAGGGACATAGGGACAGACAGAGAAAGCGACTTTGTTTTATACTATGTAATGATACTAATATAATATCGGGTCGGGTCGGGGTATAAGTTGATGCAATAGATTGTTGATGCGATGACACTTCATATAAAAGAGTTTTGTTACTCTTGTGTATATAAAATAGAAATTATGAAATACGCAAGCATCTTACTAGTGACAAGGCTTTAGTTATTTATGCAAATTTATGTATGAACAGTAATGATTAGTTATTTACAAGAATAATGGGCGTTCTCCTGTGTTGAACCGCCATTTTAACATTTAATTAAAGTATGCAATGCGCTGATTTATTTGCAAGAATATGAGTGCTATTATAATAAATACAAATATATGTAAATAAGTAAACAAGTATCATCAAGCTAATTTAAATTCAAAGGAAACCGATTTACATGTAACACATCGGTTGTCTTCGATTTATTAGTTTTTCGATCATCATTCTTTCATCTCGAGAAACAATTTCTCTCACTTCAGTAATATCACTATGATCTGCGAAAGTTACACTATAGTTTTTTTGTAACTCTCACGTCCTTGCTACTGTCACATGATTACTTCAGGAAAAAATACAGAATTATTTAAAACTAGCTGACCCGCGCAGCTGCGCCCGCGAATATTTTAACATGTCATCGAAATAGTTTTTAATAAAAATTTTATCCCCTATTTCAGCCTTTAGGGACTAATTTATGAAAAAAATTAGCCTATGTTTGACCCAGGATTTTCAACTATTTCCATGCCAAATTTGATGAAAATCGGTCCAGCGGTTTAGCCGTGAAAGCGTAACAGACAAACAGACAGACAGATTTTCGCATTTATAATATTAATATGGATAAGACGCCATTTTTCTTTGGATTATGCTTTGAAGATGTTACCCTAATGCTGAATTCACTCGATTCCCAGTACATGTACACTTCTTTCTTTATCAGATGTTTGCCTTCCATATAACTTACATAATAGATATTTTCCATCATAAAATGTATCTAGCGAATCTTTTGCATAGTTGACTTAAGGCGAGGCATCGCGACAAACGAAAAAAAAACTGGTTTGTTAAATCATGTTTTTTTGTATTGATTGTTAAATAACAATTTTACAAAAATTACACGATATACTTGAAGATATTATCTAAAGCATGTGCTAACTCATTACATGATAGAATGTACTTTACTCGATCATATAAAATTCCGAAAACAGGCTAAAAAATCTCTAAAACAAATAATTTGTTAATAATATTTCTAATCTTCCATATGATTTTTATATGGTGATATTTAGTTGTAAATACAAAAAAGAATGTGCTAAATTTTAGTTTTCAGCTGATGTCCTATATTTATTTATCCGAAAATTAACACGTTTCCCAGCGGTTTCAGAACATACCGCGCCACCCATTTTCTATAGAATTGACGCGCGTCGAAATACCTCGCCTTAAAGCAGTGGCCCTGGCATGAGCCCTTGCAGCACTCAAATGGTCTGTAGCAGTACAACATTAGTCACGCGACGGAAGCGATGGCCAAGGTCGTATAATCGGAGTCGGCGGCGCGAGACCACTCTATTGTTTTATCTAAACACTTGTCACTGGTATTTTTTTATTTTGTATATTATATAAATAGTGTTTGTTCTCATCTAATAAGGTGTGTTAACTTACGGTTTTTATTTGTAGAGCATTGTGTTTAAAGCATTTGTCACGTAAACGCTTTGTCTTATCTATACTACTTTATAAGTCTATAGTTTCTCTCTGTACATTATTTATTTGTCAAATTTCGTAATAAATATTCGTTTTATGGCTCACCGGCCTCATATCAATCCTACTGTTTTTAATTTTTAATCTTTGTTTCCAACTGGCTATGACTTGGGACTTCGTTCACGTGATCCAAAATCATTACTTCCTTTTTTCATGTCCTGCCTTATAAACTATATTTTCGGTGAAAGTTAAATCAAAATCGATCCAGCCAATCCAGAGATTACTTCGTACAAACAGAATGACAGATAGAAATTTTAAAAATGTTATTTAGGTATTAGTATCCTAAAATTAACACATTGCACTTGATATTTTTTTTAATTACGGAAAGTTACTTCAATTTTATTTATATGTATAGATTATAATAACCCTTGAAGGCTTGACCAATGTTGATTATAATATACTAGCTGCCGCTGCATTATACAATTTTTTGGCGAATCCCGCGAGATCACCTAATTTTTCCGGAATAAAAAGTAGCTAGCCTATATACTATTCCAGGTCATCATCCACTTTTGTGCTAAATTTCATTTAAATCCGTTTAGTAGTTTTTGCGTGACTGAGTAACAAACATCCAAACTTTCGCGTTTATAATCTGTGTATATAAAAATCAATTCCTGTTCGTTAGTCTCGCTAAAACTTGAGAACGGCTGAACCGATTTGGCTAATTTTTGTTTTGAATTAATTGTTGAAGTCCAGGGAAGGTTTAAAGGGTGAGAAAATATAGAAAAAAATAAGAATAGTTAAAAAGGCAGAACCACATTTGCCGGGTCAGCTAGTATTAATATACAAATAGATACATATCATTTTTCGTCTGGGTTTCAGCAAGGAAATTAGCGTAATGATGCGTATTTCTTCTTTTTTTAAATATGGACATATTGAATGCAATGTGTCATTACGTGCAGATTGCTTAGGCAGCAAATTGCCATTGTCGTGATAGGTTCATTTCTTTTAATTTATATCTAATGACTAAAGAACTTCACACGTAGTTCCTAGAAGAAATTATGAATGACATGTGATAATATATTTGCCACACTGAAAAATAAATATTATGATTATTTATTTGCAAGATCGGCAAAGCTAGCCTAGCTTTAGTAGGTACTCACGTTTCGCCAACGCCTATGACTTAATAGGAACAGACCCTGACGATTAGTATGAAATTTGTATTTAAATTCTGCTTTTCATATTCTTTTACATAATACACAGTAATTTTTGTCATCAAAACGCAATCTTATCCTAAAACATTTTTTTTCGTAACTACTGACTCTCATGCTGAAAATTTTATTTAGCTACATGTCGTTACTTTTTGGTACCTACCTCAAAATTTTGTGGGATGCCGCTATTTCAATAATCTTCGACACTTTGTTTCAAATTTCCCCCGTGTTGGTCCCGGGCTCCTTTGAAGAATAGGCCAACTGCCATTCTACCAGGCAGGTCGTAAAGCCGACCGATTGGCTATGCGAGTCAGTACTACTAGGTGGTAGAGTTCTGCATTGGCTGGCCCGAGCCTGGAACCACCGACTTACCTATTCCTGCCGCAGTAGCGTCAGTGCTAGTCAGTGACGTATACAAGATACAAGATAGCAACAATATAGCAACGCACCATTAACATCTTTGGTGTCTATAGGCGATGTTTGACTATTTCCATCAGGAGACCCAACCTGAAGACCCAACCTGATTGTTTGCTATCTTATGATAAAAAAACTGAATATCTAAATTAAAAAAAAAACGATTTAAAAAAAAACACATAAGTTAAGTCACCCACTTACAATATAAAATTGTAAAGTAAAGTCTATCTGTTAATTTCATGTAAGTTATTAATAAGTTAATATCTAATCGGAAATAAATTAGTGTATATGTAATACTGAACTATTTCCATATATTTCTTTACATCCTGTTCGAAGGAAAATTTCGTTTTCATTAGTAACAGTTGTACCTAAATTCGTAAAATATGATTAACTAGTCGTATATACAAACGTAAATTTTATTTTTTATAACTTTTATGTATTACTTAAACTTCAATTGAAAATACAATGTTTAACGTGCATATGAGAACTAACTAAACTCTCGTAAAATCATTTCAAATCGCATCTCGTAAGAACTTTAACACTGTGACCGATTAATTCTGAACTTTGCACAGTATACGCACAGTTTAGAATAGGTTGCGAAATTAAATCCTAATTTATGTCCATGTATATTTTATAGTTATTTACTATTTAATATCCTTTTTATGTCTAGCTTATACCACTCATGTATTTCAAAACGGCTTTTGTACCATTTAAATCATTGGTTTACAACGCAACATTTGGCGTGTAAATCTTTGAGACATTTTCACATCGTAGCCTTAAATTACGAAATCTATTCTGCTATATAAAACCGCAGTGTTTGTCTATACGTTAGTTTTTAATTTTTGTAATAAATATTCGTTTTATGACCCACAGACAACAATGTACTATATTCAACTTTTTTGTCTGTTTTATTTGTTTTTTTTTTTCATAAGATAGCAAACAAGCAGATGATTGTCTTTATAAAAAGTGCCTATTGAGACGATGTATAATTGTGAAATTTTACCACCTAATAATCACAATGATCTCTACCACTACATGTACGTGTAGCTAATCGTTTACCTTTTACAAACTGCCTATCAGAATGGCCGATAGTCTTAAAGGGGGCTCAGAACAATATGGAGAAAAACGTCATCATCATATCATAGACTTAACTCAGCGCAATTTTCTGTGTTATCAATGACGTAGATCTCCGATATTTGATTGTTTCCGTAATGTGTGTAGGCCCTTTTTAAATTAATGCTACGAATTTGAAACAGGTATACCTACGATCGCAAATAAATATAGATTAGATGACAAGATCACCGTTCACGCAATATCGTGGGCGTTGAACGTAACTTTCCAAAAATTACTCATTTCAATTAGTACCTAAATGGTAGTCAACTTTCAAGTTTTTTAAAGGTGTGCTTTCTTATGATAAATAATAGTTATTGGTGAACGAGATTTTGTCAGCAACAAAACCACAGTGTTATCAGTGGCCCACCTACATATGAATTATAAATGTATCGAAAAATGAAAGATTACGTAACACTAGCGTAGCAGATCGCAACGCTGTGAATTGCTGTCGTAAAAGTAAACACAGCATCCCCGTTTTTTATAAAATTAGTTTTGACGAGTCGAGTGGTTAGTTAGGTAGCGACCCAAACTACACAATTGTTAGGGCTGGGTTTTGATTTCAGAGAGCTATGGTTTATACACAATGCTTGACATTATATTACATAAATATTACATTGCCCATATTTTTATATTTATATTATTACATTTATGGATTCGCGTGTTGTGTGTATGGGTGGGTAATATATTTGCGTGTTTATCAATCAATCCATCAAATAATATAGTTTCTCCTATTTGGCCATACAAATGGTATGCAACACTTAATATTTTTATACACAAAGGTGAGCTGTTCGTATGTTTGACTGAAAAAACACGAACTAGCCACGTGTAACCACTGTAAACGATATACCTAACGAACTGTTGTAACATTCAAATTAATCGGTTATTGAAAAGTATTTGACGTAAATAGAGTATATATAGAACGTATATGAAAATAAATAAAATCGCCTCTGTGGTCTAGTGGTCCAGTGTTGGCGTTGACCACATGAGGTCCCGGGTTCGATTCCCGGGTCGGGCACTTTAAAAAAAAAGTGTTTTTTCAGTTTTCTGAGAAACAAGTGCCCGGTTGGCGATAGGCTTGCCACCTATCACATTTGTGGGAGCAAGTATCTTCGGTTAATCGTGGGTGCACTTGTTGTACCTCTGCCTACCCCTTCGGGGATATGGGCGTGAAGACACTTAGAAAAAATAAACAAAAAATAAACTCATATTACAATACCCCAATGCCCAAATCTACAAGAAGCCTATTCAGTTGCTTTAAATGTATCTAAATGTAGATTATATCAAGCACCATTACAATTTACTTCATAATAATACTAGACCAGTTAAGCATTTATTTAATCATGCTCAAGGGTACTAACCGTCACCCGAGGATTTAGTGCGAGCTGTATCGCAATCTCCCAAAGCTAAATAATTAATTTGTCTTTACGGCGACGTTCATTGGGTAATAAAACCAATAGACGTAAAGTTTATAGTTATTGTTAATACAAATACAAACTTATCATTATATCTATTGTTTAACAATAATTGTAACGAATGCTATTGAGTAAAATAATAATGTCATTTTTGTTGTGTAAGGTTGTCAAATATGGAGAATGTCACTATTTAAAAATTTAAAATACACTGAGACATATCTCACGTTAAATAAAATATATAAATACTTGTTATATTCGGAACCAATTAAACGAATAAGTACCTATTTTTTTATAAAGGCACAAATAAGTACTAAAAGTAAAAATAATTATTAATTATAACGTAATTCAATTTAAGCTATTTTTAATGCGATTTTAATTTGACATTTTTGATTATTATGCTGTTTTATTATTATTATTTTACTTTAAATATTTAAATTTATATTACTAATTTGAATTTAAACATTTTTTTTTATTTACTTAGTGATAATTATTTTTACTCATTTTTAACATCAATAACTGCGTAGATAATAGTTAATAGGTCTGTTAATCTATTTTCATTTTGTTTTACTTGACATCATTTATATGAAATAACTAGCTGACCCGACAAACGTTGTTTTGCCTTACATATTAGGAATCCATAGCGGACAAACAACGTGACACGTTATTTATATAAGTCTTTATTTTTTTTATATCATAAGATAGCAAACAAGCAGATGGGTCTCCTGATGGAAAGAGTCAACCATCGCCTATAGACACCAAAGATGTTAATGGTGCGTTGCTATCTTGTGGCGAGGTCTAATGCCACATGCATAAGTCTACGGGATTGTCCTTCCACGCAGCCAAAATGGCATTAAACTCTATACGGTGGTTAAGTATTCTTAAATTTTCTAATTTTCCGCGCAATTTTCTTAATATTTTCTTTTATAAGAACGTTCTCCTTACAATTCCAAACACAACAAAAAAAAATTACCGAAATTGGTCCAGCCATTCAGGCGTGATGTCGTGACCAAGGAAAATAGGGATTGATTTTTATATATATATAGAAGATTATAAGAACCTTCTTCTTACCATTCCAAACACAACAAAAAAAAAATACCGAAATTGGTCCAGCCATTCAGGCGTGATGTCGTGACCAAGGAAAATAGGGTTTGATTTTTATATATATAGATTATTTAATCTATTGACATTTTAGTATCCATATTTATAGTTATAAATGAGTGTAATATAATTGTAAATTAAAATTGCCCACATCTTTGGGCAAAATTGTTTAGGCTGACAACACTTAGTTTATATCCCATAACAGTCAATAACAATCAGTTAAGTATATTACATCCTGAAGATGCTTTGAAAGTGAAACCGGTCGAGTAATATATTAAAAATATATGTGTAAAAGTGAAATTTATGTACAAGTGCAATAATAAAAGTGTCTAATACCTTAATTACCTTATTTTAATGATTTCCTGACAAGTTCGAAGAGGCAAGACGAAAATCGGAAGAATTCAAGATTCTGCGAAGTAATTACTCAACAAATATCCAGACATCTTCATGAATTATCTTTTTATTCGTAATTTTAATAATATCACTGATTTACTGACAATGCAATTTTTAAATAAATTCATAGGCATTGTTTTGCTTAAATTAAGATATCCATAACTTGGGCAATATGAAATTTGAGCCAAATTGTAGGCAATTTTCATAAATTTACTATGGCGTTATCCCACTGTTAACGCTATTGCTTTGGCAACAAAAGATGTTCTCGTTTAGACAATTGCATTGTGGTTATTGTGCTGTTTTTATTTGTCCATTCAAAGCTGGGTGTACTGAAGTTTTTCTTGCCTCGTATTAATTCATGCCCCTTTTTGAAGTATTAACCAATTGCCTTACAATTGGGCATTTTTTTATAAGCCATTTTGTTTCAGCACTTAGCCACTTGGGCCTTTGTACGTAGCTGGCTAAACCTATTCCAGCCATCCTAACTTCTTCCAGAAATTTATAAGCGTATACTTATGGGCATATCGTAAGGTGCAAAATATGGCTAAACGTATCATTAACATCATGAATAATAACTAGTCAGTAGAGTTCTTTAACGTCTTGACTGAGTGTTTCCACATTATTTTTCGCTATTATGCTAATGTAGCTAGCATCGGTGTTTTTTTTTAAATATATTATAAGATAGGAAACAAGCAGATGGGCCTCCTGATGGAAAGAGTCAACCATCGCCCATAGACACCAAAGGTTTTAATGGTGCGTTGCTTTCTTGTAGCGAGGCCTAATACCACTTGCATAAGTTTACCGGCTACCTTACCCTCCAAACTGGAACACGACAGTGACAAGCACTGACGCTATTGCGGCAGGAATAGGTAAGGCGATGGTACCAGACCCGGACAAGACAATGCAAAATTCTATCACCTAGTAGCCACGATGGAAGTGACCCGCATAGCAAATCGATCGCGTTTTACGATAGAACCTGCCTGTTGGCCTATTCTTTAGGTTTAGTGGGTAAGGTAGCCGGTAGACTTATGTATGTGGTATTTTAAACTGCTACTCGAATAACAACGCACCATTAATATTTTTGGTATTTATAGGCCATGTTGACTCTTACAATCAGGAGAACCACCTGATTGTTGTTTTCCTCTAAAAGTATATAAAAATAATAGTTAAATCTGGTTTAAAATACGGAATAAAAGTTTATATGAAACTTTTTATTGTTGCTTGAAATTTCGTATAAATTGGGTACAAAAAAAATAATGAATTACATGTTTAAGCGTTTTTCAAAATTCGAACTCTAAGGGGGTAAAATAAGAGCTTATATAAAGAAAGGTTAAATAAGTCCTAAAGTAAATGTGTGTGAGCGAAACGAAGTAACATCTAATTACTAATATAAGATAGTAATTGATCTATTATTAAAAGGAAATTCTTACATGTATTTTCACTACAGTAAAATGGCACTGAAATAAGAAAATTAGTGTAAGAAATTAAATAAACTCATCGGAGGACTGGAAAAAAGAAACCTCAGACTTCCTATGATGATTACTAGCTGGTAGAGTTCCGTAACGCTATCAACATATTCATGCCGTAATAGCGTCAATGCTTGTCATTGTCGTGTTCCGGTTTGGATAGTAAGATGGCCGGTATACTAATGCATGTGGCATTCCCTTTCCGCCACAAGGATAGTAATGCACCAGTAACATCTCTGGTGTCTACAGGCGATGGTCTGTCTTTCTATCAGGAGAGCCATCTGCTTTTTTGCTATCTTACGATAAATAAAATATAAATCTCTGTCGTTAGGGATAAACTCACCTTTTGTGCATTATTTTAAGTATCGTTTAATTTTCTTGTCATTATATAAGTGTACAATAAAGTATTAAATAAATAATTAGTAAATATAGTTTTTCAAATGCAGTAAAACCGCAGCAACCGACTTACTAATTCCTGTAACTTCGGAATCATGCATCAGGTCTTCGCCAAATTAAAATGGGACCACAGAAGTATTTTTACCCACATAAACTAAAATTTATTAAACCTATTCATTTTGAGAAGTAGTCGGTTGAAAAACACATAATAAACGTACAATATACCGCTCATTTGGTGAAACATCGACGGAAATGTATTTTATTTTTAAATCGAAGTAAATATGACAAAGATTGCGTGATTGGTTGATTGATATCGATTATGATAAAAAAAGTTAAGTTTTAATAATACTAAAATAGTATTACTATTGTTTATATAAAAAATAAGCATGAATTGCCATAATAAGACCATAAACTCATTTTAAAAACATATTACAGGATATGTTTTAATTTACAATTTACAGGAATTACGCAAATCTGTAAATACGCCAATGTTCCACCAAATGAACGATACGGTAATGTAAAAAACATACAGTATGCAATAATTAGAATACATAAAATATGACTTCCTAAATCGACAATGGACAAAATATTATAATGCAGCGTTTTAAATTCGAGTTAGCATTGGTACCGTTGCAATAATCGCGCCAAATATAGTAGGGGCCGCTAATTTGCAAATTCCCGGGAGCCCTGGCATTACAATCCGGCGAAACATCCGGTCGATAGAATGTCGACAGGGATGTATGAATATATAATAATAATACTATGTAATAATAAGGATTATGATTATGTTTAGTTAGCAGACTTTAAACAAATGAATATCGCTGTAATTTTTTTAATATCATAAGATAGCATAACAAGCAGAATATGGCTTTCCTGATGGAAATAAAAACCATCTCCTTTTTCGTTCGTGCAAAATATCGTTGCTGCTAATATGACCACAGCTTCTAGAGCGATCATTAATTTTTTGTGTTAAATCATACAAAGTTCGGTGCATACAACTTCGGGACGATAGATGCAAGTGCTGCCTCGCCATCATGATAAGGTGTTTGGTATTCAACCGAATAGTTCACTATATTTATTTATTTAAATAAATTAAATAAATAAATAAATAGTTCGTTATATTTGGCTGAATACTAAAAATAATGAATGAATAGGCCAAATACCAAATAATAAATAAATAAATAAATATTCAGGGGACAAATTACACTTACTGATCTAATCCCAAAGTAAGCAAATTATTTCCTTGTCTTATGACGCTATGGGTGTTAGTCAACGATACTAATACATAGAAATGCATATATAAATATTAATATATTTAATAAACATAATATATTTAGTAAACACCCAAACCCGGAAATACAAACATTTATGCTCATCACACAAATGCTTGTCCCCGTCGGGGATCGAACCCCGTCGATTGCGGAGTCAGGGTCTCTAACCACTCGACCAACGGGGCGGTCAATAACCGAATATTTTGTGGCACCTCTCATTAATATCACAATTTGTGTAATATTAGTAGCAGTGAATAAAATAAAATCAAATAACTTTTATAATAGCACAAATTACTCCATATTCATCAACAAAATTACAATAAGATCATATAAAGCGCGGTATGTTTAATTTATTTGTTCGTGATGTTCATAATAACAGTAGTAAGATGTTATCTGCAATTAGTAGGTGGGATTGCTGACAGTGGCAATGGGCCGTTTCTCAGAAACTTCGTGTGCGGCTTTCTGCAAGAATGCATTACTTCGTGGAGCCTTTATCTTAGAATTTATAACATTGTATTCTATTATGACATTGTGTAAGACGCTGTGTTATATTGTAACGTACAGCATTTTGTTCTAGTCGTACAACAATTTTGTTGTTATTAAAACCATACGTTGGTTAAGAATGAATCGCGTCTTTTTTTCAAATATATATATATATATATATATATATATATATATATATATATATATATATATATATATATATATATATATATATATATATATATATATATATATCGTAAGGCGGTGGTACCAGACCTGGGCGAGACAATGCAGAACTCCACCACCTAGTAGCCACAATGGTAGTGACTCGCATAGCCAATCGGTCGCTTTTTACGACCTGCCTGATAGAACGGCAGTTTGTCTATTCTTCAAAAGAGCCCGGAACCAACACGGGGATAAGAGCCAGCAGTGAAACAACTTTCTTTCCATAGTGTATAACAGAGATTCTTAATCATTTTTATGTCATGATTCACAAAAAAAAGAAGAAAGCTAAGTAAATATACGAATTTATTTAAGCTTTGATAACAAAATATTAAATTAAATTTCACCTAAATAGGTTCAGTGGTTTGGGCGTGAAGAAGAGACAGACAGAGATCCTTTAGCATTTATAATATTATAGTGGATATTTTATATTTATACATTAGGTCTTATTTTTGAACAGATTGCGACCTTCTTCATTAGCAAACCTCTAGGATACGGAGGGTTGTGTGACCTCACGTTGGAAATACGATCTAACGTAGAGGTCTTTCCATCACAAAATCAATCTGCTTGTTTCCTAGTTATAATCAAAAATAGGAATTTCTTTATGTCATTAAAGAAATTCCTACTTTTGATTGTAACTATATATTGATATTATATAGTTATAATCATAAGTAGTAAATACTATATTTCTACCAAGCCCGGTAACTTTTTTAAATTGTGATTATAACATAAAAAAATATTTATAACCTAATTTTTGGTCGAAACTATTTTATAAACTGAATCAGATTATTATTGAGATTATAATTTAGTTGCCACTATTTTTAAAACTAAATCAAGCTATTATTTACATTCAAGTTTTTCTACTACATTTTTATTTATACCTATAACATAGTCACAACTCAACTTTTAACTGAAATTATTTAATAAACTAAGTCCAAGTTAAGAAATAAGTAAAATAAGGTAGTCAGTAAACAATATTACGTCCCGAAGATACTTTAAAAAGCGAAATAGGTCGATTAATTTAAATAATTTAGTGGACACTTATAGCATAACTATTTACTAATCTGTGCTTATAGTGGAATAAAAGTACAAGTGTATTGTAAAGTAGTTTCAACAAATAATAATGGAATTTCACCAAGTGCCGACGATTGAAAGTGTAAAATCTATTAAGTTAAGAAGCCTAGTTTCTCTATAGAGACTATGATGTATATACGCTAATTAAGCACATACATCACCGATACCATGGCTATCGGCCAACTCATTAACTTTCCACGTTTTTTATTCAACCAAGTGGACATGTAGACAAATATGGTGGCGATTCCTTGAACACTTTCGTTTCAACTCCTAACTACAAAGCGAAAATCGAGAGACGTCATATAACTTGTTTTAGTTGATGACATACTGGAATGTATGTTCCGGGGAAAAACAAATTTAAATGTGTCTGTAAACTGAACTCAAATATCCGACACAAATGCTTATATTATAGTTTAGTTATAAAATTGGCATAGTATGTTATGTGCGTTATTTATACAATAATCTAAGTTATTATTGTATAAATAATTTAGGTAACTGCATTCCATAATTAAATAATAAATAATATTAAATATATATTCACGAGACAAATTACACTTACTGATCTAACCCCAAAGTAAGCAAATTATTTGCTTGTGTTTTGGGTGTTTGTCAACGATACTAATACATAGAAATACTTTAACATACATAATAAACACCCAGACCCAGAAATACAAACATTTATGCTCATCACAGAAATGCTTGTCCCCGTCGGGGATCGAACCCGAGCCCCGTCGATTGCGTAGTCAGGGTCGCTAGCCACTCGACCATCAGAGCGAATTCAAATATATTTCAAATCATTATGTAATTGAATTTTTTATACATACAATCGCATTTTTATCCCGTGCTAGTTTCGACTCCTTTGAAAATTATATCACCTGCCGTTCTGCTAGAAACGATTGGCTATGCGAGTCACTACCATCATGACTACTAGTTCTGCATTGTCTCTATTCTTGCCACAATAGCATCAGTGCTTGTCGTTGTCGTGTTCCGGTTTGAAAGGTAAGGTAGCTGGTAAACTTATACGTGTGGCATTAAGTCTGCCACAGGGATAGCAACGCACTATTGCCATCTTTGTTGATACGCGATGGTAGTCTATTTCCATCAGGAGATTATGTAATCATAAGAATGATATATAAAAAAGTTTACATTGATAAACTTTGGAATAATCATTAATGATTATGTACGAATTTTAACCAATAACCAAACACTAGTTTTATACGTGCGGCCATCGTGCGGCACTACTAATCTGAACATCAAAGACAAAAAAACTTATTATCTTTTTCTTATTTCTACGTCAAATGATTTTTATGTGGTATTATTGACAAGTGTCAGAATCATTATTCATTATTATGTGCGATTTTTAACCAGTAAGCGAAAACTATTAATTATAAACGGGCGATCCTACTGATATTGAATAATAACAAAATAACTCAGTATAATATTTTTCTTTATACGTCAACTAATATTTAATGTGGTTATATTGACAAGCTTCAGAATCATCATTAATGAATATGTGTGAATTTTAGCCAAACACTAAAATATTAGTTGTAATAAATGAGCAACTCTACTAATATTAAATATAAAAAACAAATAAATAAATAATAAATAAATAAAAATTCACGGAACAAATTACACTTACTGATCTAACTCCAAAGAAAGCAAATTATTTGCTTGTGTTATAGGTGTTAGTCAGTGATACTAATATTTAGAAATACATATATAAATACTGGAATATTAACACACAAATCCGGAAATACAAACATTTATGCTCATCACACAAATGCTTGTCCCCGTCGGGGATCGAACCCGAGCCCCGTTGCGTCGCTGACCACTCGACCAACAGGATGATACGACAAGATAAAACAACTCAGTATTTTTTTTACCTTTATACATCAAATGATTTTTATTTGATAATATTGGCAAGTTTTGGAGTAATCAATGATGATTATGTACGAATTTTGACTAATAAGCAAATCTTAGTTATTACAAACGAATAACCCTATTAATATTGAATAATAAAGACAAAACAACTCAGTATCAATTTTTTTTATACACTTGACTGACTTTATCAGATTCAGAACTATCATAATGATTATGAACGAATTTTAACAAATGAACAAATACTAATTAAAATATTTATAATAAACGGGCGTCTCTACATCACTATGATTAAGCCAGTTTTCAAATGTAAACACTTTCTTATGTTATTGCGAATATTACATCTGATTAGGTGAATAAATAGTCAACCATTAATACTTAATGTTTATTGTCAAAGAAAATAATTTAAAGGTAGTAAAATCACAATTACCTTGTATATTTGAAACCATGTACTAGATTTTCGTCAAAATGTGGAATCAAACATAAAGTAAATTTACCCAGTTAAATCCATACTTCCATACTAATATTATAAATGCGAAAGTAACTCTGTCTGTCTGTCTGTCTGTCTGTCTGTCTGTCTGTCTGTTACGCTTTCACGGCTAAACCGCTGAACCGATTTAGAAAAAATTTGGTACAAATATAGTTTGAGACCCAAGAAAGGACATAGGATAGTTCTTATCCCGGAAATCCCACGGGAACGGGAACTATGCGGGTTTTTATTTTAGAAATTTTTCCACGCGACCGAAATCGCGGGCACAGCTAGTAAAAAATAAATCCAATTCCAAATCGTTCATAAATGATAATGTTCTGAAATAACAAGATCGACTCTATTAATATTCAATATAATAATATTGACAAAACAACTCTGTATCTATTTCTTCTTTACACAATCAACTGATTGTTTGCGTGGTAAAATTAACAAGCTTCAAAATTATCATTAATGATTATGTACGAATTTTACCAAATAAGCAAATACTAGGAACCTATACTTGCGTGTTTCTACTTATCCTTGATATCTGCTCCGTTGCATTGGACCGCCACGTTGGTCGAGTTGTTAGCGACCCTGACTACGCAATAAACGGGGCTCGGGTTCAATCCCCGATGGCGACAAGCATTTGTGTGATGAGCATAAATGTTTGTATTTCCGGGTTTGGGTGTTTATTAAATATATTCTAGTATTTATATAGGTATGTCTATGTATAGATATCGTTGACTAACACCCATAACACAAGCAAATAATTTGCTTACTTTGGGATTAGGTCAGTAAGTGTGATTTGTCATGTGTATATTTTATTTATTATTTATTTATGTATTTATCTGAGAAGAAACGATTTAGTGTTTTTTTCTCTTTATACATCAATTGATTTTTGATGTGGTAACATTTACAAATTTCAGAATTTTTGTGTATGAATTGGAACCGGTAAACGAACACTAGTAAATTCATACGAGTGAACCTACTGATATTGAATATTAAAGACAAAACAACCTAGTATCATTTTCTTCTTTAAGCATCAACAGATTTTTATGTGGTAACATTGACAAGCTTCAGAATTATCGTTAATGATTATGTACGAATTTTATACCATAAGCAAATATTAGTTATTATGAACGAGCGTCTCTATGTCACCATTATTGAGGTTATTTTCAAATGTAAACATCAACATTAGTATCGTCGTGACCTGTTTACGACTCTCGTGAAACCCCATTGAAAATACTAACGACATTATGAAGACGGTGAAAGTGCCTAGGCTCGAAAGCTATAACGTTTATGGAACTTATGCATGATACCATCTCACTTGGGTCCCATGTGTTAGATTTCATAACTATTAATACTTTCTTATGTTATTGTGATTATTACATCTGATTAAGTGTATGAATAGTCAACGATACTATATGTTTAATGTCAAAGATAATAATTTCGAGGTAGTAAAATCGCAATTATATACGTCCAACTTTGTGTACATTTGAAACTATTTCTAAATTTCTATCACCGACTACGAGAATACTAATAGACACGGTTTTTAGCGGGTAACGTGTAGCGTAGCGTAGTGTAGTGTTGATATGCTCATATCAATGTGTAATATGAGCACATTCAAGTAAATGCTCATAAATGTCAAACGCTTTTAAATATATTACGAAAAATAGAAATATGCCACACTGTGCTATTTTATCTTGTCGAATAAAAAAGCATGGCTTAAAAAAATTCATCCGCAAATAAAATAACTCTATATTTATGGGTGTAAATGCGAGCTACACTGACAAACTCAGAAACTTTCTTGAAAGCCGAATCCAGTTTAATACGTGATTTCCACTAAAATATAGAATCAATACCATACCAATACATTTACCCTGCTAAATAAAAAATAGAATCTTAACGCCAAATCAGTGAACAAGTGATAAAAATAAATAACTCTGATATAACGACAAACATTTCACTAACATCGTGACTTCTAGGTGGTAGAACACTTCTACGTCTCGTCTGAGCTAAGTACCACCGCTTTGCCTATTCCTGTTGCAATAGCGTCAGTGCTTCTCGCTATCGTGTTCCAGTTTGGTGGGTAAGGTAGCCGGTAAACTTACATATGTGACATTTCAACTTGCCACAGGAATAACGACATTAACACTGTTGGAGTGTACAGGCGATGGTCGTTTCTTTCATCAGGAGAGTCATCTTATAAAAAAGTTCTATATAAGTGGCGTTACCAAGTCGTGATAAACAGCTATCACTCACCTAATACCAAAATCGGAACTTATTTCAATTGTGTCTCGCGTGTTCGGCGTAAGTAAAATTGTATACCATTTTGAGAATAAGGTCACGCCACACCAGAGCTGGTCTATTGTCGGTCATTATAACGGCATCACCACCAATTCTAGCGTTGTGTAACGTGAATGTAATGTTTTTACATCACCGATTGTATCGTCCCCTTGTTTTGCGAATAGTAAGTTACCGTGTTGTAGACAAAGACATTAAAATGAGACAGACAAGTCATATATTGACAGTATTCTAAGAACATTTTGTCAGTAGTTACGATATCATCCCATTACGATTATTAATGCAAAAGCTTGCGTTTTTGTTAGCATGTGTTAGTATGTTTTTGCCTAACAAGGGGATCGAACCCGGGACCTTATGATCTGAGCCGGGCAAGCTAACCCCTAGACCACGAAGAGGCTTTTAGGTAGGCAGCAACTATAAAAAAGTAGTGTAATTAAAAAAAGCGTAAAAAAGGTTATTATATACTAGCGACCTTTCCGCGGTTTCACCCGCGTAGCTTTTGTTCCCGTGGGAATATCGGAAAGATTTATATACAAAAACCTTCCTCGAGAATCAATCTATGTATTAAAAAAAACAGTAGCAGTCGTGGGACTGCCGATAGAAGTGAAAACGGAACTATTAAGTTGAGAGTAATTAAAACTATATGCAAAACATAGCTATAGATATACTATTATCATTAGCATGTCGGTGACGCGTACCGAGGATTTTACCCTCTACTAAAACGCTCAACGCGCCTAAAGAAGTTTTCACTTCAAAAACCGTTGCAAAAATCCGTTGCGTAGTTTTAAAGATTTAAGCATACATAGGGACAGACAGAGAAAGCGACTTTGTTTTATACTATGTAGTGATGTATTACACATCTAAGGAAGTGATTACTTTAAATTTAAACAATTAATTGTGAAACAGTACGAGTTTAAAGTAAGTATGGTGAAGAAGTTTCACCACGTGTCCAACTTTTATACTAAAAGACAATAATTCAAAAAAAAATATAGAAGTATAAATATATATAAAAGAAGTGTCTTTATTTCTTGTCGTTTATATACTACATATTTTTTTAATAATTTAAAATTGTGCATAGTGTGTCTAGCTCGATTTTCATACTATTCCTTGTTGCTGGCTAACGACGTTCAGGAAGTGTGAAATGTTACGACCGCCATGTTCGCACTTCTAAGATATGGCGACCAATTTATTAACAATAAGTGTAATATTGTTCAGTAGAAATTTACACAGAGAATTTCACTTTTATTACGATATTTCTATCAATTAGGGTAATTATATCATATTACATTGAATGCATATATACATACATACGTCATACATATATATCTTGACGCCAGATCCTTTACGAGGTAGGTATAGAGAAGCGAGTGCCATATGGTTACGACCTTGGGTATTTGTGTTACTCCTTGTATATCCATATTCATAACTCTCTTCATGCGAAAACAGTGGTTGTGAAGACATCATTCCACATACAAATTGTATGTCTGTTTTGTTAATCTTTCTTTTGCTATTCTTTTCACATGTCTTAGCCATATTTATATTCAGTTAGGTAGGTAACCATAATAATACATAAAAAGGATGTTTATCGTGATTAGGTTGTGTACAAAAAATAAATTAAAATAATTTTACTCTAGACTCGGTTTACGGGGTTAAATTAAGGTAATTATATATGTGATTTTCTGCAATTTTTACAACTGTAGTGCTACTGTAATAAGAAAAGCCATTAATAAATGCCATAAACTCACGAAGAGTCTAATAAACAATATAAGAGCGCCTCAACGGCACAATGTTCGTCGCTTATCTACAACATTCAGTAGTATGTACCATGAAGGTGGTAGCCCTAGATATATCTAGCGAAACACTTCTAATACCTACCTTCATCTTCCGAGATCTTATCCTCTCCTAACACAACTGTATAAACAGAGATGGCGAGACCTCACAGAATGGATATATACATAGGTATTTGTTTTAATCGATTAATACGAGTGCTAGCTCCACCTTTACTAAATACTTCATGGTAGGTACAAACAGAAATACCCAAGATCCAAGCCTCGTTTCACTTCGAAACCGAAACATTCTACGGATAATTTGACAGCACAACGCTCAACAAAGTCAAAGAGTTACTACGTTTATCTACTCATGTGACAAAGTCAAAGAAATAATGCATTATTTCGTTGAGTTACGAGTTTCCACAAAGTAATGCATGAACCGACTACGCAAACAATGGGCTTCGGGCTCGATTTCCGACAGGGACAGATATTTTTAATGACCATATGTTTGTATTTCCGGATTTATTTTTTCATGAAATATATAATTCAGTATTAATATATGTATTTCTATATAATTATATCATTGCCTAGCACCCATATCACGAGGAGGTTTCAGTTCATAATTTTCCACCGATTTATTAGCTAAATTAAGGTTGCTAATGAGACTTTTTAGATAGATATGATTTTCTTACCGAAATCATGAGCTACAAACAAAAAAAGTACGACGTACCTAAGAAACAGCATATAATAAGTGCATTTATAAAAAAATAGCTTTAGTTACGACTTCGTTCGCGTGATTCAAAATCATAACTGTCTCTAATCAATCCGATAAAAATTGGCTTATGTCACTCCTGGATAGTGCTGGATACTGTACCTTTTCAATAGTAAAAGAATTTTTAAGGTCGGTATATAAGTTTTTGAGTTCATTTGTTACGAACACACAAAAATCCAAATGTTTTCTCTTTTTAGTATTGGTATATAGGTAGATACACCTACATTGGATTTTGAAGCTTATTATGTGTACATTGCTACAAATGAATCATCATTCCCTGTAAGGAAAACTGTCAATTAATTACCTCTAAACACGAAGTGAACGTTAAAAACGCAGAAAATCATTGGACACTTGATACGGAACTCCTTTTGAGTCGGCTTCTCCATTCCCATACAAATCAAAGCAATTATTTAATTCTGTTATAATTACATAGTCAATTTAAACTATTTCTCATTTCTGTTGAAACCTTCGAATTGAATTTTATCCGTTAAGCCTTAAATTAAAATAAAAGATGCTTTAACAACCGTGTTTTAATAACTATGACATTTTTCTCTTTTATATTATTAGATAGCAAACAAACGGATGGCTCTCTTGATGGTAAGAGAAACCATCGCCTATAGACACTAAATATGTTAATGGTTCGTTGCTACCCTTGCGGCGGGATGGCAGTGCCACATAGGTATATAAGTCTATCGGCAACCTTACCCTTCAAATCGGAATATGACATTGACAAGCATTGCCGCTATTGCGGCAGGAATAGGCAAGGCAGTGGTATCATATACCCGGCGGGACGACACGGAACTCTATCACTTAGTTAATAATCAGGATACTAGTGAGCCTCGTAATAACAAACTACTAAGTACTTAATAAAAAGCAAGACACTGTCTTAACAGTAGATGAATTCTACGAAATGGGATCATTAATTGGTATATAAATGAAGAGGTAAAGTAATTTAAATAGTACCGTTGTAACGGTACATGCCTAATCATCATCTGTGTAAGTTTTTAGTGAATAGAGGAAATACAGATGATTAGACGGATTATATGTTGCATTGTAATAAGACATGCAATTTCTTTACTAGCATTTGTTTAAATGCAATTAAAATATGGACAATCATTAATCCACTCCAACCATTTGGTTGAATGGATAGCGGCGCTGGGGGCTTAGATAAAGTAACAACATAAAAACGATAACGGAATTAGAAAAAAAGGTAAAACTTTGTATGTGACCTCCGCGATGACACCGAACAGAAATACGCTGGTTTAATTATTAATGGAGTGAGTCAGTTTTACTCACTGGACAAAAAGAAGACCCCAGAGGCACAATTATCCACCCACATCCACCACAATTCCACCCACGCCACGTCGGCACCAAGCAAAAAAAGCACGCGAATTATGTACTCAACGCACGTTTCACTTTGAAACCGCAACATCTTTAGGAGAAACGAACATTACATCACTCAACACGAGTGTAAGTAATACTTATAATTTAATTAATTTCACTTTTACAATAATCGATTTCCGCAAAGTAACGCCTGTATCAATAAAAGTAGTTAGAAAATAATGAAATGTATGGGGTTGACATAAGCCGCGCTAAATCACGTGGTCAATCGTCATCGCTGTTTTTATATTTAGAGATGATAAGGAATTCAGACACCGTTTCACTGCGAAGTGATGTTACATTGTCCAAGCCCCCAGACTAGATAATTAATGGAGTTCAGGTTCGATCTCGAGAGAAACACAGACACGGAAAGTGTGATGAAAATATATGTTTCTTTTTCTGGGTCTTCTGGGCAGGATCTTTAAGTATATTTCTTTATGTATTACTATCCTTGCAAATATCAAATAACACTATATTTATAATTTGTTCTGTTTTTAACCGACTTTTCAAAAGCAGGAGGTTATCATACACAATTTTGCAAAAATAAAAGTAAATTTACAATTTTAAAGCGTTGTCGAATTTTTTTTTACTAAGATACTCAATAAACTTGTTTAGATGAAAATGGACCCATACTTGTTTAGTCTAATAAGAGACAGCCCTTAATGTCGTTAAAAATCTGACTGAGAGTTCAGCTTGCTTGCTAGCCCAATGTCGCTGTTGAAGCTCTTCAGCTTCAGACTAATTTATCTACTGGCTACCCGCCCCAGCCTCGTGCAGATGAGATTTTAAAAAACTTTCCAGTTTCATTTTTAACATTTTTCATAAACCTCCTTATCCTCACAATAACGAACACAAGAAAGAAAGAAATAATTTGGTGCATTTATTCCAAAGTGCGTATAAACATTTCGGCGACTTAATTTGACGTGATAACGTTTTATAAATCGATAAATGCCGGCTGCGTGCACGAAAAAGCATAACTCAGTGTCACGTTCTGCCTGAGCCGAGCGTGCAAGCGATAGCGCGGAACAAGTGATAGAGAAGCACGATCTTGTTTTCTTATGACGTTATCACGTAAAATTATCGACCGTAAACCGTCTTTACTTTCCTGTATATCCGAAATCCTCCGAAAGCATTATGGGACTATACGGGGAGAATACTCTCTCAAACAAAACAGAAATTTTCTAACTTAGTTCATAAATAACAGAGTTCTGAGGTAACAAACATAAAAAAACATACAGCCAATTTGTTAAACTCCTCCTTTTGAGCAGACGGTTGAAAGTCAAAAGATTTCTGAAAGTTGTTCTACATCGGCGAAAAAATATCGATTTATGTTCGTATGGACGCAAATATCGGATGATAAAAGGATTTAAAAGAAATACCTATAGCCTTTTATAAAAATATCTAGATTTCATATCGCTGGACATATAAGGAACTCCTTTTCTGTAAAACTACATTCCTACAGAATGTAATAAATAATATATTTAACAGTTTTATTTGTTTAAGCCTTTCCGCGTTGCTGTGAAACCTTGAATATAAAACATTTAGCGTCATATGAGTTTTTTACTAAATCCAAAAAAAGAAGTTAGCCAATCGCCCCCATCTATGTTTTAAAAAATACTCATCCGTCAAATTAGTTTACGTTAAATGTTAATTTTTAGAACTGGTTTTATTTACAAGTGTAACAGCAGACAAACAAAAGTATGTGTGTCTGTCTGTTACGATTTTGCGATTAAACTGCTGAACCGATTAAGATGAAATTTAGGCTACATTTAAAAACATAAATAACAAATGAACCGCCCAGTTGGTCGGATGGTTCGCAACCATGACTACGTCCTTAGGATAACGAAATTACAACTACTAACGTGAGTTTTTTGTTACGATTTTTCATTTTAATTTTGGCATAGATACACGATAAAAGTAACTTAGAACACGAGCCAAAGCGACGGGAACAGCTATACATAGTTATCAACTATTACATTAATATTTTATTGATTCAGGCGTTATTTTGCAGAAATCCATCATCAAAAAGGTGAAATTAATTAAATCTATTATTAAATTTAGTTCACCTTTTTTATTACATTAACTAGCTGACCCGGCAAACGTTGTTCTGCCTTTTTAACTACTCTTATTTTTTCTATAAATTCTCACCTAATAAACCTTTCCTGGACTTTAAGAATTAATTCAAAACCAAAATTAGCCAAATCGGTTCAGCCGTTCTCGAGTTTTAGCGAAACTAACGAACAGCAATTGATTTATATATATATATATATATATATATATATATATATATATATATATATATATATATATATATATATATATATATATATATATATATATATATATATATATATATATATATATATATATATATACTATATTCAGATTTTCCGCATACGAAACTATAGCCGCGATTGAAGCAAAAGAATTTTGTGACGATGTCCGTCATCCATACCGGCAGTAGCTATAAAAAATCTGCGAAAATTAATTTGAATAATCAAGTTATTTAATTTGACATGCTCCTTTGGTAATTTTATGTATTACTAGCTGCAGCGTGCAGCCCGGTGCATCATTAAAGTTTTTGGTGAATCCCGCGCGATCACCTAATTTTTCCGGGATAAAAAGTAGCCTATGTGCTATTCTAGGTCATCTTCTACCTGTGTATCAAATTTCATTCAAATCCGTTCAGTAGTTTTTGCGTGATTGAGTAGCAAACATTCATCCAAACATTCATCCAAACATTCAAAATTTAGCGTTTAAAATATTAATTAATATTAATATAGAAAATATAGATTAGTTGCACCCTGCTGCTACTGCAGCCCGCTGTATTACGATTTTTATTAAATTCCACGGAAAACGCTTATTTTTTGGGTAAAATTTATCTTACGTCAACCTTCAACTTATAGCTTCCAACATCAACTTATAACATGCAAACATACAAACTTTCACATTTATGATATATAGGATATATCAGTGCGAAGCTGGGCTACCTGGCTAGTTAATGTTAATATAATCATAATCTTTTTAATATATCACAAAACTACATCGAATATTTTAATTAAGTTAACAATAAAATGTTTCCTCTCGAGAGCAATCTCCCCACGAAGTAAATCAACAAACCTTACGTAACGAACGGCATTGTAAGGCTATGTAGTGGCCACAGAATAAACGCATGCGCCGTTTCTGACATTTCTAAATAAAATATACAATTATGTATCTTATGCTTGAAGGAAAAGGGTTTGAAACAGCTTAGAGTTTCTGTTAACGCGATGCAGTGTGAGTAAAGTTTCCGATTATGGAAATGCCTTCTAAAAGCTGTTAACGGAGACACTGAAATTATGTCGCTTTATATAATTATTCGCCTTCCTGTAAGACATTTATTATTGTATTTAAATAACACATTTCATTGTTTTTACGTCTGTTTGATTGTTACCGTGTTTCCACGTAAAAAGGCTACGCAGATGATGTGGTCGTACAGCTACTTAAACTAACATTAAGATGTTTACTGCCACGGATTAATGTGAAGACAGCAAAAAGCGCTGAATATAAAAATATACATTCATTCGGTCAAATAAAATTAAGATGACAGTGAATGATCTTTATTTTATATACATCATGGGAAAGCAAATAAGCAGATGGCTCTTGTTATGGACAAAGATAACCATCGCCTATAAATACCAAGTACCTATATTAATGGTGCGTTGCTATCCGTATGGTGGGATGGTTATGCCATATGCATAAGTTTATCGACTGCTTTACCCTCCGAATAGACACCTACGCTTACCTACTGGATCATTTTTTATATATCATTAGATAGTAAACAAGCAGATGGCTCTCCTGATGTAAAGAGAAGCCTATAGATACCAAAGATATTAATGCACTACCATTAAAGATATTTATTGTTAATGTCTTAAATTTTATTTAAATTATATTAAAAAATATAATAAATTGATATCAATAATTAAAGATATTAATACATACCAAAGATTATAATAATAATAATAAATTAATAGCACGAAGTCTGGTGGGTAGTATGTTATGCCACAATCTTTAGGTTAACTAAAACTATTATTGAAATTTTAAGTTTAAATCTCAGTAGTAGTTCGGAGTCCGGCAGATGGAGTATTACTATCCCCTTTCCTCGTATGAGGACGTCAAACTGTCGGTATCAGCTACAGCTAGGAATAGGTGATAATCGTTATTACGTCGGAAAAATGTGGCGATGGGGATCACCACTCTTCTCGCCAACCGACAAACCGGTGAATCGTGGTGAAATGAGAAGTCAATAGGCTTTCGGTTAACTCTGCCTACCCCGCAAGGGAAGGGTGTGATGATATGCCTATTATAGAGTTTTTTTTTGTTTTATATGATTTGATTTGTACTATATTTTTATTCGCGTAATCTATGCAGTTATATTGGAAATGGAGGGTGCATCTCGATAGACGAAAATGTTAGCTTACCTGCATTGCGGTAGAGTGTTTCTGAAGCAACATTTAAAGTATAAAACACTATTTTTTTTAACTCAAAGTTTAGTTTTAATACTATCTTTCTTTATCCAAATAAAAAGTAAATCATATATTGCTAGTAATGTTGTTGAGGTACTTATAAGTTTAAAAAGTATTTGAATAATTGCTGGCAATTTTGTGGATTTTGTGGTAAACATTATTGATTGCTCAAATTATTTTTATGCAAAAATGGTTCGGCCACTTCCATAATCTTTACAAGTCACTTTAAAAGTCACTTCCTCTGTGTATTCACTTAGGTAGAATCATGTTATGTAATATATATATATATATATATATATATATATATATATATATATATATATATATATATATATATATACAGTGGAAGAGACTTTGTTTATATAATATATAAAGAAATTTAAAAGGTGAGAAAATAGAAAATATAGAAAAAATAAAAGCAGTTAAAAAGGCAGAACAACGTTTGCCGGGTCAGCTAGTAATGAATAACTACACCATTGAAATAGTTTTATAATCGATGAACATATAATTCAATTCATGAATTTTAATTTATCACAGAATGATTAACTGTCCTTTGTGAATATTTGGTAGCTAAAATTGAATGGGCCCCGATGAATAACAGACAGACTTCCGTATTTAATATTAGTATTCACCGTGTTAGTCCAGGCTTCTTTGAAGAATAGACCAACTGCCGTTTTGCTAGGCAGGTAGTAAAAGGCGACCGATCGGCTATACGTGTCACTGTCATCGTGACTACTAAGTGATAGTGTTCCGCAACATCTCGCCCGGGTATTTGGTACCACTGTCTTATCAATAGCGTCAATGCTTGTCATTGTCGTGTTCCGATTTGGTAGATAAGGTAGCCGGTAGACTTATGCATGTGGCACTGCCATCTAATCACTCAGATAGCAACGCACCATTAACATCTTTGGTGTCTATAGGCGATGGTTTCTCTTTCCATCAGGGGAGCCTTCCGCTTGTTTGCTATCTAATGATATATAAAAAAATGTGTAAACGGTTGACTCTGCAGGCAATCCCTAAAATTTACCGCTTTATTGAGGTATTTTAAGCTCAAAAGAGTAAAAACTATAAACATAGATTTTTTTCAGTGCAAATTACCTAACACCTAGTTACTTAAAAATGACAGTATATTTTATTTTTGAAAAGCTGTGTATTTTGGAAACGATGATCAATTTTTCGAAAGGCATTCAAATAAATTTTTGAGATCTAAGGTATTTTTTTGCGGCATAATCGGTAAGTTGAAAATTTCGAAGCTATTAAAAAAGTTTTTTTTTAATTTTCGTCATCGATAAATCCCAAACAAATTGACGAATTTTGTTTCAATTAACGGTATTTGACGTAGTTTATTAAGGAGAAAACCTGATAAGATTTTTAAATCGTTATATTAGTCTAAAAGTTATTTTAAAAATATCAAGGGAGGAAAGCTGATAAGATTTTAAGTCAATCGTTATATTAACCTAAAAGTTATTTTAAAAATATCAAATAAGTTTGCTAAAAACAACAATTTAAAAAGCTGAAACTTTTGAAAACTTGCTTCGATTTTGATTTTTGAAACTGCATTTGACGTAGTTTTTTAAGTACTAAAATATTGAAAGTCAAAAAAATTATTAATAATAAAATATAGAAAGTCGAAAAAAGATTAGTTAAAAATAATAATAAATATTCACGGGACAAATTACACTTATTGATCTAACCCCAAAGTAAGCAAATTATTTGCTTGTGTTATGGGTGTTAGTCAAAAATACTAATACATAGAAATACATATATAAATACTAGAATATATTTAATAAACACCTAAACCCGGAAAGAACCGGAAGTCGCTAAACCCTCGCATAACGGGGCGGGCGATTGGTTAAAAAATCTCGAAGCTATGTCGAAAAACAATTTTTTCTAATTTTTTCATCAACGATAGGCCCCGATCGGATTTACCGATTTTGATGCAATTTATGCATTGGGCGCAGTTTTTGAGGAATAAAACTGTTTATATTTTGTACTCGATCGGTACATTAATCTGGAAGTTATTAAAAATAAATACTGTTTCACCAAAAAATTTTTGAGGTATATTAAAAAAAATTCTCAAAATATCCTGGGCCGAATCGGTTTAAAGTTTTAGGAAGTCTAAGATGAGCGAAATCCAATCGAATGTCATTAACCGCGTTTTGACCAGTCAAGCCGTTCAAAAGTTATGAGATGTTTACATACACACATACACACACACGCACACACATACATACATACAGACATACTGACGTCATCGTGAAAATAGACGGAAAAGGTTCCTAGGACCTCAAAACGGGGAGATCCGATGAAAACTCGATTTTCGAAAATCAGGGCAGTCATTAACTTCCTTATCCACATACGTAGCGGGAAGTTAAAAAAGTATGGATTTATTGAGGCTCGCGAACGTTTTTCTCTTAAAGAGTCCTAGCCTTGTGTAACTAAATAAATTAAGTAAACGTGAATTTGTGAAAAAAACATAAGAGTATTGTTAAATTAATTACGCACCCATTCATGTTATAGACACCTTTCAAAATATCCGAATACAGCAATAATTTTTTACACAAACTTTCTTTCTCTGTATAGATATGATTGTTTATGATTTGATAATTTCATGCCTCGATGATTTGATTACATGTTTTAAAACAACCATGGATAATTAAGTGGAATTGTTTAATTAAAGAAACTAAATGTGCTAGAATTTATAAGTACATATACTACCTTCTGAAGAATGGACCGTTTGCCGTTCGTAACGATTGGCTATACGATACGTGTAGTCACCATCGTTATAATCGTTTAACCGCCCATTGTTAGAGTGGTTAGTGACCCTAACTACGCTATCAATGGAGCTCGGGTTCGATTCCCGACAGGGGCACACATTTATGTGATGAGCATATGTTTGTATTTCTGGGTTTGGGTGTTTATTAAATATATTATATGACGGCGCGTTAAATATTGATTAGTTTCAATTATAAATTACGAAATCATGGCATATGATTTATCATAACTCGATTTGTCGACATCAATTTAGATTCAATTAATTTTGTAATTGATAATATTAAAAATTACTAAAATAAGAGCGGGTAGACCCGATAGAATAGTTTTTTTTTTTTATATCATAAGATAGCAAACAAGCAGATGGGTCTCCTGATGGAAAGAGTAAACCATCGCCTATAGACACCAAAGGTGTTAATGGTGCGTTGCTATCTAATGCCACATGCATAAGTTTATCGGCTACCCTACCCTCCAAACTGGGACACGACAGCGACAAGCACTGACGCTATTGCGGCACGAATAGGTAAGGCGGTGGTACCAGACCCAGGCGAGACAATGCAGAACTCTACCACCTAGTGTCGTCACGAGTAAATAAAAAATGGCGTTCGTTATTCTATTGGACGCTGCCATACGAGGTGGACGCGTGCTAACTTATTGCCTCTTAATCCAGTTTAATCTTGTTGATTTTGTGTGATTTAGTATAAAACTGTGAAGTAATCAAACAGTATGTTAGATAATACGAATGTGCCTTTATTTTGAATTTCCTGTCGTCGTCGCTACGCTCACGATGGATACTAACTACCAAGACCGCTATCTTCGAGCCATCTTCAAGTATATGTATTTCCACGTATTAATATCTACTAGCACCCACACTACAAGCAAATAATTTGCTTACTTTGGGATTAGATCAACTCGTGTATAATTGTCCTGAGATATTTATTTATTGTTATTATTATTGTTACGACTAGATGGTAGAGTTTTGCATTGTCTCGCTCATGTTTCCCCGTATTGGTCCGGGATCCTTTGGAGAACAGACAATCTGCGGTTATGCCCTGCAGTTCGTAAGAGCTACCGTGGCTACCAGGTGGTACAGTTCTGCATTGTTTTGCCCGGGCCCGGTACCACCGCCTTACCTATTCCTGACGCAATCAATGCTTGTCATTGTCATGTTCCAGTTTGGAGGGTAAGGTAGCCCATAAACTTATGCAAATGGTATTAACACCTCGTCACACGGGTAGCAACGTACCATTAACACCTTTGGTGTCCATAGGCAATGGTTGTCTCATTCCATCAGGAGAGCCATCTGCTTGCTGCTGCTGCTTGCAAAAAACACCACCTTACCTATTTCTGCCACAATAGCGTCAGTACTTGTCATTGTTTTTGTAAAAATTGCTCGATCCGAATTCCAACCTAAGACCTCACAAATTTTCACTGAAGCTAATATCACTATAGTATAGAGGCGAATTAATTTATAATGAATTTTAATGCTACACATTTACATAATGTCTGTGTAATCTAGTGTTAATTTATGCAAACAAATGCGTGAAAGGGCGCTTTAATCGTGAGAAATTCAGCCTAATATCGCCTTGTCCTCAAACCGTCATGTCAAGGGCTATTTCAGCGAATTCAGCCTTTGTTTAAAGCTTATTTATATTTAGCGGCTTAACGTTGCGGTTTGATTGATTTTGCAGCTAAATATAATAGGTGTAAAGTGGGTTATATAATTACATAAATTAATTAATTTACGTAATGCTTAGTTATAATTTGTATAATACTTTGTTATAATAACATATAAATTACTTACCCATAAAAATGTTTGCCCATACCCATGTTTGTGTGTACTATATTTGGATATACTCATTTGGTGTAACAGAAGAAAATTTATTTAATTTTTATTATTCTTTACACGTGTTCCGCTAGGCCTACCGTCCTTTTTATACATATATAAAACAAACGGAGGGCTCTACTGGCGGAAAGAGACAGCCATGCCATCGCCTATAGATTTTAATATTGCGTTACTATCCGTGTGGCGGGATGGCAATGTCACATGCAAAAGTCTACTCTCCAAACTGGTACACGACAATGACAAGCATTGACGCTATTGCTGTAGAAAAAGGTAAGGCGGTGTTACAATTTACCCGGGCGATTTAATTTTATGGATGTGGCAATTCAATCCTAAGGCGACTTATACATATATCAAACAAGCAGAGGGCTCTACTGACGCAAAGAGACTGCCATCGCCTATATATTTTAATATTGCGTTACTATCCGTGTGGCGGGATGGCAATGCCACATGCAAAAGTCTACTCTCCAAACTGGTACACGACAATGACAAGCATTGACGCTATTGCTGTAGGAAAAGGTAAGGCGGTGTTACAATTTACCCGGGCGATTTAATTATATGGATGTGGCAATTCAATCCGAAGGCGACTTATACATATATCAAACAAGCAGAGGGCTCTACTGACGCAAAGAGACTGCCATCGCCTATATATTTTAAAATTGCGTTACTATCCGTGTGGCGGGATGGCAATGCCACATGCAAAAGTCTACTCTCCAAACTGGTACACGACAATGACAAGCATTGACGCTATTGCTGTAGGAAAAGGTAAGGCGGTGTTACAATTTACCCGGGCGATTTAATTTTATGGATGTGGCAATTCAATCCTAAGGCGACTTATACATATATCAAACAAGCAGAGGGCTCTACTGACGCAAAGAGACTGCCATCGCCTATATATTTTAATATTGCGTTACTATCCGTGTGGCGGGATGGCAATGCCACATGCAAAAGTCTACTCTCCAAACTGGTACACGACAATGACAAGCATTGACGCTATTGCTGTAGGAAAAGGAAAGGCGGTGTTATAATTTACCCGGGCGATTTAATTTTATGGATGTGGCAATTCAATACTAAGTGTCGCCGCACACGAGCTACCGGCCACAACCATAAAATGCCGCCACCGGTATATTTCCTGTAGTTTTCATACATTTATATGGACTTGCCGCACACTGTTGACGTTGGTGGCCGCCTCACGCTACAAGGGACATGTTGTAGTGCACACGCGAACAAAGAAAGCACGCCGATCGGGTTTTTCAGAGCGGCGGACGGTGACGTCTGCACACTCCACCGAACGAAGTGGTTTCATCAAAAATAGGTAGAAGGTGGTAAGAAGAAAACATGTTACAACTTAGTAAAAATTATACAAATTACGATAATACTAAACAAATGACGGATAAGCAACATCTTGAGATTTTTATTGTTTTCAGGTATAAAAAATACATAAAAGAATTCTAATAAAATCGCAGCATCTTCAACATTTCTGCGTCATTTTCAGTTTAAATCAAAAATGAAGAACGTCGATTGATCTACAATGACGAATCTGCGACATTTATTTTAAATTGTTTTGAATACAAATCATACAAATAACGTTAATGGACAACAAAAAATGCCGGATTTGCGATATTTCGAAGGTTTTTAATGTTCTGAGTATGAACTATACAAACCCTAAAGAACCCTAATTGTCCATTAGAGACGAATCTCAATTTGTCTGGGTCGTTTTTAGTTTAAATCATACAACGAAGGACATTGATTGACAATGAGATACAAATCTTCTAAATCTCTCAGAAGAGCTTGTATTGTTTTGAATACAAATCATATCTAGCAATGTCTAGCTTGCGGTCGTGGCTGCTACTATTTTAACCCATGAAGAAGACGAAACCGTAGTTATTGGATATATCCAAACCACGCTTTTCGCGCAATTGGATACCATGAATCGTGCAAGTGGCGTGTAATGACGTGTAGTGACGTTTCGTATCGGCGTTTAGTAGCCGGTGCTGGCCACAAGAAGCGGAAAGCGAAGATTGTAGCGTGTGGCGACCAGCAGCTTCAACCGCGTGCGGCAAGTCCATATAAAATGTATGAAAACTACAGGAAATATGCCAGTGGCGGCGTTTTGTGGTGCATGGATACATGGAAACACGAATAGCATCGCAACGCAACTATAGTAAACTAGGTATACTAACTCAATAAATACTGAGTTACCCCTTTTTAATGGGCTCAGATTAACACGCTCTGACCTTTTCAGCCAACTTCTCAGTAGAGAAGGTTATCAATATACAGCCGTAACTTTTTTTGTTACCTCAGAGTTACGGAACTCTGAGGTAACAAAAAAAAAGCTCATTTATGGAACGATTTTGAAAATTCTTTTTTTTGTGTAGGAGGGTATACTCCCCGTGTGGTCTCATCTTAATTTAATTTGGTACCAGACCCGATTGAGACAATGCAGAGCTCTACCACCTAGTTGTCACGATGGTAGCGACTCGCATAGCCAGTCGGTCGCCTTTTACGACCTGACTGGCAGAACGGCAGTTGGTCTATTCTTCAAAGGAGCCCGGTACTAACAACCACGGGGAAAAAAATATAATTTTGTTAGTATATACTTTCATGTTTTTTTTAAAATTATAAACACTAATAAAATATTTTTTATATTCTTATAAGCAATGCTAGTTTTTCATCACGAGATCTATCTGATTCCTATGATATGAATACTTGAAATGACTGCGCCTTGCTTAAGTAATATTTTTTTTGTTTTAGAGCATGCCGCCGCCCGCCTAAGGCATGAGTGGCCGCGGCGCGGGGGGGCAGCGCTGCCAACTCATCCTGCAGCGTTGCCTCGCGATCCATCTCACCAAACCAGGCAACGCGCCAGATGACTTTTGGATGTATGACTCTGGATACTTATTATTCCAGGTAAGAATACAATAACCAAATTATTAATTTTCTATTTGTCTCATCACGATGAGCCCATATCCTAATAAAATAATGAAATATTGTCAGATCAATAATACAATTTAAAATATAGAAAAACGTGGTTGTGAGGGCCTGAGGTTCTAAAAAGTTATGTAATGTAGCGCATCTGGGCCTGTTATATATGGTTTTGTGTGTGTACGGTGGGTGTGGATGTATGTGTGTGTGTATGTGTGTGTGTGTGTGTGTGTGTATGTGTATGTGTGTGTGTGTGTGTGTGTGTGTGTGTGTGTGTGTGTGTGTGTGAAAAGGTTGGTATGCGTAGTTTTATGAAGTTTACATGTCTATTTTTCATGTATTCGTATTGCTGACTACATCCTGGATATAATAATATATACTTTACTATACTTTTGTGATAGAACAATTCGTTTTTTATATTAAATATTTAAATTTCTCTTGTAAAAGGGATAGATGCTTATAGTATTGTTATATGTTATTAATTTCTTCTAAAATGTAAATTATATCACGGACAATGTTTTAATAATACAATTCACGAACAATATATAAGGATTATAATTACCTGAATTCACTATCTCTCATCCTGAAGATTAATTGATTTTAACCACTTAAAAGTTAGAATATGAATAATCTTACTCGCCTCGACTCGAATAGACAATCGGTCGCCTATTACGACCTGCAGAACGGCAGTTGGCTTATTCTTCAAAGGAGCCCGGGACCAATGCGGGATAAAGTACGGGATACAGTATTTTTAAATCATTTTAATTTCTTTCAAACTTCTACTCATACGATCATACGTTACACTGACTACAAGTGTAGTCTATTCAAAACATAGCCTTGCGTAATGACTTGCTATTTTTGTATGGTACGTCAATATTTGTACGCTATCAAGAAGCTGGCTTTTAACCCACAAATACATGCCCAAATGGAGCTCATATTAAAAATGTACAACTCAGTGAATCAACTGCCTATACAAATTTAAACATTACTTCATTCACAAGTGCATCATCTTATGCTGTCAATAGTAGCCACGAATTAAAGCTGCCTCTTTGATAGGTAATCAATTTTAAGATGAACTCGCCATGCCCCTTCGTTTTAGTTATAAAAATATACATACGAATTTAGAATCAAATGTTCAGCACCGTGGGACTTGTCCGCTGCAAAAGATTGAAGAATCGATTTTATATTACCCAAAATGGCGCCGAGAGTTTTAGTGTATCGACATTTTTAACATTTTAGGGGTGTTTTTATCACTTCTATTATGAAATCAAAACTGATTTATTATATTTAGTTACTTTATCTTCTATATACAAATTCGTTATGCAAAAATTTGTATCTCTTTTTAAGACAATGAGGTGAACGGTAAAGTATAATAAATTTATATATATAGAAATCAATTGCTGTTCGTTAGTCTCGCTAAAACTCAAGAACAGCTGAACCGATTGAGCTAATTTAGGTTTTGAATCAATTTCAACAATCAACAATTGAGTCCAGGGAAGGTTTAAAAGGTCAGAAATTATAGAAAAAAATAAGAGCAGTTAAAAAGGCAGAACAACGTTTGCCGGGTCAGCTAGTAAATAATGAATATTCACGGGACACATTACACTTACTGATCTAACCCCAAAGTAAGTTAATTATTTGCTTGTGTTATGGGTGTTTTTTTTTATAGAAGTGTATAAGCTGTAAAAAGAAGAACGTAAATGGAATACACCGCATCAATCTAGATCTGTTATTAAAGTTTCTTTATTATATTTTTAATTTGAATGGTTTTCTGAATTTATGTGTTATGGGTGTTAGTCAACGATACTAATACATATTTTTTTAAATAACTTTCAAGTTAATTGACCGATTGACTTAAAAATCTTATCATTTTTTTTCCTTTAAAAATTGCGTGAAATACCGTTAGTTTAATCAAAATCGGTCAATTTGTTTGGGATTTATCAATGAAGAAAATAAAAATAAAATGTTTTTTGATATTGCATTGAAAATTTTGAACCTATCGATTATTTAGCTAAAGCAATATTTTAGATCTCAAAAATTGAGTTGAATAAGTATTAATTTAATATAATTTATTAAATATAAAATATATAGTGTTCAAAATATACTGCTTCTTAAAAATTAATATCCTGCCATTTTTAACAAAATAGATGTTTAGACTGAAAAATCTATGCTTATATTTTTTGCACTTTGAAGCTTAAAATACCTTAATTTAGTGGGAAGTTTCAGGGTTCACTTTTGGTCTTCTACAAATTTTAGTAGGTACTTAAAAAAACTACGTCGAATGTCGTTTCAAGAATTAAAATCGAATTAAATTTACAAAAGTTACAGCTACTTATTCAAATATTTTTTTTTAAATTTGATCATTGATAAATCCCGAGCGGATAAACCGATTTTGATGCAACTTATGTATTGGGTGCAGTTATTTGAGAATAGAGCTGATTAGATTTTGTACTCAATTGGTACATTAATTTTAAAGATATATTTAAAAAATGTGTTTCACCAAAATGTTTTTTAGGTTTTTTCATAATTTCCCAAAATCTCCTTTACCAAATTAGTTCAAATTTACCTACAGACATATTGAGGTTATCGTAAAAATATTCAGAAAATCTTCCTAGGACCTCAAAACGTGGAGATCTGGTGAAAACACGATTTTGGAAAATCGGGACAAAATCAGTAATTTCCTTATCTATATACGCGGGAAACTATCTAGATACGTAGCAAGAAGTTAAAAAAATCATTCAGCCGATTAAAAAATCTAATAAATTACCATTAAAGTTACTATTCAAATATAATTTATTAAATATAAAATTGAAATCTTTATTATAAACATATTGTTCCCCTTCTATCTGTCATTTCCAGTAAATTGTTAAATAAATGTAGTCGAGATCGGTCAATTATTTCTTTTTAACTTTTTTATTTGAGCCTTTAATAATGTTGATAAACACTCATACGGATTCATTGACTAGCCCTGGGTTCCGAGGTTTTCCAATTTTTATGCCTTACGGCACTCCACTATTTAGAGAATTGGTTAGTCCGTTAACTTGTTCTTGTTGTGTTGCTCCCCCATCACACGGATCGCAACGTAGTACAGAACGAAAGTAACATATTTGGTGTCTATAGGCGATGATTGTCCTCTAATTATATGTGTAATGATAATAATAAAATTTGTTCCTTTCCAATAATAAAACTTTCTAATTATTTGATATATGTAATAACTTGTGACTGATACTAGTAAATGAAAAAAAAGCACAGCAAATGGTACGAACTCATCGAATGCCTAGATATTTAAAAATGAAATTCTTTTATTAATTAAGAATTCCTCAATGAAATGCTTTAATTCGTACGTTAGTATAATGATTGTGAGTAATATTTATTACTAGCTGATCCGGCAAATGTTGTTCTGCCTTTTTAACTACTCTTATTTTTTTATATTTTCTTACCTTTTAAAACTTCCGTGGACTAGCAATTAATTAAAAACCAAAATTAGCCAAATTTCGATTAGAAAATTCTCGAGTTTTAGCGAGACTAACGAACAGCAATAGATTTTTATATAAAGAGATCAGTCAAGTCAATCACGAAACAAAAAGTAGCACAACAACGAAACAAACTCACCAAAGGCATAGAAACTTAAAAATAATTGTCTTGAGTTATGAATTTCCTGAAAATAACGCGTTAATCTATGATTTAGTACGGTTATGAATGACCATAACTTCAGCTAAGCTTGACACCACGTGGAAGCAGTCTCTGATTTGTTTACATTCGCTGTCCAATCGCTCTCAGCTGTATTAGATTACGGTACAGTCATAGCTTGCAGCTGTCTTGATGCTTCAACAAAGGATAGACACAATGTTTTGAATTGATCGTAGAACATTTAATTTCATAAAGATATTTTAAGCGGAAAGGGTCTAAGATATTTAAAGGATAAGTTCACTTATTATACTGGATACGCCTTTCGAGGTAATTACTTAGGTTGCCAGTGTCGCTTACATTTAAACCCAGAAATATAGAGTTATAGTACTTACCGATATAAAACAATCTCCAGTTTTTTTATATCATTAGATAGCAAACAAACAGATGGCTTTCCTGATGGGAAGAGAAACCATCGCCCATGCATAGGTCTGCCAGCTACCTTACCTTCCAAACTGAAACACGTTTACGACAAGCATTGACGCTATTGCGGCGGAAATACGTAAGACGGTGGTATCATCTGGGTGAGACGTCGCGGAACTCTACCACCTAGTAGTCATAGTGGTGGTGACACATATAGCTAATCGGTCGCCTTTTACGACCTGCCTGGCAGAACTGAAGTTAGTCTATTTTTCAAAGGAGCCCGGACTAACACGGTATATGAATAAATAAACCTTAAGAGGCTAAATTATTATACAAAAAATAATATCATCACGCCCGGTTCCCTTGCGTGGTAGGCGGAGTATATCGAATGTTTATAAACTTTCCAGTTTTTCACGATTACCCGGTTTTCCGGTTATCGAGATTAATGATGTTCCCCATCACCGCATTTTACCGACGTGATAACAATTATCGACTATTCCTAGCGATAACCGAGACAGACAGCTTAACATGCTCATCCGAGGCACCGAAGTGGTAATTAATACACCACCCGCTAGGCTCTAAGCTGCTAGGATTTTGGATTTTTTCGAAAAAACTTCAATAACACTTTTGCCCAACCCGGAGATCGAACCAGGGACCTTATGACCTGAGCCGAATGGGCTATCCTCTAGCCCACGAGTCAGTCATATCTATACATATAATAAAATCGTAGGGAAGTCAAAACTGTACATTGAATATTTTTTTTAAAGAATACTTGGGGCGGGATCTATAATCGACATCGAAGCCAAAAATATAGTTTTTAGAATTTTTGTCTGTTTGTCTGTTTATATTTATGTCCGGGATAAACTCAAAAAGTACTGCATGAATTTACTTCAAATTTTGCGTGAATTTGAAATTGAAATGAAATTACTAATAGGTCGGGTCAACATATAGGCTACATATTATCACGCTATCTGAGGATCTGTGCGGAGTAAACGAAGTCCGCGCGGACGAAGTCGCTGGCAACAGCTAGTAAATAATATTTCCAAAATCTCGGTAGCAGCTCAAGCTTTGGCAAATGGTGTGTTACCATCGTCCTCCATCACTCGTGTGGTAGCTTTATTATTACGACACCAAATTGAGAATCTTGTTTAGTTGATTAAACAACTTTTGATGGGATTTCACTTACTAAACTTTGTAACACTGCACTTTCAAAAAGCGATAATGATTTCCTCTCTTAAATAATTGTGATTGTATCCGGAACTGTGGCTTCTTTTTATTTTTATAACAAGTAAATCACTATCATCAAATACAATACCATACAGTGAACATTACATGTAGTTGTAATCTGTTTTCACCGACTTCAAAACAAGGAAGTTATCAGTTTGAGTTGTATGTATATAATATTGTTAGAATTAAATAATATTTGAGTATGATGATCTTTTTAGGCTTCCAGGCACGTGTGCTAAATTTAAATAAATAAATAAATATCACTGGACAAATTACACAATTTGATCTAACCCCAAAATAAGCAAATTATATGCTTGTAGTATGGGTGGCAGACAACGATACTAATCACATGAGTAGATAAAGTACTCTGTCGGGAATCGAAACCAAGCCCCCTCGGTTCGTAATTAGGTTCGCTAACCGCTCGACCAACATGGTGGCATATATTGTTTAAAATTCGAATATTACTCTACTACGCGTCAGGGTCGCTAACCACTCGACCAATACGACGCGCGGCGGTCAATTTTTGTTTTTTTTTTCAAATTTTGTATTTATGTTGTTTGTCAAATTATATATATATATATATATATATATATATATATATATATATATATATATATATATATATATATATATATATATATATATATATATATATGTTTGTAGCTTTGTATGTTTGTCCACGTATTTCTCAGAAACCAAAAGTCATAACGAGATGATCCCTTTGAAATTTAAATATAGAAATCAATATATTCCAATTTAGAGAACAGTCTAGTTTCATTGAAATCAGTTCAGTATTTGTAATTAAGATATTAAAATAAATAAAATATGATGAACATATAAATCCTATGAGAGTGTTGCAATGAAGGACTGGATCGATAGATTTTAAGATTTACAAAGTTGTCCTTAACGAAGTTGAACTAGAAACATATTTCAATCAATGGATTCCTAGTTAATTTAATTAGTAATAATTTATAGTCAAGTATTTGTATTGTTAGAATTAAATATAATGTGAAAAATTTCTTTTTTGATCTAGTAGTTAGCGATATTGATCATACAATTTGGGGGGCTCGGGTTCGATTCCCGAATCCCGACAGAGATAAGTTTTTGTGTGATGAGCAAATATGTTTGTATTTCTGAATGTTGATGTTTATTAAGTTTATTATAGAATTTATACATGTATTTCTATTTATATTTATAATTATGATATTGATTAACATTAAACTCACGTGCAAATAATTTTCTTATTTTGGGGTTAGATCAAGTCGCATCGTCGAGATTCGGTCTCACAGGAGACACCTTTAAGTCGAGATTCAGTCTCACAGGGGACAGCACTAGGTCTTGTTCTTAGCCCACTTAATTTAAACTCTGGTTAAACACTGTGCTCGCTCGAAAGCCCGGTTTCATAGTAACGTTTACGAAGTAACTATTTATTTAGTGATCTGTGGTATCGGCCATTTGGACCACGTCCTAGAGTTCATTTCGAAAAAAAGTAGATCATGGCGTGCGTTTTGTTTAGTGATATATATTCATTGCACTTTTTGAGTTATGTTTTCTTGTATAATTTTATATTTCTTTAGTGTCTGCAATAGATGGTAGAGCTCCCGCCATGCTGATAACAACGCACCATTACCATTCCACCACACGGATAGCAACGCAACATTACCATCCCGCCACACGGATAGCAACGCACTATTACCATCCCGTCACATGGATAACAACGCACTATTACCATCCCGCCACACGGATAGCAACGCACTATTAACATCTTTGATTCTAAGCGATGGATTCATTCAGGAGAGTCTTTTGCTACTTTGCTATCTTACACAAGAAATACTACAATACACAAAAAAACAGTTGATCCTTCTGATCGAAATAGATAGCCATTGTCTATAGAAACCTAAGATGTTAATGGTGCGTGTTGCATGGCAGGAATATAATGCTACTTGCAGGACTACAAATTATAATGTGATATTAATTTCATCATAGCTTTTATCCTGCGCCATTCCAAACTGAATTAGATATCAAGTTCCCTGGATTTAAATTAGAGAACCGTACATAACGCATGCATGCAATGATGCACTTTCGACATAATCAGGTCATATGGGCTTTTAAAAAGAGCATTGAACGACCGTAGCTTTATATATAATAATAACTTGTCGATTTTAATGCATTAGTCAATGTTAGATTCAGAATGTGTAGATTAATTTTTTAGTTTTCTATTTTTATATCATAAGAAATCAAACAGGCAGATGGCTTTTCTGATGGAAAGAGAAAACTATTGCCTATAGATACCAAATATGTTCTAGTGTGTTGTTATTCTTATAGTGAGATTTTAATGCCACGTGCATAAGTTTACAGGCTTCTTGAATCGAAACACAATGATCGGCACTGAAACCCGATCAAGACATTGCAGAACTCTATCACCTTCATCAGTAGTCACGATGATAGCTTTCCTTCGCCTTTTACGAGATCCCTAGCAAAGGCAGTTGATCTATTTTACTATTGACGTGCGGCGGGATAGGTACCAGACCTGGGTGAAACAATGCAAAATTGTACCAACTAGTAATCACGATGGTAGTGAAACGCATAGCCAATCGGTCGCCTCTTACGATCTGCCTGGCAGAACGGCAGCTGATCTATTCTTTAAAGGAGCCCGGACCAACACGGGGTAAACTGTTTATAGACCACCATCAACATATTTATTGCAGTTCTAAATTTTCTGATCTTATATATATAAAAATCAATTGCTGTTCGTTAGTCTCGCTAAAACTTGAGAACGGCTGGACCGATTTGGCTAATTTTGGTTTTGAATTAATTGTTGAAGTCCAGGGAAGGTTTAAAAGGAGAGAAAATATAAAAAGAAAATAAGAGTAGTTAAAAGGCAGAACAACGTTTATCGGGTCAGCTAGTAAGGTATAAGAATAAAACTAAACGTCAACATTTGTGTTTTTCTTTTCCCTTTTATTAGGCGAATTTGCAAAATTGTTTTTTTTTTGTTTAATAGAGTACATTTCCGATTTAATTACATACAAATTTGATGAAGATCAGAGTCAAGGTTCCTAGGATATGGAAGTTGAAAGTCGATTGTTGTAATTTTACTGCGTGTAAAGTATATTCTGTAGCAACACCGCCTAGTTTACCTTCTGGTACGGAAGGTAAAGTAGGCGGTAAACTGTGCTATTTTGTGGCATTTCAATCTCGGCACACAGATGGCACCACACAATTTCTTTGGTGTTTATAGACGTTAAGTATCTGAACGAAAACCATCTAGATAATTTTATACGATTAAAAAGGAAGTGTAGACTACCTAGTAGTCTTCGTTTATTGCGTGTGTATTTTATTCAATCCCATTAAACTTTTTCAATTTTGAGAAGTTACAAACATTCATACACACACAAAAATTCACATTTGTAATATCTATGAGATAATAGGATTTACAAAATCGCTTACACAACAATAATAGAATTCAATTCCGCTCATAAGCGTCTCGAGCGCTGTCTACGAAGGAAATTACGGGGCGACAAACAAAGATGAAATCGCACAGAACAAACAAAAGCATCCAAGCGATCTATTGTTTGAAACGAATTGAAAATAACCAACTTTCGAGTTTGTTAAAAGATATCGTATTTTATTATTTTATTTGTCAGATTCTGAGATTATACGATGCGTTGATTAAATTACGTCTATTATAAAATCAGAAGATCATGTATTATTTGTTATTTCATAACTATAATTTTAAGTATTATAAGTTATAAAATAAGATACAAAGATAATACCATCTTTATGCTTTTTTACAATGAGTGGGCATATAGTTTTGTTTTTCTTAGTCCACATTCATGATTCTTCTTACAAACAATAAACACGCTGAATAATCTATAACAACAATAGCTGACCCGGCATGTTGCTATGGCAGTGCTGCCATACCACACCATAGTTTGAATATTTTAGTATGGTACTTGAGAGGGAGCCTTCCACACCTCACCCTATTAATTGAGATAAAATTTATTATATATTTTATGTTGGACCAAACAGATATGTTTTTTACAAAATTTCATTGAAATCAGTTCAGTAGTTTAGGAATCCATAGCGGACAAAACGTGACACGTAATTTATAATATACTACCTAACTTATCTTTGTATGAAGAATTGTTTGTTTGAAGTTTGAAGATTGTTTTTCCAATTTTTTTATAAAAACTCTGTTTCAAATCCTACACTTCCGTCTATCTGTACTATTATTGACGAAACGAGTATAACATTATAATATAATTTATACGTAGGTCACACTATAAGTTTTGCGTAACTTAAAAAAACAACATGTTATAACCAAACTATTATGTTTATTGCTTTTCAAAATAATCTCCTTTACATTTTAAATATTTTTTCATGCGATTGAACAATTTTTTAAAACAGGAGGACTAATCTGCAGGCATGTTTTCTACGTACTGATTGAACGCTATCACTGCCTCTTCGTAGTTGGTAAAAGTAAAACCTCTCGTCAAATCTTTGATTTTGGGGAAAATACAGAAATCACAGGGTGCTATGCGCAGGATGAGTGACGAGATGTACTTTTTCAGAAGCTAAAAATGACTTTGTTTTGTTGGCCGTGTGTGAAGAAGCGATATCATGGTGCAGGAGAATGCGGCTTTTGGATCATCTTTCGCGAACTTTTTCTAACACGCTGGGTAAACAAATGGTAGAATACCACTCGGTATTTTTTTGATACACTCTTTTGATCTTCAAGTGGAATTGTACAGATGGGACCCGTAGCTAAGAAAAAAAAACGCGATCATTTTTTTACCAACGTTTCTCGCGCGTCTCACTTTTGTTGGCTTGTTCTTATTTTCAAACATCCATTCACAAGATTGCTGTTTTTTTTCGGGTTCAAAACACTAAATCCACGTTTTGTCTCCTGTGACAATGTCATAAACAGCAGTAGAATGTTTGTGGTCGTACTTCAGTAGCATCTGTGAGCACCATTCCACGCGAGCCCGCTTCTGCTCTGCTGTCAGTTCATGAGGGATCCAACGACAACAAAGTTTCCGAACTTTCAATTCTTCGTGTAAAATTTTCTGAATTTGGCTCATACCAATCCCCAATAGTCCTTGAATTGTCTCATAGGTAATCCGGGGGTTTTCTTCAATTAACCGCTTAACAGTAGCCACATTATTTTCGTTGACAGAGTTGAAGGCCGCCCTCACGAAATTCGCCATGTAAAGAAACTCGACCTCTCTCAAATTCAGCAAACCATCGCCTCACGGTGCTCAAACTAGGTGCTTTTCTCCCAAAAGCATTTTGAAGACGAGCGGCACAGTCTTGCGGAGAAAGAGAACTTTTAAAATTATAAAAAATCATCGCTCTAAAATCTTTCGACTTAATTCCATTTTCGTTGCGTAACTTTGATGTGTGATAAAAAAACAATTAACAAATCATCTCCCGCCAATTGTTTTTTTAATTACTACGAAGGTTGCATCCTTTTATAATATAACATTCGAAATTCAAATAGTTCCGATTATCTAGAAGTGCAAAACTTTTAGTGTGCCCCATGTATAACGCTCGCATCTTAATCGTAATAATCCTTGTATTTAGCCCTATTTATTTGACTTTACTACTTACTTTGATTTATTCGAATGTACTAGCGATCCTCTGTGCCCGAAATTCGACCATAAACTAAACAAAAAAGTCTCTTTTAAGTTTGATAACTGACTTTAGCCTTAAAGAAAATAGTTTAGTTTACATGTGTGTATAATATAATGTATGTGATATGAATGCGGTGTGTAATGTTCATTTTATTAATTTAATGTAATTCTAGTGCATAAAATTAAAAGTATTTAGTTTCTGCAGCCTTCCACTATGTAAACTTTAACTGTGCCAAATTTCATAGTCCAACGTTCACGCAATTGTCTTAGAAAAGGGTACAAAGTTTTCCCTTCACGTATTGATATATAGATTAAATCGTAATTCAATAAATTAATGAATACGCTGAAAGTTTCAGCTGAAATTATATAAGTAAATAAAAATAAATTAATTGCTTTCAGAAAATGAAACCGTCCTTGATTCAAAAATTTCAAAGCTTGGTAATTTTCATTAAAATCATTACAGAGTTATATTTTTATACACATACTAGCTGTTGCCTGCGACTTCGTCCGCGCGGACTTCGTTTACTCCGCACAGCCCCTCCCCTGTAGGTGATAGCGTGATAATATGTAGTCTATATGTTGACCCGACCTGTTAGTAATATTCATGCAAAATTTGTAGTAAATCCATGCAGTACTTTTTGAGTTTACAACGGACAAACATACAGACAAACAGACAAACATATAAAAATTCTAAAAACTATATATTTGGCCTCGATATCGATTGTAGATCACAACCCAAGTATTTTTTAAAAAATTTTTTTAATGTACATTGTACAGTTTTGACTTTCCTACTATTTTATTATATGTGTAGATACTAGCTGACTCGGGAAACGTTTTGCCATACTAATAACTTGTATTGAATATTTTGGTGGGGTACTTGAGAATTAATTGAGGGTTAATTGAGATAAAACTATCCTATCTTTTAAGTTGGGCCAAACAGTAGATATCTACTCATTGAAATCGGTTCAGAAGTTTCGAAGTCCATTGCGAAAAAACAACGTGACGCGTAATTTATATATATTAAGATTAAGATATACATAAATTGATCGTTTAGTGGTATAATAAATGATATTGCCAGTAACTTAATAAATAAATACACAGATAAAGAACAAAATCAGGCTTTGTTTATTGGTTACCTCTCAATTCAGAGAGCCGTAAAGTGACACCCACATAATATATGAGGTTCACAATCGTGTTGCCAACTCTAACGGTATAAATCACAATTTCTCACAAGAAAAGTACACGCCATAGGCCATTTATTTTATTATACAAATATGACATTTCCCTGTACTTGAAATTAAATAACAATGACAAGAGGCAAGATTTATAAAGGGCCCGCTAGTGACCCGTGCAGTATTCTTTACTTTCTAGGCGGTAGCATTTAGACCTTAGTTCGTGATCTCACGTAATTGCACGTGGGTACTATCTTACGGAGATGCCTTTGTACTGAACAATAAAGATGTGCTGTTTGAAAGGAATAATTTCTAATATTCCAACAACGTTGACAGCGCTTTTGATATCTATACTAATAGTGTAAAAAACATTTATATTTTTGTGCTAATTATAAACCCACTGGACGGATATTCAAGATTTGGCATTAGAAAGTTACACTATCCTCCTGGACTTATTCCTGTAAAATAGGCAATTTTTGTACACAATGGGTAAAAAGAACTAATATTTGTAGGTCATGCGTGTCAGTCAATTTAGGCTATGTCCTAACTAACTGTTAACTAGGTAATTTAGTATTATATGTCTTCTAAGTCCTCCAAGCCAGTTTAGCTAAAATATTCTTATTTGCAAACATAAAAACCAGTCAAGTGCGTACCATCATAACAAAAAAAAAACACAAAAAAACACGTTTGTTGTATGGGGACCCCTTAATATTTTCATTTTTTTATTTTTAGTATTTGTTGATATAGCACCTACGGAAATACATAATTTGTGAATTTTGTGTGTGTGTGTGTGTGTGTGTGAATGTGAATTAGAAATTTCAGCTTTCTAGCGAACACGGTTTATGAGATACAGCCTGGTGACAAACAGACGGACAAACAATTTTACCTTTAGGTAAGGAATCCTAAAAATGAAACATTTCACCTAAAGGATCCACATTACTATTAAGTCAAAAAAATATCGGGAGTGAATGATTTGTTTATGGTTCCATATATATATATATATATATATATATATATATATATATATATATATATATTTTTTTGGCACAACTGTTTTCCCATTTTGGAGTGAAATTTAGGTCGCGTTTGTTACTTAGATTAAATATAGTGCTGATTTTTGTTAGATCATACTTACTTGTATTTCGAATTTCATAATGGAGAAAAAAATTAATTCTATATATCTATTTAAAAATATTAATATAGATTGTCTGAAATATTGCATCGCCAATGAAATTCGTATTCTGAGCCCCTGAAAATATTACAGAAGGCTAAGGTGAACCACTGTATAAAAAATACCTGCTTAAGCGTAGTCCAAAACATTCAAGATCAGTCGAGGTATGATGAAAGATTTGACTGGCTCTGATAGGCAATCAACGCCTTCAGCTGAAGTTAACATTGCAAAAGTAAAATAAATTGTGACTTATAGAAGATTATCTCTTCATTCAAGTCAAGATAGATAGCTAATTTACTTTCTGTGTCGCACGAGTCGATCCGTATTCTCTACATATCTATACGTCTATACAAATAAATAAAATTGGAGTGTCTGTTTGTAAAATTAAAATATCCGCTTTAAACCAAGTGCATATGGATGTATACATGGTACATATAGCAAAACAACATTTTTACAATTTTTGTCTGTCTGTCTGTCCGTCTGTTTGTCTGTTTGTTCCGGCTAATCTCTGGAACGGCTGGACAGACTTTGAAGGGACTTTCACTGGCAGATAGCTAATGTAATAAGGAGTAACTTGGCTAATGTTATTTTAGAAGTTTTCCCACGCGAACAAAGTCGCTGGCCAGCTAGCCTTAGATAAATAATTGACAACTCATTTATTTATGCTATAAATTTATACGTGAAGGAAAAACTTTGAATCCCTTTTTAAGACAATTGCGCGAACGGTGGAGTAAGAAATTTGGCGCAGTTAAAGTTAACATTGTAGAGGACTGCAAAATTTTTAAATAATTTCTAATATTTTTAAATAATTTGCACTAACAACACATGATATTTGTTTATTATTTTTTTCTAGAGAAAAAGGGGCAAACGAGCAGGAGGCTCACCTGATGATAAGTGATTACCACCGCTCATGGACAGCCACATCACCAAAGGTCTTGCTGCTGCGTTGCCGGCCACTTAAGAAGGAAACTTTTATTTTTATTAATACATGATATTAATAAAAATAAAAGTTACACTAAATTCATGTGACATACGTAATGTTATACACACATTTCCAACATTTTCTTTACTGCTGAAGTCAGTTGTCAAACTAAAATAGATTTTACTGTTTAATCTATGGTCGAAATTCGGCCACAGACGATCGCTAGTTTTAAATAGTCACTTGGGTATGAATAGCCGGTCGTAACATAAAAAGACCTGAATTTTCTCCAAAAGTCAAACCCTTAAGAGTCACTGAGGGCAAGCTAGAAAGTCAATTCCGACTAACAATAATACTCAAGTAACAAACACTGTCGAACCCTACCACCGCTTACCACAATATTAGTATGGTCAAAGATTACTAAATAGTTACTTTGGTATGGTCAAAGCTGAGTCATGTAGCCAACAGTTATTAGTAAATTAATCAGTGTGTTACGTATTATGATAAATCCACGTCGCTCAGGTTTTGTTACGTATACCAAACAGACCGTGAGATATTTTATCATTTTCATTAAAGTACTTTGTTTTGGTTTTTAATACGACGAATAACAATTATTTAATACTTACTGCAGCGTGCAGTCCGCTGCATGATAAAAGTTTTTCATGAATCCCGCGGGATCATCTAATTTTTCCGGGATAAAAAGTAGCCTATGTGCTATTCCAGATCGTAATCTACCTGTGTACCAAATTTCATTCAAATCCGTTCGGTAGTTTTTGCGTGATTGAGTAACAAACATCCATCCATACATCCATCCAAACATCCAAACTTTCTCATTTATAATGTTTTATATTATAAATAAAATATATATAGTGTTAAATAATATAGATTTTATTGTTAAAAAAGATTATCGTAAATTCGAAAGTTAAATATGAAAAAAAATGAAAGAATACTCGGCAAATATAAAACACTAGCTGCTGCGCGCAGCCCGCTGCATTATACATTATTTTGGTTAATCCCGCGGGATTGCCTAATTTTTCCGGGATAAAAAGTAGCCTATGTACTATTCCAGGTTATTATCTACCTGTGTGCCAAATTTAATTTAAATCCGTTCAGTAGTTTTTGCGTGATCGAGTAACAAACATCCATCCAAACATCCAAACTTTCGCATTTATAATAGTAATATAGATTGAAATTATTTTGTGTATACAATGTGACTTGTTATAGAAATATTGACAGCAGCCTGCCAACGAGTCTAGTGACGAGTTCGGTAAATCACTGTTAGTAAACAATGAACTTTGATATCCATGCGCGGGTGTCCGTACATAAATATTTTTATGGTTTATCGCCCCATTGGTCGAGTGGTTAACGACCATGACTACGCAATCGGCGGGGCTCGGGTTCGATCCCCGACGTGGACAACCATTTGTGTGACAAGCATAAATGTTTGTATTTCCGGGTTTGGATGTTTATTAAATATATACTAGTATTTATATATGTATTTCTATGTTTTGGTCTCGTTGATTAACACCCATAATACAAGCAAATAATTTTTTTACTTTAGGGTTAGATCAGTAAGTGTAATTTGTCCCGCGAATATATTTTTTTACATCATAAGATAGCAAACAATCAGATTGGTCTCCTGATGGAAAGACAATAGACCTATAGACACCAAAGGTGTTAATGGTCGTTGCTATCTTGTGGCGAGGTCTAATGCCACATGCATAAGTTTACCGGCTACTTCACCCTCATACCTCATAAACCAAATATCATAAGAAAGCAAACAAGCAGATGGGTCTCCTGATGGAAACACCAAAGGTGTCTATAGGCGATGATTGCCTCCGTCCATCAATTAATGATGCGTTGCTATCTTGTGGTAAGGTCTAATGCCACGTGCATAAGTTTACCGGCTACCATACCCTCCAAACCGGAACACGAAAGTGAAAAGCACTGACGCTATTGCGGCAGGAATAGGTAAAGCTGTGGTACCAGACCCGGGTGAGACAATGCAGATCTCTACCAACTAGCAGCCACTATGGTAGTGACTCGTGTAGCCAATCGGTCGCCTTTTACGTACTGCCTGGCAGAACGGCATTTTCTTCAAAGGAGCCCAGGACCAACGCAGGGAAACGGCAGAACGGCAGTTGGTCTATATTTCAACACAGGGGAAAATAGATAGTATTCACTTGTAAGACGTTTTTTTTGTGTTGCCGTAGCGTGGCGATAGATATATTTTGCTGTTGTGCTGGCCGCACTCGTTATAAGTAGCGGCTATTTTTAGAGAGCTATAATTAAGTAATTAGTATCAAACGGATGTAATTATATCGATATTTAATTTGTAACGAAGACGAAAATGATTACGTATAAATTATACTTATAATGCGGTTATACTGTCGAAACCCACGCTGCGCTCCGCGATATTACCGTGTCCGTTTTCAACTGATATCCCAAAAAGGAAGTTCACAATTCGGATGTTTATGTTTTTATGTATGTTCGAGCATATCTCCGTCATATATAGACGGATTTGCAAAATTATGTTTGTTTAGAGTATCTTCACGCTCATATCCCGGAAAAGGTAGGCAGAGGTACATAACAAATGCACCCACGATTATCCGAATATTATTAGTTCCACAATATGATAGGTGGCAAGCCTATCGCCAATCGGACACTTACGCAATCCTGGATAACATTATTTTTAGCAGAAAACTGAAAAAGACACATATTTTTTGAGATTTCAATTATCTTATTTTGAATTGCCTGGCTCGGGAATCGAAACGAGACCTCATGTGGTCAACACCGACACCGGACCACCAGACCACAGAGGGGATGTTTAAGAGCGTATATTTCCGGTTGGGTCCCATATAAAAGAAATTGTTGAGATCGGCCTAAAAGGGCTACAAAAACAACATCAGCCGAAATTATCAAATTCATTTAAGTCAATATTAGAATTCAACGGGAACTTTTTACCGGGAAAGTAATGAAACTAATCAATCTTGAACGTTTTTTGTTATTTTTAAATCAAGCAAAGATTTTACTTTTCTGCCATAAAGTTAAAACTTTCTTTTATTTATGATTATGTCAAACTAAACGAATCATATAAATATCGTATAGGTAAGACGCAAAATTTTAAACAAACTATTGTATAAAATGCAACGAAAATGAAAATATTTACGACTATATTCGAAATTTAGAACGTAGAAGGCTGTTTAAACAAGCTACTCTAGTGTCTACCATCCTAAAAAAAACAAAAAACAAGTGTCATTTATTTAAATTGTGAACGAGTAATAAATATTTTAGTATGAATAAAAGTATTTCGTCTTTTAACTTGTAAGGGCTCAAATAATAGCTTTATTTAAAAAAATAATAGCTTTTTCCACACATATAAAATCAAATAATCTTCATGATGAAAGATACAAAAACGTATTATACTTATCTATGTTAACGATATATTTGAAGTGAATGGATTAAAACAGTAAGTTTCCCCGTGTTGGTACCCGGCTTCTTTTAAAAAAATATACCAACTGCCGTTCTGCCAGGCAAGTCGTAAAAGATATATCAGATAATTTAAGTGCAGTAAAAAAAACAAATAACTTCCACCATCCTATAACTTCGGAACTCTCAATCAGATCTTCATCAAAGGAAAATGATGAGGGTCCATACAAAGTTGGCCTAAAATGCAACGCATATTGACAGATACTTATTGTATTGTACCACATTATTAATTTCTTCTGAAATATAAATTGTATTACGGACACTTCTTGTAATGCTAAAATTCGCGAAAAAAATCCAAAGATCCATATCACTTCAATTCACAATTATTACTTTTTTATATTATAAGAAAGCAACAAGCGGTGGGTCTCCTAATGGAAAGAGTCAGCCATTGCCTATAGACACCAAAGGTGTTAATGGTGCGTTGCTATCTTGGCAACTCGGCAAGGTCTAATGCCACATGCATAAGTTTACCGGCTACGTTACCCTCCAAACTGGAACACGACGTGACAAGCACTGACAACAAGCAATTTTTCACCTATTATTTCTACTAACTTTTGAAGAATAGATCATCCGCCTTTCTGCTAGGCAGTTTGTAAAATAAACCGCTGTGATTTTGAGATTCGCGTCACCTTGCCTAGCCTGCAAAGGAGTTAGCGGATTTATTGGAACGAAGTTCCTTACGGCAGGCTTGGAGGGGATAGGGATTTTGATGCGCGACCGAACTGAAAAAAATGTGATAGTAAAACCGTAAGAAAAATGCGTGGAATAAAAGCGTTAAATGAGACGTGCGCAGGCGCGACAGTCGCGTATACAAGCGAGTAGTGCCGTTTAGCCGAAGGAAGTTCGTTCCTACCTGGTGTCCCGCGACACCACATCATTTTTTTATTTTGTTCTACACGATATACGAACCAGCATCTATACCAAAGCACTGCTACACCTTGAAAATAAAAATAAAATATACGCAACTGTGACAGCCTGCTTCTAATTTCCCTATATCTATATAATTAGAAATCAGGTATTCAACAAATTTCTATTAAACTAAAACTGTAGTAAACTCTCTCAAACGAAAACTCAAAATTTCTTCCAAATCGGTTAACTATTGGAGACAATCAGATCTACCAAAGATAAGAAGAAAATACGGCTGTATTAAAAACTTCTTTTTTGGAAAGCTTGTTGAAAATTGTAATGAAAGAAGATATAATGTAAATTCACTAGAAGCATGTCAAAACAAATAAAATCCTTCATGTCGCCGAGTCTGAGTGTCCAACCATTTCGCAATACCAGAAGCTCATTAGATTGCAAATCCACGTTACGCCTTATCATTTCAAAATTAAATCCGACGTCTTTCTGTTTATTGTACAAACAAGCCAGTGTAAGGCAACATTGTAGTACCTTAATCCAATTCTGGTCAGCTGAAGGCATAACGACCGCAGGTATTAAGTTTCGTTGCTGTTTAAGTAATCTGTTTTATAACACTTTGGGACACTTAATGCGTAACTATGTGAGTTATTCTAATATTGTGCGACGGTTGTATTGCTTTAATAATATTACTACATAAATCTGTTGTGTCTGTTTGTACATTCGATCCATACTATCCATACTAATATTATAAATGCGAAAGTAACTGTCTATCTGTCTGTCTGTCTGTCTGTTACGCTTTCACGGCCAAACCACTGAACCGATTTGGATAAAAGTTGATACAAATATAGTTTGAGACCCAAGAAAGGACATAGGATAGTTCTTATCCCAGAAATCCCACGGGAATGAGAACTATGCGGGTTTTTATTTTAGATTTTTTTCCATGCAAACGAAGTCGCGGGCACAGCTAGTTCTTTTATAATTGTGATTCTGAAAAAGTATATTTAAATATTCTGATTCGGGTAAAAGTAATATTGACATTTTATACAGTTATTTCTTTATATCATAGCACAGCAAACAGAGAGCTCTCCTAATGGAAAGATTATGTCTGTCTTATATGGAAATATATATGGAAAGATATATCCATCCATCAATCATAGGCACACAGGTATGAATGGTATGGTAGTCTGGAGTTTCCAGACAACCATTCATAGGTTTACCGACTGCCAAACCAGGATATGATAGTGACAAGCACTGTAGTCATTTTAGCAGGGAATGTTGACAAGTAAATGAAATAATAATACTGATGGACAAATAACACAACTGATCTAACCCCAAAGTAAGCAAATTATTTTCTCAATTTGTCAATTACAATATTACATAGAAAAACATACCTATATAAAATACTTAAATATATGAAATAAACACCTAAACCTAGAAATATAACATTTATGCTCATCACACAAATGTGTGCCCCTATCGGAAACCGAGCCCAAGCTCCATGGATTGCGTGATCAAGATCGCCAACAACTTGATCAACCAGTCATAATATTACATTATTTTATGTAGAAAATAATTAAGGTAGAGAGTAGAGTGTCGTCACGCCGCACGTCGGTATCTCCGAAGAGGTAGGCAGAGTTACAACCAGAGCATCTGAAGATACTTAGGCCCTTAATGTGGTATATGGCAAACCTATCGCTAACCGGACACTTTTCCAATCTCGGGCAACGCTGATTTTATCAGAAAACTGAAAAAAGAACCACATTTCTTATTAAGAATATAGCCCGACCCAGGGAATATAACCCAAGACCTCATGTAGATGACTACATGAGGTCTTGGGTTCCATTCCATCGACACCGGACCCTTAGACCACCGAGGTGATACTAAATAATAAAATAATTTAAACCTTTAAAACACTACAGGTGTTAAAGGTTTTAATTATTTTATTATTGTTGTGTGTGTACAGTGTACAAAACTAACTAGTCTTTATTTCCCCCAACAAAAACACTATTGTAACAGTTCCGAAGCCGCACGCATTCATTTAGCATTTTAAAAGAGAAGTTTTCTCTGAAAACATCACCTACTTTCGATGGTTTGTTTTTAAAAGCAATCCAAGGAGTATTTTCGTAGTTATCCATTAGTTTCTTGTTTCTCTCTTTGGAAATAGTAGCTTTGTTCTTGGAATATGTAGAGCCATTCCGTGTTACAATTTCCTTTACGTGTGCTGAGGATGTAGAAATTGTTGAGAAAATAATCACAATATTGAGTGTATACAGTCTTATGTGAGCGCATGTTGTTGTCTGCAGATTGCACACGCTAATTTCGATTTTATTTTCTCAGAGTAAACTCTGAGAAATGAGATAAAAAAACCGGACAAGTGTGAGTCAAACTCGCACACGAAGGGTTCAGTACCATCCCTATTCAAGTTTCTACCTGTTTATTAAGATCGAGTAAAAATTGCTTAAAAATTAAGTTTGTTGTATGGGATGTAATAATTTATTTTGAAAGATAATATACAACTAAATATTCTGTGAAAATTTTAAGCGTCTACCTGTTGCTGTTATTAATGTTGAGAAAAAAAATACGAAAAACAGGTTAATTGTATGGGGACCCCCTTAATATTTTCATTTTTTATTTTTAGTTATAGCGGGTAGTTATGTCATAGCAGCAATAGAAATATATAATCTGTGAAAATTTCAGCTTTCTGGGTATCACGGGAAATACGCCTAGTGACAGATAGACAGACACACAGTGGAGGCTTAGTAATAGGGTCGTGTTTTTACCTTTTAGGTACGGAACCCTAAAAAGTATCATGACACCCTTATCATCGGTTCTCTTAAGGGGTAGGCAGTGTAAACCGACTTTCAAGTTCACCGCGATTCACCGGTTTGTTGATTGGCGAGATAAGTGATGAATATCATCGCCGCATATTTTCCGACGTGACAACGATTATCGAATATTTGTAGCGATATCTGAGACCAACAGCTTTACCTACTCTTCCGAGGCACGGAAATGGTAACACGCCACTAGCCTGACTCCGAGTTGCTACTGAAATTTTGGATTTTCGAGAAAACCTCGAATAAAACACAATACCAGTTACACTGGTCCTAAAGAAGGTTTCCTTTGCCCTCTAAATAAAAAAGTAAAGTTTCCCACACTTACATTCACACGCGTACATAACCCATTCATTTTCATTATTTAATAACAAAAACCAATAAAACCGTATCGTACTCAATACATTATGCCAAGTTTAATTTGTCATAGCTGAAATTAACCGAAGCGAATTATGCTGTATTGTTAAGTGTAAGAATTTTCTGATAAAACTTTGCTATTTCATTTAAGTTGGACTTAATGGTGTGAGAAATTTCATTCGAAGAAATTTTATGGTCATTGTGAAAGGCATTTTACTTGCCATGGTATAATTTAATTTACCTTAGAGCGTAAGGCTTCCCTTACCTTTATTACTATGCTTTAGTGCTATATTTGAAAAAAAAAACAAATAATCACGCTGGTTCTCTTACGGGATATGCAGAGTTAACAGATCATCAATAGATCTTCTGATTCACTACAATTCACTGTTTAGATTGAATTCACGAGATTCTCCTATATAGTGTTTTATCTATACATATAATAAAATCGTAGGAAAGTCAAAACTGTACATTGAATATTTTTTTAAAAGAATACTTGGGGCGTGATCTACAATCGATATCGAAGCCAAAAATATAGTTTTTAGAATTTTTGTCTGTTTGTCTGTTTATCTGTTTGTCTGTATGTATGTCCGGGGTAAACTCAAAAAGTACTGCATGGATTTACTTCAAATTTTGCATGAATATTACTAACAGGTCGGGTCAACATATAGGCCACATATTATCACGCTATCACCCACGGGGGAGGAGCTGTGCGGAGTAAACGAAGTCCGCGCGGACAAAGTCGCTGGCAACAGCTAGTACACTATATAGGAGAATCTCGACTGAACGGCGATGCGCCTCCACCTCCCACAACTATGCATGCGTTTATTACAGACTAATAATAACAATGCATTTTCTAAATATTACTTGGATCTAATTACTTGGATCTTAAACGTAACTATAAATTTTAATCTAATAAATATATTAGTGACCACAACGCCACAATCGCCATTGCCGAAATAACCTTCCTAATAACGAGCATCGACTATTTCTAGCGTTAACCGGGACCTATAGCTTTACGTGCTCAGTCGAAGCATGAAAGTGATATCACACCGTTCGCGCGTTTGTTAAACTCCGAGCTGCTATTGAGATTTTGGATTTTTGAAAAAAACCTCGAAAACCCCTCAATAATACTCCCTTTCCTACACTTTTCAACTCATTCCGGGGATCGAACCCAAGACCTCAGATCTAAATAAGGCATCCCCTAGACCACGAGGTTTTATTTCATTTATACTAAAAAACCTGCTGATCACATATATTTATATAAAGTTATCTCGTTCTGTCACTCACTATATCATGTACCTATTAAGTGACAGGAAATTGACCATAGCCGGGTACTCATAGTAATTATTAGGCAGATACATGAAATTACTTTCACATGTTACTTAAATAAGTTAATCGATAAATCTCTCAATCGAATCTAACAATGTTATGTAACGATATCGAATACAAAATAGATTTAAACTGCAATTATCGAGTAACCCGAGGCGATCTTATAAAGGGCTATTGATTAAGGCGTCGTGTTTCTAATAATCGGATGTTTTTTTAATTGTCCGCGTGTGAATATACAAGTTTCGAAGCCGGCGGCGCATTGGGTTTTATTGTCCATACCAAAGACTGTTTATTATGTAAAGTAGACATTTACTTTGCGTACTTAAAGCGTAAAAAATTTATATGTGGAATTTTAAAGTGCTGGTTACGCCTATACCTCTAGGCGATAGTGATATCATTCAGTCAGAATAACCATCTGATTGTTTGCTATTTTATGATAGAAGAAAATTTCTTTCGCATTGTTCTTTTCTCTCATATAACAACAAAAATATTTACATATAATTATGTGAGCTATTTGATAAAATCATTTATGAATCTCGTTTAGACACAACTTTTCTCCACACAAACGAACGATATATATTTAGTGTATTTTAAATGATATTAAATTTTTAAATAAGTAAATCACAATTATAAAGATTTGACCCTGCGAAGCTTAAACATTAAAGGCTGCACCTATTTAGCTTATCATTTTTTATTATATTTGTTAGTGTTAAGACAAGAATTACATGAAGCTTAGAATCATTATAATGGATACTAAATTGCTATTCATATAAATAACAAAATAATCTTTCAGCTTAAATTGTACCACAAATGAAAATTTTGGAATTTAATTGAAACTATTCGTTACAACATTTTTAAAATATTGCCGAGAATGTCCAGTCTATTACGCGCAATATGTCTTTGTCTATGTTATTTATTGAACTTTCGGTCAATGGTTGCGCTTCGTAGTCAAGTGTTAGTCCGCTTTGTTTAATTACGGTTTTTATACATCGATCTTTTGGTAACGAGGGACTTGTCTTATTCATTACACACTTTCCAAACAGAGATATACATTATGCTTATGCAAGCTGGTGATATTCAATTAAATAATTAATCTATCATGTTAGTTATACGTTACAATTTTATTGCGTAAACAAAGCAAACAAATGAGTAATCTTAATATATTTTGATATGTCATTCATATGTGTAACTGATGCATTCGAAAAAAATATATCTTCGCCGTGTTGGTCCCGGCCTCCTTTGAAGAATAGGCCAACTGCCGTTCTGCCAGGCAGGTCGTAAAAGTCGACCGATTGGCTATTGAGTCACTAACATCGTGGCTACTAGGTGGTAGAGTTCTGCATTGTCTCGCCCGGGTCAGGTACCACCGCCTTACCTATTCCTGCCGCAATAGCGTCAGTGCTTGTCGCTGTCGTGTTCCGGTTTGGAGGGTAAGGTAGCCGGTAAACTTATGCATGTGGCATTAGACCTCGCCACAAGATAGCAACGCACCATTAACATCTTTGGTGTCTATAGGCGATGGTTGACTCTTTCCAGCAAGAGAGCCATCTGCTTGTTTGCTATCTTATGATATATAAAAAAAATATATATAAATTGGTAAAATACGAGTTGGGCCACGCGTAATGTAAGATACCGAATTTACCCATCACAATAATGTGGACTAAGAAGAGGGCTTTTATCGTTTCTCCGAATACCACTACCCCTACTACGAATATTTAACCTATTTCACGTCAATGACGGATATATCCGCACCACGCCTGTAAAAATTCTGTAAGTACATTTTATAAGTAAGTAAGGCTGTTAATCGAAAACTTATAAAGCCACACTATGGGGTACACGAGAAAAAATAACATCCCCACTTTACATATAGAGGAGCTCTCCTAAAAAATATTTATTTTAAGATTTTGTTATCACTTTGTTGCTGTAACTAATATACATATTTTGTACATAGCTGTACATAATTTGGTATGAACATACATACCAAATTATGTACAGCTTTCTAGTACTAATTATATTCGAGATAGACTGCGGACCGATGGACGCGACGGACGGACATAACCAAACTATTAGGGTTCCTATAGTTAACTTTGGAATCCTAAAAATGAGTGCATTGGATGTCTTCCTGTTTCATCCTCCACAATAAATCAAACACCTATATACGATTTTCGCTACCAGTTTTTTGTGCATAAGCCAAAGTTGATAACCCTAGCGCGACCGCCGAGCTTATGTATGAAAAGTGAAGTACATACATGAGTTTAACTTCTGTGCCTATTTGATTTGTGGCAATAGCTCTATTTCCTTTGTCAAGTGTTTCTTCTCTCTCATGTAACTCTTAAATGTGACGCATCTTTAAAATATTGCGCTCAATAATTTTTAGGGTTCCGGACCTAAAAATTATTGAGCACAATATACTAAAAGAAATTGAGCTAAAAATTACTGTAAAAGGTAAAACGGAACCCTATTACTAAGCCTCCGTCTGTTTGTCACCAGGCTGTATCTCATAAGCCGTGATAGCTAGAAAGCTGAAATTTTCACAAATATATATTTCCGTTGCTGCTATAACAACAAACACTAAAAATTTTTTTTTTATATCATAAGATAGCAAACAAGCAGATGGGTTTCCTGATGGAAAGAGTCAACCATCGCCTATAGACAACAAAGATGTTAATGGTGCGTTGCTATCTTGTGGCGAGGTCTAATGCCACATGCATAAGTTTACCGGCTACCTTACCCTCCAAACCGGAACACGACAGCGTCAAGCATTGACGTTATTGCGGCAGGAATAGGTAAGGCGGTGGTACCAGACCCGGGCGAGACAATGCAGAACTCTACCACCTAGTAGCCACGATGTTAGTGACTCGATAGCCAATCGGTCGCCTTTTACGACCTGCCTGGTAGAACGGCAGTTGGCCTATTCTTCAAAGGAGGCCGGGACCAACACGGCGAAAAAAAATGAATATGTTAAGGAGGGGTCACCACACAGTAAACGTGTTTTTTTGTATTTTTTATAAATGATGGTACGGAACCTTTCGTACGCGAGTTAAACGCGCACTTGATTGGTTTTTATCCAGTTATTGACTATAAACTCACGCCTTAGAAGTTTCAGTACAAAAACCAACCCCAGATAACTTCTCAGTTATGCAAGTCACACAAAAAGCTTCGATATATTAGAAAAGCTGAACGAAAGTAAGAAAATGAGTGATGGGATGCCTCTTCACCTTCCGGTATCGTGATATTATATCTAGACTATTAATAAGGCTAATGTAACGTAATATAGCTGGGTTGTGGTAAGAAAGTCTCTTTTCCGCGTGTTTTACAATGCGTTTTTATTGCATTATTCTTACAATGAATCTGGTATTATATTATTTCTAGAAGGTGTTTTTTCCTGGAGTTGCTCGATTTCTTTAACTACTTCGCCAAAAAAATAAAAAAATACCCAGTTAAAGCTAATGTTTTCTACTTTGGGCGAAAAATATGAAAAAAATCGAAAAAACTTTTTGGTAATAAAAGAATTATTTAAATATAATTTTTATAATATTCGGCTGCAGCGCCATTTGTGGGTGATACATCAAACATCTTAATAGAGTTTTATACTTGGAAAACGCTAGATGGCGTCGTGCGAAATACATATAATAAAATCGTAGGAAAGTCAAAACTCTACATTGAATATTTTTTAAAAGAATACTTGGGACGTGATCTAATATCGATATCAAAGCCAAAAATATAGTTTTTATAATTTTTATCTGTTTGTCTGTTTATCTGTTTGTCTGTATGTATGTCCGGGGTAAACTCGAAAAGTACTGCATGGATTTATTTCAAATTTTGCATGAATATTACTAACAGGTCGGGTCAACATATAGGCTACATATTATCACGCTATCACGTAAGGGGGAGGTGCTGTTCGGAGTAAACGAAGTGCGCGCGTACGAAGTCGCTGGCAACAGCTAGTATTAAACAAGGAAGCATAATATTACGATAGTGATATCTGCACGGGGGATATCTAGTATATGCATTATGAGAAAATTTTGTCGACTCAGTTTTTTATTTATCATAACAAGCAGATGAGGATCTGAAAAAGACAATCATCGTATATAGATACCAAAGATGTTAATGAGTGTTGCCATCCTTGTGACGGGGTCTCAGTGCCACATGCATAAAATCGACATTTTTACCTTACAAAGCAGAAAACGACAATGTTAAGCACTGACGTTATTGCGGCAGGAATAAGTAAGTCGGTAGGATCAGACTCGGGTGAGACAGTGCAGAACTCTACCACCTAGTAGCAACGATGACTCGCGTAGCTAGTCTTTCACGTCTTAAGAACCTGGTAGATAATTTACAAAATGGCAGATTGCCTATTCTTCAAAGGAGGCCCAATCTAGCATAAGAGATTACTATCTACTACTATCCAACTACAGCAAAGACAAAATTAGGGTTATTATTTTCCAACGTTTCGTACAATCTGAAATATGACTTCTATATCCAAGTAAAAAATAGTGTAAGGAGTGAAACAAATCTACCGAAGTTCTGGAAATAACAGGAGACCTCCTACACAATAATCTGTCCACGTCTTTCACACTTTCCCTCGAGTCAGTAGTACAAACAGAAGCATACTTTTTATATACTCGACGTACGTTTCACTTCGTAACCGAAGTATGCTTTTTATATGATAAGATAGCAAACAGGTATATGGCTCTGCTGATGGAAAAAAGACAATCAGGCTATAAACATCAAAGATGTGAATGGTGCTATGATCCATATGGCGGGGTGTTGCCAACATTATATTATACATCATATAATTCCGGTAAACCTATACTTACCGGAATACGAGATTGAAAAGCATTGAACCTATTAGGGTAGGAATTGTCAAGGCAATGGTGGCATGCCAGGGCGAGACGTTGCAAAATACTACTACTACCACTAGTCAATTTGTCGTTCACGAAATGCCGGGCAGAATGGCTGATAGCCTTTTCTTTTTTGATGTTCTCCTGGAGGTGCGTGGTTAAATAGTAGATTTCCATGCACGCCTGAACCTGAAAAATACTTTGTAACGTTTTTTTTTAAGATCAGTTAAAATGTTTGAAATATACCAGCGCCGTCCTCTGGTTTTTCTATTTTGATTTCAAAGTTATTGTATTTTATGATTTATAAATTAGTTAAGGGCGTGTCGGTCCACGCGCAATGTAGGGTTTTGAAGATAACCATCACAATAATGCAAAATAAAAGAGAGCTGTTATCTATACCTATTAATATTATAAATGCGAAAGTTTGGATGTTTGGATGGATGGAAGGATGTTTGTTACTCAATCACGCAAAAACCACAGAACGGATTTAATGAAATTTGGCACACATCTAGATGATGATCTGGGATATCGCATAGGCTACCTTTTATTCCGGAAAAATTAGGTGATCCCGCGGGATTCGCCAAAAAACTTTTACAATGAAGCGGGCTGCACGCTGCAGCTAGTTATTTTATAACATTTAACCTATTGAACGTCAAAGACGAATATAATCCGCACCACAGGTTCATCGCTTATAAAAATTTCTTCAAGTACATTTTATAAGTTGGTCGACTATTACTCAATTACTAGTACAGCCTTCCGGGCCTTTTAACTTCATTATATTTACTACTACCGTGAATTTTTTCCCATCCCCAAAGCCAACCGTTTAACTGACAGATGGAGGGGGACACTTGACTCTTACAAAAATTAACACTTTAAAGTGTAATATCTTACACGAGTCTATTGATTGAAAAATTGTTTCGACAGACCCATAATAAAAACCTATCCAACGGTACCCCACACATTATATAGGGGTACATGAGAAAAAATTAACATCCCCATTTTACATGTAGAGAGGCTAACATAAAAATAAATATTTTTTAAGGTTTTAATTTGCCACTTTCTTGCTATCACTTATATGTATAATCATACCAAATAACACAGCGAAACTGTAAGGGTTCCTAGTTTACTTCAGAACCCTAAAAATGTATATAAAATTGCTAAACTCGAATTGAATTCTAATACGTACAAGGAATTGAAATTTCAAGGAAAAGCGAGCAATGAGTACTGATTAAAGATATCATGCAACCATTTACAAAACTTAGATTGGGAGTGGTTAGACTTTTACTTTGAAATTTTATTTGCAAAAATTTGAGTGAATCGCCTCGTTCGTTGGTCTAATGGTACCAGTCTCGGTATAAACGAATCAGGTTTTGGATTTGAAACGTAAATCGGGAAAATCGTCCTTAATAAGTTTATTAGTTTTCTGAAAATTCTGTAACCAACATTGATACATTAAAAAGGAAGATACGTTACGCTCTAACATCGCAATCACTAAACCTAGACTCAGTCTGCCGAGCGCTAGTGATGCAACGAACATAGCAGACTACGATTCTCTTACGTACTTTTGTATTATACTATCTCACTCTCGCAAACATGGTGAACCAAACAATAATTTAATCTTATTTTCAAACAAATTGTTACGGTTGTATGTACGGCTTATTTACGAATGGAAAGTAAACCCGTGTTTATTTTTTTTCCTCGAGTGATTATAACATTGGTTGAACACATATCTTGACACAAGAAGGCATTTTGATGCGTGTTTAATGGTAAAAACAGTCGGAGTGTATAAGCGTATGATGTGATATCCCGCGCGTGATTGATTGTCACTGTGTCCACGGACCTAGTTTTGTAGGACCAGGCGCTGTGACTAGGCAACGTATCCTTCCCCTTTATATCAATGGTCACCAACCATATCTGAGTTTAGAGATATGTCCTATTTGGCGATAGGTTTGTTATCTATAACCTCAAAAGGCCAAATACCGTTTGTTAATCGTGAATGCGCTAGATATACCTCAATCTAGGCTTAGAAAGACATAAGCGCGGTTGTACTTTTGAATATTAATGCAGCGGTTTGCAGAACCAGAATCAGAATAGGTATAAAATCAGCCAACGGCGGTCGCCATATATCACATGTGCGGTCGACCAACCAATGGAAGATACGTCTTAGAGACGTCGTCTCCCAATAGGGGAACAGGAAGACAATTTCAACATTCCCTTTTTTACGAACGACAAAGTTTCAATGTAATATTATTCGTACAACAAATATTTGAAAAACAAACTGTACAATTTGTGTGATGAGCGGGGACAAGCATTTGTGTGATGAGCACAAATGTTTGTATTTCCCTACAAACATTTGTACTCAAATATTGAAATATATTTAATAAATATTAAATATATTCCAGTATTTATATATGTATACCTATGAAGTAGTACGTTGAAAATAAAAAAATAATAACACAAGCAAATAACTTGCTTACTTTGGGGTTAGATCATCTGTTAGTGTAATTTGTCCCGTGAATATTTATTTATATTTATTTTATCTTATAATCGAATCCGGCACTCCACAATTTAAACCAGCGTTTCTTAACCTTTTCAGCCTGCGGATCCCTAGGAAAATCAAGCACAATTTCAGGGACCCCTTTAATGGAAGACATTGGTATTTATTTATTAATTCAAATGTCCATAGATAAAGGCTGCGGACCCGCATACACATAGTATGCGGGTCCGCCGCTGGACCCCTTAAGGGTCCGCGGACCACAGGTTGGGAAACACTGATCTAAACCGATATCTAACTACTAACTACGAGGTATTATTACTAAACAAACAGATATGTTTTGTAGTAGTATCGTTAGAAAGTATCGTTATCGTAAAAGTTTTTACTTCTCTTATTGTAAAGTAATAACCAGTTTTGTTAAAGAATAATTGTTTTGACAGCCTTAACTAACTGGTAATGAACTTGTTTTGACAGGTAGTTAGTTAATGCGTACGTAGCTTGTTAACGTCATGAATGTCATGGTGATGGCTACGGCTCTCCCATAAATTAACAGTCGTCATATCTCTGGGGCCCTTTTAAAGTTCTCAAACTTATCGTTAATTTAAAGAATAAATATGCCGTTTCGTTTGGCAGTTCGTAACAGGCGAACGATTTGCTAGGCATGATTGTCATAATGACTTCTAGAAGATAGAGTACCTGAACATATTACCTGGATTTGGTATCCATCTATACTGTCGTATTCCAGTTTAGTCGATAAGGCTAGTAAGCTTTTGCATACGGGTTTATAATCCCGCCACACGTATAGCAACGTACAATTAACATATTATAAAAAAGTATCTTCATACCCGCATCTCCGAAGGGATAGGCATAGGTTCTAAAAGTGCTTCCACGATTAGCCGAAGATACTTGGTCCCGCAAATGTGATAAGTGGCAAGCCTATTGCCAACCTTGGTGTTTTCAATCCCGGGCAACTTTGTTTTTATTAGAAAACGAAAAAAAAAACACATTTTATTAATAGCCCGACCCGGGAATCGAACCCGGGAATCGAACCCGGGACTTCAGGCGGTCAAAACCAACCGCCGTGCCACTAGACCACAGAGGCGACTTAACATTTAAGAGCCTTTTTTAGCATTAGATAACAAACGAGCAGTTGGCTCTTCTGATGGAAAGAGAAGCCATCACCTGTTACAATTATAAAGATGTAAATGGTGCGTTGCTCTACCGGCTACCTTACCCTCCAAACCGAAACACGGAAATGACAAGCAATGAGGCATTGACGGCAGGAATATGCCAGGTAGTGCTACCAAATACCCGGACGAAACGTAAAGGCGATGATTGACTTTGTTCCATCAGAAAAGCCATATGCTTATGTGCTGTTACAGAACAAATACTACTAAAAGTCTGTCGACACTAGCTCAGTGGAAGAGCGTTCCGGCTTTAGGGAGATGGTCGCAGATTCAAATCCCGCGTGTTGATATTTTTCTTTGTTGTTTTTAAGGTTACTACTAAAAGATTATTAAAAAGTAAAAATGGTATGGTAAATAAGAGGTAATGTGGTAAGCGTGATTTTCTGGGTTTGAATCACAAATCAAACGATTTATTCTCAGTTAGTTTTAAAGATTTAAAGTATGATGACCGCCCCGTTGGTAGAGTGGTTAGCGACCCTGACTACGCAATCAACGGGGCTCGGGTTCGATCCCCGACGGGGACAAACATTTGTGTGATGAGCATAAATGTTTGTATTTCCGGGTTTGGGTGTTTATTATGTATGTAAAAGTATTTATATATGTATTTCTATGTATTAGTATCGTTGACTAACACACATAACACAAGCAAATAATTTGCTTACTTTGAGTTTAGATCAATAAGTGTAATTTGTCCCGTGAATATTTATAAAAAAAAAAGTAGACTGCCTTTTATAGCTACCTTCTTTAATAACAAAATTTAGTACAGGAATTATACAAGTAGTATGTAGCTATTACTTGCGACTTGGTTCGCGCGACCCAAAATCGTTACTTCCTTTTGCATCGTCGGATAAAAAAGTAGCGTGTTTTTTATGTTACTTAGATAGGCAAACTGGCAGACGTGCCACCTCATGGTAAGTGGTCAACGTCGCCCATGAACATAAACTAGTTTACATGGAACTGGCCCATTTAACTCATTTATGTGTTGCATATCCTGAGACAAGATGTTAAGCCGCGGTGGCAGTAATGACACTGCCTGTCTTGCCCTTCTTTCCGAAACATAGCAAAGCTGTTTCCACTGCAGAAATAAGCAAGATGGTGCTACCCCTGCAGTCGGGAGCGCGGCGCAGCGCATCCCTCCCGTCGGTGAATGTCACTTTTGAATGGTATGAGGTTAACAAAACAGATATAAGATAGAAGACCGAGACTGACATACCATGATCAGATTGTTCAAGTACTGGGGCCCGATTCATGTAAAAAACGTCCACTGAGTCGGAGTATTTAGGTCTTTTACACATTTTATTACATATCATGCTTTGTAACATCATGACACGGCGTTATATCGTGTTTATATGTGAAAACCGTATCACCGCATTTTATTGGCTTGATAAACATTATTGCTTCTTAGCTGTGCCCGTGACTTCGTCCGCGATGAAAATATTCTAAAATAAAATAACTCAAATTACTCCTCATTACATCAGCTATCTGTTAGTGAAAGTCCCGTCAAAATCAGTCCAGTCTTTTAAGAAAATAACCAGAAGAAACAGACAGACAGACTAAATGTTATTTTGGTATATGTACCGTGTATGCATTAAGTAAAAAGTAGTTTTAATATTATAATATTACGAGTTTATAAGCAGACACTCAAATTTTATTTATTTGTATAGATTTCTAGCAATAACCAGGACCGACAGCTTTACGTACTCATCCGAGGCATGCAGGTGTTAACACACTACCACTAGACTCCGAAACGCTACTGATATTAGGGTCATTGAGAAAAACATTGAATAACCTTAATAACCTCAAAGAGGTAAAATAAGGGGGAAAAGTTTATAAGGACACAACTAATCGAGCATGAAGCTATAAGTATAAACCATATTTATACTAATAGTCGCTTCTAAATATATATTACGCATAAAAAGTTGCGCGAGTCAGCTATTCTAATGATTAACTCAAAAACCAATCAACCGATACATATTGAAAATTCTTTCAACTTTAGAAAGCTACATTATTCAGGAGTAAGATAGGCTATTTTTACCCGACTAATCAAAGAGAAGTAATGACTTTTGGTCACGCTAACGAAGCCGTGCGTAACTGCTAATTTTACATACATATAAATATAATAAAATCGTAGAAAAGTCAAAACTGTAAATTGAATATTTTTTTAAAAAGAATACTTGGGGCGGGCGCGAAGCCAAAAATATAGTTTTTAGAATTTTAGTCTGTTTGTCTGTATGTATGTCCAGGGTAAACTCAAAAAGTACAGCATGGATTTATTTCAAATTTTGCATGAATATTACTAACAGGTCGGGTCAACATATAGGCTACATATTATTACGCTATCACCTACGGGGGAGGAGCTGTGCGGAGTAAATGAAGTTCGCGCGGACGAAGTCGCGGGGTACAGCTAGTATTGTATAAAGCATTTATCAATCAAATGTAACAGTTCATTTTGTATTCAAGAATTTATTTCTTGTGAAATACTAATTATTTCATTCGAATATCTTTAAAGTGTTTAGTTTTCGCTTTAGAGTGTTGACTCCTTTGACACTTGAGTGACGGATAAGCACTTTGACCCCGTTCTCCTTCAGAAGTTATAAAACAAGCATTTCCGTAACCTATAGCTATAAACTTTATGTTATTAAATAAGACACATGATGTGTTATTAATTATTATTATTATAATACTAGCTGTTGCCCACGACTTCGTCCGCGCGGACTTCGTTTACTCCGCACAGCTCCTCCCCCGTAGGCGATAGCGTGATAATATGTAGCCTATATGTTGACCCGACCTATTAGTAATATTCATGAAAAATTTGAATTAAATCCATGCAGTACTTTTTGAGTTTATCCCGGACATACTTACAGACAAACAGACAGACAGACAAACAGACAAACAGACAGACAGACAGACAGACAAACAGACAAACAGATAAACAGACGAACAGACGAACAGAAAAACAAACAAACAGACAAACAAACAGACAGAACAACAAACAAACAGACAAACAAACAAAAATTCTAAAAACTATATTTTTGGCTTCGATATCGATTGTAGATCACGCCCCAAATATTCTTTTAAAAAAATATTCAATGTACAGTTTTGACCCTACGATTTTATTATATGTATAGATATTTACTGCTGCTGTCTAATGGTCATTCTATTTTACTATCATAAGGTCCTGGATTCAATTCCCAAATCGGATTAAAATGTACCTACTTGGGATTAAGTAATAATCTATTATATATTTTTTATATCAGTATGTAGGAAATAAGCAGATGGCTCTCGTAATGGAAAGAGAAACTATCGCCTATAGACACCTAAGATGTTAATGGTGCATTACTATCGTGTAATGAAAACGGCAGAACAGAACGGCATTTAGTATATTCTTCAAAACAAAAAAAATTGGACTAATAAGGAGATTGCTTGAAAATATCCGTATGTTGTTGATATACCAAAAAATCGAACAAACGGTTTGACAATTCTTTTTTGGTTCGAGTCGCCAAGGCTTGGAACGAACTGTCCGCGTCTATTTTTCCGGACAAATATAGCCCTGGAACCTTTGAGAGTAGAGTGAATAGGTTTCTTTTGGATGGGCGTGTACCACCTTCGTCTTCATCGACACTTTCCACCAGGTGCGATGGAAGACTAACGCCTATTCCAATTAAATCTTTAAAAAAATATAAAAAAATTGGTCTGAAGCAGGTAATTTGGGCCTAATTTAGATTCTCGGTTTAGGATGAGTTTCTTCCGCCGGATCTTCTCAGTGTGTGGCCGCGTTTCCGATCCGGTAGTAGTTTTGTTAATGTGTCAAAATAACTTGTAAAAATTTTATTGAATAAAGTTCTTCTGAATTCTGAGGCAAACATTCTAAGTTCAAAATTTATTTTCTCTCAAATAAACAAAGTCTGTGGTCACATAATATGATTAGCACCTGGATGATCAAGTTTTGTTTGGTATTTTTTGGTAAAAACGACGTTTTCTAAAAATGAAACCTAGGATGATCGATTTATTGTTCCCAAAACTCCCTGCATACTAAATTTCATGAAAATCATTGAAGCCGTTTTTGAGATTCGGATTAGGTATATATTTATAAAAATACAAGAATTGCTCGTTTAAAGGTATTAGATAGATATATATTCTCAGAACAAAAATTAGATTATATTTATGTCACTTGTGACTATAATATTAAAAGACTTCGTTCTTCTGACATTCTAGACATGATTAAGTTCGGCCTAGCAAAGGTCATCTATATAATTTATCTATCGATTAACTCCGACAAAAGACGATAACATCTGTAATTGTTTGTTATTCTAGTTAGGTACAATAAAGATAGCTAGATTGTTTTATAACAAAAACAACCTTGATATACTTGCCGTACATACTGATATATAATAATATATAAATACATTTGTTTTGTGGTATTTTGTTATAAATATGTCTTGGGTTCGATTTTTGTTTTTAGAAAGGTCCCAAGTTTTTAAATTAAAAAGTATTCCATAAATTTAAATTTAAATTACTGAATACATTTTTGTATATGTTTTTTTTACTTCTTAAATACTTATTCGTTATCTAAAAATTTATATTTTCATTTAAAATAATTATTATGATATATAAAAATATAATGCTAATAATTGCTGTATAATCTAACTTAATTATTTGCTTGTGAAGAGTCTTAATCAAAGATACATGGAAGTACATATGTAAATACTGACATATAATATGTAATAATCACTCAAACCTAGAAATTTAAACAAAAATGCTTATACCTGTCGGGAATTGAACCCGATCTGGTGGTACTATAATAATAGTAATAATTTGTTAATAAAAAGACGACGCTTACAAAGTCGGAGTTTAAAGCATTCGCACAAGATGCAAAAAGCTAATGACTTTAAAACAAAGCTCTATATAACGGCATATTGAAATCGCTGCAAAAAATACTATGTATTGTTCAAATGCCGTAACATTCTGACTTCCACATGTTACTGGATGTTACGTAAATATAATGGGTTGAAGATGAAAGGTCAGTTGTAATGATACTATTTTAACGTCGATAAAATATTGGCTATTAATACGATAACTCGATATCACTAATTGGAAGAATAAATTAAACACGGAAGCTTTCAATTGTTTTTGTATATTATACCAATAAATTTCCCGTGATTGACTGGGGTTTTTGTAAAGAATATAACCACCGGCCTTCTTGTAAAGTAGTTCGTAAAAGGCAAACGATTGGTTATGCGAGTGACTACCGTGATTACCGAGCAGTAGAGATCTAAAACTTCTCACTCGGAGCTGGTATCACCGCCTTATCGATTGCTGCTGTAATAACGTCAATGCTTGTCACTAATGTTTACGTTTGGTGGGTAAGGTTTGGTATAGATCCCGTCAAGTAAAAAGAAAGCTGACGATGCCCTACCTGCCCCGTATGCAAATACTAGACGCTACTAGCGGTAAGAAGGGTTGCGGGGGGAGGCTGCTCTGTCACAGCACAGTATTTTTGCGCGCGGCGCGCGCGCTATTTGTTGGTAGTTGTTGTCATTTCACATTTGCTTCGCGAGCTAAGTTGTGATAGAACGTGATTGTAACCATGCGCAGAATTCCCCCCTCACTTTCCGCTAAGCGTCCTTTTTACCTGCGGCAAACTGTGCTGTCGTGAAGACAAGTTTGGTGTGAACCCGGGTGGAATTTTGTGGATTCTCTTTTAATTATCAGACTTACGCTAAGTTCACCATTTCTTGCACTACATTACAGTGACATTTCGGAAGCCAATTAAAAGATTTCGTGTAAAATTGAAACTTAATTATCGTCGATCAAAAATAGAGGGAGTAAAAAGAGGGGAAAACTTGGTTAAAGAGTATTAATCGATACTTCCCATCAGGCGGGATGGAAAATCAACGCCTATTCCAATTTTTTTTTATAAAAAACGGGGCATACGGACAGGAGGCTCAGCTGATGGTAAGTGATCACCGCTGCCAATGGACAACTACACTTTCAAAAGACTTGCAGTTGCGTTGCCGGCCCTTTAATAAAGAGTAAGCTCATTTCTTGAAGGTCCCTAAGTCGTATCCGTTTGGAAAAATGTTTGTATCTGTTCCAATCAAAATTTAAAAAAAAAACAACGCTCTTTAAGCTGACTTCAGTCCCCATGCAGTATATTTTGCCTAGCTTGGACTTCCCTTTTCCACGTCCTTGTGTGACGACATTAACTTCTATATACATATATGTATATGCATCACAATATTCATAGCGTTATAAAATACGTCAATGACCCACTGACTACAGTCTGTATATCTTAGATCGCCCACTCTACTGCGAGCAAAAGAATACCACACTCTATAACCAGTTACCACACATTCGATGACACTTGAGTTTGAAATGATATACCAATTCACTTTGATTAATTATCAGGAGGTGTAATTATACTGTAGCATCGTGTTGATTAGTTTTTTATTATGTAATGATATTTGCTAACATAATACGAACAGGTATTATTTATAAAACGAGCATTGCTTTGATTAAATTTACAATTTTACTGACTCAGCTTTATATATATATATATATATATATATATATATATATATATATATATATATATATATATATATATATATATATATATATATATATATATATTAAACTGGGAGCGGCTTAGCCATCAAAGCGTATCAGAAAGACAGGCACACTTACACATTCATAATAAAATAGTAATTTATAGAATCTATATCTACACATATAATAAAATCGTAAGCAAGTCAATGTATGTCCGGGGTAAACTCATAAAATACTGCATGGATTTACTTCAAATTTTGCATGAATATTACTGACAGGTCGGGTCAACATATAGACTACATATTATCACGCTATCACGGGGGCTATCACATATACGGGGGAGGAGCTGTGCGGAGTAAATGAAGTTCGTGCGGACGAAGTCGCGGGCAACAGCTAGTTATAAATAAATATAAGATCATTCGCAGCATGTATCCGTAACAACTCCAAAAGTAAATCTTTGACTGATGTCTGTAATTTGCACTTTCACTCACACTTAAAGAAATGACAGTTCATCCGTTATGAGCTGTCATTTCATCTTTTAAGATCTAGTGGTGAGCTTTCAGAACTCTAGTTCAAGATACCTCCAAATGTTTCTTTCGAATAAGGTAATCTGTACCCTATACGGTTGAGGTCATGATGAATAATTTTAACTCAAATTATTACTCTGCAGCGATTTCTAATTTATCACCATATTGTGAACTGACCGCTTCACCAGCCAAAGCCAGCAAGAATGCAACGCGAATAAAATTTTTCGACTCGTTTTAACCAACTGCGCTAAAAGGAGGCTTATTTCGAGTGTATATATTTCTCTGGCACTATAGCCTAAACGCCTTGATGGATTTAAGCTTTTTTTATTATATTATAAGATAGCAGATGGGTCTCCTGATGTAAAGAGTCAACCATCGCCTATAGACAGCAAAGATGTTAAGGGTGCGTTGCTATCAAGTGGCGAGGTCTAATGCCACATGCATAAGTTTACCGGCTACCTTACCCTCCAAACCGGAACACGACAGTGACTACCACTGACGCTATTGCGGCAGGAATAGGTAAGGCGGTGGCACCAGACCCGGTCGAGCCGATGCAGAACTCTACCACCTAGTAAACCAACCCACCCACCTAGCTTACAGGGTTTCTTTAAATCTATCTTGTGAGAGTGATATAGACTACATAATTGTCACCACTCTGTGCTAGATAGTGGTTAGGTTTTTCAGATCGAGTTACAGTCGGGCTTTTTGTTTTAATAAAAAAATCTTGTTTTTATCCGCGTTGAATTGAGAGTCGTATTAAAGCCATTATTATCTCAGTTTGTTAATGTTGCACATATATTAGAATTTATTACACCCAAAGTAAAGATATTGATATTTATAGCGCTTTATAGGTTCTTTTGTCTACCGAATAGAAATACGTTTTTTTGACTGCACGTTATGTTAAACGAAATATTAGTCGACAATGACTAAGTATCTTCTCTCGTGCATATTATTTCTCGCGTTGCATATATTAGATGAGCTGGTTGTATATGTATATATGTATATATAATTTAATAATATTATCTAATGATATATGATATTGTCTAATGATGTGTGATAAAATTTAATCCATACTATCCATACTAATATTATAAATGCGAAAGTAACTCTGTCTGTCTGTATGTTACGCTTTCACAGCTAAACCGCTGAACCGATTTGGATAAAATTTGGTACAAATATAGTTTGAGACCCAAGAAAGGACATAAGGTAGTTTTTATCCCGGAAATCCCACGGGAACGGGAACTATGCGGGTTTTTATTTTAGAATTTTTTTCACGCGAACGAAGTCGCGGGCGCAGCTAGTAATATATATATTACACACGCACATATACATACACATGCAATGTTCTTTTCTCATTTAAGTTTGTAGTTTGTAATTGTTTAATTTTAATTTAATTAATGACTTTGAGTTTATTAGACATATTATATATAAAGTGATAGGCTTAATTTCTTTACCGTCTACTACACTACTTACTACCTATATTATGTCGGAAAGCAAAGTGAAATTCGTAATTGGCTAATGCTTAGTTTATATACAATGAGTTATTTTGTGTCAAATAAGCTGTGGATTTATGTTGATGTAAAATAAATAAATAAATAAATATATGATAATAGCAAGATCTTTGTTAACGGTTCACTAGGTAGAGAAACATAAGGGAAAAAACAAAACAGTAGGTAGTGAAAAAAGTATTTCACTTTTACTTGCACTTCAAGAATTAGTAAATGTAAATAAACATGTAATTAGCCAACTGTAACGAAGCACAAATTAAGGACAATTATCAAGCAATTATATTATTTTAATAGTACACGAGACATTAAAATAATTACCCATTATTTCGTTTTGTGTGTCCCAAAAACTTAAAAATATGGCGTGTAGCTTTCTTGTCGACAAAAACGGCCTTTTCTTTTTCGACAAAGTTTACACAAGTTATACAGCCTCTTTGTCGAGTTGTGATATTGCGCGGCTGTGGCCAAAGTTACGGGTTCGATCCCCGTGCCAGATACCAAATAAACCATTAACGTGGCTTTGTTATAAAGCCACGTTAATGGTTTATTTTTAAATATAAACGCTATCCTTTCGCTGCGTCCCTCCGTACTTCCGAATATAAATATATATATATATATATATATATATATATATATATATATATATATATATATATATATATATATATATATATATATATATATATATATATATATATATATATACTAGCTGTTGCCTGCGACTTCGTCCGCGCGGAATTCGTTTACTCAGCACAGCACCTCCCCCGTAGGTGATAGCGTGATAATAATATGTAGCCTATATGTTGCCCCGACCTGGTAGTAATTAATATTCATGCGAAATTTGAAGTAAATCCCAGCAGTACTTTTTGAGTTTACCCCGGACATACATTGACTTTCCTACGATTTTATTATATAGATTATACATAATATTATAAATGCGAAAGTCTGTGTGTCCGTCTGACTGACTGTCTGAGTTTACCCCGAACATACATACAGACAAACAGATAAACAAACAGACAAAAATTCTAAAAACTATATTATTATATATAAATTCTAAAAACGAATACATATATTGACCGCCCCGTTGGTCGAGTGCTTAGCGACACCGACTACGCAATCGACGGGACTCTGGTTCGATCCCAACGAGGACAAGCATTTGTGTGATGAGCATAGGGTTTGGCTATTTATTATGTATGTAAGAGTATTTATATATGCATTTCTATGTATTAGTATCGTTGACTAACACCCATAACACAAGCAAATAATTTGCTTACTTTGGGGTTAGATCAGTAAGTGTAGGTAATTTGTCCCTGGAATATTTATTTATTAGTCACACCAAGAAAGTGGTAACATAAAATCTTGAAAAATATTTTTTTTCAGGGTAGCGACCCTAAATTATTGTGTGGGTTATCGTTGGATAAATTTTAAGAAAACAAACAATTAATTTAACAATTTATGATTTTGTAGGTTTATGAAAACAAGTTTTCGTTCAAGACACTCGTTTGTAAAATATTAAGCTGTAAGTGTACCCCCAACCCTCTGCAGGTTAAACGGTTGATGTTGGGGCTGGTAAAGAAATAATGCTAGTAGTCAATATAATGAAGTTAACAGGGCCAAGGCTTAGAAGGCTTTACAAGTTTTTGAGTAATTGTCGACCAACTTATAAAATGTACTCAGACAAGTTTTATAGGCGGTGAAGCTGCGGTGTGGATATATATCTGTCATTGGCGTTGAATAGCTTAAATGTCCCTCTTCTTAATCTGCATTATTGTGATGGGCAATTTCGGAACACTACATTGCGCGTGGCCCGACACGCACTTTACCAATTTATTTATAACCGCAATTGTATATATCTTTTTAAAACCAATTCGAATTTTATAAATACGAAAGTGAGTTTGTTTGTTACACTTTCAGGCGTAAACCAATAAAGCAATTTTAAAAATTATTTTACCAATAAAAATCTTAGTGAGTTATCAGTTGAGTAACACAGATTGTACTTTTTTCCATTTCAGTAGAGGTCCCACAGAAAATTACAATGATATTATTCAAGATACCAAAAATTTAACACGTACGTGCCCAACACAGGGATTTGGGGCCCGATTCGCCAACTGGGGCTGAGCAATCAATCAATTGTCAAATCGCAGAAACATGATAATGCTTCGGTCGCACTTGCGTGTATCGTCCCGAAGATATTAGCGCGCTAAAACCCTTTAACGTACCGCTAACCGCGCGATAAGGCATACGCAGTCCGAATGTTTGCAACGATAGCCGATAATAGCCGGTCACAACTGCATGTGTTTTGTCATTGCAAGAAGCTTTGTGACGATAGACGCTAGTGCGGCCGCAGTATAACGATCAAACCCGAAGCCGACCGAGTGCGCTTGATCACACGTACTTTGGCGCTCGTTTTTACGCACCGCATGTCAGTTTAGCCGCAGGTTATTCGGCCATGCGGCCCAAAGATTCACCGAATATCCGGTATCCGGCTCAAATTATATTCGTTTCATCTCTAATCTATACTGAGTCTATCTTTCTGTCCGTTGCTTTCAATAATAAAGCTAAACCACTGAACCAATTTTGATGAAATATTGACAAGAAGACTATGTACTACTTTAGAAATAAAAAATGTTAATGGCGCTTTACTATTCCTATGGCCGAATTTCAGCCCAGGCAAGACGTTGCGGAACGGTGCACCTGTTATGATTGTAGTGACACGATTAGCTAATTGTTCGCCTTTTACGAACTGTCTGGCAGAATGTCATGTTCTATTCTTTTAAGGGGGTCCAGACCAACCATTAGACTATTAGGGATGGATCCGTTACCGATACCGATATATCGACGATATCGGGACTTTTCTGATATATTGAAATCAGCGATATTATCTTGTCGATACACCAGTACATTCTGAACTAGGGAGATATGAGCAGAGAAGAAGATTCTTTAGTTTTCTGGCGCAATGACATTCCATTACTAAAATTTAAAAAAAACGGTACAAATGAGTTCTGTCGCTTCTAAATTACTATTCTCAATAGCATATATCGTCCAAACATACTTTCAAAGTAGAGTTTTCAGGAAAAATTTTAAAAGGTTGTGCATTCTAAATAAAAATCTCATATCTTTAAATTTTAATTATTAATTTTTTGCTTTCTTTTTTTGGATAATAAACTTTATCATTCTAAATAAAAAAAATAAGAGTAATTTTGTCTCTAACTAAATCTTTTGTCTGTTTCTAAAACTTTTTATTTCACGGTTTGTATCGGTATTGGCGATACTTTTTTTAAATATCGGTATGGTATCAGCTAAAGTGCGTAATGATGCATCCCTAATTAAAATAAATGCGATGACAGTGATTTTCTCACAAGGGAACCAGCGTGAAAGTATTTATATCTAGTAAACTCTGCATGTTTGCCACTAATATTGGAAATATAAAGATTTCACATGTTAAAAGTGTCAAATTTCTAGTCACGATGATCATGATTGATTCTATAAATGAATCTAAATCTTATCTATATCAAAATAATACTTACAATTGCTTGTTTAAAAAGAAATTAAAGAATTTTTATCATTGTGTTTTTTCCGAATCAGCCGATCGCAGTACGCACGCAAATAACGAAAGGGTGATTGATGAATCTAATTTATTTAATAATACGGCAACACAAGATAGAAATTTCATAAAAACCATGCAAGTGCAAGTAATCGTTTAATTTATTTGATATAAGTACTATTCAGATTTCGTTTGCCTTTCCTTTTATTGTTGAAATTTTTTTATACTTAGGGGCCACCCATAAATTACGTCACACGTTAAGGGGGAGGGAGGGGGTTGAAGAAGTGTGACATTGTGTGACAAGAGGTAGGGAGGGGTCCCAAAATGTGATGTCACATTTTGTTTAAATATAATACCTGTATAGATAAAAAATAATCGAATGAGATCATTTTTCCAATGTAAAATTGTAAAATATGTGACATCACACTAGGTAGGGGGGGGTCTCACAAATGTGACAGCGGTGACAAGGACGGCGGAGGGGTCAAAGAGGTCAAAATCGTGAAATTCGTGTGACGTAATTTATGCATGCATCTGCAAACAAGTAGATGGCTATCACGATGGAAGGAGAAAACCATTGCCTATAGATACTAAAGGTAAATGGTGCGAGGCTATCCTTGTGGCGAGATCTTAATGCCACATACATAAATTTACCAACCACCTTACCTTCCAAACCGGAACACGACAATAACAAGCACCGACGTTATTTCGGCAGGAATAGGTAAGGTGGTAGTACCAGACCGGGGTGATACAGTGCAGAACTCTACCACCTAGTAGCCACAATGGTAATATCCTGCATAGCCAATCATTTGCCTCGTACGAACTACCAGGCAGAACGTCAAGTGGTGTATTCTACAAAACGAGCCCGGAACGACACTGAGGAAAATTCGTACACATTTCAGTATTTTATTTCCTAGGTAGACTTACTAAAGAGGAGAGACTTACTAAAGACTAAAGATAAACAACTAAAGACTACAGATACTAGACTAGATTTACTAAAGACTACAGATACTAGACTAGATTTACTAATGACTAAAGATACTAGACTAGACTTACTAAAGACTAAAGATACTAGACTAAATTTACTAAAGACTAAAGATACTAGACTAGATTTACTAAAGACTAAAGATAGACAACGTTTCGCTTGGATTTGGTACCACCATCTTGCTTATTCCTGCCGCAATAGCGTTAATACTTGTCGCTGTCATATTCCGGTTTACAAGGTAGAGTGCCAGCAATCGCATGTATGTGGCAACACTACCCTGCCACTTGGACTGCAAGCCATTATTAACATCTTTGGTATCTATAAACGAATCTCTTTTTAAGAAGATTAACTGCTTGTTTGCTATTAAAACCAAATTAAAAAAGTATCAGGGAACCATCTATACCCATCACATAAACATGTCCAAGTCTAAAATCGAACCCAAGCCCCATCAATTGCATAAACATGGTCGAGTAACATGAACAGAGAAACGACAAAACATATTGTGGTTAATTTCAAAACGAGATATCCAATAATCGTGCATGTTTAAGTAAACTCCCATAAAACGTCCAATACCACGTAGAACAATGGTGTTCGCAAGGGGTTACACAGTTCGTGAGAACACTCGACAATACCCATTTATGTTTCTGCATTAACTTTACCACTGTTATTCTTTATAGCAAACTGAAATGTTAATCTTTTTTATATCATAAGATAGCAAACAAGCAGATGGGTCTCCTGATGGAAAGAGTCAACCATCGCCCATAGACATCAAAGGTTTTAATGGCGCGTTGCTATCTTGTGGCGAGGTATAATGCCACGTGCATAAATTAACCGGCTAACTTACCCTCCAAACCAGAACACGGCAGTGATTAGCACTTACGAAAGCGAAATCGCTTATAAACACCAAAGATGTTATTGGTGTGTCGCTATCCATGTGGTGGGATGGCAATGAAACATGCATAACGTCTACCCGTACTATTACCGTCCAGATCGGAACACGACAATGACAATCATTGACGCTAAGCTATTGCGGCAGAAATAGATTAGGCAATCTATATTAATTAATAAATAATAAATAATAATAAATAAATAATAATATTATAAATGCGAAAGTTTGGATGTTTGGATGGATGTCTGGATGAATGTTTGTTACTTAATCACGCAAAAACTACTGAACGGATTTGAATGAAATTTGGTACACAGGTAGATAATGACCTGGAATAGCACAAAGGCTACTTCTTATCCCGGAAAAATTAGGTGATCCCGCGGGACTCATCATAAACTGTTATAATGCAGCGGGCTGCACGCTGCGGCTAGTGTTACCATATACCGGGTGAGACCTTGCGGATCTCTACCACCTAGTAGCCACGATGGTAGTGACTCGTATAGCCAATCGGTCGCCTTTTACGACCTGCCTGGTAGAACAGCAGTTGGCCTATTCTTCAAAGGAGCCCGTGACCAACACGGGGAAAATATTTCCAATCTATACTAATATTATAAATGCGAAAGTAACTCTGTCCGTCCGTTTGTCTGTCTGTCTCTTCACGCTAGACCACTGAACCGAGTTGAATGAAATTTAGTATAAAGATAGTTTGAGACCCGAGAAAGAACATAGGATAGTTTTTATCCCAAAAATCTTATGAGCACGGGAACTATGTGGGTAAAACTTTGGGACCTTTATTTTAAAGCTTTATCCACGCGGACGAAGTCGCTCAGCTAGTCTTCAAATGTTTTATTTATTTTTTATGTCATAGGAATTTTCTTGTGATAGCAAACAAAGAGATTTGACTACGCAAGTCAGGGTCGCCAACCACTCGACTAACGAGGCGGTCTATAATGCTTTATAATTTGAATAACATTATAATTCAGATTTTAAGTAAAACGCAAACATATTTTATGTCTTTCATACTGTCAAATTTATATAGTGTCATCTCGTATTTTTTGTGGTACCATGAGTATTATTTTTACCTATTTTATGTGAGAATACGTTATGTCACATGTCGATGTTCATATTATTATATAATCCATGATAATCAGTATTTCATTCGTATCCAAACGTATAAAAAAATAGTTCCGAACGAAGTCCGTGTATTTGTTAGATAAACATGTAACGCAAGAAAAATATTCTAAATGTTTGTATTTTTTCTTTTGCAGGTAATAAAATTAACTCCAATATTAGTTAATTCCAGTTCCAGGTCATCGGTAAGTCTGTTAGATTTTTAATATTACTTTTTTTTTTGTTTGAGTGGCAGTAGTGCTACGGTTTGCAAGTTAAATTACTTTAATATCTTTTCTGAAAAGTGAATTAACTTTATTACTTTTTATTTGCTTACCAGCTTTAATTATGGAAAATATGTAAAGAAATCATGTCTTTAGAATACCAATGCTTACGTACAATTTTTGAGTAATTTCTTTAAAATAACCCTTGTCTTGCAAAAAATAATGAGACAAATGCTGCTGCTTTGAAGAGATGTGCGAACAAACGATTGCAATCCGTAGCCGGATAGCAATGCGATAGCCAGATGGTAATGCTATTTGCACATGTTTACCTTAGCTACCTTACCCTCCAAATCAGAACACGACAATGACAAGCCATGACACAATTGGGACAAATTGCGTATCTGTCGCCCGCACGGTGACCATATTTTTTATATAATCATTAATTTCGTTGACGTTTAGAATGAAATTCAGCAATTTTTTATAGGTTACAAATAGCTTAGCTATCGTATCCTTCGATGTGTAGTAGAAACTGACGTGAAACTGGAATTAATGTTGCCAATTAGTATTAAACATCGTAAAAAGTGAAACCAGCTGGCTAGTGCGAACTGAGCCACTGGGACACAGTAAATTGAGTGTGAAATTCAAATATTTGTACCACTTATTGGTACGACTTGCGATTATCTCGTACTCGTATACTGGTTGTTTAGCGACACCTCTATGATTTCTCGCACTTCTAAGCCTTAATTGATAATTGTTTTAGTCTTTTTTATTTTGCTTTATTTCAAATAGAGATAACATTTGAAACATGAGACTATATTTTTTTAATTATTATTTCATTTACAATATTTAATTATAAATTACTATTTGGTCTTTTAAAATAAGTAAAAATAGCGTTTTTAACAATTACGCGAATTAAGGAGCTTTTCGTTTGCAATATTTAATTATAAATCAATATTTTGGTCTTTTTAAAAAAAGTAAAAATAACTTTTTTACAATTATGTGAACGGAGGAGCTTGAAATTTAGCATAGTTAATTATTTTTTAAAGTTTTTTAAATTTTTCCCAAGCACGAGGTGAGTGCTAAAACACAAACTGATCAAAATTATAAATGTGAATTTCATCAGTAACGATGAACTCATTTAACTAGTTGTACGTATGTTTTTTTTTTATAGAAGAGGGGGCAAACGAGCAGGAGGTGCACCTGATGGTAAGTGATCACCGCCGCCCATGGACATCCACAATACCAGAGGTCTTGCAGTTGCTTTGCCGACCTTTTAAGAATGAGTAAGCTCTTTTCTTGAAGGCCCCAAATCGTATCCGTTTGGAAATACCCCTGCCGGTAATTGGTTTCACAACAAAGTAGTGCGAGGCAAAAAGTGTCGAGAGAAACGCACAGTTGTGGATTTCCAGACATCGAGATAGTGAGGATGTAATTTCAAAAGTTGACGCGATGTCCGATGAAGGAATTCGGCGGCAGGAATTAACCCAAATAATTTGTCGGAACACTCCCCATGAAAGATACGATAGAAGACATATGTATGTATACCTAGTGATCAGGACAATCGACGTAATCGATCATATAGTAAAGAAGAATTTCGCCACGACGAACCTATCGACACTAGCTCAGTGGTAGAGCGGCCCGGCTTTAGGGAGACGGTCGCAGGTTTAATCCCTGCGTGTCGATATTTTTCTTTGTTGTTTTTTAAGTTTTTCTAGCATAGTTAAGTTTACATAGTGAAGGAGTTCAGAAATAGACGTGGTTCCACCAACAATTTTTTTTATGAATAACAAGCTAAATTTTTGTGAACAGCTTCGTTTTGACGAGACGCCCATCTTGTCTATCTTCGAAAAATCTCGAATCGGATAACTAACAAGAGGGCTCAACATTTTAATTTGGTTAAGGAAAAATATTGATTAATAACAATCAATTTCAAACCAACCTAATTTTTTTACAACAGTTTTTTAATTATCATGATAATTCAAGGATTACTTTGTCGTACACTAAAGCGGCAAGTCCGACACACTTTCTTTTTTACCTACATTTATCAGTCACCTGAATCGAGATTTTTCGAAGATAGTAAAGATGGGCCTCTCGTCTAAACGAAGTTGTTGTGTGTGCACAAAAATCAGATTGTTATTAATTAAAAAAATGCTCCTGGGACTACGCTCGAAAAGCTAAGCTCTATATAGTATATAAAGTTCTCGTATCACAATGATAGTTACTCCTCCGAAACGGCTCGACCGATTTTTATGAAATTTTATAAGCATATTCAGTAGGTCTGAGAATAGGCTACTATCTTTTTTCATTCCCCTAAGTGATAAGCCCCTAACATTTTTTTAATTATTTGGACAAAATTTTATTTTTTATTATTTTATGATACAGCATTAAAAATACATATAACCCTAAATTTTCAACCGTCTACGATCAACCCATATTTTTTAATTCAATAATTTATATGGCAAAACAACGTTTGCTAGGTCAGTTAGTACTTTTATATAATACGCGTTCGAAATATATTAAAATAATAAAAATATTCATTACACAAATTAATATACATAATATAAATACATATATATTATTTTGATTATAGTTAGCCATCAAACTTAGAAGAGATTTTAATATACTCTATGATCAAACTTGCGGTTGAATGACAATAAATGAATGAATTAAAAAACATATCATCATACCGGTTTTGGGGTAGACACAGTGAACCGAACTTTTATAAGTTTTCCGATTCATCACGATTCACCGATTTTTCATTAACGCAAAATCACCACATTACCGCATTTCGCCGATCTGGTATCGATTAATGCTTTTTTAACTTCCCGCTACGTAGTACGTAATGTAGATAGGAAGTTACTGAATTTGCCCCGATTTTCGAAAATCGAGTTTTCACCGGATCTCCACGTTTTGAGGTCCTAGGAATCTTTTCCGACTATTTTCGCGATGACGTGTGTGTGTGTATTTGTGTATGTAAACATGTCATAACTTTTGAACGGCTGGACTGATCGAAACGCGGTTGATGGCATTTGATTGGATTCTGCTCAACTAGGACTTCCTGAAAATTTGAACCAAGTCGGACTAGGAGATTTTGAGAAATTTTGAAAAAACCCCAAAAATAATTTTGGCGTAACAGTATTTTTTTAACATAACATCCAGATTAATGTACTGATTAAGCACTACGTCTAATGTATAAATTGCATTAAAATAGGTTTATCCGTTTGGGAGAAGACGTTGACGAAAATTTAAAAAAAAAGTGTTTTTTCGACATGGCATTTCAAGAATCAAAATCGAATCTAATTATCAAAAGTTACAGCTTTTCAAATATTAAAATTACGTTATTTTTAGCATATTTACTTTATATTTTTAAAATAATTTTCAGGCTAATAAACCGGTGGACTTAAAAATCTTTGTCAGCTTTTCTCCTTTAAAAATAGCGTTAAATACCGTTAATTTGATCCAAAAACAGTCAATTTGTTTAGGATTCATTAATGATGAAAATATTTGAAAAAAATGTTTTTTGACATTGTTAAGAAATTTTTCAACCTATCGATTATTCAGCTAAAGCAGTATTTCAGAACTTAAAAATTGAGTTGAATGTCATTCGAAAGTTCAAATTCAATCGGCGTTTCCAAAATTTACTAATTTTCTAAAATACTGCCATTTTAACAAAATAGATGTTTGAACTGAAAAAAATCTATGTTTATAGTTTTTACTCTTCTGAGCTTAAAATACATTAATTTAGTGGGAAGTTTCAGGGATGGCCTGCAGGGTCAACCGCCTACACATTTTTTTATTTAATATCGATAGGGCAGCACTCGACCAAGGTCTCGCCTGATGGTAAGCTAAGATACGCCCTTAAGATGAATCGCGCTTCCCTAGAATGGACCTGTTCACTCTTCTCTTGAAGATCTTAGATTTTACTCGTCGAGAAACACAGACTCAGATAGCATGTTCCAATCCCTTGCGGTTCGGATCAAGAATGTCGAGTCGAACCGCTTTGTCCGGGTACGTGGAACGTCCACCGTATGGCGATGCCTAGAATCTGTGCGCCTCGACGATCAATAGAAAAACGGGGATGGCGGAATTAAGTCGTGAAAAGTTTATTCGATGAAAAACTAATAAACTAGCCATTCTGCGGCGATGAACGAGGCTCTGGAGTTTTTTGCTTGTTTCTAGTGATAACTGGGACAAACAACTTCTTTCTAGCAATGACTGGGGCTAACTTTTATGAGCTTATCAGAAGTAAGAGAATGTTACACGCCACCAGACTCTAAATTGCTACTGAGATTTTTGGATGGAGAAAAGTCTCAAAAAGATCTGAATAACACTTTTGACAACTGTTATATATATGAGATCCCGGCGATTGAACACTGGATCTCATGATTTTAGCTGAATTACATCCATACTAATATTATAAATGCGAAAATCTATCTGCCTGTCTGTGTTACGCTTTCACGGCTAAACTGCAGGACCGATTTTCATGAAATTTGGCATGGGAGTAGTTGAAAAGCCGGGGTCAAACTAGACTAATTTTTTTTTCAAAAATCAACCCATACAGTGTTCTTGATGACATATTAATCTACTCGCGGACGAAGCTGCGCGGGTCAGATAGTAATATGTAATATATATATATACAACAATGAAATATATATTTAGTACATGTATATATTTTTATTATCGATTAATCTGTATGTCAGTAACGGCCAGCGACCTTTCGCTTTAGCTGATTCATGGATCAAGGACGATAAACCTACATTGCCTTTTAAGCACTGTTTGATAGGCTACTAATATACTGTTATCGCAAAACACTTGTGATGTGGATGCAATTTTGATCCTTATTACAAACAGATGCTGAATGATTCCAGCGATTTTAGCTTACATTAGGTACATTCATAAAAGTAAAATCTTATTTAATTTCATTTAATCGTGAGTGGTCATGTCAAAATTACGAAGGTAGTCATTGTTATGAAAACACAAACAATTTCATCACCTTTTAGTGTAATTTTAAACATAATAATACTTAAAAAGGTTTTAACTATTGCCAAATTGTAAAGTCATAACTCACATAAGTGCCCACTGCTGGTCCAGGACACTTTAAAAAATTAATCATTAACTTTGCTGCCAAACAGTTCGTGAATGACGAACGAATGGTCAAACATGACGTGACTACGGTATTAGATCAATCTATGTATTAACATATAAAGGAAAAACGTAAGACCCCTTTTTAAGACAATGCGCGAACGGTGGAGTTGAAATTTGGTACAATTAAAGTTTAGATTGCGGCGGACTGCAGAAACCTAACATTTTTTAATAAAATGCATTGCAGAAATACATTAAATTAATAAAAATAATCATTACACACACTACATTCATATGACATACATGATAACATATACACACGAATACTATTTTTTTTGGCTAAAGTCTTAAAAGAGATTTTCATGTTTAGTCTATGGTCGAATTTCGGCCACATGCGATCTCTAGTTCGTATTAAATTATCTTGTGATGCTTATCTTATTATTTTTGCTAATATAAGAGTATAAATGATTGTTTAGTACTGTGATAAAAACGCACTTTGTGTATGAATAATCAGAGGTAAATTAATTCATTGCAATTATAGGGACTACGAGATGGCCAACTTCTGAAACGACTCGCTTGGTTAGATCCCACCGCTCTACTTGATCGTGGTGGTTTGAAGAGTAAGGTAAAGTAATGAACGCAAACAAATGTCAGCGGCGACGTCAACGTTTAAAGTCAAATTTAAAACTGGGTTATTCAAATTATCTTTTACAGGTATTTTTGTTAAATCAACCATTTTTGAAATTACTACCGGGAATGAAGCCACAAACTAAGAAGATTTGGCAGAGGAGACTAAACAGGCTCTTTTCTCCTATTTTTTAATTCATTTAAATAAAATATTACAATAAGTGATTGGTACGAGCTCATGTTTTTTATCTTTTAAATATTCAGATATTATATATATATATATATATATATATATATATATATATATATATATATATATATATATATATAATTTGTTTCTTAATATATCTGTACAGGTACATTGAGTTCACAATCTATAATAGTAGCAAGTTTATTGTTAAAACGCATTATACTACATAAGACAGTTGCTTATTCTCTGGAGATTTAGCACGTGCATAGTAAGGTTATAATCGATCTTTATATTTAAATTGACAATCCTTAGCTGATGAGATTTTTACCACAAGATCTTAAACAGGCCGATGGCTCTCCTGTTAACAATAAAATAATTGACAATAATTCTATTGTTAACAGGAAAAACATCAGCCTGTTTAAGATCTTTTGGTAAAAACCTCATTAGCTAAGGATATAGTAAATTCTTTGTAAGCGAAAATTGTTGCTTAAATGTTTGAACTCGATAATAATACAAAATTTTCCAGGGATATTATAACTTCCGTGAAAGAGTATCTTATTTTTGTCATTCATTCACATACGTGTAACTTCACGCTTTTGTCCTAGTTTTGACAAAGACAATGTGCTCTCGAGTCACGGTTCTGTGCCAAAATCCTTCTGCCATTCAAACATTTTCACCCTTTCATGATGTGCAATCATAGTTGCGACTTTTTACTCGTCTGAGACATAAGTCTGTCTGTTGTATATTCGTTTCTAAGGATATAAGAATAAAGATTAAATTCTTAAAGTCGTCGAAGTAATCGTAAATCATGATAAATCTATATATTAATACGTGAATGAACAACTTTGGACCCCTTTTTAAGACAATTGCACAAACGGTGGAGTATGAAATTTGGAACAGTTAAAGTTTACATTGCGGACATTGATATAAAAAACCCAATAGTAGAGGGGCCCGAGAGGGGATTTTGGTATTTACTCGAGCGCGTCAGATCAACAAAGGAGGGCTGCCTCGCATACTGTTAAGGCTCTTAACCAAATATAAGCCCATTCTATAGAGGGGGGTAACTATGGCAGAAAAAAAAACAAAATTACGATAACTTCGGCTTGTAGAAATTAATTCTTACATAATTTCCTCCATAATAAAAGAAAATTCAGACGCGCTCGAGAATGTCAAGACAACATTTTCTTTGCAATTTTGTGACCCACCCATTCCATTACGCTACACTTGAATCGGCAGATTTTCTAAATTTCATCTGGCAATTAACCCACCATACCCTAATCTAAAGCGGTTCAGTTTTTCAATGCCACTGGATTTTTTAATCATTTTTTTTATCTGTAGATTTTTTTCCCACCATTAAAATGAAAAACATTATAATATAACCTTTTATTTTTCCTATAATATAGTCTACAAAATCCAATAGATCCCTACGACGCTCGAGTTACTGTCCATTTACTATCTTGGGCTCCCCTACTACAAGATGCACAGTCCCGAAAAAAATTGAAACTCAAAAGTTTCTTTAATTTTAGATATGGCAAAAACATATGTCTTTGTATATCCAACCTTAAGTGCAAGATTTATAGTTGTTTTTACAAAGCAATGTATTAAAAGAAATAAAATTGACAGTGTCAAAACCGACGCGATTTGCGCTATTTGAAATAAGCGCACAATTTAGAATTGTGCGTTCATTTTTGGATGACGCTTTTAGGTTCGAGACACTGATTGTGTATCTTGGGTTTTCTATATCAATGATTGCGGAGGACTTAAATAATCTGTTAAAGTTATTAAAAATAAACATTACACACTACATTCATTTGACCACAGAACAATTATTAAGATATAATAATTCCGTGCATTTGACATACATGATAACACTACTGGACAGATTTTAAAAGTTTTTCGTCGAAAAACTGCATTATTACTGAGTAACATAGGCTAGGTGCATACTTAACAAACGAAGTAAAATATCACGCAAATGAAGTCGCATGGAATAGCTAGTTTTTTATATATTAACACTTAACCATCTTGAGTTCATTTCCTAGATCACAAGACTGCCTAGTGGTCTAGGGGATGGCTTATTTGGCTTAGATCATGAGGTCCCGGGTTCGATCCCCGGGTCGGGCAAAAGTGTTATTAAGGTTTTTTCGAGGTGTTCTCAAAATCCAAAATCTCAGTAGTAGCTTGGAGTCCCGTACTTCGGATGAGCACGTAAAGCCGTCGGTCCCAGCTATTGCTAGAATTAGTCGATAATTGTTATCAGCTCGGTAAATTCGCTCGGTCGCTTTTTACGACCTACCTGACAGCAGAACGGCAGTTGGCCTATTCTTCAAAATAGCCCGGGACCAACACGGGGAAATGCTAACAAAGTTATTTTAATCTAACACAATATTAGATTACCATCGTTTACGTTATGCACATAAGCATATGATTATATGAAACGTCACAACGTAGCGAAGACAGGCCCATGATAGAAAGCGCAGGGCGAGTCACGACATGCCTCGGGAAAATCGCACAATAAATTGCAAAAGATAATTGCATACAATCGGGTGAACTGTGACATCATTAATTGCATTTGTAATTTCAGAGGCGAAGCGTGGAAGCTAATCGTGTGCTCCGAATGGTCAATTTCTTCAGAACTGGATGTATTTAAGTATGGACTTTCCTTGTGTTTTGTAGGATTGTATTATAGTCTGTACAGAGGCTGATTTCAGTGCGTGCGCTATTGATTAAGGCCCTTAATAATTTCCACGTATTAGCCGGAGCCCCTTAAAAAATTAATTATCTTCCATTCTACCAGACAGTTCGTAAACGAATGAATGAGAGGCTATACAAGTTAATAGTTTTTCCCGTGTTGGTCCCGGGCTCCTTTGAAGAATAGGCGAACTGCCGTTCTGCCAGGCAGATCGTAAAATGCGACCGAGTGGCTATGCGCGTCACTACCATCGTGACTACTAGGACTTATGCATGTGGCATTAGACCTCACCACAAGATAGCAACGCAACATTAACGTCTTTGGTGTCTGTAGGCGATTGTTGACTCTTCTCTTGTTTGCTATCTTATGATATATAAAAAAGTTAATACTGCTGTAGCTACTAGGTGGTCTCACATGGGTCTGGTACCATCGCTTTACGGTGGGTATATGCACCGTCGTGTTCCAGTTTAGAGGGTAAGGTAGTCGTTAAACATATGAATGAGGTATTTTGACCCACAACATGAACATGCATTTACAACTTTGGTCTTTAAACCGACGCTCGTTTTTTTTCCTGTCGCAATCAATAGATGTTGCTACTGTCGTTAACTGGTCAGCTGTGTAAGGTATCCTATAAATTATTGATGTTGCAATAAAATCCCACCACACTGAAGGCAATGCATCTCTTACATCTTTGGTGTCTGAATCCGATGGTTATCTCGTTCCATCCGGAGAGCTGCCGGCTTGTTTTCTTTCATAAGATATAATAAACTTGTTTGATTTTAGTATCATGTCGCTACTTATTAGGTCACTTTCGTTCTTATGTCAGTTGAAAGACAGTCTTTGTGCATCGTAGTGTAGCTAATAAGTTAGTGCTTTTCGTGATGGAGAGAGATAACTATTTATTATAGACATCAAAGATGTTAATTATGCGTTATAATTATGTTATGATGGTAATGAAACTTGCGTTTATCGGCTACCGTATCCTCCAAACAAGATGGGAACAAGATGGGACATTGACATTATTTCAGTAGGAATAAGGAAATGGTACCAAACCAAGAAAAGATTTTGAACTCTATCTTCACAACTTCATTCTGTTTATCGCGTAACTTTCATTCTTATGACAGTTTACATTTAAACGACAAAGTTGAAAAATCATAGCTCACTATATCTTACGTTTATGCCGCGGCAGCCCTGCGTCTATCGTCACAGCTCACAAAGCTTCGCGCAATGACATGATACATGCAGATGTAACTGGCTATTATCGGCTATCGTCGCAAGCATTCGTACTGCGTGTGCTTTATTGCGCGATTGGCGGGACATGAAAGGGTTTTAGCGCGCTTATATCTTCGGGACGATACACGCAAATGCGGCCGAAGAGTGAGAATAATTAAGTTTATGATACGTGTAAGTTTTGTCAACCGACGAAAAAACGGAGGAGGTTCTTAATTCGACGCGTATGTTTTTTTAAATGTTAGACCACGTATAACATTTTACAGGGTAGTTCGATTTTGATAAGTATATTTTTATTGGAATGGATATACCCCGAGAGTGGTCCCACTTAATTTTTTTTCTAATCATGAGGGTACGTAAATAAGGGATGGTTGTTTAATCACTCACTGATTTTATGTATGATCATTAATCACACATAACTTTGTTGAAAATATATTATTAGAATTATTGAGCTCGCTATACTGTCTATAAGTTTTTTAATAAACCAGTTTTTCGTGGGTGTAAACTACAACGTTTTTTGTCTCGTTTGCTTAAACATAATGTTACTTATGATTGGATACGGCAATATAGGCTGATGATGCGGCTGATGTACGAACAGGATCTAAAAGTTCATTAATATAGCCGTAAAGCTCTTTATTTAATAAAAACTTGCACTTTACTTATGAATAAACATTTTTGGTATATGTTTTATTCATAGAGATAATATATTTAACCACCCTGTTGGTTGAGTGGTTAGCATACCTAACCACTAATCGATAGAGCTCGAGTTCAATTCCCGATAAGGACAATTATGTGATGAGTCGACTCGTCGAGAGTGCATGTGAAGTGCAGTCTAGTGGTACGCTCCGAACTGTAAATTCGCGATGGCATAGTTTCGGGGACCCCTTGACCGATTTGGCTCACGTTCATACTAAAAACATCTTTTTGTTTTCATTATTTCGTCTACCAATGTTGACGAACTTCTGATCAAAGAACAAACATTTATATTCGTGCGTATTACATACTATATTAAGAGAACTTTGATTGCAAAAGTATATTAATTAACATTTTTTTATATCATTAGATAGCAAACAAGCAGATGGGTCTCCTGATGGAAAGAGTTAACCATCGCCTATAGACACCAAAGACGTTAATGGTGCTTTGCTATCTTGTGGCCAGGTTTAATGCCCCATGCATAAGTTTACCGGCTACCTTACCCTCTAAACCAGAACACGACAGTGACAAGCACTGATGCTATTGCGGCAGGAATAGGTAAGGCGGTACCAGACCCGGGCGAGATGGTAGTGACTCGCATAGCCAATCGGTCGCCTTTTACAACCTGGCAGAGCGGCAGTTGGTCTATTCTTCAAAGAAGCCCGGATCTAACACGGGGAGAACACATCCACATGTTTAGCCCATAGATGACAATTGTCTCTTAATATCAGGAGAGTAGTCTGTTTGCTTGTTGTTCTACATGGGGCCGGTCTTGGCCAAGCAGGCGCCTAGGAAGACGGCGCCCCGGACGACGGCGCCCTGGACGACGGCGCCCCGGACGACGACGATGACTGTGGGCAACGACTTGTTTGTGTGACGACTTAAGGTTGACCATAGACTTAACAATAAAATCTTTTAAGTTTGACGACTGACTTTAGTCGTAAAGAAAATAGAATACATGTTATATTATCATGTGTGTCACACGAATGTAGTGTGTGTAATGTTTATTTTTATTAATTTAATGTATTTACAATGCATTTCGTTTAAAAATGTTATGTTTCTGCAGCCTTCCATAATGTAAATTTTAACTATGCCAAATTTCATATTCTGCCGTTCTCGCAATTGCCTTAAAAAGGGGTCCTAAGTTTTTCCTTTACGAATTAATTTATAGATAGTAAAAAAAACAAATTTGGTCTCGAGTAGCAATGAATATAGCTCTAAGAAACTCTTATGAAAAGGCAAATATATACTTTCTTGTTAGCTTTTTTATCAGCAAACTCTTTGATAAGACAAGTCTAATCTAGATTTTCTGTAACTTAGTTTTCAACAGACTTGAGGCCAAGCTCATCAACATTGACATAAACACAACACGCAAAGTTTCTATGTGTAATATTCTATATCTTGAATATTTTTTGATCAAGTTTAATAAGGCGCTATAATTGCTTCATTGACTTCGAGATAAAGTTGCAGGCTTAAGATGTTGATAATTTCTTAACTTTATTAATCTCCTACACTACGGGAGTCATACACCGAATACGCAAATCTATCTATGTGTAATCTCCTATATCTTGAAGATTTTTGATAAATTTAATAAGGCGTTATTGTTCATTTCTCAACATTGTTAATGTCCATTGATATAAAAAACCCAAGATACACAATCAGTGTCTCAAAATCGTCTTCTACAAATGAGCGCAACATTTTAAATTGTGCGCTCATTTCAAATAGAATCCACATCGGCCGCGTCACTGTCAATTTTATTACTTTTCGTACATTGCTTTTTAAAAACAACTATAAAACCTTGCGCTTAAGGTTGGATATGTAAAAACATATATTTTTGCCATATCTACTACTTGTGTGAAATTAGCGACAGTTTTGAGTGTCAGTTTTGTTCGGAACTGTGCATCTAGGATTTTTTTTTATATCAATGTTAATGTCCAACACTGAGACCAGATGCAAACCGTACACGCAAAATTACCTATGTGCAATCTCCTACATCTTACATTTTTTTTTGATAAAGGCGCTATTGAATGACTGACTTCGAGATAAAGTTGCAGGCCTAAGGTCTCGTTAATTTCTCGACATTGTTAATCTCCAACACTACGGGAGACACAAGCCTAATATGCAAAATTATCTATGTTTAAATTTTATCAAAAAATATTCAAAATATAGGAGATTACACTCCTATATTTTGATTATTTTTTGATAAAATTTAATAACAAGGCGCTTAATACCTGATCGACTTTGAGATTGCAGGCCTAAAATATCGTTAATTTCTCAACATTGTTAATCTACAGGGCACTCGGACACAAGGTTGCTAAATTTCTAAAAGAACATTTTAGAAATTTAGCAACCCTGTGTCCGAGTGCCCTGTACGCTCTTAAGTCGCCACTAGTTCTATACCAAAAGCATGTTAGTGATATCATTCCCGTAGACCACATAATATCAGTAGTGTTGCGTGGATCACACCATTACGCGCGTTGCCGCCGGGTACGGTAAAGGTTAACTTTGAAAGTTAGTTCCGCCCGACGTGTGATTTTATTTTGTAAATGCAATCAAACTATCTAATGAGAGCCACCGTAGTGTTTTATTTTATCGCCATTGAGAAACGACTGTGAAAGTGAGAAGTTGGTGTTCCCGCTGAGGATACGCACGTGAGATATGCTGCAGACGACAGAGAAATAGAGATGTTTGTCAACAAATTGTCAACAAATAGTTCGATTATCATGTATTTTCAACTGACGAAAAAACGAGGTTTAAAATGTATATTTTTTATATAATAAGGTAGCAAACAAGCAGACGGGTCTCATGATGGAAAGAGTCAACCATTCCTAGACATCAAAGATGTTAATGGTGTGTTAATATACGAGACGAGGTCTAATGCCATATGCATAAAATTACCCGCTACCTTACCCTCCAAACCGGAACACGACAGTGACAAGCACTGATGCTATTGCGGCAGGAATAGATAAGGCGGTGCTATCAGATCCGGGCGGGAAAATGCAGAATTCTACCACCTCGTTACCACGATGGTAGTGACTCGCATAGCCAATCGGTCGCCTTTTACGACCTACCTGGCAAAATGGTATTTGGCCTATTCTTAAAAGGAGCCGGGACAAACACGGGAAAAGTATACCTACTGACGTGATGATTCTTTAAAATATTTATTTAAATTGCAATTTTTGTACTCAGGATAAAACAGTCTATATTATTTTATCGCTCAGACAATAAATCATTGTATAGAAAAGTCTTCAATATTTCATGTACAATGTACATTGTACATACAGATACAAAATAAAACCGTGCTGTGGCACCGGTTAGTAATGGGCAATAACTCACCGTCGCCTCCCACAGCCCGCCGGTACCAGGGTGGGCTTTTTGATTGAGAATTTCATTTTGCATTTTGAAAAATGTTTATGAGTAGAGATGAGTTAATACCGATATTTCTCAAGATTAGGCGATACTAATATATTCACTTTGAAATATTATAATATCTTAACTAATATATCAGTATTAACTAATATTGCACTGTAATTTGGACCTTAAAGCAACGAAAATAAGATCTGATCCTGAAAGAAATACGTCTGTCTCATTCGTACATACCGCGCGGCGTATCGTGAAAATATCTGAATATTTTCACGAATCCGACGAGCGCCAATCTAGTAGATTATTCCGAACTATTCCGAATGATATTACCCGATTCATTTTGGATAGCCGTTACAGATAGTAGGCGAATATGAAATATTAGCATATTACAGTTCGCCAGATTACTAATCCACGAATCCTTTCAATATTACTAATATCTTAGCGAATACTAATATATCGGTCACACTATTATTTATGAGCAACATCTATATATTAATACGCGAAAGAAAAACTTTGGACCCCTTTTTAAGACAATTGCGCGAAGGGTGGACTATAAAATTTGGCACAGTTAAAGTTTAGGTATATTGTGGAGGACCTAAATAACATGTTAAAGTTAATAAAAATAAAAGTTACTTTTACTACATTCATTTAACATACATGATAATATAAACATATGCGTACTTTTTTATAAATTTATTTATGGCTAGAATCAGTTGTCAAACTTAAAAGGGATTTAATGTTTAGTCTATGGTCGAATTTCGGCTACAGGCGATCACTACTATTTGACTTATTGTAAAATTTGAACATTACAATCGCATAATATCTGCACATAGCTAATATTTTTAAATAAAATACATTAGAAATACACTAAATTAATAAAAATAAACATTACACGTACTACATTCGTGTGACGTATACGATAATATACACACAAGTCAGTTGTGAAACTTAAAAGAGATTTTTTTTATTTAGAGTATAATATAAACAATAAATATTCATGGGACAAATTACTGATAACTTACTGATCTAACCCCAAAGTAAGCAAATTATTTGCTTGTGTTTTGGGTGTTAGTCAACGAAACTAATACATAGAAATACATATATAAATACTGAAATATATTTAATAAACACCCAAACCCGGAAATACAAACATTTATGCTCATCACACATTGATTGCGTAGTCAAGGTCGCTAACCACTCGACCAACAGGGCGATATATATATATATATATATATATATATATATATATATATATATATAACAACCCCGTTTATAACCATTTATTTTGTCTCTACAAACGAAGTCAGGAACAAACGGTAAACAATTAGAAAACAAAGCTTGCGTGCCGACTTTACCGCATCAATCACTCGAGTACGTCCGAAATGTCACTTACACCGATATTATTCCTCACTTTAATTATGCACTTGATTCGCTGAAATAATATTTTTATTAATATTGTGAATTTTTTAGAGTCACTATTACATTTTACCAACGCATTTAAATTTCAAATAGAGTATGACACTTCGCGTGCAATTAATCAACTATTTTATTACGAAAGTGAGTTTGTTTTTAACGACTCAAGTCTTGCAGTCGTTAATGCAATTGTTTGTTTACGTTTAATGGTACTTTTTATATTATAACACAAAAGTTAAAAAAAGCAAGTCTTTATAGAAAAGAAAGACAATAAATTGAAATTATACTCCATGGGATAGCACCGTTTTTGTTAAATGATCAATATATTCTGCGTTTCTGCCAGTTTGTAAAGGGTGAACGATTGGCAAACCTAGCCAATAAATAAATAAAATAAATAAATATTAACGGGACAAATTACACTTACTGATCTAACCCCAAAGTAAGCAAATTATTTGCTTGTGTTATGGGTGTTAGTCAACGATACCTATACATAGAAATACATATATAAATACTAGAATATATTTAATAAACACCCAAACCCGGAAATACAAACATTTATGCTCATCACATAAATGCTTGTCCCCGTCGAGGATCGAACCCGAGCCTCGTCGATTGTGTAGTCAGGGTCGCTAACCACTCGACCAACAGGGCGGTCAAGTAGTAACGGAGTATATGTGACATGTTTGTAACTACCATCGTGACTACTAGGTGGTAAAATTCTGCAACATCCCGTCCAGGTACGGTACCACCGCCTCACGTATTCCTGCCGCAATAGCGGCTACGCTTGTCACTTTCGTGTACCGGTGTGGAGAGTAAGATAGCCGGAAAATTACATTACATACAGTACAAAATTATATACAGTGCATTTGACGTAATCGATCATATAACAAAGAAGAATTTCGCCACGTCAAACCTGTCGACACTAGCTCAGTGGAAGAGCGTCCTGGCTTTAGAGAGGCGGTCGCAGGTTCAATCTCTGCGTGTCGATATTTTTCTTTATTGTTTTTAGAAGTTTTTCCAGTTTTCCTAAGCACGGGGTGAGTGCTATAACACAAAAATAATTGAAAATCGAATCCGAAGGTTATAATCCAAACCGAATAAATTACCAACTAAACAATAAGACAAAGTATAAAATGCTGCTAAGAAAATAATTTTACAAAAATTACAAGAATTTAAGCAATTAAAGTAATTTTACGGACAAAGTGTCACGTGTCACGTTAAAATCGTGAGGGTAGAAATGACAGCTCCGAGGGAATTTGCAGGGGTCGTTAAACAATTAACGACGTCACTCATTGCACTAGCTGTTAGCACTTAAGACTCCTGTTAAACAATTAGACTTGTAATTTACTAGCTGTCCCCGCGACTTCGTCCGCGTAAAAAAAATCTAAAATAAAAATAGCTTAAGTCACTCCTTATTACCGTCGTTTAGAATATAGACAGAACCGGGATTATCCTAATAGTTCCCGTTCCCGTGAGATTTCCGGAATAAAAACTATCCTATGTCCTTTCTCGAGCCTTGAATTATCTCTGTACCAAATTTAATTCAAATCAGTTTAGTGGTTTAGGCGTAAAGAAGAGACAGACAGACAGACATACAGACATACAGATTTTCTTTCGTATTTATAATATTAGTATGGACTAGCAGTTACTCACGACTTCGTTCGCGTGACCAAAAATCATTACTTCCCATTGCTCAATCGAGGAAAAAGTTAACCTATATTACTCCGGGATAATGTAGCTTTCTAAAGGTGAAAGAATTTTTAAAATCGGTCAAGTAGTTTTTAAGTTACATTGTTACAATCAAACAAACAAACAAAAACTCAAATCTTTCCTCTTTATAATATTAGTATAAATATATATAGAAATTTCTTAAGATAAACCGCCTCGTCGGTCACATGGTTAGCGACCGTAATTATGCAATCAGTGGGGCTCGGGTTCGATTCACGATAGACAAGCGTTTGATGAGCATGATGTTAGATGTTTGTGTTTCTGGGTTTGGGTGATTTTCAATCGACGAAAAACGGAGGTTATCATTTTGACATGTAGGTATGTATGTAATATTGTTCGAATTAAATAATGTTTTATTAGTCAATTAAAACGTCCTCCAAAAATGAGCGCACAATTTAGAGTTGTGCGCCCATTTTTGGAGGACGTTTTTGAGACACTGATTGTGTATCTTGGGTTTTTATAGAGAGAGGGAGACTTTTATTTCAACAGACGAAAAACAAAGGGCGGCCATTATATAAATCCAAAACAATTTAGGCAAAAAATGACACCATTTTTTATTATAAAGACGCGGCTTATATGACATAACAAAAGACAACATTCGATTTATAGATCTCTTTTGTAATTCTCTTTGTTCATAATAGTTTATTACGTTTTATTCAAAAAATTAAATGTATTTGCATTTTTCTCACAATTTTCAATAATAAGTTGTCAACGGGAGTTATTACGTCGAACAATAATTTTTCTTGGTAGCGTCTTAGAAGTGGTTATCTGAGCAACGTATATCGTTAGAACCCCAGAACCCCTCTAAATGGCTGACTCGCCGAATTATATTAATTGCCGGGGACGCTTGGAAGTTTCCCCTTCCTGAAACTTGAATGAGGTTCTGATTTTGATAGATTTATTCGCATTCAATGTCGTTCAAGAGAAAATGCGATAAAATTATAGCGAACGTCTGCAATACAAAATGGCGACAGAAAACATATGACCCGACTATTATGTCATGTGTTACCACCTCCATGCTTCGGAAGAGCACTTTAAAGCCTTGAGCATGCATTGAGCTATTATGATAATAATAGCTTAATATATATAGCTTAATATAATAATAACTTCAAAATGATCTGGACCAACACGGGGACGTGTAGTATAATAGATATATTATACTCACTCAACCAAATCATGATAATGTATTCTGGTTTTTCTTCACACTTCGTTTTTTCAATGGATTTGAGTGAAATTAGGTATATAAGTAGCATATGACGTATATCTATTGAGATATAAGCCCTTTGAAATTATATATCTCGATTATAAATTATGAAAGGGAAAGGAATACTATGTGCTCTCATTAGATTACGTATTCATTATTCTGTAATTTCACTATCGTGCGTCTCATTACGAGGCTTGTAATGTTTTTACTAACTTGTAGTACACGAACATAGTAAACTCCTATTAACTGAAACTTGTTTGCTTTCACGATATTACTAGATTATTTTTAGGATTCCCTGTGTCAAAATATAACAAGTGAAAAACGCTGTAAAACTGCGAAACCCACTTCAGTTATTGTTTCTCTTAAGCTCTTCATTCAAATAAACATGAAACCACCTCTTTACTACATTTTAGTTGGACTCGTACATCCAGATTGCATCTCTGATTTAAAGTCAGAATTCATAATCTGATTCCGTTGTTGTGCGTCTTTACATAGTCAAATATATAGAAAAAACGCAAATTATAAAATCATAATCATAAATATTTTAGTTGACTTCTAAAATTGTTTGCAATTCCTTGCTTTCTGCATGAATAAAAATGTCTCTCTGAATTCATAATCTAAATCAGAATATTAATGCCATACATATCGGAAAAACGGTAAATCAAAATATAGTTCAAACAAATCATCTGACCCAAGGTTCGAAAATATCTTGCGTCTACCGATATTCATATACCAACAAGATACGACTGTAAAGTTATATTAGGAAACGTAACCTTAATAGTATTTCCTTTTATTTACAGAACCCGATTCATGTGAAGTTGATTTGAGCTTGGCTATTTTTATATAGCTTATCTGATACCGTATGAGTTGGATTTTTAGAGCGGGCGACCCATGTTAACGACTATAAAGAATTTGATTTATTGCCATCATAAATATAACCGAGCAAGATAAGTTACGTTACTTGTGTAATTCAATTACCTTAGTAGCAATTTGTAACAGTCACCAGTAGTCCAATATATGACAATACTAGCTGCAGCGTGCAGATCGCTGCATGATGAAAGTTTTTGGCGAATGGGATAAAAAGTAGCATGTGTACTATTCCAGGTCACCGTCTACTTGTGTACCAAATTTCATTCAAACTCGTTCAGTAGTTTTTGCGCGATTGAGTAACAAATGTTCATCGACCCAAATATATATGCATCCAAACATCCAAACTTTCGCATTCATAATATTAATATAGATTAAAAAGAGGTAAATATTTAAGTATTCAAGCTTGTTTTAATCGTGCTTGGAAGTAATCTCTGAAACTATTGAGCAGATTTTTAAAAATTTCTCACCATCAGGAAGCTATTTTTTTGGGTCATATAGGCTACATTTTATCACTATTTTTCCGTGGGATCGGGACTTGGGTTACACCACAGGAAACAGCTGCTGCTGAGTAAGAATATAAATATATTTATCTCCTCGTGGTACAGATTGCGTAGATTGCCTTATTCCCCAATGGTAAACATTTTTTATATCATAAGATTGCAATGAACTAGATGGCCCTCCTAATGGAAAGTGAAACCATCGCCTATAGTGCGTTGCTATCTGTATGGCGGGATTGCAATGCTACATGCATAAGTCTACTGGCTTACTTAACTTCTGAGCCGAAATACGACACTGACAAGCATTGACGCAATTGCGGCAAGAATAGGTAAGGCGGTGGTACCAAAACCCGTGTAAAACGTTGCGGAACTCTACATCCTTGTAGTCACGATGTTAGTGACATGTATAGCCAACAGGTCGCCTTTTACGACCTATCTGACAGAACGACAGTTAGTCTGTTCTTCAAAAGAGCCTGGACCACAATGAGCCTTAGCTCACTCAGTTCAGATGTCGGATTCGGCCCCCTAGTTAAGCCCCTGTTATCACATATTTTTGAAGTTATCAAATTCGAGTATGCTGTTTACACCCTCATTCTTCTAATAATTGATAAAATGCAGCATTGTTAATCGCCACCTATCTTCAACTGACAGATTGTCCAATTATGGTGAACCACAACGGATATTAACGTCGGTATACTCTGCTTAACCCAAACCGGAACTGGCGCGATGTATTTTTTAAAAGCACATGTTACTCGTTAACTTTTAAGTTCTTGCTTTTAATTACTTTCATTTCCTGTGTCTGTAATCCTGTACTCCATTATTCAACATTTTTATAAAGGACCACATCAATTCTGCGCACCTTAAACGAATACCAAAATCACTTTATGTAACCAATAATGTAATAATTCATCATCGAAACTTTTTTTAATTAAAATCGGCTGAGTGCGTGTCGGGCCATACGCAATTAGGGTTCAGTAGTTGCCCGTCACAGTAAAACGGATCAAAAAGAGAGGTGTTTTATTCTTTCATACTATATGAACATTTAACCTAACCTATTTAACGCCAATTCGCCAATTGCGAATATATCCGCACTTCAGATTCAACGCTTATAAAATCTTCTCCAAGTACATTTCGTAATTTGGTCGCTATTACTCGTAAACTTGTAAAGACTACTACGCCGTCATAGCTTTCCTATAAACCTAAACATATATACAATACTCCACACGATACGCGAGAAAAATACACATCTCCACTTTCAAGCTCCAGTTTTCAGGTACCATAAAAAATATTTCCCGAGATTTTATTTTACCATTTTGTTGAGGTGACTAAAATGCTGAGCTTTTGGCATGAATATACATTTTAATTACCCCAACAAAATTGTAAAAAAGTAAAAAACTTTACTTTTTTTACTATTTTGTTGGGGTGACTAATATGTATATTTATACCAAATTACAGCTTTCATATACTAAAAATGTCTGAGCTAAGTTGCGGACGGTTGGAATGATGGACAGACGAATGGACGTAACGAAACTGTAAGGATTAAATTTCTCGTTAACTTCGGAACCCTAGAAATGGGATAGTGTTCCGATCCGGTAGTAATTATAAAAATGATGACTCGTAAAAAATGCCTGTAAAGATTTATTTGAATAAAATTTAAAGTGTTCTCATTTCATTTTGATAACATTTATTTATAACGGGAGTTCGGAACTGGAATTCCTGCAAAAACAAGAATGCTTTTTTGATGACTCATTAACTTATTACAATATTGAAACCAATTGCGAGCAATATGGAAACTGAGTAAAACTACTACAAATCACTACCAAATCTCCCCTAATTTATCTAATCGGGGTTCAGCACAACAACAGTGTTTACCTACAAAATATGTATAAGAAGTTTCCTCATGTAGGAACATATCATCGCTTTCTAAGTTAATTTTCCGAATGACTATGACTAACGGATTGGGGCCTAATTTACATAAGTAAACGTCAAATAAGTCGAAACATTTAAGACTCTTGTACACATTTTCTTACATATTAGTTGCGTCGTAGCACGTTTCGACGTTATATCGTGTTTATGTGTGTGAGAGCCTTAAGCGCATTGACTCAATTACGTGAATTGGGGGGCTGGCTACAGCTAACCGCGGCGCGACCTGCGACTCGAAATGCGGCGCAGTGAGTCGCGTGACCATCTGGGTGTGCCACAGCCAACTTGGCATACTGTATACAGTTTCCTACATTTATTTGCGCTCGTTGCGCCGTAATTCGCGTCGCAAGTCGCGAGCTGTGGCCAGGCCGTTAGGGACTCTTAAGACCTTATCTGTTCTTAAAAGGTCTGCAACGCAGTTGCAAGGCCTCTTGTGTTGCAACTGTCCATGGGTAGTAGTGATCACTTACCATTGGGTGAGTTTCCTGCTCGTTCGCCCTTTTTTTCTATTATAAGAAATCAAACAATATAAATAAAATGAAGCGATATTCGATGCGACATATAAAGATTTAAAATTAACATATATTGTTAATTATATCATCAGTCGGTGACATTTTTATATTTTACAATAATTTGTGTTGCATGCAGTCGTAATGAGTCGTTTGTGTATTTGTAAATGTTTGCATTACTTTCTTTATCAGATAAAAAAAGGATTCTTTTTTACTTTCACATTTCGTGTACATGCCAAATTGAAACTTTTTAAATCTTTGTAGTAGCATATGTAAGTGGAGCGAGGACCGAAGTAGAGTCGCATACATAAATGCTAACGGTAATTTGCTAATTTTCTCCGTACAAGATAAACAGGAGGAACGTCAATGAATTAATAATTAAAACGTTTTAAATAAAAAGTTTCGAAAAGAAGTTTGTTAATAATTAAACTACCTGTCAAGCTGTGTGTGAGGAGAGATTTCGTTATCGTCATTATTAATTCAAGTCTTATCCAGTGACAGGGACTCTTTAATGTGTCGAACTGTGTGGTTAAAGCAGACAAGTATCATAGAGGATGTAAGGTGAATGGGACTTTTTAGTAAAAAGATACGACTGCTAATTGAAAAACCGATTAAGCTACTTAGCTGCGATAAATACATACGTATATTATAAAATTGTATGTAATAATAATTATTGTCAAAATATAAATACACCGCCCTTTGTCATTGCATAGTGTAACACAAAGTCGATTTCTTTGTCTGCCCCTATGTATGCTTAAATCTTTAAAACTACGCAATTTTTTATCAACCATCGACATCATATCGATGATATGATGTCGATGGTTATAGGTAACATCAGCGTTACAATCCCGAATGTTATTGCGATTTTCCTTGAGCCATTTTTTGTCTTACCCGGAAATTCAAACCTCACATTGGTTTACTTATTTTGGCATGCATATACAAGCATGTGGCATTCCATCCCTGCCTTACTGATAGCAATATGAGCATAACTAACATCTTTGAAGAACATAGGCTATGGTTATATCTTTTCATCAGGAGAAGTATCTCTTGTTCTCCTGATCGTCTAATGACAAAATTCTAAAACTGGAATTACTTCAGTGTCACTTTAATTTTATAACATTACTGTCCTCTAATAAACTAATCAGAAACATGTTTTATACTTCTAAATAATACATCAATATAATAACTACAAAACTATGATATAAAAAGTTTTAATTATGAATTATACAAACGAATGTACATTTAACATTAACTTGACGTTTTGACATTGCACGACTTCAAATTGATATCCATCTGAAGAAGCTCCAACATGTGCTTGATGGATAATAACCAAATATACATTACAAATAAATATTTTTGTTGTTTTGTTTCGAATGCACTTTACTTTCACTTTATGTTTTTTAAGTATACTGTCGGAATATATTTGACCAAGCGGTCAAAGGATGCCGTAGAACATCGATTTAATAATAAAATATTTTTAACCAGTTTACCCTTGCAAAATTTTTGCACAATATTGGCTGTGTTCCTGTTAAGTTGTGTAACTAAAGTGTGTTTGACTATCGTGCTGTCTACCAAACTTACTTAGACCTGTCAGAGTAAACAAATTTTTTTTCTGGGCATCTGGCTTTAGCCGGATTCAGCCAGGACATCCTTTTTATCTTTGACTATCAAAACCTGTAGAAAAGTGTCAGAATTAATAATGGCGCGTTTATTTACAAAGTAAAATGGCGGCATTGAAATATGTCTTAGTATCTGTAAAGTGTACTGGTAAAATTTTACCAATTTTAATCTAATAAGAAATGGTAATAATGTTAGAGCTGTCATATTACAAAAAAATATTGCAAGATGGCGGCGCATATTCTTGTAAGTAATACAGACGTAGATAAATATACAGTCAACAGATAGCGCACGTATCGTTATTAACAAAAAATATTATTCAATTTTATTTTATTTTTGGCAATTCCAGAAAACATGAGCTGAAAAAATTGTATATAAATTATAAAATTGTATATATCATTTTTATAATAATGGAAGATAAATAGGACATAAACAAGGTTACGTTTAACGGCCATATTCGAGCAAAAATTTAAGTATTGTAATGAATTAAACTGAAATTAAGTCACAATAGGAACAGAAATTAAAAATAATGATACAAGTTGAGTAAAAATGGTAATAATGTCTTTGTCTATCTTAACTTAGCTTGACAAAGACATTAACATTTTTTAAATATATATATGTAAAAAAAAATGTCAATGCCTTTGTTAAGCTAAACTTTACTACGCTTAGCTAAACTGTCTGTATACTGTCTATTATATGACTAAACAATAGTTTATAAACAAAAGAATTGTTTTAATCCCTCAGTTAAATATACTTATGATTTGATCCCTAATTTATGTTTTCGTAACCTTACTACACTACATTATTTTATGTAACACTTACAGTAATATTATTATTGTAGCAGAAAAATAGACTGATAAGTTGAAAATAGAAAACTGCAATTCTTTTCCAAAGGACCATTATTTTTTCGTTCAAAGGGCGTCTATTGGACGGAACTTAATTTTTTTTCTTGCAAGTCCGATTATCACTTGGCCGGCTTTTGGTCACTTACGGAACCTTAAAAGTATTACGTATAAATATTTAAATGAGAAAATACGTCTTGACATGTGACGACTCAATTAAAGGAATCTCAAATTCGACAAGTACAGGAAATGGCTTAAACGAGTAAATTACATGGAGCCGTGTTACATTTAAGCGTTAATATTTTGTTGGTGCGTGAATATTTTAACAGAAAACATCAGTACTAATTGTAGTGTACCGATATCAAGTGGCGCAACAAAAGTAATAATTATTCTTACTATGGTTTCGGATGGCTCGTTACGACACCATCACCAGTCGAAGGAGTAACACCGTCACACCGCGTCCGCGTCTGCGACTGTTCCCCTCTACCCGTGCACCCGAGACAACCATGTTGTTACCACAGATTAAACAACAAACACTACACTAATATTATAAATGCGAAAGCGACTCTGTCTGTCTGTATGTCTCTTCTTCACGTCTAAACCGTTGGACTGATTTGATTGAGATTTAATACAAAAATAGTTTGAGCCCCGAAAATGGATATAGGATAGTTTTTATTATGGAAATCCCACGGGAACGGGAACTATGCGTTAACAACCCCGTACTGTTTATCTTTTAAAGCACGGTAATAAGAAGTAATTTAGGCTACTTTTATTTTAGAATGTTTTTCACGCGGACTAAGTCGTGGGCACAGCATTATATAGTTTTACAATTTAATCTGCGCTTTGAGTTTACAAATTAAAATAGTAGGTAACAGAGATGTGCCACATCCTTGCCGGGATTGATATCACGGCCCATGGGCGGTGACTCCCGGGTGGTTGATTAATCCCGGGGAGATATCAATAAGGCTTTGTTATGGGGGATGTTCAAGGATTCAAAATGTACAAGCTATATTTTATTATAAAGATTTATATTTCTATATATATATCTTTGATAGCAAACAAGCACATGTCTCTTGTAATAGAAAAATAGTCCATCGCCTATAGACACCAAAAATGTTAATAGTGTGTTTGCTATCAGCGTGGCGGGTTGGCAATGCCACATGCATAAGTCTACCGGATACATTACCCTCCAAACTAAAACATGACGATGACTAGCATTAACGCTAGTGTAGCAGGAATAAGGCGTTGGTACCAAATACCCGGGCAAAACAGGTTTTATTTAAATATAAGTATCTTCACGTCCGTATCACTGTAGAAGTAGGCAGAGGTATGACCAGTGCACCTACGATTAGTCGAAGATACTAAGTCCCGTAATGTGATAGCGTGCGTGGTGCCAAAACCTGGGCAAAAAAAAGTAATCACGATGGTAGTGACACGTGTAGCCAATTGTCCGTCTCTTACTAACTGCCTGGCTGAATGACCAGTTGTTAATAGTGAAAAGTATTTGATAACGAGACGTTCAAATATTATATTTTTAATAGCTTGTTTGCTACCTAAAAATTATTATATTTTTAAGTAGTAAACAAGCTGATGGTTTTCGAATGGATATAGATAACCATCGCGTATATATACCAAAGATATTAATATTACGTTGCCATCCATGTGACATAGATGCAGTGTCTCATGCACGCAAGGCAGCGACCATCACTGAGACTATTTTGATAGGATTAGGCAAAGGCCGTACCTAGATCAAATGTTGCAGAATTCCACCACATTGTAGTCACGATGATTTTTATACTATAAGATAGCAGACAAGCCGATGGCTTTGTCTATAGAGAGAAACCATCGCCTATAGACACTAAAATACGTTACCTAATATTTCGTTGCTATCCGTGTGGCGGGATGTATAAATCTACCGGCTACCTCACCCTCTAAACTAGGACACGATACTGACAAGCACTGACGCTATTGCGACAGGAATAGGTAAGGCAGGCAGCATCAAAACACGGAGGAGACGTTGCTAAACCCTACCATATAGTAGACACGGTGTTAAAGATATCGCGCCTCCGCTCAAATAGTGTCACAATTCAAAAAATCGTAAAATTACTTTTATTGTTCCCAGCGTTGCCAGAATGTTACTTTTGTAACATTTTACGTTACTTTTGACCCTCTCATGTTACTTCCATTTTACACGGCTCAAAATGTTACTTTTACGTTACTTTTTGGACTTTTGATTTGTTCTTTGTAAGTTAATGTTGTATTTACATAGTTTTAATTTAAAAGTATTTAGGAAGTCAATAATTCAACAAAAAAGTCGCGTTTGCAACTGAAATAGATATGTTTATTTTTGCATTAAATATCTTATACTATATAATCAAATAAATTGATTAATTATCTTTAGTGAGATATATGGTAAGTTGTAGCTATTGAGATACATTTCTGAATTAGTTGGTGTACATATAGCTTACATATGTTTTTCTTTTTTAAGATCACCAATTAATATTTGTACAAAAATTATTACGATTCTTTCGAAGCTTAACTAATGAACACTTTTTAGTTTTTGTGGCATGAAGTATCTTTTTGTAGTATTAGTGTCGTTTTTCACATAAAATAAGGAAATGTTACTTTTCACGTGAAAATGTTACTTTTTGAGCTGTCTTATGTTACATTTGACTACCTGTTACTGGCAACACTGATTATACCATTGGTATCATATTATGCCATAGATTTATCTCGAATGGTGATCTACCACTGTTTTTAATGATTTGATACTATGTGGCGTTAGTGACGTTAGTGGCGTTGGCCGGAAAGCGAAAAAAGGAGGAACAATTTTAAGCCCCTTTTACTCGAGAATAGTTCTTTTGACTTATGATACTACTTGAGCAGAGGTGCGACATGTTTGCCTTCTCTCGTTTTTCACGAGAATCCTAGCTGTCAGTCAGATAGTTGATCTATTATTAAAATGTAATCTGTGCTATTGACAATCAAGCAACATACATATCGACGCTTGAAAGGCAATTTTCACTATTGGCCTTATAAAATACTAATCCTCACTAAGCGACATTGAGTAAACTTTACAGGAGAGTAATAAAAAAACGTGAGAAATAAAAAACGTGAACACCCACCTAATTGTAATAAATTTTATTACAATGAATTGTAATAAATTTAATTGCAATTAAATTAGGTGATATTTTTTTTTTTAAATTTAATACTTGGATTTCAATTCACTCCCTTGTAAAGTTTACTCAATGTCGCTTAGTGAAAATTGCCTTTCAAGCGTCGACATATTAAGACTAGCTGTTGCTCGCGACTTAGTGCGCGCGGACTTCATTTACTCCGCACAGCCCCTCCCTCGTAGGTGCTAGCGTGATAATATGTAGACTATATGTTGACCCAACCTGTTAGTAATATTCATGCAAAATTTGAAGTAAATCCATGCAGTACTTCTTGAGTTTACCCCGGACATACATGACTTTCCTACGATTTTATTATATGTATACAGATATACAGATAAGAATTTTAATATTAATCAGAAATCAGAAATACTTTATTCAATAAAACTTTTTACAAGTTATTTTGACACGTCAACATATCTGATGAATCAAAAAATGTAAAATCTTAGTTACAGATTCTGATTACATATAAATTACTCTTAACATGGTTTAGGGAAGTTAGTCAAAAAGCAAATCGAAAGCCGTTGCATAATAACATGCGAAGATTAAGCCGACATCGGTGTAAATAAATTCATAATAAATTAATTTTTCACGATGAAAACCGGTACAATTCTTTACATTTTATTTAACTCTTTATTTGTTATTCATGAAACCGTGTGAATGCTAATATAATGGTCTATTACAAATCAGTTAAATTGACAAAGAAATCTTTATGATTTCCTCTATTGGTCGAATAAAAGAAAGTTGTACCTTTGATGTCGTAAGAGGTGTAGTCACAGAGCTGAACTTGTAAGCATAATATTGCTTTTGGTTCAACTTAAACTTATGTATACAAGGTACAGAAAAGGATATATTACTGACGATGTAAGTACTTATATACTGACCATTACGAAGAAGTTTAAGCATTTGGTAAAGTTCTTTTAAGCTGTTAACTTATGTATGCAAGGTACAGAAAAGGATATATTACTGAAGATGTAAGTTTTTTTTTTATATTATCGATAGGTAAGCGCTTGACCTCGATTTCGCCTGATGGTAAGCTAAGATGAGGCCTAAGATGGAACGCGCTTCCCTAGAAGTACTTATATACTGACCATTACGAAAAAGTTTAAGCATTTGGTAAAGTTCTTTTAACAGCTAATCAATTTTGTAACATTGTGTTATAATTTTAAAAGCTCATGATAATAATTATAAGCTTATTTACGTAAATTTAATATTTTTAGCTTATACGAATACGCTTAACGTGTTTTTTCTTAATTTTATATTATCGCCTCTGTGGTCTAGTGGTCCGGCGTTGGCGTTGACCACATGAGGTCCCGGGTTCGATTCCCGGGTCGGGCACATAAAAAAAGTGTTTTTTCAGTTTTCTGAGAAACACAAAGTTGCCCGGGATTGGAAAGTGCCCGGTTGGCGATAGGCTTGCCAATTATCACATTTGTGAGACCAAGTATTTTCGGCTAATCGTGGGTGCGCTTGCTGTACCTCTGCCTACCCCTTCGGGGATATGGGCGTGAAAATACTTTATAATAACGCCTCTGTGGTTTAATGGCCCGTGGTGTCGGCGTTGACCACATGAGGTTCCGGGTTCGATTCCTAGGTCGGGCAATTAAAAAAATACGTGTTTTTTATTAATATCGATAAAAACAACGTTGCTTGGGATTGGGTAAGTGCCCGGTTGGCGACAGGCTTGCCACCTATCATATTGTGTGGGGCTAAGATCTTCGGCTAGTCGTAGGTGAACTTGTTGTATCTCTGCCTACCTCTTCAGGGATACCGGCGTGAAGATATTCTTCATATATTTTTTTTTTATAATTTGGCTTACCTAATTATCCTTTTTTAATATTTGTAGTAATTTTTAATTACCAAAAAATAGCTGCACCTCTTACACATACAATTTTCATTATTCTTCAGTATTAAACGATAGTAAATGCTTCAGATGACATTATATTATTTTGAATCTAACATTCAATTAAAATTTTGTCAAAAACTTTCGGAGTATTCATTACATTTAAATAACCGTTGTTAAATCCGTTGTTAAGTCCGTTGTTAAGTCCGTTGTTAAGTACATATCGCCTAGAGCGCCTTTTCCACTACACATTTTCACCTCTTCCATTACAAATTTACTGTAACTAACGTTAGATCGCTGGTCGAAATTTGTCTAGAATTTTCGTAAAGTTAAAGCAAAAATATCTATTTAACTAATTAGGTACTAGGATAAATAAACTACAACTCAATTTGATCATTAAACTTAAAAATTTCTTTTAAGTTTCGCCATGTATTGTTCGAGAGCCCCCTTTAAAAATGAGATAATCTGCTGTAATGCGTAAATTTCCGGCTACCTTACCCTCGAAACTGGAACACGACAGTGACAAGCACTGACGCTATTGCGGCAGGAATAGGTAAGGTGGTGGTGCCAGCTAGACAATGCAGAACTCTACCACCTAATAGCCACGATGATAGCATGATAATAGAAATGATCATCGCGATGATAGGAACTCGCATAACCAGTCGTTTGGCTCTTACGAACTGTACGCCAGGACGGCTGATTATCTATTCTTCAAAGAAGGCCGAACATTATAAGAGAACTTACTTGTCTGCTATCCTATGATTTTTTTAACAAGACAAATTACACTTACTGATCTAACCCCAAAGTAAGCAAATTATTTGCTTGTGTTATGGGTGTTAGTCAACGATACTAATACATAGAAATACATATATAAATACTAGAATATATTTAATAAACACCCAAACCCGGAAATACGAACATTTATGCTCATCAGACAAATGCTTGTCCTCGTCGGGGATCGAACTCAAGCCTCGTCGATTGCGTAGTCAGGGGCGCTAGCCACTCGACCAACGGGGCTGTCATTTAAAAATAAATCCAAACATACAAATTATATGTGTTTGAAAAACGTAAAAAACTTACAAAAACAATAAAGAAAAATTTCGACACGTAAGATTTAAACTTACAACCTTCCCTCAAGCCGGAACGCTCTATCAACTGAGCCACTGTCGATCAGTTCAATGTGGCGAAATTCTTCATTGCTGTATGATCGATTCAATCGATTGTACCGATCGTTAGATATACATACGTATAACTAGTTAAATGAGTTTATTGTTACATATGAAATTCACTTTTAAAATATTAATCAATATTTTAGTTTAAGTTTTGATGAGCTTTTTAATCTAATACCGGCTACCACGTTCCGCCAACGCACTACACACCGTAGTGAGGGATTTCACTCACACCATCTTGACGATTGGTCATCTACGACTGTTCGATTTGCACGTACCTTCTTTATACGAACAGTCAAGCTTTGGAATAGTTTACCTTACACGGTTTTTCCGAGTAGCTATGATATTGGGATTTTTAAGAGGAGGATCAACAAATTCCTTAGAAGCCGGCATCGCATTGTCAACTAACCCTTGATATTGTAAATGTTCATGGGCAGTGGTGACCGCTTTCCATCAGGTCGCCCACTCGCTCGTATGCCTGCAAATTCAATAAAAAAAAGTTCAAATGTTACGTGTCAAAATTTTTCTTTATTGTTTTTAAAGTTTTCCAAACATACAAACTCTCACATTTATAACTTTTTGTATTCTACGAAATCGAAAGTAAATAGATCAGCCGTCGTAGATCTGGCAGTGCATTAGTACTGGAGGCGTGTGTTTGAAATATTACGAGCAACGTCGAGCGCACGGCCATTGTAGAGTGAGCTGTCATTTCTCAACCCGCCGGATAGTGGATATTGACAGCTAACGTATATTTATTAATGGTGGCAACTAAATATTGTCCATTCAACCGACTTTCCAAAAGAAGAATGTTTTTTGTTGAACTTAAACGAAGTATTTAAAGTAAATATGTCAACAAGTTACGATATATAGAGATGTCTGAATATTAATAGATTTTCAACTTCCCGCTACATATATAGATAAGGAAGTTACTGATTTTGCACCGATTTTCGAAAATCGAGTTTTCACCAGATCTCCAAGTTTTGAGATCCTATGAATCTTTCCGACTATTTTCACGATGACGTCAGTATGTCTGTACGTATGTATGTGTGTGTGTGTGTGTGTGTGTGTGTGTGTGTGTGTGTAAACATCTAATAACTTTTGGATGGCTGGACCGATCGAAATGCGGTTGATGATATTCGATTGGATTCCGCTCAACTTAGACTTCCTGAAAATTTGAAGTAAATCGGCACAGGAAATTTAGAGGGATTTTGAAAAAACCTCAAAAAAATGGCGAAACATAATTTTTTTAATATAACTTCCAGATTAATATACCAATTGAGTACAAAAACTAATCAGCTCTATTCTTTAAAAAAACTACGTCTAATGCATAAATTGCATCGAAATCGGTTTATCAGTTTGGTAGAAAATGTTGACGAAAAACGTTGATAAAGCAATTGTTGAATGTTATTTGAAAGATCAAATCCAATCAGTGTTTCCAAAATATACAGCTTTTCAAAAATTAATATACTGCCCTTTTAACAAAATAGATAATTGAACTGAAAAAAATTGTGCTTATAGTTTTTAATCTTTTGAGCTTAAAATACCTTAATTTAGCGGGAAGTTTCAGGGATGGCCTGTAGGGTCAATCGTTTACACATTTTTTTAGCACTCAGATAGGTGAGTGTACTATGTCCTCTCCAGGACAGTTTTATGTACTAAAAATCATCAAAATCTTTTATAATGCCGCAGTACTATGGCTGCCACCTACCTGGGGGCTGCAGCGACCCGGAGGCAGAACCCAAAATTTCATGATCAGTGATGAGAGACTGCGCTCTTGATTTGAAAGTACTTGACCATGAGCTAGTTTATTTCGAAAAGAAATTGTCATGTTTTTATCTTTGAAGTACATAGAAAAGCTTAAGCTACATATATAAAAGATGAACTAAAACTCCCCCGTGTTGGTCCGGGCTCCTTTGAAGAATAGACTAACTGCCTTTCTGCCAGGCAAGTCGTAAAAGGCGACTGTTTGGCTGTACGTGTCACTACCATCGTGACTACTGGTTGGTAGAGTTCTGTATCGACTCGCTCGGGTATTTGGTACCAACTCCTTACCTATTCCTGACGCAATAGCGTCAATGCTTGTCATTGTCGTGTTCCGGTTTGGAGGGTAAGGTAGCCGGTAAACTTATGCATAACGCATAATAACGGGTAACGCATCATTAAAACCTTTGGTGACAATAGGTGATGGTTTCTCTTTCCATCAGGAGAGCCATCTGCTTATTTGCTATCTTCGATATAAAAAAAATGAATTGAAACTGGAATTATTTATTAAAATATAAACAAAGGCTAAGTTTTTCATTTTTCAAGTTGGGTTATTTTATACATAAATTAAGCTAAAACTTTATAATAATAATAATAAAAACATTTTATTGCCAATAAAAATAGTTCAAATTTAAAATAATATGCTAAAACTTAACTAAAACTAAAATTATAAAAATAAATTCCTTATAAAACACACAAAATTAAAACGTCAAAGTATTTCTTTATTTTGGCCATAGGCAGACCGTTTTAAATTGTTCCTAGCTCTGTGATAACGTGAGAGCTATTTCTTCTAATTTGTTAATACAGTGGCACGACATAACACACTACTATCTACAATCTACATACACGTAGCACAACAATTATTTCACTCATAAAAATACACAGATATTTTATACATTAGACTCACATATACTAAGTATATAATATATTTGGGCCAAAAATATAGATACATATTGAAAAAACTTCGTTGTATTTTAATAAGCGACAGCATTAACGCGTTTGTGTCAACATGAAAGAAAATACAATAATCTGGCTCAAAGAAGAGTTTAAAAATGTAAAAATGAATAGTAAGTCTCTTAATAAACATGCAGTTAATATCCATCCCGAGCTGACCAATTTCTTTTTTGCGTTGCTTTGAAAGTTATTATATAAATTAGACTAAAATTTGAGCTATGATATAAATAACTACGAGTATTCGTAAATATTACACGAAATTTTATTCCGAAGGCAAATGGAGCTTTAAATATGTCAACGAGCTGCAATCTTAATAGGAATGTCAGAGCTTCTTATGAGTTTCACAAGTAACTGAGTGACTAGTTTTCATTGAGGCTATTACTTTGAACTAATATGTCTACAAGAATAGTTTTCGATTTGTTTGCAAGTTTATTATTATATCGTAGTATATTAAACAAGCTGATGTCTCTACTACTGAAAAGAGAACCATTAGTTCTAAACACCAAAGATATTAATGATGGTTTGCCATTCGCGTGGTGGGCTGAAAGGACTTATGTGTAAGTTTACCAGTTTAAGGTAAGGTACCTTCCAAATTGGAACGCGACTGCACGAGTAGGTAAAAAGGAGATGCCAAACCTAGGCCAGACGTTGCAGAACTCTACTAGTCCGTAATCACTGTGGGATTGACAAGTTTTGACACAGGTCCAGCTTTTACTTTTGTTGCTCTGTATTTACTTGGTAGAATCTTCGTATTAAGGGCTTCTATAAAAGGGCTTTACATATGTTATCCAACTGTGCTAAAGGAAGCAATGTTTCTGGGTCACTAGATCGAAGCCATTTACAATTAATGCAGGACATATCGTTTCCCTCGTGTTAGTCCAGGCTTCCTTGAGGAATAGACCTAGATTCGTAAAAATCAACCAATTGGCTTTGCGTGTCACTATCATCGTGAGTACTAGGTGGTAGAGCTCCGCAACGTAAAGTATTATTATTATTCTCCTGTTCCGATTTGAAAGGTAAGGTAGCCAGTGGACTTATAGATGTGGCATTGCCATCCTGCCACATAGCAATGCACTATTAACATCTTCGATGTCTATGGGCGACGGTTTCTCATTCTACCAGAAGAGCCATCTGCTTGTTTGCTATCTAATGATATAAAAAAATACTAACACTCGCGAGCACGAATGTAGAAGAATCGTCAGTGTCAGACTGTTATATAGAAGAAGCTAGGCTAGTCTATATCTAAAATCGTAATATTTTATCTGATTGTGCAAAGGGAAATAATGTTTCCGAGTCACGCGATCGAAACGCAAAATAGCTTGATTAAAAATAAAATCATAGGTTTCATATAAGCGATGAAAAATTGAGTGGTTTAGGGGTTAGACTTTTCGACTCAGATCATAAGGTCCTGGATTCGACTCCCACCTCGGGCAATTAAGTATTATTAATATTAATTAAGTATTATTGAAGTTTTTTCCGGAAGTCAAAAATCTCAGTAACAGCTCGGAGGCTGGCGCGTAGTGTGTTACCACTCCCGTGCATCGGATGAGCACGGAAAGCCGTCGGATCCGATTATCGCTAGAAATTGTCGATAATCGTTATCAGCTCGGTAAAAATGCTCATCTCGCTAACCGACAAACCAGTGAACTAAAAAGTCTATAAACGTTCGATCTACTCTGCCTACCCCGCAAGAAAACCGGGCGTGATGACACTTATTTCTTACTTAAAATTGAATTCTTGCAAGGGAATTAATATAGCTTTTAAGTATAAACGCTCAGATATCGAATAACAGCTTAGATGTTTAACGATCGTTTATAAAACATATAAGAGCACTTTACAAGGTGTCATGTCGCCTTTGATGTGGCCACTTTATCGCACATCTAGAGGTCTATGGTCAAAGAAAAGTGACTCTTACGGTCTATTAGAAAATCTTGACTAGACACTCTGAATTAATAACAGAATTTTAAAAAGAAGGTTCTCAATTTCTTGAGATGTAGATCAACATATTAATACGTGAAGGAAAAGCTTTACACCCCTTTTTAAGAAGGTGGAGTATGATATTTGGCACACTTTGGTTACGTCCGCACATACAGGCAGTTTGCTAAGCGTCTAGATGCTATCGAACCACCTAGCGAGTAGTAAAACGGTGGTAGGTGGTGTCAAGAAAATATACCGAAACCCTTTTACAACTGACCGGGCGAAATACGAAATCGCATACGAATAAGTTCCGGACTTCCGATAACATTACCGATGCGATGCGTTCGGGAGCGCTCGGTTCGAGCGAGTCTGCGAGTCTATATCTAGTCTAAGTCTAGAGTATAATATCCTTTTACATTCCAAGGCAAAAAAAATGTGAAATATTTTAATGCATTTTTAAAAAAATATTAATTGGTAAATGTTTAATAGCATCAGTAAGCTTATTGTAGAAGCTTATACATTGCCCCATAAAATAATTGTTTATGTATGTGTGTGTTATGTTAGGAAGTGGTTTATTCAAATATATTTTTTTATTTCTTATATTAATTGCTAGGTGGTAGATTTCTGCATTTTCTCGCCCGGGTCTGGTACCGCCGCCTTACCTATTCCTACCGCAATAGCGTCAGTGCTTGTCACTGTCGTGTTACGGTTTGGAGGGTAAGGTAAACTTATGCATGTGGCATTAGACCTCTCCACAAGATAGCAACGCACCGTTAACATCTTTGGTGTCTATAGGCGATGGTTGACTCTTTCCATCAGGAAACTCATCTGCTTGTTTACTATCTTATATTATAAAAAAATATGTTACAACTTACAAACACCGATTAAAGCTAGGTTTCTCAACTCAAGGTCTCTTAACAATAAAATACTCCACCCACTTTTAAACTACAAATTTAAACTTGCATAGTAGCTGTATTTACAAAAAGACACGGTGCAATTTCCGAGTCATTGAATGCAGAATATTGGGGATAACATCGCTCGCAAACACTGATTGCAGCAATAACACACTGGCTGCAAACTCATTCCGAACGATTGAATGAGGCATCGCGCTAACTGAACTTTGCCCACACATAGAAGGAATGTTTGTATTCACGCTAGTATTAGACTAACGCCATTTTATTTTCAACTAAATTTTGCAATACACAATTTTACCCATCCTACCTCGTAGCACAAGTTAGCCCTTCAAGCTTAGATTATAATGTTCCAAGTCAAAATCCGGGCTCCTTTTGAAGAATAGACCATCTGCCGTTCTGGCAGACAGATCGTAAGAGGTGAATGATTATTATTTATGCGAGTCACTACTGTTGTGGCTACTAGTTAGTAGAGTTCCGTAGTGTCTCGCCCGGGTCTGCCATCACCGCCTTACCTATTTTTGCCGCAATAGCGTCAGTACTTGTCACCGTCATGTTCCGGTTAGGAGAGTAATGTAGGTGGTAAACTTATGCCACATCACTAAAATCCCGTTACAAGGATAGCAACGCAGCATTAACATATTTGGTGTCTATAGGTGATGGTTATATCTTACCATCAGACAAGCCATTTGCTTCTTTTCTATCTCATGATACAAAAAAATGTGTATGTAGAAAATATTTTAAGGCGGTGGTACCAGACCCGGTCGAGCCGATGCAGAACTCTACCACCTAGTAAAACCACCTAGTTTTTTTAGTATCCTGAGATGTCGGTTAGTTTTGAAGCAGCGTTTTGGGTGTAATTGCACCCATTAAGAAATTTATTTTAAAATCGGATACTACCTTTGCAAATCCTTACAGCTTGTGCGTATTGAGCTGCCCGGCCTCATGCTGTTTTACAACAAAAACGCCATTGTATGAGTTTAAATATTTTTATAAATTAGTGTTTGTTTCATATTTAATTACTTTTTAACTTATGTAATTTTATTCAATACAATAAAACATTAAATAATATTTATTACACTTAGTACTCAAATTTAACCTCACTACTTGTAAATGTAACAATTTGCCTTAGGTATTTCTGTGTCCTGTTCATAATCCTAGTGTTTGCGATTTGGGATTGGTAATCCTACGTTACAGGAATTGAGTAGTGAAAAAATACGGTAGAGGACATGAAAGGATTATCATATTGCTGGGATCTTCTTTTCGCAAACCATTTGGTCAGATTGTTCCATTTCTTATAGGTACGACTTTCCTTATTTCAGTGCCATTAAAGTCACATTTAGGAATACGCGCAAAGTTGCAAAATTTTTAATCCAAAATTTTGTAAGGAATTGATTCTCACAAATCTGATTACTTTTGCTCAAAAGCTTGTAAAAGCGCCTTCCCTTTGTATAGTACAACTAGACGATATTAACTTTTGTACGATTTTATTTGGTTTCATTTAGATCGTACAATTCGATGCAATCCATTGCCAGAGCAATTTAGTTGGCCCTCGTTCGCTTTTCGGTAGTTCTGGTGACACATAGTGCTATTGCGAATGGGAAAATTTATCAGACTTCGATCCGTTTGGTTATTGAGGACGTTGCTCTTTTGCTAGAACTCTATTTATGAGGTAATATAAATTTAAATAAGGATTTAAACTTTATAGGTACCTTTGATACTTTTGAAGAAAGGAAATTGGTAAAATTGCCACTTATTTAATTTAAAGAAGTTATTTAAATATTTTTTTATATCATAAGGTAGTAAAGAATCAGATGGCTGATGAGATGATACTTGCCTGTAGATATCAAAGATATTAATAGTGCATTGCTATCCGTGTGGCGGGATGGTAATGCCACATGCATAAGTTGACCGGTTATCTTATATCATAAGATAGCAAACAAGCAGATGGTTCTCCAGATGAAAAGAGACACCAAAGATGTAAACGGCGCTTTGCTATCCGTGTGATGGGATGGAAATATCACAAGGGTTGACCGGCTACTTTACTCTCCAAACCGGAATATGACTGTGACAAATACCGACGCTATTGTGGCAGGAATATTTTCAAAGGTGACCCGGACCAATACTGGGGATAACTAGGATTGAACTGAAGGACCATATCTTATACATTTTTTTTATCACATAAAGTAGATAAATGGTAAATATTTCCAGGATGAAGAGTAGCCTATTATAAGCCATAATCTATTTCTATGCCTAATTTCATTTAAATCTGCTCATTCGTTGTAGCGTAAGAAACATCCATCTACCTTACATTTATAATATCAATACTCCTGAATAAATCTGTAGTATCTGCCCGTTTATTTAATTTTGTTGTCAAATATCCTTAAATATTCATTTTATGACCCACTTGAAAATGTTTGTTAGTTTTTCTGTCTGTCTGTTTGTATCTCCTGTTATATCTGAGCTAGACTGATATTAGTGAGAATACATGATTTGACAAATAATAATTATCCCGTATAATTCTTTCTAATTGTTAATTTTACACCCAACGGAGCCAAGTGTTAACATTATTTAATGTTAAGTTAATGAATTATGTTAGGTATTTATAGAACGGATACAGTTGCTGCAGGAAGATATAAAATATAAATAACTGTTTTCGTGGGTGGTAACCGTACTTCGATAAACGGTTATCGTTACTACTTTTTAATAGCATACACATCACACGTGTATGAATGTAATTATAATTGGCATCCATCAATTTCTCACCAATTTTAGAAAGTATTTAAAGTAGATTAAAGTAGAGATATTTAAAGTAGTTAGAAGTCATTATTTGTACTAGAAAAGGAAGGAACAAAGATCTTAATGGTGGGATAGTATTCTTGTAGCAAGGTTTTAATGCTACATGCACAGTTTTATTTACTACCTTATCCTCCAAATCGGAACATGACAGGGTCAAGCACACATAGGCAAAAATAGGTAAGGCGGTGGTACAAAATATCCGGGCGAGACGTTGCGGAACATCTAATACTCACGATAGTAGTGAATCGGTCGCCTTTTACAACCTACTTGGCAGTACGGTAGTTGGTCTATTCTTCAAAGGAGCCGGGACTAGCACAGGGTTAGTGTGGTGTAAAATTCATTGTCATCCAGTGTCGGATTAAGACTACTTGATGCCCTAAGCATTCCACCCCTGTGCGTGCCTCCTACCCATAGGTAAACCAGTAGTAGTTTTAAAAAAGATATATATTTATTACGAAATAGATCATTACGAGACCTCAAGCGTCAATGTTGTATGCAGTGCTTGCAAATTGGCTTGATGGTATTTCGGATGTCCCAAAAGACGTGATTCCTTAAGCAATTGCTTAATTTGCTTATGTCTACATATCAGCTCATTGATGTCCACTGTTGGATATACCCCTCTCGGCACCAACAAGCTTTGTTACAAGTCACAATTATCGCCCCCTATTGCTTGTGTGTAATGGCTTGATACTGCTTTGACCAGTTCGTTGGTTAACTTAGTATGTTATACACATGCCTGTATATATATATATATATATATATATATATATATATATATATATATATATATATATATATATATATATATATATATATATATATATATATATATATATATATATATATATATATATATATATATTAAGTCATAATTATATATAAATTCAGTCATAATTATAAATACCTTTAATTATATATTTACGTATCGATAATCACAGCAGAATACCCACCACGTTACGCTTGAGATTTTTATTACGATACAATCACCTCAATCTAAATTGATAGTAATGAATTATAATGTTTTATTCATCGATAACTTACACTTGTTATGCGCCGCGAGTGACATCATTAAGCTGTACAATAGCGCTACATACGGCCATAATGGGCGGCCAGCAGAAGAAACAAAATTTTGTTGAAATTTATGTCTAAGGATAACACGCAAATGGTTCTCCTGATGAAAAGAGATAAACATAATGACATCAAAGATGTAATCACGTGACATTACATCTTTTGACATTGATTTACTGCACTTACCTTTCAAGTCGGAACAGAATTGTGATAAACACTGACGCTATTGCGGCAAGAAATACAAGACGGTGGTTTCAAATGCGGGCGAGACGGTGCAGAAATCTACCACCTGTTAGAATAGAGTAGAATAGAATAGAATATATTTTATTTGCATGAATATGGGTTACAATAAATAGCTCTTACATTTTTTTCAGATCGCCATAATCTACCGGCAAGGCCGGTGTGCAATGTATTTGCACACCGGCTATTACTATAATCTACTTAATAATAATTAATGATCATATTTTATAAATTTAAGGTCATGAATTATCTTACAATTTAATTAAACTCATAGTCATTAAATATTAAAATTTATCATAATCATTAAATATTAAAGTTAGTGGCATATTTGGCAAACGTCCGTTTTTCTAAGCTTCATGGCATTCTGCCATGTTTTGTTTTATTAGGCAATGTTCTATTTTTCTAAAGGGAACCGAACCACCTGCATCCAACCTTTTATCCGTATTGGTCCGGGCCTCCTTTGAGGAATACACTATCTGCTATTCTGCTAGGCAGTTCGTAAAAAGCGAATGTTTGTCAAACCTATCACTACCATTGTGACTTCTACGTGGTAAAGTTTCGCTATGTCTCGTCGGGTATTTTGTACTATCACCTTTCCTATTCCTACCACAATAGCGTCAATGCGTGTTACTGTCGTATTCCAGTTTGGAAGGTAAGGTAGCTGCTAAACTTATGCTCGTGGCATTGCCATTCAGCCACAAGGATAGCAAAGCACTATTAATTTTTTTAAAGAAAAACAATATTTGACCATTAATTAAATATATGTAGGATAGGAATAATTATTGCAAGCCTACCTAATACTACTTATGAAGGAAATTATTCAGTTAAACACATTTCAATTAACCTAAACAAATATTTGTGTTGTTCCATATTGTTGCTACTCGAATGACTTGAAATAAGTCTGCGTAATACTTTATTTTAATATTAAATATTTGTTTTAACACATTGTTGTGTACAAAATATATTTACCATTTAATAGATGTTGACCGCGGCTATTATTGCGAACTTACACTCTTTAGGAGTTGAATCTTTTACTCGGCTGCGCCACAAGGAGAGCTACGTTTTTGAAGTGTATGTATATTTATTTCCTTAGCACGCTGTGTAGCTTGAACGGCTTGACGAATTTTAGCTTTGTCAAGTGTCAAGTGTCATATATTATACTCCAATACAAACTTGTTATACAAAAAAATTTCAATACAAACAACGTTTGCTGGGTAGCTAATCAATATTATAAATATTCAAATGGTTGATTTTTGGCGCCATGTTAAATTTTAGTTAATATTTTCAAAGAGTTTGTCTGCGTCATAACGCAAATTTTTATGGTTGTACGCCAATTTCAGCTCATTCTATTCAGTGGAATGGTGTAGACCTTATATATCAACAAATAGGCCTTTTTAGGATTCCGTACCTAAAAGGTAAAAACGGGACCCTATTACTAAGTCTCCGCTGTCTGTCTGTCCGTCTATCTATCTGTCCCCAGGCTGTATCTCATAAACCGTGAAATTTTACAAAATATGTATTTCCGTGGCCGCTATAATAATAATAATAATCAATTTATTTCAGATTTACATACATATTGCATTCGTAATCACTTATTACTAGTTAGTTTATGACATTTATATTAAAAATTAACAAATATTATAAAAATGCTGTTATATAAAATTCAATTTGAAATTCGGTAAAAACAAGAAGAAATAAAATAGAATTATTAAATGATGTCAGATTAAAAATTAAAATTAGAATTTAAGATTAATCTATATATATATATATATATATATATATATATATATATATATATATATATATATATATATATATATATATATGTATAAAAATCAATTGCTGTTCGTTAGTCTCGCTAAAACTCGAAAACGGCTGAACCGATTTGGCTAATTTTGGTTTTGAATTAATTGTTGAAGTCCAGGGAAGGTTTAAAAGGTGAAAAAATATAGAAAAAATAAGAGTAGTTAAAAAACAGAACAACTTTTGCCGGGTCAGCTAGTTTATCAATAAAAAAAATTTCAACAGTAAATAATTGTATATATACATGTTTTTTTAAAATATAAATAATAAAAAAATCAGTGGTCACAGCTGCCTAAGAATGTTGTAAAGGACAATCTAGACGTGATGCGATCATATTGTGGATGCTATTGGAATTTTTATATTAAACTAAGTATTTCTTGCAGCTTCTCTCAAATATATGTGGCAATATTTGTGGGATGGTAATTTTTCAACATGGATAATAACGCAACTTTACATATTAGGTGTCCATAGGCGATGTTTTTTTTCCATTAGGGGTTTATCTGGTTGTTTGCTATGTTATCATATAAAAAATACATTGATATGTAACCACCAACCACACAGCCTATAGACGGCTAATGTTTGATTTTCCGTATTGAATTTATTCTGGCAACTAGCTGAGGTAAGCCGAAGTGGGGTTGCAACGCCGTAATTGGCTAACTGAAGGCCACAGTGAAAGATAGTAATGTACAGAGCATCTGATTGGTCGACACTGATTACCCAATCACTACTCATTGGCGCGTGGACATTTACATCGGAACTATAAGTCAGATGTATTGACACAAGTCATTCGCCTATTATTAGGTGTCTATGGGCTGTGTGGTCGGTGTATGTAACCTATACCTACCGACAGTCCCCAGTAATAAGTCAAATTAAGAAAGGATCACAATATATTAAAGAATTATTGTTTCTATTGCTATTGAGCTGTGTATCACTAAAAGCGCCATTACATCTATTATTCGTTTCACAATAATTTGGCATTTGACCCTTATAAGGTATCAATTACGTATAGGAAACAAACTATCAATACAAACTCATTAAGTCAAAAGAAAACACTCATGCAAATGTGTTCTTAAGATGTTTTTATTCTATTATTACATTTCGCAAGTTGGTAATTATATAAAGAAGCGTAATCATGTTATGTAGTATTCATTTATAGTGGTACCAGAACTACCGAGTTTTGATCGGCATTATTTTTAAATCGTGTTTTAGGGTTCTCTGGCTCGAAAGGAAAAAACGGAACCCTTATAGGATCACTTTGTAGTCCGTCCGTCTATTAAGACCCTTTTTCTCAGGAACGCGTGGAGGTATTAAGCCCAAATTATATCAAATACTCAGATTTATTGTCCCTTGGAACTGTGAAAAAAAATCAAACTTCTAAGCCAACGCAATCAAAAGATACAGCTGTTTATGCCACAAATTTTCGCAAATTTCTACAAATTACTTCCCGTGAATTCAGAATTTTGAAATTTGATACGAAGCAACGTCTTATAGCACAAATAAAGGAAAAATTGCGGAAACCGTAAATTTTAAGTTACATCATATAATAAAAATCATCATCATCATCATCATCAAAAATCATCATATCATGTATTCAGTTTTGTACAGAACCTTCGGTGCGCGAGTCCGACTCACACATGGCTGTTTTTTTTAGATTCTAATAAACTACTTGTTAAATATGTATGTATGTATGTATCATAGATTATGATAACTAATATTATAAAGAAGTTTTTAAGTTTATGTGTAGGTCGTAATAATCTGATTTTCAAATTCTTTCAGCAATAGCAAATCACATTGTTTTTGAGTGACATAAGTTAATTTATCTTAATTTTTTCGCGGGATTGGGAATCGCAGATTATACAGCGAAATGGCTAGAATCATATAGCGCTATCTTACAAAATTTTGAAGTAACTGTCGATTATGGTCTCTTGGCAAAGCACAAAAACTCAAAAATTTACGAAAATAAATAGCTATATATGAAAATGCATATTGATTACAAAAACCGAAGTTAAATATCAACGTTCATTCACGTTGACCGCCTCGTTGGTCGAGTGGTTAGCGGCCCTGACTACGCAATCGACGTGGCTTGGGTTCGATCCCCGACGGGGACAAGCATTTGTGTGATGAGCATAAATTTTTGTATTTCCGGGTTTGGGTGTTTATCATATATATTCCAGTATTTATATATGTATTTGTATGTATTAGTATCGTTGACTAACAACCATAACACAAGCAAATAATTTGCTTACTTTGGGGTTTAAAAAAAAATATATCTATCAAGACAAGACATTTTTAGTACGTCTTTTTTGTAACGCCTATATGTTTTAGCCAATATTTATCAAGTTATATGAGATCGCCGACACATTGGTGTAAAATTTCATTATTTTTTGTGCCATGATCGCGTATATGTTTTGGATTCCTTGAAATGTACTTGGGTCACCGGGGCAGAGTAGTTGAATCTGGTCCGTCACAAAATATATTCTACTTTCATTAAATTCAATAATAATAATATATAATAATAATTATTCACGGGTCAAATTACAGTTAAAGATCTAACCACAAAGTAAGCAAATTATTTGCTTGTGTTATGGGTGTTAGTCAACGATACTACTTTTTTTATAGGATAGCAAACAAGCAGATGGGTCTCCTGATGGAAAGAGTCAACCGTCTAATAACCGTCTAATAATAACCGTAAAAAAGTCTAATAACAGCTACCTTACCTTCCAAACCGGAACACGACAGTGACTAGCACTGACGCTATTACGGCAGGAATAGATAAGGCGGTGGTACCAAACCCGGTCGAGCCAATGCAGAACTCTACCACCTAGTAGTTACGATGGTAGTGACGCGCATAGCCACTCAGTCGCCTTTTACGACCTGCCTGGCAGTACGGTAGTTGGCCTATTCTTCAAAGGAGCCCGGGACCAACACGGGGAAATACTACTACTACATGGAAATACACATATCAATACTAGAATATATTTAATAAACACCCAAACCCGGAAATACAAACATTTATGCTCATCATACAAATGCTTATCCACGTAGGGGATCGAACCCGAGTTCCGTCGATAACGTAGACAGACGAACAAATGAGATTAATTATTGAAGAGTGTATTATTGTTGAGTGATTATAATTGTTAGTCCGGACGTATAGGCGAGTGTGGAAAGGAAAACAATCGCCTATACATACCAAAAATATTAATAGTGCGTTGCTATCCTTGTAGCAGGATCTTAACGCCACATGTGTAATTTACCGGCTACCTTACCTTCCAAACCGGAATATGACAGTAAGGCTAATAGGTGGTAGAGTTCTCCATTGCCTCGCACAGGTCTGGTACTTAACGCCTTACCTATTCCTGCCGCCATAGCGTCAGTGCTTGTCATTGCCGTGTTCCGGTTTGAAGGGTAAGGTAGCCGGTAAACTTATGCATGTGGCATTAGACCTCTATTAACATCTTTGGTGTCTATAGGCGATGGTTGACTCTTTTCATCAAGAGACCCATCTGCTTGTTTGCTATCTTACATTTATTTACGTTATAAAACTGACTATGTTAAAAGTGATACCAATTCGGGCTATATCTCAATGTAATAACAGCTTACTCGCTAATGCGTTATGGTTAAGATATTTGGACAGGTTTTAGAGTCATCTGTTCATTGATAGATTTTCATTAACTCCACTTTCACTTCATTCGCGTCGTAGTCCATTTTATAATAGACCATAGTTTTATTGTACATACAAGATAACTTTTCACCGGATACGTATGGACTGTTACTGATTTCTATATAATGGGTGTATTGACTGCTGTTTGTTTGTTATCACCATATATATGATGTACTTTGTGTTTTTTTATATCATACTAGCAGTCACCCGCGACTTTGTTCTGTTAGGTTGTACCTTTTAGCACTTATAAAGTACTAGCTGCAGCGTGCAGCCTGCTGCATTATAAAAGTTTTTGGTGAATCCCGCGGGATCACCTAGTTTTTCCGGGATAAAATGTAGCCTATGTGCTATTCCAAGTCATCATCTACCTATGTGCCAAATTTCATTCGTATCTGTTCAGTAGTTTTTGCGTGATTGAGTAACAAACATCCATCCAAACATCCATCCACACATCCAAACTTTCGCATTTATAATATTAATAATATAATAATATAGATTATGTAAAACGTCCAAATTTTGGTAAATAATCTTCGTTATATATTATATATATTGTATTCTAGACAATATTATAATCAGATAATAACAATAATGTAATTATTGTAAATATAATGTAACTATTGAAATTTCATGCGTAAAAGATAAATATTTTATAATTTCAAAATTACCAACTTGTAAACATGTTTGTCATTGTAGAGTCCTGAAGACGTCAACAAAGTTGACGAAATATTGGTGATAAAATAAAAAAGTTTCACATAAGCTATTTGTCCATCTTTCCCTTTAAAAAGAATTAATTGACTTGAAAAAAGTACTATTAGACAAAATGTTTATATTGCTTTTCTACACAATTTTTTGTAACTAATTGGACTTAGAACACGATATTTTTAAAAATTTTGAAAAATGTCGAGCTTTACAAGTAAGATCCATATTTTAGTAAGTTCTATATGTAGGTACACGCTATTTTTTTTTTTAAATCAAAGTAGAACGCGTTAGTTTAAAAGTTCATAGAATACAATATTATTTTAAACTTGGATCACATTTCACGATGCCCTGATGAAAGGCGGTATTGACCCGGAATATATTAAGCTAGATTCCTTGCTGTAGGCCAGCCGCGTCCGAATTTGAGCAGCAGTTAGACTAGCATGTAACAGAACGAAATCAGGAAAACGGCGAGTATTTGTAATAATGCTGACTTACAAACTTACATGTAGATCAGCATTATAGTATGGAAATTAGGGATGTAACAGTTCGCATGTCTAAAAATCCGAGTTCCGAGAAAAGACATGGGATTTTATCCCGAAAATCCCACGAGAACGGGAACTATGCGGGTAAAATCCCGGTGTTATTTTAGATTTTTTTCCACGCGGGCGGAGTAGCAGGCACAGCTAGTATAATGTAAGTTAGAAAGATAACAAATCATTAGGACAACAAAATAATAATAATAATTAACAAATATTCACGGGACAAATTACACTTACTGATCTAACCCAACAGTAAGCAAATTATTTGTATGTGTCATGGGTATTAATCAACGATACTAATACATAGAAATACATATATAAATACTAGAATATATTTTATACCCAATTTATACCCAAACCCGGAAATACAAACATTTATATGCTCACATATAAACCTTTCTCTTGAATCAATCTATCTCTTAAAAAATACCGCATCGAAATCCGTTGCGTAGTGTTAAAGATCTAAGCATAGATAGGGATTAGGGACAGACAGCGGAAAGCTACTTTTTATAGTATTAAAATACTTTCATAGTAGTAAAATACGAAAACTCGACTAACTGTTACGAGGAACAGATTGACAAACATCTTACCTAACTAATGTCATTTCAAAATAAATTATAAGTTCAAATTTATAATGTATTTACAATTTATATGCATAGTAGTGATAAAATTACAAAAATGTAGGACATTTTATACTATTAAACGGACCATTCTTGTTCTTGTCCAGTTCGAGTTTATTTTCTACTAGCTGTTGCCCACGACTTCGTCCGCGCGGACTTAGTTTACTCCGCACAGCTCCTCCCCCGTAGGTGACAGCGTGATAATATGTAGCCTATATTTTGACCCGACCTACTAGTAATATTCATGCAAAATTTGAAGTAAATCCAAGCAGTACTTTTTGAGTTTACCCTGGACCTACATACAGACAAATAGACAAACAGACAAACAGACAAACAGACAAAAAGACAAACAGACAAACAGACAAACAGACAAACAGGCAAACAGGCAAACAGGCAAACAGGCAAACAGGCAAACAGACGAACAGACGAACAGACGAACAGACAAACAGACAAACAGACAAAAAGACAAACAGACAAACAGACAAACAGACAAACAGACAAACAGACAAAAATTCTAAAAACTATATTTTTGGCTTCGATATTGATTGTATATCACGCCCCAAGTATTCTTTTAAAAAAATATTCAATGTACAGTTTTGACTTTCCTACGATTTTATTATATGTATAGATTACGGAAGAGTTTAATCAATAACCTCAGCATGTTTGGATAATGTATATTACAACTTTGCTTTTCACATACTTATTTAATTTATAACTACATATTTTTAACTGTAATTATTAATTTTGTTCTCACTCTGGTTCTCACACCACCGCCTTAACAATTCCTGCCGCAATAGCGTCGGTGCTTGTCACTGTCGTGTTCCTGTTTGGGGGTAAGTAGCCAGTAAACTTATGCATGTGGTCTTAGATCTCGCCAAAAGATAGCAACGCATTAACATCTTTGGTGTCTATAGACGATGGCTGACTCTTTCCATCAGGATACCCATCTGCTTGTTTACTAACTTATCATTTAAAAAAACTATACAATTAAATTAATCTCTGACATTTGAACAATCAATATATTACATATAGGTATACATAGTGATCCTGAACACTTAGTTTTTTAACTAAATGATTAACGTATTATTCTAAGGTAAAGGTAAGAACTTTGATATTTTATCCCAGTATCACATTTCAATTTGCAGCAATTTTAGCAATAGTAAATTAGCTATCTTAGTGACATTTTATTATAGTTAAGAACAATAAATATTATATTTTTATTTGTACTTATGTGGATAAAAATAACTCCTGGCAATATTATATATTCTATTCTATCAATATTAAACAACTATCGACCATTCGTTAATGAAATGTTTATTGAAAAAAAAATTCTATTTGATGATGCAGTAAAATGTGTATCAGTTGGCTAAATTTAATAAATAAATAAACATATAGTGTGTAAATTGTGAAGCAGTAAAGTGCCTAAATAAAAAATACACTATGGAATTTCCTCAAGAGCTGACGATGAAGACTAATAGTTTTACCACGGTTTTATTTTTACACATTTCTGACCATTTCAATAAAAGCGACATCTGTTAGCGAATATATTCATATAAAAACATCTTAATCTTCGTATCAATACCGTGAGCTTCATTTATCAATATAGGTCAGGGTAAAGTAATCCTCAATGCTATAATAGTACATAAAATTAGAAAAAGCAGATCGGAAGTACTTAATTCAATAAAACTTTTTACAACTTATTTTGACGCATCAACAGTTTTTTGAAACTACTACCGGATCGGTTCAAGTTTAAATCCTGCTATAACGACTATTTGATAAAAATAAATTCGATCCCCGACGGGGACAAGCATTTGTGTGATGAGCATAAATGTTTGTATTTCCGGGTTTGGGTGTTTATTATGTATGTAAAAGTATTTATATATGTATTTATATGTATTAGTATCGTTGGCTAACACCCATAACACAAGCAAATAATTTGCTTACTTTGGAGTTAGATCAATAAGTGTAATTTGTCCCGTGAATATATTTTATTTATTTATTTATTATTGTATCATAATAAATACAAGTTTCAACGCATTTCAAACGGCCTTCAGTCTTCAGGCAGTATACAAATACATATAAGTACCGGACAATACTCGGCCTCCTAGATACTTTTCGATAAATCGAAATCATAACATTGTTTTAACTATTTTTGGAAAGGTTTAGGTATTAAAATATGGTCGGATGCTATCTGGAGGTAGTCTTTGGTGGTCTGGAAGACCTTCAAACCTGGCGTGTTTGCTTGAAGTGAGTATTTATTACTGCAGGTGCAGAAAGATAAGCAAGTCTGCCTGGACCGTGACATATGGCAGTCAATTATGTCTGCCTAACTCGCAAGGGATTTGGCGTGAAGATATGTTAATGTTGTTGTTGGTTACAGTATTATACATCGGGTTTAAAGTTTTAAGAAAATAATTGTTTAATTTGACCTAAAACAATAAATATTCGTCGATACTCTTACTCGTGGACAAGAACAATATTTTCTTACTATAGACTCGTAGTAAGTAATTTAGTTTCTTATAACAATTATTCGCATTAATATTCAATTTTAACTACATGGAAGTGAACGTATGGGAAATATGTATGCATTGTTTAATATTTCACACGGATTTAATAAATCAATATCCTTTATGTGAACCAAAGGCTTATACAATAGCTATTCAAATTTAAATTGGAACTTATGAAATTTGAATGGTATAAATTTAATTTTAACCGTTATTAATAGTATTATGTAGACGAAATAATGTACATCATAAAATAGTGGTCTCATTTAAACTTTATGTTCTCAGGTATATTTAATTCTTTATGTTGTCAGTTTGGTGAACTTTTTTTTGTATATCATAAGATAGCAAACAAATAGATAGCTCTCATGATGGAAAGAGAAACCATCGCCAGACTTCACAGATGTTAATGATGCTTTGCCATCCGTGTGGTAGGATGACTATGCCACATGCGTAAGTCTTCTGCTACCGCAATGTCTCACGCACTTCAAAAGAAAACACTTGTTTTGACGCATTTAATATATTGAAAAGATAATTCTTTCTTATCTCGACATAAATATTATAAAAAACTTGAGAGGTGTCAAGGAACACCCGGATGGAACGAAGTTCCTTTCGATGCAAAAAACCTGTATACTCTCAACAAAAGTAATCGTCGCGACACCACACTGTTCAATGCGAAATAGAAATGAAAATATCTGGCTTGCTTTCTATAAGAGAGAGAGAGAGAGAGAGAGAGAAACATGCGCACGCCGCACAGCTTACAATAGCTTACTATAGCAAAAGTGTCGTGACAACTTTTCGTAAGAATTTTTACCGTCTAGCCTCCTTTCACAACGCGCAATAAGGAACATCGTTCCAATAGTAGTACTTGAAAATCATACTACTTGTTACCATATATTTTGCAAAATACTTTGACATTGACATTTATTATATTTTTTCGAAAAACAAACATAACTTTACAAAAAATAAACGAAGCTTGGCAAAGTATTTAAAATTAAACCATGTACCAAGAGCGGATCCAGCCTTCGGGTCACGGAGGGACACATTTGAGGTTACGTCAAGATATGCTCCAATCCTTTTTTGCTTGCAATAATAAATCTATACCTAGACCTCTGCCTTGGTGATGTCATGACCCCATGCCATCCTTAGAACTGTTTAATATTAGATAATAATAATATAATAACAATGCTGGACGCTGTTTCACAACACATCATATGAAGAAGCTTATGCAATTTCAATAACTGGACAACAATCTTCATCAATAATATTTATCTTAATAAAATTATGTCATAGAAAACATCAAAATCAATAAATCTTAATCAAATAAAAGCATGCGTAATTGATGTAACAATAAAATTGAATCTAACGAGTATGCTCCGCAACACTCATAAATTTTAATCAAACTTGTGTACGGGTCACTCTCCTTTAAATTGGCCTGCTCCGATTTAATTTGACTTCATTTATTTTAGTTCCTAGCTTATGTGTTTCATCATCGTTTCCCAATCCTTTTGTTATATCTTGTGTGGTCAAAATCTATCAAGCAGATGTCGTAAATTCCTTCTAATGATGTTATAGACTAAAACTACGGCTTATAAATTCAATTAAAGAGCAGTTGTTTATTTGACTTTTATTCTTTTGGAACTATTTAATTTAAATAATGTGTCTCAGGAATTTTTTTTTTGTTGGACTCATTATAAAGGTAAGTATACGTAGATTTAATTAGCGTTACATTAAAACTCTCTTAAGATGCAACACACCTACGAAGAAGATCGACTCTGGTCATGAATTTGGAAATTTAATCAAGTATTTGCCCGGTAACCAGATTTAACAATGCATCATAACCATCTAGGTGTCCAAAGAATGAATAATGTAGAAGGAGAAGGAATATGAATGAATACACACCTACCTTAATCTTATTGAAATCCCAGAATGAAATAAAGAATCCTTATTTATTTTTCCTGAGACTAATTTGGGCCATTGTTTTTATTAATAAATAACTAAATAAATGTCACTAGGTAAATAAATTACACGAATTGATCTAATCCCAAAGTAAGCAATTTATTTGCTTGCAGTATGGGTGTCAGTTAAAGATATTAATACATAGAGATACATATATTTAAATATCCAAATATATTTAAATATATGAACCCGCCCTTTGTACTGTCTCTTTTTGTTATTTCCTTTATGTATTAATTTTGAGTGTACAAACAAGTGTTGAATAAATTCACATTGTAACAAATTAAGTTTTAAAATTAACATAAAAACTAGAATTCAAAATTAATTCTGAAATACGTGCTATGAAATTGATTGCGAATAGTGAAGGAACCATAAATAAAATGAAAATTATAAAGTTTCGGAAAGCCGATGACTTTTATGAATTTTGTTCAACATCTCTCGACACTCTTTGGCTTTTTCGAAACACGTGCCGATTAAAGTTTATTGCGCTAACATGGCAGTAAAGCGGAAATGGGGTGACTGTTAAATATAATGAGAAATAAAAACTTAATAAATGTTACTAAATAGGTTTCAGTGATGCAATGTGGCCCAATATAACTTTGAATGATTGTTGCTTTTTTCATGTAATTAAGAATTGGGTTTAAAGGCACTTACTTTAATCTTATGACTTAGTTTCAATATGTTGAAGAATATTCTAATTTTAACATTGTAACAAATAAAATTTTAAAATGAACGTTCACCTATAAACTAGAACTTAATTGTTATACTAGTTAAGTTTACATTTTTGTTTTAATCAAATGAAAGTGATTAATTTAAAGTTAATATCTGTGTATTAATAGATTCAATGGGATTTATATATTGATTTTCATCATCATGATAAACGATCTCATTTTGAGCTCATTTATCATAATCTTAAGATATATAAAAATACGCATTGATGTTACACCAAAGATAGTCAGTCAGTAATAGTTATCCACAGGGACAGAAATAAAATATGAAATACATTAATATATTTTATATTTTATTATAATTCAGGATCAAAAATTAAAACATCTATGTGCACCACATGAAAACCTCTCCGTGTAAGAAATCTAACCAAAACAGTATCTTCACGCTTGTATCCCCGAAGAGGTAGGCAGAGGTACAACAAGGTAACCCACGATTAGCCGTAGATACTTACGGCCGGTTTCCGAAACACAAATTAATGGTAACAAATAATTAATCTGAGTTTAACAGATCATTTACTTATAAAAAATATGTTAAACACAAATTAATTGATTAACAGATCATTTACTTGTAAAAAATATGTTAAACACAAATTAATTGCTTCTTAAAATTAATTTACGTTTCGGAAACCGAAAGCCTATCACAAACCGAGCACTTATCCCATCCCGGGCAACGTTTTTTTCATTAGAAAACTGAAAAAACACCTTTTTGAATCCAGGATTCGAGCCAAGACCTCATGTGGCCAATACCGACACTGGACCACTAGACCACAAGGCGATTGAGATCTAATCAAACGTCGTCCTAGTTTACGCTGTTAGGCGAGAAGATACACTAATCAATCGACCAATGAGACGGTTAAACAATGATATTTTATTGTTTAACCGTCCGAGTGAACCGAAATGTGCCCATTTTATGCGTATTATGTGAGAAATGTGAGAACCTACAGTTGTTATCTTCGAATAAAGTTTATTCTGACTCGGCCACGAAATAATGTAGTTAAACGAGGTATACTATTATTTTGAACTAATCCTAGCCGATTTCAAGAAATTCGATCCTAATTCATCTAAGATCCGTTTTATTTCGACATGAATTAAAGCAGTTGGTCCAAGTTACCGTTACTGAGAGACGTTTTGTGCTCAGCTAGAGTTTAATTTTAGTGGGCTAGAATCCCGCTCTAAGTGTGTCTTCTGTGTGACCAAACCTTGGCTTAAGACAGTATTTTGAGGATAAGTGGGAGCGTATGTGACATCAGGTTTACCTTACCCTCCAAACCAGATAACGACAGTGACATGTACTGACGCTATTACGGTAGGAATATATTTGTACCACCAAACCCGGGTGAGAGAATGCAAAACTCTACCATGATGGTCCTAACTCACACAGCTAACGTTCACCTCTTACAAACTGCCTGAAGGAACGTCAGATGGTCTTTTCTGCTAAGGAAGCCGGAGTTAAGAGCGTGTACCTACTCGATTTGCAATGAAAACTTTGTTTTCAAGTTTTTTCAAAAGCAATATCGTAATAATGTGAGATGATTATTCAAAGAATATATTACAGTTTTTGCAAGATCAAGACTTACTTGATTTAGTGCACTACAGATAAAAAACCTTTGATAACATTTGATAACGGTTTTTTAAAACGAAGACAATCCCTGCATGCACAAATAGGCGTCAGAGTTATCTTTTTGGACGAATAAAAACATTGTAATGTGCCATAATATTTTATTTAATGCATTTTTCCAACAGGATATGTGGTCTTAAAGTGCAACACAGAGCCAAAATGACGAAAATGTTGTTATTAGATATAAAAAAATAATATTAAAAAATTACAAAATCAGTTCACTTTAACATTTTTTTTCACCGGTAAGTATTTCAATAGAAACCTAAAGTATTTTATGTGAATTAAGGTAATGTTCAATATGCTGTTTTTTTTCAGTCCGCTATATGAATTCATTTATGTCGAAGAATTATTTTAAAAACAATATAAATCCTCGCGCGCAGTCGTTAGTCGATCAAATTTTGATCCGGCGGTAAATCGAAAAATCAAAACTTAATCTTGCAAAAACTGTAATATTCTTCGAATAATCTGCTTAAATTATGACGACATTGCTTTAGAAAAACCTTGAAAACATGAAGTTTCGTTACGAATCGAATATGCGCCCTTAACTACATTATTCCTGATAATATAGACAATAAGCTGTATTTCATACTTTTTTTCGCAGTACAGGACCTGCGCAAGGTATGTCGTGGGAATTGCCCAGCTTAAAATGAAACTTTAACCCCAAATATTTTACATAATATTCTTTACTTTCTAGGCGGTAGCATTTAGACTTTAGTTCGTGATCTCACGTAATTGCACGTGAGTACTATCTTAGCGAGATGCCTTTTGTACTGAACAATGGAGATGTGCCGTTTGAAAAGAACATTTTGTAATATTTCAACAACATTTATAGTGCTTTTAAAACAGGTTAGTTATAGCACCACGCCGGTTTCTTTAGGTGGTATGCCGAGTGAACCGAACATTTATTGATTTTCCAATTGATTGAACGGTTTGTCAGTTGGAGAGATGAGTGGTGATTATAGTATGATAAGTGATTATTGCCACCAATTTCTAACGAGAGCCGGAAGTGGTCATCCGAGGCATGATAATACACCACCCGCCAGACTCCGAGTTGCTACTGAGATTTTCGAGAAAAATCTCGAAACAATATCAATAAAACTTATACCAGACTCGGGAACCGAACATTGGACTTCATTAATTTTACTATTAACTAATCTCATCTGAGCCGTTAACTCCTATACCAGGAGGATATAAAAAGTTACAATAAAATATCTTATTGACAAATTAAGTATCAATAATATTTATGTACTAGCTTTGCCCGCGACTTCGTCCGTATTTTGTTATTTTGGTGTACATATGTATTTTGTATACATCCATATGCATTTAGTAAAAAGCGGTTATTTTAATATTACAAAGAGACACTCCAATTTTATTTATTTGTATAGATATGTACAGTCTGCAAACTGCAAATACGCAAAGACAATAACCTAAAGAATTATTGTCTTTGCATGTTTAGTTAATGTTTAAACAATTTATACCCTAAAATCCCAGATGATGTTCTAATAGATGAAACCAGTTGGCTTTAAAATAAATGAATTATAATTTTTACACTTTCAATCCTAGGCACTTGGTGATTATTTTATTGTTATTAGTTGAAACTAGTTTATGATGTACTTGTACTTGAATTTCACTATAAAAATAGTCAAAAAAAAATAACTTAATCGACTGGAGAATCTTCAAGATGTAATATTCCTTACTCACCATTACTTTACTTCACCTTATTACCATTCTTTCTCGTGTTGGCCCCGGCCTCCTTTGAAGAATAGGCCAACTGCCATTCTGCTAGACAGGTCGTAAAAGGCGACCGATTGGCTGTGCGAGTCATTACCATCGTGGCTACTAGGTGGTAGAATTCTGCATTGTCTCGCCTAAGTCTGGTACCACCGCGTCACCTATTCCTGCCACAATAGCGTCAGTGGCAGCCACTGTCGTATTCCGGTTCGGAGGGTAAGGTAGCCGGTAAACTTATGCATGTGGAATTAGACCTCACCACAAGATAGTAACGCACCATTAACATCTTTGGTTTCCATAGGCGATGGTTGACTCTTCCCATTAGGAGACTCATCTGCTGGTTTGCTATCTTATCACATAAAAAAACTTAATATTACATCCTGAAGGTAAAGAATATTACGTTTTGAATATGCTTTAAAAATCAAAACCGTTAACTTTAAACTAGTTTCAACTAATGAATAAGTTATAGTTGTGAAATAGAAGAAGTGTTTAACAAAATCAGTACTTGTGTTATCTCGGGCTTTTAAAGAATAGACTGTCTCCTATTAACCAGGCAGCTCGTAGGCGAAGGCTTTGTGTATCACTGCGTCCGTTACTATTATGTAGTAGATTGTCATAGTCGCCTAGCGGTATCAGCTTCGTAGGCGTTTGAGATCCTTGAATCAAATGAATATATTTTCTGGTTCTGAATATATTTTTCGTTTTTAGGGATCTGTACCTAAAAGGTAAAAACGGGACCCTATTACTAAGCCTCCGCTGTCTGTCTGTCCGTCTGTCTTCGGTCACCAGGCTGTAATCTCATAAACTAAAAAAAGCTAGAAAGCTGAAATTTTCACAAATTATGTATTTCCGTTGCGTCTATAACAACAAATACTAATAATAAAAAATGAAAATATTAAAGGGGATATCTTATTATAATACATACTCAAAGAGGGTTCCCATACAATAAACGTGTTTTTTTCGTTTTTTTGTTTTGCTCAATATTAATAACGGTAACAGATAGACGCTTAAAAATTTTACAGAATATTTAGTTGTATATTACCTTTCAAAATAAATAATTAAATTAATGGGGCTCCAATACAACAAACGTAATTAGAATGCAATTTTTTAATCGACCTTAATAAACAGGTATAAACTTGAATAGGGATGGTACGGAACCCTTCGTGCGCGATGCCGACTCGCACTTGGCTGGGTTTTTTTTCTAAAATAGAGCTTGTCCGATTTGACGACAGATTTTCCAGCGACTGTCATATCACGGAAATCGCTGAAATAGTTTCACGGGATTAATTTGTATGAAATTTGTAATACAGGTAACATATTATATAAAATACTAGCTGTTGCCAGCGACTTCGTCCGCGCCGTCCGACTTCGTTTACTCCGCACAGCACCTCCCCCATAAGTGATACTGTGATAATATGTAGCCTATATGTTGACCCGACCTGTCAGTAATATTCATGCAAAATTTGAAGTAAATTCATGCAGTACTTTTTGAGTTTACCCCGGACATACATACAGACAAACAGACAAAAAATCCTAAAAACTATATTTATGGCTTCGATATCGATTGTAGATCGCCCCCAAGTATTCTTTTAAAAATATATTCAATTTACAGTTTTGACTTTCCTACGATTTTATTATATTATAGATAAATACTTGTATTAATATTTAATATACATCGTCTGTCCATATATTCAACCTATACAATTAAATAAAATTGAAGTGTCTGTTTGTAATATTAAAATAACCGCTTTTACTAAATGCTTATGGATTTGTACACGTTACATATACCAAAATACAATTTTTTACAATTTTTGCCTGTCTGTCTGTTTGCTCAGGCTAAAGTCTGAAACGGCTGGACTGATTTTGACGGGACTTTCACTGGCAGATAGCTAATGTAATAAGGAGTTGGTTTTAATAAATAAAAAGTGAAGTAAAACAGTACAAGTGCTTTTAATACAATATAAATCCAATAATAAAGAATGGTTGTACCGCAAGTCGGCTCAGACCGCTAGTCGCCGGGTAAGGAACTCGTGGCCTGGCCGTTACAGTGCATTGTGTGCGTCACGCTCGACGGCGTTTCCCGTGTGAGTGCCGGTTCTCTTCCCCGGCTGAGTATCACATTGAACGGAAGTTGCATTATTTTTTATGTAACTAACACAAACAGTGTAATAAATATGCTCGACAGATTTATGCCAGTTAAGATTATTTTTGTTGGAGTGGAAAAAAAGCCGTAAAACGATTAGTAAATAATAATTTTAGATGAATATTATTATGTTGGTTGTCTTGTACCTAGTTGTGGTAATTTTAATCACACTCAATTTTACTATGAATACCGAAGGTAGTTAAATACTCAAATTTATTACGGTTACCGAAGGTAGCAAGACACTCGGTTTCATTACGATAGCCGAAGATAGTGAAGACAGATCAATTGAACTACGATTACTGAAGTGAAGTTGGGTGCAGCTTACACTCAATTTTACGACTTTTTTTTATAAATTCTTGTGAGCATCGACCACATTGAGGCGAGCCGCAACGTGTCGGGCCTCATCACAAAATCCACCTAGTACGTTCGAGTACTTTCTACTACGGCGAGTCGCATTGGCATTTCGGGGTGGATTTTAGCTCAGCGGATTTCGGTGTCATATGCAATCTGTCGCGCCCTGCCATCAGCGTGCGATGGCTAGTGGAATTGTGCGTACGTGTTTCTCAGTGTTTCGCATATATAAATCGCTTAATTATGCATAAAAAATGATTAATAATTTTTGTTAAAAAAAAACGATTAATAATTTTTGTTTAAAAAAAACGATTAATATTTTTTTAAAGGCTACAAAAAGCTATATGATATGCAAGGTCTACGTAATGATGATTAATAAAGGAAATTTGGATGCGCGCTCCGTTGCGATGCGGCCCACTCCGCCCCGCTACGGTCCATCCTATTAATGCGCTATGGTCATTTTTCGTTGCGGTGCGTCCTGCACGAACCGTCTCTCTTCACGATCCTTTATTAAAGTACTCGTATTACTAAAACGGAATCATTTTCAAATATATTTAGGTTTGGGCAAAAAGTGCTTAATTGATTTGTCATTCCAATATATAGATACCTATCCTAATGAAAAAAGAAAATCATTGCCAAAGATTGTGGCAAAAATGTAACATACAAGCCTACATTTATTGCTTACCTCACCCTCCAAATTTTATTGATTATTATTAATTACTAGGTGCGCCCGCGACTTCGTCCGCGTGGAAAAATTTCAAAAAAAGTAGCCTAAATTACTCCCTGTCACATCAGCTATCTGTCAGTGAAAGTCTCGTCAAAATCGGTCCAGCCGTTCCAGAGATTAGCCGGAACAACCACAAATACAGACAAAAATTGTAAAAAATGTTATTTTGGTGTATGTACCTTTTATACATCCATATGCATTTAGTGAAAAGCGGTTATTTTAATATTAAAAACAGACACTCCAATTTTATTTATTTGTATAGATTTTGGTATATGTACCGTATATAAATCCATACGCATTTAGTAAAAAGCGGTTATTTTAATATTACAAACAGTCACTCCAATTTTATTTATTTGTATAGATTACAACCTAGTAATGTTTCGTGCTAGATGCAAAAATAACTAACTAAAGGCTGAAAAATAGGTTTAATGAAATATACAGTAAGTTTATAGGTGGGTATATAATTTACTAGAAGGTAGAGTTGTGCATTGTCTCGTTAGGGTCTGGTAACACCGTGTCACCTATTCCTGTCGTAATACGTCAGTGCTTGTCACTGTCGTGTTCCGGTTTGAAGGGTAAGGTAGCTGATAAACTTATGCATGTGGCGTTAAGAACCCGCCACAAGGAAAGCAACGCACCATTAACATCTTTAGTGTCTACAGGCGATATTTTTATTATTCCATCACGAGTGCCATCAAGGAAATGGCTATCTTATAATATAAACGAAACTTAAAAACCCTTAACTGTTTTCGTTAATATTAAGTGAGGTATGTATCTAAGTACCGTTTTCGCCAACGCTTGTTTTAAATCTTAAACGTGCATTGAGGAAATGATGGAGCGTGGAAAAATGTTGATTACTTCTGATTGTCATTGTAGCAAAAATATTGTGTCAAAAGTCGTGACTAAGCAAAACGTTTAAGTGGTTATGTGATCGACCCTGCGGCCACATACTAAGCAAATTCTCAAGTTCTTATGTGAAATGACATCATCAAAACTTGAAGTAACTTAGATGACATCAAGTTTCGGTTTATTACACATCAAATAAAATACACTGCAGGGGATTATAAACTTTCTGTCTATGGCTGTATAAACGTAAATTATATGAGTTTTTTAGCGAAATAATTCGCAGCTCACTGTAACAAGTTATACCTTGCTAAATCTTGTTTTAAAAATACGATTAGGTACCATACTGTTTTCCTTATCGTTATTTCCAGTACGATCTGAAATAGTATTTTTTTTTTAATTCGTCAAAAATATAATATAGGTACCTACGTAAAATTGTAAATTTAAAGAGATTCGTATTTAACTACTTTATTAACTGTGTTATTTACCAAGAGAGACTTCCCTATTTATTTTGATTTCATTGTCATTTATTACGGAAAATTTATCTAAGAAGGTACCTATATTAATATTATAAATGAGAATATGTGGATGTTTGGATGGATGGATAGAAACATTCATCTAGAGGATCAACAACTTTTAAGAATTGATTCTTTTTAATCCATACTAATACATATTATATATTATACATAATATTATAAATGCGAAAATCTGTCTGTCTGTTACGCTTTCACGGCTACAGATATATATATATATATATATACATATATCACCTTTTAAGCATCTTCATAATATACTCTTGGGATGGTAGGTAGTATTCTATAGTGTGTAAAAAAATCCTGTACAAAGTAGGTATACCTACGATAGCTTAAAACAATCATATCTGTGTCATTATTTTATGGATATTGATAGATACATTTTCAAAATATTTGCTTGATTTAAAGGGAAGTTCCTCAATTTTACTACCAAAATAAGGCACTTTAAAATACGATATTCTTTTATTTTAATAAAAAGAATTATTTTATTATTTTTTTGGTCATAATTGTGTCTCAAAGAATATGGGTTTGTTAAATGTCGGTGTTACAAAGAAGTATTATATGGATAGTATGATAAAATACATTAAATTTATTAAAAGTGTTTCACTTATCAGTTTGAACGAGATTTGCGTCCCCTTGACCCGCTCGTGGCATTTAATGTTTCGTAACATCGCACTTCGCGACTTACACTTAATAACATTACAACATGGACAAACATTATTTAATAACGTAAATAAGGTAATTACTATCTTTCAGTATTTAGTATCGCCGATTACAAGCAGTGGAGTAACGAGAGAGTGACATACCCATTCGAGGGTAATACCCGTGACGGACCATCGAAAACTATTTTAAAACTTTTTTATAAAAAACATAAAATACTCCCCAGAAAGAACGATTTATTAGGAAGAATGATTAGATACATAGATTAACACATGAGAAAATACGGATTTGAACCATGGACGCTTTTAAGTACCTACTGTGCCACCGACGCTTCTTCAACGCGTCCTACCACCACACACAGCATGTACGGGTGACGTCATATCCATCGCACCGGGTGACATCATAATGACCGCATCCTGAACTCCAAATAACGCTGTCATTATGTTATTTTAAGGCGAATTCAGACAATATTTTTTAACGTAGAACTTATTTAGAATAAATTTGAATTGAAACACGTTGAATCGAAAAAGCGTCATTAAAAAGTCAGTTTAATAATTTAACCTTCAATTTATTTAAATAACGATAAGCAAAGAACAACATTTATATATCTCGAGAGTACATAACCAAGTTGGTCGGTAATTGTCCGAGGGTGGAGTCAGGGTCTCCGAAATCGGCGTGTTTTTGTGAAGAAAGTAATGTAAAGGGATTACACGCTATTCCGGCTGAATCAGTCTATCTGAATCCTGGACCGCGACTTACGATACTCAGGTCTATTTGCCAACCTCCTAAGGGTTTTGACGTGAAAATATGTACTTATTCCTAAATATTACGATTTTTTGAAGAAAAACAAAGCTTCCTTAAAAATATATATTCATTACTTGTAAATTAACATTTATGTATTTGTTTACGAATTCAATGCAATGTGATTAAAAAATTATCATAATTTAAGTTAATAAATTACAAAATACAAGTATTGGATAGTACTATAATTAAGTTAAAAACAACAATGATGAATTAGCTAATTACAAATTCAAATTAGTAAATTATTTTGGTAAATAATAATTAATGAAATTTATGGGCTTTCTTATAAATCTCATTGTTTATTTATATTTAAACTCTAATCTGATTGGCGCTTAATGGTAACCGCATAAAGGCTTAGTGGGTTATAAAAGAAAATTAAAACTAATTATGTGACAGTTATGATTTTTAGGGTTCCGTACCCAAAAGGTAAAAACGGCACCCTATTAACAAGCCTCCGCTGCCTATCTGTCTGTCTGTCACAGTCCGTATCTCATAAACCATGATAATTAGAATGCTGAAATTTTCACAAATTATGTATTTTCGTTGCCGCTATAAGAACAGATACTAAAAATAAAAAATGATAGTATTAAGCCCCATACAATAATAATACCGAACAAATACCTAAACAATACGAAAAAATACCGGTTTTTTCGTATTTTTTTTGCTCAATTTTATAACGGTAACAGGTAGACGCTTAAAATTTTCACAGAATATTTAGTACTTAACCTTTCAAAATAGATAATTAAATAAAAATAAAGTAAATATTAAAGTAAGTATTCCATACAACAAACGTAATTTTTAAACAATTTTTCACTTGATTTTAATAAACAGATAGAAACTTAAATAGGGATGGTACGGAACCTTTCGTGCGTCAGTCCGACTCGCACTTGGCCGGTTTTTTATTAACGTTTGTTGATTGTGTTTGTACTGAATAAACCTTAGTTTCTTTCAATTTTTATAATTACGAAAGCGTCATCTACTGGATAATTTGTTAGATGCAAATTATGTAGTCTAGGTTCAATTCCCAATCCGAAGATAAGTGTTATTGCATTATCTCTATGTTTTTAAAGAGTCAATTATCGCCTATAGACACCAAAGATGTTAATGATGCGTTGCTATCTTATGGCGAGGTCTAATGCCACATGCATAAGTTTACCGGCTACTTTACCCTCCAAACCGGAACACGACAGTTACAAGCACTGACGCTATTGCAGCAGGAATAGGTAAGGTGGTGGTACCAGACCCGGGCGAGACAATGCAGAACTCCACCACTTAGTAGCCACGATGTGACTCGCATAGACAATCGGTCGACCAACACGGGGAAATATTTAGAAAAATATCAGTTTGGCTTGGAGACTTGCATCGTATTAGCACCCACGTACTACGGTAAAGTTGTTGGTCACGGTAATCATAAGGAGTTCCGCAACGTCTCACCCAGCAAGAATAGGCACCAAGTCATCGCTTTACTCACCACAATGTCAATGCTTGTCACTATCATATACCGGTTTGGAGTTAAAGGAGTCAATGATAGCAATGCACCAATATTATATTTGTTACACTAGTGAATCGTTGTGAATCTAAGCATATGTCGAGATTCGGTTCGGTTTTATGACGTTTTTAACATCTGAAATTTTAGTGCTGACACATGTTTTTATTTCCAAATTTTTATGGACATTTCCATTTAGAAATTAAACGCTAATGCATTGGCTTGAAGCCAAATTATTTTCAAATGTATTTGTCAAACTAATCAACTAAAAGATTTGTATTTTTATTCCAAATAAGTGAAACGCTCTAAGTCGTCTGTCTTAATTCTTTCAAAATTTTCCTTTCTGTTTAAGATTACTCAATTCAAATTATCATGAAATAAATTTTCATGATAATTTGAATTTAAATTTAAATAAAACGATGATATATTTTTTTATAATAAATATATATATATATATATATATATATATATATATATATATATATATATATATATATATATATATATATATATTTTTTTTTTAATTTTTGTTCTAAAATTTTTCGAAGTCCTGCGTTTTTATTAAAGGTAAACGAAAAACATCTGATAGGCACTTCTACATCTAGATTAGATTTCTAGATTATTCTCGATTCATTAATTGGTCGATTGGGTTAACGTATGGTATATCGAAATTTTAAAGATTACTACTGACCCGACATTATGCATGCTTTTCCAAGGCGCGAGATTGCCCGTTAGCAAATGCCAGAAATCTTTTTTTTATTTTAACTCTGAATATTACAAATACAAATACTTTATTTCTTCTCTCACATAGCAATTACCAAAAACTTAAAGCTATGTCTACACTGGGTTAATATATTGTTGGAAATGAAAAGAATTTGGTTGTTTAAGTGGTTAATATCTAAAAGTCCCTCTGGCATAGAAATAACGCTTAAAATGATACATATAGAAAGAATACACCTACTACTTTCATTATTATAATCTTTAGAACTCTAATGTGTTGTCTTTTAAAGAACATAATTAACTAGGCCACTTTTAAGGAAAACACAATATTCCCTTCCAGAAAGTTCGTTAAAGGCGAACGATTAGCCAAATCTTTTTACAGAAGCTGATGTTTGGGGATGTGCCCTATTATGTACTCCATTTGAATGCAAATATCTCATAACCATCAGCAGTCAAGGGACAGTGAATGCAATATAAGATACCGATCATGATGAGGCGAGTTCAAATTTAATTGCGACTCAAAAATATATTCTCTTTTAAACATCATTCGCCCGATATACCTTACACTAAACCGAGTCATAATCGATACTCGATGATTTGGTTAAACGGTTAAATTGCTCATCACTAATGTAAACACATCTGTATTATTTCGCAACTTTATTTTATACAAACTTCGGTTTTGTAATGAAAGGCAAATTCAATATTAGCCAATAACATTACAAACGTTATTTCCTTTCGCACCAATAAACTTCTGTATAAAATTGAGCAATAAGCGAAAAATTACCGATAAATATTACCAATTATTACCAAATTATTCACACATTCCAATTTTAAATGTCAAGCATACTACACTATGAAAAATTTCATACTACACTATGAAAAATAGAAAAATATAAAGCCATTGTTTTGTATGGTTGTATGAGGATTGTTTAGTGACTTTGTGGCTCTCTTTTAAGTATAACAATCACTACGTTTTAATTGCATGTTTTAAAATTTTGCACAACTCATAATGCGAAATATTGGAGTGCTCTATGGTCAAAAAAAAATTTCGCGTCCTCTTTTGCAGCTATAAGCTCTCTATTTAAGCACAGGTTTGATCCTTTTCCTTATCTCGTATTGCTACGCCGTAGTTGATGTGATAGAACTTGCACTAATCTTCACGCATCGACCCATCCAAGCATCCACACTTTGCATTTGTAATATTAATATCGATTTTAATAGGATATATAACTCCATCAGAAATGTATGGGTTCAGAAGTCTATTGTTAAGAGAAATATACAGGGAATTTGATAAATATTGACGTTCTTTTCAATGCACATAAGATTACATTTTAATAATTGGCTAATCATGAGATCGTTGCAATTTTGCTTAGGGCTTGAAAATCGGTTAATTTACAAATCTAAATCAAAGGTAAAGGTTGGTCTTTAACTTACCAAACTATCGATCTCTTTATGGAACAAACTTCTAAGGCTTTTGAATCAATACCGGCTTATAAAGGTTTTTTTAAATCTTTAATGTTCACCGTCCCAAAGCTTTGGCCTAAACCAATTTGTTTAGGTAGAAGCGCTCACATATCTGACACGTACCGAGCGAAACCCTTTATTAAATCCGCTGATTTTTTTTACTAACCGGTATGTCTTCAACCGGTTTAAGGCCCTCCTTTTGCTTACCTCTTAAAAATATGGTGCTGAAAAAATATATTTTTGTTTTATTTTATAGTAATTTTATACTTTTCTTATCTGCAGAGTTTCCTGGCAGCAAACGCGAAATGTTGGTGGGCTGGCGCCCTCGCGGCGGCGACGGCGGAGCTCCGGTACGCCGGTTACGTGGCCCCCGGTGTGCTGCTGGTGGCCGGGGCTCCGCGAGCCCTCGAGACCGTCCGAGGGGCCTACTCCCGCTCTGTGCTCAAACCTCCTCCTACATATCTTATCTGTGGCCTTGGTAAGTAAATCCAACTTTATTTATTGATATTCCGTGAATATTATGATGTGTCCGGGCGATCAGTTTTTTTAAATTATATTTTTTCGAAAAGTACATATTTAGATACGAATGGCTAGCTGAATATACAAACATCATAGTTATAACGCTATCTCACTTCATTTTGAGGAAGCTGTTTTATGAGTTATTGAAAAATTATCCATTGACAAGTAGGCTGGCTATACATATATTATGGGTTTATAATGTTACATACATTATAAATACATATATAGCCAGCCTGTTTATAATATATGTATGTTTTAGCACTGATCCAAGCTAAGTAAAACTTTAAAAAAAATAAACAAAAAAAAATTTCGCTACGTTGAATCACCGACACGTATCTCAATACTCTATACTCAATATTTTATCACATTAAATGTTAAATATATGTTTCCCTCGTGTTGGTCCGGATTCCTTTTGAAGAGTGGACTAACTGCAGTAAAAACTGCCGGCGATCGATTGGCTATGCGAGTGACTACTTTCGTAGCTACTAAATAGTTCTAATAGTTCTGTATTGTCCCGTCCGAGTCTAGCACCACCGCCTTACCTATTTCTGCCGCAATAGCATCAATGCTTGTCACTATCGGGTTTCACTTTGGAGGGTAAGGTAACTGGTAAACTTATATATGTGACATTAAGATCCTGTCACAAAAATAGTAACACACCATTAAAATCTTGGGTGCTATAGGCGATATTTTCTCTTTCAACCACAAGGAAAAAAAATCTGTAAGCCTTTGACCGTGCAGGCCATCCCTGAAACTTCCCGCTAAATTAAGGTATTTTAAGCTCAAAGGACTAACAAGAAGCATACATTTTTTCAGTTCAAACATCTATGTTAAAAATGGCAGGATATTGATTTTTGAAAAGCTGTATATTTTGGAAACGATGATTAATTTTAATGTCTCGAATGGCAATATTTGAGATCTAAAATATTGCTTTAGCTACATAATCGAAAGGTTGAAAAATTTCAAAGCAATTTTAAAAAACATTTCTTCAAAAACTTTTATCATTGATGAATCCCAAACATATTGAGCGATTTTGATCCAAGTAACACTATATAACGCAGTTTTTTAATGAAAAAAGCTTATAAGATTTATAAGTCAATTTATGTATTTAGTCTGTGCGACAGGTTGAAAATCGTCTAACATAGAGATATTGCTCTTAAAATTATTTGCGATAGCTCATTGAATCCGCAATGACGCCTAGAAAAATGTACTAAAAGCGTTTATTAGCACGTAAAAAATTGCAAATGTTATAAACAATTAAACATGAAAAAAAATGGCATTTCGTTTTTTGCCTAGATTTCATAAACTATTAATATTTAAGAAATTTCAAAACAAGATTCGGAAAGAGGAGGAAATTTTCAAAAAAAACCTCCTAGATTCCGGAACTCTATCTCCATTATATATAATTTTAATTTAACGCTGAAAATGGGTCTCCGCACGACATTTTTAGATTACGCGCACGGCCTCAAAAGCGAGTACGACACATAAATTAATTAATTTAAAGTATTGAATATTCTTTTTTAAAGTTGAAAAAATTATGATATATTCTGAATACTATAAATAATTTATTTCCGTTGGAAATTTTACTTAAAATTAATTTTTTAACAAGTTAAACAATTGTTAACTAACAAAATATTCTTGTACTTCCGTCTTAATTGTAAATGAAAAAAAATGTTTAAATAATTATCGTAAAAAATTTTCGCTTCCTAGAGACTTTCTTATATATGTCCCAGTGAAATTGTCAGTACCGTTAGATTATAATTTACCTAAGTGATATTATAATTTAACTGCTAAACTAACCTAACCAAATTATAAAATCCCTAGGTAGATTATAATCTAACGGCTATTGACAATTTCACTGCGACATACACATACATACTTAACAATATCATGCAACAAAAGTTAAAAAAAATATTCATACTTTTCTTATAATAATTATTGTACAACAATATTACGTGGATTTTTCAGTTTTTGTTCAAGTATAATAATTATTATAAGCAAAGTATGAATTAATTTTTTAACTTTTATGGCTATTTTAGACGATTTTCAACTTGTCGCGTAGAGTATATTAGCCTGAGAGTTATTTCAAAAATATTAAGTAAAACGTAATTTTAATATTTGAAAATCTGTAAACTTTTGGAAAATAGATTCGATTTTGATTTTTGAATAGAATTTGACGTAGTTTTTAGTAAGTACAAAAATATTGTAGAATAAAAAAATGATTGATTGAAAAATTTCGAAGTTGTGACGAAAAAACACTTTTTACATGATCGGATAACTCGAACGGATAAACCGATTTTGATGCAATTTATGCATTCGACGTTGTTTCTTGAGAAATAGAGCAGATTATTTTTTGTATTCAATGGGTACATAAATCTGAAAGTTATATTTAAAAAAAAACTGTTTCGCTAAACGTTTTTTGTTTTTTTTTTAATTTCTCTAAATTTACTTGGCCGATTTAGTTCAAATTTTCAGGAAATCTAGGTTGTGTAGAATTCAATCGAATGCCATCAATAGCATTACGATCGGCTTAGCCGTTCAAAAGTTATGAGATGTTTACATACAACACATACACACACATACATACGGACATTCTGACGTCATCTTAAAAGTAGTCGGAAAATATACATGGACCTCAAAACGTGGAGATCTGGTGAAATCCCGATTTTCGAAAATTGGGACAAAATCAGTACCTTCCTTATCTACACACGTGGCGGGAAGTTAAAAATTAAGTGTTAAATAATACATTATAATACTAACATAAAATGTATTATGTACGTATAGGGTGTAGCAATATAGAGACATACCTCAGTAGGCGGAGCTCAGCGGTAAGAATACCTGACTTTAAGGCAAGATGTTTAGTTTTAGTTTTAGGCAAGAAGTTTTATCCGAAAAAGAATACCGCCCAAGAAAATTATGTATAGGTACGTACGCTAAATGTTATATTCAGATAAAGCGATAACTTAGTGTACTTTCCACTTGTTTTCTATTACCTTGCCCAGCTGTGGGCGGAAAACTTGTTTCCCACGGCCCGCGCTAACAATTCTCTTAACGACATGATTTGTATGTGCATTGCGATAGAATCCCACGCATCGGCGCGTTTAATACCGGTATCCACCTACCGCGGCCTTGCAAGGACGTCCATTGTATGTTGTGTAACGTTATAAATACTCCTTTGTATTGCCGCTTAGTTTTTCATGCAAGGCATGTCGGCTTTCCAGCCAAAGATATGCAAAGTTAAATGTTTTATGCGCGGATGAAATTGAGATAAATTAAATGAATTAGCATACGGTTATATTAGAAAAATGCAGGTTCAGTAAAAATGACATAAATTCCTAGATCTGTAAGTTTTATTGCATATGCGATAATCGTAATAGAATTATTGTAATTGTATTTTTTTTATATCATAAGATAGCAAACAAGCAGATGGGTCTCATGATGGAAAGAGTCAACCATCGCCTATAGACACCAAAGATGTTAATGGTGCGTTGCTAATTTGTGGCGAGGTCTAATGCCACATGTATTATTGTATGACTTTATTTATTCAATTTTTTTCTGACCCTATACATTTTTTTCTTTTACTTTTTTCTCTTTTAATATAATTGTAGATATTATTGCACGACATTATTTAATCATTTTTTTTCTGACACTTTATATTTTACACTTTTGATATAATTTTATATAATTTAATTTAATAGTATGTAATTCGAAGTTTAAGCTTACTGTATAAGCTGTGGTTGCCTATAATTGGGCATGTATTTAAAGTCGTTATAAATTCACTTTCGTGTTTTTATAGCAAGTAAGAATAGATAGAATAGTTGCTGATGGCAAAAGATCATGACCATTTTTATATCGTTTGATAGCAAACAAACAGATGGCTCTCGTGCTGAAAAGATAAACCATCGTCTAAAAACACCAAAGATATTAATAGTGCGTGGCTATCCGCATGGTGTGGTGGGATAGCAATGCCACATGCATAAGTCTACCGGCTACTTTACCTTCCAAACCAGAATACGACTATGACAAGCATTGACGCTATTGCGGCAGGCTAAATACGACGGTGGTACCGTTAACGCGGGTTAGACTTTGCGGAACTCTACCACCTAGTCGTCACGGTGATTATGACACGTGTCCGTCTTTGACGACCTGCCTGCTAGAACAGCAGTTGATAAGTATATTCTTTAAAGGAGCTCGGACCAACACGGGGAACCTGTAGACACCGAGTATATTTTATATCATAGGAATAGCAAACAGGCTGATGTTCTCCTAATGGAAAAAGTGACCGTCGTCTATGGTCATCAGAGATGTTAATGATGCATTACTATTTATCGGATAGGCATGGGTATGCTATTAACAGGTTCCTTACACAGTGACAAGCACTGACGCTATTGCGATAGCATTAGGTATGGCGGTGGTAACAAACCTGAGACGGGACAGAACGGTGCGTTTCTCTATCACCTGATAAGTAGTAGTCACAGTAATAGTTGTAGGCATAGCAAACCATTCGCCATTTACGGACTGACGGGTTCTGCCCGTCAGATAGTCTTTTCTTCAAATGGTCTATTTAAACTAATAGCATTACTTACTTATTTAACTCAAACAACAACGAATATCTATCTATAATATAGTAAAACTATCGATAATTTCAACTCATCTCTCTTTCTTACTCTTTTTTGCTATTTGTTTATCTGTTTCTTTTTGTTTTTTACTTTGTTTTGTTTTTGTTAATATCTTGTAATAATTCAGCGAATAAATATTATTGACTTAAATTTGTAAATAATTACAATTTAATACTATATATACTTAAATGCTATTATTATCCTGAATAAATAAGTAAAATAAATAAATTAATAAGCAGCTTTCTTTTTAAGTTTTTTAAGATTCACTAATTGTGAAACAGTACGAGGGTATTAATGGATAAATATTGTATTTGATGTCACTCTGCTAAACCACAGTATCACTGGTTGAACGTCGTGAAATTCCTTGGTTTAGCTGCAATGCATCTAATAACTGAATGAGTCTAAGCCCGAAAAAACATATCAACACTTTTGCCCGACCCGGAATGCAAATTTGGAACGTTATGATGTAACCTTTAGAAAACACACCATTTAAGACAGACGGAGCAGTTAAAATAAATAAGAATGTGTTGAAGGTATTGTAGAAAACCACAAAACGACTAACACGACATAAGAAACCACTCTGAATATTTGCACATCAAATAAAATGTCCGTCAAACTAAGCGAAGAAATTGTGGACAGCTAACGTCTTAACAAATGGCCGAAGGAAATGTCTTGTAACAACGGTTCATTGTGAACAAGTTTACAAATAAATCTTACATTTTTAAAGCACAAGTCACGACTCACGACCCCGACGAACGCAGAAGTTTTGCTGTGAAATGTTAAATATTTTCAATATCTTCTATTCTATTAAATTCTTGAAGTTATAAGACTTTACAACTTTAAAACGATAAGTTTTAATAATAAGGAATGTTGAGAAAATTTTATCAGACTCATAAAACATTCTAGACTAGAGTATTTAATATTATTGTTTTAAAAATCAAAAATAGAGTACTCCGTTAAATCGGACATGTAGAAATAATAATCTCACATGAAATGTTAACGAAATAGATATACAACGTAAATGTAGAAGAATTTAAGTAGCAGGAAAGATTAAGACTAACATAGTACTATGATCAGATTGACTGAGTGCTGTCCGAAGGTGGTGTCAAAGATTCTTGTTTATCGGCGTGATTCCATCAAGATTCATTAAAGTCTAGCAAGCACGGTAAATCTGGAAGATCGTGATGTATGGCACTCGATTATTCATGCCTACCCCGTTAGAAATCTGTAGTAGAATAGTAGAATATATGTTTGTATGTATATTTACTTAAACAATATATTTCAATATTATGGAACTTTATGAGAATTATAGAAGATCCTAGGCTGGAGCATTTTAACATTTTTACTTACAAATGGGACGCTTATGGAGGTATGAAATTGAGCTTGTAAAAAACTTAGGCTAGAATAGGCCAACTGCCGTTCTGCCAGGCAGGATTGGCTATACGAGTCACTTCCATCGTGGCCACCAGATGGTAGAGTTCTGCATTGTCTCGCCCGGGTCTGGTACCACCGCCTTACCTATTCCTGCCGCAATAGCGTCAGTGCTTGCCACTATCGTGTTCCGGTTTGGAGGGTAACGTAGCCGGTAAACTTATGCATGTGGCATTAGACCTCGCCACAAAATAGTAACATACCATTAAGACCTTTGGTGTCTATAGGCGATGATTGACTCTTTCCACCAAGAGACCCATCAGTTTGTTTGCTTTCTTATGATATAAAAAGTAATAGTAACACGTTTATACTACCATATACTAGCTGATAAAAGCTTCAGTGCTTATCACTGCTGGATTCTGATTTAGACAAAATAACTTCCGTTTATAACTTCCCTAAATTAGTTTGGGCAGCTTAATAATATAGCCCTGCATCTATATGCCTACATAGTAGCTCTTAAAAGACAAAGACATTAACAATAGCATGATTTTTAATTGGCAGAGTTATATGCAGTTTCCTGAAATTCATTAAGTGACAACACTATTGCATAATTTGTGCTATTGCGTAAAAGTACCGTACTGTGAAGACTTGAAGGCTTGATAAATTTATAATAGTTTTTAAAAAGCATCAAAGCGGTAAAAATTGTATTGAAATGTCATTTAAGCGTAAAATGGAAGTGCCATATTCACTAACGATCAAGAAGGTATTGTCTTTTGATCTAAGATCTATATCTAACTCTAATATATGTGTGTCTTGGTCTCTTCAGTGTAGTTTGACACACATCTAACTACAGATTGCTTGCTTATGTTAAATGATTGAATGAAAATGTCTCAACTAGCATTTAAGTAAGGTAAGAAACAGAATACGCAAATTAACAGAAGATGGTTGTAAAGTTCCGCAACATTTCACCTGGAATTGGTAACACCACTTTACCTATTCACTGTACAGTCACTATTCAATTATGCATGCATAACAATCCCACCATATGAATGGCAACCCACCATTATCATTTTTGGTGTCTATAGGCGATGGTTTCACTTTCCATCAGGAGAGCCATGTACTTGTAACGACATGCTGTCACATTCTTTTCATTTGAGACTAAAAGTGACAGCACACTACTTAGCTAAGACAGTGGTAGTGCAATTGGCCATTAGGTTGTTGAACACTATATTTCTTCCGTATTGGTTACGGACTCCTTTTAAGAATAGATCAACTGCCGTTCTGCCAGGCAAGTCGTAAAAGGCGACTGACTGACTATGCGAGTCACTATTATCGTGACTATTAGGTGGTAGATTTCTGCATTGTCTCGTCTGGGTCTGGTACCACCGTCTTACCTTTTTCTGCCGCAATAGCGTCAGTGCTTATAAAGAATTAAGTGATCGCACGTCTAAAGGTAGTAGTATTTTAACCGTTAACTTTTAATTTCAAATAATTAAACTTGACTTTCGCAACAATTTAAGAACTTCAATTACAACCGAAGTTGCCCGAAAAGGGATATAATCACATGTTATTATTTTTTCCCCAATTTTATTGTGAAATTCGATAATTACTTTTATTTCGTATTCGATACGCATGCAGTGAATCCATGCTAATAGTATTAATACACAAGTCCGTCTGGCTGTCTGTTTGTCAATCTATCTTTCAGCTTTTTGTCTGTTACGCTTTTACTGTTGAACCACTGAACCGATTTTGGTGAAATTTGCCATTGATTTATTTAAAAATATACTTTTATATGTATTACATATTCTTTTACTAATATCAATCCCAAGGAAACAAAAGTAGGGGATATTTTGTATACGGGTAGTAATAATAATATTATAAAGAGAAAACATTTGTATTTTTGTATGTTTATAACGAATAAACTCAAAAATTACTGAACTGAACTTAAAACTTATTTTACTATGGTTAGAACGCTTCACTATCCAGAAGTGTCATAGGTTACTTTTTTACACCATTGATCAAAATGAAGAAATGATTTTAGCTCACGAATGTAATGTAACCATTAGCAGCTAGTAAATAAATAAATATTATCCCGTACATATAGCTGAAGAAGTAAGCAGAAATGCAATTAGTTAGTCAATTATATTTAGTCCTATAAATTATTTTTTTGCAAGAAAATTTGAAACTTTATTTGGAACAAATTGCTCAACCCTGGATTAGAATAGAATAGAATAAGCTTTTATTCAAAATAAGTATTTCTATGATACATTTTTCGAACGTCAATCTTAAAAACAAATATACATAAAAGCTTAGATTGAAACTCCAGACCGCATGTGTCTATACTAAATTAAATTTAGTTACAGTACCCGGCGATAAATATTGCACATCGACCTTTGGAAAGAGACAATCGGCTAATTTCGGCATCGTAGAGCGTTATCTCTGTCGCACAAAATACAAACAGTCCGGTACCTATTAGGAGCTGTTAAAACAAGTGATTTGCTTCTTTTGATATTTTTATTCTTTGTATAAAATACACTAATTTTTCTATAAGTGATGGCTTTAGGTTGGGGTAAAATAAAATAAAAAAACATTTTTACATTATGTTTACGTATTTAATTATTTTGGAACATTACAGCTTTAGTGTACATAATAAACACCATTATACCTATTGCTAAAATGAGACATTGCAATAAAAATAATAATAATTCTAATTCTCAATTACTTCCATTTCACTATCTGTGCTCTCAAAGAGGTCAATATCTGTCTGTCACTATCAGCCGTATTTATTACTAATCTATCAGTGTAATTGTCTAAACTGTGTTGAATGCTTCTATATTCATTCTCACATTTGATTGCATGATCGCAAACCTTTTTCCACTCTTCAGCGCCGATCATGTTTACTTTTTCAGTCAATAATGTTTTTACTGTAGTTAAGTTCATACCCACATTTCTAGAGGCTACATAGCCTTTCAGTTGAGACCATATATTTTCAATTGGATTAAAATCCGGATGATATGGTGGCAATCGCAACACAGTGTGCCCATGTTCGGCAAGTATTTTGTCCACAGAAAACTCTGTATACCTCTCCTTGTGCTGACATATAATAGCGTAAATCTGGGTTTTTGTTAATTTTGGATCAACTGGAATTTCATGTCTGTTTAACCAGTTGATCATTTCCCGTTTAATGGTGTTTGAGTTGGGGGGTCTCTCAACATACTTGTTGTGATAGGGTGCGTTGTCGATAACTATAATTGTCGATAACTATTAATCCAATTGAAAATATATGGTCTCAACTGAAAGGCTATGTAGCCTCTAGAAATGTGGGTATGAACTTAACTACAGTAAAAACATTATTGACTGAAAAAGTAAACATGATCGGCGCTGAAGAGTGGAAAAAGGTTTGCGATCATGCAATCAAATGTGAGAATGAATATAGAAGCATTCAACACAGTTTAGACAATTACACTGATAGATTAGTAATAAATACGGCTGATAGTGACAGTGATATTGACCTCTTTGAGAGCACAGATAGTGAAATGGAAGTAATTGAGAATTGGAATTATTATTATTTTTATTGCAATGTCTCATTTTAGCAATAGGTATAATGGTGTTTATTATGTACACTAAAGCTGTAATGTTCCAAAATAATTAAATACGTAAACATAATGTAAAAATGTTTTTTTATTTTATTTTACCCCAACCTAAAGCCATCACTTATAGAAAAATTAGTGTATTTTATACAAAGAATAAAAATATCAAAAGAAGCAAATCACTTGTTTTAACAGCTCCTAATAGGTACCGGACTGTTTGTATTTTGTGCGACAGAGATAACGCTCTACGAAGCCGAAATTAGCCGATTGTCTCTTTCCAAAGGTCGATGTGCAATATTTATCGCCGGGTACTGTAGGTTGCACCTAGCGTATACCTATTTTTCAAAGCCGTTTTGTTATTATAACGGAACATACAGACCGATGAACATTTCCAAAATCGTAAAATAGATGTTAGTGATTGATAAAACGAATTATTGTCAAACCAAAAAAATAAATATACAGTCGGACGTTATTATACTATAATAATTTTACATGTAGCGTGAATACTTGATTTCGTTAACAAGCTCCTTGCAACTGTATTTTCCATGAATATTATATCACTAGCCATGGTTTAGTCTACTATTTATCATGATAATGGTCTTAGACCAGCCTTCAATATACCTGGAAGTTATGAAATCAACATCGCATAAGTTTCAAACAATTTATTGAAATCAGATATAGAAAATATCATCCGTTTTATATAAACCACTATTAAACTGGCATTGCTTCCATGTCCAAACTATTATTAATATAATATACTCGTAAATGTAAAGTTTGTATGTCTGTATCGTTTTCGCTTCGCTTTCACGGCTAAACCATTAAACTGATTTTGATGAAATTTGGCATAAAGATAACTGAAGATTCGGGGTAATTCATAGGCTGACTTTTTTCAAAAATCAATCCCTAAGGGGATGAAAGCTTGTGTTAAAGTCTATAATGTTGTTCTACCCGCGAAATCAGGTGCTTGGGTTAGCTAGTTAATAATATCATAAAAAGGTAATCGAGCTATATACTCAATGTTAGTACAAAAAATAATATTTTTAATTAGATTAGGCACGTTTTTTTGTCAACAAACTTCTATTTCAAAGAAGAGTCTGCAAATTTATACATCTGTGCTGCTACTGAAAGGCAAAAAGCAGTGTAAGGACTTGACTCATGTACAGTGAAGTAGTGTTTGTTTTTCCTGAAGATGCTTCTGCTCTGAAGTGAAACTTGCATTGACCCCGTCAGCAGCAAAAACATATGCACACAGTATACACTATGTGCATATATTTTTGCTAATGACGGGGTGGAAAATGTGGTAGATGAGGATGGAGATCGCTGCGATCCATTAATTTTTTGACCGTCGGTGAGCTTATTCCATTGCTTTTTTCATTCAGTGACACCGCAGAGGTCACATGTCTGCGAAAGGTTGCAAAGTAATTACATGACTGAAACGGGCTATAGATTAGCACAAAAAAACGCCTGAACTCGTAAAACATCAAAAATTTGCTTTACCTATTTGGTTCGTAGCTCAGATTAAAATATATAACAGTTAACTCATAGTCTAATTGTTATTATGCATATATATCTTCACGCCAGATCCCATCGGGGTAGACAGAGGGAACCGAGTGCCATACTTCACGATTCTTGCAGACTTGTTTCGCTTCCTCCACATACGCATACACACAAGCTGGTTGCAGGCTCTTGACACCACCTTCGGAAAGTACTCGATCAATCTGATCATGGTATGTCAGTTTTGGTCTTCCCCGGTACCTACATTCTTCCACATTCGCATTGTATATCTGTTTTCGACACGTTTCCTTCCCAGCAGCGTGTCTATTAGTATTTATGTGGTCTCTGACTACACACTATTAATATTTTTAGTGTCTGCAGACTATATTTATCCGTTTGCTAGTTTTTGACACCTTTGGTGTCTATAAGCGATGGTTGATACTTTCAATCAGAAGAGCGGTAATATGCTTATTTGCTAACTTATGTATAATAGGTGCTACTAAAATTATCCAAGTCAAAATAAACCCATATTTTTGTCTGAATCGGAAATGGAAAAAAATTGAACAGACTATAAGCTAAAACAGCGTACACTATCAGCATAATTATTTTACATTCAAGTAAGATTTAGTTTCATACTTGTAATGGAATCTAGCTCGCCTACGATAATTGTATACTAGGTATTGGCCCGCAAAACTTTGCTTGCGAACAGATTAGCACGTCGTCGATATAGTTTTTTATTAATTTCATTTAAATTTTCCTACCCTATTTGAGCCACCATGGTGTTGATATTTGAAAAAAGTTAGCCTATATTTAACTCTCGGATCTTTAACTATCTCCATGCCAAATTTACACGATTTGGAAGCGTAACAATCAGAGTGCTAAGTGTGAGTTTTTCTTTTCGCATTCGATCGTGAGCGCGTTTCGAGTATACTAGGAATTTATATGTGATTTGTACAGCGCCACCTAGTGGTAAAGTGGTTTCTCACGTTTACCACTAGGTGGCGCTGTACAGATCACATACAAATTTCTAGTAAACTCCAAACGCGCTCACGATCGAATGCGAAAAGAAAAACTCACACTTAGCACTCTGATATACTTTGGCATTTATAATATTACATGTGAATTATTTAAACAAGCCTCGAGTCCCGTAATTAGCTGAGTAACTAAATAGCTCGACTACTTTTTAATTTTAATAAATAAAAGTAAAAATGTCATTACACCGGTTCCTTTGTAACCCCACGTAGAGTGAATCGGACATCAAAGCACGTGACTTACAATTCGTCATGACTGATAGATATTCACCCAGTTTTTAATAAATACTATATAAAAAAGCAGACCCTAATGTTTTTACTGATAATAACAGTAAATTTTATACAATACTAGCTTTTGCCTGCGGCTATGCCCGCATAAAATAAGAAAAAAAAGTGACCTATGTTACTCTCCATCCCTTCAACTATCTCCACTTAAAAATCACGTCAATTCGTCGCTTCATTTTGCCGTGAAAGACGGACAAACAAATACACATATACACTTACCTATTTAATATTAGTATGGATCGATATTTTGCGAAAATTTACTTGTCAAATCAAATGTATTTAAAAACTAAATCTGCTACTGCATATCATTTACATAAATATTATGGTTTAAGATCTGGCAAAAGAAATATATATTCTCATCACTTTATAGATAATATACACAGTGACACATCATAAATAGGTTGTCTAGCTAAATAACTAAATTTGTTATAACATATATTTAATCTACTTCCCTCATTCGTTATTTATAAAAATCATGCACTAGCTAAAGAATATATCCAATAGATTTAAAATAGTAAAGGTTAAGGTTAAAAAGGTTTTTGAATAAAGTTTAATTTTAGAGTTTTATAATTTCCAGTCGAGCAATAAAAGAAATTATCATATTTATTTACTTTCTAATGATTATGATTATAACTTTAAAACTTATATAAAATCGTCGACGCGAGCAAATCTACAAGTCAAAACTGTTATGAAATAAATATAAAAACTAGAAAATATTACCCTGATTTTACTGCAGGTAAAAATCAATACATCCGTACTGAAATCCCTGCGTAATATTGCGAAGCTAGTTCCATTCACACTTTATGTATGCATAGAGACGCGACAGGGGGCCAGGAAATGGTACTATTTTCTGTTACATCACGTGTAACCATGGACCTGGTTGCATGATTATTGCTTTATTAATTCTCTGCGTATTATTATTATTGATATTGATATTAATTGCAACAGCTCAATATCTGAAGAGATTGATTTCGAAATTAAATTAATTCGAGTATGCTTGGTTAGAGTTTCTAAAGATTATGGTAAAAAATATTGATTTTTTCTCCATTTTGACGCAGTTATGTATTGTCTACTACAGATAGCATCGCAACACCTATGATTTAACTTAATATATTCAAAATCTACCGAGATAATAGTAACGTTTAGTTAGTATTGTTTATTTTCAAACGAGTTACCTAAGCACTCGATAATTTATGAACCGATTTTGATTTGATGTCTGTTTTTGTTTGGGAGGACATACTCCCCGTGTAGTCCTATTTTAATGCAGGGTTCCTGAGATATAGGAAATTGCAACAGCAGTAAGGTAGCCGGTAGACTGAAGCATGTGGTATTGCCATCCCGCCACAAGAGCAGCAATACATAATTTACAACTTTGGTGTCTATAGGCGATGGTTTCCCTTTCAATCAGGAAAGCCATCTGTTCTAATGATATAAAAGTCTATCTAATGATATAAAAAAACTTTCGCATTTATAATATTAGTATGTATATTACATCAACAAACATCTAATCATACAAACTTTCACATTTAAATATCAGTAGGATAGGTTTATAAACTGCATTTAATTCTAGTTTAACCTGTGATGTAACGTCCTTAGCGTTCGATTTATGCTTCCTTTGAAGGACAGATATGGGCGGATATGTAGCGCGCCCAGTTCCTACAAATGAATGAACCATTCCAAGCTATCCAATCTATTCGTGACTAACAGATCCGCGATAATTTGATTAGAGACATTCGCAGACGAGTTCACATATTAAGATCTTCAGAATATCACACCTGAACAGTTTCGATTGAGTAAATTGAAATCAAGTTTAGAATATACGGATCTTTAATATGTAGTCGCCTTTTCAGTCTAGTCGTTACGGTTTATACGGAGCATATTGTTTTAAATAAGTTTATCGGTAGTTTCTGCAGTCCTCCGAAATATAAACTTTAACTGAGCCAAACTTCATACTCATCATATTCTACCCTTTGCGCTATTTTATTAAAAAGGGGTGCAAAGTTTTTCCTTCACGTATTAAATAGATAAATTCAATTTAATTCAGTTTTAATATTTTTAAATTCAACGTCAGAGCGACGTAACATTGTATTCGACGATTAGGTATACTTAATTGTATTGTAGCCATATTTGTTTCCCTCAACACTCTCATTGTACCTTCCTTGTGGTTTGTTAAGTGTCGCGAAAGGAGACAGGACACTAAATCACTGTGAAGGGCAACAAATAATCGTCGCTCCTACTATATTGTATTTTGTGTTACGTAATGCCAACATGTCATTTGACTTTTATGTATATTTTAACAAAATGTTTATGTATCTGTAATAAACGATTTAACTAGGAAAAGGATTTTTTGTATTATAGGATAGCAAACCAACAAATGGCTTTTTAACACATAAATGGTACGTTGCAATTCGTGTGGTAATTACAAATGTCACATGCATATTTTGTTTACCTTAATAGACAGTGGTCCCAGGAAGAAACTTTTTTTAACTAATAACACAACAATAAACGAGCTGAATTTTTGTGACCAGCTTCGATTTGACGAGACGCCAATCTTTTCTATCTTCGAAAAATCTTAAATCAGGTAACTAATAAATAAGAAAACTTTAGAGTGTCGGACTAAGAAGTTTCCATTTTACGTATAGGACAACATAACCCTTGAATTATAAAAATAATTAACAAGCTATTATGACAAAATTAGATTGTTTTTAAATTAATTAACATAAATTTAAAAATCTCATAGTTCCGAAACCTTAGAGTGGGGGACTCAGAAGAACCATTAATGTGTAGGACAAAAGTTTTTTCGTATTTTTCATAAAATAATTAAGCGATTAAAGTAAGAAAATAATTATTGTTATTAATCAATATTTTTCCTTCATTGAATTAAATTTTCGAAGCCCCGATTCGAAAAATCCCGATTCGAGATTTTTCGAAGATAAATAAATAAATAAATAAATATTCAGGGAAAAAATACACTTACTGGACTAACCCCAAAGTAAGCAAATTATTTACTTGTATTATGGTTGTTAGTCAACGATACTAATACATAGAAATATACATGGGCGTCGCCAGGATTACCTACTTTCAGGGGGGTGCATAGCATCTACACATCATACCATTCACTAAAAAATAAAGAATAATACATATATTGTTATTATTTTATACGTATTTTGTTTCCTGCTAGGGGGGTGCACGCGCACCCCCATTGCACCCTGCTGCCGGCGCCCATGTAAATCTATACATATAATAAAATCGCAGGAAAGTCAAAACTGTACATTGAATATTTTTTTTAAAGAATACTTGGGGCGTGGTCTACAATCGATATCGAAGCCAAAAATATAGTTTTTAGAATTTTTGTCTGTTTGTCTGTTTATCTGTTTGTCTGTTTGTCCGTTTGTCCGTTTGTCCGTTTGTCCGTTTGTCCGTTTGTCCGTTTGTCCGTTTGTCCGTTTGTCCGTTTGTCCGTTTGTCCGTTTGTCCGTTTGTCCGTTTGTCCGTTTGTCCGTATGTCCGTTTGTCCGTTTGTCCGTATGTCCGTTTGTCCGTTTGTCCGTTTGTCCGTTTGTCCGTTTGTCCGTTTATCCGTTTGTCCGTTTGTCCGTTTGTCCGTTTGTCCGTTTGTCCGTTTGTCTGTTTGTCTGTATGTATGTCCGGGGTAAACTCAAAAAGTACTGCATGGATTTACTTCAAATTTTGCATGAATGTTACTAACAGGTCGGGTCAACATATAGGCTACATATTATCATGCTATCACCTACGGGGGAGGAGCTGTGCGGAGTAAACGAAGACCGCGCGGACGAAGTCGCTGGCAACAGCTAGTACTAGAATATGTTTAATAAACACCTAAACCCGGAAATACAAACATTTATGCTCATCACACAAATCCTTGTCCCCGTCGGGGATCGAACCCGAGCCCCGTTGATTGCGTAGTCAGGGTCCCTACCCACTCGACTAACGGGGTGGTCCAAATATGGGCATCGCGTCAAAACGAAGCTGTTGACAAAAATTAAGCTTGTTATTAATAAAAAAAAAAGCTTGTTCCTGAAATCACGGTCTATAAGTTCTTAAACTCAAAAACCGAAACAAGACAGGAATAGATAGAGCTGGTGAAAACCTGGATGAGAAATTACGGATCTCTACCTTCTATGTAATAAATATTTTATGTCATAGCATAGCTAAAGTACAGCTAGCGGCACTCGATACTCATCCAATAAATAATTAAAATTTTTATCGTAGCCATTTATAAAGCTCCATTTGTTATTAGATTAAATTTTGATTTTTTTTTTATATCGTAGGATAACAGACAAGCAGACAGCTGGATGAATGGATGAGAAAATTATAATTTCTTTCAATAACGCTTGTTTTCAACCTACGAGAAAACGGAGGAGATTCTCAATTCGACGCGTATATTTTTTTATGTTAGACCAAGCATAACTTTTTACAGAGACTTTTTTTAATAACTTTTTTTTCTTCTCCCCATGTTGGATCCGGGCTCCTTTGAAGAATAGGCCAACTGTCGTTCTGCCAAGCAGGTCATAAAAGGCGACCGATTGGCTATACGAGTCACTAACATCGTGACTGCTAGGTGGTAGAGTTCTGCATTGTCTCGCCGGGGTCTGGTACCACCGCCTTACCTATTCCTGCCGCAATAGCGTCAGTGCTTGTCACTGTCGTGTTCCGGTTTGGAGGGTAAGGTAGCCGGTAAACTTATACATGTGGCTTTAGACCTCATCACAAGATAGCAACGCACCATTAACCCTTTGGTGTCTATAGGCAATGGTTGACTCTTTTCATCATGCGACCCATCTGCTTGTTTGCTATCTTATACTATAAAAAATATACATAGAGAAATGGTCATTAATATAACCTCTTCTTGTATTACGTAATCGCATAAAACAGTCACTAAAACAGATGAAGAATCTGCAGCTAGCTAACCAGAGAAATGATCAATTCCAGATATGTCATACATTATCATTGTTTTGCAGAGAATGGATTGTATTTATCACCAGCATCTGTTACACGACAACAGGAATCTATCATTCATTTGCATACGCGCGAATTTAGACCTAATTTCTATCACCATCCCAGCTTTGACAATGTATACATGATATCAAGTCATATTACGTTAAGAGAGTTTTCTCGTCAATGTAATCAGATAATGAGTGTATGCGTGTGTATTCGTTATATCTGTTCAGTACAGGACCACCCATTTTGCGAACATTTAAAAGTAATTATGATTGCCGCACTAATTGCTTAATTTTTTTCGTATTTCCTCGGGACTCTTTTAGTAAATTACAATGTTTACCTTGTTGCGAGGCAACTTGTATAAATCAAGCGTAGATTTTTTCTTTTTTTAATCTGGTTTAAATCAAGCGCAGGTAATAATACAATAATAGTAGGTATGTTACGATACGTGTGACAAGTTGGTCTATTCACGCACGGCGCGGCGCGGCACGGCGTTAAGTTTGCGCTCTTGCGCAGAGAATTTTTTGTGTTATAGAGGTAGGTACTTCTTTTGGCGCCTTAGAGAAAAACGATGAGAGTCAACGATGAGAGTAAATGAGAGTAAAAGTCACGAAAAAATGACAGTATGAAATGTAGTCAACATTTTATTTTTATTTTTATTATTAGTGTCGTTTTCTCTACAAAGATATTAACGCGAAGGATGAGGATATTAGGAAGGAAATTACATAAGTTAGGATAAAGTATAACTTCAAACGTAAAAAAACTTCTTTTTTTATCATATATCTAGCAAACAAGCAGATGGCTCTCCTGATGGAAAGAGAAACAATCGCCTATAGACACTAAAGATGTTAATGGTGCGTTGCGATCCGTGTGACGAGATGGCAATGCCACATGCATAAGTTAACTGGCTACCTTACCTCCAAACCGGAAATAAGAACGACAAGCACTGACGCTATTACAGCAAGAATAGGTAAGACGGTGGTACCAGACCCGGGCGAGAAAGTGCAGAACTCTACAACCTAGTAGCCGCGATGGAAGTGACTCGCATAGCCAATCGTTCGCCTCCACCGACCACACAGCCTATAGACGGCTAATGTTTGATTTGCCGTATTAAATGCATTCTGGCAACTAGCTGAGGTAAGACGAAGTGGGGTTGCAACGCCGTAATTGGCTAACTTAAGGCCACAGTGAAAGATAGTAATGTACAGAGCATCTGATTGGTCGACACCGATTACCCAATCACTACTCATTGGCGCGTGGACATTTACATCGGAACTATAAGTCAGATGTGTTGACACAAGTCAATCGCCTATTATTAGGTGTTTATGGGCTGTGTTCTCGGTGTTCGCTTCTTACGAACTGCCTGGCAGAGCGGCAGATGGTCTATTCTTCAAAGGGAGCCCTTGTATACAGATTGTTAGTATAGGTATACATAATATATATTACATTTTATTTTTTAGTACTCGACATATTATCGTAGAATGTCTTATTTTCTCTACACATGTCATTAAAAAACAACAATTCGATTCTACTCACCTTATAATTAAGATGACATCAGTGTCCATTATTGACATTTCGATATTTATCTTCCTATAAAATGTCAAGGCTAGCTTCAACATAAAATGACACCCGTATTATTGCTGCTAAGATTGCTGTGTCGACAGATTGACACTTCGGAATCACCACAAAATGTTATTGCTTTAAAATTAGTAGGTAACTACTGCAGACCAAGAAATATACCACACATTGAACATCGAATAGATTATCCAATTTAGAGGGAAAATTTAGCAAATAGCAACATTTCGATTAGACGTGGTTTCAAAGGGTCTATAGTCGTATCGCACCGCGAACGGTTCGGACCGCGGTATGAATTGCCCAAGAGCTCTTTTGGCATAGGTCATTTCACACCGCAGTGCATTTCGCCCAATGTATTTTTTTAAAAATGGATAGATTCGGACCACGAGGCGAAACGATCATATGCTCTTGGTTCGATTTCTACTTATATCAATTTAAAGATCCCAAATATGCATTCACTGTAAAGCGGTGTGAATTAACCCAATACAATAAGTGATTGGGCGATTCGCGTCGCTTTACCATTGCGGTCCGAAATGACCAATGCCAAAAGAGCTCTTGGGCAATTCACATCGTCGCCGCGTCGCGTGCCGCGTGGTCCGAACCGCTCGTGGTGCGAAACGACTAAAGACCCGCTTCAGGGAACATGTGGCAGTGTTCCATTTTTATTTTATTTAATATGTGGTAACTACTAAACATTCATCTATAATACAAATTATCACATAATGGTCGAAATTCTACCATGATTTATGTAATAACTAGCTGCATCGTGCAGCTCGCTGCGTTATGAAAGTTGTTGGTGGATCCCGCGGGAACAACTCCTTTTTCCGGGATAAAAAAAAATCCTATGTGATATTCCAGGTCATCATCTCCCTGTGTGCCAAATTTCATTCAAATCCATTTTGTAGTTTTGGCGTGATTGAGTAACATCCATCCACTCATCCATCCGTCCACCCAAACATCCAAATTTTCGCATTTGTAATATTAATATAGATGATTATGCGACTATAAAAATATGTAGCCTAAAATAAATGTTTTTGCTTTTCTGTAATACTCCTTTTTTCTCGAGAATAGCTTAACCCATCTTGATGATAATTAGTAAATAAAAAAAATATAAGTAGTAGTGATATCTTATCTAATTTTTGTTAGCCTGTCTGTTCATCCCGATATAACTCAAAAACCGCTACGACTACTCAAAAACAGCTTCCCTGATGGACAAAGACGACTATCGCCTATAGACATCAAAGTTGTTAATGATATGTTTACATCTGTGTTGCGGATTGAAATACCACATTCAAAAGTTAACCAACTACCTTACCCTCCAAACAGAATTGCGATAGTGAAAAGCACTGACGCTATTTTAGCAGAAATAGGTAACGGACTTAAGAGCTATGATCGCATTTCACCCTCTGAGCTTCTGATCACTCAGAGGTTTATTATCACCATTAAGCATCACGATTCGATGTTGATTTTGATACAAAAACACCCGATAAATCTATAAAATAATATTCCAACACTTTTTCACTATTACACATTCAGTAATAAACTTTATCACGTGGTAATAAACATAATTTTACAATATTTCTATTATGTACCAATAAACCAATTTAAAGCCTTGGTGGCTTCGTATTGAATGATGAATGATGAGCTAGAAATCTAAATGATAACTAGTTGTCGATGAATAGCGATAGTATTGATTGATTTTACCAGTAGTATTTTTAATTGATAATTCGCCTTTAGTATAGACCGGTGATTCTTATGTCGAGGCCACACTGTCACCCGCAGGATTATGGTACGTTCTCGCCACGGATTAACTGGATACGCCTTTCCAGGCAATTTCTTAGGATGTCAGCTTCGCTTAAATTTATACCCAAAAATACATAGTTGTAATACTTACCGATGAAATAAAATCACTCCAGCTTTTTATTCCATACAATAAAAGAGCACAATATGACATATTTCTGTTTTTTTTACGATATAACATATCTAAAAGCGTTTGACATTTACATACATCGCACCACGCAAATAGCGTCACAAGTCAAAAAAAACGATTCTCGAGTATAAGGGGTTTAAAGTTGATTTGTGTTAATAGTGTGTTATAAACACTTGTATTGTTTTACTTAGATTTTGTTAGAGTATCGACCTATTGCCCTGATGATGCAGTAAAACGCGAAACCGGTTGGTGTTTATTTATAAAATCTAAGTAAAACAGTACAAGTGTTTGTAACATACTATTAACACAAAAGAACATTTAGTTTTACCAAGTGCCGACGATATTCAGTGTTCAAAGGTTTAAAGTTGCTCCTGTCTATTTTTTTCGCTTTTCAGGCCAACGCCACTAACGTCACTAGCGCCGTTATAGTATCAAATCATTGAAAACAGTAGTAGATCACCATTCGAGATAAAACTATGGCAAATACGATACGAATGGTACAAAAAAGTGATTTTTACGATTTTTGAATTGTTACACTATTTGAGCGGAGGTGCGACATTTTTTCAAATGAGAGGCTACGCATTTTCCGCCCAACACCGTATCTATTAGTATTTGTGTGGTCTGTGGTTCTCGCGATAAAACTCCGAGGATTTGCTACGGTAAACTAGGTGGCCTATGTTCTGTTGACAATAGTCTATCTCACTTCAACTTTTGTGTTACTTAAAGTATCATCACACCTGATTCCCTTGCGTGGTAGTCAGAGACACAGTAGGCGTGCATGGCGCGTGATAGAATGTAGTGCGATAACATATCTTATCACGAACGTGTTGTATCGTGCCCCGTTACATAAACGGAACGTCTAGATTTTTCAGTTCACCACGATTCACCGGTTTGTCGGTTAGCGAGGCGAGTAGTAATCTAGATAGATAGATAACCGGGACCGACGGCTTTACGTGCTCATCTGAGGCACGGCAGTGGTACTGGTAAGTACATCATTCCACCAGACTCCGAGCTGCTACTGCGATTTTGGATTTTCGAGAAAAACCCCGAAAAGCCTTAATAATACTTTTGTCCGACCTGGGGATTGAACCCGGGACCTGGATCATGATCTGAGCCACTGTCGTATTTCAGTTCAAATGGTGAGATATCCGGTAAACCGCCTCGTCGGTCGTATGGTTAGCGAACCTAACTACGAATCGATGGGACTCGGGTTTGTTTCTTGATAGGAACAAATATTTCGACACGTACCAAGAACAAAATCGTATCTGCAAAACCACCAAATTACAATATATTTGTTTGTGGGAGTACATTGTACATAAGATGATGTTCACTTGGGCATTTCCAAAAACAAAAGACCAATAACTATAAAAAATATATTGTCTTTTGGCTTTATGCGTGTTTAATGCGAATTTTATTACAAAACCAATTTCGTCTGATCTCTCCGTGTGATTTTGTTCTTAGGACGTGTCGATTTATGCAATGAGCATTGATGTTTATATTTCTGGGTTTGGGTGTTTATTATATATTTAACAGTATTTATATATGTGTTTCGATATGTTAGTATCGTTCACTAACGACCATAACACAAGCAAATAATTAATTATTTGAGGTTAAATCAATTCGTGTAATTTGGCCAGTGATATTTATTAATTTAAACTTATGCAAGTGGCCTGTCATCGTCGCTGCACGGACAACAACAACCCAAAGATATATTTAGAGGCTGTAGGCTATGGTTTCTCCTTCTACTAGGATAAATACACTAGCATTTGATTTCCTTATTTGCTACCTTCTAATATAAAAATGCATAACAAATAGTGGCTATTAGGATATGCTAATAAAAACTGGTGTAATCACAAAACATTAGCACAACTTTCTACAATACTAATGACAATACCCACATAAAAAGCAATTTGTCTCCATTCATCTTAGATCATGTTACCGAGGCCTAGTTATAATTTACTGTTATATAACATTTAAACTATTTTTTAACTATTTAATATGTATATCTAATACAATGTATGGTAAATATCCTATATTGTGTCGGTCCGAATATTTAAGACATTTTTTTGTTTAATTTGCTGGCTTGCGATTCGTTAAATTAAATTAAGTTTTATATATCGCTGGACAGATTATATAAATATAATCTAACCCTAATTTCCTATGGCATTGATGTTATTCAACAATACAAATTCATGGAAATACATATATAAATAAAAACTTGAGAGGTGTCAAGGGACACCCGGATGGAACGAAGTTCCTTTCAATTAATTTACAAAAAACCTGTATACACTCAACAAAAATAATCGTCGCGACACCACACTGTTCAATGCGAAATAGAAATGAAAATATCTGGCTTGCTTTCTATGCTGAAATTTATATTAAAATACACCCAAATCCGGAAGTAAAAGCATCTGTGCCCATACCACAAAAGTTTGTTCCGAGAATCAAACCCGATCCCCATCCCCATACTCAGTCAGCCAGATTAACCTAAACGGTTGTTATCGGAAAAATGGTTTTTAAATAGGTAAACTTACTCATACGACACACGCATCACCTAGTTTAACTATATTATATTAAAGTTTATTATAAGTAGGTACCCTTTCCGCCAGTGCAAGTAATAATTTGATAGTTCTTCATTACAATCAAATGAACGTTATAGCAGTACATTTGATTCTAGTATTTATATACGTATTTCTATGTATTAGTATCGTTGACTAACACCCATAACACAAGCAAATAATTTGCTTACTTTGGGGTTAGATCAGTAAGTGTAATTTGTCCCGTGAATATTTATTTATATTTATTATTACATATTAATTTTTAAACTTTCAGTGACCCAAAAATATAGCGTGACATTGTTCTCGTGACCCGAAAATATAACTTCCTTTTGCGCAATTAGTTAAAGAAAATAGCCTGGAGTCTTCCACATGAATGTGGGGTAGCTACTATAACAAAAATATTTTTTCAAATCTTTCTCGTCCATCTAGAAAATAGCAAAAAAAACTAAACAAAAATGATTTTTAGATAAGTTAGCAAATAAGCAAATCACTTTCGAGAAATAACCGTATGTGTAAGAGTACATGTATTACATTGGAAATCGGCTGGACCGATTTTAATAAGATTTTCAGACTTTTTTTAGTGTCTAGTAATGGTTTTGTTTTTTATAGCACAAGATTATGAAATTATTCTTCTGATAGAAAGATAACCATGGCCTATAAACACCGAAGATGTTGATGGGACTCTGCTTTTTGTATAGGTACGCAACGTGTATGAGCTTATCGGTTACTCTATGTTCGAATCCGGGACGCGACCGTGACATGCACTAACGCTGTGGCAGCAGGAAAATGTACCAAACGTGGACAGGAAGGACATTGCAGAACTCTATTATTTAATAGTTACTAAAGTAGTAACATATTTGACCAATCGTTCGCTTTTGGAACGAAGTTCCTTATCGCGCGTTGTGAAAGGGGGCTAGTAGGAAAAAATTCTTACGAAAAGTTGTCACGACACTTTTTGCTGTAGTAAGCTATTGTAAGCTGTGCAACGTGTGCATGTTTCTCTCTCTCTCTCTCTCTCTCTCTTGTAGAAAGCAAGCCAGATATTTTCATTTCTATTTCGCATTGAACAGTGGGGTGTCGCGACGATTATTTTTGTTGAGTGTATACAGGTTTTTTGTATCGAAAGACACTTCGTTCCATCCGGGTGTCCCTTGACACCTCTCAAGTTTTTTTATAAACTGCCGGCAGGCAGGCATATGACCTTACCTTTGATCAGTTAATTTGTGGTTATCTTTGCCTATCCAGAATACCATTTGCTTGGTTAATCTCCCAAGCTATAAAGAATATAAAATATATGTCGTAAGCAAAAATATCGCACGGACGAAATCGATAATTATATAACTAGATTGTCAACATACGATTCAATCATTCATCATCGAACACCCGATAAACTGATAAAATCGAACTACGCTGCACTTTTCAGTTTCGAAATTTATTCACTGGCAGGAAATTATGCCTGATCGAATTCGAGTGTGAAGTTGTCTCTCGATCTATCGATGTTATGATAAAAGAACAAGTATAGCACGTCATATAGCGAAAGTATTCTTAATGAGTTGTCCCTCGGGCGTCCGAACTTGAAAATTACCGCTCGGTATAACTAAATGTAGATTATATTATGAGATAAGGAAAAATGTATCTTATATCATTGAGAAGTAGTTGAAAATTGTTTGGTAGTGAAACTAATAAAGTTTGTAGGTACTATTACCGACGTATCCGTTTCAGCGTAAGCTTCTCAAAGTGGAAGTATGAAATTTGAAAAGCGGATGCGAGATGTACTAGGCAAGACGAATGAAATAGTTATATCATATGTATGTTACGTATACATTTTTACTGATATTCTCATTTTTGAATTATATATTGAATTATATACAGACAGACAGACATATAGATAAAATTATAAAAAAAAGAAGTATCACTGCCGGTGTCCTATAGACTTTCCATTTCACCACGATTTACTGGGTTTGTTGGTTAGTCAAATGAATGGTTTCGATATGTTTGCGTCGTCGTGATTGGTTATGGTGTATGATATTATGACGTTGTCTTCTAGCGCTAGTTGGCGAACCAATCACGAAACAGCATGAAACGCAGCGAACCAACCACGAAATAGCAAATATATTGAAATTATAACGTAAAACGTTATAATTTCGATATGTTTCCTATTTCGTCTTGCCTTGGTTCTAGGTCGATGATTTTACTAACCTGATTACGACTATCGTCTAATCCTAACAATAACAAAGACCGACAGCTTAACGTGCTCATCCGAACCAAGGGAAGTTAGCACCACCCGCTAGACTCCAAGCTGATACTGAGATTTTAGATTTTCCAGAGAAGCCTCAAAAATCTCAATTACACTTTTGCTTAACTCAGGGATCGAATCTGGGCCCTAACAAATATCAACGAGACTATAAGATACGTTTAGCGATTTTTAATCGTTTCGTAGAAAAAAGCGTGTGCGCGCTCAATTCCTAAAATAAAGCAATAAAGATTGTATTTTTATCGATGTCAAACACACTATCGATATATCTATCTCTAAATGTTAATACGTGAAGTAAAAATTTAGCACCCCCTTTTAAAACGATTACGCGAACGGAGTATGAAAATTGACACAGTTAAAGTTTACATACCGGAGAAGTGTAGTTACCTATTATTTTTATTATAATATACATTAGCAATACATAAAATTAATAAAAATAAACGATACACACACACTACATTAATTTACCATGCATGATAATATACACTCATATATGCTATTTTCTTTACGACTAAAGCTGCTGAAAAAGAAATTTAAAATTTTTTAAGAGAGCACAGTCAAAGTTTACACTGTGGAGACTTCAGAAATCTTAAAAATATTTTTAAATAAAATGCATTAAAAGTACATTAAATTAATCAAAATAAACATTATAACCATTACCTTCATGTGATATACATGATAATATACACACATGTATATTATTTTATTTACGGTTAAAGTCAGTTGTCAAACTTAAAAGAGATTTTATTGTTTAGTCTATGGTCGAATTTCGGCAACAGGCAATTGCTAGTGCTATAAATTTAATGTCACTGTGAGCGCGTACCATAAGACATGACTAACACCGAGATATACGTTAATCTATATTAATAATTTCGTCAAGGGTTACGGTAGACTCAATCGGAACCACGCCTAAATTATAAAACGTAAAAAAAACCGCAAAATTCGCATTGTCGTGTATTTTGTTAAAATAGCGATTAAAAATTCTAATGGTTCTGACAGACAAATCGGCCATATTACTTTAAAGGTTACAAATATGTGGTGTAGATGGCGTGATCATTTATTTAAGTATCGTAGAACGGAGCGCAGATTACCGTGAAACTTGTTTTCTCTTTGTTTATAAAAGAGAAGAAATTAAAAAATAGCAACTCTATAGTGTTGTCTTTAATAAACCAACGTAATAGTTGAAAGAAGACGTCACAGCAGTGTTGCTACTTTTTAATGTCTATTATTTGAGTTAGTATATGAGATTGTATATTATGAGACTTCCGATCGAAGCCGGGTTTTCATCTAGCAATTACTTAAAACAATAAAGCAATCATAAGATAACTTCATAAGCGCCAGTTACAGATCAAATGTTGTCTCTTAAGAATCGGACAATTGTGAAGCCGAGCGTCGCTAGTTCGATGTTGATTATTTCGTACTGACAAGCAAATTAGCCGATACCTTTGTCTCGTTTGGACGTATTAAGCATGATTGGTGATTGAAAGAGTCTAGATAAGAGGTCCAAGCGGTGTTCAATTAAACAGTTCATTTGATGTATGAATGGAATTACATAGCAATATGTTTGTTACTCAATGTGAGTTAACCGGAGAAACTTTCTTTAATCGACTACACATTGTTGAAAGATTATTTTGATTGAAGATTAAAACTTTCACATTAGACAATAAATATAAAAATTAATTGTTAATTGCATTTTTATGAACGCATCAATGGACTCTGTTTCGCTAGAAGGGAAATGTGAGATGGACAAGTCAGAGACTATTTAATTTAATTTTTTATTAAATAAATAAATGTTCTAACTCTCTTTTAAAGCATTCCCTCAGACTATCTGCAGTTCTACATTGCAGTTCGTAAAAAGTAAAACATACCTCCACGCCAAATCCCTCACGGTAAAACGCAAACAATTTTTTTATATTATAAGATAGCAAACAAGCAGATGGATCTCCTGATGGAAAGAGTCATCCATCGCCTATAGACACCAAAGGTGTTAATGGTACGTTGCTATCTTGTGGCGAGGTCTATCTTCTTCTTATCCTCCAAACCGGAGGTATATATAAGGTACCAAATAAGTAAGGCGGTGGTGGCAGACCCGGGCGAGACAATGCAGAACTCTCCCACCTAGTAGCTACGATGGTAGTGACTCGAATAGCCAATCGGTCGCCTTTTACGACTTGCCTGGCAGAACGGCAATTTGCCTATTCTTCAAAGGCGCTCGAAACCAACACGGGGGAACCAACGATTGGCCAAATGTGTCATAACTTTGTGACTATTGGGAGGTAGAATTCTGCTTGTTTCCCAGGGGTTTGGTACCACTGCCTTAACTGTGTTTGTTGAAATGGCGTCAGTTCTTGTCACTGTCGTGTTCTAATTTAAGATAGCCGGTTAACTTATTCATGTACACCTCACTACAGAGATGGTAACGCGTTATTGACATTTTTGTTGTCTATACGTAATAGTCTTAATAGAATGAGGAGGATCTCTTGCTATCGTATGATAAAAGCATATCGCACCTCCGCTCAAATAGTGTCACAAGTCAAATAAACGATTCTCGAGCAAAAGTGGTTTAAAATTGCTCTTGTCTATTTTTTTTTTTTCGCTTTTCCAGCCAACGCCACTAGCGTCACTAACACCTCTATCGTCACTAGCGCCGTTATAGTATCAAATCATTGAACACAGTAGTAGATCACCATTCGACATAAAACTATGGCATAATACGATACGAATAGAAAAAAAATGATTTTTACGATTTTTTGAATTGTTACATTATTTGAGCGGAGGTGCGATATATTTTACCCCAGGTCATTGACCATTTTCTTATTCAGTAATTCTCCGCGTTAGTCGTGTTATAAAAGAGAGACAGATAGACAGACAGACAGAAAGACATACTTTCGCATTATGTTATGAATTAGATCAATATAATAAAATTAATTCAATGATAAGGAGCCCATTTTCTTACTTACTTTGCACTGCTATTACATAATCCAGTGCTTCCCAAACAGTGTTTTGATGGGGCCCGGTAATTTTCACACTGCCCCTTCGTGACCCACTTAATACTTTTAATCCCAAGCTGGTTCTATTAGGTAAAATAACACATATTTAATAATAGTAAAAAGGTTTAAATAATGATACATACTTTGATGTTGCCTATTTTGTCATCACTCAACGCTTACGAATTTTCGTCGCGTCGCGTTGCGTCGCGTCGATCTATAGTAGGTAATATTTTAAAAGCAAGGCGGGAATGTTGCGACCCGGTATCTTTTTTTTGATGGCCTGGTACCGGTCGCGACCCGGCAAATGGGAAACGCTGACATAATCAGTAATGTAAATTTTGTTAAAAAATTGTTAAACAACTTAATTTAGTGCAAATATTTTGAGTAATTTAACAAAAAAGTGTGACCTGCGCCATTGCTTTTAATTTTTTAATTCCATGCTAATTAATTAGTGTCAACTTTACTAAGTGTAGGTTAACCGCTTTTATACTGTAATTTAAACCGTAAATTGTAATAAATTTAAAATTAAATATTGACATCATTTATTGAGGAAAAGACTTGTAGAGTATTTGGGCTGGTTTGGTTTTAAGAACCGTAGGTGGGTATATCAAGGCTAAGTACTTAGGCAAGTTATTTTTTCGAATTATTAATTTGTATGATTGATGTATCAATCTATCAAATTTTTATTGCATTTAATATTAAAGATAAGATATTACATTGTTATTATATACAGGTACAAATATTTGTTCTTATAATCGTGCAATAAAATTTAGATAACAATAATAATATTATCGCTGAACAAATTACACAAATCGATCTAACCCTAAAGTAACAAAATTATTTGCTTATCTTATGGGTGTTAGTCAACGATACTAATACACAAAAATACCTATTTAAATTAAATACCACAACTAGGTGGTCACCTGGAGGTTGTCACTGTTTATTCTGGTTTACTTACAATAATACAGTTCATAAAAGACAAATCACACTAACCCGTTAATCGTTAATCGCAGCCGCGGTGGACTACGAAACCGCAGCCGCCGCGTATGTGATACCCAGGCTTAGGAGGCCCCACCATCTACTTTCCTATCCCGATGACGATCCTAACATATACTCACACACTACAATACACCGTCGTCGCCGGTCTCGACGACGTAGACTTCACTAACGCGGGGCACAATGCCACGACTCCTCTCTCCACCACTAGTCCGAACATCGCACTAAGCCGAGGTCCGGTCTCACAAGAGACAGCCCTTAGCGCGGGCGTTTATAGGCCCAATTTTAACTTAAACTCTGGCTGAGCACTCTGCTCGCCCCAAAAGTCCGGTGACGCAGTAACGACCCATAAGGTCAACTGTAATAGTCATTTCGAAAAAAAAAAGACGTACGATTGTCTATACGTGTCACTACCATTTTGATTATTAGGTGATAGAGTTCTGTAAATTTACCACCGGCTTCTTCCTCGGCTAAATGGTACCACCGCCTTATCTATTCCTGCTGCAAATATATTATCAACGCTTATCACTGTGACACATATAGCATTATTATCCTGCAACCGGATAGCAATGAATCATTAACATCTTTAGTGTCTATAGACAGTGGTTATCCACCAATTGCTTTGTTTGCTGTCTTATAAAAGAAACGCCCATATTCTTGAAGAGGTGGGCAAAGGAGCACTAATGCACCCACAATTTGCATACATTCCTGTTATGTATAATATGATTGCCCAGCTATTGACATATTGTTTTTTTTATAGCAGAGGGGGTAAACGAGTAGGTGGTGCACCTGATGGTAAGTGATCACCGCCGCCCATGGACAACTGCAATACCGGTGGCCATGCAGCTGCATTGCCGGCCTTTTAAGAATAAATAAGCTCGTTTCTTGAAGGTCTCTAAGTTGTATCCGTTCGGAAACACCCCCCGAGGGTAATTGATTCTACAAAGGAGTAGCGCGAGGCAAAAAGTGCCGACAAAAACGCACGGTTGTGGATTTCCAGACATCGAGGTGGTGAGGATGGAACTTTAAATTTTGACGCGATGTCTGATGATGGAATTTAGCAGCAGGAATTAGTCCGAATAACTATTCGGAACACTCCCCATGATACATACGGTAAAAGATGCAGAGCGAACCAAACCTATAAATCCTATAAACCTTGTGTAGATATTATCCAACCTCGGCCAAACTATGAAGGAAAAAAATTAGAACTATTTGACCCACCCTGGAGTCGTATCCATTTCAAAAATTTAGAAGTAATTGGGAGTTGAACCCCATGCGTCTATACCAAAATTGATATTATTAAATCATTGAGGCAAATATTCATTCATTCTCTTATTTCTTACATTATGTCTGATTGTTTCGAATAAAATTCAATATATTTTCCGTGGAAACAGTTTTTATATCGGTAAATCACTTAGTTTCTTTTTTTTACAAACAATGAACATAATTACCGACAATAATCTATAATAGTGGGTTAAATCAAAAGCGTGCCAACATTAAATAAATATAAAGGTCACACAACAATCGAGTGACCCGTACACTCGCACGGTTATCGAAAGTGATCCCTTGCGAGAAAGTCACTTTAATTGTATGGAACTTACACCTATATTAAGATTAATATCTCATAATTATGTGAAATGTGGCTTAAAGCCTTTTTAAAAGGCATTTTGAAACAATGGTATGGGCGCTGAAGGCTTCGTTAAGTTTTACAATTATGGCTTATAGACGTAGTTAAGATTGTGAGACTTAATTAAAATTTTAAATTCGGATTCCATTTCTTTGTCACTTTAGGTTTAACACTTAAAGCTGTATTTAAATATTGGACCAATTTTTTTCGCGTATTTGCTGACCGACACCTTTACTATAGTAACTTACAGCAACACGTTAGTGCAATGCAGATATACGACCTGACACAGATTTTATAATATATAAGAGTGAAAAGTAGTTGGTTGAGAAACAGCTACTGAATCCATTGCAACCATTTTTGGCATATGTTATATATTTTTTATAAATAATATAATATAATTTATTTATCCTAAGCGTGGGCGCGTATGTTTTTCTTAGATATATTTTTGATTATATATTTGTAAATTTGAAGATTTAAATATTTTAATCCCTATAACCTTCTCTTACGTTTATTTTTTACTTTATGTCAACTCTTTACTTATTTATTTATTTATTTATAGGAGAACCAACAGCTAATACATTAAAAATAATAGCAATTTGTACATAGCAATATTAAGCCAATTACAGGTACTCCTATAAACCTATTGATTGTGAGCTTATATGTGTAATAACAATATAGAAATATAAAGCTAAAAACTTAACTACAAAAGAATTCTGCTCCTAATCGCCGTTCTACCAAAGCACAATTTATGAAAAGGATCAATTATTTTTCTCTTTAATTATTAATTTATAAAAAAATATAATAATGCTAAAAATGCAATGGATTTAGTAGCTGTTTCTCAACCAATTACTCGCTTTTACATTTTATGATTCTGTGACACGTTGTATAAATGAGAGTCAGAGAGAAGAAAAACTGGTCAAGTGCTTGTCGGGCCACGCGTAATATAGGGTTCCCAGGTAGCTCATTACAAAAATTAGCTTCTTAAACTTAATATTGCACAAACTGATCTTTTAATCAAAAAAAATTTTTTACAAACCACTGATATAAAAAACCCAAGACACACAGTTCCGAACAAAACTGACATTCAAAAGTGTCGCTAATTTAATTTGAGTAGTTATAGATATGGCAAAAACATATGTCCTGCATATCCAACCTTAAGCGCAAGACTTATAGTTGTTTTTACAAAGCAGTGTACAAAAAGAAATAAAATTAACAGTATCGCAACCGACGCGATTCTATTTGAAATGAGCGCACAATTTTAAATTGTGCGCTCATTTTTGGAGGACGCTTTTGAGACACTGATTGAGTATCTTGGGATTTTTATATCAATTTTACAAACCCTTTATACTTTTGAAACATCTATCAAATGAAACTTTATACCATGGGCTACTGAGCTAAGCTGTGGACAGGCGGAGATGGCGTGACAATATGGGTTCCTTGTAAAATTCGAAACGCTAAAAGTAAAGCTAAAAGCAAATCTTTTTAAGTTGTACAAAAGCCATCGTTACTCAGCTCGGTCAGCAGCTGCTAACAATCTCTTGCGAACAAACGAACGTTCCGACACAGTGCGCGGATGCCTGCCATCGCAAGCGATTGCTCAAAAATGCGCTGGCTGCCGCCTGGCGCTGTCACCTTCTGCTGAGATTTACACGAATTCCATAAAAAGTACGCAGAAAATGATGAAACACTTCTTGATATTATTTGATAGGAGTATATATTCAAAGTGGAAAAGTACATACTGTCAGTTATATGACTAAAACTCTTATTCGTAACTATTAACCGGAATTTTCTATGTGGCAGAGCTCCACAATAATTTTCCCGGATATTTGCTACCACCGCCTTACCTCTTCATATACCGTCAATGTTGTTTATAGTAGTGTTCTAGGTTGGAGGGTAAGGTAGCCGTAAACGCACTATGACATCTTTGGTGTTTCTAAGCCACGATGGTCTTTTTCTATCAGGAGAGTCATCCGCTTGTTTGCCATTTTATGATACAGAAAAAATAAGTAAATATATATAATATATATAAGCCCAAATGCTTGAATAAACCAAAATTTGATGAAAAAATGAATACCACGTTAAATTTTAGTGGTGAAACTGACTCGCTTACCGGGGATGGTTACCGGTATTATATTTACTTATTTTATTCATTTTCTATAAGTAATGTATACAAAACTAATTACTTCGCGTCTGTCGTACACAATGAGAAACATAAAACCATTCTAAATTGTTTGTTGCTAAAAATAAATCAAAGATACTCGTAATGGATCTCACAATCGTTTACGGATCTTGTAACAACAGACGTTTATACCATTGTAACTGTTATAGAATTTATTGCTGAAGTATCTTTCCCGGAAAGATATCTTATTAGTACACTGAATAACTCGGCTTTATCGATTGCTTTCCTTATATTACTCGAGCTTTTCCTGTCTTGTAACTATTTAAATGTTGGAATGTAAATCTAGGAAACATATTCTCGTAGATTTTCACTAGTCAACAACATCACGATAGTTAGACACTGATGTGACAGAAGTATCGTAAGCACGTGTGTCAACGTGCAACCCTATTCTACTTCCGTCGTCAAAATTTAATCAAATATCATCTTTATGTCGTTGAAACTGAGTTTAATATACAAATTTTAGTATTAAAACGCAAATGTGCTATGCAACAGTAGTTGACGGGAATCGATTTTGATGGTTATCGATCTGACGTAGCAATCGATATTCACGAAAGTGAATGAGAAATTCAATAGACAAGAAAGCAAAGGTTAACCTTTACTGATTAGCATACGAGGGCTGAGTGATAGTTGGCTTTTGTGGGACCAATTAATTATCGATAATTATTTAGTAGTAAGTAAGTACATTATATTTTACTGCCGACTGATCTAGTAGTTAACCTATTAAGTTCAGGGCATGAAGAATTTAGGACTTTCACAAAAATCTAAATCTTAGTAGCAGTTTAGAGGATAAAGGTGGTGTAATGTAGTTAAGAAAATCATGTAAATTACGTTTTTTTATATTATAAGATAGCAAACAAACAGATTTCAAGCTCAAACTCAAGCTCTTGATGAAAATAGTCAAACATCGCTTATAGACACGAAAAATGTTAATGGTGCGTTTCTATCTTGAGACGAGTTTTAATGTCACATGCATAAGTTTATCAGATACCTTACCCTCCAAACCGGAACACGACAGTGACAAGCCTTGAAGCTATTGCAGCGGGATTAGGCAAGGCAGTGGTATCAGACCCGGACGAGATAATGCAGAACTCTACCACCTAGTTAAATCACGTGTTGATTACACAAAAACTAACTAGCGATAACTTGGACCGACAGTTTTACGCGCTGGGTTGGTAAAACATGGTGTTGTGGATCACTCTCCATTGGCGCAAACCGAAAAATAAAGGTGTCGGATGAAACGACATGTCTACGCACTTAAGCCTATCCCGCAAGGCAACCAGTGTTTGCATTTTTTTGCATTTTTTTATAGAAAAACAAAGAACATATTCGAAAAACCTGTCTTCTTGACGGCGTCGTTGGTCTAGTCTGCTCAGATCATAAATCCTCGAATTTTAATCTGGGGCTGGACATTGTTTTTTTTTTCTATTTTGCAAAATCTCAGTAGTTAGAACTCAGAAGTCTAGTCATGGTGGGGAAACACTTCCGTACTTCAGACGAATAAAGCATTATAACTGTCAATATAACAAAATATATGAAAATATGCAAACAGTAAACTCAATTACAAAATTGGCGTTGTTAGTGCGTGCGTTCGCGTTCCTCAGAACGATTTCCTCATTTTACGATGAAACTGACAAGATGGAATATTGCACCAGCCCGCAATTCCTTTGTTACGTGGTACAATTGTTTTCATCGGGATTTCCAGTATAATTCTTGTAATATATCATAATAGATTCTATGGAAATTCAGAAAGTAAAGGAATATATTTGACGGTTATCATGAGGTCCTAGGTTCGAACCCAGACTGTACAAAAAGGCTCTAATAATAATAATATACTTTACTAGCGACCTGCTCGCGGTTTCACACGCGTAACTTTTGTTCCCGTGGGAATATCGGAAATTTTTATATACTAAAACCTTCCTCAAGAATCAATCTATCTATTTAAAAAAAACCGCATCAAAATTCGTTGCGTAGTTTTAAAGATTTAAGCATACATAAGGACATAGGGACAGACAGAGAAAGCGACTTTGTTTTTTATACTATGTAATGATTGCACACAAACACACCCAAAATTTACAAAAGAAAAGAACAATTTACGATAAAAAACAGAGTATAATAAATAGGCGGTCTTATCACCCAACTGTGATTTCTTCGAAACAACTAGCGACTTTACGAAACATTTAAATTGTTAATTCTTTTTTAGAAGTTATCCTCGATATTTAAAACCTGAATATCAGCTCGGAGTGTTTTTTTTTTTGTATTATAAGATAGCAAACAAGCAGATGGGTCTCCTGATAGAAAGAGTCAACCGTCACCTATAGACACCAAAGGTGGTAATGGTGCGTTGCTATCGTGTGGCGAGGTCTAATGCCACATGCATAAGTTTACCGGCTAACTTACTCTCCAAACCGGAACACGACAGTGACAAGCACTGACGCTATTGCGGCAGGAATAAGTAAGGCGGTGGTACCAGACCCGGGCGAGACAATGCGGAACTCTACCACCTAGTAGTCACGATGGTAGTGACATATCATACAACCAATTACCATTACAAAACCAAACATACAACCAATCGACCTTTGCCTGTCAAAACGGCAGTTTGCCTATTCTTCAAAGAAGCCCGGGACCAACACGGAGTGTACGTGATAATACCTTCATTCTTCGGAGAGCATATAAAACTGTCGATCCCGCTTATCTATTCCACCGCCTTACCTATTCCTGTCGCAATAGCGTCAGTGCTAGTCGCTGTCGTGTTCCGGTTTGGAGGGTAAGGTAGCCGGTAAACTTACGCATGTGGCATTAGACCTCGCCACAAGATAGCAACGCACCATTAATTTAACATCTTTGGTGTTTATAGGCGATGGTTGACTCTTTCCACCAGGAGACCCATCTGCTTGTTTGCTATCTTATGATATAAAAAAAAGATATTATTATTAATAATATCGCTGGAAAAATTACACGAATTATAACCAAAAATAAGCAAATTAATTGCATGTGTTAGGTATGGGTGTTAGTAAACGATACTAATACATAGAAATACATATATAAATATTGTTACATACATCATAAACACCCAAACCCGGAAATACAAACATCTATGCTCATCACACAAATATTTATCCCCGTCGGAAATCGAACTTGAGCTTTAGATTTAGATTTAGATTCGTAGTTAGACCAATCAACCAACTTGACGGTCAGAAACACGTGCTGATCCGAGCCCATCTTTGAATAATAGAACAATTGCCTTACTGCTAGGCATCTCGTAAAAGGTGAGAGAAGTTATACGTGTCACTGACATTATACTACTAACCAGGTGGTAGAGTTCTGCCACGTTTACTTACGTCTATATGCATAAGTCTACCATCCAAACCTTACCCTCCAAACCAGAAAGCTTAAATGACGCTATTACAGTAGGAATAGGTAAGGCGGTGGTAAAATATACCCGGACGAAACGTTGAGGAAATCTACCACCTAGTTATCTTATCTTTATTTTTACAATAGTATATACGCAACGTAACCATATGTCCGTTTTTAACAGGATTTTCCCGGTTTCAACAACTCTATCCCGTGAAAATGTCCCGTTTTCCAAAAAATATAAGTAGTTATGGCACAAATAATTATAAATATACCAATCGTCGGCAATCTCATCTATCTTGACGAATCTATACATATAATAAAATCGTAGGAAAGTCAAAACTGTACATTGAATTTTTTTAAAAGAATACTTTATCTACTTTGTTACTAAGTTTGTCTGTATGTATGTCCGGGGTAAACTCAAAAAGTACTTACTGCATGGATGTACTTAAAATTTTGCATGAATATTACTAACAGGTCGGGTCAACATATAGGCTACATATTATCACGCTATCACCTAGCGGGGAGGTGTTGTGCGGAGTAAACGAAGTCTACGCGGACGAAGTCGCTGGTAACAGCTAGTATTAAATATAAACCTAATAAAAACATCGTTCTAAAAATGTTTAACATTCAATAGGTAAACCAATCGTTGCAAAATGTTCAAAACTTTTAGTAGATCTAACTCAATTTTAATATCTAATTTCGGATCTTCTTGAAGAAATAGATACATCCTACAGACATCATTGCTGTTACTTATTGCTTATGTAGCTCACATCTATCTAATATTCCGTTTTAAGATAAAAACAATACGGTTAATATCCACCAATCGTTGGTTTTAAAGTCAATGTTCTTTTTTCCATAAAGAAGGTTAATTATTTAACCCATATAATCGAATATCTATATTAAAAAAGCTGTAAAGATATATCTAAGTTGTACCAGTTCAATCATATAAGCACGCTACTCTTCAATAAACACAGATTCAAACACCGTTCCCTGGTATTGCGTTACACCGCAAGCTGATATGCCCATGTAGAGTTCTTTGTAGGCGCCGAGTTTCTGATGGACATGTGAGATACGCTATATGGGTCGAGTATCAAGGCCAAGGCTTTAATTACAACGAGAATTATGTGTACCATACCATAGATTGTTAATTATTCAGATGCGATGTTGAATACTAGTGGCCTTGTACTAAAAACTCGGAATATATAGTTTTAGCATTAGATTTTTGAACCCTCTCCTATAACCCCTATATTTGAGATTTTACGAGCCAATGCGTCATTACATTATACTAGTATGTAGTATTTACCTGACTATGCATTTTCTAACATTATATTAATTTGTTAACATACAATAAAAGTAATGATCAATACGCAGTCAGCGGATTTCATTTTCCTCCCCTATATCATCTATCATCAGCAGCAGGATCATTCACCATATCAGCAAACTATATCAGTATTATCAACATCTTTATCAGCAAGCATCATACACTTCTGTAAGAATTATGACCCTTCATATTATTTCAACGTTTGTAAATTTTATAAAATTTGATAATTTTAGTTTGTTTAGAATTTTTGGGTATATTATTACACACACACACATTATACAACTCCTTAAATATGGGTCCCATTAGAAAGATCTCAGTTAATATGGTACAAATTTTAATTATGACGTTTTGCTCCGCAATTTTTACATGAGGCATGAAGGTGGTCTTTAATGTGTTATTTCTAGACTTTCTAGTATCATTTTAAAATTTTTTGACATATTTAAATCCGCAGCTACATATCCTAACTACATAGAATAAATCGTTTGACTATTAACTATGGACACCTCACGTCTAGCCAACCAATAAACCGGTGAATCGTGGTGGTTCGGGTTACCCTGCCAACAAGTGCGACGACTACCCGACAAGTGAATCGGCTTGATAATGCACTTTTTAACGATGATCCTGTCGAATTCAACAAAAAAAATGTACAATACAGCGAACTGCGGGGCGCAGCTAGTATAATGTATATTCTTTTTTCGTCTTTAACGAGATTCTCGTTAGAACCTTGGCCGTGACTTTCAACAGCTCATGCGTTTCCCATACTTAATTGCTTTTAATTAAAACGTTGGTGTTTCCGTTTTAACACGATACCGGATTCGATTGTTTTAAATCGTTCAGAAAGTGGCACACCGGCGAATTTTTGGCTTACTTGGATTTACTCATTTCACTACCGTTTTTATTTGAGGTCAATCATTGTGCTAGTGTATGTAATGTGAGAAAACTGGAAAGAATTATTGTTCTGAATACATATTTTAGACTAAATATATATTTTTAATCAAATTCTAAATTGTTTATCGTTTAGAAATAAGCGCAACCCCAAATTAGTGGCTTCCTTGGATTCATTTAGATCATCGGTGTTTTTTTTTTTTTCAATCTTTATCATGGGGTGACACTCTACTTACCATCAAATGTATTACAAATATCAAATCCGTTTTAGATTTAGATCACAACTCTTCTTATTTGAGTTTAATTATTGTGTACAAATAAAGTGTGCAGTGGAAAATAGATTTACACGTTATATCATTTTCACGATTTCAAAAATTTGTCTGTATGTCTGCCTGCCATGACTGACAATGTGATTGCGGAAATAACATAATTTATATATATCGGGCGAGTGTCAGCTAGTTCTATTAAGATTTTACACTATAATCATTATTTATTAATGTATCTTTTGAATCTGAATTGTTTATTTTGCGTTCAGAAAGTGGCACAACCGCGAATTTTCTGCTTAAATGGATGTATTTATTAATGTACCTTTTTAATGTTAATTGCTTTTTTTTCATTCAGAAAGTGTTACAACCGCAATTTTTTTGCTTAAATGAAATAATTTAGATTACAATGACAGAGTATAATTTGTAATGTGAGAAAGTGTGGTGGTGTACACTGAATTTAAGGAATTCTTCTTTTGTTCTAGTTAATTAAGCGTCCTGTTTTACACCTGCAATTTTATCTGATTTCATTGTTTCTTTTACTTTTGACTGACATGAAATTAAGATCACAGACCTACTTTTTGAGTTCTATCTTTCTTTAAATAATGTATATTATTATAAGAAAGTTTGGTGGAACAGACTATCTTAATCTGCATAGGCTAAATAATACATGTTCTTTTTAGTTTTGTCTTTTTAATCCTAATTGATTGTTTTTCGTTCAGAAAATCGTTTACAAAATGGCATATCGTCTGACCTAAGAATTGAAACTTTATGTTCCGAATCAAATTGGCTGAAAAATTGAATTTTATCGATTGGCTCTTGGTTGGCATGTTTACGTACGCACGTAATATAAGTTAACCTCCTCCACTTCTCTGAGTGTAAATCATTGACGATAAAAAATCGCTATTATTTGCGTAACCATGTGTTCTCAATTTATACCATTTTTCTGAGTCAACAGGTATATAGATGAACAAACGGAAAAAAAAAATTAAAAATAGTGCATTTGATGTCGGTGAACGGTGGATCGTAGTGTTCAGGTTCACTACATAAAAATTTTTCGTTTTGCGTTTTGAAGGTATTTATTTTAATTACAAGTTAATATATTTAGGCTATAAACGTTGCCTAAAACTCAATATTTTTAAAATTCATCATCAAGCCTCAGCTGAGGTTGAATCACTCATAAATAAATTATTACGATCTTTGGTAATATCGCAAAACCGGATTTTTATCATTTTAGAGCATCAATAAAAATGCTGTAAATGTTTGACCTTGTATATCTTTTATCTTTTAAAAGATCTAGAAACCTTTAAAAATAAAATAAGGAATAAAATTTATGTTGTGAATAGTTTTAAACACAATGCCAACAGGATCTCACAAAAATATAAAAAATAAATTCATTAATTTTATGACCAATTTCTATTTATTTCATAGACCACCAAACAAGGCGATTCTACTGATAGAAAAAAGATAACCATCGTCTATAGACACCGAAGATTTTAATGATGCATTGCGATCCGTGTGGCGGGGTTAAAATGATATATTCATAAGTTTCTCGGCTACCTTACTTTTCAAATTGGAACACGGCAAGAGTAGGTAAGACAGTGGTACAAAACTCTATCACTTAGTAGTCATAATGTCAGTGACACGTGTTAGCATTTTCTCTCCTTTTACGAGATGCCTAGTACTAAGACAGCTAAGTTGTCTTGCACCTAATTGTATAAATATATTTTAAATGTCTTTTACTGTGGTTAAATACGTTAACTCTATGGTCTTGTGGTCCGATGTAGGTGTTGACTGCATGAGGTCCCGGATTCGATTACCGGGTCGGGAAGTTCAAAAATGTGTTTTTTTCAGTTTTCTGATAAAGAAAACGTTGCCTGCGATTGGATAAATGCCCGGTTGTCCTTATGGGGCGTAGCGCAGGGGTACCTTAGCTGGAAAAAAACTTCCGTAAGTTATAAAAAAGTGTAAAATTTTTCCCCGTACTGTTTCCGGGCTCCTTTGAAGAATAGGCCAACTGTCGTCCGGCAAGGCAGATCGTAAAAGGCGACCGATTGGCTATCGAGTCACTACCATCGTGGCTACTAGGTGGTAGAGTTCTGCATTGTCTCGCCCGGGTCTGGTACCACCGCCTTAGCTATTCTTGTCGCAATAGCGTTAGTACTTGTCACTGTCGGGTTCCGGTTTGGAGGGTAAGGTAGCCGGTAAACTTATGCATGTAGCATTAGTCCTCGCCACAAGACAGCAACGTACCATTCCAACTTTGGTGTCTATAGGCGATGGTTGACTCTTTCCATAAGTAAGATCCATCTGCTTGTTTTTAAATATATTACAAAAGTATCAAAATAATTTGGTGCAAGCGGACTTTAGTCTATTTTTTAAAGAGAGCCACTGATCAACACGGAGAAAATTATAACCAATGAGCGTTGCGTTGAAGTATTATCAAAAGGTATTATCATTATACCGGTGGGAGGGATGTGCTGTGCCACGCTCCCGGCTGCATGGGTACCACCAGATTGCTTATATCTCCCGTGAAACAGCTTTGCTGTTTTTCGGAGGAAGGACAAGACAGGCAGTGTAATTAATGGCACCGAGACTTAACACCTTATGTCTCAGGATAGGCAACACATGAATGGAATACCTGGGCTAGTTACAGCCTAGGTATCCCATTTTTGTTCATTGGTAATATCGACCACTTACCGTCAGGTGGCACGTCTGCCAGTTTGCCTATCTTAATAACATTAAAAAAAGACTTTTCGTATCAAAAAGACGAATTACTGCAGTCTTAATTGAGCAAGTACTATAGACTATAGTGTTACTGTAAAAATAAATATAGAATACCGTAGAAAATGTAGATTTTTTTACGTCATAACATAGCAAATAAGCAAATAGGTCTCCTGATGGAGTCAACCATCGCCTATGGACACCAAAGATATTAAAAATTGCTATATTGTGGCGAGGTCTAATGCCACATGCATAAGTTTACCGGCTACCTAACCCTCCAAACTGGAACACGATAATGACAAGCCTTGACGCTATTGCGGCAGGAATAGGTAAAGCGGTTGGATGAAATCTGAGCCGGACAATGCAAAACTTTACCACTTAGTAGTCACAATGGTAGTGACTCGCATAGCCAATCGGTCGCCTTTTACGACCTGCCTGGCAGAACGGCAGTTGGTTTATTCTTCAAAGGAGTCCAAGGAGACCCATCTGCTTGTTTGCTATCTTATGACATAAAAAAAAAAAAACCAACACGTTGAATGTAAGTTACTAATGACCGTAGGCAGTTGGCATATTTACCTGAATACTATCTGATTCAAATACAAAACTTAGAATTTAAAGAAAAGAACATCCACAAACTATCCTATTAGTGTTTATTGATACAGACACCGAGCGCGAAACACGTGATACATTTACTATATAGAAAGTAAGAGCGATAAAAAATAGGAAGAAATTTCTATTAAGTTAAAAGAAATGATAACAAATACGCTGGCAACAATAGAATCGGCCATTTCGCTCCAGTTCTCAAAGGCGGAGATAGTTTCTAATCCTAAATCATAATGAGTATCGCTATATTCACACTACACTGAATGTATTCCCTGATACCGGCTATTCCATTGTTCAAATAAGTTTAATTAAAACGAGAAGCTTCTTTGATATACTTCTTAAACACAATTAGTAAGATAGGAGTTTGAAATTGCTTCAATTAAAGTATGACATCCTATTGGTGTTCCACAATTAAAAGACTTCAAATTAGTTTTTCGTACATTTACGAGCTGCGTATCTATCGCTATCACTTATAGTACCGTAAGTTACGGAACTATAGTAAATAACCCCAATTTAGTTACTACTTGACATCTACATCTATGGTGTAGTGGTCCGGTCTCGGAGTTGATCACAGAGGTCCCGGTTAATTCCTGGGTCGGGCAATTCAGAAATGTGTTTTTTCAGTTTTCTGAGAAACGCAAAGTTGCCCGGGATTGGAAAGTGCCCGGTTGGCGATAGGCTTTCCACCTATCACATAGTGGGACTAAGTATCTTATTAGTATAAGATACTACTACTACTTGACATCTAGGTATATGCGAAAGTTTGGATGTTTGGATGGATGTTTGTTACTCAATCACGCATATTATAAATGCGAAAGTTTGGATGGATGTTTGTTACTCAATCACGCATATTATAAATGCGAAAGTTTGGATGTTTGGATGGATGTTTGTTACTCAATCACGCAAAAAGTACTGAACGGATTTGAATGAAATTTGGCACACAGATAGATGACCTGGAATAGCACATAGGCTATTTTTATCCCGGAAAAATTAGGTGATCCCGTGGGATTCACCAAAAACTTTTATAATGCAGTGGGCTGCACGCTGCAGCTAGTGTTACATAAATATGTAGATTTGTTAGGTTACTAAAGCAAAAAATTGAGCCTTGCGCAGTGGCGCTCTGTGTTTTAGGTCCCACGCCTAGAAAAGGAGTTCAGCGGGAGTTTGTCGACGGGGGCCGTAGCTACCTTGATACATAAATGAGATATAGAACTCTACACTGTCTGTTACACAAATACACAGTAGGTTTTTTGGGTTACCTTTAGTTCCGACGCCATTTGTTATGTTACAACTCTACTAGGTGGTAGAGTTCTGCATTGTCTCGCCCGGGTCTGGTACCACCGCCCTATCTATTCCTGCCGCATTAATATCAGTGGATGTCACTGTCATGTTCCGGTTTGAAGCTACTCTAAAAAAATAGTTTTCAAGATTTTTTGCTATCACTTTGCTGCCGTGGCTAATATGTTAAATTCATGCCAAATTACAGCTTTCTAGTACTAAGAATCTCTGAGCTCGGCTGCAGACCGAAAGGCGGATGGACGGACGTACAAGGCGAAACTATAAGGGTTCCTAGTTTACTTGGGAACCCTAAAACCCGTTTCAAAAAAAAAAACACGAGTATTCGTATATTTGTATATGTATGGATATGCCATGATTACGCTCAAAATATTTTATGTGCCTGTACTATTTTTTTAACTTCAGTATATCACGGGATAGTTTCCTATTAAAAATTACTGAGTCGACCACAGACCACATGACTACTAATAGACATGCCATTGGGAAGGAAATGTGTCGCTGCGCATATGAACAAAGGCTCACTCTCACTGTCGAATCACTGTCAAAATGTCATACACTTGTAGATATATTATATTGAAAAAAAACAGAAATTATCCATATTGTGCTGTTTTATCGTACCGAATGAGATGACAAGGCTTACCCTTGAAGTGATTTTATTTCATCGGTCAGTAGTATAACTTTGTTTTTCTGAGTGTAATTGCAAGCAACACGGACAAATTAAAAAAAAATGTCCTGAAAGGCGTATCCATTTAATCCGTGAAGTCGACCAACTATTTATTAAACTAAACGAGCGTTATGAATATGAGGCACTTATGGAGCATCCAAAATTCTTATAATTATTATCGCATATTCATATAAATTATCCAGTAATACTCGTATTTATTTATTTATTAATAACATAATAAAAAAATAGTATGAGGAACGTTTGGATTATCTAAACTTCCCATAATTGCTATCGCATATTCATATAAATTATCCAGTGATACTCGTATTTATTTATTTAATCTATATATATATATATATCTATATATATATATATATATATATATATATATATATATATATATATATATATATATATATATATATATATATATATATATATATATATATATATATATCCAAAATTCTTATAATTACTATCACATATTCATTTAAATTATCAAATGATACTTGTATTTATTTAATAACAAAATAAAAATATAGTATGAGGTACTTTTGGATTATCCAAACTTCTTATAATTACTATCGCATATTCATATAAATTATCAAGTGATACTTGTATTTATTTATTAACAGAATAAAAATATAGTATAAGGCACTTTTGGATTATCCAAATTTTTTATAATTACTATCGCACATTCATATAAATTATCCAGTGGTACTCGTATTTATTTATTTAATAACAGAATAAAAATATAGCGTACATATACATTTTCACTATAAAATTGTAACGTCTGAGGCACGATAATATAACGTAACACATTTCGATCTTCGATTTCTCGCGTTCGCTTCAAAAATATTGCAACAATAAAGCGTTCAAGTTCTATCAATCAAGTCGCCCAGTCCAGATAAACGGAATCGTGACACGCGAAAAGAAATGTATTAACTGCTGTGCATGTGGGTGTAGCCACGCAGAAAATGGACTGAAGTATGATGTCTTGATAATCAGATTCACTTTTTTGATAACAGTTTGTGTAATACAATATAAAAAATATTTTTTTATATATCATAGGATAGGGTATTATTCCCCGTATTAGTTCGAGTGCCCTTTTGTTAGGATATTTTTAATAACTGTGTATAAATGCATATGATTTATTACGTAAATACATTAACTAATATTTTAATAATAACGGATGTTTAAATTTTAACGGTAAAGCCGTTAAATTTAAACTAAACCGCGCCAGTTGTCATCTGTCTGTGGCGTGATTAGAATCCCGCCTTAACCTAACGGTTGGCGGGGGTAAGACATTCATTTCTGCCATTCTATATCGAACAGTCCACGAGAACGGTTCTATATTTGATACTTGTCGAAGATGTGAGTCGTTATGTTGAATGTAATGTAATGCAATGGATAAGAATATTAGATTAATCGCCTCTGTGGTCTAGTGGTCCAGCGTTGGAGTCGACCAGATGAGGTCCCGGGTTCGATTCCCGGGTCGGGCACATAAAAAAGTGTTTTTTCAGTTTTCTGATAAACACAACGTTGCCCGGGATTGGAAAGTGCCCGGTTGGCGATAGGCTTGCCACCTATCACATTTGTGGGACCAAGTATCTTCGGCTAATCGTGGGTGCACTTGTTGTACCTCTGCCTACCCCTTCGGGGATACGGGCGTGAAGATACTTTTTTTTTTTTTTTTTAAGAATATTAGATTATGTTGAAAATATCGAAAACTACTTAAAACGAGAATTGAGGATAATCGCATGTCAATGGAGGATATTATATATAAGAATCAATGTAATAAAGTACAATAATTCAACACTAATGTGTTTTTCTGGAATAAAAGTCAACACTTTCAAGTATAGGCCACCTGCCGTTCATAAGAGTTGAACGATAGGCTATACGGGTCACTACCATCGTGGCTACTAGGGGGTAGAGTTCTGCATTGTTTCGCTCGGATCTGGTACACGACATACTTCATGTAAGTGATCGGAGTCAGGATGTCGGCAGACCTAAACATCCAATGTCAGATCCATTCTAAGAACTAAACCCTATAATAATCTTTTATTATAAACGCCGCATTCAATTTGCTCCATCTTTTTGGCATTTATCATGACCCAAACAGACGAGTCAAACTTGTAAAAGCCTCCATTTTTATGGTTTATAATACAGTTTCTTAAACTTGAAGTTTAGAAGCATTTGGGGATTTGGTACTTCAGGATTACAAATGGAAACATTAATATGTCTTATCTGACGTCTTTGTGTCTGTTACAAAGAACTGTATTTCTGGAACGGAAAAAAGGCATGCACCTGGAATTTTCACCGAATTTATGTACTCTGGTATCACAACAGTAAAAACGTTAAATTCCAAGGGGATGTATGAAGGGAGGTATGAAGACCACAAGTAACCTCAGTTAATGTCGCTTGATTGTAAGGAACTCTAAATATGCGTGTCCGACTCGCACTTGACCGTTTTTGGCATTGTTTGTTTGTCAATAAGAAAGATGTTTCAGTCTAACGCTTCCGCCCGATAGTAATCAGATTCCAGGAACAACGGTTATTGGACGTTCGCGTTGTCAAAACGAAAGTAACATTGTTTCCGCGACCCCGGGTCAAAGATCTGTCGTCGGCCATCTGCATTCTGCATGGTCTCTTCACTTTGGATCACGATTCTGTATCACGATACAGTTTCACGAGTCGGCATCACGTCGCTCGACTCACAGGGTCTGATCACATAAATGTTTAAGAAACATATGTATTACTGAGAAAGCATCGAATTATAAATATACTATTTGATACGACAGATATTGTCCTGTCAGATATGAATATTAAAATGTAATTTCTAATTGAAATGAATAGGTAATATAACGAAGTGTCTAACGCATGAACTTTAGAATGTACAAAGGTTAAAATAATATTCAATACATTTTTGCGAATTTCCAATTTCTGTCCTGTTTTATTAAGTTTTTTTTCTGTACGAACCTTTTACAAATTATAAGAAAAGTTATAAAAATGAAGGAAACCGGTAAAACCGTATCCAAGTTACTTGAAGAAAGGGATACATTTTTATACAACATATAGACTAGCTGAGCCAGCCACGCGTGAACTGAACCAAAAATGACCTGGTAGGTCATTTTTGTTCAGTTTATATGTATATTAATATTAATATATGCTACTAATATTAATAAATGCTTAAGTCAATCTGTCTGTTTTAATTTCGATTTCGATAAAACTTAAAAAAGAGACAGTTGAAGGATCAAGCGAAGGCTACTTTTGAAAAAATACATGAAAATTTTTATTAATGATATATCAATATCACTCTACTCGTGCATGTCCGCCGTTTGACCGCCCGTTGGTCGAGTGGTTAGCGACCCTGACTACGCGATCAACAGGGCTCGGGTTTGAACCCCGACGGGGACAAGCATTTGTGTGATGAGCATCAATATTTGTATTTCCGGGTTTGGGTGTTTATTAAATATATTCTTGTATTTATATATGTATTTCTATGTATTAGTATCGTTGACTAACTCTCATAACACAAGCAAATAATTTGCTTACTTTGGGGTTAGATCAGTAAGTGTAGTTTGTCCCGTGAATATTTATTTATTTATTTATTTATGTAAGGGACTAGCCAAAACGGGCGCTTAATTTCATTCTACCGTAGTGACGTTGAGTGCAACCCGCTTTTTGATCTGCATCTATAATTTTTTTCACATTCAAACAATGCACTTTACCTCTTTTAAAATATATCTGCGGTTAATAACAAATTATTACTCTGATTAATTGATTAGATATAAATTTTTGCCGAAGAAATGCCTAATTTACTTTCTATCAGAAAATTATTTTTAAATGTAATTTGTGAAATTACTAGCAAGTCCGAAATTTGTTATACTATCTTAGCTATGAATATTCAATTCTAACTGAAATTAAAGAAATTGGCAATGCACAAACTGCCGTCAATGTTTGAAATTCTGTCATTATTCTTTTTTTGTCTTATTTTAAAAAAATACAGAAGCACAGTTTTCTCATTTTTATAGTCGGTAAGAACTTTCTATAAAGTATTATAAAACTTTAAAAAATCATGAATGAAATCCGTAAATTCGTTGTGCCAATTATAAATATTGAATTGAAAGTGCGTAATTGTAAAATTATTACAAGATAATATAAAAATAGTTGTTTAAATATATCCCACTAAATTCACAAATTGGATTCACCGAGCCTTGTTAATGAACTCTGTGATGCTGGCAGTGTGTTATTTTACATTTACCTATAATTACGATGGTAACTATTATATCATCTGTCGCTCTAAGTACATTTTCCCGATCACTTTTAATTTGGTTAAAGGCACTAAAATATTTTAATTCAAATTTTGCGTAATTTTAAAGAAAATTATATCCATGCGTTTTGTTTTTTGTGTCAAGTAAAAAATGAAATTTTGAATATCTTAAATTATTTTTTTACATAAATTGAATATATTATCGATTCTGAAGAGCCTCTGAAAATTTGGCCAGATCTTGAAAAGAAACACCGTATAGACTACAATAATGTTACTGATGTTACCAACTTATGTGAACAGACCCTAAAGTTGTCGATTTCAAATTGCCATGAATGATTTTTGAATTTGAGCAAAGGTTATCAAGATTCAAGGACTCGTCCGATAACAATGTACAGTTACAAAGGCGTGTTGTGAAAGAATATATTTCACTTGTGATATGATCAGCTTCTGCTGTAAACTTCGGTTACGTAAACGGTTTATTCCTATTCAAATGTCAATAACTATTTCAAAATCCTATAGGATAAAGCTATCGAGCATCTAGAGGTAAGTAAATTATAGAATCAGATGTTACTCTGTTGAAATTCATAATTTATGAAAAAAAAAACTTGCATTTTATTATAGAATTATTTATTTTGCTTCAAAAGATTACGAGAAAGGAAACTTCTCCTGATTGAAAGAAATTACCATCGTCTATAGATACCACAGATATATAAGTTTACCGACTACATTACCCACCAAACCGGAACACGACAATGCCAAAAAATGACGATACTACGGCAGGGTAAGGTAGGTGATACCAAACCTAGTAGAGACATTGCAGATTCTGCACCAATTAATAAGTAACGAAGTGATCCAATAACTGAAACGTATTCGACGATATTCGATGGGATTATTATTGCTCCTCATACCGATCTCATATTTATTTTTTGTAATATTGTGATATTGTAAAAAATAGTTTTTTTTTTTAAATCTTTATTTAGTTTCGGGACTTTTGTCCACAAGGACATGTCAACCCCATCATACCCTATAGCTAATTGTTAACGTTAAGATATAATGCTACATAGACTTCTAGCAGAGAAAAAAATAGATTATATGAAAAAAGACAAGCCCGCTGAGATTCTTCCGCTGGATCTTTTCAATGTGTGGTCGCGTTTCCGATCCGGTAGTAGTTTTTAAAAAAATATGTTGACGTGTCAAAATAACTTGTAAAAAGTTTTATTGAACAAAGTACTTTTGATTTCCGATTTCTAATTTCATGTAATCGAAAAAGTCAATAGGACAATGTAGCTCTCTATGTTTGGTTTGATAATTTTTTGTAGAGCCCCTTATGAAGAATATACCTACTTTTTACTAGGCAGTTCGTAAATGTGTCATCATGATAACTATGTGATAGAGTTCTGCAACGTTCCACCTGAGTTTGGTACCAAGCCTCACGTATTCTTGGCGCAATAGCGTTTTTTTTATATCATAAGATAGCAAACAAGCAGATGGGTCTCCTGATGGAAAGAGTCAACCATCGCCTATAGACACCAAAGATGTTAATGGTGCATTACTATCGAGTGAGTGAGGTCTAATGCCACATACATAAGTTTAGCGGCTACCTTACCCTCCAAACCGGAAGGTAAGGAAATAAGTAAGGCGGTGGTACTAGACCCGGGCGAGACAATGCAGAACTCTCCACCTAGTAGCCACAATGGTAGTGACTAGCATAGCCTATCGGTCGCCTTTTGCCCGGGACTAACACGGAGAAAAGAGTCAGTGTTTATGATTATCACACGGATAGTAACGCACCATTACTATCTTTGCTATTACTTAGAAGGCAATGCTTATTCATAATTAGTCTCTAAAAAGCTGGCTGTTCTCGACAGGGCCAGACAGTACTTCACATCGCCCATCGCCTACTGCTTTATAAAGCGCAAATCCGGCCTCATATAGAATATGCTTTTATTTATGGAAGGCGGAATTTACTTTCAACGTATTCGGCTCGAATCTTCAATGACAGGACTATTTCAAATCGACTCGATTCTTTGGCGTTACGTAGAGATGTGCCATCATCTCTTACCTTCTATTAAAACTGTCATGAGGAAATTTCCGAAGAACTGTTTGGATTAATTCCTGCTCTATATGTCTCTCTACAAGCTCTACATCCTTCATAAGGCGAACCTGCTACATTTGTATACGTCAACGAGTATAGCTTATACAATAGATTACATAAGCGCGTCATTGAGTGGAACGTGAAGGCCACATTTGCCTCGGGGTAGAGAAATTGATTCACGTTTAACAGATCTCATTAGACACCTCGCTGGCCTTTGAACGGTTAATTATGGAGCGCATTGTTTACAAGAGGAGAGAAATTGTTCTCGCACCATAGGTCGGATTATGTAAAAGGTTGATCACTATTAAATTATTTCCTGGTCTTCTTGTCTTAGATACACTTAGTGATATTCCTATATGGACTATTTTAATATGTGTGATGGTACGTAGATTAGAATTTCGAAGGACAACAAGAACAGAAATTGAGGACTATGTAATCTTAGCCCGTCAGTCTTCACGGATATATGAATTTTATTTATGTAATACGATACAAAAAAGCCGGTAGTACTTATGATAAAAAAAGATTTACCAGCCCTTGTATACTTTAAAAAAGATTTATTTATTTAGTTCATCACAAAAATAGATAGTATATTTTAAAATTATTAGCTCAAACTGTATTTTTATGCTACCATTTTCGTGAAAAAACGGTACCTGAAGTAGGTTTATTAAGAATCTGTGATACATATTCACGTAATAATGAGTCGCTATACGTGCGACAAAGATGATATCCCAAGTGCATCAGTTCACGACAATAAAGACAGTCACTATTGACGCAAAACAGGTAAAAGCGGTTGTATCATATTCGGACAAGATATCATGGACTCCCTCCATTCAGTGAGTAGTTACGATGGTAGTAAGACATTTACTTGACCTATCATTTAACGAAATATCTGGTCGTATACTTTAAAATGGACTTAATCTTCCCAATTACGTCCTATTTGTATGGATGGAATTGTTATAAGTTACAGATTTCACTTTTCACAATCTTTACGAGATCAGCCTCATTTCCTTACTCCCAGAAAATTGTTTAAATTTTAATTTTTGCCTCTCTCCTAAATGAAACAAACTTCTTAAACATTATACGAAAAAATAAATAACATCATACCAGTTTTTTTTATATCAGAAGATAACAAACAAGCAGTGGGTCTCCTAGTGGAAATAGTCAACCATCGCCTATATACACCAAAGATGTTAATGGTGCGCTGCCTTAACTATCTTGTAGCGAGGTCGCCACAAGATAGCAACGCACCAAGTGATGCATTAAGTAGGGAGGTCGACTACGGGGAAGAGTTCACGCTGATTCCTTTGCTGGTTAGGCTAAGTAAATGAAACATCAATATTTCTGTAAGACGATGAAAAAAAAAACTGTAAAAAAATTATGTGTTTACCTGTCCCGTTGCTCGAGTGGTTAGCGAAACTGACTACGAATCTATGGGATTTGGGTTAAATTCACGACAGGGACAAATATTTGTGTGATGAGCATAGATATTTGTATTTCTGGGTTTGGGTGTATTTTATGTATGTAACAGTATGTATATATGTATTTCTATGTATTAGTATCGTTGATGACCAACCATATCGCAAGCAAATAATTTACTTACATTGAGGCGAGATCGATTCGTTATTTTTCTTGTGATAACCAAGACCATCAGCTCTATGAACCTGCTCAACCCACGTTTAATCTAAGATGGTATTTTCTCTATGGTAATATACTACCTCCAGATTTGAGACTGCTACTAATATTTTTCTTGTTTGCCAATTGCCCTACCAATGAATCGAAGCTGAGACTTCTTGATTTATCCGAATAACCTAACCAAATAGTATACGAGGTAATATTATATAATACAGATGTAAAGGTGGACAGTGGGCATATAATATAGCCGAAACGTAAATCTAAAATCGTACTTTATGTGACCTTGCACTTAATTAACGTCACAATTTGTATGGTCACATGAATAACCTTCAAGACATAATTTCCGTCAGTTCAACAAATGAGGTACAATTCATAATTATGGGTAATTCTAACAAATTATAATCCATTTAATAGCCAGATGACACATCATAATGCATATCTTAAACAAATAAACATACAATTTATTACCTTCCTTTAATTATCAGTAAATTCTTGTATTTAAATATCCCGTTGGTCAATTAGTGAGCGACCGTGACCGGAAAGCATTTGCTTCAGTATATACATATGTTTGTATTTCTGAGTTTTAAGAGTTGTTGAATGTACATTAGCATTTTATTTATATATTTCTATGTATTACTATCATGGACCAGTTACATCACAAACAAATAATAAGATTATGTCTTTTGGGTTAGATCAATTCGTGTAATTTTTCCCGCGAAATTATATTCTTTTATTATATACTTTATTTTTTATGCCTCATTGTCTAAGCCCTAGACCATGAGGAATAATAAAAATAACATCTAACTCCTAGACTCTGTGTGGTTAGCCTTTACTTTTTACCAAATTAAAATATTTAATACAAGTACATAATTTGTTTAATACAAATTACTTGAACAACCAAATCTAACCGATAGTTATCATATAAGTTATAAGTGTATAATTGAATAATTTTCAAAATTATTTTAAATGACTATACAAACATTAGTACCATAATGTGGCATAAACTTTTCTCAAGTATTAAAACTATTTCCTATTAAACTGAACGGCAGTATTGAGAGCACTCGTAGTCCAGTAAACATGAGTATTTGGAAAGCACTTATCCATACAGATGGCTGGCTTAAGTAAGCTTGGATCAGTGGTTCCTAACCTTTTCGATATCGTAACCCATATGTATTACGTAGCGAAACGGACTTTACCCGACTTTACTTTTAATTTTTAAAAAATGATTTCAAACAAAAAATTTAAGTAAATATGAATATCGTTATTAATCAAAATATTACTGTGTAAGTTATATATATATATATACGTTTACAATTATAACGCAAGTAGGCAGTTTATAAATAGATAATTTTGACAAACTGACTAAAATGTACTAAGGATTAATTAAAGTATGAAATTTAAAATCTTTTAATTTCTATTCATTTGTTCAAGGTACTAACTTTGTTACTTTGTTACCCCCATAAAATAGTTGTTTTACTCCCACGGGGGTAATCATGTACTATTTAGGGAAACGGACTTTACCTTCAACATGAAAATGATTTCAAGTAAAAAATATGAGCACATTCGAATAAAATTATTAATTGACAAATTACTTTGTAATTTATAACACGTTTACAATATAACGTAGTTGGATAATTTATATATATTTTTTCGAATTAATTGAATTGCTACTGGCCTTATGGGGCTTTACAGCTTCACAGGGCGCGTGGGCGAACAGATTGCTCAGCCAGAGTTAAAAGTTGGGGGACTGTATGCCCTCCGCTCTAAGGGTGTTTTATATGAAACTGAAGCTCAGCTTAGGGTGGGGTCTTGATTTGCCATTGGACGGCAGTGGCACTGTTTTATCCTTTATCTGATTCTATATCTTGGTCTCGGTTCGCTGATGGCCGCCGGCGGCGACGGTGTCGCGTGTGTAGATAATCGTGATTGTGTGTTCCATGGGTCACAGTTATTTGGTCATAGGGTTCAATGAGAAATAAATAAATAACTTTGACATCGTTTTACCCACATGGCGTTCTGCGTAACTCAATTTAAATGGCTTATTCTCTCATAGTCCTGCCACAATGACGTCAGTGTGTTTGTCGTGTTCCGGTTCTTAGGCTAAAGAAACTAAAGCGTGTGATATAACATCTCCTCCTCCCTCTCGGGTAGCCACGCATCTTTTATTACTCTAATGGTAGAAAAAAGCTACTCCAATTCTCTTCTTCCGTCGGAAACTCTTTTTTGTGTGTATGTGGAATCCACTTTTCGCTAAGTATGTGGAATAGCAAATAAATAGATGGCTTTTCTAATAAGCAACTATCGTCTTTAGACACCAAAGATGTTAATGGTGAAGTCATCCTTGTAGCGAGTCAAAATGCCACATACTTAAGTTTCCCTCGTGCTGGTCCCGGGGTCCTTTGAAGAATAGACCAACTGCCGTTCTGCCAGGCAGGTCGTAAAAGGCGACCGATTGGTTATTTGAGTCACTATCATCGTGGCTACTAGGTCGTAGAATTCTGTATTGTCTCACCCGGGTCTGGTACCACCGCCTTATCTATTCCTACCGCAATACAGTCAGTGCTTGTCGCTGGCGTGTTCCGGTTTGGAGGATAAGATAGCCGGTAAACTTATGCATGTAGCATCAGACTTCATCACAAGATATCAACGCAGCATTAACATCTTTGGTGTCTATAGGCGATATTTGACTTTTTCCATCAGGAGACCCATCTGCTTGTTTGCAATTTTACGATATAAAAAATACTACCTATCTTACCTTCCAAACTGGAACACGAGCGAGGCGTTGCAGGCTAAGACTAGTTCTTATACCTAATAATCTGATGGTTCTGATGTTTTTGTCCAATCCTTAGCGTTTTACAAACTGCTAGGCAAAAAAGACATGTGGTCTTTTTTTCTTAAAGGTCTTCTTTGTGTGCGGGCACACAAAGAAGCGTGTGCCCGCACACAAAGAATACACTTTCCAGTTTCAAAAGTCGGTCAAAAATGAAATTTTGTTTTAAATGTTTAATTGTAAAGTCACAAAAGCTTTTCAATCCTAAGATTATTCATGCTTATTGGAGGGCAATAGAAACGTTTATCAGATGAAAGCGATTTACGTGATCATAGCTATCGTATTTGGGATGTCCATCCGTCTTTAATTGCAATGAAATGACATCATTTGAACGAAATCAAACCTTATTTTAAAGCAACAAGCGCTATTAATCTGCAAGTATATTCATGCACGTTTTATTCGAATTTCGATCACGGACTTTCGATAAAAAATGTGGGAATCGAAATGTTTTTCTATCATTTTTTAAATTTGTATTGAAGTTAACGAGACGTTTAACGAAATTGTGTCAAAAGTCAATTAATGATAAATGTTGAAAATATTTTTGTTTATAAATAAAATATGTATATCATAATTGTCGCCTCAAACGGTGCCGATTTTTGCATAGGTGAACCTAGGTTCGAATTTCTGGCCGGACAATTCGTTTTAAGTTTTGAGATCCGCTTTTTTTGGCCACCTAACTTCCTTCTGACAAAATGTATGCCCGATTTGCTGATAGGATGGTCACCTCTCACACCATGAGACTTAATACATTAAGTTAATCGTGGATACACTGGCTGCACCTCTGCTTATTTTTTCAGAGATATGAGTGTGAAAATATGGTATTTTTTCACATATATTTATAACATTCATAATTTCAATAAATTATATGAAAATAAAATAATTTGCTTGTTTGTAATGGATAAATTGTAATGAATTCATTTTACTCCGTGTTTCTTTTGGTATGCTATCTATCTATCTGTCTATCAAAGCGGGCAATATCGTAGTTAGCCGCACTACGGGCCATTGTGCGTTTTTCGTATAGTGACTAATCCTGCCAACTCAGTTCCTTCCAGAATTTCAGGACAGTATGGGGATGCTCAAACATCTCCACATACGTAGTCTCGTCCTTCAGAAATCGAGCCCCTAGGTAGTTTAGCTCCACACACTCTAGCAGCAAGCGGTGTGGTGTTTCCTCACATAACTCAAGCATGCTCTATATAACGGACTATCTGTTAAGTCCATCGTATGCATGTGTTTGTTCATTGGACAGTGTCCCGTTATCAGACCACATATTTTCCTCTGTTCAGCTCTAGGTAGTTTGAGTAATTTCGTGGTGAGTTTAGAGTTAAGTTTAGGTTATCTGCTATTCTCCCAGGTAGTTCGTAAAGGCTAACTTTTGACTATACGAGTCACTACCATCGTGATTATTACGTCTCGCCCGGTTGTTGTACCACCACTTTAGCAAAGTTGTTTACTTAAATAACAAATATCATTTACATTCTATTTATTCTCTTTAGATACAAAGTAACTTGCTTTAACGTTAAGCCTTATTTAGGTCACCTGTCATAAAGATATGAAGTATTTATTGAAATGTACAAAACAATATACACACATTTAAATACAAAATCATCCGCCCATGAAGCCTCACATACAATTAACGTTGATGTCGAAACACGGCGCCTGATTATGTACTAATGATTTACTAGACAATTTAATGATTTAGAAGTACAAAAACCAACCCACAGGTTACTAATCAAAAGACAAGTTGATGGTATTGCAATTTATTTATGGTGAACTACCCACCATTTATAATTTCAAATCGTAAGTCAAATACATAAAACGTATAAGAAAGACAAATTAAGTTATACAAAGTTAAGCAATGGGTATTGTACGACTCATAAAGTAAAGTAAGCGCTAGGGAGTGCTTTACGATCGAAAACTTCTTTTACGTTTTCTTTCTGCAACTCTTTCTAATGTAAAACTTTTTTAATAGACTCGTATGCCCTAGAGGGATTTTTTATTGAATCCATACAAAAAAGAATAAAAAAAAAATTATAAATGCAAAAGTAATTCTGTCTGTCTTTTCTTCACGCCTAAACTACTGAACCGATTTGGATTAATTTTGGTACAAAGATAGTTTGAAACCCGAGGAAGAACATAGGGTATTAGTAGATAGGATAGTTTTCATCCCGGAAATCCCACGGGGACTGTGCGGGTAAAAATTCGGGACTGTTTATATTTTAAACCACGGCACTAAGGAGTAACTTAGGCAACTTTTATTTTAGAACTAGCGACCTTTCCGCGCTTTCACCCGCGTAGCTTTTGTTCCCGTGGGAATGTCGGAAAGGTTTATATACTAAAACCTTCATCAAGAATCAATCTATCTACTAAAACAAACTGCATCAAAATCCATAGCGTAGTTTTAAAGATCTAAGCATACATAAGGACATAGGGACAGACAGAGAAAGCGATTTTGTGTGTTTTATACTATGTAGTGATATTTTGCATATGAACGAAATCACAGGCACATCTAGTGGCTATATATAACTCTATGTCGTTTAATTATAATTATCAAATAACTGGCATTTTCTATAATTTTCTAAATAAAGAGATGTGAATATTTGTCTTGTCTGATGCGCAAGTATTGTCTTTCGTGATTTATTATTATTTCTATCATCAGACTGCCTCGTGGTCTAGGGGAAAGCCTATTCGGCTCACAACGTGAGGTCTCGAGTTCGATCATCAGGTCAGGCAAAAGTGTCATTCAGGTTTTATCGAGGCATTTCTTGAAAATGTAAATTCTCAAATAATTTCTTCTGTATACTTTTAAGCTTTTGCGGCTTTTTTGAACAGTATTATTAATAATTAACGGAATCTTACCGCGATTATGTGATGTTTTGTTTTCCCGATATTTCGGCGCTGTTGCAAGCACCATGATTACGGGAGAGTTCACTCGTGATCATGAATATCGGGAATATCGGGAAAACAATACATCACATAATCGCGGTAATGTCCCGTTAATTATTAATAGTTTCTTCTGATCTGGTAGTATTGTAAAAAATACTATTACTTGTAAAAAGTGCCTGTAAAGGTTTATTTGAATAAAACATTTTTGAATTCGATCTAGTTTCTAAGTTTTTTAACTACAAAAAAACACACAAAAATAGAATTTTTCTACTTTTATAACAAATAATAATAATATTGAAATAAATATTGAAATAAAGCTGTAAATCAACTTAAATTGTTACCTTGCGTTAAAGTCATGACTAAAATCAGAAAGTAATAAAAAGTTTTAACAACAGTGCTGTAATTTGATTTACGAAAATCATAGTACAAATGACTGAAAACTAGTTAAACAAGTATCACGCGAGGCGTGTGTCATTTAGTATTTGATGTATAACGGTTTGATGCTAATGAGCCCAACTACTTCAGACACGAGTTCCTGAACGTAACGAATGTCGTAAACTTCTGGGTTTTGGTTTTTATTATGAACTAGCTTTTGCCCGCAACTTCATCCGCGCGGACTTCGTTTACTCCGCTCAACTCCTTCCCCGTAGGTGATAGCGTAATAGTATGTAGCCTATATGTTGTCCCGACCTGTTAGTAATATTCATGCAAAATTTGAAATAAATCCATGATGTACTTTTTGAGTTTACCCCGGACATACATGACTTCCCTACGATTTTATTATATGGACTAGCTGTTGCCCGCGACTTAGTCCGCGTGGATTTCGTTTACTCCGCACAGCTCCTCCCCCGTAGGTGCTAGCATGATAATATGTGGCCTATATGTTGACCCGACCTGTTAGTAATATTAATGCAAAATTTGAAATAAATCCATGTTGTACTTTTTGAGTTTACCCCGGACATACATGACTTTCCTACGATTTTATTATATGTATAGATATAGATATTACTTATATCACTTATATTTATTTCTATGTATTAGTTTCGTTGACTAACGCCCATAACACAAGCAATTATTTTTTTATATATCATAAGATAGCAAACAAGCTGATAGAAAGAGTCAATCATCGCCTATAGACACCAAACATGTTAATGGTGCGTTGCTATCTTGTGGAGAGGTCTAATGCCACATGCATAAGTTTACCGGTTACCTTACCCACCAAACCGAAACACGACAGTGGCGAGACAATGCAGAACTCTACCACCTAGTAGCCACAATGGTAGTAACTCGCGTAGCCAATCGGTCGCCTTTTAAGACCTGCCTGGCAGAACAGCAGTTGGCCTATTCTCCAAAGGAGCCCGGTACCAACACGGGGGAAGAATCGGAACGAAAACGTTTTGATTTTCTCTTTTTGAGAAACTGACTGAAAAATCGAAATAAATCATGCTTAAAATTGATTCAATAAAGCGCGCAAAGTTGCGAGATTACAATTTCCATCAACATTAATGACCCCTAGTAAATTAACTGGTACCTATATAATTTGTGATGCCTGACGGTAAATTTTGTATGGTCCGTAAAATTAAATCCGTTAATAATGACAAATGATCAGTGGTATCATTATTTTGTTAATATTGGAATGACCCTCGTTAAAGACCTTCATTACAACAAATTCAGGACATGATGTTCTTGGAATCGGTTACGATTGATCTAAAATAAAAATAAGTAATTTTAGAAGTTTTTGTATATCATTAGATAGTAAACAATCAGATGGTTCTCCTGATGGAAGGTGAAACCATCATCTATAGATACCAAAGGTGTTAATAGTGCGTTACTGTCGATGTGGCGGGATGGCAGTGCCACAAACATATAGTGGGAGTAGACAGTCTAGTGTCGTTTATACAAATTTAGAAATAAAGTTGGTACATACATACGTTAAAAATAAACTATACCGTATTAGGAATGAAATCAATCAAACAATTTAAGGTTGTTTGTTCAATATTATTCGACTATTAAGTTGACCTCAAAATTAACAAATGGTGACTTTGATATATACAAGGTCTGACCAAACTTGACAGTCTCCGTAACGAAAGAATGTGTACAGTGTGATTTATTATTAGTATATTTTGACCTTTATGCAAATATATTCGTATATGAGATTTTGAAAAGAAATAAGGCAAAGTTTGGAATGGCATGGTAAATCTAATATTTACTTTTTTGTGGAAGTTAAGATTTGGTTTAGCAAAAAAGGTAATACAAAAACTCTTTTATCTAATTCTTAAACGGTGTTTCCGCTCGTTAATTATGAAGAAAATATGTATATATTTCTGAACACGAACAGATTTCTGCATTTATAGTAAAATTATTTTACTATAAATGCAGAAATCTGTTCGTCAGTCTGTCTGTTACGTGTACACGGCTAAACTGCTGAACCGATTTTGGTGAAATTTGGCATGGAGGTAGTTGAAGACTCAGGGTCTACGTAGTAGTTTTTTTTTTAAACATCCGTATCTAAGAGGCTGATAAGGGAGTGGAAGATTGGATGACAGATGATATTACGGCTGCCGCGGCACGCATACGGCTGCGAGGGATGCGTAATGCTTCTGTGGTACGCATGCGGCTGCCGCAACATACGTACGCATTCGTTCAGGCGTGGGCCGATGCGAGAAGGTCGGTGTAAATCATATCTAAATCAACTCGCGTGCGAAGCTGCGCCGGTCAGTTAGTGCTTGTAAATGATAATTCATACGTAGGTGTCTTTTCGTAACATATACCGCAAAGCTTGAAGACAAAAGACTTCAACAAGTGCGACTACATGATTTACGTACTAGGCGGTAGAGTACTACATTGTCTCGCGGCTCGCCCAGGTCTGGTACCAACGCCTTACCTATTCCCGCCGCAAGAGCGTTCATGCTCGTCACTGTTTTGTTCTGGTTTAGAGATTAAGGTAGCCGGTAAATTTATGCAAGTAACAATACAACGCGCCATTAACATCTTTGATGTCCGTAGGCGATGATTGTCTTTTTCTGTCAGGAGAGCCATCTGCTTGCTATCTTCTCATATAAAAAACATATATTATTAAGGTATAATAATTTTAATTTGCTTAATATGAACACGTACTAAAGATAACAGGAGTTTTATTTCGATCACGAAAATTTGATTGGATTTGGATATTCCGCAACTTATAAATGCCGCCGTATGACTCAGACTCACACTTGCGCTATAAAAGCATGTATAAGAATCGTATTTTATCTTTTTTCGTAATGATTTCGTCGTAAACGAGGTATTTACGACAACGAGTGGACTCCCACTTGAAGGTATAAGAAAATACATTTTGAATAATGTTCAGAGATATTTTTGCTGGATTTTGGGAACGTAATTGTTGCTAAGGTAATAATTTATTTGGTGACGTAGTGAAATTTTTCTTTTTTTTTCTTTTTGAAGATGTGTCAGTCCCTTTTAACTCACTATACTCAGATTATTATACGAAGTAAGAAAATAGAGCCGCAGCTTCATGATTTGTTAAGAATATTTTTTTACAATACTGTACAAACAATAAATAAAACATACCTATCATACTCATGTAATTAAACAAACAAATAAATGTCATGTACTTTAAACGAGCAATTCTTGTATATTTGTATGTAATAGGTTTCTCCAAAACGGTTGTATCGATTTCGGCGAAATTTTGTATTCGACTATCGATATCGATAAGACTATCTAGTCTCTTACTATTAAAATTGATCTAGGTAGGTGACATCTCCGTGATAATTATTTTTCATGTGAAAAACTATTATAATGCCGATTCATTTGCGGGTAAGTAAAGTATACAGGACACTAAGGTTCACCACGATTCATCAGTTTATTGGCAGCATAAATAGATAGTGTCTCTTATGCAACTTTTAACGACTATAGCTTCTTATTTGTCATAATAATTATTGTTGTCGAAAATCTCGAGAAATCGACAACACTTCTGCCCAACCCTCGCTACTTAACTAATTAATTCAAAAAATTCCTGAACCGTTACGTTATTTGGCTCATAACCATTTCAGTCAAAGAAGTTAACCGTTTGGGAGCTAGGGTTAGTTAGGAATAGTCATCTGTAGTATTGTTAAATAAATTATTTTATGATAGCGCGTTATAGACTGTAAACTATATTTTTCTAGTTTCACGTTGAGTATACATAGCGCGCTATAATATAACGTCATATTAACCACCACAATTGTAGTTAGGAAGTTTAGCCAGTATATTCATCGTTTTTCAGTTTTGTTTCATTTATATCTATCAGTTGGAAATATTCAATAAATTATCTCCACAGGTGTTCTATACAATTAATTCTATACAGCTTTGAATTACAACACCAAGTCAAAGCGATAAATGGAAAACCGCAAAGGATGTTTTATACACAAACCCTACATAACACGTAACAACGCTGACTTGTTTAGTCCCACACAACCTGTGACCTTACAGAACGAATCCGCGGTCGAATGCCATTCGGCGTCTTAAGCACCCACGTTGTTAGCAAATTAAATGTAATTCTCGCAATTAATTGAATTTGACCGTGGGGCCTTTTCTCATCGACTGTAATCGTCATTCCATTTTTTTTTAATTATTATAGAATGGCAAACAATGACATGGCTCTCCTAATAGATAGACAATCCTCGTCGATAGACAACAAGGTTGTTAATGGTGGGACACTGTACGAGAAATGGGATAATAATGCCTCGTAGCTCATGGGTGGTAACTGGTAATGCTCTCCAAACTGGAACACATCATTGCTGCTATTGTAGCAGGAATAGGTAGAGCGATGTGACCAAACCCTGGTGAGAAGTTACTGAACTCTACCATCTAATAGACAAAATGATAGGGACACGTTTGGCCAATTGTTTGCTTTTACGAAATGTTTAGCAGAATAATAGGTAGTTTTTTTCTTCCCATTCTAAATCATTATAAGTTTATGGATTAAGAATAGCAAGGCCAACACGGGAAATTTTCACTTGAAATCCATGAAATATATAAAAGTAACCCGCTCAGTGTTCAGCGTATAGATATTTAAATAATATATAATACGTTATTCGGGTCGAAACGATTGACCTAATTACTTATCACTTATAATTAGATATTTTAATTTACCGCAGTTTATCGGTTTTCCAGCTGACGGAAACTATTAATCATATACGGTCATTACGACGCTATAACAGTCATTCTAATTTTGAACAGTTTTTCAAATTTAGGACTTTTATCTAAAAGTACATTAAAAAAGAAGAAAAGAAAAATAAAACGGAAAATATTTTAAGACTATCGAAAAGTACACACTTCATTTAGAATAAATCTAATACAAAGATTACAAATTATATTAAAGAATTAAATATAGAAAAAAATCTTAGGGTGTACTTGTTTGTGTACAGTTTCTTGAGAGCGTAACAACAGTCCTATGTTTTTCCTTTTCTGCTCCTCATTGCTTGGATGTGATTTATTGCAGTGTGGTGATTTAAATCATTGTCATTACCCAATTAATCCATATCACCGCACGCATATGCCAGACTTTGTCAAAATTACATCATATCATTTACTTTCACTTACAATAAGTGAATCTTTAGACTTTAACAAATCTATATCTGTTCATGACTTTTCAAATCAATAGAAATCTTTAAAATTTTATGTCAACATTTATGAGAAAATACCCTGAAAGTGCGTGTAAGTTAGATTTGATTTTATCTTCTTCCAAATCCAATTAAGATACTATCTAAATGTTATTTTTGAGGACATCCTTTACCATAATAATAGCACTTTGGCCTCGCAAAATACATCTATCTTGCCCTAGATGTGTAACGACAAAACTAATTCAAATAAATTACTATCATTAACGTTTTCCTAAAGCTCGATGATATTAAAAGGTTATATCCTATTTGAAGAAATCGCGTTGGTAATACTGAAGTGCGAAAGATTGAATTTTTCCCAAGGCTGTGGTATGGCATGGATGTGAGAGCTGGGTAATCTCAGAAAGGGATGAATGAAATGAAATGGATGAAATGAAATAAATATGATGAAAGCTAGGTTGATCCCAATGGGAGCATTGCAAAAAATATATGGTGTAACATCAGAAAGGTATGAAAGCAGTATTTTTAAATATGGGAGCATTACGACAAATACGGGGTTTGCTTTCAAAATTTTGATATTAGTTATCACTTAAAATAATATACCGGTGTTAAAACATTAAACAAAGTAATACATCGCTGTAAAACGGTAACCAAATTGCTAGCGTAATTTCTGAGGATGGTTTCAAGGGCTCTCTGAAATCCACGTACTAATTTTTAAGAGTTCGAAATGGGGAGGAAGCATTTCAAGTCTCATTGCTTTTATCTGCCTACCCTGTAGAAGATTTAGCATAAGCAGGTGTTGATGTTCTTATAAAAATAAATACAAAACCTTTATAAACCGTTGAAAAAGATTGCAAATAAAATACTGTCAATTTATAAATTCGTGTTACTTAGTTAATGGTCCTCATTTTTAAGAAAACTCTTAAATGCGATGCATTGCATCAGCACTTCAGGCGTCGGAAGGCTTAAAAAGCCGAGAAGCGTATATTTAGGTTACCCAAGGTAAAGAGCCCTTTGTTGTAGCAGTTCGTTAACACGACATAATAGTTCAGAGAATCTCTCGAGAGATTATTCGTCGACACCTGAGCTAGATAAAGCCGACTGCGATGTCTTCGTTCTACGAAGAATAGTTTTTCATGACAAGAATTTATAGCTTTACCTATAATGTATGCGTTTTAATAAATCCTATTTTTTTAAATGATAATTTTCGGCTTAGTGGTTAAAAAATTACGTGGTTATACTATTCCGCTTGTATCATGGAGCTTACGGGTCCGATCCCTGGGAGAAAGATAATAATAATAATTTAATGCGGATAAGCAAATAATTGCAATTATTATCCCTGTGTTGGTCCCGGGCTTCTTTGACGAATAGGCCAACTGTCGTTCTGCCAGGCAGGTCGTAAAAGGCAACCGATTGGCTGTACGACTCACTACCATTGTGGTTACTAGGTGGTAGAGTTCTGCATTGTCTCACCTGGGTCTGGTACCACCGCCTTACCTATTCCTGCCGCAATAGCGTCAGTGCTAGTTACTGTCGTATTCCGGATTGCAGGGTAAAGTAGCCGGTAAACTTATGCATGTGCCATTAGACCTCGCCACAAGATAGCAACGCAACATTAACATTTTTGGTGTCTATAGGCGATGGTTGACTCTTTCCATCAGGAGACCCATCTGTTTGTTTGCTATCTTATGATATAAGAAAAAAGAATTAATTGATGATTACACTTCATTGCGCATCAAAAAATTTAACAAATTATAAAACAATACATAGTAGGTAATTATTGTATAAATAATAATATTTGTATAAATAATAATACGCAATGGCCATCTTATCGCTAAAGAGCGATCTCTGCCAGATAAGATAACCTTAGGTAACCTAAAATAGTGACTAGTAAAAGTTTATTTTTAATGAAAAAAAGTATCTTCTTGCCCGTATCCCTAAAAAGATAGAAACAGGTACAATCAGTGCACCCACGATTAGCCGAAGATCCCAAAATGTGATAGGTGGCAAGCCTATCGCCAACCACTTATCCAATCCCGGGCAACGTTGTTTTTATCAGAAAACTGAAAAAACACATTTTTGAATTGCCCGACCCGGGAATCGAACCCGGAACCTCAGTGGTCAACTCCAACGCGGGACAACTAGACCACAAAGGCGAATAAATTTAAATTTAATAAAAGTAATTAAAATTCAGTTGCACTAAGAGCCGATGATAGAACAATACACTTTTCACAAGATAAGGTCAAAAATTTTTCTTCGTTTAACTTAGTTGAAGGTACACATCCGCTACCCCCCTAAAATGAGCATATATTATTTTTTAAGTTTGGGTGACGACTCTTTTCGTCTGTAGGTACAAATAAATAAAATTATTATTTATTTGTACCTATATTGTAAAAACCGGTTATTTTAATATTAAAAACAGACACTCCTGTTTTTAATATTAAAATAACCGGTTTTTAATAAATGCCGTAATAAATTTTTTACCTGTTTTTTCTGTCTATCTGTCTGTTTATTCCAGCTAATCTCTGAAACAGCTAGACCGATTTTGAGGGGATTTTCGCTGGCAGACAGCTGATGTTATAAGAAGTAACATAGGCTACTTTTATTTTAGAGATTTTTCCACGCTGACGAGGTCACGGGCATAGCTTAAGTATCGAATAATATCAGTAAGCATAACTTGAACAATACTCCATTCGTCATAACCTGGATGCCAATAAAGTCTAAAGAAACGAGAAAACTTGTACCAGGCAATGAATCACTCGTCGAATTCACGTCTTCCAATAAATGTACTTTCCGCAAGTAAGCTGTTTTCTTTTGAATGCACCGAAGAATTATGTAGAGTTGGGAAAACACATTACTCAACCATTGAAATTCTTTAACGTTTCTAAATAACTTGTTTAAAAATTTTCATAATTTCGAAGTTTATTTATTTTTATGGGAACACACAACATGGAGTAATTTAAAGTATCTGAGTCTTGTACTAGGTGCTTATATTTTATTTATATATATATATATATATATATATATATATATATATATATATATATATATTATTAGCAAAATAGCTAGAGTATTTTATATATATTTTTCGCCGTGTTGGTCCCGGCCTCCTTTGAAGAATAGGCCAACTGCCGTTCTGCCAGGCAGGTCGTAAAAGGCGATCGATTCGCTATCGAGTCACTGACATCGTGGCTACTAGGTGGTAGAGTTCTGCATTGTCTCGCCCGGGTCTGGTACCACCGCCTTACCTATTCCTGCCGCAATAACGTCAGTGCTTGTTGCTGTCGTGTTCCGGTTTGAAGGGTAAGGTAGCCCGTAAACTTATGCATGTGGCATTAGACCTCGCCACAAGATAGCAACGCACCGTTTACATCTTTGGTGTCTATAGGCGATGGTTGACTCTTTCCATCAGAAGACCCATCTGCTTGTTTGCTATCTTATGATATAAAAAAAAAACCTGTTTAACTGATAAAAAATTTCAATTTCTGAGAGCTGCCGTGCAAGCCACCATAGATTTAACTTTATACTATTTAAAGAAGGAAGAAAAGGATAATGCTATAATTTGTTTATTGGAGATAATCATAAAAAAGCGGGCAATGCTCAGTCTTTCACGTACGTACTGGTATCATAATATACCCATAAACATATATATATTTATATATATAATGCCTAGCGTAGGGAATAGGGACGCTAACTCAACGATATTTTCAAATTTTCTCAATCTTCAAATAAACGTACGTTTCGCGAATAAAACGTTTTATTTTTAATGCAGTAAAGATTTTGGTGGGCGGAAAAATGTGGTTTATTGCTGTTCAACGAATTTACTTTGAATACAAATTTACAAAAACTAAACCTATGAAAAATTTCTAAGTGGAAGCTATTTTGACATAAATAAATCACTCAAACTGATTCAAAAATAGCAACTTCGTCCGCGCGAACTTCGTTTGCCAGCGACTTCGTCCGCGCGAACTTCGTTTACTCCGCATAGCCCCTCCCCCGTAGGTGATAGCGTGATAATATGTAGCCTATATGTTGACCCGACCTATTAGTAATTTCATTTCAATTTCAAATTCATGCAAAATTTGAAGTAAACCCATGCAGTACTTTTTGAGTTTACCCCGGACATACATACAGACAAACAGACAAAAATTCTAAAAACTATATTTTTGGCTTCGATATCGATTGTAGATCACGCCCCAAGTATTTATTCTTTTTAAAAAATATTTAACGTACAGTTTTCACTTTCCTACGATTTTATTATATGTATAGAATAGATAAATCAAAAGATGCAGGTACCGGGCAACACCAAGACTGATGTGAGATGATTAGATTGATTGAGTACCGTCCGAAGGCGGTTTCAAGACTCCTTTCTTTACCCGGCGTATTTGTACGGAGCGAGTTGCGAATGTGGAGGCAAGGCAATTTGCAAGACATGGCAATCAGTTCTTTTTGTTCATCGTAAGGGATCTGGCATAAAGAAATCTATAACTATGTTTGTACATATTTGTAATTCGACGTTTAGAACAGTTTGAATACTGTCAAACTCCACTTACTTATCTTTGTCAAATTCCACTTAAAATTTATACAGAAAATGTTTTTAATTTTGCTCCTATGCTAATTTATTTAAAATAAAATCGTTACAAGTTAAAAGATGAGAGCGGTTTGTTAGTTGAAAAAAATGAGTACTGAGGCAAAGCTGTACTTCATGTCCGTTCTTAAAATATATGATTTGTTTTTTATATCATTAAATAGCAAGTAAGTAGATGGCTCATCCGATGGAAAGAGAAACCATAGGCTATAGGCAGCAAAGATATTAATGGTGTGTTACTATCCGTGTGGCGGCAGGCATGACTATGTCATATACATAAGTCTACCGGCTACCTTGCCCTTTAGGCTGTAACATGACAATAGCAAGCATTGACGCTATTCTGGCAGGAATAGGTAATGCGGTGATACTATGTACCCAGGCGAGACGTTGCAAAACTATAGTAGTCACGATGGCAATCGATCGCATTTTATGACTTGCCTGGGTGAACGGCAGTTGATCTATTTTTCAATGGAACCCCGGAACAACACGAGGATAAACATAAACTAGTTTCAACTAAAAGAAAAACATGTGTGTTATATGTGTGTTAGTTATATTTAATTAACTGCCTCCCAGAAAGCTATATATTAGGTAGACATACATTAGAAAGAAAAAAAAGAGAAAAGAAATAACAGAAAAGTAGTTTATTCGCAAAAAATATAAGCGTTACAAGTTATTAAAATTAACGTCTAATTAATGTATGTAAATATAGTTACCAAATTGTGTGATATTCTTCAGAAGAAGCCTAGAAAAATAAATATTTAAAAAAATGTAAAAGATAATAAATAGCAGGTAAATATAAAAATAGAACTCAATTCAATATGGTATTCTAAGTAAACAAATTAAACTCAGCAAATTCTGAGTAATATATATATATATATATATATATATATATATATATATATATATATATATATATATATATATATATATATATATATATATATATATATTAACAATATCCTTCCAAGTGCAGTGCAACCGCTACCTCTCTCACCACACACCAGCGTTTCATTTGGCACTGGCCCAAAACAGAGCAAGTCTGCAGTGACTGCATTGTAGGCGCAATTTATGGAAACGCCCACTAATTCCCCGGATCTCAGGACTTTACGGGATATGAGCTCAAACGACATTTCAACTTGAATAGCTAAATGAAACTACCACGGATGTTTGATCTCATTTAACCAAAATACTTTGAACTGTTAATTTTAACTGTTTTCAATATATTGTACCCGTAATGTGCGTAGTATATTTTGGAATTTGCTTAGATAGTTCGAACCAAATTGTTGGTCTTTACATAGCTGTTCGGACCTAAAAGTTAACTCACGGACGTGGGGTCTGTGGGCTAACCGGAAGAGAATGCATTTTCGTCTATTCTAAAAACTATTTTTAAAGTGTATAATAAAGCTAAATAATAAACGGTTGCTGTAGTTTGAACTATTTCAGGAAATGACATTAAAAAAGTTCTTACGTTCGCTTGAAAATATTTTTCTTTAAACTTATTTATTTCATTGAATTGACTTATGAACATTTTTGTATTAGTTGCAGTATTTTTGTCTGTATTAATACCTACGTGTATTCTACTTTGCATTATTTTATATTAAACTGGCAGTTAGTCGCGACTTCTTTCGCGTGAACAAAAACCATTACTTTCCTTTTCTCTATCGGGTAAAAAAGTTGCCTATGTTACTCCTGGATAATGCTACCTCCTATAGGTGAAATATTTTGGATTAAATAGCAAAACTCAATGTACGTTTCACTTCGTAACCGAAGCATCTGCAGGGGAGGCGAAGGCGCTTCACTCTGTAAGAATTGATCCATTAGAGTATTTTTTTTATATCATAGATAGCAAACAGGCAGAGGGGCCTTCTGATGGAAAGAATCAACCATCGCCTGTAGATACCAAAGGTGTTAATGGTGCGTTGCTATCTTGTGGCGAGGTCTAATGCCACATGCATAAGTTTACCGGCATTTACCCTCCAAACCGGAATACGACAGTGACTAGCACTGACGCTATTGCGGCAGGAATAGGTAAGGCGGTGATACCAGATCCGGGCGAGACAATGCAGAACTCTACCACCTAGTAAATTGATTTATTAAATTGATTATTAATTGAATTAGAATTGAATCATTAATACATGATAATATAATACTAGCGATCGCCCCGTGGTCGATATTCTACCATAGACTAAGCAATAAACTCAACACAACACACCACGACCACGATTACTTAATTACGTATTTTGACAACCACAGAATTACAATAGACTTTAGCCTGAAACATAATTTTATATTTGTGTGTTTATCATCAAATATGTCAAATGAACGTAATAAATCATGTACTTTTATTAATTTATTCATGCATATTATTTAAAAATAGTATTAGATTTCTGCATATTGCATATTCCACCGTCCGCGTGACAGTCGTACAAAGTGAGTTATTTACTGATTTCCGGTAACGTCTAAATCTATAAAATAAACAAGTTGTATAGTAGTTGTGTTAAATTACTTTATATATAAGATATTGTAGCCAATTGAGTACCCATCGATTGGGTCGCTAATTATCCGACCAGCGGGACGACCATACATACACACAAACTCTAGCATTTATTTTTGTTTCCAGGTGACATAGAAGACTGCATAGTAACCCCAGCATACCAAGGGCAATTTACACCCTTACCAGAAGCGCTATGTGACTGCATCATGGACCTCACTTCGCAGGTAACATATCAATATATTAATGAAAATTTGTAAATGAATACCTTAACGCTCATATCTCCGAATATGTAAGCAGAGGTGCAACTAGCGCACCTATTGTTTGCATTGATAATAAAAGTCCTGATGTGTCAACTTACCGATAAATCGAGCACATGTCGAGTCTTAGGAATAGTATATGTATTATTTTTTTTAATTTAACAATTTAACCACTCAGTCCCTAAGAAAAATCCTAATCGAAATTAAGAAATTCTGAATCAGTTATGAAAATCAGTTATCAAAGAGCGTAAACCGCAAAACTTCGTTTTAATAAAGTAGTCTGTATTTTTAGCAGTTGAAGGTTGAAAACCAAATGGGTATGCGACACTTAAGCGTCGTGTGGGTGCTAAATGAATTCCACCGAATTCGGTGCGGCGCTTAAACGTCGCACTGGGTGTTGATGGGTTAAAGCCCGTGATGGTCAGGAGCCCCTTTGAAAATAGACCATCTGCCATTTGGCCAGGCAGTTCGTAAATGGCAAACCATTTGCTATAGTATGTCACTACCATCGTGAGTCGTGATTACTAGGTGGTAGAGTTCCGCAATGTCTCTCCCGGGTGTGGTACCATCACCAAAAGCGTAGAGTACTGCGACGTCTTGCCGGAGACTGGTATCGCTGCCTTACTTATTTCTGTCGCAATAGCGCCAGTACTTGTCTCTGTCGGTTTTCCGGTTTGGAGGGTCAGGTAAACGGTGAAAGTATGCATATGACATTATCATCCCACCGTACTGACACCATGACAACTTTGGTATCTAGTATAGGCAATAGTTACATCTCTCAATCAGAACAGCCATCTTTTAGTAATACATCCTTGGATATGTTTGACACCACACTGATTATACCTCTCGCATCCCCACCAGGCGCATTTCATATTTTGTATATCATCAATTAGAAAGAAAAGAAATAGCTGTCGCCCATTAGACACCATTGATACCAATGTTATATCTGTATGCCGTCATCAATGGCCGTCATACAGTATTGTAATGTCATTTCCATAAGTTTACCGAATACATTCTAAACCAGAACACACTATTTCTCTTACCATTAGGATAATTATCTGTTTGTTTGCTATCCTATACTAAAAAAAATAAAAGCATTTTATCATTAGACTATTTTAGTCGTAATTAGTGATTAATGAAATAAACGTGATTATCATGTCCACGTTATGTCCATTAGCTAATGGACCTAAATTCTATTACCATATTTTAGCATATCAAGGACGAGTATTTAAATCGCGAGCTGGATTTTCTACATAGCGATCTGCAGATACGGAGAGAAGATCGCACAGAGAGAATATTTTGTATTATCATGATTAATTCGTTTGCTGTTGCAATTTTTTACATTAGAATTCCTATTCTCTTAATATTTTAATACGAAATAAATTAAAATAAGTTTTAACATTCATTTAATTTAACTTCAAATTTATTTTCACTTTGAATTAAATTTAAATAAAAGTAAATTTAATCACAATAAAAATCGACTTCGTTAAATTACCTGAGCCAATTTTTTACACATTAGGTATAAAATGCCTTTGATATGCAAACCAGCTGTGTAGGCTACGAATCCCCTTATTTATTAAGTCTCATTTAAAAAATTACCTCGTAATCTCGTGAATCGTATCTAAAACAAATAAAAGGAGAATATGATGTTAATTACCAATGACAAAACGTGTCATTCGTAAGTAACGTCATATTCTCCTTTTATGAACTACTTGACTGGAAAGTAAATGTACTATTAAGGATCAATCCAACGTAGACGTGAATTCTTCATACGCATTTAGAACTGAGTGTCAAAACGATCTATATAAACTTGCCTTACTTCAACCGTATACATGTATCTCAATATTAGGTATAACACGTTCATTTTAATCATGTTATATTTAAACACAGTGTAAAAAAGTACCAAATTTCAATAAAGGCTTATTGAAATTTTCTGGTTTTATTTAGAACAAAAACCTTAAATAATCTTACATTTACATTTCAGGACATTTAATTTTGAAACGTTGGTCTATACTTGGCGTTCTAATAGGATTATAGGATCAGATCTCCTTTGTGGTCTAGTGGTCCGGCGTCGACGTTAACCACATGAGGTTCGGGTTTGATTCCCGGGTCGGACAGTCCAAAAAATGTATTTTTTCAGTTTTCTGATAAGAAACAATATTGCCCGCGGTTAGATAAGTGCCTGGTTGGCGAAAGGCTTGCCACCCATCACATTGTGGCACCACAAGTATCTTCTGTTAATCGTGGAATCACTGGTTGTACCTCTGTCTGCCGCTTCGGGGATACGGGCGTGAAGATACTACATCTTCCAACGGCTACAAAAATCTCATGTAATCGTAATCGCAGGTAGCAAATTTATACCGGCGTTTTTCTATGAAGGTGATGGTCTGTGCTGTAGTTTCGTTACGAGACCAACCTAATACCAGCATGATGACTCTTGGCCGTGAAATGGAAAAAATAAAAATAGCATTCCGGTTCGAGTGTGCCAACCTGCTTCGCTGCATATTTTAAGCCGTGGTTCGAGTTACAGGATTTAATGTTGAGAAAAGTATTAATCAACATTATCAGCGAAAAGATACTATTATCTTGTCGCTGATACTAGCTTCCGTATAGATGAGGTCCTGTGTTTGCATCTCGGTGTGGGTAATTCTTTCTAAACATTTTTTCAGATTTTCTTTAAATTTCAACTTGCCCGAGATTGGATATGAGCCCAATCTGTCAATAGGATAGCAAGTTGTCAATGCAATGGCAACGCATCATGAGACCATGCATGCATTGCCGTTGACTAATTTATTGATTTGGACGTGACAGAATTCTTAAAGAAAAAAATTGATACTGGCTAATGCATTAACTAACAATTCAATGCAATTCAGATTAACCTTTGACAAAGAGATTTTTTTGTTTCAATATTTTATAGAAAAAATACATGTGCTGTAATATATTTTTATATATCTATTATATTTAATGAAAATGGAGTTTCACCAAGTGCCGACGACAAAGTGTGTAGAATAGTTTTTTCTTTCTTAGCGGATATGGCGTACAATATATTTTTTCAACTTTATATTAAAATTAAAATTTACGCTTACAGAATTATGTACAATTGCTTTTTGCCAATATTATATAAAGTCATTTGCTATTTTTTTTAATTTTTCTTATCATAATTCTAATGTAACCCAAAATCTGTCAACATTATTGGGACTTGGGATTTCTACAACAAATGATTCTCGCAAATCCAGTGCGTGTCGATGAGGGAAGACTAGTAGAAAATCTACAGATAAGCATTTTTAGAAGACTTACTTTGCGTTAGATATTCTAACTTAATTTGTAATTCAAAAAATAATAATGGCATATTTAATCTTACTGATCTTAGATTTCTGCAGTTTCCTGCAGTCTTTACGTAAAGAAGACTGATTCCTGCAGTCTTCTTTACGTAAAGTGCTATTTTCCTTGGATGTCTACAAGTCCAGTGGGCAGTGGCGTAGCTATCGTAGGGCCTGGTGGTGCAGTGCACCAGGGCCCCGGACCTCGGGAGCTCTTTGCCCATTATCCTAAGCTTTGAAACGGGTCGGCTTACTCACCCGGCCCGATTCTTTCTCTATAAACCGGGGCCCTTATCCACTTAGCTACGCCACTGCCAGTGGGCTGGATGGCATCCCTCCAATTGTGCTTAAAGTGTGTGCTTAAGAATTGGCACCAGTATTAATGTGCCTATTTCGACTCTCCTACTCACTCGACGTGGTACCAAAATCGTGGAAAACAACTTTAGTGCATCCCATTCCTAAGAAAGGACATATCTCTAATCCGTCCAATTACCGGCCTATAGCTATAAACTCTTTGCTCTCCAAAATTATGGAAACCATCAACTGTCAGCTCTTGTAGCATTTAGGAGAGCACTAGCTGATTAGTGCCTGTCAGTACGGTTTCCGTCTTGGCCGTTCAGCTGGTGTCCTATATATCGATGGTCGGAAACAATTGAGTCTGATAGGGAGGCATTTGCAGTTAGTTTGGACATAGTTAAGGCCTTTGATCGGGAATGGCACTAAGTACTTCTCGCAAAGCTGCCTTCCTACGGGCAGTCAGACCATCAAGGTCGCAGTCCACGGTGCATACTCCGACCTTAAACCTGTCAATGCTGGTGTTCCCCAAGGTTGCGTGCTATCGCCGACACTTTTTCTTCTGCATATCGATGGTATGTTGCCAATTAGTTACATAAGTTGCTATGTAGATGATAATACTGGTGATGCTACATACTCCGGCCGCAGCGGGATACCTCGGGAACACATCGAAGAGAGTTGAAAGGAGCTTGTGTCTAAAGTCGAGAATCTGAATCTGAGAACTGATGTCTCGGAACGGGGTCGTCAAAACTTAGTCAGATTCAATCCCAAGAAGACACGGCTTTGCGCTTTCACCGCAAGGAAGATACCTTTTGTCGTATCACCTCGATTTGAGAATACTCTCCTGACAGCCTCAGCTAGTGTCGGAATCCTGGAAGTCGACATATTGAATACCGCTCAGTTTCGCGGTCATCTGGAATGTAGGGCGAAACTACCCTCCAAAAAGCTCGGTGTGTGACTGAAGCAGTACTTCTTGCCGGCTCATCGTCTCCAACTTTATTCAACAACAACAACAACAACCAAGACACAAATTCGACCTCACATGGAGTACTGATCTCATCTCTGGGCCAAAGCTCCCGAAGACCAGCTTATTCCACTTGATCGCATTCAACGTAGAGCGGTTCGGATCGTTGACGATCAGGCTATTTCGAAACGGCTTGACTCTTTGGCATTACGCAGATATGTAGGCTCGCTCTGCATCTATTATGGAGGTCGTATCTATTATGGTGAGTGTTCCGACGAGTTGTTTGAATTAATTCCTGCTGCTGAATTGCATTATCAATTGCAAAATCTAAAGTTCCAGCCTTACCATCTCAATGTCTGGAAATCCACAACCGTGCGGTTCTTCCGGCACTTTTTGCCTCGCACTACTTTTTTGTGGAATTAATTACCAGCAGGGTTTTTTCCGAACAGATACGATATGGGGACCTTCAAGAAAATTTTGAAAAGGTTGACAACGCACCTGCAAGACCCCTGGTTTTGTGGATGTCCATGGGCGACGGCGATCAATTAACATCAGGTGCACCTCCTGCTCGTTTGCCCCCTCTTCCATAAGAAAAACCTTGTAATCATCCCTAATTATTTTGGAAACCATATTAATAGCCACACACAACGTTTAATGAATCCATCGAGTATAACAATATACGAAAAATAACGAAATGCAAACTAATTCAAGAGTCAGCAAAAACAGAGTCCTGACGGTTGAATAACGAACATTCCAGTGAAACCCACAAGATATTCTAGCGAATATTTCTCACTGCTGTTTTTAGGTAATATTTAATAATTCTATTACTTTTACATTATTCTGCAATTTTATTAAAATATTGTTTATTATGCGCTTAATCCAACACTATGTTGGGTATATCAGAAAAGGCATGAAAGTATAATCAACGCGGTTGAGATAAGACCGCTACGGAAAATATGTGGCGTAAAACTCGCCGACCGGGTTTGTAATGAATTGAGAGAATGGTTAGACTTTAAATAGTCGGTATAAATATGAAAAAGGGCTAACTCCGCTAGTTCAGACATGTAGTAAGAATGGTAGATAAAAGGGTAACAAAACAGATAGACAGTGCATACGTGGAAGGATTTAAGCACTAGGGAAGACCAAGATTGACACACCGTAGTCAAATTGAACGGGTGCTGTTCGAAAATAGTATCAAGAGTTTTCGCAACCGACGTGTTTGTATGAAGACAGTAATGAACGTGAAGAAAACAAGACAAATCTGCAAAGATCATAACATATAGCACTTGGTTCTCTCTGTCTACTGCGTTAGAGTTTTGGCCTGAATATAAGAATGTTCTTAATAATTTTGGTTCGAGAATTTCAGACCAACTAAATTTTGGTGATGATTCTCTTGGAAATTCTACCTCTAAATGATACTATCAAAGTTCAAAATTGGAGAAAATATCTTTAAACTTTGAATTTAAGCCTAGCTAAGAAAGCTAATACTGACAAAAAATAAAAAAGTATCAATAAAAAAGCTCAAAGTTTGTCACTTAAACCGCTACAGCACGGAGTATAATTCAATAAATATCATTCGTGTGAGGTCACCCTTATATTTGCAGATTTTATGCCACACGCCTTAATAACTAATTAAATTATCGCCTTAAACTATTTATGATTATTTTATAATTATCTTTAATGTATAAATAAAAACACAATATATATAAGAAAGCTAAAGGCCAACCCAAAGACCTACGGAGAATGATATCATCCATTTTTAGTCAAAACGCCGCACCAATCCATGGTCCAGTCCCACAGGAGACAATCCTTAGAGCGGGTGTTAGTTGCCAAATTTAAAATTAAATTTTCCTCGTCTAGGTCTGGACTCCTTTGAAGAATAGGCCAACTGCCGTTCTGCCAGGCAGATCATAAAAGGCGACCGATTGGCAAGCCAAATTTAAAATTAAATTTTCCTCGTCTAGGTCTGGACTCCTTTGAAGAATAGGCCAACTGCCGTTCTGCCAGGCAGATCATAAAAGGCGACCGATTGGCAATTCGAGTCACTACCATCGTAGCTACTAGGTGGTAGAGTTCTGCGTTACCTCCTCCGGGTCTAGTACCAGCGCTTTACTTATTCCTGTCGCAATAACGTCTGTGCTTATAACTGTCGTATTCCGGTTTGAAGGGTTAGGTAGTTGGTAAACTCATGCATGTAGCATTAGCCCTCGCCACAATATAGCAACGCACCATTAACATCTTTAGTATCTATAGGCGATGGTTGACCCCCATACGGTGGAACTACGACAAGGTGAATGTTTCAGGAAATGTCTGAATGCCGGGAGCGCTGGATCAATCGATACCCTACCAAATTATTCAATATAAGTAATTTGTATAGCAAAACAACCTTTGCTGGGTCAGCTGGTAATTTATATTTCAGACTAAGTATTATCGTATGTATTTTTAAATATATGTCCTATTTTGTTCTATTATTACATTAAGCGACGACACTTGGTCCCACAATTTGTTCTATTTTTATTTTATTTACCATTTAATTCAGGCAGCATGGTCCATATTATAAATACCTTATAGACTAACATATATATTAATATAATATACTTAAAACTACACTTTGTCACGTGTTGACGGCGACGTGACGCGTGCTTCATTCCGGAGTCTCCCCCGGAGCCCCCATATCACGGAGGTTCCTTGCCATCTATCACATTGGTGATGTCCTCCAAACAGTGTGATAGGTGGCAAGCCTATTACCAACCGGACACTTTCTAATCCTGAGCCACGTTGTTTTTATCTGAAAACTGAATCACTACAATATGAATTACTCGAACTGAGGATTCGATCCCGGGAACTCATGTGCTTAACACTGGACCACTAGACCGCAGAGGCGATCTAGTTAAATATTTTTTTATTCTAATTCTATAACTAATTTTAACCACAGTAATTACCCTAGAATATTTATTACGGACTGGCCGTTGACGCGTGTACTGTAAATTCCTAATAGACATACTTTATTAGGTGATAAAACATAATTGCTCTTAATAAAACAAATGTAGCTATCAAATATTCTAGCTGTATTATCGGGCCAATTTGTCACCTTGTCTTTCGTAAGCACAATTCTGCAATCTTTGTCACAATAGAATGTCGTTATCCGTCCTATACAGGTTTCGTTTAAAATACCAAATGGAGGCCGGAATTTAAGTGTAGATGTGATGTGTATCGTTTTAGCATAATAATAACAGGGATATTGCAAGATATTTGTATTTAAAGAATCTTATTTTTTCAAAAGAGGCCTAGATCAATTACACGCGTTATCCTGCGTCCGTTTTAAAAACTGACCTTTTGACGTCCATCCATTTGAATTTAATAAAAATTAAAAATCAGTTAAACTGCAACAACCCACTTTCAATTTTCTGAATTTCGGAATCTCTGGATTCAATCATCACTACATTAATGTGAGAACAAACGAAAAGTATTTCCTCCTAAACAAAAAAAGATTTTTCCAAATCGGTCAAGCAACATTGCCGTGTTTTCGATTGGAATAAAACTAATCTATATTAATATTATAAATGCAAAAGTTTAGATGTTTAGATGAATGGATGTTTGGATGGGTTGATGGATGTTTGTTACTCAATCACGCAAAAACTACTAAACGGGTTTAAATGACATTTGACACCCAGGTGGATGGATGTTTGGATGGATGGATGGATGTTTGTTACTCAATCACGCAATAACTGCTAAACGAATTTGAATGAAATTTGACACGCGGGTAGATGATGACCTGAAATAGCACATAGGCTCCTTTTTATCCTGGAAAAAATAGGTGATCCCGTAGGATTCGCCTAAAACTTTTAAAATGCAGCGGGCTGCACGCTGCAGCTAATTATTAAATAAAAATAATCATGGAAATGTCCTAACGTGTATCTCCACTACACGAAAAACAACGTTTTCTCAGGTTTTCTCCCTCCATTTTGAGAGCTATGACTTTATCCATATTTTAATATTAAAAATAAAGTAGAGAAACTTTCGTAAGTTTGTCTGTCCGCTTAACGCTTAACGCTTTCACGGCTAAATCGCCAATCCGATTTGAGTGAAATTTGGCAAGGGGAAAGTTAGAAACCCGAATATGTAGTATATTAAAGCCATATAAGTTTTATCAGTACTTATGAACAGACAGACAAAAATTATGTGGCGTATCATTTGTGCAATCACTTTTTTCAATGTATACTAATTTTCGTCGATATCAGTCCAGTCTTCGCTGAGTTATAATAGGGCATATAAACAGACAGGCAAATATATGGCTTTTCAAAATTAAAATAGTCTTCATTTTGAAGGCAAAACTTGCACTTGAAATACGTCATTAATTTACACATCCTATACTTTAAACGGGCAATTCTTGTATATTTTTTGTAATTAGTTTCTCAGAAATAGCTCCAATCAACTTTTTTATTCAAATAGTCTTTTACTATTAAATTTGATCTAGATCTAGATCTAGACCGGCATTTTTGTGATAATCAGTTTTTACATGAAAAATACCATCCGAGCGAAGCTCGATCGTCCAGATACTTATGCATTATACCGACATAATATATTATACTCTTAATTTTATAAAATATAATAATTTTCACATTTGCGTACTTTTACTAAATTCAAATTATCATCAAGGTCGGTTCAATCGTTCTTGATAATAACGGAAGATACAGAAAGACAGACATTAAATGTTCAAAATGATAAAATTATTGATCTCAGTAAATCATAAAACCAATATTTTTTCTGTTCTGCGTTGTTTGTCCCGGGTCTGGTAACACCACCTTACATATACCTTACATATATACCTAATATTATAATTCAATAGCGTCAGCGCTTGTCACTTTATTTTTCGGTTTTAGGTTAAGTTAGGCGGTAAACTAATGCATGTCCTGTTAAGACCCAGTCACAGGGATGACAACGCATCATTACACAACACAAGCGATGGTTGTCACTTTCTATCAGGAGAGCCTTTAGCTTGTTTGCTATTTTATGATATATAAAAAAATATCACGAAAGGAGAATAATGAGGCTGCTTACCTTATTTTACTAATTTCTTCTGAAATGTAAATTGTATCACGGACACTTTTTATAATACTAAAATTCACGATACTCCTTCAAAAATTAATATTGCTTGAAGTTACAATTGTTCATTCCATTTTAAGCAACCCATATCGCAATTTATCGTCAACATTAATATAATTCATTTTTCTATCACTCATCATGAAGATCATTTGATTTTAAGCACTTAAAATTTAAAAAACGATACACTTTTTGTTTACATTAAAATATTTATCGCTCGTTCGCAGTGTGAATAGATGACACTTTTTTTTGTTTCTTTCGGATGATAGTAAGAGTACTTGTTTATACAGCCTTCTGTGTTGTAACTTTCGACTATAGCAATAAATATTTTCATTTTTGTTGCATTTTATACAATAGTTTGTTTAAAATTTTGCGTCTTATCTATCCGACATGTTTATAATTTATTTTGGTTGGTCAGAAATAAAAGAAAGAGTTAATTTTAAGGCAGAAAAGAAAAATCTTTGCTTGATTTAGAAATAAGAAAAAGCGTACAAGTTTGTTTAGTTTCATGACTTTCCAACTAAAATTCTTTTAATATTAACTTGCTATTAAAAAGTATCCGTTGAATTCTAATATTGACTTATTGTAAATTAAATTAATTTAATTATTTCGGGTGACGCTATATTTATGTAGCCCTTTTAGGCCGATCTCATCACTCTCCTTTAACAGAAACAATAAATAAACATGACGCTACATATTTATATAGTAGTAAATATTTTAAGATTTTAACGATACTATTGATACTTATTCGAGATCCTTTATAAATTTGCATACCAATGGTATGACAGCCCGAAGTAAATCACAACCGGTCTTGTCGTTGAGAACTATTTAGGTGTCTAGATCTCATTCGATTAAATATGCAATCGATATACGCCTATCCGCGCACCTTTCTCTGGAATTTGCTGGCAACAAAGTTGTTATCGGACCTCATTTTGATTTTATCCACGGAACAAGACACAGCTATCAATTAAATATTCAATTATATATTGTGTAGAATGTTAAATACCTTGATAAGAGGGTATATTAATTACGAGATAAAAACTACATTGACTTTTAATAGATGACAGGACAAATATAATTTGATAGGCTATAATAACATAGGACCTTTTAACGATTATACCAAATTCTTTTGTGTCGTGTCGTAGGTAGCAAAAGTCTGTAACGCCTCGCCTGGGTTTAGATTAATCGCTTCATCTATTCCTGCCGTAAAATTATTAGGATTTATTTTGTGACGAATAACGAAAATAATGCTTTTTGATATTGCATCAGCATTTTTCAGCCTATAGATTATGTAGCTATGAAAATATTTTAGAGCTCAAAAATCGATCATCGTTTCCAAAATATATAGCTTTTAAAAATATTGTTTTACTGTCATTTGTAACAAAATTAAGATTTTTAAACTCTGAAAAAATCTATGCTTACAAATAGATTTGGCTCCTTTGAGCTTAAAATATCGCGCTTTAGGGAAGTTTCAGGGATGATCTGTGAGGTGATGCCGGTTCTGAAACCGGTTGGTTTACACATTTTTTTATCATAAGATAGCAAACAAGCAGATGGCGCTACTGATAGAAAGAAAAGTCATCGCCTATAAACACCGAAGATGCGTGTGTTGCTATTTGTGTGGCGGGATGGCAATGCAACATGCATAAGTCTGCCGCCTACCTTACCCTTCAAATCGGAACATCACAATGACAAGCATTGACGCTATTGCGGCAGGAATGGGTAAGTCGGTGGAACTCTACTACCTAGTAGTTACAATGGTAGTGACACGAATAGCCAATTGGTCGCCTTTTATGACGTGCCCGGTAGAACAGCAGTTAGCCTATTCTTCAAAGGAGGGCCGCACCAACACAGAGTAACTCAAGGATTTTTTTTTTTAATTTTTCACCCAAATCACGACAATGAAAGCGCTTTAGGCCGGATTTTAGCTTTCAAAGGGCCCCGAACTCATGTTTGCCCACTTGCTGCTATGTCGTCCGTTTTTATATATAATATAATAAAACAATTTTAGTTAATTACATGTATTATTTTAGTGTATTTTGCTTATTATTATCGGTTGTTATGAAATATCATTTATCGATATTTTTAACCTTGGATAAGGAAGTTACTGGTTTTGCCCCGATTATCGAAAATCGAGTTTTCACAGGACCTCGATCGTTTTGAGTAGGACCTCAACCATTTCTGGCTGATTTCACGATACGTCAATATGTATGTATGTACGTGTGTCTATGTGTGTGTATGTGTATGTAAACATCACATAACTTTGAATCGGCTTGACCGATCGAAACATAATTGATGGCATTCGATTGGATTCCACTCAACTTAGAACTTCTGAAAATTTGAACTAATTCGGCCTAGGAAATTTTGAGAAATTTTGAAAATACTTACCTCAAAAAATTTGGCGAAACAGTATTTTTTTAATATAACTTCCAAATTCATGTACAGATTGAGCGCAGCTCTTTTCCTCTAAAAACTATATCTAATGCATAAATTGCATCAAAATCGGTTTATCCGTTCGGAAGTTAACGTTGAAGAAAATTTTGAAAAAAGTGTTTTTTCGATCTAACTTCGAAAATACCAACAAAACATTTTTTGATTATCTACAATATTTTAGATCTTAAGAACTACGTCAAAAGCCGTTTCAAAAATTATAATCGAATTAAATTTTCAAAAGTTACAGCTTTTGAAATTTAAAATTACGTTGTTTAAAACAAACTTACTTCATATTTTTAAAATATCTTTCAGGCCGATATGGCGTCAAATACCATAAATCGGATTAAAATCGGTTAATCCGTTTGGAATTTATCAATGATGCGCAGTTTTTTTTGACATTTCTTCGACATTTTTAACCTGTTCATTTTGTAGCTAAATAAAACAACTAAGAGCTCAAAAATCGCTTTGAGCGCCGTGCAAGAGATCAAAATCGATCATCATTTTGAAAATATATATCTTTTAGGGCATTAAAGTACAATTATTTTTACGAATTATAATAAACTCTGAGATCAAAAATTCGTGCTTAAGTATATTTTTTGCTTCGTTGAGCTTAAAATACCTCAATTTAGCGGGAAGTTTCAGGGATGGCCTGCAGGATCAATTGATCTATATATTTTTTTAAACGGTTCGTTCTTTTTAAATCATACTCTATATCATATTATAATATACCTACTTTACAAAAAGCAACTGCGAGGTTTCCTGACGTTTTTTCTTTGTTTTATAGAACCAACCTACAAACCTTTGTAAAACTTTATTAAACAACGATCTATAACTTTTTTAATTTTAAAATTAATACATTTATCTTTTATGAATTTTTAACTAATATTATTCTAAAAAATATGTCTTTCAAAAAAAATATTGCTAAAAGTATTTTATACAAACAGTTACACGCAACTTCGTCCGCGTGACCAAAAATCATTACTTCCCTTTACTTAGTCGGGTCAAAAAGTAGCCTATGTCACTTCGGGATAACGTAGCTTTCTAAAGGTAAAAGAAGTTTTAAAATCAATCTAGTAGTTTTTGAGTTAAATCGTAACAAAGAATCAAATCTTTCCTTTTTATCACATAAAGTTTAGATGTACCTACTTGCACTATAAAAATTAAAGAAAAACAACATTAATTTACTAAATCGGTCACGTTGTTCTATCTTCACGAATCGAACACGAAGAAAGTAATGTGGAAGGTACTTCCACATTACTTTCTTCGTGTTTTAACACCAGACGAGTTGTTTTTGTAGCGGGAACAAGTTTGAAAACAACTAATGGAAGATATCCGTGGTTACGTGAACTGCTCCTGCCTCACAATGGTTTTTGTTGCAAACCATGCTTGAAAGTATAGTTATTAACTTAGAAAACCAATAAAACATGTTAGTTGTTGAATAAATACTTCCGATCTTTATTTACTACAAGAAAAGCTACAAGTAGTATCTATTACCGCCATTTTTTATTTTGCATCAATGTTAATACTAGCAAATAGGACACTTGTATGTATTAATCCGGGATCCCTTTGATTTATAGAATATCTGCAGTTCTACCAAGCAGTTCGTATGAGGAAAGCGATTAGCTATGCGAGTCATTACCATCGTGGATACTGTATTAAAAATACTATATATAATATAATATAATACTATAAAATTACATAAACATAAATCGCGATTGTTTATCGATTTTTGTGTTCATCACTACACTATTATATGTGGTATCATTATTTTACAAAATGACTGCAGCTAATGTCAAATGTGGAATCGAATTATAATTTAAAGCATAGGCGGTAGAGTTCTGCATTGTCTCGCCCGGGTCGGGTACCACCGCTTCACCAATTCCTGCCTCAATAGCGTTAGTGCTTATCACTATCGTATTCCGATTTGAAGGATAAGGTAGACTTCACCGGCTATTATGCACGTAGCATTAAGACTCCGCCACAAGGATAGCAACGTAATTTTAACAACTTTGGTGTCTATAGACGATAGATGTCTCTTTCCACCACGAGAGCCGTTTGCTATCTTATGATATAAAAAATTGGTGAAGTGCGTGTTGGGATACCGGTTTCTGAAGTTTTCCGCCACAATATTGCTACAGTGTTTTTAGAAACCTATCTAACGATAACCCATACTATGGCAGGGTAATGTTAGCTATGTGACTATGGGGTACACGCAAAAAAACATTAACATCCCACCTTACATGTAGGGGAGCTACCTTAAAAAAACATTTTTCAAGATTTTATATTTATACTTTGATGCCGTGACTTATATTTATAATTATGCCAAATTGCAGCTTTAGTACTAGACTCAGGGTCTCTGCGCAAGACTGCGGACGGACGGACGGACATAGCGAAACTATAAGGCTTTCTACGAGTAGTTTACTTCGGTACCCTAAAACATACTATTTTTGTCACTATAAAGATTTAGTTGCAAATACGATACTAAATTCTTAAGACTCTTTTCAACTTGCTCTTAGTAATCATATCAATTCCCTTCAGAAAAACTGACTGTACAAAAATCTGTAAACCAGTTGACCCTGTGGGCCATCCCTAAAACTTGCCGCTAATTTGAGGTATTTTAAACTCAATGCAGTCGAAAATATACTTAAGCAGATATTTTTGAGATCACAAACTTATAAAATCTAAGTTTTTTAACAGCGCTATTTTTTGAACAGCTGTAACTTTCGAACCTGATAGTGGATTTTAATCTCTTGAATGGCATTCAATAGAGTTTTTAGATTTTTAAAATGTTATCTTAGTTACAAAATCTATTGGTTGAACCATATAACTACAAAGTAAGAATCATGTAAGAATATAAACAAAAATAATGCATTTTCAAAACAATACAAAAAATGGCGGCGATATATTTTGACAACTCAAAATTTGTCCTGACATATCATAAGCAAATTCTCCTTCAAGTTATTAAATTATTCCAAGGCCAGTTACTCAGCAAGAACGTGTCTTAAAGTCCATGAGATCACGATAATGGTGTTGATCGATGGTCTTGATTTCACGTTTTAAGATATACATTTCGACGAGCTAAGATATAAAAATAAGTTTTTTGTCACGGAAATATTTGACCTTAGTAAATATTTTTTATCCACCTTGGAATTGACATATCTTCGTAATCCGGTATTTGATATTTGTTGTAACACAAAAAATTTGACTGCTTCGAAGTTTATTGGTTACTACTTCGGTTTGGAGAGTAAAGACGACTACTTTACTCTCCAAACCGAAAGACGACAATCACAAGCAATGAGGCTATTGCGGCAGGAATAGACAAGGCGGTGGTACCAAATACCCGGGCGAAACGTTGCAGAACTCTACTACCTGGTAGTCACCATAGTAATGAAACGTATAGCAGATGGTAGTGTTTCCCAAGGACTCGGTGGTTTAATGGTATCACCACCATTAACCCACCGAGTCGTTGCGAAACTCTACCACCTGATACTCACGGTAGCATTGACACGTAAAGCCAATCTAGGTCTGGGTACGGGTAGCGGGGAACGGGTGATGGTCACATTTTTTTTATATCATAAGATAGCAAACAAGCGGATGGGTCTCTCCTGATGGAAAGAGTCAACCATCGCCTATAGACACCAAAGATGTTAATAGTGCGTTGCTATCTTGTGGCGAGGTCTAATGCCACATACATAAGTTCACCGGCTAACTTACCCTCCAAACCGGAACACGACAGTGACCAGCACTGACGCTATTGCGGCAGGAATAGGTAAGGCAGTGGTACTAGACCCGATCGAGCCGATGCAGAACTCTACCACCTAGTAGAGTAGTAGCTCTACCACCACTCCATCACATACATCTGCGTACTATGCATTCGCCGATGTCATTTATTTAATGATATTTTTATATTATAATGCTGTTTTACAGGGGCAAGCCGCAACACTGGAAAGCATAAGGATATCGCTGTCATCAAAGTTTCCATCCATGCAGACTCCGTCAGCGGAGGTCGTGTACGACACGCTCGCCCAACTGATGCAGGAACGGAAGATTTATCAAACGTCAAGAGGATTTTTTATTGTCACACCAGAGTAAGTTAAACCTTCGTTATACCATATTATATTAATACTAGCTATTGCCCGCAACTTCGACCGCACGGACTTCGTTTACTCCGCACAGCTCCTCCCCCGTAGGTGATAGCGTGATAATATGTAGCCTATATGTTGACCCGACCTTTTAGTAATATTTATGCGAAATTAGAAGTAAATCCATGCAGTATTTTTTCAGACAACAGACAAAAATTGTAAAAACTATATTTTTGGCTTCGCTATCGATTGTAGACCACGCCCCAAGTATTCTTTTAAAAAAATATTCAATGTACAGTTTTGACTTTCCTACGATTTTATTATAGTATGTATAAATAGATTATAATATAAATGCGAAAGTTTGTAAGGATGGATGGGTGCTTGTTATTCTTACACGCAAAAGCGACTGAACTGATTTGGATGAAATTTGGCGCACTTATAAGTGATGAATAGCACATAGGATATTTTTTATTCCGGAAAAATAAGTAATTCTCGTAGGATTCGCCAAAAACTTTAATGATGCGGCGAGTAGTAAGGCGCCGCAAGTTTACTATAATAAAAATTATATATTTTTCGTCAAATATGTAACATAAATATATTAAATAACTAAAATCACAAATATTTGATAATGTATGTTATAAAATAGTATCTTCACGCCCATATCCTGGAAGTGGTAGGCAGAGGTACCAAACCCAAAATTAGCCAAAGATACTTAATCCCACAATTAACTAACTCTGGTAAAAGCTAACTTGGAACCCGCAACGAAATTAATTCGAAGCGTCTAATATATTTTGTCACTGTCATGATCCGGATTAGAGGATAGGATAGGGAAAATGTATGCATGTGGAATTACATCCGCTGTACGAATACCAATGCACCATTAAGATCTTTGGCCTTGGTTACCTCTTTCACCTATCGTATAACAAAAAAAAAAGAAAGTCGACGGCCTTTTCTATTCGAGATACCAGACTGAACATAGTTTCAAGAAAAATAGAATTCGAATCCAAAAATATTTAAAAAAAAAATTAAAAATCGAATTGCAATCGGTTAAAGTGTTTCAATTATTACAGTCTGTATAAAATAACTATAGATTTTCTATTCGAGATACCAGACTGAACATAGTTTCAAGAAAAATAGAATTGGAATCCAAAAATATTTAAAAAAATATATTTGAAAATCGAATTGCAATCGGTTAAAGTGTTTCAATTATTACAGTCTGTATAAAATAACTATAGATTTTCTATTTGAGATACCAGACTGAACATAGTTTCAAGAAAAATAGAATTGGAATCCAAAAATATTTAAAAAAAATTATTTAAAATCGAATTGCAATCGGTTAAAGTGTTTCAATTATTACAGTCTGTATAAAATAACTATAGATTTTCTATTCGAGATACCAGACTGAACATAGTTTCAAGAAAAATAGAATTGGAATCCAAAAATATTAAAAAAAAAATTTGAAAATCGAATTGCAATCGGTTAAAGTGTTTCAATTATTACGTCTGTATAAAATAACTATAGATTTTATAAGTATAAGTTAAATAATTTATAATATATAACTATACCTATAGTATTTTATTTATTTATCTATTTAATTAGTATAAGTGGTGCAACTAAAACAAGTATAATCAGAATTCGTATCACAACAAATAAAGTAACTTCTTGGCAAACAAATTGCGTGTCGTGTCCTGGGAATTAATGCCATGCTTTACTCCTTAGTTGGACAAGAATTTAATGCACTTGAATAATAATGCTTTTCGGCAAAACCAGTCAAGTGAAGTGAAACAACTTTTGGTTTTTAATGATTTCACGACGTTTGGAATAAACGCTATTAAACGATGCTATTAAAATGAAAATTTACTATAATATACATGTCCGTAGCCTTTTTTAATTTAATAACCTGAAAATAGATGTTTGTATATAGGAAATCGCTAAACTTAAACAGCATTTGACTCATCATCATGAAATTTGGCATATTTAGGTATTTTTAATAGAGAAGGTTTTTGCTTTGCCTGTTGTTGTGACAATAATATATATACACTAGGAGGGCCACGTCTGCAGTTAAAGCTAGTAAATTGTAAGATTCAACAACCGTTGCATTACCAAGATTATAAACTTGCACATTCCAAATTTTAAGTAAAGCTGTTATGCGACAATCACATCATGATAACTACTTATGATGTTTTTACAATATACTTACATATCTTCTCTCTCTCTCTCTCTTATGTATATTTAGTGACTTATGTGTTATTTAATTATATTGGGTTAAATCCTCTCGAAAAATGAGCATATTGTTATCTTCTTTGTCACAAAATAGCAAACAAGCAGAAGGCTCTCCTAATGCAAAGCGAAACCAACGCCTATGAACACCAAAGATGTTAATGGTGAGTTGCTATCCATGTGGTGGGATGGCTAAGAATGTCAAATGCATAAGTTTACCGGCTACCTTACCCTTCAAACCGGAATATGACAATGACAAGCTTGAGGCTAAAGCAGCAGGAATAAGTAAGGCGAGACGTTGCGGAATTCTACGACCTAGCAGTCACACGTGTTCAATTTGGTTAGTTTACTTTGAAGATTAAGTGTTTTTAAAGATTTTTCCGTATTACTTGCAAAAATCGAACAAGTGCAAATCCAAGCGATATATTTCAAAACTCTAACACCTAGTAGTCACGATTATAGTGACTTATATAGCCGAATGTTCACTTTCTACGACCTGCTTGGCTGACTGATTTGTTCCTTAAAGGAAATCCGGACTAACATCTTCTTTCTTCTCTAAATTTTAATGTATTCTTCATGTTCTCCAATAATTCAGTATCAGGAATTTATAAATATTATCAAGTAATATTACACCTACCTAGTGAGCTACTGTAGTATACAAATGTACATACTAAAGTCCATCGAAGCCACACAAACGATAATTTGTTATTTGTAAACACTTTATAGCCTACAGATGCAATCGTATGAGTCAGTCTCCATTTCAGGTTAACGCCATCTTGGGATACATTACGTAAAATGAACGCAAGTTGCTTATGGATGAGCGCGATAATTTCGGTTTCAAACTTGACCTCTATCATCATCAAATCTCATTCAAATTCAAACTAGCAATCACTTCCATTCACTTCAATCAAATTCCACCATAGACTAAACAATAAAATCTATTTTCAGTTTTACAACTGACTTTAGCCGTAAAGATAAGGAGTATATATGTGTATATAATATCATGTATGTCACATAAATGTAGTTTGTTTAATATTTATTTTTATAAATTTAATGTATTTATAGTGGATTTTATTAAAAATTATTAGGTTTCTGCAGTCCTCCGCAACGTAAACTTTAAATGTGCTAAATTTAATATTTCACCGTTCACGCAATTGTCTTAAAAAGGGGCCGAAAGTTTTTCCTTCACGTATTAAGATTAAGCCAAAGAGTAATACATATGTACTTAATCACTACGTTTCAAATCTAATTTAAATTCAGTAAAACTACAACAATTATGTCCGGAACTCTGGAGCAGACCTTCACTATATTTATATGGGACTAAATGGGCAGTATTTTTCCCCCGTGTTGGTCCGCGCTCTTACAAAGAATAGACCAACTGCAGTTTTGCCATACAGATCGTAATAAGCGAACAAAATGCAACAAGCTAAGGGTGGTCGTTAGTCTTTATAAATACGTAATTAAATCAATGTATCTTTATTTCCTATGGACATTGGAACGACTAGAGTGATTAATATTATGAAATTTTCAGGCTAACTTTATCATAAAGTAGTTATTATTTGAAGTTTAGTAGTGATCGGATCGACATTCGCTTTTTTTTAATTTTATGTCATATAGATTATTAAGTGCTACTCGTGCTAATCCGAGATGGAATGCTATATTACTATATAAATCTGAAGTGTCTTTCTGTACATTCAATTGTTTTAGTCAAATTTATTGATAGTAGCGATCACACTGTAGTTGAAATTCGACCATACTAGACTAAAATAATCTCTTTTGATATCAGACTTTATTAGTACTGAAAATCTATATTATCTATATTATAATATTAATAAATATAATATTATAAATGCGAAAGTTTGGATGTTTGGATAGATGTTTGGATGGATGTTTGGATGGATGTTTGTTACTCAATCACGCAAAAACTACTAAACGGATATAAATGAAATTTGGCACACAGGTAGATGATAACCTGGAATAGCACATAGGCTACTTTTTATCCCGGAAAAATTAAGTGATCCCCCGGGATTTGCCAAAAACCTCATAATGCAGCGGGCTGCACGCTGCAGCTAGTGCTATATATATATATATATATATATATATATATATATATATATATATATATATATATATATATATATATATATATATATATATATATATATATATATATATATATATATATATATGTGTGTGTGTGTGTGTGTGAGTGTGTGTGTGTGTGTATTATCTTATACGAGTATGTCACATGAATGTAGAATGTGTAATGTCTGTTTTTAATTTTACTTTTTCTTATTGTTTGATTTAATATGTTACAGTTGAAAATCAAAAAGGCTCTCTCAGTTTTTTGCACAAGGATCTAAATAATTAAATTAGCTAGCTTTTTTGCAAATGTTGTTAGTGATTTCGGGTATCTTAAGCTTCAAAATTATCACTGTAGACACAATTTAGAAAGCACCGTTCGTGTATCATGTTAAAATTCACAAATACTTTATTAATGCAAAAATATTCTCAGTCAACTATTTAGATCGATAAATTTCCTGCAATAATTGTTAATTCACCCTCTCGTTAAATACGTTTATGGGGAGATGAAATGGTTAAAAAAGTACGCTATTAAATAGTAAAGCAGAGGAAATCAGCTTCAACGCCCTTAATGTATTTCTAATGAACATTAATTAAATATATTAAATTTCTGCAATCCTCCGCAATATAAACTTTAACTCTGCCAAATTTCATACTCCATCGTTCATGTAATTGTCTTCAAAAGGAGTACAAAGTTCTTGCTTCACGTATGAATATACATATTTCCCCGTGTTGGTCCCGGGCTCCTTTGAAGAATAGGCCAACTGGTGTTCTGCCATGCAGGTCATAAAAGGCGACCGATTGGTTATACGAGTCACTACCATCGTGATTACTAGGTGGTAGAGTTCTGTATTGTCTCGCCCGGGTCAGGTACCACCGCCTTACCTATTCCTGCCGCAATAGCGTCAGTGCTTATCACTGTCGTGTTTCGGTTTGGGGTTAAGGTAGCCGGTAAACTTATGCATGTGGCTTTAGACCTCGCCACAAGATAGCAAAGCACCATTAACACCTTTGGTGTCTATAAGCGATGATTGACTCTTTCCATCAGGAGATCCATCTGATTGTGTGCTATTTTATAATATATAAAAAAATATAGATATATTCGCATTACGACTTGCAGATATTAATCGCACCATTTTGATTTTTGTCTATCTGTGTGTCTGTATGTCCCGTTATTACTCAAAAATGGTTTGACCGATCATGACAAAAATTGGTAAAGAGAGGTTACAAGTCATTCAGCAAATTACGGGCTGTACCTATATTTTTTTCATTCTCGAAATTCATAATTTTATGCAAATAGTATTGCATAAAATTATAAATATTTCAATTACGGCAAAGCACTTTACAATGTTTGCAAATTAAATACCGAGATATAATCTGAGAATAGTCAATGTGTTTAACGAGTCTGAACATTGCAGTAATTGATGTGTAGGCGTGTATCTCAATAGTACATCACACCTGACTTCGTGATCATTATTATTTACAAGCTAATTTGAACATTAATAGGGTTCCGTAATTAAAATGACAATGAAAATTGAATACATTTCATCGACGGCACAAAATGCATTTCAAATGAACTCACTCGTTCTGCTAGTTTATTCTCTTTCATTCTATTATACTTCTAGTTTCACACGCGTTGGTCTGGATCCCCTTTGAAGAAGACGATTTTTTTAATCATTAGACAACATATTAGCCGATGGCTCACCTGAAACAGAGAGAAATCATCAGCTATTAAGACACAAATGAAAATTAAAAAAAACACCTCGCGTAATTTATGCTTGCTTAAATCAATTGAGTATGTGGTAATTGGTCTAGTAATATTTATTATTTACTAGCTGTACCCGTGACATCGTCCCCGTAGATAAATTTCTAAAAATCTTGGAGTTTTACCCATGTTCCCGTTCCCGTGGGATTTCCGGGTTAAAAAGTATCCTATGTCCTGTCTTAGGTCTTAGTCTACTTTTCTAACAAATTTCATCCAAATCAGTTAAGTGGTTTAAGCGTAAAGAAGAGACAATCAGACAGATAAACGGACAGACAGAGTTACTTCTGCATTTATAATATTAGTATAGATTAGTATGGAATATGGATTATATTGATGTTGTGACTCTACTCTTGGGCGAAACTAGGCTTGTCAGCTAGTCCCGCATAATATGTTAATGATGCGTTGGCGTAAAAAGTATGAGACCCTAGTTTACTTTAAGGATATATATTTTTACTTTTATTTCACTGAACACAAAAATATTTTAAGGGCGCGTATTTGATTCGTAACGAAAACTTCATACTTTCAAGTTTTTTCCAGAGCAATATCGTAATAATGTGAGCAAATTATTCGAAGGATATGACAATCTTTGCAAGATTAATTAAGACTCGATTATACGATTTACGCAGGTTCAAAATTTGATCGGCAAATGATTACGCGCGATGATGTATAGTGTTTTCAAAATAATTCTTCTAAATAAATGAGTTCATATAACGGACTGAAAAAATCAGTATATTGAGCATTACCTTGATTCACATATAATAAATATTTTAGGTTCTTATTGAAATACTTACTGGTGAAAAAAAATGGTTAAAGTGAACTGATTTTGTAATTTTTTAATATTATTTTTAATATTTATATTTTCGTAATTTTGGCTCTGTGTTGCATTTTAGGACAATATATCCTGTTGGAAAAATGCATAAAATAAAATATTTTGGCACTTTACAATTAAATTTAGTGTAAATAAAACACTATGTAGGGATTGCCTTTGTTTTAAAAAACCGTTATCAAAAATTATATTCTGGCTCTGTAGTGCACTAAATCAAGACTTAATCTTGCAAAAAGTGTAATATCCTTCGAATAATCTGCTCATATTATTACGATATTGCTCTTGAAAAAACTTGAAAACATGAAATTTTCGTTGCAATACACGCTCTTAACTTTAAACCGGTTCCACGAAACGAAAGCGACTAATTTTTTTTTAAATTTTATAAAATAGCAATCAAGCAGATGGCTCTTCCAAAGAAAAGAGAAAACTATCGTCTATAGATACGAAAAAAAGTTAACGATACTTTGCTATTCGTATGGCAGGTAATTAATGCACGTGCATAAGTTTACTGACTACCTTACCCTCCAAATCGGAACTAAGTGTGGTGATGGTGTTTTAACTTTTAAGACCCAGTTTGCTAAGTTGAGCTACTGCAGGTGTCAAACCACGGATTCAAGTGGTTTGTGTGTCAAACCCTCTTACGACAATCGCTTGAAAGATTGTCAAGCATTTTATTAAACGAATGATTACGCTGACTCCTGTTATCTGGATGCTACAGAAGAGCTATTAAATAAGCTTGAAAGATTGCAGAATCTTTGTATTCGCTTCATCTATGGCATGAAAAAGTATGATCACGTTTCTAATTTCCGAGCTAAACTTCGGTGGCTTCCTATTAGACAGCGGAGAAAAACTCATATCCTTTGCTTGCTATACAAGATCCTTTTCAATCCTATAGCCCCTAAATATCTCCGTGACTCTTTTAGTTTTTTGCACTCTCCTGATACCCCGTGTCGCTCTAACGTTAGAACCTTGTTGCGCTTTCCTCCTAGTAACTCTGCTGCCTACTCGCACTCCTTTGCGGTACATGCAGTAAGTTTGTGGAACTCTCTGCCTAGTGAGATTCGCCTCTGCCAGACTTTTGATTCTTTTAAAAAACGCGTCAAAGAACACTTTCTAACAGAATTGTAATTTTTCCTTATACCGTATGTATTTTTTTTTCTTGTATTTTCATTAATATATATATATATATTTAGTTTAGTTTTGTAACCGTAATATCTATTTTTTTTTTGTACATCAAGTCTACTTTATTTGATTTCTTTTTTATCTCCTTTATCGGGTTGGCTGGAAGAAATCTCTTTAAGTGGAGATAAGCTCGCCCATTGTACTTATGTTGTGTTTATATATTTTTATTCTAATTGTTCTATGTACAATAAAGTATTAAATAAATAAATAAATAAATATTTGTCGTAGAGGTCGGTAAAGTGACTACCTATATTTCTTAGCTTGGTCACAGAATATTGGAGGCTCGGTGTTAAAGCAATCGCGGGTAACCGTTGCGATTATTGACGTTGCATGGTCTTCATTCTGATCCCGACATGAAGATATATCTGAATAATAATCTAAAATTTTAAAGTATGAATTAGCAAATATGTTTAGCGAATGTTAAAAGGCTGATATTATATGTATATATTTGAATATATCGTGTAAACATAATGAAAAATATCATTCGAGCGAAAGTCTGTCGTCCAGCTAGTGGATTATATGAGTACGGTATGGGATGTATGCCACAAATTGACACAACCTATGTTATTGTCATAGATAAATAGGTAGTTGGTCTCGCGGCGCTTGACAAGATACCGCACTATCTAAAAACAACAAATCCGTGAATGCGGCAACTCAATATTGTAAGTGTGTGTGATATGACAGTGTGCAAATGGATAATGTGAGTACATGACCGACGACAATCGCCGTTCGCTACGAGCTTTACAAAGAGAAGTAAAGCGGCGCATCGCCGAGTATCGTAACGAACGGTGGGACAGACTGTTAAGTGAGGTCTCGCCATCGCACACGGTCTACTGGCCGTTGGCGAGGGCCTTTAAAAACGAACCAGTAGTAGAGATGCCTCCACTCATGGCGAGGTTGGCGAGGGCCTTTAAAAACGAACCAGTAGTAGAGATGCCTCCACTCATTCGACCTAATCAAACGCCCGCTTTTGATGATGCAGATAAAGCCGCATGCCTGGCCGACAGTATCCAAACACAATGTTCCCCATCAAACCAGCCTACGGACCTAGACCACGTCCATCTTGTGGATAGTGAAGTAGAGCGCAGGGCAGCGCTACCACCGGAGGGTGACCCGCTTTTACCCACCGATCCCGAAGAAGTAGGCGACATAATCAAAGGTCTACACAATAAAAAGGCCCCGGGGCCCGATAAAATCACTAATAAGGTAGTTAAATACCTCCCCCCTCCCTAATATGCCTACTAGTGTGCATCTTCAATGCACTACTAGCCGGCTGCGCGTTTCCAGACGAGTGGAAAGAAGCCACCGTCATAGGAATTCACAAACCGGGTAAACCCCGCAATAAAGTCAGTAGTTACCGCCCCATTAGCCTAATAAATATGTTAGGTAAAATCTATGAAAAAACCATTCTCGCTCGCCTTAAGGCATTTGTTCACGAGAAAGGCGTCTTAATAAATGAGCAGTTCGGATTCCGAGCAGCTCACTCTTGCACTCATCAAGTGCACCGTCTCACCGAATATATCTTAAACGGGTTAAACGCAGCCCCGGGCCTGCAAATTCCCACAGGCGCCCTATTCTTCGACGTCGCAAAGGCGTTCGACAAAGTCTGGCACAATGGCTTAATATACAAGCTATACCAAATGGGCGTGCCCGACAGACTCGTACTCATCATACGAGAGTACCTCACCAACCGCCGATTCAAATTCCGCGTGGAGGGAGCCTTCTCCACCCACAGATCGATTACAGCAGATGTCCCGCAGGGCTCGATACTGTCACCCGTACTATTCTCCCTGTACACGTGCGACGTACCACGCGAGCCGCACGTCGAGCTCGCGTTGTTCGCCGACGACACCGCCCTCTATACGTCCAACTTTTCCGAAGTAACAATCACCAAGCGGCTGCAGACTGCGGCCAACGCCCTTGGTGATTGGTTCAGAAAATGGCGTATCGAAATAAATCCCTCAAAAAGTGCAGCCGTGTACTTTCGCCCCGGTAATCACCCGCGACAACAAAGGCGCGGTCTGCGTAAGCTAGGCAACATTACCCTGTTCGGAAACGTCATCCCGTGGGAAAAGAAAGTCAAGTACCTCGGGGTAACGTTGGACAGCAAAATGTCATTCAAACCGCACATACAAAGAATGAAAGTTAAGGCTAAGTTCGTTGTAGGTCGGTTATATCATCTTATCAATAAACGCAGTAAAATGTCACTTAGACACAAGGTGACACTTTACAAGTTGTGCGTACGCCCCATCCTTTCTTACGCTTGCGTAGCGTTTGCCCATCTTCCCCGTACGGACTTGCATCCATTGCAAGTGGTACAAAATAAATTCCTGCGTATTGCCACGGGAGCACCGTGGTATATGCGCAACGTAGACCTCCATAGCGGTCTTGAATTACCGAGCTTAGCAAAGCATTTCAAAGACATCTCCAAAAGATACTTCGATCGTGCCATCTCGCATCCGAACCCACTGGTGGTAGCCGCGGCTGACTACATCCCAGACCCTAATCCTGATCCAAAACTACGTAGGCCCCGCCACGTTCTTACCGATCCCGATGACCCGATAACTCTGGCCAACGGTTTACACGATAACACTACATACCTACATTCGCGACACCGTCGCCGCCGGCGGCGACGAGGACCCCTGTTTCGCCCTTCGGCGAACCGAGCCCAAGGGCAAGGTTCAGCGGACGGACAAAACAATGCCACTAGCCCTCTCATCGCAAATTACGACCCCACCCTAAGCCGAGGTTCGGTCTCACAGGAGACACCCTTAGGGCGGAGGGCGTACAGCCCTACACCTTTAAATTCTGGCTGAGCACTCTGCTCGCCCCCGCGACCGGTGAAACTGTAACAGCCCATAAGGCTAACAGTAATTGAGACATTCCGAAAAAAAAAATAATAGTGAGTAGTGTGCTCTTAGAACTTGCATTGTGATTGGTGACTGAATCGGGTACGCCGGTCTCGGCGTAGTATTTGTTGCCGCATTTGACATGTACTAGTCAAGCACACCGAGACCAATTATTTATCTAAGATTATTGTATAATGTTTGCTTTTAGTAAATCCGTAAACTGGACCGTGAAGCAAGTTCAGAACTTTGTGTTAATAGTATGTTACAAACACTTGAACCTACTGTTTTACTTATATTCTATTACTAAACACCGACCGGAATAATTATCTCAATTGAAATTCACATTTATATGACAATTTTACAGATTAATTAATTCATTTGTACTATTGAAATAACATTGAATTATTAAATTATTATTTAAAATTTTCCCTATTCAAAGGGTAATTCTGATGAGCTGGTAGCACGGAGAGTATTCTCAAATTTTAAATTTTCTTGCTACCTCCAGTATATAGGTATATTTAGTAAATTGTCAAAATTGATAATTTTAATAAACAGTATCGGCTTATTGCCATGAGGCACAGATTATTTATGTATAAAGAGGATGCGTTAAAACGTGAAACCGGTTGGTGTTTATTAATAAATTCTAAGGGGGCATCCACAAATTACGTGAGATGTTTAAGGGGGAGAGGGGGTCGAGTCAAATCTCATCTAATCTTACGTTTGAGAGAGGGGGGGTCTCGGCAAATATCACGCAATTTTTTTTTCTGATTGAAACAAAAAAAAATTATACTATTTTGGTCCATTATCCAGATTGTACATCCTTAAGATTTAATCTTAAGCGTAATCATAATACGATTAAGATCATTCACTAATTCGTTCGAAAGAAAATAATTCTATTCATACTTCGACGTTATAGGTACATTAGTACTGCCTGTCAAACCCATCTCAGTCAGTAAGTTTCATAAACCCACATTTTGAAAAATCTCACGTGAGATTGGGGGATGGGGCAGGGAGATTGAATAAAATCTCACGACATCTCACCAGAGGGGGAGGGAGGGACAGAAAATTTAATAAAATACCTCACGTAATTTATGGACGCCCCCTAAGTGAAACAGTACAAGTGTTTGTAACATAGGTACTATTAAGACAAATTAACATGGAGTTTTACCAAGTGCCTACGATATTTAGTGTTCAAAGTTCAGAACTTTTTTTATAATATTTTAAGCCACGTAAATTTTTATCGTGTTATGGTACTCACGATTAAAAAATTAAAAGCTTGAAGTGTTCACACTTTCTTCTTTTTTTAGAAATACAATGATAATAATTTATTCTTATTCCGTGATGTTGTGTATTAATTTTAAATATTCGCCAGAAACTTTGCTATGTTTTGAAATTCTTTTGGGCTTGCTAAGGTCAAATGGTCATGTTGTTTTGTCTAGCAGTACAAAAAAAACTTTATTTTATTTTAAAAAATGTATCTTCACAGCCATATTCCCGAAGGGGTAGGTAGAGGTATAACCAGTGCACCCAAGATTAGCCGAAGATATTCATTTATATTAATAATAATAATAATAATAATCTTTATTGTTCCAACATTTACTTATTTTAGGTTGACCGCGCCCCCCTTCTAATTACAGTTACAGAAAATGTATACATTTTCAAGTGTGTTCGTACATAAGTGTGTGTCTATGTGTATGCGGGCGTGTGTGTGTGTGTTTATGTGTGTGTAATTTATGTGTAAGTTTTATTGGTATTTAGCATTTTGTACCAACTATTACATATTATTACAGATATTGTTACAGATAAACAAAGATCATACGGTAATTTAAAACATCAATTCCAATGACGATTACAATCAATCACTTCTGTCATTTTTGGCATTGACTTTTTATTAATATATCTTAATTTAATTTCAGAATGCATTAAGCCATTTTAAACTATTTGTTATTAATGATAAGTGTATTTTGATGATGTAATGAGGTCACTTGATATATTAAACCCGAGTTTATGTGATTACGGCACCCACAAATCGTTTATTATGTTTGTGCAGATCACTAATAAAGAGATAAGGTCGAATCGGTCCACAGATGTTGGTCAATATTTGTTCAGTAACAAATTGTAGAGGTCTTTGTGTTTATTCTAATGTAATAAAAGTGACGCAATCAAATTTAACATGATATTAATTATTGATTACTAGCTGTTGCCCGCGACTTCGTTCGCGCGGACTTCGTTTACTCAGCACAGCTCCTCCCCCGAAGGTGATAGCGTGATAATAATGTGTAGCCTTTATATCGACCCTATCTGTTAGTAATATTCATGCAAAATTTGAAGTAAATCCATGCAGTACTTTTTGAGTTTACCCCGGGCATCACTTCAAATTTTGCAAGAATATTACTAACAGGTCGGGTCAAAATATAGGCTACAATCTACATATTATGACGCTATTACCTACGGGGGAGGAGCAGTGCGGAGTAAAAGAAAGTCCGCGCGGACGAAGTCGCTGGCAACAGCTAGTAATAAATATTACTGGACAAATTACACAAATTAATCTAACTCCAAAGCATAGATTACTAAATAGTTACTTCGTAACCCAAAGTAAGGATATTATTTGCTTGTGTTATGGGTGATAGTCAACAATACTCATACATAGAAATACATATTGTATAAATACTGTAACATAGGTATATACCTAACGTTTCTTATCTTATGTTACAGTATATTTATATATGACCCAAACATCTATGCTCATCACACAAATGGTTGTCCCTGTCAGGATTCGAACCAGAGCCCCCTTGATTCAATCAAATTTAAATCAGTGTTTCCCAAACATTGATCTGCCATGGCCCGGTATTACTTTTAAACACAAGCTGGTTCAATTAAGAAAAATGGTTTTATTAGTATTACATACTTTGGTAACGCTTATTTAGTCACTAAATTTTAGTGCAAAGTATGGATCTGCTGCTTATTGTTTACTAAAGAATCTAAGTTCGCGGAAAATGACGAAAGTTTTAAGGTCTGGTTTTACTTCAAGTCGGTTTCTATATTTATTTTTAAGATAAAATAGTATTGAAAACTCAGCTTCACATTTGTCGTGATAAAAGGCAAAAAAAAAATTATTGTTTTGATTTCATGATCTAATTTTGATGACAACCACAAATCTATCAATCATCGATCGATAGTAGGTAACATTTTTAAAACAAGGCGGGAATATCGCGAGCCGTTATTTTACTTTGATGGCCCGGTACCGGGTCCTGACTCGGATAATTGGAAACGCTGATGTAAATGAAACAAAACTACGCGTGCTAAAGAAGTCTATGAATGTCATTACTGCACTCAAAACATGATTACAAATCTTACAAAAATTGTGGTTATTTTTTATCAGATGGCTCTTTCGATGGAGAGCGGATATATATATATATATATATATATATATATATATATATATATATATATATAAATCAATTGCTGTTCGTTAGTATCGCTAATACTCGAGAACGGCTGAACCGATTTGGCTAATTTTGGTTTTGAATTAATTGTTGAAGTCCAGGGAAGGTTTAAAAGGTGAGAAAATATACAAAAGAAATAAGAGTAGTTAAAAAGGCAGAACAACGTTTGCCGGGTCAGCTAGTATTATAATAAGCGTAAAGTAATAGCGTCAATGCTTGTTACTGTTGTATTCCGTATTCGAGGTCAAAAGTAGGTAGTACACTTATGCCTATTATATAATATGATATAAGAATACCATCTCGCCACATGGATTGCAACCTGCAACGTTGTTGATGTTGTTTTCGCCGTAAGGTTAAGGTAGCCGATAAATTGGGAATATGGCATTCCAACCCTGCTCCACGGATAGCAATGCTCTATCAACTTTATTGTCTTTAGCTGTCTATAGGCGATGTTGTCTCTTTCCATCAGGTGAACCACGTGATTATTTGCTATCCTATGAGATAAAACAAAAAATAACAAAGTCTGTAAATAATAATTTATCTAAGGCCCCAACACACTACAAATAAAGATTTCCCTAAACCCTCAAAATATGACGTGGCAATTCCTACCATTGTTGGCGCCAAATAGAAGTATAATATGCGTGGAATGTAATATCTTGACTGTTACTGAGAAATTTAATTTGACTGCCTGAACGCTTAATAAAAATATGGACGGAGTATTTCACTTCATCTACATAATATTAAAATATTAAATTCATATTTCAAACGTTGAATCTTTTTATTAATATATACTAGCTGTTGCCCACGACTTCGTCCGCGCGGACTTCGTTTACTCCGCACAGCTCCTCCCTCGTAGGTGATAGCGTGATAATATGTAGCCTATATGTTGACCCGACCTATTAGTAATATTAATGCAAAATTTGAAGTAAATCCATGCAGTACTTTTTGAGTTTACCCCGGACATACATACAAACAAACAGACAAACAGAGAAACAGATAAAAATTCTAAAAACTATATTTTTAGCTTCGATATCGATTGTAGATCACGCCTCAAGTATTCTTTTAAAAAAATATTCAATGTTCAGTTTTGACTTTCCTACGATTTTATTATATGTATAGACTAGTAGATACTCGGGTTTTCGCTTGTGTTGTTTGTTATATTAATGGACATCGGTAAACGCACTTATAAAAATCGTCTTCTTTATAACTTTTTTATATCGTATAAGACAGCTGAAAAGCAAATGGCTCTCTTAATGGAAAGAGACAATCATCGCCTTTAGACACCAAAGATGTTAATGGTGCATTGCTGTTCGTGTGGCGGGATGGTAATATAATATGCATGCGTTTACCGGTTACTTTACCCGCTAAACCGGAACGTTATTGCGGCAGGAATAGGTAAGGCGGTGATACCAATCCTGGTCCCGAGCTGACGACGAATTTTGGGAAGGTCCTTTTGGCAGATTGAAATTGTGAAAAAATATGTCGTCAAATGGCGATACCAGGCGGTTATTCGCTACTGCGCAGTATCCAACATTTGCAAAGAAAATCCAAAAAATGTATTTTTGGCAACTTGATTTTTTAATTAGGATTTCGTCTTTTAATAAGGATTTCTAAAAATTCAAAAGAAATTATCCCAGACATTTTTTCGGTTTTAAAGTATTTCCAGACACCTTCAAATACATTTTACGAAAGTTTCCAATTTACTGTACACAACTAAATATAAAATAAATAAATAAATATCCCCCGTGTTGGTCCGGGCTTTTTTGAAGTCTATCCCCGATAAGACGTTGCGGAACTCTTCGCTTTTCTCCGTGAAATCGTTCGTGTCACACATACATTACATCAATGTTGAGTAGGGTAAAAATGTAGTCTATCTTACTGAGTTGTTTTGTAGCTTTATATTGGTAAAAGGTTTTTTTACCTTTTTGTTTTCGAAAATTTAGAAGAAATCATTCAATAAGCTATCAACTGCAATACCCATATTCTTATATACATTTTTCTCTCTTGTTGCTGTACGATAAAAATTACCCTATTTCACAGGAGACGCCGTTCCCGTTCGCGGTCATCATCCCGCCATCACTCTACGGAAGATGATTGTAGTTCACCACGCACTATCCTTATGTCAGACCAGGAAGCGCTTCACCAGCTGTACGGTGAGATCACCACCGTCCGAGACGGTGCCGTGACCCACCAGTGTGTCCAAACCAACTTAGCAGATGTTATATGTGGAGGTAAGTTAGTTCCATTAGTATAAAACTGACAGTTACTTGTGTTCTAATATCTTATGCAGTGGGTATTTAAAACGTATGTTTACAAAACGATCGATAGTAGAATATATATATATATATATATATATATATATATATATATATATATATATATATATATATATATATATATGTGTGTGTGTGTGTGTGTGTGTGTATATATATATATATATATGTGTATATATTCCTGTCAATATCAACGTATTTACTAGTAAGCTAAGTAGGTTGAAGCCTAGCGCGGCCAATTTGGGTCCGAATCTATTTGGCAGAATGGCAGATGTTCTTCAAGAGTTTCAATACGGGAAAAAGTTAGATATTTTTTTTCTTTTATATTATATTGTTTTATTGTGGTGCGGAAATGAACGACGCCACATGTGAATGGCCTATATTTTTATCTCGCCTTATAAAAATATTATAATGAGGTGATAAAGTACAAGTGAAGTTAAAATTTCATTCATAAAAAAATTAATGTCATTGTGAACAATGGCATTGAACTTTAAAGTTAACTAGGAATATGCGCCAAAACTTGAACAGCCTACTGATGACAAATACATATATGGATCTGCTATTACCCGTCAAATTGATGCGCTTGTACCGTCAAATCTATAAACATTTCGCCTTTTCAATGCCCTACTAGCTGACACGACTAACTTCGTAATGCCTTGAGTCACTGTCCCACTGGCATTTTACGAATAATGGCGTTTCTTTAACGTTTGCCCAGTGCTAACACTGCACAGACGCACCTACACGGACAGACCCTTCTAGCCTGTCAATCCGCAAACAATAATGACGTACACTATGGAACTCCATTCCAATAATAATCGGCAAACAGCCTGATATCTAAATTCGTGCGAGTACATGTTCGTTTATTTGAATTAAATATTTCCTCTCTTTCTTTTTGCGTATACACGTGAAAACCTGTAACTGGCTTGAAAAAAATTTAATTTATAATTCTAATCTGTTAACTATAGCGGATGGTTTTCCATACTAAAATAAAATAAATAAAATAAAAGCTTAACACTCAACAAAGATCTTACAGAAGCATGTAGGTTGAAGTGATTAGCTATTCTATGCGCAGATAGATTCCTAAATAAACTTTTAACATTTCAAAGTTCCAACAATCGAAATATCGTAGTAGCGTAGAATTTATAAAAACAAAACTAACAGACCTCTCACACAGGTCAAAGCATTCATTCATATCCTCAATCAATAATATTTAGTTAAACGCTAGGTCATGAAATAGCTGAGCTCATAAAATTATTATAGTGCTGGCAAATCCTCAAACCCAATCTCGTTACGAAAGCGCGATTCATTGAGAAGCATCAACGCTTCACAGAGATAACGACTAAATTCCCTTGCATTTATTGAAACAAAACAAATGTAGGGCAAGCCTGCAGTGGCCTGATTCGACGTCGCATTGCTCGTCCCCTACTACGAATCGAATCTGAATTTATGAGTGAATCCGTTTTTTTTAATCTCTTTAATTAGGTAATACTTTGGATAGCAAATATCCGCTAAGCTATAATTTCGTCAAAAATCGAAAATCGATGTCAAAAATATCTCATTTATAAGGCGCGGATGTATGTATACGTTATTTTTATCTTGACCTATGAGATATTAAATTGAATCATTGTGCGTATATTAGGTACAGTAGGCAAATGGCAACAGTATCATCAAAGGTGACGAAACGAGGCGACAATATTTAATGACGTTGCTTTTCCATTTATATGCATGTGTTTTAGCTCTTAGCTCGTACTAGGAGAAACTTTAAAGACATAAATAAAAATCTTTAGAAATAGAGTACCTAAAGATTTTATTTTAAAAACCTAATAAACAAAATTGTTGAATTTTTCTTTGTTAGGTCTTTAAAGTTTTTCCTAGTACGAGCTAAGAGCTAAAACACATACATAATTATAAATATTTAATCGTCAGGGAGTCTGATAGAGCATATTTATTTGATTAAAATACGACGCGTACATTTTTGTGTTAGATAACGCGTAACTTTTTATAATGATCCGATTTTAATAATTATTATTTTATTGAATAGAATATACCCCGAGAGTTGTCTCATAGAATGTCTTGTTTTTAATGTACGATGAAATATAACTTGTCGGCGGTTTAATTTTGTTTTAAAAATATATTATTTAAGTAATGTTTCTCATGGCGCCTTAGCACAAAATATTAGGGTGAACTTTTACAATAAACGCGTAAAACGACACGAAAAATAATTTTTATTCGGTAGATTTTATTTTTTTTAATATGAAGTGATATCTATATTTATAATAATAATAATAATAATAATAATTTTATTTCTGTGATAGGGGTAAATACAAAGTTGGTTTTATATATAAATAATTAATTTCCACTATCTGCCTTTTGGCGTACAGATTCCAGAATATAGAGTACATTATTTAAATATTAACATAATTTCACTATTTTATGTATTACAATTTATTATAATTATTATAGGTTTTTTATATAATTTTAGCTTTATTTCACAATTAATTATACACATATTTTTAATTTATTAATATTCATTCATTATGTCATTAAATTGAATCCTAAATGTATTAAAATTGTGTTGAAAATAATTAAGTTAATATAATAGCAAATGACTAAATATGCAGATTTCTTTCATATCTTTGTCAATATACCTATTTTGAAATGGCATAAAATGTTCAAATATGTCAAAAAGTATACAATGTCTAAAATGTTAATAAAAATACATCTAATTTATGTCTATCCTATGCCTATAATAATGTGGAATCACTAAAATAATCATTAAGTTCATAATATGACTTTGTTTTTAACATATTGTGCAATTGTCTCTTAAACTTTATCACTTCATCGATGTTACGAATTGAAGGAGGTAGTTTGTTAAAAATTCTTTGTGACATGTTGATCATATTTTTCTCAAAGAATGCTGTTCTATGCGTTATTAATATTTTAATCTGTATGTTTTTAATACTCACGTGTTTTTGGTGCTCTACAAAAAATCAGAAACTGGCAACCATCATCTAAAGACACCAAAGATGTTCGTTAATTGTGCGTTTCTATCCGTATGGCGGAAATAATACCATACGCATAGTTTTGCAAAGTAGAGTTAAAATTGTCACAGATTTTATTAGATTTTTCGACCTAATGAAATGTTTCAATTTGATTACAGTTTTAGTATGTGAATAGGGACACTGAACTGAAACTAAACAACGAAGTATCGTTTTCGTTTCGCAGACACGCGTTTGTATCAATGTGATTGTACCCCTATAGACAAGTAAATATTCAGATTTTTAATGATTAAGTAATCATTCCATTTAGGCAAACAATACAGAAACAACTAATATGGGGTTAGGCGTAGCCTTCTTAATAAGGAAAACAAGTTACTATGATTCTTACAGTTTATAAATAGTTTTTCATGTTATAATATTATGGTCGACACAAATTACATTATTACATAATAATCTATGTTATTATGACATATAAAATAAATACACTTCACACTATTTTGAACATTACAGCTTTTGTATAAACGGTTATATTCGTTTGTATATGTGTCACGGATTTTCTTATAACTTATAACAACATGCCAATTAAGGAATGTAGACTGCACAGCCGTTAGTTCATCCTTTTACAGTACTCCATAACATTGTATCTACTTAGGTTTATCAGAAAACGAGATTAAAACGGGAATTTGATGTCTCAACATTTAGATTTAAAGTTTAATTTTAAACGATGAGATATTTTGTATGTCATTTATATAAGCTATCTTTGCGATTCCCATGGGTTCGTAGATTTGCCTTTGATCTGGGTGTGACGGTTTCGAACTCATTAGATATGAAGCACAGATCTATGTGAACCGCGGATGAAAAAGAATAATAGTCATTAAAGTGGAAGTTTAAACTGATGGCTTCTTTTTGATACCATACTTGACAATAATGATAAGATAAGGAATAAGGCCAAGCTGGAATTTGTAATCCAAACTTGAAATAAACTTTTTTTATATATTTTATAATAAACTCGTGTTGGTCCAGACTCCTTTGAGGAATAGACCATCTTCTATTCTGCTAGGCAGTTGGTAAATGACAAACGTTAGGTTATACGTGTCACTACCATTATGACCACTAGGTGGTAGATTCGTTCAACGTCTAACCCGAGTATATGGTACATCCGCCTTACCTATACTTGCAGAAATAGTATCAATGCTTGTCAATGTCGTGTTCCGGATTCAAGGGTAAGATAGCGGGTACACTTATGCATGTGGAATTACTCTCCCACCACACAGTCGATAGCAACGTACCTTTTTTTATATCATAAGATAGCAAGCAAGAAAATGGGTCTCCTGATGGAAAGAGTCAACCATCGCCTATAGACACCAAATATGTTAATGGTGCGTTGCTGTCTTGTGGCGAGGTCTAATTCCACATGCATAAGTTTGCCGGCTACCTTACCCTCCAAACCGGAACACGACAGTGACAAGCACTGACGCTATTGCGGCAGGAATAGGTAAGGCGGTGGTACCAGACCCGGTCGAGCCGTACAGATCACTACCACCTAGTGCAGAACACTACCACCTAGTACATATATATAGTAGTAGTACCATTAACATCTTTGTTGACTATAGACTATGGTTTCTCTTTCCATCAGATTAAGATGGCTATCTGCTTGTTTGAAATGTAACGATATAAAGAAAACCACTAGCTATTTCACACAAAACCGCCTCAAGCACGCGGACGTGAAGTGTAAACACATAAATACTTAACACACATACACACACTCTCACAAACTTTTGTGTGTATAAAAATATTAATCTTTAAAGGACTTATAACTTTAAAAACAGGTTTATCTAGTACTGATTTTAATTATAAAACTCTTGTACTGGTTTCACTACATATATATTCTTCCAAATTATTTAAAGTCTACCGGTTTCGCGTTTTAACGCATCTTCAGGACTTATAGCTAATCAAGATTCTTGTCAGACCAGTACAAGTGTTTTATAATTAAAACCAAAATGCAGTTTCACCAAGTGCCGACGATTAATAGTATAGAACATTATCTACGACTAGTTCAGAAGGCTTACAGAAGAATAAACAATAGATTTTAATAGAAAGTACATGTTAGGTTACACCCATAGGCTGTTTGTGACATTGGTCTTTATCATAGCACGGCGGTCGACAAAGGTCGCGGCGATCACACGAGTTCGTGACTTCGCCAATTTGGTTTAGGAAATTTAACGGTAACGGAATTGTGGTATACACGTAGAATAAATAATAAATTCGAATTGGTTCCGTTATTTTACCCGTAAAACTGCGAATGTTGACCTAAAACGATTTATAAGAATACGGCAGTTTGTGTATTACTATTTATTGTTATGACCAGCTATTATGACCATTCTGTACGGATTATCGTTTAATATTTGGCAGGCAGGAGAATTTGCGAACATTTTTTAATATAGATTTGGGCAGGCAGGAGAATTTGCTAACATTTTTTACAGGACAATAGTTAGAACAAGTTTTTCATGTTTTACTCGCCCACCAGGTAACACCAGGTAGTGGGCAAAAAGATCAGAAATCAGAAGTACTTACTTTATTCAATAAAACTATTTAACAAGTTATTTTGACACGTCGACATATTTTTTAAAACTACTACCGGATCGGAAACGCGGCCACACATGAGAAGATCCGGTATAAGAAATTCAGCGAGCTTGTCTTTTTCAAATCATCTATTTTTTACAATATCACAATATTACCAAAAAATATATATGAGGTCGGTATGAGGAGCAATTAATCCCAGGCTGTTTTGTCTTCTAAATAATCTGAGATTTTACAATATCTTTTTCTACACAGATTTGTATTAACATATTTTTTAAATTTTTTGACTGATAAGATCTGTTATAGTTTCGGGAAGCTTCTTGTAAAAGCGTATACGTTGCCCCGTAAAAGAGTTACTTATTCTGTGGAGACAAGATGCGTGCACAACAAGATTTTTTTTGTTCCTTATGTTTAGTGACTAAACCTATATCATTAATGACTATACCTTCGATCGTAAATCTCACCTCTACCCTTTATTGAGAATGGTCTCATAGAAGATGCCCTAGGGCAGGAAGGGCGGGTGGATAGCCCAATCCACATAGATACTGACTGAAATACTAATAGCCATCACAACAGTGACACTGGACTAAGAAGAGAAGGGTAAAAGCCGGATTTAAAATTTGTACTACTAACGCTCGCACTTAAAACTGTCTGCATTGTGGCAGAACCTCGGTTTCGTGCAATGTTTTTTTCTCCGTATTGGTTTTGGCTCCTTTGTAAAATAGGCCTACTGCCGTTCTGCCCGGCAGGTCGTAAAAGGGGACTGATTAGCTATACGTGTCACTACTATCGTAACAACTAGATGGTAGAGTTCCGCTACGTCTCACCAAGGTAATTGGTACCACCGTCTTAACTATTCCTGCCGCAATAGCGCCAATGCTTGTCATGGTAGACTTATGCAATTATGCATGCGGCATTGCCATCTAGCTATACAGATAGCAACGCAACATTAACATCTTTGGTGTTCACAGACGATAATTTCTCTTTCCATCAGGAGAGCCATCTACATGTTTGCTATTTGATTATATAAAATGTTTCAAAAATAATGAGGCGAAGAGCAGTGCCCTTGCGCACTGCGTCGGGCGAAGGGCGAAAAATGCGTTTTCGTTGCTGAGACCAGCGGCGATGTTACGATATAGGAAGTAAGATAATATAATGTAGAGTGTATCATTGTCATTATATTGACAAATCCATTATAATCTGTACTTGATATATTACCTTAAAAAAAGCGGGCTTCTTTTTTAAGGTATCTCATCTTAAATCCTATATTATTCATTCATAGCTGGTTGAATTCTTTAACATTTTGCCAGAGATTCTTACACCATCATTATCAAGTTTCCTGTTAAAAGCAACGTTGCCTGGGATGCATGAGTGCCTGTTTGGCGATAGGCTTGCTTCTTATCACGTTGTGGGACCTTGTACCTTTGCCTATATCTACGGGGATATTTGCATGAAGATAATTTGAAGATTGTCCTTATCAATTCCTGCTAGAATAGCGTCGGTGCTTGCTGCTGTCGTCTCCCGTTAGGATGTTTGGTAGCTAATGACATAGTTTATGTTTATTAATATCTTTGATGTTCTTAGGCTGTGGTTTTCTCGTCTTCTGCTTTTTGGCAATCCTATGATATAAAATCCTAAAATATATTACCTTTAAACTAAATAACGATACGTATAAATCTATCAACAGAACGCATAATCGCTACTTCTAAGTTAAAGCTTCATAATTTCATCCTTGCAAGGCCACTAGCTAAAAACATAAACAAACATTCGTTGCATAAAAGTGAGGCTTATTGCTTACGAATTAAAGTCGAAAATCTTAAAAGTAGTTGATAAAACTAGTCTAGATAGTAGAAATTATTGGAAAGCCGGTTCGCAAAGAAAACTTCGCTTAATCAATCTTCTGTCTGGACTATATCGGCTTTCCGACAAGCAATTATCACCTCTAAACACTTGTAATAAGTGCAATGACATTGATTAATCTGTGGCTCTCTGTCAACTTGAAATTAGTAATAATGGTTGACTGGAAAAACATAGGTCTATTGCGAATATGAGTACCTTATTTGTACTAGCGTGTAAGTGAACTATATCTAGATTGTAGACCAATTTGATACCATCGCTAGTTTAGCACACGGCTAATGGATAATTAAATTTTAACAAATAAAATACATTTTTCATTCTAAGAGAGCTTTCTTATTTCATATGACGCTGTCATGTCGTTTTTTGTGGCACTTTTATTATTGTCAATCGCTGTTGCCAATTGATCATTAAAACTTGGTACGTCGAAAATTTGTTTTTTTTTTTTATAGAAGAGAGAGCAAACGAGCAGAGCGTGCATCTGATAGTAAGTGATCACCGCCGACCATGAGCCCATCCACAATACCAGAGGATATGCTCATCATACAAATGTTCGTCACCGTCACTAGGTGGTAGAGTTCTGCATTGTCTCGTCCGGGTCTGGTACCACCGCCTTACCTATTCCTGCCGCAATAGCGTCAGTTCTTGTCGCTGTCGTGTTCCGGTTTGGAGGGTAAGGTAGCCGGTAAACTTATGCATGTGTTATTAGACCTCGCCACAAGATAGCAACGCACCATTAACATCTTTGGTGTATATGGGCGATGGTTGACTCTTTCCATCAGGAGACCCATCTGCTTGTTTGCTATCTTAAGGTTTTTAAAAAACACGTCAGGAATCGAACCCGAGCACCGTCGATTTGTAGTCAGGTTCGCTAGCTCCTGACCGAATGGCGATCTATGCTAATTATATATTCGATGAAAGATCTCTGCTTAACGTTTAGAAATTCGATCAAGAAGAAGAATCTGGTACTGGGGAGCTCCAGCCCAGAGATGAGAACAGTATTCCATGTGAGGTAGAATGACATTATACATAGATTTAAATCATTTTTATATTACTGGAAGCAGTCAAAGATGTTAATGCTATCCATATGACGGGATGGTAATGCCTCATGAATAAGTTTACCAGCGACATTACCCTTCATATCGGAGTACCTATAGTAGGTAAGGTAGGCAGCAGCTTGCAGAATAGATAAAGCGGTAGTAACAAACCCGAGCGAGATGTTGCGTCTGTTTATCACCTAGTTGACCGTTGAAGTTCAGGTCAGTTGACATGTTCGACATTAGTTTTTTTACGAACTGCCTGATAAAATGTCGGTTAGTCTATTCTTCAAAGGAGGCCTGTTCCAATAATGGTGTGTGATGCATATCTAAATATATTTTCTGTAATATTATGATAATACATTACAAAAAACTAAGCAAAATTTGGTCAGTCAACTAACTAATCAACCTTTCGTTGAATGACGGGCAAAACCAGTGATATGTAAAAAAGTAATGTAATCAGGTAAAACTCATGTACAGTTTTTGGTGACTTTAAGTTATAATCACAATGTTTTTTTTATATCATAAGATAGCAAACAAGCAGATGGGTATGCTGATGGAAAGAGTCAACCATCACCTATAGACACCAAAGATGTTAATGGTGCATTGCTATCTTGTGGCGAGGTCTAATGCCACATGCATAAGTTTACCGGCTACCTTACCCTCCAAACCGGAACACGACAGTAACCAGCACTGACGCTATTGCGCCAGGAATAGGTAAGGCGGTGGTACCAGACCTGGTCGAGCCGATGCAGATCTCTACCACCTAGTAGTCACGATGGTAGTGACGCGAATAGCCACTCAGTCGCCTTTTACGACCTGCCTGGCAAAGCGGCAGTTGGCCTATTCTTCAAAGGTGCCCGGGACTAACACGGGGAGATGTTGTCAATTTAAACTATCTTGACCTAGAAAAAGTCACTAAATCCCTGAACGCCAAGTGCGCCACGCCACTTGTGTTCCATTAAAGTGCAGTCAATTGATTGCACTCAAAAGAATTAAACGCGTAAGTGCCACGAAATTCACGACGGTTACGACCTTTTGGTCACCAATATATATTATACGCATATATATGATGAAGCGATGCTTAATTTTGCATTTGGTTGGACGATTTATTATTATTTCAGCACTGCAACGAGTGTTACCGAAATGGAACACGACTGCAAATTATTAGTACAATATCATCTTTAGTACTTAGTACACTAAACCACACTAAACTCTCTAGCTATAATATCTAACTGCTCGATGAATCTGGATCACTATACTGAGCTATCAATACGTAAAAATATATTAAAACCAGACGATTGCCTGATTCGCACCTTTCTATAAAAAACCAACAAAATCCAACCATCCCGCTAATTAATTTAATATTGTTCGCAAGAAAATCGACTGCAAATGATCGCTTTTGCTGTAATGATGCATCATTACTATCAAATTATAGATGAGTGTGAGCGGGGGAAAGTGACGCGTCTATTCGTAGTGAATGCTTTCTTATAGGGGAAAATATAGTTCAGATACATTTTTCATAACATTTATGAAAATATACAGGCCATTATACAACATACACACAATATCTAATATATATCTATATTAATATCTGGTTGACCGAGCTTTGCTCGGTTTTTCACATATTTTTGAAACCGATCTTATCTTGGACCTTGAAACTTGATAAATCGATTCCTATAGAATATATAATTTTTTTTTCTGTACCTGGCTGACCGAGACCGAGTTTGCTCGGTTTTTCACATACCCATATCTTGGGAACCGAGCTTTTCTTGGACCTGGAACCTTGATAAATCGATTCCTTAATCCGAAAAACCCCTAATTTGTGACTTTCATGAAAATATATATATATATATATATATATATATATATATATATATATATATATATATATATATATATATATATATATATATATATATATATATATATATATATATATTAGGCTGTATCAAAAAAATCGACTATTTTTTTTTTGAAAAATATAATGAAAATCTTGTTCAGAATACCGAAAAAATACGCCAGTATAACGGACAGCTCTTAATTTTAATATTAAGATGTCCCGCTTCACGATTTTCCATTTCCCGTTTAAATAACATGGGAAAATCTGATTCTTCAAGTTTGGAATTTTGTAGCTCTGCAACGAATTATCAAATTGGTTAAACTATGACATATTATTATAGGAAATTTAATGCTCTACAAAAAGGTCTCTTACAAAATTTTGATTAATGTACTCCTTCAAAAGTTATTCAAGGTCAAAGTTGAAACCATTGTAAATTGTAAGAAATTTTCACTTTTTTGGAGCATTTATCATACTTATTACAATATTTTGTCATAAATAAGCTTTTTTAAAACTTTTTGGAGTTCCACAATTTTTTTTCTGACTATTGATTTATATTAATTTTCCTTGATATTAAAATTATTGAGTATAATAATAAAATAACAAAATAACAAAAAAAAATTCTTTAGAATCCTGATTTTGATGGCAATTTTGATAATTAATGCCACTGCCACACTGTGGGACTAAGAAAATACTAAGTACTACTACTTTTTGATAAATATTCTTTTTATTCCCCGCGACGGTCTAGGCCCCTTATCGAAATTAAACAGCGTGCCATTCTGCCAGGCAGTTCGTAAAAGATAAACTATTTGCAGACGTTACGGAATCCTACCACTTACAAGTCACCACCATCGTGACTACTAAGTGGTAAATTTCCGCAACGTCTCAGCAATATATAAGGTGGTGGTACCAAACACCCGGGGTGTTTGGTATCACCGCCTTATCTATTGCTGCCACAATATCGGCAATGCTTTTTATTGTCGTGTTCCAGTTTGGAGGGTAAGATAGCTCGCAAACTTATGCGAGTGGCATTAACACCTTCCCACACGGAGAGCAACGCATCATTAACATCTTTGGTGTCTACATGTGATGGTGGTCTCTTTCCATCAGGAGAACAATCTTCTTGTATGATATCTCATAATATAAAAAAACTGTCCGATCGGCAAAGCCATTACCCTGGTAGCCTAATATGATTATATAATACTAGCTGCAGCGTGCAGCCCGCTGCATTATAAAAGTTATTGGCAAATCCCGCGAGACCACTTAATTTTACCGGGCTAAAAAGTAGCCTATGTGCTATTCTAGGTCACCATCTACCTGTGTGCCAAATTTCATTCAAATCCATTCAGTAGTTTTTGCGTGATTGAGTAACAAACATCCATCCAAACATCCATCCATACATCCAAACTTTCGCATTTATAATATTAATATAGATAATAAAATAATAATATAATAATAATAATAATAATAAAACCGTTTTAATAATATAATAATAATAAACCCCGTTTTCCCACACACAAACGCAATATGGCACTAATGATAGCTTTAGATGGCATGCTAGATTCTTATTTACAGTCTAGCCAAGATCTAGCTGACACACATTTGATTCTTTACTGTGCGGGTGTCGCAGCGTGCCGTATCGCACATGTCAAATTTCCAAAATCTGACAGGGTTATATGGTCCGTTGATGAAGCACCTGCATGGCAAAAACGAATCGAACGGCGTATCAGTGCCACTAGATCTATCATTGGCAAGCTCATCTGCTTTAGATCGGGTAACATCCGTCCGAGAGTCATGCGTTATGTGACACAAGCTTTTGCCGGTACAGGCGTAAGTTCACAGGATTATATGACTTGTGTCACAGAACGTATAGACTATCTAAAACAGAAAGTTTGTGCGTGGGCAAACCGTATCCGCAGATATAAACAGCGTGTTAATAGGTTTAACCAAAATCGAATTTTTCGAAGCGATCAAAGAAAGGTTTATAGAAGCTGGGAGAAACCCAGTACTAGTGTGATTGATGGGCATCTACCGGATATTCACGAAATGTTTTCATTTTGGAGAAATATTTGGTCAGTGTCGATCAATCATGTCAATGGTGAATGGGTGAGAGTAGTTGAGCGTTCGTGTGAAGGTTTGAAACCCATGGCGTCTGTTAGAATAACACCTCAAGACGTAAGGGAAGCGATTTGTGCTACCCAAAATTGGAAATCCCCAGGACCAGATGGACTGCATAATTTCTGGTTAAAATGGTTGCAGTCTTCACACGAGCTCCTGGCTAAACAATTCCAGAAAGCCATTGAATCTGGGTCTCTTCCACCTTTTATGACTACTGGGCTAAACTTTCTGCTCTACAAATCTGGTAGTACCACAGATCCTAAGAACTTTAGACCCATCACGTGCTTACCTACAATTTACAAGCTCCTTACTTCCATTTTGAGATCAAAATTAAACACACATTTGTATAGAAATAACATTTTAGATTCTGCTCAAAATGGATGTAGGGCTGGGTCACGTGGTACTAAAGAGCAAATCCTCATTGACATGACCATTAATCGACAGGTTCATAGAAATAGAAAAGATCTCTCCGCCGCTTGGATTGATTACAAGAAAGCCTATGATTCAGTGCCTCATTCATGGTTGTCACGAGTGATAGAACTGTACAAAGTTGATACAGTTTTATGCAATTTCTTGCAATCATGTATGAGGCAATGGACCACGACTTTCTGCCTTCCTAGGAGTGGTGAGAGTTTTTGTATTTCTGAACCTATAAGGATAGAGCGTGGAATTTTCCAGGGTGACAGTTTGAGTCCTTTGTGGTTTTGCTTAGCTTTGAATCCCTTAAGTGCTCTACTTAGAGATTCAAAGCTAGGTTATCGGTTTCGCAGAGAGGGTGAAATCATTTCTCATCTCTTGTACATGGATGATCTTAAACTATTTGCGTCCAACAAACCAGACTTGATATCATTACTCAACCTTACGCAAAAGTTTAGTAATGATATCAGGATGGAATTTGGCCTAGATAAATGCGCGGTCATACATGTACAGAGAGGCAGAGTTGTAAATAGCGAAAATTTACAACTTTCGGAGACAGTGTATTTCAGATCTCTCTCTGAAACCGAAACTTATCAGGCATGTTATTTCCGGTTGTTCTCATCTTGCCAATGGAGAGTATTTACATAGACACAATCAAGTAGCCAAGATTATCCATCAACAGCTTGCTCTTCGGTATGGTCTTGTAAGTTTTGAAGTGCCGTATTATAAATACGCACCGGAGGCAGTTCTCGAAAATGGTCGTGCTAAGCTCTACTGGGACCGATCTGTCATCATAGACAGGGCTATCACCAACAATAAACCTGATATTGTGCTGGTTGATCGATTAGAGCGCTGGGCATTTATTGTTGATATTACAGTCCCGCATGACGATAACCTCGTGAAAGCAGAAAAAGAGAAACTAACTAAATATTTAAACTTAGCTCATGAGATTACCGACATGTGGGGTGTGGACTCAGCAACGATTGTTCCGATAGTCGTTTCCGTAAACGGTCTTGTAGCGAAGAGTCTTGAGCAGCATCTTAGAAGTCTTTCGCTACAATTCTGGATCAAGGGCCGGATACAAAAGGCAGCAGTATTGGGAACGGCACGTATTGTGAGGAGGTTCCTCTCTCTATCACCTTGACCACCGGTGGCTTAACTATAACGTTCCCGCTGGCGGATAACCTATTTTGTTATATTTATTTTTATAATATTGTATTTTTTTAATAATGTTATAATTATAAATGTAATCAAATAAGAATTTAATGTAAATAAAGAGATAATAATAATAATAATAATATATAATATAGATACTATATCTGTAATTAATTTATGGAAATTATTAAATATTTGTTTAACTTAAGGGGAAATTACTCATTTTTTGTACATAAATATAGCATTTTAAAATACGTTAACATTTTTATTATCTTATATTAATACATGAAGGGAAATCTTTGGACCCCTTTTTAAGACAATTGCGTAAATGGTGGAGTATGAAATTTAGCACAGTTAAAGGTTATATCACGGAGGACAGCAAAAACCTAATATTTTTAAATAATATCCATTAGAAAACACATTTAATTAATTAAAATAAACATTACGCACACTTAGGGTTGCCAGATCCAGGCTGATCATTTCCTGGACATTTCTAGGACCGAAATCAGAGTTTTGGTCTCCAGAGTGCTAAGTGTGAGTTTTCCTTTTCGCCACCTAGTGGTAAACTGGTTTCTCACGTTTACCACTAGGTGGCGATGTACAAATCACATACAAATTCCTAGTAAACTCCAAACGCGGTCACGATTGAATGCGAAAAGAAAAACTTACACTTAGCACTTATTCGAGACTAAACAAAGTAGGAATTGCCGAGAACAAAAAAAAATATTTTTTTTTGATTTTTATTTTAATTACTTTCTTAAACTGTTAAATACAAAAAAAGTAATTCAACTTTTATAACTATCCTTTTAAGGCCTAAAAATTAAACTTTGAACATCAACATCACAAATTGTTTAAAACAAAAAACAACTTAAAACAGAAACTGAGATACTCCTTCAGACTTATCATTCAGAATCCCGGCCATCTGGCAACCCTACACACACTACATTCATGTGACAATGACATACATGATAATATACACACATACACTAAAATCAGTTGTATATATATATATATATATATATATATATATATATATATATATATATATATATATATATATATATATATATATATATATATATATATATATATATATATATATATATATATATATATATATATATATATATATATTGTTATTTATAGGCTTTCTTATCCTTTAATTCCTATAGTAGAACTAGCACAATCTTATAACTTCTAAATGAAAACATCTGCTCTAATTATTCTCACTTATAAAATTTGAGGTAATTTTTAAAGAAAATTTCATAAATGAAAAATTCCTAGTTACAAACGGAATTATTTTTTCTCACATAAAGACCTTTTACGAAATGTTTGAAAAGCAATTGTTAAAGATACTTACCTACTTTCTTTACAAAAATTTCTTACAATTTTGTTATGAATGCATTCGTACTAATTCACGAATAATTCAGAATATATTTTATATAAGCATATTTTACATCTGAACTAAATTTTGCCGTCAGCACTTGCAGAAACTCTAATGGTAATTGTTTAAAATGCACTTGTACCATTTCACAAAACACTTTTTATTTAGTTTGAATATTGCCAATCGGTTTCGCTTTTTACTCCATACTTTTATAAAATATATAATTATAAAAGCATCATAGCTCTGAAAATAGCCTAAAATGAAACCGGTTTGGCGATATACATAAAACCAATAATATATAAGGTATTTTGTGAAACAAACAAGTGCATTTCAACATAGCATAAGCATAAGTTTACCGGCTACTTGAACCTTAAAATCGGCACCAGATAGCACAAGCAACGATGTTATTGCGACAGGAATAGGTAAATAGGCAAAATCCGGCCGAGGTGTTGCAGAATTCTACCAAGTAGTGGACACGATGGTGGTGATACGTTTGACCAATCGTACGTCTTTTACGAACTACTACTCAAAATTACAGATATTTTATTCTTAAAATACATCAACACGTAGAAAAAATGTTTATCAGGAAAAAAATACCTATTTTTTTCTGATAAATACCACATTTCTGGTGTATTCCTCAAAGCGCAACAATTTTCAAGCGCACCTATTGAAGCGCAACTAAACTATCCCTCGAAGCGCACCTTTTAGTTGCGCTAACGAATCAAATTAAAAATATAATTTTATTCCGCGAAACGCACCAATGATGAAAAATAGGGAAGGGCATAAAGCAATTGGTGTAAATAATAAGAAAAGAAATTATTATCTAAATTACAAAAATCTCAGATTATTTTGTTTTGATTAAACAATAGCTCTAGATGAGCTATTGTTTAATAATACAGGCTAACAACCAAAAAAATTTTTGTGATAGTGTTGTTTCCTTGGTGATTTGATGTCCTGATTACTAAAAAATCATAAAAATGTTGTATCACCCACCAATTTTTTCCATTTCAATATCAAGTAAAATGAAGTTTTTGCACCATAATTTATAAGATTAATACCTGAAGGGAATTTTTATGCCCCTTTTAAAGACAATTGCGCTAAAGGTGGAGTATGAAATTCAGCATTGTTAAATTTTACACTGCGGAGGACTTGAGAAACCTTAATATTATTAAATAAGATGTATCAGAGATATATTATAAATTATATTATAACCTGGCCCAAAAAACATCTGAAAACATCTGAAAAACATTTGAACTAGTTGACCCCGAGGTGATTCCATCATTGCACATACTGTTGGGCTCAAAATTAGTAGTGAGCAGTAAATAAAAACGAAATAGGCTTAAAAACTTAAATTAAAAATATTACATTTACAAAAATCACAAACTGTTTCCTTATATCGAAAGCTGTTGTTCAATAATTATATATTTTAACGTACATTGAATCACAAAAATATACAAAAACTAAAATCTAATCAACTCTAGGCAGTGTCCTACAGAGACAGAGCCAGTTGTGTATTGATCTAATATAGTTTCAAGTTTCAACAATGTTTCTTTCTTGTGCGTGTTTTTTGGTTTTCAGAAATCTTCATTTTCACTTTCATATCAGCAAAATTATTGCAGTATTTTTGCAGATCCTAACAGTTTGGCTAAATTTACATATCTAAATTTGCTTATGGTTAACTTTTTTATTAATTTCTGAATAATGTGATTCCACAACATTATTTGTTTTATTCTTCTCAAATTTTACAAATTTTGCAAATTCCAATTAGGTCGTGCATTACAAGTTGTCGAATATTTATAGTTAGCATCCCCATCTCTATTCAAAATTTCATCATTGGTGCGCTTCGAGAAATAAAATTATATGTATTTTTAATTTATTTCATTAGCGCAACTAAAAGGTGGAGGAATAGTTTGATTGCGCTTCAAAAGGTGCGCTTGAAAATGGTTGCCCTTCGAGGAATACCCCATGGGGCGTGACAAACAAAATAACTAAGCAATTCATGTGCAAGCCCTAACATGCCGTTATAACGAAGTATGCACCATACGGACAACAAATCCGTGCACTTTATGTATTTAAATCCAGGCTAATCTTATTCAGGTCTGCTAAATTACATCATTCGCGTGACGAAAGCCATTAGTGTAGCCTAGAGGTAAAAAGTGTAACCGACAGACACTTCACTTAATACACGATTCTATATAAATAGTTCAGGTATTACGTAATCTACTTTCTGCATAGTAATTCTTCTATTACTTAAACATTGAAAACCAGAGGGTGGTATCTCGGGAATGCAAAAAAATGTTTTTGAAGTTTGCTACAATGGTGCGTTGCTACCCGTATAGTAAGTACAATGAAAATGCCACATGCATAAATTTATCGACTACCTTACCCTCTAAACAGGAAACGACATTGACAAGAATTTACCCTAGTATGGCAGGAATAGCCTTACCTATTCATGGTGGTACCAAAGCAGAAAAAAGAAAAGACGTTATAGAAATCTTCCAACTAGTAGTTACAGGTTTTGTTCATCATAAGATAGCAAAGAAGCATGATGACGATACAAAACAAGATGGTTCTCAGATAAAAAGATTTAAACTAAAGATGTTAATGGTGCGTTGCTATCCGTGTGGCGGGATGGTAATGTCACATGCACAAGTTTATCGGCTACCTTGCCCTCCAGAATGGAACACAACATGACAAGCATTGATGGTATTTCGTCAGGAATAGCTAAGGCGGTGGTGAGTTACGGAAATCCACTTCTTGTAGTCATAGGTGGTAGAGTTCTGCATAGTCATTTCTATGGGTGACTGCTTTATCTATTTGTCTGTAGTCTGCAATCATCTAATATAAAATAATAAATCTGTAGGTCCCAGTTATTATAAGAAACAAGAAAAAAAAACAGCAACTCAACATGTCTTGACTCGTACATATCGATAATGTTCTCGGGACGCACACCTTCGTTGGGGTTCAGTAATCCAGATTAAGTAATTCAGAACTTTGTTGATGAATCATACTTCAGACACACTCATCCTTTTACATAGACGAATAAAATATCTAGGATGTAGTATTGGGTTTTTCTCTATGAGTAAGACTCCCTAAATTAAATGATACGAAGTGGGAATAATAAAATCTAAGAAAAACCTTTTTAGATGATTCCAGACTGATCAATTTGGAATCCTACTGAAGAAATGTTCTTATGATGTACGCTTGTTTTTTAATAGCGGATAACAAACAAGTTATTGTCTTATTTAGGGTTCCGAACTTCAAATAGAAAAAAAACAGAATCCTTGTGTCATGTTTAAATTGCTCCGAAAGTACTAGACCGATCGAGTTGAAATAAATCCATAACGTAAATAAATGAATTTAAAACATGGCTGCAACTTTTGGGAACTCAGAACTAAAGTTTTGCAAACTATATCTCGTTTTGGGAATTTTTATTTATGAAAATAAGCGAAAATTGACCATCTCCTTATCTAGAAATATTCAGGTTCTAAATTTAAATAATCGTGGGTGAAACCCTCTCATGTTCGGTTTTTATCATCTTACACCCAAATTGGTGAAAAATGGCCGAGTTCTGAGGTAACAAACTTAAACAAAAACAAATCGTTAAAGTGCGTGTTGGGTAACGCCCAATGTAGAGTTCCGTAGTTCCCCATCACAATAATGCGGGCTGAAAAGAGGGTAAGTGAGTTAGAAGTTGTGATATTTTTTTTATTTATTACGAGTAGGTATATACTACTACCCTGAGTTTTTTCTACATCCAAAACCCATCGTTTAGGCGGAGTTAGGGAGTTAGGCGGAGTTAGGGAGTTAGGGAGTCACTCAAAGGGGGACTCAAACAAATATTAGCACTATAAACCTTAATATTTCAGTAACGGTTACCTTAATCGAAAAATTCTTTTCAAAAACTTGAATTATTATTTAAATAACTATCTAACAATATCCCATGTTTCGGGGTACGTGAGAAAGCCGTATACTGTTAAAAATATTTTTTGCGATTTTATTTTATTACTTTGTCAGCGTGACTAAAATGTATATTCGGGCTAAATGACAGTTATGACAGTGCTAAGGATTTCTAAGCTAGGCTGCAAACAGACGGACGAACATGGCGCTAGCTAGGTGCCAGTGCGCAGTGCGGTCGTTTGCGAACATAGAATGATCATTTTACTAAGCTACTCGCTAGGTGGTTCGCTAGAATCTAGGTGCTAAGCAAGGTGCCTGCCAGTGCAGACGTAGCCTAAGGTTTCTAAGTTGACTCTTGTATCCTAACACAGCCAAATTGAGAATCTTCTCTTATTCGGGAAATCGGTTGAGTAAGACCTTTAACATCTATGGACGATTGTTATCTAATTCCATTATAATCATTGGCCACATTTTTATTTGTTACTAGCTGACCCGGCAAACGTTGTTCTGCCATTTTAACTACTCTAATTTTTTTCCTATATTTTCTCGAGTCGGACTCGCGCACGAAAGTATCCGTACCATCATCTATTAAAAACGGCAAAAAATCACGTTTGGTGTATGGGAGGCCCCTTACATTTTTATTTTATTATTTATTTTCAAAGTAAGTAGATATATAACTAAATATTCTGTGTATATTTCAATCATCTACCAGTTTTCCTTATTAAATCGAGAAAAAAATGCAAAAAAATCACGTTTATTGTATGAGAGCCCCCTTTTTCTGTTTTTAGTATTTGTTGTTATAACGGCATATAATACATTACCTGTGAAAACTTCAACTATCTCACTATCACGATTCATGAGATTATAACCTGGTGACAAACGGACAGACAGACAGACGGACGGACGGACAGCGGAGTCTTAGTAATAGCTTCTCGTTTTACTCTTTGTGTGCAAAACCCTAAAAACGTACCTTTAATTCAAATTTTATTTATCGATTTTATCACAGTGGTAACTTCGATAAAATCTCTATGGACCTTCCATAACGTATAAAATCACAGATATTAATCTCAGGTTACACTAAATTTGATCGAAAAGAAATGGAAAGTGGAAAGTTGCCGAAAGCAGAAGAGATAATTTGAAGCGATGACTGAGTGTATTAAATGTGGACCATCTCAACTATGTATCGGAATTGATAAAAATACTTTTCTCAGTTTTAATGAAGTCGTGTGTAATTGGGTGTGTATAGAGAACAATTTTTAAATGACCACGCGAATGTGACGCTTGTAATGAAAGACTATTTGAAATCAATTCATCAACCGACGAAAAAACGGGGGTTAACAGTTTAATATGTGTGTATGTCATATTGTTGGAATTGAATAAAATTTGAATACGATGATCTGCTTAGGCGTCTAAGCACGTGCACTAAATTTCGTGTGTGTATGTTTATCAACAAATAACTCGGAAGTTAAAAGTCATATCGAAATAATTGTTTTTGTTTTATTTAGGTATATTCCAACTTAGGGAACAGTCAAAATTTCATCAAAATCTGTTCAGTAATTTTTGCATGCCATGCATGGCGTTTGATGGCAACGCACCATTATCATCTATGCCCTATGGTGTATACTGTATACAGTCAGTAACAAAATTCCTGTCCGATTGTCAAAGGCATTGTTTGGTTTCTTTTATTTCAAATATTATTATGGCACCAGAAAATGTTGAACCAAAAACAGCGACATATTGCGGGTGGCTGCTAACTTGGCGTAGGGTTTCCGAATTAAAAATATGCCCTAAATTTTTGGGAAATTGAAGCGTAAATATAAGCATTTTAAAATTCCATAACATGTTTATTTTTATAGATAGAATCCATTCATTACTAGTTTGATAATGTCATCAACTTACCTAAATGCCCCTTTCAGATCGAACAGGGTTTTGTTACTCACTGGTTATCCTTTCCATCGTAAGAGCCATTTACTTACCTATGATATAAAAATTATAATCCTCTTTTTATTTAAGATAGAACCATACTTGTAAATACCGAATCCAAAACAATAAAATTAGCTTTATCAATTCTATGATTTATTAGCAAGCAGATTTATAATATTTTATTGAAATTATCAGGAAGATTTGACTTTTCACCGTTGGTAAAGCTACACACTATTCACGTAAGTAGAAATAGTATTAACGTTTTCATTCAGGACATAAGTCTCACAGCTGGCGCCGCGCCATGTTTAGTTATGACGTCCGACCTGGAATTCGAGACTGGAATCCATTAATCTAAATTTATGACATCGATTGACAATATTTAACAGGTAATTCAAATTATGTTTATTTCATGACTGCTTGCGATTTACTTGTTATTCTTTTTGGCTCAGATCCCGGCTTCGTAATTATCAAATAAGTTATTCAGGTCAAATGCCTGCCTATCTGATCTGACGTTTATGGTCCGGGCTACGTTTGACGAAAAGACCATTCCGAAATATGTCATTCCGCCAGATAGCTCGTAAATGGTGAACGATTGGCTACACGTGTCACTACCATCGCGACTAATGGGTGATAAAGTTCTACAACGTCACCGTTGTTTGGTACCACCGCTTTGGTACCACGACCTATTCCTACTGCAATAGCGTCAGTGTCATTGTCGTGTTCCGGTTCGGAGACTAAGATAGCCGGTAAACTTATGAAAGTTGGATTAACACCTTGCTACGCGGATAGCAATGCACTTAACATCTTTGGTGTCTGTAGGCAATGCTTGTTTCTTTCCATTAGGAAAGCCATGGGATTATTTGCTATCTTATTTAAAAATATTCATTTTTTATCCGAGAGAATGGCGTTAAATTACATTATAACGTCATGCCAATATCCTTGACGTGGTAAGCAGAAGTGCGACAAGCGCACCCATGATTAGCCCACGATAGGTATCAATTCTCATGATTTAACTCGTATCCAATCTCAGACAAGTTATGTTTTCCAGACTAAAAAACTTATTAAGAATGAATTTTCCGGCCCGGTTGTGTAGTAAACTATTGAATAATTATATATTATTTACTAAGTGGTAGAGTTCTGCATCGGCTCGACCGGGTCTGGTACCACTGCCTTACCTATTCCTGCCGCAATAGCGTCAGTTCTAGTCATTGTCGTGTTTCGGTTTGGAGGGTAAGGTAGGCGGTAGCAACGCACCATTAACATCTTTGTTGTCTATAGGCGATATTTGACTCTTTCCATCAGGAGACCCATCTGCTTGTTTGCTATCTTATGGTATAAAAAACATTTTAAATAAAAGATGAGTTAAAAAGACATAAGAAGCTCTTGATGGTCAGTAATCATTACCATGAATGGACATCTACATATGGCAGTCGCAGTGCCGACCTTATCAGAATGACTACCTACACTCTTTTGTTGAAGTTAGTCTTCCTAACTTATTCTTATTTGGAAACAGTAAATAATTGTTTTTGGAGTAGGTCCATAAGAGCCTAGAGGATTAGAGTTATATTTCTAGATATCGTAAAAATTTAACTTAGAATATCCATTGGTGAAATTCTATACTCTAGGCAAATTACAAAATTCTCTGTGTTTTACACTTGCTGTGGAATAATACTGCAAATAACTCAGTCTGCTGCAGATCAGTTACGTTACAATACCATTAAAATTACATTTTATTTAGGACATAATTCTAACATTTGACATCTCAGCCGCACCATATTATGTAGTAATGACGTTCGACCTGGAATTCGCAACTGGAATCCATTAGTCTAAATTTACGACATCGATTGACAATGTTTAATAGTAAACAGGTCCAGTAGAGCACTTAAATTTGTATAATTCAGCGTCTGGTTTGCTTTTTGACCTCTTAATACAATAATTTAATTTTGAATCTTAGGCAGTGTTAGGTATATTTATTTGTAATGTGAATAATTTTGTAAATAATGCTTGAATGTAATATTAATATTCGTTTTCTCGCATAATAGATACTAGAATTTGTTATCAAAATGCTGCATTACAGCGCGCCACTTCCGCAACATCGTGGAATCGTTCATATCAAATTACTAGCTGACCCGGCAAACGTTGTTTTGCCTTACATATTAGGAATCCATAGCGGACAAACAACGTGACACGTAATTTATATAAGACTACGGGATTGTCCTTAAACGCAGCCAAAATGGCATTAAACTTTATATGGTGTTTAAGTATTCTTAAATTTTCTAATTTTCCGCGCAATTTTCTTAATATTTTCTTTTATAAGAACCTTCTCCTTACAATTACAAACACAACAACAAAAAAATTACCGAAATTGGTCCAGCCATTCAGGCGTGATGTCGTGACCAAGGAAAATAGGGATTGATTTATATATATATATATATATATATATATATATATATATATATATATATATATATATATATATATATATATATATATATATATATACATATACATATATAGATAAACTTGGAAGTGGTGCCATCTGAACTGATCTGTTTGAAGTTGACATTTTTCAATCTACCCTACTTTTAATTATTGTAAAACTGTGTGATACTATAAAATACATTGTACCGGCCTACTCGGGTCATTCTGCTGTCGTGAAAGAATAAACATCTATTGTACGTCAAACTATTATTAAAAACGAACCTAACAGTAGGTATAGAAAAACTTTAGGAAATAAATAAAATCGATCTAATTTTTGATACCCTCAGATAACATAACTTTTGCTACACATAGTTTGTTCATATCTAGTCACTTATAAAAGTTGCATAAATGACCAGATATGAACAAACTGCAAGTGGCATTGCCATCCCGCAACATGGATAGCAACGCACCATTAACATTTTGATATCTATAGGCGATCTATAGTTTCTATGGTTCTATGGTTTTACTTTCTTCATTTGCTATCAAATAATATAAAACAAGTCGGTTATTCTTTGTAGACATCTGTAGTGCTATTTATAAATACAAGTTTACACAAATATAATCTAATTTGGTTTTGAGTTATAATTTCATGTTTTCAACGCAAAACTTCATTTTGAAATCTAGAATAATAATTTGTTGATTTTATTTAGAGTTAATTTTAATACGCCTCACTTGTCCACATCAGTTATTCCCCTTATTCATATGTAGCGTTATAAATAAATACATGTACAAGTACATCAGTTTGAGTAGTCGCACGAGGATAGGCCTTACAAGACAATTTCTTAGTTTGTCAGTGTAGCTTGCAATCACACACAGAAATACAGACCTATACAGACCGATGAAATATGAGTAAAATCACTTCAAGGATAATTTTTATACATTGTTATCTCATTCGTTACGATAAAACAGTACAACAGACTCATATAGCCAAAGGTCGCCTTTTACGACCTGCCGGGCACAACGGCAGTTGGCTTATTCTTCAAAGGAGCCCGGACCAACACGGAGAAATAAAACCGGTTAATAAATGACAGAGTTCTGGGGTTACAAAGTCGGTTAATAAAATACTTAGTTCTAAGGTTATAAAGTCGGTTAATAAATAACAGAGTTCTGAGGTTATAAAACCGGTTAATAAATAACAGAGTTCTGAGGTTACAAAGTCGGTTAATAAAATACTAAGTTCTGAGGTTATAAAGTCTGTTAATAAATAACAGAGTTCTGAGGTTATAAAACCGGTTAATAAATAACAGAGTTCTGAGGTTATAAAACCGGTTAATAAATAACAGAGTTCTGAGGTTACAAAATTAACTAATAAATGACCGAGTTCTGAAGTTATAAAATCGTTTAATAAATAACCAAATTCTGAGGTTACATACAAAGTCGGTTAACAAATGACCAAGTTCTGAGATTACAAACATAAAAAATCAGATTAATTGATAACCTCCTACGTTTTGGAAAGCCAATTAAAAATAAACACCGAAAGATCAAATTTTCAAACACAAAATCGTTATTTGAAGACAAGTATATTTTTAAAAATGTCAACTATCTTTACAACCAAATATGTTGATCAAAGAGCAGGAAAACGATATAACGATTTCCTGCTTAACGTCGCATTTTATAATGAGCCATAGCTAAGATTATCCCCACATGGATCACGCTAAACATTGAAAAAGTTATTTCTTTATGGGCTTGACAAGATATATCGATTACTCGTTATTATCTCACGTCTTTATTTTCAACACTAGTTATTAACTTTTTATTATAGGACTAGCTGTTTTCCGCGCCTTGGTTGTTGTGATGCATATAAATTACTTCCTTTTACTCAGTCAGGTAAAGGAATATCCTATAGCCATCCTCATGAATGCGGCTTTCCGATACAGAAAGAATTCTCAAATATGACTGGTAGTTCCAGATTTAAGTCCGTTCAAACAGACAAACAAACAAACTCTTCAGCTTTATTATATTAATTTTGTTAATACACTTGTACTGTTTCACAAATCATGATTTGTGAAACAGTACAAAGCATACATAAAGGAAACGCTTTATGTAATGTTTATATATAAAGGAAAAGTCCTGACTCACTGAAAAACATATCAACGTTCAGCCTAAACCCTTGGAGACGGCTGAAATATCTCGCAGAGTTGTTCTTATGATGTGACGAGGAATAAAAAAAAAAACATTTTTAGAAATTCTTTTCCTAAGATAGTAAAATTGGGGGTGAAATATTGTATGAAATTTTTTTATTGACTACAGGCTAACTAGTCAGCTAGTCAGGGTCAGCTAGTCTTATAATATAAAATACAACTTAATCGCTTAAATAGTAAATTATGTATATATTATTTATTATAATATACAAAAATATTCAATATTTTTAATCCAAAAAATATTTTCCTTATGCAATGCAGCGAAAAACGCCCAAAATACGAGTATCGTTACAAATAGACATGTTTTATCGAAATCTATATCAGTCAAGATTAACTGGTTACATTATGACCGCTTAACGTTGACGAAGCTCCGCCATTAGCGAAGGTGACAAGTTACATTCATTAACTGTGAACGTTTTGGATTACTGATAGATAGATGACGGCTTCTGATGATGGTAACTATACAATATAACAGAGGGCCTAGGTATACAACGAGGGAGGCGGGGTAAAAGCAGTGACAGCTATCCCATACATTTATATTCTATGTTAATATTAATTAATTAATATTATAAATGCGAAAGTATCATCCATACTTTCGCATTTATAATATTAATTAATTAATTTGGATATATGGATGGATGTTTTGATTTGATGGTGTTTGTTACTCAATCACGCAAAAACTGTAACGGATTTTAATCAAATTTCGCACACAGATAGATGATGACCTGGAATAGCACATATGCTACTTTTTATCCCGGGAAAATTAGGTAATCCCGCGGGATTCACCAAAAACTTTTATAATGCAGCGGGCTGCACGCTGCAGCTAGTATTATATATGTACGTGAAAGTTTACATGTTGCGATCTTTAAATAATTGGATGTTTGTTACTCAATCACGCAAAAATGGCTGGACTGATTTGAATGAAATATGGCACACAGATAATGAACTGGAATAGCAATCATATGTGCTTTTTACTTGCAAAAATAAGTTGTTCCCGTGGGATTCACCAGGAACTTTTATAATGCAGCGGGCCACAAGGTACAGCTAGTTTGAAATAGTTTTAACCACCAGATAAAAAAGAATCACTTTGGTGTTTGCTAGTTACGCTTTCAAGTCTTAACTACTTAATCTTCATGAAATGTTGCGCAAATGTCTTCAGGGATATTGCAAAGGACATAAGAAACTTTTCATTTAGAAAAAAAAATACTTTTCCGAGGATATAAAAATAATTTTCAAACAAGCAAAATCGCGAGCAAAAGCTAGTTTATTCTGGGTGATTTTATTTATGATGCGTCACTGTTTAAAGCATAATTTAAATAAGATACACTTAACTTGAAATGTGCAATCGTATGGCCAATCGAAATTCTAAATTTAACGCAAACGTTGACTCGACGCACATATTTTGGTTCTTCAGAATGCATGAGTCACGGATGACTTTCGCACGCAATGAAAATACAATTTACTGTTTATTTTGGTAACTAAAAGCATGATAAATTCAATTGGATACATCACAAATTCATTTGATGCTAAGAAAGGAGCTTGCACAAGCGGTAACTTCGATATAGTGAAAATAATTTCGGAGGAAATGACTATCTGTCCAAAAATAGAATTCTTCAATGTTTTGATTTCAGTGTGTGTGGGCTTTTAACTTCATGAAAAACGTCGACAAACTGAGCTTCTTCGGACGTCTGCCCGCTTGGAATAAACAACGTGTCGTTTTATATTCGGCAAATCTAGCAAACAAGGAGATGGTTCTCCTGATGGAAAGAGACAACCATCATCTATAGAGACTAAAGATGTTAAAGGTGCTTTTTTTTATATCATCAGATAGCAAACAAGCTGTGTGGGTCTCCTGGTGGAAAGAGTCAACCATCGCCTAAAGACACCAAAGATGTTAATGGTGCGTTGCTATCTTGTGGCGAGGTCTAATGCCACATGCATAAGTTTACCGGCTACCTTACCCTCCAAACCGGAACACGACAGCGACAAGCACTGACGCTATTGCGGCAGGAATAGGTAAGGCGGTGATACTAGACCCGGGTGAGACAATGCAGAACTCTACCACCTAGTAGCCACGATGGTAGTGACTCGATAGCCAATCGGTCGCCTTTTACGACCTGCCTGGCGGAACGGCAGTTGGCCTATTCTGCAAAGGAGGCCGGGACCAACACGGCGGCTTTGCTATCCGTGTGGCGGAATGTTAGTGCCACATGCATAAGTCTTATGAGGGTAAAGTAAGATACTTTACCCTCCAAACTGAAATACGACAATGACAATTATTATGGCAGGAATAGGTAAGGCGGTGGTACCATATACCCGAACAAGACGTTGCGGGACTCTACTAGTACCTACGATGGTAGTAATGCGTATAGCCAATTATTCGTCTTTTACGAACTGCCTGACAGAATGGCAGATGGTTTATTCTTTAAAGGGATCCCAGACCAACACGGGTTTTAAAATCTTTTTTTCTTTCAAACGCAACATTTCACACTCTGTTTATCCGAAGCGGGCTAGTGCACTTTGCCTCCTCCACAAGAAAACTAGCGTGACAATTTAATAAAAAAGTATCTTCACGCCCGTATCCCCTAACGAGTAGGCAGAGGTACAACAAGTGCACCCACGATTAGCCGAAGATACTTTGTCCTACAAATGTGATAAGTGGCAAGCCTATTGCCAACCGGGTACTTTCCAATCCCGGGCAACCTTGTGTTTATCAGAAACACGGAGAATATACTCTCTCAAACAAAAAGAGAAATTTCTAAATGCATCTAATATTATAAACTAGCTTACGCGAGACTTAATCCGCGTGGAAAAATTTCGAAAAAAACGTAGCCTAAGTTACCTTTAGTGTAGCTTAGGTTTAATTATTATAATATTGTAATTTTTACTTTTATTAAATATTTTATAATAAATTAATTTTTTTTGGAGTCTTCGCTGCGACCACGCTTAATTAACGTTCTCGAATCAAGTTAGTTTTATTTTTTATATCATAGGATAACAAACTTACATGATTCTCTCGACGAAGAGATAACCATCAGCTGTAGACATCAGAGATGTTAATAGTATTTGCCATCAGTGTGAAGCGGGTGTAATGCCACCGGCTATTTTATCTTCCATAACAGAACGACAGTAACAAACATTGATGTTTTTGTGGCAGAAATAATATGTATGGCGATGGTACCATACTCGGGCGTGACCTTGGATGACAGCGATGACAGAAATCTACCATCCAGTTCGATAGTGACACACGACATGGCTGGCCAATAATTTGACTGTTAAGGAACTCTACCATCTAGTACGAGGTGACACGTGACACGTCTGACCAATCGTTTGCCTTCTACGGAATGCCTGTAAGAATTACAGATAATCTTAATTGGAATTCTAATAATTTAATATAACACAGTCCACCCAATTGGGGCTGTTCTAGTTATAGCCTTCCCCGCGGCGACTGAATGTGGCTGAATCATAAATACAAACGTTGGAACTTCGAATAAACATTGTAGATAAGGTTGCCATATATCAGACTTTAACTGAATATATGTTTTTTTTTGGATTGTGACCGACCAAATATTTATATGTACGATCTGTTCAGCTGTTATTAGGATTTTTTCAGTGTAACCCGTTGCAAATAGTACCAGAAGAAAGAACGTAATGGCGAATATATTTGGCTATTAAAGATGATAATGTTCAGTTTTTAGGTCAAAATATCCAGCTTGATATAGCGCTAGGTTCGGACATTTTGTTTTAGAGGATGGCAGCCCTGTTTGTACCTTGGAATAAACATTGTGGGGCATTAAAACCACCGCGGCACACTGGAGCGGACACTAAAATAAACTTGTAGTACACGACTCTCGGAATGCGCCTCAAACACCGCAAATGTAAAACGCTTTTGCCTCTTTATGAAGATTTGCATTTGTGTACTGTTATTCGATATTTGCGGAGATGATGATTTTGTTATGGTAAACATGGCAATAATCATAAAATCTAACAAGTACGCATTTTACATGCATTTTGTATTTTTTCACCGTTTTATTAATAGACGATTCTGATTATGTTTGTAAGTTAGCGTTCATTCTATGTTCATATGGATATGTATACATATATTCATATGGATAAAATGTAGTTTTAATGACATAAAAACAAATATACCTAAATGTTTCTTGATCGGTAACCAACGACAAGGGTTGTAAAAAAAATAAAAAGTGTCTTTTGTCTAACTTAATGTTAGACGTAAAAGTTAGACGAAAAGTTTAAAATAAAATGTGTAGAACTTATAATTTTACATCAAAAAGATTAAATATATATGACTTTTTCTTCCCCGGTCAAAATATTCTGAGTAAGAGAGGTTTTCAAGTTTAAAGGGAAAACACAACTTTTAAAAAACCAACTTTTAGTAAAAACTTTAACCGGATTAAAATTAATTTGTTTGATTTAGCGAAATTTTGTTTTAGCCAAATGTCTTATCTCCATGATAATCCAATTTTACAAGTAAACATATCATACTAGCGTAACTCGCCCGCCCGGTCAGTGTTTTTTTATATATATAGAAAAGGGGGCAAACGGACAGGAGGCTCACCTAATGGTAAGTGATCACCACCGCCCATGGACAACCACACTATCAGAAGTGTCCTTATATTGCAAAAACAGTTTAAAATCTCAGGAAAATATTTCATATATAAATGTTTTCTCGGTTGAGAATGGTGTTGAATCTCATTAGTGACTTTTGATCGATCACATTGTAATTTATTCAAACGACCGAATCAAATTTACATTATTACGAAAGGAAACAATCAAGAGACCTTTAATGTTACTTCAAATATTACCGATAATAATATTAAACCGATTTAAATACAAGAGGGTGGCTTAAATTAGCCCCCTTAGGAGTACTCGTGTAATATGTCGCGCGTGAGAGAAATACGTGTATTATTATATTTATTGACACTGCCTAATATCTGGTCCAGTCTAACAACGATAACATCGCACCATTAACGTCTTTAGTGTGTGTAGGTGTTGGTCATCTCTTTCCATACGATATTCGGTCCTAATTTCTTCATAAAGATGACTGATACTACATAATGTATTATTTTGTTAACTGTTAACACCATTTTTCCTTATACTTTATTTAAAATATTGATTTTGTTATATTTCCTCTTAAATTGATGTAATGCTATTAATAAATCTATTTTATTATACGTGATTATGACTACGTATCGCATCGACTACGACCTAGCAATACGAGAGTGAATGAGACAGAATGAGTGCTATATATATGCATATATATATATATATATATATATATATATATATATATATATATATATATATATATGTAAAGCAATAAACAGAACAAAATGCAAACTTGTTTAAAAGACTAAACTATCTATTTTGCTGATCGTGTTGCATTATTTATATTTAAAATAATATAAATAACGGAAATTAAAACTGTCATTGGAAATACACACATAGCAATCTCTAAGAAAAAATCAATTATAATTAGTTACATCATAAACATCACATTGTATTAATTGTCTAAAATCTTTAAAACATAAAAACCAAAGTTCTAAAAAAGTTGAATAATAAAGTTTTTTTCGTTAATATTTTTATTCAAAGTCAACTCCAATTATTCCCGTGTTGGTCCGGGTCGCATATATTGAATAGATATTCTGCCAGGAAATACCAAAAATATGAACGATTGACTAATGTGTAATTACTCGTACCATCATGTCTACAAAGTTGTGCATCGTCTTGCCCGGGTTCCACCGTTTCACATTTTCCTACTGCAACAGCGTTAACGTCTTTGGCGTCTATGTGTAGACGTTGGTATATTTTTTATCAACGGAAACATATTCATTTCATCATTATTCAAGCTTGTTTGCTGCTCTAAAAAAGCAGACACTGAAATAAAAACTCTTTAATTTGCCGTTTCGATATCAGGGATGTAATAAAAAATAATACTTTTGAATTTCATAGAATTCCGAAAGACCTGGCGTCCATGCTCGTCTCTAGGCGAACCCTCTCAAGCTCTGTCTAGAAGCGAGAAAAGAAGAAACCGACACAGTTGGCAGTAACCCTAGATAACACTAGGTATACCCACTCCCAAATACAACTTTGTAAGTCTAAAAAGGACTAGCTGTGTCATAGATGTCGTTGTTTATTATGTTGCATTCCATCTAACAATCAAGCTATTCCATTTTCAAATTACCTCGCAAAATATTCAATCACTAGGTGCTTAATAAATATGACATAAAAATATTCAATATATCTACATTAAATTGCAAATGGCTTTTACGCTTTATAGATTGAAGTATAATTAATATATAATAGATTGAATATAATTTGGCACAGTGAAAATTGCTTTTGCTTTTGTATTTCTAATCGCGCACTTTGATTTATGCCATTGGCTTGTTTTGTTTCAATTACAATATTTTTAAATTTATTGACGTGAGTTTCTAATACAGCTTGTGGTAGGAGTTGCCACTCGTCAAGCAGAAATAGTCGCGTAAGGAAAAAGCTTTGTGACACCAACAAATGACTACATAGGAGCGTTTACTCATATGCGCGGCGACAAGTTTCCTTCCCAATGGCGTGTCTATTAGTATTCATGTGGTTTGTGATTTAAACTGAATAAGAAAAACGATCTGAGAGAGAAAATTACTAGTATAAAAGCCGGTAAAAATTAAAATAAAAAAAGTTTCTCTTAGGTACAAAGTACATAGGTACTTTGTACATCAGTTAAATAACCTAGGGAAACAATTATTGTTCATTGATTTTATACTTAACCTAAACCTATCAAGATATTCACCATATTTTCTTTTTACGAGATAATACAAATATAAATAGATGACGCTCCCTGGTCGTTAATATAAACCCGATTTAGATAAATATTTAAAAAAATCTACTCATCAACATATTATTATGTTATGACGTACGAATTGAAACTGTCAAAAGCATAGATGAAAATGTACTATAGGTCAGAAATGAATTAAACTGTAAGGCTGGACTCATGTATCCGGAATGCCTCTCTGAATCCAGTCGGAATTCATAATCTGATTTCTATGTTGTGTGTGTTTGCATGGCTAAACGTATAGAAAAACTAATCTTAAATATTTCAGGTAGATCTGATTAAATCGTAGCATAAAAAAATAAAAATATTGTGTTGAGTTCTTAAATTGTACGCAATTCTATGCTTTCTGAATTAATAATCAGAATACAGATTACAAATTCAATGACACATTCCGGATATATGACGGCCGCCCTAAGTTCACAAAACTAAAACATAACAATATATTGAAATCTGATATTGAAAACCTCTAACTTGCATTTTAGTTCAATTACATATTTAGTCACTTTTATAGTCTAATGAAGGCAATTCTTTTTATATTTTTTCTAAACAAGTTGAGTTATGTATAAGAATGGTGTATTTAATAGTATAAGATTTTTAAAAATTAACCCATTAGGTGTTGAGACAACAAGGAATTAAATAAATACTATTAGCTTAAGTAATTCTACACATAATGTGCTACGCATCATGTGACCTACATTCTTAATGAGCTCTCCCGTCGCATCCGTTAATTTAAATAACATTTAGCATTCGTTAGGAAAGCGCATTCGTTCTGCCAACACTAGTTTAGAATCTATAAAAGCTAAATACTTAAAATTATAAAAGTACTTACTTGATTTTTTTTATACCATAAGATAGCAAACAAGCTGGTGGGGCTTTCTTGATGAAACGAAAAACCGTCGCTTATAGACACCAAAGATGTTATTGGTTCGCTGCCATCGGTATGGCCGGATGTTAATGCCGCATGCATAAATTTACCGGCTCCATTATCCTTCAAATCGGAACATAACAGTGGCAAGAATTGACGCTATTGCAGCAGGAATAAATGGATGGTAAGGTGGTGGTACAACTGACCCGGGCGAGACAATATAGAAAAGTAGTCACGATGGTATTAGATGACTTGGCCAATCGTCCGCCTTTTACGAACTGCCTGGCACAACGACCGATGATCCATTCTTTTAAGAGGGCACAGACCAACACGGGATTTTTTAGAATTATAATAAAAATAAAAAAATACCGAGGGTTCGGTTTAAAGGTTAAGGTAGCCGATAAACTTAAGGTTTTTTTTAATATTATAATATAGCAAACAAGCAGATGGGTCTCCTGATGAAAAGAGTCAACCATCGCCTATAGACATCAAAGATATTACTGGTGCGTTGCTATCTTACGGCGAGGTCTAATGCCACATGCATAAGTTTGCCGGCTACCTTACCCTCCAAACTGGAACGCGTCAGTGACTAGCACTGATGCTATTGCGGAAGGAATAGATAAAGCGGTGTTACCAGACCCAGGCGAGCCAATGCAGAACTCTACCACCTAGTAGTCACGATGGTAGTGACTCGCATAGCCAATCGGTCGCCTTTTACGACCTGCCTGGCAGAACACAGTTGGACTATTCTTCAAAGGAGCCCGGGACCAACACGAGGGATGACGGAATATGACATTATCGTCCCTCCACTGGGATATTAACACATCATTAGTGTCTATATGCGATAGTTTTACCTTTCCATCAGTAGATCCACCTGCTTATGCTATCCTATGATAAAAAAATGCAAATATATTAAGACCAGCATGACTAAAGTGAAGCATATAATTTTTCACTAAGTTTGTGCATCGGATACTCCATCCCGGATTACATGATTATAATCGTTAGAGCCTCTGGCGATGTATTTAATCTGGCTTGACGTTTCTGGTTTGCCCTAGAAGGTATACGGAGATTAGATATGAATCGTTCCAATAAAATCTAGCCATTACATCTGTCTTGGACTGAAAAACTGGGGGAAAGCTGTGGTGGCAAAAAATTGATAAATCGGTTTAAATTGTTCGATCACGTATACTTAAAGATACTGACTCGCAATAATTGGATACTATAAACTGCATATACGTAGGTCACACTATAAGTTTTGAGTAACTTAAAAAAACAACATGTTGTAACCAAAATATTATGTTTATTGCTTTTCAAAATAATCTCCTTTACATTTTAAACATTTTTTCATGCGATCGAACCATTTTTTAAAACAGGAGGACCACAGATCTGAAGGCATGTTTTCTACGTGCTGATTGAACGCTATCACTGCCCCTTCGGAGTTGGTAAAAGTGAAACCTCTCATCAAATCTTTGATTTTCAGAAATCACAGGGTGCTAGGTCGGGGCTATGCATAAGATAAGTGACGAGATGTACTTTTTTGGAAGCTAAAAATGACTTTGTTTTGTTGGCCTTGTGTGAAGAAGCGTTATCATGGTGTAGAAGAATGCGGCTTTTGGGTCGTCTTTCGCAAACTTTTTCTAACACCCTGGGTAAACAAATGGTAGAATACCACTCGGTATTAATACTCTTTTGATCTTCAAGTGGAATTGTACAGATGGGACCCGGAGCTGAGAAAAACAGTTGAAGGCCGCCCTTCACGAAATTCGTTATGTAAAGAAACTCGACCTCTCTCAAATTCAGCAAACCATCGCCTCACGGTGCTCAAACAAGGTGCTTCTTTCCCAAAAGCATTTTGAAGACGAGCGGCGCGGTCTTGCGGAGAAAGAGAACTTTTAAAATCATAAAAAAAATCATAGCTCTAAAGTTTTTTCAACTTAATTCCATTTTCGTTGCGTACGTAGAACTTTGATGTGTGACAAAAAAACAATTGACAAATCATTTCCCGCCAATTGCTTTTTTTATTACTAAGAAGGTTGCAACGTTTTAAAAATATAACATTCGAAATTCAGAACCCGTAGCTGAGAAAAAAAACGCGATCATTTTTTTACCAAAGTTTCATTCATTTTCAAACACCCATTCACAAGATTGCTGGTTTTTTTTCGGGTTCAAAATAATAAATCCACGTTTCGTCTCCTGTGACAATGTCATAAACACCATTAGAATGTCCGTCGTCGTACTTCAGTAGCATCTGTGAGCACCATTCCACGCAAGCCCGCTTCTGCTCCGCTGTCAGTTCATGAGGGATCCAACGACAACAAAGTTTTCTAACTTTCAATTCTTCGTGTAAAATTTTCTGAATTTTGCTCATACTAATCCTCAATAGTCCTCGAATTGTTTCATAGGTAATCCGGGGGTTTTCTTCAATTAACCGCTTAACAGTAGCCACATTATTTTTGTTGACGGCAGTTAAAGGCCGCCCTTCACGAAATTCGTCTTGTAAAGAAACTCGACCTCTCTCAAATTCATCAAACCATCGCCTCACGGTACTCAAACAAGATGCTTCTCTCCCAAAAGCAATTTGAAGATGAGCGGCACAGTCTTGCGGAGAAAGAGAACTTTTAAAATCATTAAAATCATAAAAAATCATCGCTCTAAAATCTATTCGATATATATATATATATATATATATATATATATATATATATATATATATATATATATATATATATATATATATATATATATATATATAATATATATAATTTAAAATAATATGTAAAAAGTAATGTGAAAGAAGCCCTGATGATGCTTTACTAGGCGAAACCAATTGGCTGTAAACTTAAAAGTGATTGTGTAATAAATAAATTTAAATTACATTTGTGAAACAGTACAAGTGATTATATTAAATATAGTAAAAATTATGTTAAACACAGATTAATTGCTTGTTAAAATTAATTTGCTTTTCAGAAACCGGTCGTAAGTCTGCTATATTTAATAATTATTTAAGCTTTAATTTCGGAAACTTATCAAAGAATATTCAATAGAACTTATAAAAAGGTAAGGGTTCTTCATTTATAAAAGACTAGCTGTTTCCCGCGACTTCGTTCGCGTGGCCAATAAACATTACTTTCTTTTACTCAATCGAGTAAAAAGCTACCCTATAGCCTGCCACGTTAATGTAGCTATCATAAACAAAAAGATTTTTTTTAAATCTGACTGGTACATCCAGAGATTAGCGCGTTCAACCAAACAAACAAACAACCTCTTTAGCTTTATAATATTATATATAGCATAGATAAAATACTATTACTACTACTACTAAATAGATAAAATACATAAACTAGTTTTATGGCACAAACATCATTGACTCGAGCCTTAAACATAATAAATTTGGTCTAGGACAGAATAGATATTTTTAATTTCAATTGGAATATAACGAACTATTCGAATAGAAGGTTCGTTATATTCCAATAGGCTTCGGCTAATTCGGTCAGAATAGGCCTAATACCGAACAGAAACCAAATAGTCGTGGTAATGTAATCTCTTGTTTAAAACTTCCTTTATTATCTTACCTACTGCTGTAATAAAATCAGTACTTGTCACTGTCGTGTTTCAATTTTGACGACCACAAATCATTAACATCTATGATGTTTGAAAAATATGGTTAAGTATGTTATTTCTATCAGGATAACTTTCTTCTTGTTTTTTACTTTTAATTTAATTTAATTGTACTTTTAATTTTTTTTAACAAAAAAATTAAAAGTGAAGTATGCAAAGAGCTATTAACATTGTGGGTTGTCGCATCGTGACTGGCTTTCTGATCAAGATTGCGAGTGCCTTTAGCAGAAATTTAGATGCCGGCCCGTGTTAAAGTTAATACTAACTCGAGCATACGAGATTATTACTTAAAATAGCTTAAACTCCCATTGTGTTTTTATTTTATTTATCTTAAATAAAATGAAAAAAACTGGATTTTGCCGTGTTGAACAAGGTCCCTTTTCAACCGACGAGTAAAACTTTGGCCTTATAGATCTTCACGCCCGTATCCCCGAAGAGATAGTCAGAGGCACACAAGGATATATATATATATATATATATATATATATATATATATATATATATATATATATATATATATATTTGTTGCGGCGGCCACTTTGAATAAACAACATTATTTATAATTGCATTGTCATCAGCACTAAAAATTTAATCCTTCTTCAGCCCAATGCGACACTGGGAAGTGAGCCAAATTTAGTTTGTAAAACTTGGGCCACACAAACTAACTCCATAACTAAGTCATATACGAGCTTGTAAAAATAAGAAAAATTTACATGCCTAAACATACTTTAACTCACGTTATATTTTATGTAAGGTCGTCTAGACTCATAGCTCTGTGGAACCTATCAAAGCACTCCTCAACATTGTCAAGAACACTTTGTACGAAAGTGGTAAAATGGCGTGGAACGTTAACTCGAAAGTCTGGCGTACGCCGACGGCAGTCTATTGATAGCGAAACAAACACCTTAAACGTTATATCCACGTCACGTAATAGGAAGCTCGGATATAGAAAATACGGTTTGATTAACTACTTTTAAAATATTATTTAGCCAGGTTAATTCTAACTTGTGAAATCCCTTCATTATTTATAAATATACTAGCTGTAGCGTGCAGGCTGTTGCATTATAAATATTTTTGATGAATCCAATGGAAATAAGTTCTTTTTTTCCGGGATGAAAAGTAGCCTTATTCCAGGTCATTATCCTGTGCCAAATTTCATCCAAATCCACTGAGTAGCTTTGACGTGATTGAGTAACAAACATCCATCCATCCAAACTTTCGCATTTATAATATTACTAGCTGACCCGCGCAGCTACGCCCGCGAGTATATTAATAAGTCGTCCAAATAGCTTTTAATAGAAATTACATCCCCTATTTCAGCCCTCCAGGGACAAATTTAAAAAAAAAAAAAATAGCCTATGTTTGATGGATGAAAATCGGTCCAGCGGTTTAGCCGTGAAAGCGTAAGAGACAGACAGACTTTCGCATTTATAATATTAGTATGGAAGTGTGGATTGAATATAGATAACTTTAATAAAAAATAATAAAGTATCGATTTCCATACTTTCAATTTTTAAAACAATTTCCCAAAAAGAAGGATGTTCACTATTCGAATGTTAATATATTTTTTTTCATGTATGTCCATAATTCCTTCATAATATATAGGCCGATTTGGATTTGGAAAATTATTTTTTTGTTTTAATTTCCGATTATAAATTTAGCAAAGATCTAATTCAGGATTCCAAGGATATAGGAGCTGGAAGTTGGTTTTTGCAGTTTTACTGCGTTTAAATTCAAATTTCGAAGCACTAGAATCTATACGAACACTGAGCATTATTTTTTTTATTAAAACCGTCGTAATGCAGAAAAATATAAGAAATGAACATGAATATGATTAATATATACCTCAAATTAATAATAAACTTAACGTAAGAATCTTATAGTATTTTTCTAATGATGTAATGGACTTAAAATATCTCGTATCAATACTGACATGACAATGTAGTTGCAGTGGAATTCTATGCACTTAATCTCTACCCTAAGTGACTTTATAAAGCCTGAAAGGCCAATGATATTACTTTGTAAAAATCTTCCACTCCATTAGATTCTATCTGAATAAAATCCGAAAATATCTAAAATTATTGGTATGTTTCACTTTCACAGCATTCCGGATCTCTTGATATCCATGAAATGTTGCGTAAAAATTAAAAGTGGAACTTCGATTAAAAATTAACTACCGAAGAGGTAAAACGATTGACGCCACAATGAAATTTTGATGACACGATGCTTATCTTTAATGACTTGGTTAGTATACCAAGCCTTAAAAGCTTTGAATATTAACATGTTCATTATCATTAACAGAAGAAAAATTATCAATAGCTAAAAAACTGAGTGATTTCTATGAAATACACAAAATTTGCACGTCATAAATGGACGAAATAAGACTAAGGAACATAGACCTAAGATCTAGATAGATATAAGATCTATTTATGTGCCCTATCATATGCAAATAAAGAAGTTTGAAATATATAATATGTAAATTTATAGTAAGTATCTATACTTAATATTATAAAGCCGAAAAGTTTGCTTGTCTTTATAGTTGAACGCGCTAATTTGGATGTACCACTCAGATTTAAGATAATTTTTTTGTGTATAATAAATATATTCATGAAGATAGCTGAAGGCTAACTTTTTACCCGACTGAGTAAAAGTAATTAATATTTATAGGTCACCTAGTAATAGGTAGTCTGCGTCCAGATTTGGGACATTCGCTATTTTTTCATTAAGAAAATGCATAGATTATTTTGAAATACACAAGAAACTTTTATTTACGCAACTTGCTGCGGAGCTCCGGTGTTTTTGTTTATATATCATAAGATAGTAAAGGAACAGATAGTTTTCCTAAAGGAAAGAGACAACCAACTATATATACCAAAGATGTTAATGGTGCGTTGCTATCTTTGTGGCGGGATCTTAATGCCACATGCATAAGTTTGCCTATTAATACCCTCCAAACTGGAACAAGACGATGACAAGCATTAACCTTAGCGACAGGAATAGGCAAGGCGATGGTACCCGACCCGGGCGAGACAATGCAGAACTCTACCACCTAGTAGCCACAATGGTAGTGGCAGCTTGGCATAGCAGTGACATAACCAATTATTCGGCTCTTACGAACTGCCTGGCAAAACAGCAAATGGTCTATTCTTCAAAAGGAGCACGGACCAACACGGGGAAAAATAAATAAGGTGATGTAAAATAATTATTGTTTTAAATTTTACACTTGTACTGTTTCACTATTCACTAATTATATATAATATATACTTTTTTATTTAAATAGTCAACCGGTTTCGCATTTTACGGTATGATGATGCACATCATCATCATCGCAGTAAAATGCGAAACCGGTTGACTATTTAAATAAAAAAGTATATATTATATATAATTAGTGAATAGTGAAACAGTACAAGTGTAAAATTTAAAACAATAATTATGACGGAGTTTCACCAAGTGCCGACGATTGAAAGTATAAATGATGTAAAATAAGCTGTAGTGACCAAAGATGCTTTACACGGAAATATGTGAGCGGTCAACACTGCTACATAGTACATTCCAGTTTATTTCTGAGATGTGTCACGCAGGATTCCTCGGTATTTTAATGGTGGATTCCAGTCATGCGATGAGACGTGTCTGTTTACACTTTACTCGGCTAGTAAATGGGCGTGACACTAATATACGTGTATTAAATTGTAGTCTATAGTTATATGATATACTAGCAGTTACTCGTGAATTCGTTCGCGTGACCGAAAATAATTACTTTTCTTTGCTTATCCGGGCAAAATAGTAGCCTATGTCACTCCTGGATAATGTAGCTTTCTACATGTAAAAGATTTTTAGGTTAGATCGTAACAAAAAAAAATCTGTAAGCAGTTATCCCTACGGGCCATCACTGAAACTTCACTAAATTAAGGTGTTTTAAGCTCAAAAGAGTAAAAAATATATGCATAGATTTTTCAGTTCAAACATCTATTTTGTTAAAAATGGCCGTATAATAATTCTTGAAAAACTACGTATTTTAAAAACGATGATGGCATTCAACTTAATTTTTGAGATCTAAAATATTGTTTAAGCTAAATAATCGATAGGTTGAAAAATTTCGATGCAATGTCAAAAAACATTTTATTTTTAATTTTCTTCATCAGTAAATCTCAAACAAATTGTTTGATTTTGATTAAATTAACGGTATTTGACGCAATGTTTAAAGGAGAAAAGCTGATAAGATTTTTAATTCATTCGGTGAATTAACTTAAAAGGTATTTAAAAAAAAAGTAAGTTTGCTAAAAACAACGTAATTTTAATATTTGAAAAGCTATAAGTTTGAGAATTAGATTCGATTTTGATTTTTGAAACGGCATTCGACGTAGTTTTTTTAGTACCAAAATATCGTAGAATACCAAAAATTGATTGGTGGAAAAATCTCGAAGCTATGTCGAAAAAACATCTTTTTCAAAAATTTTCGTCAACGATTACTCCCAAACGGATAAACCGATTTTGATGCAATTTGTATATTAGACGTCATTTTTTGAGGAATAGAGCTGATTAGTTTTTGTATTCAATCGGTACATAAATCTGGAAGTTATATTAAAAAAATACTGTATATAAAAATTTTTTGGTGTTTTTTCAATATTTCCCAAAATCTCCTAGACCGAATCGGTTCAAATTTCCAGGAAGTCTAAGTTGAGTGGAATCGAATCGAATGCTATCAACCGCGTTTCGATCGGTCCAGCCGTTCAAAAGTTATGAGATGTCTACATACATATATACATGGGCGTACCCAAGTTCTGGGTCAGTTGGGGGGGGGGGGGGGGGCAACCATAACATTTTAAGACTATTTTTATCTCAATATCTACAACAGTAGATACAGTAGATAGCTAATAGAGAGGTAAACAATTCCAGGGAGGGGGCACCTGCTTCTCCCTGCCCCTCAGTACGCCCATGCACACATACACACACACACACACACACACACACAGAGAGAGAGAGAGAGAGAGAGAGACATACTGACGTCATCGTGAAAATAGTTGGAAAAGGTTCCTAAGACCTCAAAACGTGGACATCTGGTGAAAACTCGATATTCGGAAATCGGGGTAAAATCAGTAACTTCCTTATCTACATACGTAGTGGGAAGCTAAGAAAAAGCAAATCATTCCTCATTATAAAATCTATATAGGTATTAATGCGTTAAGGAAAAAATATATCACTCAACCGGTTTTACTTTTTTAAGCATCTTATTATTATTTTATATTAATTTTACACACACTATTTTCCCCCGTTTAATTCCCGGGCTTCTTTGAAGAATAGGCCAACTGCTGTTCTGCCAGGCAAGTCGTAAAAGGCGACCGATTGGCTATGCGAGTCACTACTATCGTGGCTACTAGGTGGTAGAGTCCTGCATTGGCTCGCCCGGGTCTGGTACCACCGCCTTACCTATTCCTGCCGCGATAGCGTCAGTGCTAGTCACTGTCGTGTTTCGGTTTAGAGGGTAAGGTAGCCGGTAAACTTAGGCATGTGGCATTAGACCTCGCCACAAGATAGCAACACACCATTAACATCTTTGGTGTCTATAGGCGATGGTTGATTTATGGCTCTTTCCATCAGGAGACCCATCTGCTTGTTTGCTATCTTATGATATAAAAAATCACTACATAATAACATCCTGAAAATGCTTATAAAAGTGAAACCGGTTGAGTAATATATTAAAAATAAAGTTATAAAGTGAAATTAATATACTTACAAGTGATAATGTAATATACACATGAATACTGTTTTCTTAAACTTAGAGATTTTATTGTTTAGGCTATGGAGCAACAGGCAGTCGCTAGTTAACTTAGATATGCTTCGTGGTCTAGTCTATTCGGTTCAGATCACAAGGTCTCGAAGTTCGATCCCTGGGTTGAGCAAAAGTGTATTGAAATTGTTTCGAGGTTTGTCTCAAAAATTCAAAATTTCAGTAGCAGATCGGAGAATATGGCGGGTGGTATGTTACCAGTTACCACTCCCATGCCTGTGATACAGCGATGAAGATCACCACTCACTTCACTAACCGACAAACCAATGAACCGTGGTATACCAGAAAGATTTTCACTTTATTCTGCCACGCCACACTGTATCATCACGCTCGGTTTTATTGAACTTTATCAACGAAACCGAGCGTGATGATACTATTTATAAATGACTAGCTGTGCCCGCGACTTCGTTCGCGTGGAAAAAATTCTAAAATGAAAACCCGCATAGTTCCCGTTCCCGTGGGATTTCCGGGATAAGAACTACCCTATGTCCTTTCTTGGGTCTCAAACTATATTTGTACCAAATTTTATCCAAATCGGTTCAGTGGTTTGGCCGTGAAAGCGTAACAGACAGACAGACAGAGTAACTTTCGCATTTATAATATTAGTATGGATAAGCTGCTCGCAGCGTTAACGCAGTTTCACGAAAACTATGTGTTTTATGTGAATACATTGTAACGCTTTGGTCAAACAGTTTTTGCCTAGATAATCTATTGGAGAACTGGTATACATACGTGAAGTTCTTGGTCCAATCTTGAGTCAGACAATTTATAACTTGCCTGAGACTGGATTTGTGCCTGATTTGTTGATTTGGCCATCTATTACCTCATGGGAATTGATAACGTTGGTAATTGTGGGTGCATTACTTGCATCTCCGCATAACTTATCAGGTATACTAACGGTATTTGTTTTAGGTATCCATAACGTCATAGGCTATTTCTTAGTATTTCAACTTACATAATGAGGTGTCGGGGTCGGCTGAGTTACTAGGTATTTCTCTTTAGAGAAATCCTTGTTGAAACTGGCAGTTGTATATATGCAACATTAGAATCTCGAAAAGTTACAGGTCCCCGTACCGGCCACGCATCTCTGACTAGACCATCTGAAGAATAGACCATCTGCCATTCTGCCAGGCAGTTCGTAAAAGGCGAACGATTGGCAAAACTTGTCAAAATCATGGTGACTTCTGGTGGTAGATTTCCGCAACGTATCTTTCAGATACTTGGTCCATAGCTTCACTTATTCTTGCCGCTATAGCGTCAATACTTGTCACTGTCATATTCCGTCAATATCATGATGAACGATTGGCAAAACTTGTCAATATCATGGTGACTTCTGGTGGTAGATTTCCGCAACGTATCTTTCAGGTACTTGGTCCATAGCTTCACTTATTCTTGCCGCTATAGCGTCAATACTTGTCACTGTCATATTCCGTCAATATCATGATGAACGATTGGCAAAACTTGTCAATATCATGGTGACTTCTGGTGGTAGATTTCCGCAACGTATCGTTCAGATACTTGGTCCATAGCTTCTCTTATTCCTGCCGCAATAGTGTCAATGCTTGTCACTGTCGTATTCCGTCTTGAAGGGTTACTTTAACGGTAAACTTATACATGGGGTATTGCCATACCGTGACACAGTCAGCAACGCACCAATAACATTTTTGGTGTCTATAGGCGATGGTTTCGCTTACCATTTGCTTGTTCGTTATCAAAAAATATAAAAATGGTAAATCCGGCGTTCCATTGATTCATTTTAAGATCGTCTTCTTTAGAATGTACATAAATTATGTTTAAGCTTTCAAGTTTAACCCATAGAGTTAAATGCTGTTTGCAAACTATTTAACTAAGTGAGTTTAGCAATCAGATCGGCTGTCAAGTTCACGGCTGATTTATGCGCGCGTATGCGGATGCGATCTCTTTGTGCATCACGTGCGCCTGCGCATCCCAATGCTTCAGCTGTTTTAGCGCTGCATTTATTCATAAGACAGGCTGAATTTGTTTGGTTACCGATGTTTTATTAGCGTATATAAGCGGAGAGGGGGAGGGCATCCTTGACCACCGCCTATAACAAAGCAATAGGTTTTGCATTTTAGAACACTTGAACACCTCCTGTAACAAAGCTATAGCTTGTATTTTTTAGAAACTTTGAGCACCCCCTTATTACAAAGCTCTAGATTTTACATTTTAGAACCCTCGACAGCCCCCTATAACAAAGCTATAGCTTGTAAAGCTATAACCTTTGAATACCCCCTATAAAAAAGCTATAGCTTGTATATTTTATAACCGTTGAACACCCACTATAACAAAGCTATAGCTTGTACATTTTAGAACCCTTGAACATTCTCTATAACAAAGATAAAACTACGCCCATGCGATGTTTCTAGATGACACGCCCTGCTTCGCCTGCTAGAATGTTTATATCGCGATCAATATAAGAAATTTTATACAAACTTTCTTTCTATATTTTAGTCTCTTACGGAGTGATTTTAGACAAAAGTAGTTTACGTTTGGACTGCTGGTCTCCAACTATCTCCATTCCAAATTTCATCAAAATTGGTACAGCGGTCTAGCTGTGAAAGCGTAAAAACGGACTTTCGCATTTAAAATATGTATGTTTTTTTATATTAGATAGCAATCAAACAGATGGATTTCCTGATGAAAATTGGAACCATCGTCTATGGACGCCAAAAATGTAAATAGTGCGTTGCTATCCGTATGGCGGGATGGCAATGCCACATGCATAAGTCTACTATCTACCTTACCCTCTCAACCGGAACACGACAATGACAAGCACCTATTCTATTACGCCAGGAATAGATAAGGCGATGGTATCATATACCCAGGTAAGTCCTTGCGGAACTCCACCTCCTAGTCCCGATGATAATAACATGTATAGTCATTAGCCAATCGTACGCATTTTACAAACTGCCTAGCAGAATAGCAAGAAATCTATTCTTCAAGGGGGAATTGAATCTTCTTAGTTTTACAATTCTGAACATACAAAATATTGACTGGAGTTTAAGAATATAAGTAGATTGTTTATGTTTGATCTTCATCTGTACTGGTCTTATCAAAGAACAAATATCTAGATAGAGGACGTCTGTGCTCTTTATCTATAAGAAACCAAGCAAATTTTTTTAACTTCCTTTAAAATAATTTAAAAACGTCAATTTAAAGGAAGTCCTTTTCACTTCTTTCAGGCACGCGAAGTACTTATATCGGCGACATCTACAATGTCTGCGGGTCTTACAAATGGCATTATTTCATCCATCAGAGCTCTTGCCACAATAACCTTGGCATAAATGTTGTTAATAGTTTATATTTGAAGATAGTTTACTTTTGTGATGTGATTGTATTTTCTTTTTTCAGGTAACCCAAACGATAAGATCTTGTACAGTAGGCCCAACAAACGGCGCAGCGCTTCATTTCCTGCCCCTCGTTCGCTCGACCGTCGCCACTCCCTGAGGATCTTCGGCTCGTCAAGCAAATACCTTCAGCGATGCGCGTCTACTCGCAGCCTCCATCACAAGCACGCGAACACTACTGATAGCTCGTCTTCTACAGACTATCCGCCCAGCGTCGAATCAGCTTCGCCCAGTAAGTTGACATAGATATTTTATGTGCAATGTGATCATTCTCTCAAGGCTTATTACATCAAAAATGTTAATGATGTGTTGCTACACGTGTGACGTAGATTTGATGCCCAACACATAAGATAAGTAATGATATTTTCTTTCTACTAGTTCCGATACAGGGGTTACCTTACCACCTACAACGGTGACAAAAACGGTGGCTGACGCTATTGCGGCAAAAAGTTTAAGTATATCTGGTAAGATTTGGTTCATGATTTTATATCTAAACCTCAAAATAGCAACGCAGCCATATATTGTATTCCTTTACGCGAGATATCAGCCCTCAACATCGAAGGTATAGGATATTTGCTAGTAATAACATTTAAAAATATGCCAAAACGAGGCTGTGTAAAAAGTTACTGTAGAGTTTTATACTGTTTGGAAGACAAAAAAACTTGGAATGAATTGCTCCTCATACGAAATTCTCAAATTTTACGCATAGAAAACATTATAATTTAAAATCATGCAAATAGAGATAAAAAGAAAAGCCTACTGAATCTTTTCAGCGTCTGATCATGTTCTAGTGGTAGCTGTTGGCCGTAAAATTTTCTATAAGTTATTTAGAATAAAAAAATGACATAATTAGAAAGAGAAACTATTTTAGATTAGAAATAGAATTCTCGTAAACATAAATCTTGACACAATTTAAAGCATAAATCATCTACCTTCTTGCTGTGAAGAACATAAAATTAGAATGAATGCTAATCGTGTCGCTACAAGCATGGTGGCATAATAGTAAGATAAATAGTATTCTGGGTGGCCTCACACAGCTTTTTAACCACCACATTACTTTTTCTAAGTCTAAAGGAGAGGGTTATCTCTTTAAATCAGGAGGTCCATCTTTTTGTTATCCTATCTTATCTAATACATAAAATCTCGTGTCACGATGTTTGTCTGGGTCCGGAAAACAACTGGACCGATTTTAATGAAATTGTGCAGATATGTAACTTTGTCCAACTTAAAATATAGGCTATATTTTATTTCAATTAATACCGCGACCGCGATATTTTTATAATTTATTATATCAGCCACAGCATTGCGTGGCCGGATCAGCTAGTTGTACATAGAACTCAAAGTCCATTTAATTTTCATAATGTGGGAGAGTGAACATGACTTTACGATTCAAAATCGGACTATAAAGATTTTATGAGCCGGGCAATCGTTTTGGCGATCGCAATACTAAAGCTTATTCTGCAATCTCATTTGAATAAATGGATTTGATTGTAGTTTAACGTTTTAAAATCTGAGCAAATTCCAATGAAATTGTGTTTAAGGCCAGCTTAAAACAAGGGTGTCAACAAATATCTGGTTGTTAGACTATTCGGCAGTAGATCATAAGTCATGAGTAGATCATGAGGTGTCAAATCACAGATAGAAAAAAATATGGAGGATAATCAGCATGTACAGTACAGTACAATACAGCATTACATCCCCACGTGCTGACCATTATTAGGTGTCTACTGTTTAGGTAGCAGTAGTCTCTTTTCATCAGGAGAGAGGAGAGCCATTTGCTTGTTTTCTAAAAAATAAGTATTCTTGCTATGTAAATATCAATAGTGCAGGCGATGATTTAGCATTTAGCCCGTCAATCCTACTATAAGATGTAACAAACTATAACCGTTAAGTTAAAATATGCAAGGAATGTCTTCCCTTAAGGAAAAGGAAGTGGTTATTCTTATAACCACTCCGTTTTAACAAATTGTGGTTTATAGCTTTAGAAGTTCGATTTGACCGCACCTGCTAACTCACTGTGTAATTATTTTTTTATATTTTTGCCTATTACCATTAAAATTGGTGTGCGTGTGTTTTTTTTAAAGAAATGCTATCTCCACTGTTGTAACTAGCCACCGAATGGCACTGCGACATAAGAACTCTCTCGTCCGACGAATCAATATAAAAGTTGGTTTGCGTAGATTATGTATTTATAATATTTATTTTATAATTTTTGCTTCGATTTAATACATCGTTTTCTGAATACAATAAATTTTAATTATGAATTTATGCTCAGCGAAGCGAGCAGGTAATAGGCAAAAGCTAGGAACCTATTAAGTAATAGGGGATTACCTAGCTCAGGTATATGTTGAAGCATTACTTGAGAAAATGCAATTAAAGTAAGTTGTAAATGAAGTAGTTTACTTTTATATAGATACTCAGATTATTATAGATCGAGTTCTTATGTCTCGGTTATCGGAAACAACTCTTACTAATCCGGATACATTTATTCGGATTAAGTTACTTGAAAATAGCATATTTAACTATTCGCGTCAATTTATTTTATGAGTCGCGTTTATTTCTCTCTTCGATTTTTTATTATTACCCTAGAATTATTTTATCTTTAGGTGTCTTAAACATGTTTAAACATTTCTTCTCGTTCTGCAACTTTCGTAAGATTCAGTAATCGTATGTTTTATGGTCTTTAGGTTACCCCAGACGGCTTAGATTGTAGGTCAGGCAAAAGCTTTACTCCGGTGTTTTTGAACTTTTTCTGAAAAATTCAAATTTTAGAAACAGCTCGAAGTCTAGTGATGGCGTATTAATATCTCCGTGCCTCGTATGAGCACGTAAAGTTGCCATGATTCTCTCATCTCGCCATCTGGAGAATCGTTGTGAACCAGAGAGGCTATAGAATTTCAGTTAATTGTGCTTATCCAAACAGACATAATGATACAATGTATTATTTAAATCTAGGCAATGATTTGACTTATCAGAAATACGGTCGTATAGATTGACTGACGTGCCTACAATATACCTTATTTTTAAATATCATTAAAATCTATAAGACTAGGACTATACATGTTGTTTTATTTTCAGAGAAAGTGTCGTTGCTCTCCCGCTTATTCAGACGAAGCGGCCGCAGCAAGCAGACCCGCGCGATGAGCACATTCTCAGCTCAGTTCCCGCCTACCGAGTGGTTCAACTCTAAAGCGGTACATCTCCATTGCGTCGCCACGCAAACCGATTCAAAGGTATGTATCTATTTGATTTGATTTCTTCAGAACGACTTTCAATTCCCTATTGTCGTTTGAAGAATATGTACAATGATTTACTAGGCAACTCGTAAAAGTCTTAATGTATGACTGTTGTCATAGCTACTAAATATAGCAGCCTTATTGCTCCGGGATTTACTCTGCACGACTTAATATTTGTTTCTTATAGGCTTAGACCTTCTTAACGTGCCCCTGTAAAAGTGATGATGCGCAACTTCAAGAAAATTAATTGGGACTCTCTACAAGAGGATCCTTGTCGCCTTTACTTCTCAGACCTTTATGGTGCCACAAGTGTTGACGAAAAGATTACTTGAGCTCCGCTATACTTAAATTGAACACAATTTACAAAAATGATTCGTTATCGGTTTAGGTATGGATGCGATGACTTCATGTTTTTAATTGCAGACCCATACGTCAAAAAATAAAGATATAGAACCATTTAATGATGATGTTAGAACCAATCTTTGCAATTATTTTCGATCGACCCAATTTTGTTCAATTATGTATCGTTATGTTAACCTCTGTTATATTATAAAAATCTTTTTCAGATTAAATTATTTAACACTTAGTTTGCGAATACTGGCAAAAGTGTCTCCTATAAATAAGTATTTAAAATTAGTACATAAGAAAAAACTTTGAGATATCGTTGTAAAAACTATACCTAACTCAAAACTTGCGGGCAGAAAATGGTAAAGGTAAACGCGGCTAAACGAAGAACTGTAAGATATTGAAAACATAAAGAATTTTTAAAGGAATTAAAAGAAACAAATCTCTCATTACTACCAATCGATAACTTCCTTCTTTTTGAGTCTGTTGAATATCCTAGGCATATTGCATTAGGTACCTACACCTGATCATAGAAAACGCCATTCTATGGCATAAGTTAGCAATCAGATAGATATTCCTGGAGGTAAGAGACAAGCATCGCCTATAGACATAAAAATTTGCGTTATCATTCATGCGACACATAAATGTAATGCCAATACTTACCTATATTTACCAAATATCTTACCTTCTCCAAAGAAACACTACATTGATAAGGGTCAATATTATCGCAACGCCAAATATCTGTGGCTAGCACATCGTGACCACGTACCCAAGTGTTCTGATCACTCTACCCTTCGCCCGGAAAGCGACAGCGATAAACACGTTCGTTTTCGGTTATTATTTGAACTAATCATAATAATATAATCTTCTCTAAATATTTTCAGGAGTCGCTGCAAAGCCAAGCATCGTTTTTATCATCATACTACGACGGTTCGGAGATCAGCAACCGGTCATCAACGCTGCCGAGAAGACACAAGAGACATTTGTCAACGGAATCAGGAATCGCTGGTTCTGTACAATACGACCACTCGCCCGTGAGACAATCAAGCCCCAGTTCAGGTAGTCTACCAAGATCAACATTAAGTAGGAGTTCAACAAACAAAACAATATTAGACCAATTTGGATCACCTCAACGCAGCAGTGAGCCTAAATTAAGGGAGAGTCCAAATGGCAGTATGAGAAGAGTGGACTATTCAGATCATATAATGTCTACTAGTGGTCCGTCAAGTTTAGAGAACACACAACGAACAGCGCGGAAAGATGTAAAACACGGTCAACCAGATCTGAATTCACCCATAAAAAGAAATTATTTTACAAGCGGGAGTAGCGCCAATTCTAGTTTTGACTCACACATATCAGATCGCACATTGAAACCTTCACCTAGTCATAGTAACGGAGCGCCAGGCCTAAGTAGAGCACAATCCCTCGTCAAAGTCCAAAGTTTACAAAGTTCTCCAAAAAGTTTACACAAATATAGATCTAAACCTCCTATAGTTGGCGGTGAAACTGTAAAAAATACTAAAAATACTTCGCCCAGAACTTCACCAAAAACCTGTCCTAGTACACCCAAGAAAACAGCTAGTCCTTTGCACAACAAAAATATTGGATCTAAAATTGAAAATCCAACTTCGACCATGCTAGCTAATTCTAATTCAAATAACTCTATTACGCTTAAAGTGACGACGAACACTACACTGCAAAATGGCGGGACAAACACCAAAGTTTTTGTACAAAATTCACCTGTACGGTCAGTAATTACTTTCGAAAATGGAAAAGTCACAGACGCCACAAATGGGAGCGGGAGTAACATATACATTATTAATGATGACAGACAAGTTGTATCAGTTTCCCAAAACGGTGTCCAAAATCAAACAAAAAACTCAAAAGAAACCTCATTCGATGTTTGTGTTGAAAACAAGAAACAAATGTATCAAGAGCCTGAACCAATAAAAGTACAAGAAAATAAATTTAATAAAAATTCTATGAACGATACTGGTATGAATAATAATCGCAAGCTATCATTGCAGATAGGAGGCGCAACAAACAACAACAGTTTTATTTACAAAAATCAACTCAATAACACGAATGAGGTTTCATCGAATCCAGCATCTCCAGCAATTCATAACAATATACATAATTTAGAAACAATGGCAAATAGTATTCCATCTACGCCAACAAAAAGTTTCGATAATATTATAGGGTCATTAGGTAATCTAAGATATCAGAAAAATGCATTGACGTCGGCTAATAGCGGCTTACAAGCAAATATAAATTCAAACAGCGAATTGAAAAGCGTCGACTTGTTGAAGAAGGCAGCTGCTTTGCAAATGTTAAACGGGCTTCCAAATGTTCACAATCGAATGAGCTCCGAATCTATAGCTAGCTTGTTATCAAAAGGCATAGATCAGAAACCGACAGTTCTTGGTTCAGAACCGAATTTAGCTTTAAAGAACCAAGAATTAATAAAAGACCTTAATACATCGAACGAAAAACTTAACTGTCTAGAAAATAAGCAAAAGAGGTACAGCCTTAGCCAAGATGTAAAAAAAGATCATCAAGATTTTTACAACTTCCCAAGCCTTAGTGATTTGAGCTTTAATTTTACAAGTTTAGCAGCGCAGAAGATTTTGAAAGGTGTCAGTATAAATAGTGTAGACACCTTAGTAGAGCTGAATATGGCAGCAAATAATTCTGAGAAACAAAACAATCGTGAAGTGGCAGCCGTGTGTACCGATTTTGGCCTTGTATAGTTATAAATAAAACATTATTCTATTAACAATGTACAATAGTAGTTTTAACCAATACACATCATAAGCTAGTTGTAATGTAATCATAAAATTTTGTAACATCCCTGTCTATGCACTATCTATTATTTAGTTTGAACTCTGTACTCATCTAGAACCTTATACTCTCAATTTATGAATTTATCCTTTAGGTGTACCTTTAAAATCTTTTAACCTTTCGACTGCCTAATCCAGTGACATATTATTACGAATAAGCACACCATAACCGACTAAGTAGCCAATCATTGCAATAAAACGAATCATTTTAAAATTGCTTCTTTCTGATTTTGAGCTTCAAGCTTGGACTTATGAACTTGGATCAAAGAATGTAGTTCAATGATTGTTTAACCAAATAAGAGTAAATTATTTTGTTGTGAATAATTTTCTTTCCAATAAACTATTGCCTTGTGTTTTTATTTTGCACAAGTAAAAATTGGCGTAAATTTTAATACTTGAGCAAGCAATTATAAAGTACTTATCTATATTTTAGGAATCTATTGGTAACTAAAATATATCATCTTTTAACATTGTAGGTCTGAAAGGTAAAATTACACATTAATAAAAAGTATTTTTTAAGCAAATACCAATTAATATTAACAGGTTTGTTTTGACCTATAGGTAGCTTATCTAGTTACAAGTTTTGAATTATTGTAATACCTAATGACCAGCAACTTATGACATTATTGATCAAAGCTAAATTTTAATATAACAATGTATTTGTCAGCTTTGATAAATGGTTCAACCATCATGTAAAATAAGGGGTAATTTTAAAAATGTGGAAAAAATTAACATGGACCATGAACAATCATAAATGTACCTAATTTAATAAAATATAGGTAAAAGAGAATTTAATAACTAACGCATACCAATAATACCTACTCCCAGAAGCGAAGATTGGGCTGGGAAAAGTTTTTTAAAACGTACTACGTACATTTACTGCTTGGGAAAACTATAAAATTTAACAAAGAAAATTTTCGACATCACAGGATTTGAACTGACAATCAGTACAATCGACAGAATCAGTCACAAAAGCAAAGAATTCCGCCACGTTGAACCACAGACAGTAGCTCAGTTGGTTAGAGCGTGCGCGCCAGAGGCAAGATCTCTTTATTAAATTTTAAAGTTATGCAGTACCAATTATTAAGTTTGGGTTTACAATCCAGAATTACCTAACAATCTAATACAAATTATGTTTTTAGCTATTTATATAGGCAGTTAAAAGGTTAACAATTTAGCCTTTACTAACTTATCATCAAAAATATCATTGTAGAAAGTATGTATCTCCATATTCATACAAAATAATGTAATTGTGATTGTTTAAGATTCTTAGTTTGTAGCTCACTTTTAAATGTGTTAAGATAATAATCTTGATACATAGAATACAGGTGGCCTAAAGAACGCATTTATATTGATAAAATGTTGGTATTATTTTGACGAGCCTAGGGTAACCAAGACAACCAAGGGCTGGACATCCAGGCGTGGTGGAAACAGCATTTGTTAATTTATGCAGATTTAAGATGACACGTGCCTGAAAAGTAATATATAGCTACAAAACCCCAAAAATCTGTTATCCACTCTTATAACTTTATAAGCTGTAGCCTATCACTACATCAGCAGTTTTTTTTAATTTACTTTTCATATTTGCACTTCTGTTTGTGCCATCCCAATCCAGTGTAAAAGTTGAGTACAAACTAGAATTTCCCTAGTTAAAGACGCTCCATCCAAAGGTGGGACGGACTATTTAGGAATGTTATGTAAAATGTATGTCATGTATAAGTGCCATAAAACAATAATATATTATGACGTAAGTTTCAGACTGCGAGTTTGACACTAAAAAGATTGGTAACCATTATTTTAATTTGTATGATTGTACTCAAAGTACAGGAGACAAAAGGGTAATATTTATTCATTAGAAAATTAATTGGAAATCAATGCATTTTAGTTTTAAGTGTCCAGTAACGCCATTTGTAAAAAACGTATTAACAATATAAGTTGATGCTTTACAAAATTTGTTTTATTTACCTTTATTTAAAAAAACTGAATTCTACTATCATATACCTACATTTGATAGTCATCATGTGTCTTATCATCTCAGTTCTTGTTATTGTCATGTTTAAGTTTCAGTAAGAAATACAGTCAATAAACTTATAGACGTTGAATCCCTTCCACAATGTTGACAAACTATAAACGTATTTGGTGTCTATAGGAGATGATTATATCTAATTCTTTGGTTTTGCTTAGTAGCTGGCAGATGCAGCAGCTTTAAATCTATGAATAATTAAATCTTATAAGTCAGGAGGTCATGAAGTACTATGTAGAATAAGAAGTCAAGTTTCTTTAACAGATACAAAAAAAAAAGTACATTAAATATCCTAAAATTAAATAATGCAACTGTTTAAATAATTTTGCTTAGGTATTATGCAGCTGCATTAAATTTATATATTTTTAATACTATTAAGTCATGAAGTAGGTGATGGGGTTAGAAGCCAAGACTCTGCCACTTGCAAGTAACGAAAATAACACATTAGGGTTGGACTAAATCTGTTAGCAAGGAATCGCCTCTATTGCCCTGTCCTTTTTTGTCGCTCAGAACATGGTAGAGCGAGACAGGTAGTGGGAATGCTATCGCCGAAAGGATTCCACCGCGTGCTATCGCATTCGCCTTATCTTTCTTGCTCTAGCAAATTAGCAACAGAAAAGGATAAGGCAACGAAAAAAGGCGACTCCGTACTGAAAAATGTAGCTCCGAGTTAAATATCACAAAATCAATAATGTATTTAGCAAGCAAAAAGCTAATCAGTTAACTTCATGTCAACGCTTAAAATATTTATTAGCAAAACTATTAATGCAAACAAGCTGTTTAAAATCGCTTTAAGGTAAAAATATATAAAATAAATGTAACCAAATTAAAGAATACTTTTAAAAAAATAATACTCTTATTCATTATTCTTTTTAAAATATAAATATAAATTAAAATATAAGTAACTGTTCCTAAAATAGTAAACTTTCCAAGATTTAGCTTACAGACTCAGGATGTTGTATATTTTTACATCATGATAGCAAATTAGGATATCTCTCGTGATAGAAATCAACAATCATTGCCTATAGACACCAGATGTTATTGGTGCATTAATGTCCCTGTGGCAGGACGGTAACACCACAGGCATGAATTTACCGGCTACCTAAACCTTTTCACCAGAATACAAGTGTGAAGAACCAATGCCATTAGGAGTGGCCGTCTCTTTAAAAAAACTCACTTATTTCATCAATAAATTAGTCGACCCACTATTAATAGATTTACTTAAATCTATTAATCAACCACCACCTTCAAACTGGAAACCATATAGTAACAAGCACTGATGCTATTGCAGCAGAAATATGTAAGGCCAGATCCATGCAAGACAATGCAGAACTCTACCACCTAGTAGCTACAATGATAGCGTCTTATTAGCTAATCGTCTGCTTTCTAAGAACTGCTGGGCAAAATAACAGATGGTCTATTCCTCAAAAGCTCAGTTCAAAGAGATAATTATTTATTCATTTATGTTGTCAACATAGAAGATTCATCAAATAAACTATAAAATTAAGCAAGAACAATCCTGCAAATGTTTATATTATTGTATTTAACAGCCCTTTCAAATCCTGTCAACCTTGTTTTTAGCTAATCTAGCTCGGCTCAAGATACCGCAAGTTCAATCCTATAAAACAAAGTCTCAGCAGAACTAAACAGTCTGCTGCTGCATATTGCTGTTAACTGACAAAACAATGAATCACAATGAACTGGAGAATTGAGTAATGATAAGCTCAATCTGCCCAACCTGTGACAGCATTGAATTACTGATACTTATTTAAAAATTATAATAATTGTAACCTACAAGTTTGTATGAAAAAAACAAAGAGTTCATTAGAATTTATAAAACTAAAAAAATATTTATTACTCATATAGAAAAGAATAACTAATCAGATGACTTAGGTGCTATGAGCATGCAATTGTACTGTGTTCCATAACATCAGTCACTTGCGACGGTTCAGTCTCTGTTTGGCTTTTAATAGAATTTAACCAGTCATCTGTTGGATGTATTTTCTTTGGTTCTACTTCTATACATTCGCATTTATCATTTTCTACTTCATTTTCAAAACATTTCAAATCTTCAGTTTCATTTAATGTGTTTTCATTGCTGCTAGAGGGCGACTCAATACTGCTACAAGGAGATTCAGGAACTACCGGTTTAACTTCACGAAATTTTTTTGATACTTCATCTGATTGCACATTAACGTAACATACACAATCTTCTGTATCAATAATCTGTCTTAAAGCTGCTTCTTCTATCGCCTTTAACTCTTTTAAATCCTCATCTTTAGTCAGTTCGTCAATGGTTTTATACAAATACATGTGGTCATCGTTGGGGCTAATATAGTCTTCGAGAATAAAAGTATTATTATCAAAACTAAGCTTTTCCAAATCAATATTGCCATATTTATTAATATTTTCTAATAAAGTTGATTCATTATCATAAGCAACTGTAATGTTTTGAACACAATTTTTTTGCAAATCTTCATTATCTTGGCATTGTTTACGAATTGCATCCAATTGTCTTATCGTCTTCAGTTCTCTTGCTTTTAAGGTCGCATACATACACGCAAATGATTTTCTAACATTAATTTTTAACTGAAATAGAAATTAGAATATTAGTTAACGAACTACTAAAAAGTATTTTACATACAAACAATTAATTACATTTTCAATTGTTTCCTCGAACTCGTCTGTACCACCCGCCATGTTTGTTTACAATTTAACGTCACAGTCAAACGTCAAAGTCAATTTAACCAAGTGCAACATTTGTCTGTGTTGCAAGTGTACAATAAACAAAACGTATTTTTTACAACATTCTTATTGGCACATTGTACAAGAAAAAGAAGCCAAAAAAATAAATAAAGGTAATCAGTATCCTCACGCCCGTTTCCCCGAAACAAAAGGCAAAGATATAGTGCACTTACGATTAGCCGAATATACTTAGTCAATGACGTGTATAATAATATACACGTCATTGTACTTAGTCCCATAATGTGATAGGTGGCATGCATATCGCCAACCGAGCACTTATTCAATCCCGAACTGCGTTTTTTTTACATAAAGCAAAAAATATTTTTGAATTTAACCCAAATATAAATATACAAAAGTCAATAAAATGATAATACATAAATCTCAGGTACTGATAATAGCATATAATATGTTCTTTGGTTATTACCAACAGTAAAATTATTTTTTAAATAAGAAAAGAATAATTTAGGTATGTAAAATTTATATTTTATACTTTTAACCTAATATATGAATTTAAGTAATAGTTATAGTTTAATTAATTAATTATACATGTAATTATTACTTTCATATAATAAAAACAAATTGAAGATACTAACAAATTGAAGATACTGCAGGAAAATAAGCGATAAACCACCAGAAAATGCAATCAAATAAATTAGTAATAATAACTATTGTTAAAATAATGTAATATAATATGCAAATTACTTTTAATCTTAAGAGAAAAACTACATATCTTCAGAGACAAAAATTATATTTATTTTCAATTTACAAGCAGCCATAATGCTATTATTTGAAGAGATAGAAAACAAAGCACAAAAGTAAAAGCACGATTTTCAATACGTGAATTAATATAGACCATTGACGTGTATAGTGGTAATATTATACACGTCAATGATATAGACAAAGTATTTCACTAAGTAGGTTTTCTACAGAACTCGTAGGTTGTATATATCACTAGTTTTAACAATTATTAAAATATCCATCCATTGACACGCCATACAACCATCCTGGAAACTCGTGGTCCTTAACGAAGTCTTACACATTCTGGGAACTCAAATGCCCACGGCGCGTTTATTGAAGGAGGTAGTATTCACTCAAGATCGCTGCACTAATATTTTTGTCAAAATAATTCTATAACTGTAAATCATATTATTTCACCAATAAAAACTTTATGTTGCTAGTTATAGGTTATAGGAAACAAATTGTAAAATCAGAATATAAATTAAGTTTGCATTTTTCAATTGATTGCAGGTATTGATTTACCTACGAAATAAAAAATAATGTTGTATGAAATTAAACTTATAGCAATGGATGCACAGTCTACAGCACACTTTATTTATAGGCAAAATAAAATTACTTTGTTTACATAAATTGGAAATTTTACGTAATCACTCGTTATATCACAGAACACTTAAATACTCTCTACGAGAGCTCGCTATGTTTTGAAATGATCGAAAAAACAATGGCGGGTTGTGATACAAGCAAATACCCGTGTGAAATTTGAAACGTCAACAACTTGAAGGTTTATGGAATTGAAATTAATGACACAATGAGTATCTTCACGCCCGTATCCCCGAAGGGGTGGGCAGAGGTGCAAGTGCACCCACGATTAGCCGAAGATACTTGGTCCCACAATGTGGTTGGTGCCAAGCCTATCACCAACCGGGCACTTACTAATCCAGGGCAACGTTGTTTTTATCAGAAAACTGAAAAAACACATTTTTGAATTGCACGACCCAGGAATCGATCCCGGGACCTCATGTGGTCAACTCTGACACCGGATCACTAGACCACAGGGGCGATCTTTAAGGTACTAATCTCAAAAATTAATGAGTGACCGACATATACTTAAGAATAAGCGGTCATGGGATGCCTTGCAGATGTGAATTGTCTAAGCTATTTTTTAAAAAGTTTTTACGTTGCCTTGTTTAGTAAAGGTGAACTCGCTAAAATAATTTGTTTTTCAACAGTGCAACTGAAAGTTTCTTTTGTTTTATAACATATTAATTTAGCGAGCTCACCTTTATTAAACAAGGCAACTTAACAACTTTTTTTAGGTTGCCAACAAATTTTTTTTGTCAAACAAGTTGTCAAACAAGTAACAAACAACCTTCTTTTTCGTTACAATAAACATCTATTGTTTATCCCAGTGACAACCTTCACTTCTTTATACCGTGGGAAGTGAAAGGTATTTTATAAATTGAATTGAATTCCGTTGCTCGCCATTAATAGAGTGAAGTACTATTTGACTCTTCACTCTACTGAAGAAGCTGACGTGGAAGAAAATGTGGTGGAAGTAGGTGGTCTATATGCCGATGTAGTCTTCTCTAATATTCAGGCCTTGTGGGTAAGTTTTCCCCATTCCTTACACTACCTTTCGTTTCAAATGTATCACAGAAGTTCCATATAAGGTTTTGCGGAAAGTTTACAATGTAAATACCACAATTTCTTCTTTAAGTTATGGATTTCCGCAAAGTAACGCTTGAATCTATAAAACAACGTTTAAAAAACTGTATATTTTTGTGAACATAGGTACATTTTTTTTATATCACAAGATTTGCTATCTTGATTGACAAGCAGATGGGTATTCTGATGGAGAGAGACAACCATTGTCTATAGACACCAAAGATGTTAATGTTGCATTACTATACAGTGTGACCCGCGTTAAAGTGCAATCCCGAAAATCGGTGAAATTAGACCGAAAACTATCGACGAAAATGGGTCTAAAAAAGTTCTAAAAAAAAACTAATTTTTTTATACGCTGCTGAACATTTGTTTCCCGAGTTTCGACCTCTATGTACAAATAAATTTATTCCTCCCAAACTAGCTGGCCGATTTTGATGAAATAAAGGACAAATCAATGCCAAGTATGTAGCAATGTGGATAAAATAAAAATAAACGACAAAAATGGCCTTAAATACTTCATTTTTTAAAATACTTTTGAAAAAAAAATCTTTTTTTTATTGTTTTTTCAATCAACTCAAATTTCTATGAAATAAACCCCTACATCTTGATTTGTTTTATAATTTATTATTATTCTTGACTGTATAAGCTTTCAAAAAAAATAATCAAACATTGTATCTCTAAAAATACAGGAGTGACGAATTTTTGAAGTTCACTACTCAGAATGGGCAAATCCAGGTAGAGACCTTTTTTTATTCCTTCGTTATACCGGTAGTCGGCTGCTATTGTGTTCAATGCTTGAGGCAAAGAAACAGGCAAAGGGAAGGTCCGGCAGTCGCCACTCCCCAGTCCGCTCCGATCACATTGCTGCTGCTGACGTATTGTTCTCGCATTAAAATTACAGTTTTTCGTTGAGTTTTCGTTATTGACTACTTGTTACGATTTTGTTATCGACTGTTACGTTTTTGTTATTGACTGTTACATTTTTGTTATTGACTGTTACGGTACTCGACTGTTTTCGTGGTTGTGCTGGGTTGAGATGCCGTGATTAAATGCATTCTCCCCGCGAGAAATCGCTGACATCCATTATTATTATGGAATGTATGGTGGACGCACAACTGTCGCTCGATCGGCATACATAAATGCATTTCCGAACAGACTTGCACCGTCGGCAAGGAACTTCCAGGAAGTTCATCGGAAGCTCTCCGACATCGGACTTGGATTACAACACACAAGACGTGAACAAGAATCCATTATAATCGACACAGAGATGGAAGAAGCGGTTTTAAGTACCGTTTTTGCCACTTCTTCTATTAGTACGAGGCGTTTAGCTTTACTTCACGGTATATCACAAACCTCAGCGTGGAGAATTTTGAAGAAAGAAGGTCTACATCCATATCATTACCAAAGAGTCCAGGATTTTCACGGGGATATGGATTTCCAATCAAGGTGCGTTATGTCGATCTGGCTACAACGACAAATCCGTCGCAATCCACAATTTTTAAAAAAGATTTTATGGATGGATGAGTCGAAGTTCACCAGGAATGGCATCACGAACGCTAGGAATATGCACGAGTGGTCACATGATAATCCACATCTGAAGAGGACCTTGTCATTCCAGGTGCAATTTTCAGTAAATGTTTGGGCAGGTCTACTCGACGACATGTTGATAGGACCAGTAATTTTACCAGGGACACTAAATTCGGAACGATTCCTAACTTTATTAAGGGATGAGCTTCCCCGTCTGTTAGAGAATGTACCGCTGGCATCCAGACAGGGCATGTACTTGCAAATGGACGGCTGCCCTGCTCACTATGGCCGCAATGTCCGTGAATTTTTAAATAATAATTATGCCAATCGCTGGATTGGACGCGAAGGCCCAGTGGGCTGGCCAGCACGCTCTCCTGATCTGACACCGCTCGACTACTTTTTATGGGGCCACATGAAGCAAAAGGTGTACAGTGAACCCGTGAATTCAGAGGCTGAGCTTCATGACCGCATCATGAGGTGCGCTGAAGCATTGAAAAATGAACCGCAACTTATACGAAGGGCCACACAACACATTTCAGTACGCGTGGCAATGTGTTTGCAACAACGCGGAGCACATTTCGAAAACCTAATACATTATAATGTAAGTCAACAATAATTAATAATAAACAAGAAATCATTGTTTTTGATTATTTTTTGTTTTATTTAATCTGTCATCTAAAACGGAATAAGCTCATTGGAAGTTTATTTCGTTTCGTTACACACCCCAAGCATTAAATACAATAGCAGCCGGCCACAAGTATAACAAAGGAATAAAAAATGGGCCTCTACCTGGATTTGCCCACTCTGAGTAGTGAACTTTAAAAATTCGTAACTCCTGTATGTTTAAAGATACAATGTTTGATTATTTTTTTCTCGAAAGCTAATACAGTCAAAAATAATAATAAATTATAAAACAAATCAAAATGTAGGAGTTTATTTCATAGAAATTTGAGTTGATTGAAAAAAACAGTGGAAAAAAGTTATTTTGTTCACGAGTATTTAAAAAAATGAAGTATTTAAAGCCATTTTTTGTCATTTTTTTTTAATTTTATCCTCATCACTACATACTTGGCATTGATTGGTCGTTTATTTCATCAAAATCGGCCAGCTAGTTTGGGAGGAATAAATTTATTTGTACATAGAGGTCAAAATTCGGGAAACAAATGTTCAGCGGCGTATAAAAAAATTAGTTTTTTTTTAGAACTTTTGTAGACCCATTTTCGTCGATAGTTTTCGGTCTCATTTTACCCATTTTCGGGGTTGCACTTTAACACGGGTCACACTGTATTGTGACGAAGTCTAATGCCACGTGCATAAGTTTACAGGCTAACTTACCCTCCAAACCGGAACAAGACAGCGACAAGCACTGACGCTATTGCGGCAGGAATAGGTAAGACGGTGGTACCAGACCCGGGCGAGACAATGCAGAATTCTACCACCTAGTAGCCGCGATGGTAGTGACTCGCATAGCTAATCGGTCGCCTTTTACGAGCTGCCTGGCAGAACGGCAGTTGGTCTATTACACTTAACCTAGAGTTAGAGTCTATTTACATATCTTAAAATAGATAAGAATTTCGTGATATACCAAAATGCACATATTAATAGAAGAAAAAGTATAAAATTCATTATAGCAACATTTAACAAAAGTTATTGATTTTTCGTTTGACAACTTTGACAATTTAAATTACTTGGAATAGGAAAACTCAAAACATCGACTGTTCGTCTTTCGAACGCTATTTGTGATTGTTAATTTTCTACATTTTTATTTGTTGTGAATTCGAAGTGAATTTTAAATATGAGTGAATTGCGTCGTCGCCACGGTGATGGCGATGGAAGCGATAGAGCAGAAGCTGCTGGTGAATCAGATCATGTATGTACCTGGTATTTTATTACTAATGAGTTGTAAGATACATCATTTATTAAAAATATGTAAATAATATGTAACATAATCTAATAGGTCGATTCAGAGGAAGAAAAGGTTCTTGAAGAAAAATATGTTGAAGAGCTGGCTAAATCAATGCCGCAAGGAACTGATAAAACGCCCGAGATACTAGATTCTGCGCTTTCTGGATTATCTTCAAGGTATTAAAACAAATTTTTTTCACCTTTATCCAAAATCTATAAACTGCGATTACTATAGGCGTAGATAGTCACTATTCTTGGTACCAGTAGTATCAAAAACATCCTAGATTAAATTAACTGCAAATGCAGCTTTACATATTCTTTCTCTCACGCTGATTTTGTGGGTGATAAATTAATGCTGGTTTAGATAATTAACAGTCACACTTAGAGATCTTTATTATTTGTTTACGTAAACAAATAACTTAAAAAAATCACATTAACTCTGTAATAGCATTGCCCAATTGTTATAAAATATCTTAGAAAATGACGTTTTATATATAACTAGCGACCTGTCTGCGGTTTCACCCGCATAGCTTTTGTTCCGGTGGGAATATCAGAATGGTTTGTATACTAAAAGCTTCTTCAAGAATTAATCTAGCTATTAAAAAAAATTGCATCAAAATCCGTTGTGTAGTTTTAAAGATTTAAGCATACATAGGGACATAGGGACAGACAGAGAAAGCGACTTTGTTTTATACTATGTAGTGATGTCATATTTTATATATTTACAATAACTTTATTTAGGCTGGTTCATATTATAAATGAAAGTAACTTTGTCTGTCTGTCTCTTCACCTTTTAAGCATTAAACTGATTCAGATGCATTTGACAAAAAGACAGTTTGAGACACGAGAAAGGACAAGTTTTTTTTTACTGGAAATCCCACAGGAAAGGAAACTGCAGGATTTGATTAAGAACTTTTTCCACATGGACAAAGGCACGGGCACAGCTATTTTAATATATATTTTTCTGATTCTCACTGGAACTTGTTAAGGCACTGGTAATGTTCTGTAATGTCTTGCGCAGGACTGGTACTACTATCTTACCTATTCCTGTCGTATCAGTGTCAGTTATTGTCACTGTTGTGTTCTGGCTTAGAGGGTACCTTACTCTAGGCAGTAAACTTATGCATCTGGCATTAAGACCTCCCCACAAGAATAGCACTACACCATTTACATTATTGGTGTCTATAGGGGATGGTTTTCTCTTTCCCTCTCCTTGTTTGCTACTTTCTCCATCTTTGTCATAACTGATCAAATTTATGAGAACCCCCCCTTTAGTGTGACGTTACATATTTTACAATTTTACATTTAAATAATAATATCATTTGATTATTTTTTATCTTAAATTTATCTATTTATCTATTATTTTTTATCTCAAAGATATTGTATTTGGAAAAAATGTTATGTCACAAAATTTGGCACTCCTAATTCTTGTCACACAATGTCACACTTTGTCGTCCCCCTCCCTCACCCTTAATGTGTGACGTAATTTATGGATGGCCCCTTATTTGCTATGTTTAAATATTGTTTGTTAGTTTAAGTTTTTCCACGGTGTGAGGACCATAAAATGCGACAATATTTTGCTCTGCTACAGAAATAGTTTTTAATAGTTATACTTACTTATAGATTCAAAATGTATATTCTTAGCATATAATTTCCTAGCTAACTTGTGCAGCTTTGCCTTTGAGTAGATTAACATGTTAATATTCTATGTATTAGTATTTGTATGTATTAGTATCGTTGACTAACACCCATAACACAAGCAAATAATTTGCTTACTTTGGGGTTAGATCAGTAAGTGTAATTTGTCCCGTGAATATTTATTTATTTATTTATATAGATTTTTATGCAAATGGTTACCTCTATTCTATTTCCCTTAAGTGTTGATATTTGTACAAAAGAATTAGTCTACGCTCGACCCCGGATCTTCACATAACTCCATGTCTAATTTCTTTAAAGTTGGTTCAGGGGATTAGCCCCAAAAGCGTGAAAAACATACAGACTTTCACATTTGTAATATAAGTATAGATGTGATATTATTCCATAAAAGACTTGATATGAAGGTATTGTTACGTACTTCGGGTTCATAATCGTAAGAAAACACCACTTATATTAAATCCGTGTATGTAAAACACAAGTACACAAACAACAAAATGTAACACTTAAATACTCTGAATAACACTAGTCACTCACTGTACTAACGCTAAACTTAACCGACTACAAACCCCCCACAAAATGTATTTCTATTTAGTATCGTCACCCATAATACAAGCAAATAATTTGCTTATTTTGGGGTTAGATCAGTAAGTGTTATTTGTCCCGTGAATATTTATTTATTATTTATTTATTATATAATATTCATTTATTATTTACACAATAGAACACTCTTTGTACTGGTCACTTTAAGTATCGCTCTCGGTTGCTTGATAAAATCTATGCTGTCTTTTTCAACACATCTCTATTAATACCCAGGGTAAAGTTCTACAACAATCGCGAATGTTCCGCAATCATCTCGTAAACGATATACAATTATTGTAATCAACTTATAAGTTATGATTCATAAGTCCTAGTACACGCTATTTTCAAACTTATGCTCTATACCACAAAGTTCATTATGGTATAGCTATTGTGATACCGGCCAAATATTTGTTTATTAACAGGAGTAGCTATCTCTTTCTTTTATTTCTAGATCCCTCCAGCGTTCCAACTCTTCACGTTTCTAGATTATTCGTAACAGTATGTTAGTAGTTGTAAAAAAATTAATTTCAACTAATGCAGCAAAGCATATTTGATTTATTAGTATTTTTAAAAATTGAATTTATTTATTAATTATTCACAGTATTCTTATGCACTAACTAGCGGATAGTATTTAATGCTTGCTAGAAATGATCTATTTAAAATATTGGCAGATGGCGGAATTGGGTCATTCGTGGCATTTTTACCTGGCTTATGATTGGCGGTTTCTGCTTTTTAATTTATTTGGGACCACTGGCTCTAATGACCACTGTAAGTATTTATTGAAAAGATAAATAGGTACTTCATCTTGATTTGAACCTAATTAAAGTATTTAGACGTAAGTATATGTACTATAATACTATATTTTGTGTCTTGGCAATTTTTTTTATATCATAAAATAGCAAACAAGCAGATGGGTAGCAGATATAGACACCAAAGATGTTAATAGTGGGTTGCTATCTTGTGGCGAGGTCTAATGCCACATGCATAAGTTTACCGACTACCTTTCCCTCCAAACCGGAACACGACAGTGACAAGATCTGATGCTATTGTGGCAGGAATAGGTAAGATGGTGGTATCAGACCCAGGTATATTATATTTTATATCATAAGAAAACAAACAAACAGATTGCAACAAAAGAGACAACCATTGCCTATAGACACCAAAGGTGAAAGAGATGTAATTACAGACATACAGAGTATCAGATACTTTATCCACTTAATTGCCACTTCTCGGTAATAGACCTTTACAACAAATTAACCTTAGAAATTCAACAGTTTAGACACAGGATAATTTTATCAATTTCATAATTTCTACACAACCTGTATATTCTGTTTATTGAATGTTGCCATTTCATTGTGATTCTAAACAATTTAGTATCGTCAGTTCATCCTTGAAATTGTAATTCTTTTGCTTACAATTTAGTACTACAAATAAAAAGATAAATTTAAAAAAAAACGGCCAAGTGCGAGTCGGACTTGTGCACGAAGGGTTCCGTACCATCATCTTTAAAAAAATACGAAAAAAACACGTTTATTGTATGGGGACCTCTTAATATTTTTATTTTTAGTATTTGTTGTTATAGGGGCAACAGAAATACATAATTTGTAAAAATTTCAGTTTTCTAGCTATCACAGTTTATGAGATACAGCCTGGTGTCAGACAGACAGGACAGACAGACGGAGGAGGCTTAGTAATAGGGTCCCGTTTTACCTTTTAGGTATGGAACCCTAATAACTAGTACTACTACCAGGAACTAGGTACATACATACGGATATCTTCATGCCAGATTATTTACATCGTAGGCAGTGAGAACTGAGTGGCACACATCACAATCAAACTACCAGGTACCACATGTCATTATCTATCTGTGTGTCACATTTCATCTAAATCCGTTCAGTAGTCATGGTGTGATTGAGTAACAAAGATCCATCCATACATCCAAACTTTAGCATTTTATTACTAATTATATATATTGGTTAATAATTTTATCCATCAACAAACTGTTATTGTTTCATACTGCATTGTTTTGTTATATTAATTTTTTAATATTTTATGTACTATGTGTTCCAACTGAGAATAGGACTGTCAGGATGACATTGCTCCGCATTTTGCAAAAAGTGTAGAGTAAGGTGTGTAATAAAACTCTAACAAAGAAATACTTAAAATAAAGTTTTCATGCTAACTGGTATATTTTTTATTTAGATTTCCATCAGATCATGTTTCCATGTAATAAAATAAGGTGTAAAATAACTAACACGACTTTATATACATATACGGCTAGACTGATATATTTTACCGTTTTTTTATTGATGAATATATTTTAATACAATTTAGCCAATTCTGGACAAAGACAATCCAAAGCCACAAAAATCGCAACAAAGTTTTTGACTTTAAGTGGTGTAACTAACACGACTTTTTTACATTTAAATAGATGAACAGCTAGACTGATGTTTTTTAATAATTTTTAATGATGAAAATAACATTATTACAATGTTATTTGTTCTTCAATAAATCAGCAATATTTTTTGAACAAATATTTTTATGCTGGCATCACTAATTTCACACTTGTGGTATGAAGTTTTAGTTTAGTTTAGTAGTAAGTATTTTTAGTTGGAACGCATAGTATGAATGCAGACATGAAATATTAAACATTTAATACATTTTTTGTTAGTAAATTCTTAAACATTTTGGCGTGGGATAATTTTATAACACATAACATGTCCTTGGCTGCCAGTATATTACAGTCTGAAAATATTGCTCTCAAACTTGCAATTGCGTAAAATATTTTGCCTGTTTATTTCAGTTTGTCACAGTACTAGTGGCCAATTCATCATGGTTCTTCAAATAATTGTGGAAAAATTATTAATTATTTAGAAACTCTGATCTTGGATATCCAGCCGCGCTGCACACTTATGTATAAAATTACAGATACATAAATCTTTATTAAACAAAGGGAGAACTTCTGCCACACTCCCCCACCCCCTCTCACACTTTTGCAATAATAAACTTAAAATTTCATAGAGATGCGGGATGCATCTTAATGTCTGAAAATCCACAATTCTGTCATTTATAATTTACATTACTCTTCTATGAAACCAATTTATTAGGGGATTTGGTGCTCTATTTTTAAAAAGCTAGCAAAACCACTAAGAATTTTCAAGAGACGAGTGAACAGCTACCTTCTAGGGAAGCACATCCCATCTTAGGCCGTATCTTAGCTTACCATTCATTTGAGATCATGGTCAAGCGCTTCCCTATCGATATTTAAAAAAAAAAAGAATATTTAGCGTTCTAGAATTTGTTACACAATTGATTAAGCATTTGTACTTTAATTTCACTTCACAAAATATTTTTAGTATATAACTACCAATTTCACTTTTTAAACATCTTCAGGATGTTATATACTTAATTGATTATTGACTATTAAGGTAGAAATCTTACCTTTGATTATTGACTGTTGTATGGTATGAACAGTCAATAATCAATTAGGCATATTACATCCTGCAGATGCTTAAATAGTGAAACCATTCGAGTGATATACTAAAAATATGTTGTGAAGTGAAATTAAGGTACAAGTGCTTAATCAATTGTGAAACAATAATGGAATTTCACCAAGTGCCGACGATGGAAAGTATAAAATGTGTTCTAGAATTCTATTTGCAGTTATGGTCATATCCAATCAGGTCCATATAATAGGTCAATATTGAGTATTTTAAAACAATATAATTTGTTAACATTGGTTATATTATGTGACAAGAAATATGTATTTACAGTTTAGTACGGTAATAGTATTCATTGCTGGAATATGTAAATAGACATACAAATTCAAGAACAATGCTGTAGCCTTTTTGACCTACAACATGACTTGTAGGTTTCGTAACAAAATTCTTAATTATACTTCTTCCTATATTCTTACATTCCTTTATTTTTAGTTTCATGTTTTATATATGATTTTATAAAACACTTTGCGTTTTTGATAAACAAATCTGACTGTTACTACCATATTTTTTCCGCACTGTTCTTGTGTTGCGGTACACCTTGAACTCACATTGTATTTTTTTCTTTAATAAAATTTGAGCTTCTGCTTTCTAGTTGCCTGTGTTGGCAATAATTGGCTCTTTACTTTTAGATTTTGTTAAAAAAATGTTACGTTTAATCCTACCAAAACATTATGACAATAGTATGTGGTTTTTTAATATAATTCAATCGTGAAATGAAATTATTTATTTGCCAGATTATGGGAGTTACAAGTTTTAAAATTTAATTAAGTTACCAACATATTCTACCATGGTATGGTGTGCATATATATTAAAATTATAATTATATAAAAAATTAAAAATGCTGAGTCAATTTTTTTTATAATTGTTTGTTTGTTTGATGCCCTATGGTATGCCCTATGGTATATATATTTACACATTTATGAGGAAGGCTGTGGCACAAAATGTATGTACTTCACATTTCATTCCTACACACGGCGGTCACGCTAGGGCAGTGGTTCTTAACCGGAGGTCGGCGTACAACTGGTGGTCCCTGGCAACATAAAAAGTGGTCCCACGCGGTTGTTTTTATTTGCCTTTATAGAACAACCCTTTCTTAATTTACTATATATAACGATTCGGCTGCACTTGCATCTATCGTCTCGAAGATATTAACGAACTAATGCACATGAGTCGGGAATGTATGCGACAATAGCCGATAGGTCACATCTGCATTTATCGTTTCATTGCACCAAGCTTTGTGACGATAGACGCAAGTGCGGCCAAAGCATAAGCGAAAGGAAGTTATTGTGTCACGCGAATGAAGTCACCACAAAAGCTAGTTTGAAATACTTTGATTGCCTGGCTTAAAAATTATTTTCAACCGAAAAAAAGTCGGAGATTATCAGTTTGACATGTATGTATGTTTGTATGTTTTTCCATGAATTTCTCAGGAACTAAAAGCCATATCGATAATTTTTTGATTTAAATCAGGTATATTTCAATTTGACCGCCCGGGTGGTCGAGTGGCTAACGATTCTGACTATGCAATCAATGGGGCTCGGGTATCGATTCCTATATGTAACAAGCATCGATGTTTGTATTTCTGGATTTGGATGTATGTCTATATTAATATTATAAATGCGAAAGTTTGGATGTTTGGATGGATGTTTGTTACTCAATCACGCAAAAACTACTAAACGGATTTGAATAAAATTTGGCACACAGGTCACAGGTAGCTGACGACCTGGAATAGCACCATACTTTTTATCCCAGAAAAATTAAGCGATCCCGCGGGATTCGCCAAAAACCTAATGCAGCGGGCTGCACGCTTCAGCTAGTTATGTATATTTCAGTATTCAGATAAGTATTTCTATGCGTTAGTGTCGTCGACTAACGCCCGTATCACCAGCAAATAATTTGCTTATTTTGTGATTAGATTAATTCGTGTAATTTGCCAACCGATAAACATTATTGTTATAGGGAACAATCCCAAGTTTCATCAAAATCGGTTCAGTAGTTTTTAAGATATGGGTATAGTCGACAGATGTTTAAAGACGCTTTTATTTTTGATATTACTCATTAACAGGTACTATGCGTACAAGTGAAATGTTTTGAAGAGATCATCAACATTGGTTATTCGGTGTACCGGGTACATGGGCTCCCGTGGTTCCGATCTCTGTCTTGGTATTTCCTGCTTGCGTCCAACTACTTCTTCTATGGGGAAAATCTCATTGATTACTTCGGAGCTGTGATTATAAGGACGGTAAGCATGATTACTTAACAAATTAAATTCTCACGCATATACATAAACAACCATGTATGGATACATACATTTGAATACACACACCCACACATAGACTACGCTTCTTTTGAATATATTTCGTGTTGAATTACATGTGCCTATTGCATACTAGCTGTTGCCTGCGACTTTGTCCGCGCGGACCTCGTTTACTGCGCACAGCTCTTCCCCCTAGGGGATAGCGTGATAATATGTAGCCTATATGTTGACCCGACCTGTTAGTAATATTGATGCAAAAATTTGAAGTAAATCCATGCAGTACTTTTTGAGTTTACCCCGGACATACATACAGACAAACAGATAAGCAGACAAAAATTCTAAAAACTATATTTTTGGATTCGATATCGATTGTAGATTACGCCCCAAGTATTCTTTTAAAAAAATATTCAATGTACAGTTTTGACTTTCCTACGATTTTATTATATGTATAGATAAGGTTTCTTTTTCACAGAACAAAAATTCTATTATTGTATATTATAAAAACTAGCGACCCGCCCCGGCTTCGCATGGGTGTTTAATATGCTGTAATAGGCAATTTTGTTTTACATTGAATGCGCAACGTATCTAATTCAGCTAATGTCGCCAGATATTGTAGACTGTTCGGCCGAAAACCGAATATTAAATCATGATAATAGTGTCTCACATACTTTAAACGTGAATTTATTTTACCAAGAAACATTAAAATTTAATAAAATGTATTAGAGAGAGATAAATTGCGATAAACTCATTGATTAACTACAGCAATTATTTAACCGCCCCGTTGGTCGAGTGGTTACCGAAGCTAATCAGGAATCGATATCACTCGAGTTCGATCCTCGGCAGCTCAGTCATTTGCGTGACGACTGACGAGCATAGATGTTTGTATTTCTGGGTGTGGGTGTTTATTATGTAAGTAACAGTATTTATTTTTTATGCTATAAGATAGCAAACAAGCAGATGGATCTCCTGATGGAAAGAGTCAACCATCGCCTATAGACACCAAAGGTGTTAATGGTGCGTTGCTATCTTGTGGCGAGGTCTAATGCCACATGCATAAGTTTACCGGCTTATCCTCCAAACCGGAACACGACAGCGACAAGCACTGATTTATACAACGTGTAAGGGATGGTCTACCGAAAATCAAATCATGGATTTGGGCCATACTTCTGAGACAAAGCCCATTGGATTTTTTTAGTATTTATTGATTGAATTGATTCTATTCTGCTAATGGATACATACAGTACTTAATAGTCTATTGTATTGCAAGTGTATATTGTATTGGTATTGTATATTTTATGCTATATTGTATTGCTATTAATATTGTTTTAATTCATAACAACTTAGCTTTGATAAATTTCAAGCTGTGAAAAAATCAAACTTGTGACTTTTTTATATCATAAGATAGCAAACAAGCAGATGGGTCTCCTGATAGAATGAGTCAACCATCGCCTATAGAAACCAAATATGTTAGTGGTGCGTTGCTGCCTTACCCTCCAAACCGGAACATGACAGTGACGAACACCGACGCTATTGAATAGGTAAGGCGGTGGTACTAGACCCGGGCGAGACAATGCAAAACTCTACCACCTAGTAGCCACGATGGTAGTGACTCGCATAGCTAATCGGTTGCCTTATACGACCTGCCTGACAGAACGGCAGTTGGCCTATTCTTCAAAAGAGCCCGGGACCAACACGGAAAAACTCAAAGCGAGCAAAAGATAAGACCATTTATGTCACATATTTATTATTTATTCAAAAGGGAACCAAAACCTATAGGTTAATGCCCGTGGACCTAGAACAATGAAATTTATGTACATCTAAGGCTACCTACAAGTTTGTACGGAACCCTCGGTATGCGAGTCCAACTCGCACCTGACCGGTTTTTGAGTAATGTGTTCCACTTATTTCTAAGGTTCTTATTATCAGGTATTCGGTTGAATAGTTCGCAATATAGCAAAGCAACCAAATAGCAAACCAAATAGCTACTGAATATCCGTGGCATCTCTAGATTTAACATTAGGTTATTGAAACCCTCTTACAACACCTATAACTAGGCAACACCTTGACTGATTTGGCTAATGCTCAAACTAGATAATTCTTTTTGTCTTATTAGTTCGCCAATCAAATTTCGTGATGTACTGACCAATTGTACTCGAGCCATTATTGACAACATTCATGCTGTGCCTATATTATCGTCCTATGTCGCGCCTTATTTTTAGAAAGTCGGTGGAAAATTAAGTGTTATCATTACAGACATATTTATTTATTGATCAACAAAAAATCCACAGCATATAAATAAATCGTTGAATAAAATCACATCATAAGCCAATTACGGATTTTCATTTTGTAGTGACAAACCTTATTTAGAGTTAAAAAATATTGGGAAAACTTTTATGTAACTAAAATTGAATTAAAATAATTGAAATTAAAGAAAAAAACAGATTTAAAATAAAAATTTAATTAAAATAATACAGAAAAAAAAAACTAACTAATAAGTCATAATAATAAAAAAAAAAAACAAAACAAAATTAGGTAATAACTTAAGATTAAAATTAAAAATAATAATAAAAAAAATCATATCACATATAGGCAATCTGTCTAATCTAATAAATACTTATTTAACAAATCATCACTTATCCGATCTGATTATGTAGCGACGAAGCAAAATTGTAATGTATTATTTTGCTGAAATTATATTTATTTATTATATATACTTTACAAAACCTTGACTTGTTACATCAGCTAATAAAGAGAGTAGTAATCTATATTAATATTATAAATGCGAATGTTTGGATGTATGGATGTTTGTTACACAATCATGCAAAAACGGCTGGACTGGTTAAGATGAAAGATGGCACACATGTAGATGATGATCTGTAATAGCACATAGCCTACTTTTTATCCCGGAATTTGGTTTCCTTGGGATTCACCAAAAACTTCTTTGTAATGCAGGGGGCTGCAAATTGCAGAAAAAATTTTTTGTTCTTTTAATTTTTGGAAAATAAAACTTTTTTATTTCATAAGATAGCAATCAAGCAGATGGGTCTCCTGATGGAAAGAGTCAACCATCGCCTATAGACACTAAAGATGTTAATGGTGCGTTGCTATCTTGTGGTGAGGTCTAATGCCACAAGCATAAGTTTACTGGCTAACCAAACCGGAACACGACAGTGACAAGCACTGACGCTATTGCGGCAAGAATAGGTAAGAACTCTACCACCCAATGAAACTGCTTAAAAGATTACAAAAGTCAAATGATTTTCGCTCGTCTCAAAGATGAAGTGAAACTGCATTGATATGAAAAACCCAAGATACACAATCAGTATCTCAAAAACGTCCTCCAAAGATGAGCGCACAATTTAAAATTGTGTGCTCGTTTCAAATAGAATTGCGTCGGTCGCGACACTGTCAATTTTATTTCTTTTTGTACATTGCTTTGTAAAAACAACTATAAATCTTGCGCTTAAGGTTGGATATGCAAAGACATATGTTTTCGCCATATTAATAATTATTTAAATGAAATTAGGGATACTTTAGAGTGTCAGTTTTGTTGGGAACTGTGCATCTTGGGTTTTTTATATCAATGTGTGGAACTGCTTAAAAGATTACAAAAGTCAAATGTCAAATTCTGCTAATCTCCTTGAAGTTAAAATGTTTGAATGTCACATTTACTCGAAAATATAGTTCAAATTTTCAAACATACTCTCAACAGTGTTAAATTTGCATGGACTTATTAATAATTCTCCTAGTCTACTGGAAAGATCTGGCATTTTATAAGGTAATAAGGTGCGTGGTGCGTTTTCATAATACATCTTGGCTGTGCTACTACTGCTAACGGAGCTAGGTGGCTGTTAACAATAGTCTGTCTCGCTTCAACTTACAAAGCGCACCAATGAATGCAAAAGCAAGATAAAATTGGTCGCGGTAAAATACTATCAGAAGCCTTAAGATTCGCGATTCGCGATGATGAACACTGATTTTATGACTTTAGTGATTATGAAGCAGTTGTCGCGATGTAATTTGGGATACTTCGCGGAAACACGATATGTTTAGCCGCGCCAGTGGGGCGATAATGTAGACAGCATTATTGGACGAATATTTGAAGACCGCAATAATCATTCGCATAGCGATTATGTTTTTTTTTTATAGATTTCTCAAGTAAACGTGAAGTTATCTTTGTCAAGATAAAATATGGAAGTGTGAAAAAAAATACTGTTGTGTGAATTAATCATAATGATGTACCAATTTATGCTTTGAATGTGCCTTTTGTTTAGTGGTTATCCTATGATCCTCATAACTACTCATTGCCTAAATTATAGTATAATGTCAGGGTGAAGGATGGTTTCGGTCAGACAGGATAGTAAAATAATGGGTAGTTGTGACGTAGAGTTCGTATTTGTACGTTTCTTTACATTACACTACCACATCCTGTTACCAGGCTTCGATCAATTTTTAACTTATTAATTTTTTTTTAATTTTTTTTGGGAAACTTACAATATGGTATTACATTACTAATATAACAGAAAAAAATCACATAAATCAATTAAGTTTCCACTCATAACTATCACATTTATATTAATTTAGTAGTTTGTAGCAGCATTTAATATATAATAAATTTAAATCAAATTTAACAAAAAAGTAATGATCTTTAGTTACACTAGCGATTTCCCTGCAGCCAAAATCCGGCCATAAACAAAGCAATAAGGGTCTTTAGTCGTTTCGCACCGCGAGCGGTTTGGGCCGCGCGGCGGTGTGAATTGCCCAAGAGCTCTTTTGGAATGGGTCATTTCGGACCGCAATGGTGGACCGGTGTGAATCGCCCAATCCAAAATGATCGTTTCGCCTCGTGGTCCGAATCGGCCCATTTCAAAAAGCACCTTGGGCGATTCGCACCGCTCCATCACTGCAGTGCGAAATGACCCATGCCAAAAGAGCTCTAGGGCAATTCATACCGCGGTCCGAACCGATCGCGGTGCGAATCGACTAAAGACCCCAAATTCTCTTTAAAGTTTAACAATAGACTTTTAGGGCGGCTTGCACCAAAATGCTTAAATATATTTAGTCCTTTAAACATGTTTAGCAAATGTCAAAACGCCTTAAAAGCTGTCACTTTAAACGTATTTAGTGATTTAAAATGATTTAAGCATTTTGGTGCAAGCCGCCCTTAGTCTTGAAAGAAATAGTATACATATGTGTATATTATTATGTAGGTATGTCCCGTGAATGTAGTGTGTGTTTATTTGTATTACTCTAATGTTTTTCTAGTACATATTATTTAAAAATATTACGTTTCTGCAGTCCCCCGTAAACTTTAATCGTGCTATGTTTCTTACTGCTCCGTTCTCGTAATCGTCTTAAAAAGGGGTACAAAGTTACGTATTAATATATAGGTTAGATGTTGTTTATATTATTTATAGCACACTAAACTTTTTATGATTATGATTATGATGACGATGATTGATGGCGCTTTGCATATAAAGTAACGCGCCATCGATCATCATCATCATCAATACAAACTTGGATTCAAACTTTTACCCCCCTTAGGTGTCGATTTTTGATAAAAGGTAGCCTATATTGAAACCTGGGTATTGAACTATCTCCTAATCTAATTTATTCGAAATCGCTTAAGTGATATAGTCGTTAAAACGTAACTGACAGACTGACAGACTTTTACCTTTATAATGTTAGTATGGATTGGATTACTTAATAGTATAAGTAATCAAATTGATATCTAACATTAAATATTATTTAATATATTAGGTCACAAATATGATAAGGTATTAGATTAAAGTCACACAAACAATTGTATTTTGGCATGATTATAGCGATACTTACCTCACCGATGTTATATGTGTAAGAGTGGCTTAGACATGTCACGTGATAAACATAAGTATTTGTTCAATAAGATTACCTTTATAGTCCTCGGTACGCAACACGTTTTTTCCTCTCAATCTACACCTTGAAACTGTAGGTATGTGTTTATTTTGATGACGCAAACACGACTAAAAACATGACTGCGCTTCTAATCCCGTATAGACTAATGATCATTTTATCACCATAAATTATGAATAAAAATCATAACTTATTTTTTATAAACTTCTAGCTAACCCGGCAAACTTTGTTTTGCTATATAAATTATCGAATTACTAAAATGACTATTGAAAAATAGGGAATGGTAATAGAAGGGTGAACATTTAGGGTTATATGTATTTTTTAATGTCACATTATAATAAAAATAAAAATGATTGTCCAAAAAATAAAAATAAATTTTAGGGGTGGACAACCCTTATCATTTAGGGGTATGAAAAATAGATAGCAGCCGATTCTCAGACTTACTGAATAAGTATATAAAATTTCATAAAAATCGTTCAAGCCGTTCAAAGTTACTCGTATATTTGTGTATTTTCAAGAGTTATTTTTTAAAACAAAAAACCAAATGTTATAAAGTCTACTAGGTGAAATAATTTAACATATGAAATTTCACGTTCTACAATACAACACAATACAATAACTCTTTATTGTGCACCAAAATATATGACAACATTATAAGTTACAACATAAAAATAATACAAGTAAGATACACAAAGGCGGTCTTATTACTAATAAAGTGATCTCTTCCAGACAACCTTTATAATAAGGATAACAGCATACTATAAAAAGTGGTGCTAACCACAAGATAATTTATAGTTTTTATGCTCTTAAATAAAAATAATAATAATAATAATAAAAGTAACATCCGATTACAGTTACACAGAAAAGCAAAACAAAACAAAACAAATAAAATAGTGGTAATACATAAACCTAAATAACAAAAATTAAATAAAATTATTAGGTACATAGAAAGTATGTTCTAGGCAGTTAAGATAAAAACAAAAATCTTTTATTTATTTAATAAATCTGCCTTACCAAATTTTCAGATTTTTAGATTGCAAAAAAATTGTTTTTTTTTAAATATGTCTCTTTTTAAATAAAAATATTAGACACTCGCGATTTCACTCGCGCGATCTAATATCAATATTTCTTTTCAAAGTTTGAACAATAAAGTAGCCTATTAATGTACTCCAGCTACAACTTACTAGCTTTCTAATTGCAAAATATTTTTTTAAGATCAGTGTTGTAGTTTTTGAGGTTGTTTGAGATTGTAGGTATTCGACTAAAAATATATATATTGTGTGTATTGGAATGTGTGTCAAATAAAAAATTCTTATCGGGCATTTGGGCTATATTATAATATTAGTATGGATTTTTAAAGTTTCAGATTGCAGGTATGCGACTAAAAAATACACGTTGTGCTGGGTGTCTATTGGAATGTGTCTCAAATAAAATTCTTATCGGACATATGGACTATTTATGGATGAATTTCGCTAGAGTTCATTAATCTCCCCGTTACTGTTTAGAAAGTTAGGTAGTCGGTAAATGTATGCATGTAGCATTTCATCCCTGCCATAAGGTTGACAACTCACCACTTATAGTAGGGGAGCCCAAGATGCTAAATGGTTAGTTACTCGAGCGTCGTAGGTACTAATTGGATTTTGTAGATTAAATTATAGACAAAATAAATGGTTATATAATGTTTTTCATTTCAAAGGTAGAGAAAAAATGTACAGATAAAAATATGTTTTAAATAAACTGTGACATGAAAACACTAAATCGCGTCAAATTAAGGTATAGTGGGTTAATTGCCACCTAAAATTTAGAAAATCTGCCGATTCAAGTGTAGCGTAAGGGACTGGGAGGGTCACAAAGTTGCAAACAGAAACGTTGTTTCGACATTCTCGTGTGCGTCTGGTTTATCTTTTATTATATATAGGAATAGATGTAAGAGTAACGAAAAAAATATAATCTGACAATTTCCACAAGCCAAAGTTATTGGAATTTTGTTTTTTTTCTGCCATAGTTACCCGTCTCTTAAATTACCATGAAAAACCAAAACACTATAACGACAAGCATTACCGCTATTCCGGTAGGAATATGTAGGGCGGGGCAGTACCATAACCCTGCGGGAGACTTGCGAAACTCTACCACGTAGTAGGTAGTCACGATGGTAGTGACGAGTATAGCCAATCAGTCGGTTTTACAATTTGCCTGGCAGAAAGGCAGTTGGTCTATTCTTCAAAAAGGGCCCTGGACCATCACGCCAGGGCTATTTGCTTGTTTGCTATCCTATAATAAAAAATAATAATCTGGTATTCTGATTACAAGAACTAACGTTTAAAATGACAAAAGTTTTGTTTTTCTGTAATATGGGTACATATACCATCGCCCCGTCGTCGGTGAATTGGTTAGAGAATCTACAAACGGATGGGGCTCGGGTTCGTTTCCCAATGAAGACAAACATTTGTGTGATGAGCATAGGTGTTTTAGATGTTTGTGTTTCTGGGTTTGGGTGTTATCTTACAATATTTGTATATGCATTTCCAAGTATTATTATTGTTAAACCTCAAAGTAAGTAAATGATTTGCTTACTTTAGAGTTGTCCTCGTGTTGCTCCCGGGCGCCTTTGAAGAATAGATCAACTGCCGTTCTGCCAGACAGGTCGTAAAAGGCGACCGATTGTCTATTCAAGTTACTACTATCGTGGCTGCTAGGTGGTAGAGTTCTGCATTGTCTCGCCCGGGTCTAGTATCACCGCTTTACCTATTCCTGCCGCAATAGCGTCACTGTCGTAGGTAGTCGGTAAAATTAGGCATGTGGTTTTAAGACCCCGCAACAAAAATAGCAAGGTACCATTAACAGCTTTGATGTCTATAGGCGATGATTTTCCTTTTGATCAGGAGAGTCGTCCGCTTGTTTGATCCGTTCGTCCTTAAGATCTTAAGATATAAAAAATTTATCAAACTTATGGTCAAATTTTAACGGCGACTGCTGGTATGATTATATTTATTACATATGTATTAAATTAACAGATTTTGCCTTTGACGAAGGGATAGGACTTTTGTTATTCTCGATTAGGGATAGGAGTTATAGCTATTTTTATTTCACTATCAAGCCGTGAAGTTATTTGTTTTATGTCACTGTTATATCACGCGTGATAAATTACTACCGTCATATTTTATTAGTGATGATTATTGAGTAGGGACATTTTATTCCGTCTGTTACATGTCGTAGTGATAATGACTTGATATAGTTATTTATATGATAACAATTTATAAGTGATTAGTAAAGTAAAATAGCGGTGTCACTCAAATGTTTTTGCTTTGTCTCTTTCGCACGATGGAATTCTACCCAAGGAAGTTACATTCTACCCGGAATGCCCACACGGGCTTCAAAATCGTTCCGAAGAGTACCACGACATGGGTGGAGTGTGTCTCTTTCTACAAAATAAAGCGTCAATCGCCATATCTAAGTGAGGCCACGCATAGTTCGCAAATTACTACTAAGTAATTCTACTAATTCGAGAACAGCTTTGCATTGCATAAGTAATTACGTAACAATTAAAATAAACACATTTTAGAACTCACTATGTTAATTACAATACATTTTATGCTAATCTATTTATCGACGTGTATGAATAAAAGGGATTTAACGATTACCGAATATATAAAAATCTACCATCAGCAGTTTTATTTTAACACTGGCAATTGTAAGAAAGGGACAACATCCACTCAAGTCGTCTTGCTCAGAACGTTTTTCCCCTTTGTTAAGTAAGAAACAAATGTCAACTTTATGAGTAACGAAATAAAGTACATTTTTATTTTTCAAATATTGCTTCGTAGTAATTCCAATTATATAAGTTCCTTGATTCTACTAATTATAAACTTAAGTAGTAGCTTGGCCCGTGTGAAATTAAATCACGCTCGCTTTATGTATAACAGACGGTTTCGATGCATATAGCTGGTGTGACACGTGATATATTACTAGTGACATAACCAGTGATGCTTGAAATATGCCATGCCTACTCTCAGTATATGTATGTGTAGTTGATATCCGACTACGGGGATATCACTACTTATATAATTAATATTCAGAGTTATTGCCTGAGATGATATGGAAATAAAAGAAATTACTGCACAGTAGGTATAAATATACGTCACCCTACGTGCGTCTACGGTTCGGTGTTACAAACGACTGGTTGCGACTGACTGCCTGGCTGTACACGCTAACTACCTTCACACCTTACAACATTACTGTGTCCCTACATATGTAAGTGTTATCTCTAATTTTGACGTATTAATCGAATTATGTTTGTTTTAATATACAAACGATAATATCTTCAATAACGAGAAAACGAGCAACAACATTTTCTAACCGTGACGATCGATGTGGGGGGATATGACGTTGATGACTGGCCGACTCTTCCACTAAGTACATAGATCTTTATAAAAAAGGCAGGTAATATTTTTATGTTTTATTAATTTTAAATGGGTGCTTTAAATTCAAGGTTTATCAGTTTGTGTATATTTATCGTAGAATGTTTAATACGAGGAAACGTGAACGATACAATAAGTAAACTGTGTTACAAAATATTCGTAACGATTCGTATAATCTGTTAAAATCCACTTTAACAGGTTCCAGCAGATGAAGAAAATAAATACTATATTATATTTATAACCAACAATTTGGCCATATCCATACTAATATTATAAACGCGAAAGTCTGTCTATCTGCGAAGCTGCGCGGGTCAGGTAGTGGTAAATAAAGGAAGAGTAGGAAAGGCGGTGGTACCAAACCCGGTCGAGACATTGTAGAACTCAAACAACCAGTTAGTCTTTACAATGTTATGCCGGAGCCGCATTTGCGTCTGTCTATCTTAGGCCGCATTTTACCTCACCATCAGGCGAGATCGTGGTCAAGTGCTTACCGATCGATATAAAAAAATATATATATCGTCCCGGAGTTTTATCTCGGTCACATCTGCATTTATCGTGTCATTCATGAAGCTTTGTGAGGATAGACACAAGTGCGGCTCCAGCATTAGTGACGTGCATTAGGCTTCCCTTGCCTTTTACGAGATGCCTATCAGGTAAGGCTTGATCTATTCTTTATAAAAGGTCCCGAATGAACACCGGAAAACTTTGAAACCAATTGTCTTTAGAAAAATAACATTACGCCAGATCCTTTGCAGATCCTAAGCAAAGTGAACCAGAATATTATTTATACTATCGTTATAAGCAAAATTGTTGTAACTGACAATTGATGAGTTTTGAATATTATGTGTGAAATACCCCTAAACTTTGTACAAGCGTATATACTACTAGATGAAAACCCGGCTTCGCTCGGAAGTCTCATAGTACGCAATCTTATATACTAACCCAAATAGTAGACATTAAAAAGTAGCAACACTGTAGTGACGTCTTCTTTCAACTATTCCGTTGGTTTAATAAAGATAACACTATAAGTGTTGCTATTTTTTAATATTTACTCTTTTATGAACGAAGAGAAAATAAGTTTCACGATAATCTGCGCTCCGTTTTACGATATTTTAATAAATGCTCATGCCATCTACACCACATATTTGTAACCTTTAAAGAAATATGGCCGATTTTTCTGTCAGCACCGTTAGAATTTTTAATCACTATTTTAACAAAATACTCAAAATAAGAGACGGTTCAATAAGTCCTAAAGTAAATATGCGCGAGGGAAGCCGCGGGTAACAACTAGTTAGCTATATACTATGCTCATCACTCAAATGCTTCATTTCTGTCGAGAATCTAACCTGAGTTTTACATATTATGTGTGCAAGTAAATACATAACCGATAAAACGATTAAGTATAAGCGTCCGTAAGTTAGTGTATTTTAGGTGATTTGGTTAAATATCACGTTCTAGGTCATGATATATTAATTTGTATAATCTGGTAACCTTAATATCGGATGTGTTTGGTATCTATATGATTGTTTACTAATGGATTTGAGATACTTGGTCGTAAGTAATTGCATCTTGCTATTTATTTGGGCAAGGGGGAATTCTTATATAAACTAATGGTAGGGTAGGTGGAGAGGGCATTGGGAACATTGAAATGAAAAATATTACATAACCTTTTATTTTTTTATCATCTAATTTACAAAATCCAATAGGTCTCCACGACGCTCGAGTAAAATACTCATTTAGCTCGCCTACTATTATGCATAATATGGTGTTAGATCCCCGCAACACGGATGAATAGCGCACTATAACCAGTCAACATTTTTAACTCTCCGCTATAAAAAGTTGTTGGTTCGTGATTAACTCGATTTTCGAAAATCGAACTAATCAGATTTAGACGTTTTGTGGTTGTAGAGGGTTCTCCGTACGAATAGTTCTATGCCTACATCGGAACATAATTTTCTCGGATTCGGATCGGATGTAATTGCTTCAAGGCGTCCGTTTTTACTAAATTGATAACTTGGTTTTTAGAGGACCTAGTGAAAAACAAATGTAGATAGCGTTGGAGTAGAGTTAAAACATACTAATAGTGAAAATACGGCATTTTTTGTAATGTTTATTGTTTTGTTACCTAAGTGTGGGCATGACCATTCGAATTTTCTGGAAAGGATTTATGTTTTTGAGTTGATTTTTTGATATTTAAGATTTTATGTTTTTAGTTGGTTTTTTGGTTGGTTAATCTAGGTTTAATTTGTCTGATTTTAAGTACCTAAAGAAATAAAAAATTAAACACATTTTAGTTTTCTTGAAAATATTTTATTGTTTATGTAACATATACCTATGCGAATAGTATACATAAATAATACAATAAAACAATAATGTGGTTATCATTCAAAATGGATATAATATATCAAACGTTTGATACGGATATATATCATAAATATCCTATATTTTGATATACATATGTGGAGGAAAATCTTTGGATCCTTTTTTAAGACAATAGCGCGAACGGTGGCGTATGAAATTTGGCACATTTACAGTTTATATTGCAGAGGGCTGCAGAAACCTAATATTTTTGAATGAAATGTACTAGAAATACACTAAATTAATAAAAATAAACATTATACACATGTATGACATACATGATATTATACACACATATCTAATGTTTTCTTTACGACAAACATCAGTTGTCAAACTCAAAAGAGATTTTATTGTTTGGTTTATGGTCGAATTTCAACCACAGGCGATCGCTAGTTTATAATAAATATTGGATATTTTTGAATCTGCTCCTAATGATGACAGACTATTGCCTGGACAGTAGACACCTAATAAGTTGATGGTGCGTTGTCGTTCATGTATGTATTTTACTTGCTTCATTACCCTCCACATTTTTTTTCTATCTGGGATTTGACACTTCATGATCTACTGCCAAATAATCTAACAACTAGATATTCATTAACAACCTTGTGTTGAACTGCCCTTGAATAAGATTTTATTGGAATTTGCTCAGCTTTTAAAACGTTAATAAAGTACAATCAAATTCATTTACTCAAATAAGATTGCAAAATAGGCTTTAGTATTGTGATCGCCAAAACGATTGCCCGGGTCATAAAATCTTTATGGTCCGATTTTGAATCCTACAGTCATGTTTAATCTCACACTTTATGATAATTAAATGACAGATTAAATTGGACTGTTGGGTTCTATAATATGCTTTTTATGTATAACTAGCTGATCCGGCCACGCATTGCTGTGGCTGATATAACAGTATAATTTTGCAATAAAGTATCACCTTCGTTAATTGAAATAAAATAAACCCTAAATTTTAAGTTGGACAAAGTTACATTACTGCGCAGTTTCATTAAATCACGCGAGGCGATCACAAAAATAAGATAAGGTAAATAAAGTAACATACCTAAAAACACCCAAACCCATAAATATAAACATCTATGCTCGTCACCCAAATGTTTTTACCACTCATCTTTCCAATCGACTAGCTGGTTAATCGTGGTAAGCCGGAGCTGTATTAATTTTCAAATCACATTGCCTACCCTATAAGGGCATCGGCGTGACAATACGTTTTTATGTTAATAACTGGCGCGAAATTAACTTAACATATTGTTTCTAGGATTACCTCCGCTTCTTGGTGACCTACCATCGGTTCATCTCGTTCAGCCTCTACTGCATTGGCTTCGTGTGGTTTGTGCTGTCTCTGGTGAAGCGCTACTACATGCGCCAGTTTAGTTTGTTCGCCTGGACCCACGTCGCCCTCCTCATCGTGGTCACCCAGAGCTACCTTATCATTAAGAATATTTTTGAAGGTAAGTGCAAATTTTGGTGTATTAACTTCTTTCTTTTTATATTATAGAACACGCATGCGACGCGCGTCGCAATAAGGTAGTGAGTTCAAGCTACGAGCTAACGTTTTCGGTACCGACACCAATCTAAATATAGTTATCACAAATTGCACAAATTGTCAACTTTGAGTTAAGGCTTTATAAGTGCGTCCATAGGTCAAAACATATTTTTTTTATTGATAAATTATCAAACGCTAATTCATGAAATTTGATATTCTATGATGCTTATGCACGAGAGTTTAGCAAGTTATGAATCTGTTTATGGAAATATATATATATATATATATATATATATATATATATATATATATATATATATATATATATATATATATCCATAAACAGACTGATGACAGATGGTTTATGTGAAGTTTGCACAAAATCGGTATACTGGTTCTTCATTTATCACATTTTTTGTAAAAAATGAATTCAATAAATTGCGATACGTAGCGAACATGGAACATAGAACAAGCGGAATTGTCAAGTACAAACATTTGTATCAGGACCGCGATCGCCATACCCACACATAAAATAAGCATTATTGCATATAAACTACTAATGCAAACATTGTTTCATTGGTCGTTTTCATTTTAAACAACAATAATCCGAAACACACAAACAGAACATTTAAAAATATACCAAACTGCGTTACAATAAATTTTATTTTGCTACAAAAAAAAAAGAGTATTTACGTCCTTTTGTAGGGTATTCTTTTTTTTAATATCATCAGATAGCAAACAAGCAGATGGGTCTCCTGGTGGAAAGAGTCAACCATCGCCTAAAGACACCAAAGATGTTAATGGTGCGTTGCTATCTTGTGGCGAGGTTTAATGCCACATGCATAAGTTTACCGGCTACCTTACCCTCCAAACCGGAACACGACAGCGACAAGCACTGACGCTATTGCTGCAGGAATAGGTAAGGCGGTGGTACCAGACCCGGGTGAGACAATGCAGAACTCTACCACCTAGTAGCCACGATGGTAGTGACTCGATAGCCAATCGGTCGCCTTTTACGACCTGCCTGGCGGAACGGCAGTTGGCCTATTCTGCAAAGGAGGCCGGGACCAACACGGCGGAAAATAGATATTCAAAATAGATTCATCTATTTGTCCAATAGTGAAACTTAAGATCGTAATAGTTTCGCTATTCTACAATAGATGGCAGTATTGATTTTTCCGTAGTTTTCAATTGATCATATTTGAGTAGAGAACTTTCTAGACCGATATACGTAATGACTGTCATTACGTATATCTTTCTAGAAAAATTAGGTCAACCTAAAATCAACTTTATATGTAAGATGTACGGCTGATTTTAGCTTGACTTTCTATTATATCATTAGAGATTATATTAAATCAGGAATTTAATTAAAATAAAATGAAAATTGTACTTTCGAATGATATGAAATATCTCCATTTTTAATCATCTGTATTCTACTATCATTTCTGCATTCAAGGATGGCACAATACGGCATAATTCAGTGTATAATAGATTTTCGCACGACGACTATCTCCTAATGATATGGTAAGTATCACTAAGGCAATTTAGAGTAAAAGCGCATCATAGTGACGCACGCGGCACGCCCACTCTTCACTTCCCCTTGTTCTATGTTCCATGGTAGCGAAGCACGTGACAGGCCGCTAGTGGAAATATATAACTTTGGATTAAAGACACTAAAGATGTTGTTTGAATTTAATGTATTATATACTTTTCATCGTGGGAACTTGGTGTAATTCTATTACTGTTGGCCACAATTAATAATGCACTTGTGCTATAATATCACTTCATAACATATGTATTTTTGTATATCACTTAACCGGTTTAACTTTTTAAGAAACTTCAGGATGTAATACCTTATGTATACTTATGTATATACTTATATATATTAAGTAATAGTGATTTAAAAGTATATAAAATATATGTATATGTTGTGAAGTAAAATTTATATACAAGTGCATTATTGTGTCTAAAATGAATGTAATGCAACATACATAAGTTCAGCGATTACCTTATCCTGGTAACCGGAACACGACGGTGACGCTGTTTCTGCTAGGAAAGGTAAAGGGCGGATTATGTCATCCGAACGAGATGTAGAAATTTACCACATAGTCATTTCGGTGGTACTTAAATTTGGCCAGTCACTCGCCTTTTACTAACTGCCTGGCAGTAAGGCAGATAGTCTATTATTCAAACGGGCCCCGAACCAAAATAGGGAAAATAATTTCTTCTATTTTAAACAGGTAAGTCTCTCTTTTAACTATCAGTGGTACAAACTCTTTACGCTGATATAGTCACTGTCCGTGACAGTTTAATCTTATCTTCAAAGGTTTTAGCTCAAGGGATATGCTTTTCGAGTGCTTACTTTGCTTACAATGAACGAACGGTGGGAAAATTTTGCTTTTGAGATATCGGAACAGTATTCTCATATTTGTTTACTTTGTCTACAATAAACGTACGGTGGGCAATTTGTACTTTTGAGATATTGGAACAATAACCCCATAAAATGTGTTTACTTTGTTTACAATAAAATAAACGTACGGTGGGAAATTTTGGCTTTTGAGATATTGAAACAATAACCTCAAAATATGCGTTTACGAAAGGTGACAAATTCGTACTTTTTAGTTATTTCAACGATAAATGTGTTTACTTTGTATACAATAAACGAATGGTTGAATTTTGTGCTTTTGAGATATTAAAAGAAAAAGCATTTATGTTCATACTTTGTATACAATAAACTAACGGTGGAACTTTGTGCTCTTGAGATATTGAAACAATAAGCACTAACGTGCTTACCTTGTTTACAATAAACGAATGCTGGGGCACAAACTTCCCAGCAGTCGTTCATTGTATAACAAAGTAAACACATTTATTGTTATACCCTTCGACCAAAGTAATTACTTTGTTCGAAGGTTATATCCATCGACATAGTAATACGTTATACCTTTGAGATATTGAAACAATAAACATATTTATGTACATTTTACAATATCGACATGTAACCAACGTCCATAAGCAAAAGGGTTTTTACTTCATATCCATCGTACTATAATATATATCTAAACGTCTTCCAAGGGCGTTAAAGATGTTAATTTTGCATTCTCAGGATATAAAAAGCGATAAATCTAAGTTTAGCGGCTAGCCTATCCTCTAAGCCGGAAAACAATATTGACGAAGGGTTGATGATATTGCGGTAGGGATAAATTAGGCGGTGGTGCCAAACTCGGGCAGGATGTTGCAGAAATCTAACGCATTGCTAGTATGGCAGTGACACGTCGCATTTTACGGTATGCACATAAACATACATACCTTTACGCTAGATCCCGTAAACGGCTTAGGCAGAGAGAAACGAATGCTATACGTCACAATCCTTGCAGACTTGTCTTGCTACCTCCACACCATTCAATCTTCATACAAACACGTCGGTTGCGAAAACTTTACATTTTACGATAAGCATCTACCATGCAACGAATGGGCTCTTAAAACAAATGGGCTCTCGAATATTTTTCAATGAGCCCAAGCCAACACGGGGAAAATGAAACGGTAAAAAATACTATGCAGTAAACCAATTCTATTAATAGATATTTATGTCGTATCAGTGTCAAAGCCGGGAAGCCTCCCAACAGCGTTTACTTGGTATAAATGGAAGAATTATTGTAGGTCATACTCAAGATCAAATTGTAAATGGAATCGCATTAAATATATTTTGTTATGTGAGCTATTTTGTTGGCCTATTTTTTAACCTAGTTTTTTCTCCTTAATTATAAACTAATTTAGTTTAGTTAAAATATTTGAATATTAATGAAATTTAGAAATGGCTCACTTATATTTAAGAAATGGCTCACTTATACGTACTTATCTATACATATAATAAAATCGTAGGAGTTGTACGTTGAATATTTTTTAAAAGAATACTTGAAGCGTGATCTGCAATCGATATCGAAGCCAAAAATATAGTTTTTAGAATTTTTGTCTGTTTGTCTGTTTGTATGTATGTCCGGGGTAAACTCAAAAAGTACTGCATGGGTTTACTTCAAATTTTGCATGAATATTACTAACATGTTGGGTCAACATATAGGCTACATATTATCACGCTATCACTTACGGGGGGGAGCTGTGAGGAGTAAACGAAGTCCGCGCGAATATGGTTTTTCAATAATTGTCATTTCAAAAAAGTAAAATGTATCAGTTTTAATAACCGAGTTGTTTTATTTAATAATAGCTTTTACCCGCGGCTTCTCCGCATTTAAGTTTTTTTTTTAACTTTACGCTACGTATGTATAAGGAAGTTACGGTAATCCAATGGTACCAGATACCTAGGTACAAGGAGTCACTTATAATGCTGCTGCCACTGATAAGGGCCAGGATGGGGACATGCAGCACCGCATTTTAGTATAGTCCTATATCGAGGAACAAACGAAATTCGGTAGTCTTACCGTACCAGAAATCGATTTTTTTTTCATTCTTTTTTTCTTTATTTTAATAGCGCCGCCCGGTTTTTCGCATTGCAGTATAGCTACTTCGTATTCTCCAATTAACGACGAATCTAACTATGTATATACCATCCGGTAGTCTCATGGGACTAGGTTTTGTGTCGTGGGCTCTTAAACCAATAGAGTCAGTGCTTGTCGCTGTCGTGTTTCGGTTCGGAGGTTAAAGTAGCCGGTAAACTTATGCATTTGGCATTAGACCTCGCCACAAGATAGCAACGCACCATTAACATCTTTGGAGTCTACGGGCGATGGTTGATTCTTTCCATCAGAAGCCCTATCCGTTTGTTTGCTATTTTATGATATGTAAAATTGAAATATAAATAAATTACTAAAATTTTTACAAACCTTGGATTTTTAAACTCTTCAAGCTCAAAAATCTATGCTTAGGTATAATTTTTGCTTCTTAGAGCTTAAAACACCTCAATTCAGCTGGAAGTTTCAGGGATGGCCTGCAGGGTCTACCGACTTACAGGTTTTTTTAAATAAAAAGTATCCTACGTTACTTCTACTACCTCCAAGGATATGTGTACAAAGTTTCATAATGATCGTTCAAGTTTCGCATAAAAGCGTAACAAACAAACTTACATTTGCATTTATAATATTAAGTAGGGATTAGTTACACTTACCATACAAAACACAAGTGCACACAGAATGAAATTATTTGTTCCCAAAATATAAATACTAAGACTAAAGTTCATTGCTTTCGATTTAGGACGCATATATTTTACACGAAAATAACTCTGTTACCCCATTTATCTGCTCGAAATTTGACAATGATGCAAATAAGAGCCTTAATCATTAATATAAAAAACCCAAGATACACAATCAATGTCTCAAAAACGTCCTCCAAAAAGGAGGACGTTTCTACGCGAGATAGTATCGGGAGGACGCGATTCTATTTGAAAACGCTCATTTCAAATAGAATCGCGTCGGTCGCGAATCTGTCAATTTTATTTCTTTTTGTACATTGCTTTGTAAAAACAACTATAAATCTAGCGCTTAAGGTTGAATTTGCAAAGACATTTGTTTTTGCCATATCTGTAACTATTTAAATGAAATTAGGGACACTTTTAAGTGTCAGTTTTGTTCGGTACTGTGCATCTTGGGTTTTTATTATATCAATGGCCTTAATTATTAAAACGAATAAAACTTACATCAACGAAAATCGTAGATTTACTCTTTTTTATTTCTGAAATAAGTATTACACTCGCGTTAAGTGAGGAAGTGTTCGTTTCTTTAGAAGATGCTTCGGTTTCGAAGTGAAACGTGCGTTGAGTGCGTAAATTGTGTGGTTTTATGCTTGTTGCCGACGTGGTTGAAAGTGTGGTGGACATGGGTGGATCTTAATTATCTTTTTTTCCGGACCATCGGTGAATTTTATCAATTTATTAAGCCGGCGTTTTTTTCGGTGCATCGTGAAGGTCACATAAAACAGTTCGCTGAGAACAACAAATTTAAATAATTTTACCTTTTAATTAAATTTGCTGTAAAATTAATTAAATTTCCTGTTCTCCGCGAACTGTTTTATGTGACCTCCACGATACTCCGAAAAGAAAAACGTCGGCTTGTTGTTCCATCGTGGAGGTTACATAAAACAGTTCGCGGAGAATAGCAAATTTAATTAATTTTACATTTTAATTATAGATTTCCGCAAAGTACCTAACGCCTAAATTTTGTACCTAACGCCTGTACCTAATTTTATGCATTTTGTGAATTTTCTGGCTAAAACACTAATATAAAACCGCCTTTGTGTACCCACTATATACATAATTATTAGCTATAAGTATTGTACATAATCTGTGTTGTTAAATTTGGTGCGCAATAAAGAGTATTCATTCATTCATTCATAAAGACTATATACAAAAAAGGCCTAGAACGACACGGATGTTTGATGTACCTTATAAAGCACCCTCTGCAAAGAAATAATAAAATACCTTTGGATTCTTATAATGGGATAAGTGACCATCCTATCAACGTAAGCCCGACATCCAGTCTTAAAAAAGTTATTTTTTTTAAATATACTAAAACACATATCTTACCGTGTTGGGCCTGGGCTCCTTTGAAGAATTGACAATCTGTCAGTTTTCGTAAAAGGCGTAGGATTAGCTGAACGTGTCACTATTTTCTTTACTATTAGGTGGTTTAGCAGCGTTTTGCTATGGTTTGGTACCACCATTTTACCTATTCCTGCCACAAAAGCATTAGTGTTTTTCACGTTTCATGTTCCTATTTCAAGACATGTGAATTCCATCTGCAACGATGAACCCATATAACCATGTATACAATATACATACATATGTAATATCTAGCGATCAGTACAGTCGACGAAATCAATCCAGAAAAGATCGCTATAATTCCTTATTTGATGTAACGTTTGCAAACAGTGTTAATAGTATGTACTGAAGTTAAAGGCCTAACTAGGCCTGAAAAAAAATTTCGATGTAACAATGATAATGGGCGTGCTTCATTGGTTCCGACATGTAGACAGAATGGCAGACGAAATGTTGTCAAAATAGATGTACAATACAAATATGGGAGAATGTAGGTACCAGGGAAAATCAAACCTGAAATGTCATGGTCAGGTTGATTGGGTTATGCAGATTGTTTGCTGGGTTCTTTAGTGGTGTCAAGAGTGTTCAAAAGGGGCGAATTTGTATAGAGTCGTGAATGTGACGGAAGCAAGGCAAATCTGCAGGGATCGTAATGTATGGCACTCGGTTCATCTGCCTTCCTTATAAGTGATTGTGTATGAAAGTATCTATGTAGTCCAATGATATAAAAGTGCAAGATGCACAATCCCGAATAAAACTGACACTTAAATCTGTCGCTAATTTCACACAAGTAGTTATACAGATATGTCGAAAATGTATGTTCTTATATATCCAACCTTAAGCGCAAGCTTTACAGTTGTTTTTACAAAAAAAATGACAGTATCGCGACCGACGCGATTCTATTTGAAGTGAGCGCACAATTTAAAATTTTCACTCATTTTTAGAGAACGTTTTTGAGACACTGATTGTGTATCTTGGATTTTTTTATATCAATGATGTAGTCAACAAAATCATTACACAGTAAAACGGTTTGATATATACGCGTATTCCTGACCACTAAGGGAAAACAATGTTGTATAGAATACGTTACAAAGTGTAATATACATACATAGTTCTATACAAAAAAAGTAACGTATTTTATATACTTATGTATGTTCGTGATACAAAATACGTTACTTTCGTAACCGATCAATGAGTAGTCTGGAAAGTTGCGTGACTGTCAAAATAGGTCAAGTCCCTTGTCCACTGGACAGATTGATTATCATGTTTTCAAACGGTGTAAAGAAGCGTAAGAGCGATTACTCGTTACATGCGGCCCGAATCCGACAAAATACAAATCTAGGAAACGCAGACTCGCGAAGATTGCTGTTGCCTCTATTTGCGATCCAGATCTATGAAAATATGAATTTAGAAAAAAAAATTAATCCATATCGAATCAATTTCATACAAAGCAGGGGTCTTGTTTTGCTACGTACAAAACGTCAATCAAATTGAATCGTTTAAGGCTCTTATAGTTTTTCTTACACTTCATCGCATCACTTGCATCATCATAGGACGATATGCACGATAGTTGCATCATAGCGGCCTTGTATCATGTTTGAGTGTGTAGGAGCCCTAAACGTTTCGATTCGATTGAAGTTTTGTTTCGTGAATAGGAATACAAAGCGTTTACTAAGTGTCGTTTTCAATTTACATAAATTGCTGTTGTAGGTTTTTAACATTTACAAAAATATTTAAGGTTTTTTTATATCACAATATAGCAAATAAGCAGATGGCTCTCTTGATGAAGATACAACCATCGCCTATAGACACCGGAGATGTTAATCGTTCGTTGCTATCTGTGTGGAGGAATGTTAATGCTACTTGTATAGATTTACTGGCTATCATACCGTCCAAATCGGAACACTACAGTGACAGGCTTTGATAATAAGCGTTGACGTCCTTGCGGCAGAAATACGGAAGTCAGTGGTTACAGACCCCGGCGAGGCGTTACAGAACTCTACCACCTTATTCCGCTTCCTTTCCTTCTACCACCGTAGTCACGCTTATTCCTGCCCGGAATAGCGTCAGTGCTTGATACTGTGTTGTACTAACGGTTTACAACTTGTGCAATGATAACAACAAAAAACAAATATTGCAACGCAACAAATAATAAATTTAAATTAATAATTCTAACGCTTCATTAGTTATGACATCGGCTTGTTTGTTACCCTATGATATGAGTATATAATAAATCATATTCTAGTAGAATTGACTTATTCTTTCTTAGTGAAATGTATATTCTACATAGCAAAAGCTAAACTTCGAGTCATTCTTACGGATAATCTCAGTAATCCGATGATGGTACCATCATAGGGCATCATACATACCTATAACTAATAGTTAAATTTAACCCACTTCGTTGGACGTAAAAAATTATATAGCCTGTCATTTTTGCCCTCGAGTCACGTGTGTTCTCAATTTTTACTGCATACTAATATACGATAAGAACAGTCAAGTCGTTCTCGAGTAATAACGGGACATGCATCATTATTAAGAGCAAACTCTTGTCGTTGCAGTGTCTATTTGACTATGTAACTTCCTCCACTATTCCTTATCCAATGCCGCTTCCTTGACCTCCCTATACGAAACGACATTTATTTTTTCCTTCACTTATGATATATAAATTATTCTTGGTTTTTTCTTTTCTTCTATCTTTCCTTCTATGATATTGTTATTAAAACTGTCGCGTCGTATTAGATGGCCTATTGTTATCCCTCTATGGTACTCCGACGTTGTTATTGATGGTTTCGCGTCTCGTCTATTCTTTTTAGCATTTCTTCGTTGGTCATGTTATTTTTATTTTTTCCATACGCCAGTCTAGGTTTCACTTCCATACAGGGTTATCCTTCCTGCATGAGTACATACAGACAGACAAAAATGTTTAGCAGATATATCGATTGTAATGTCGGAGTTACAAAATTAAAAAGTTCAAAAATTAATGTACAAACAGACACTACAGATTTATATAGTTAATATAGATATAAAATAGTAAAAAAGATAGACAACAATTTTGTACAGATACAGTTAATTGTCTTCGTTAAACAAAGAGCGCTCGACTATTATTGTAACCAATCAATGATCAGACTGGAGAAGGTTGCGTGATGCTTGAAAATAGGTCACGTCCATCTGTAAGTATTATCATATCATATCGACTATCCATACTTCCATACGAACTATATTCATGTTTTTAAAAATTTAATAAAGTAGCTTTTCGCCCCGGCTTGGACGGGTTAGATTTAAAAAACTTTCCTATACGATTTTTTAACATTTTCTTTTATACCTTGTCCTGGAAAAAATTTTGTAGCATTCATTCTGAAATTTCGCACGTGCAAATATTTCGGCGATTCATTTTTATTTATATTTATATATGTAGATGCGAAATTGAGTTTGTTTGTTAGTTACGCTAACACGGCTAAACCGATCAACCGATTTTGACGACATTTGGCATGAAGATAATCCGGCCTGAAACATTAGGGTTATTTTTTTCCAAAAATCTGAATCTGAGGAGGTGAAATAGGGGGTGAAAATTTGTATGAAAAACTATATCGAATTTACTTGTGGACGAAACTTTGCGCGTCAGCTAGTAATATCATAAAAAGTCTGTTTGTCGTCTGTTACGATTTTGATGAAAGTTGGTATGGATGTACCTGGGTGACATCTGGAGTCAAACATAGTTTAACTTTTATTTTGCAAAAATCAACCCTTAAGGGACTGAAATAGTGAATGAAAGTTTGTATAAATAGTTACATTGACGACATGTTAATATACCTACTCGCGGGAAAAACTACGCGGGTCAGCTAGTTTATCGTATTTTTAAACGACGCAAAGAATCGTAAGTTTCACTAAATATATTTCTTCTCTTTGTAGGTTTTACATAATTTTTTCTTTTAATCCCAACTTATCAACCATTAAAGTCAGATATTAAAATATTGCTACAACTTTATATGTAATATGTTAATAATAATATCAGTGGCCTAATTACACGAATTGATCTAACCCCAATGTTAGCAAGTTATTGCTTGTGATTTGCTGTTAGTCAACGATGTTAATGCATAGAAATACATATATAAATACTAAATTATCTATACATATAATAAAATCGTAGGAAGTCAAAACTGTACATTGAATATTTTAAAAGAATACTTGGGGCGTGATCTACAACCGATATCGAAGCCAAAAATATAGGTTTTAGAATTTTTGTCAGTTTGTCTGTTTGTCTGTATGTATGTCCGGGGTAAACTCAAAAAGTACTGCATGGATTTACTTCAAATTTTGTATGAATATTACTAATAGGTCGGGTCAACATATAGGCTACATATTATCACGCTATCACCTACGGGGGAGGGGCTGTGCGGAGTAAACGAACTCCGCGCGGACGAAGTCGCTGGCAGCTAGTATTTAATAAACACCCAAATCCTGAAATACAAACATCTATGCTCTTCCAACAATTGCCTGTCTCTGTCGCAAATCAAACCGGACTCCTATTGGTTGGGCAGTCAAGGTCGCTAACCAATCGAACAATGGAGCGGTTATAATAATTTACATTGATATTAAGAAAAATGCTAGTAATTGACTGTTTCGTGGTCACGGGTTAATCTATTCGGCTCAAATCATAAGATCCCAGATTTGATCTCCTGGTTAGCCAAAAGTGTTTTCTAGACAATTTCGAGTGGTTTCTGGAAAATCCAAAATTTCATTAGTAGTTCGGAGGGTAGTGGGTGGTGTATTATTATTTTTTTCTATAGAAGGAGCAAACAGACAAGAGGCTCACCTGATGGTAAGTGATTACCGCCGCCCATAGACAACTATAGTGTAGTTGTCTATGGGCGGCGGTAATCACTTACCATAGACAACTACTCTACCAGGGGTCTTGTAGTTGTGTTGCTGGCCTTTTAAAAATGAGTAGGCACAATTATTACCAGCTCTGTGGCTTGAATGAGCACGTAAAAAGCTGTCGGTAACAGTTATCGCTAGAAATAGGCGATAATCGTTATCAGTTCGGTACAATGCGATGATGGGAATCTCCACTCATCTCGATTCTCGCCAACTGATACGTGGTTCGGGTCCCCTTTGAAAAATGGACTGCTTGGCTTTCTGCCAGGGAGTTCATAAAAGGCGAAATATTGGCTATATGTGTCACTACCGTCGTGACTGTTAGATGGTAGAGTTCCGCAACGTCTGGCCCGGGTTCGGTACCACCGCCTTACCTATTCCTGCCGCAATAGCTTCAATACTTGTGATTGTGATGTTTTGGTTTGGAGAATAAGGTAGGCGGTAAATTAATGCACGGATATTCACACATGTACACGCGGTATTGCGATCCCGCCGCACAGATAGTAACGCACCATTAACAATCTGGTGTCTGTAGGCGATGGTGGTGTATTTCCATCAGGAGAGCCACCTGATTGTTTGATATCTTTTATTACACACGCACACACACACACGCGCGCACACACACACGCGCGCGCGCGCACACACACACACACACACACACACACACACACATACAAAAATCACACACACACACACACACACACACACACACACACACACACATACACACACACACACACACACACATATACACACACCTTCACGTCAAATCCCTTACGGGGTAGGCAGAGAGAATTGAGTGCCATATATAACGGTCCTGACAGACTTGCTTTGCTTCCTATCTATTCATAACTCTCTTCATTCAAACACGCCAGTTTCGGAGACTTGACACCACCTTCGGACAGCATATCAAGTATGTTAGTCTTGGTCTCCTCCGGTATCTACACCCATCCATTCGCATCCCCCCATTCGCATCGCCAGATCCCATCCGCATTGAACTCCTATTTTATAATTGTTCATCTGCCATTCTTTCAACGCCGTGTCCGTAAGAAATGTCCGAACAGACAAGTTTATATAAATTACGTGTCACGTTGTTTGTTCGCTATGGATTCCTAAACTACTGAATCGTTATTTCAATGAAATTTTGTAGATATTTACTGTTTGGGAAAACATATGATAGTTTTTAATCGCATTAACCCCCATCCCCACTCTTTCAAGTACCCTATCGAAAATATGTATGCTAAAACAACGTTTGGCGGGTCAGCTAGTTGTTTTAAAAAAACTTGGTGAACCAGAAAGTCGAAGATAGATGTTCATTCTGTCTACCACGTAAGGAAACCGGCGTGATGATATTTTTTGGGACGCAATTTCATCATTTGTAGCTTAACTTATTTGTAAATCATACAGATTTACTTCATTTACTGCATTTTTATTATTTTGGTACGATTTAAAAAAGCGCTCAAATGTAATTAACGGGTGCACAGAGCGTGAAGGATCACTTGTAGAGCACAATCAAATGGATTATTATTAGCGAAGATAAATATTGTATTGTATAAATAATATTATGGCTCTCCTAATGGAAAGAGACAACCATCGCGTACTGTGTGGCCTTTTTTTATATCATAAGCTAGCAAACAGCTCCCCGTGTTGGTTCCAAACTCCTTTGAAGAATAGACCAACTGCCGTTTTGCCTGGCAGGTCGCAAAAAGCGTCCGATTGAGTATGTGAGTCACTACCGTCGTGACTACTAGGTGGTAGAGGCCTGGCAGGTCGCAAAAAGCGTCCGATTGAGTATGTGAGTCACTACCGTCGTGACTACTAGGTGGTAGAGTTCTGCATTATCTATTCCTGCCGCAATAGCGTCAGTGCTTGTCACTATCGTGTTCCGGTTTGGAGGGTAAGGTAGCCGGTAAACTTATGTATGTGGCATTAGACCTCGCCACAAGATAGCAACGCACCATTAACATCTTTAGTATCTATAGGCGATGGTTGACTCTTTCCATCGGGAGACCCATCTGCTTGTTTGCTATCTCATGATTTAAAAAGTGGTATAAATTTAACTATAGAGTAAGCAAATAATTGCCTTGTGACATTTTTGTCTGTGATATCGAGCACAACTCTGACTCTCTGTTCACTTATGAACAAATTTTAATAAAATTTCACGTGTTGATACAGAGCAAGTTTACCGGCTACCTAACCCACCAGACCGGAACACGACTGTGACAAGCACTGATGCTATTGCGGCAGGAATAGGTAATGCGGTGGTGCTACCGGACCCGGGCGAGACAATGCAGAACTCTACCACCTAGTAGACAATTACGCGAACGGTGAAGTATGAAATTGTCACAGTTAAAGTTCACATTGTGGAGGACTGCAGAAACCTAATACTATTTTTAAATAATATGCATTAGAAATACATCAAATTAAAAGAATGAACATTATATACACTACATTCATGTGGTATACATGATAGTATACACACATGTATACTATTTTAGATACCTACTGCTGAAGTTTGTTGTCAAACTTAAGAGATTTATTGTTTAGTCTATGGTAGAGTTTCTGCTACAAGCGATTGCTAGTTATTTTTTATTTGTTTTGTGTTCTATTACTACCTGTTTCTTTTCATCCTTTCACTGATAAAGAAAGGTAATATACAATAAATAATAAATATAAACAAAAAGGAAAAGTAATAAACAAATGAATGTACGTACATATATTCCCGCAAAAATTCTAACAGGGCAGGCAAAAAGATGCTACTCGCAAGAGATTCTTAAATGTGAAGGAAACAGCTATGAGTGTCTTCACACAATCACACCGGTTTAGGATACTCGAAACCACCTTATCTGTTTTGTGATTCGTTTAATCTGACATTCTTCCAATATATCCGAACCAAAGAAAGCATGCCCCTTCTCTTGTACTTCCATATTACGGGAATATTTTATGTCATTGACTTGCAATACGAGGTTGTTTCGTATCCTTCACAATTTTCAATCGAACGGGACGCGGACAGTTTACAATAATTGAAAGCAATTAGGTTACGAAACGGCATATCACGTCCCGTTTACGTGCAATCAACATGTTGTTTGGTTTTATATTTACATATAATTAATACGTTACTTAACTTTAATGACCGGATCTAGATTATTCGCTATGTTTACCTGAACATATTCTTAAATTACTTTATTATGTATAGTTGCCAATATTATTTTGTAATGGATAAAATCTAATATAATATTCTTTATTTTCCGTCGTTGGCACTTGGTGTAATTCTGTTATTGTTGCACAACTGATTAGGCACTTGTACTCAATCGGCATCATCAAAAGCATCTTCAAGGTGTAATATAATATATTAGGGGTTATCCATAAATTACGTCACACGAATTTCACTATTTTTTGACCCCTCTCTCGTCCTTGTCACAGATGGTCACATTTGTGAGCCCCTGCCCTTCCCCCCTCTACCTAGTGTGATGTCACATATTTTACAATTTTACATTGGAAAAATGATTTCCTTCGATTATTTTTTATCTACATAGGTATTATATTTTGAAAAAATGTGATGTCACAAAATTTGGGACCCCTACGCCTTTTCACACAATGTCACACTTCTTCGGCCCCCTTCCTCCCTCTTAACGTATGACGTGATTTATGGATGGCCCCTTATATGAAAGTAGCCTAAGTTACCTTGGTTTAAAAGATATATAGTCCCGGGGTTTTACCCGCGTAGTTCCCGTTCCCGGGAAAAATCCGTAATAAAAACTATCCTATGTCTTTTTCGGGTCACAAACTATCTATATCAAATTTTACCCAAATTGTTTTAATCATTTAGGCGTGAACAGAAGACAGACAGATAGAGTTACTTTCGCATTTGTAATATTAATATGGGTATTTGTGGTATAAATAATTATATACAATTTATTAGGATGCATTAATTCCATTTAATTAGAGATTATATTAATATTACATTCTGAAGATGCTTAAAAAAGTGAAACCGGTTGAGTGATAATACTGATAACATACTAAAAATATTTTGTGAAGTGAAATTGAAGTACAAGTGCTTAATCAATTGTAAAACGATAAAATCTAAAACTACTGGACCAATTACAAAAAATATTTTATTCATCACTAGCTGTTGTCCGCGACTTAGTCCGCGCGGACTTCGTTTACTCCGCATAGCTCCTCCCCCGTAGGTGCTAGCGTGATAATATGTAGCCTATATGTTGACCCGACCTGTTAGTAATATTCATGCAAAATTTGAAGTAAATCCATGCAGTACTTTTTGAGTTTACCCCGGACATACATGACTTTCCTACGATTTTATTATATGTACTAGCTGTTGCCCGCGACTTCTTTCGCGCGGACTTCGTTTACTCCGCACAGCTCCTCCCCCGCAGGTGATAGCGTGATAATATGTAGCCTATATGTTGACCCGACCTGTTAGTAACATTCATGCAAAATTTGAAGTAAATCCATGCAGTACTTTTTGAGTTTACCCCGGACATACATGACTTTCCTACGATTTTATTATATGTATAGATATATATTAACTACGCTCGGTTCCCTTGTGCGGTAAGCATAGTAAACCTACGTCTACGTCTACTACGATTCACAGACAGCTGTACGTGTTCATCCGAGGCATGGGAGTGATAACACACCATCCGCCAGACTTAGAGCTCCTACTGAAATTTTGGATTTTCGAGAAAAACCTCTAGAAATCTCATCACTTTTGCCCGACCAGAGGATTAAACTGGGCCCTTACGATCTGAGCCGAATAGGCTACCCCCTAGACCACGAGGCAGTCAATGAAAAATCTTTTAACCAATATAGAGTTGCATTATCACTGACCCTGTACAATCGTGAAAGGAGTTATAACGTAGCTTAATTTATACAAATATATGAAATTTGTGTGTCTTTTTGTAACATTAATATTTGGCGCTTTTTACTAAATGCCAAACCAACATTTTTTTTCAATTTTGGTCTGTCTGTTCGTTCCGGCTAATCTCTGAACTGGCTGGACCAATTTTGACGGGACTTTCACTGCCATATAGCATGTAATGAAGAGAAGCTACTTTTATTTTAGATTTTCTTCCAAACGGATGAAGTATCGGGCACAGCTAGTACCTACAATCATAACCGTGTAATTAATTCTTTGGATAGTAATAATAATAATAAAAATTTTATTTCGACCAACAGGGATCATATATTATTATTATCAGGATAAATTTTCCCGATCAAAATAATTTTAAAAGATATTTCCAGTATTACCTCAGATGACACTTGTAGTTTTAGCAAAAAACCGTCACAACGACGACGTTGACGTTGGTACGATGTGGTGTCACTCGCTTTCGAATGTTTGTTAAATTTTAGGGAAGTTGAGGTTTAAATATAAGTATTTTTGTATACCAAAATATTTTTATATACAGAATTCCTTAGAAATTTCTTTATGTTTATGCTGTCATAAACCTTCCTTTATGCTCCTCCTACCTACCTCTGATATTCGAATCAGATATGGGTTTTTTTTCTCTTCATATTTTGGGAATATTTAATAAATGTTTTCACAAACTTCTAAAACATGTATTGTATATATATCATGTGAACAAGCGCCCCAAACGGCACCCGTTTCTCGCACGCGTCATACCGTAAACAATAGGTTATTATTAGACACCATATGATTATCTGACGTTCTTCGCTCGACCTGTTTCCCTATTATATTGTATGTAAAATTCTCGCCATGTGTCTCTGAAGTATAGACGTGTCATACCCGTTTCTAAATGTATATTAAATGAGTGAGCAAAATAGAGTTTACTCTGTATTTCTCTCCAACACCTATGCAGTTAGTTATGCATTGGGATGACTCAACTTTCAAAAAACATAAAGTCCGAAAAGTCATCAAGAGGTTATAGTAAATAAAAATATACGTGTATAATGAATACAGTAAAGCGGGGAATTCACTATTTTTTTATATTATAAAATAGCAAATAAGCAAATGGGTCTCCTGATGGAAAGAGTCAACCATCGCCTATAGACACCAAAGGTGTTAATGGTGCGTTGCTATCTTGTGGCGATGTCTAAAGCTACATGCGTAAGTTTACCGCCTACTTTACCCTCCAAACCGGAACACGATAGTGACAGACACTGACGCTATTGCGGTAGGAATAGGTAAGGCGGTGGTACCTGACCCGGGCGAGACAATGCAGAACTCTACCACCTAGTAACCACGATGGAAGTGACTCGTTTATTCAATCGGTCGCCTTTTACGACCTGCCTGGCAGAACACCAGTTGGCCTATTCTTCAAAGAAGCCCGGGATCAACGGGGAAAAACTAGTCACTAGACGGACATGCCCGTTAGACTTTGCTTTTATAGGTCTGTGCAAACGTCTGTCAAGTATATTACCGACTCGGACCGTCCGGCATATAGTAGCAAAGTCCGGCGGGGTTGTCTGCGGGCTTGCCCGCGGGCACGTCCGTCTAGAAAATTCCCCGCTTAAGTAACAAAAACCCAGTCCCGACCCGAAAAAAAACATGAAATTATGTGGTTCTATTTATAAAAATTAAAATGTTGCATTTCAAAACGATCGTGATTACCTTTCAATTTCGTTCAAATTGATATTTTAAACTAGACGACACGGGCGGCATTTTGTGTGTTTCATAATACTCGAAATATTATTTAAGAACTAGCTGTTGCCCGCGACTTCGCGCGGTCTTCGTTTACTCCGCACAGCTTCTCCCCCGTAGGTGATAGCATGACAATATATATGTTGACCCGACCTTTTAGTAATATTCATGCAAAATTTGAAGTAAATCCATGCAGTACTTTTTGAGTTTACTCCGGACATAAATTGACTTTCCTACGATTTTATTATATGTAATAATAATAATAAATATATAGAATAGATAATTATTTTGATCAGAGAAAATGAATATTTGTATATCTGCAAAATAATAGCGTAGGTATACTATATATGTATATGATTGTATTAAGCTACCAATCAATGCCGCCTTTGCTGATCGGACAGGATGTTTATTACTATTGAGATACTATACTATAGAGTATAGCAAAATATTTTAACTTTATTGGAGTCTTCAACTTAATTACTAATGACTCCAGGTGTAGCGAAAATATAGTTTCAAGAATAGCTATGGCCAAAAGGGCTTTCAATAATAAAAAACATCTTTTGAAGTCTAAGATCTCAAGAAAGGCTAAGAAACGACTTATCAAGGTTTACATTTGGAGCATAGCTCTATATGGGTGTGAGACGTAGATACAGGAACAGGCTCAAAGCTTTAAAAATGTAGTGTTGGAGGAGAATGGAGAAAATCAGTTGGACGGAAAAGAAAACAAAGAGGGAAAATGTTTGGGCATCTGATACAACACGATCAGATGCTACTGTTTCTGTTAGCCCAAAGGTTGACTGGGAGAGAATGCAACTAGCATTAAGTCCGCCTTTTGTACAATTTTTACTTCATATGTGAGTGTACAATAAAGTATAAATAAATAAATAAATAAATACGACACGACAGTTTTATAAGGAACATCATAGAAGTTAGGTCCAAGGAAAGAGGAAGAGGAAGACCTAGATGCTCCTACCTCGATCAAATCAAGGACAAAGTAAATGTCGTTTCGTATCAGAAAGTTAAAACCTTGTCTATGGATAACGACTAATGGCGATTACTCTACCGACAAGAGCAGGACTCTTAAATCAAAGAAGAAGAGTCTATAGTGTCAAAAGTATGCGCGTGCCCGACCTTGTCATGTGATCATATCATAGCGATAGTAAACGTTTTGTTTCATGTTTATCATTCCATTTATATCACCCTATTATGTTCATGGTGTAAGACTATTGTATAATTATGTAACTAACTGCTGTCCGAGACTTGCATCAAGATTTTTTAGCGACCCTGACTACCGAATAGATAATCACGAATCGAAGGGGCTCGAATTCGATTCCCGTATTTGTATTATCACCATAAATGTTTGTATTTCTGGGTTTGCGTGTTCATAAAATATATTAATTTATTTACATAATTTTGTGTTTCTATGTAGTATTATCGTTGACTAACACCCATAGCAAACGATTTGTTTACTTTGGGGGGTTCGATTAATTCGTGTAACTTATTCAACGCCAATAAAAATATCCATATAACATATTATTTGTCAAATGACGATATGTTGTCGTTAGTACTTTTTTTATAAGATAGCAAACAAGCAGATGGGTCTCCTGATGGAAAGCGTCAACCATCGCTTATAGACACCAAAGATGTCAATTGTGCGTTGTTATCTTGTGGCAAGAAGTTTACCGGCTACCTTACCCTCCAAACCGGAACACGACAGTGACAAGCACTGACGGTATTGCGGCAGGAAAGGTTAAGGCGGTGGTACCAGACCCGGGTGAGATAATGCAGAACTCTATCACCTAGTGATAGTACTAGGTCTCGTTTAGTTAAAAATGAAGTAGATATTTATCACTCTAAAGAGGGTTCTAAGGAAATGTGCCATGAGACATTGGGAACCGACATTAAAACAGAATTGATTCTTTCACACACGTGTAGGTTAGAATTTTTATTTTCTTTATTAAATTACTAGCTGACCCGGCAAACGTTGTTCTGCCTTTTTAAATACTCTTATTTTTTTTCTATATTCACGGTTTATAACTTCCCTGAACTTCAACATTTAATTCAAAACCAAAATTAGCCAAATCGGTTCAGCCGTTCTCGAGTTTTAGCGAGACTAACGAATAGCAATTGCGCGTATACTATGGGTTTTAATAGATAATTTAAATATATATATGTATGTATAACTATTAGGATCAGCTCACATTGACACCGAGTCGAAGCGAAGCGACGCGACATGTTTTTTATATTGAAAGTTTTTCACCTTTATTTCCATTGGGTAAGGTACAAATTTGTTTTTATGTAATTCGCTCGACTCCATGTTTATTTTTATACCACAAAATTGTATGTTACGTAATGGAAATAAAGATGAAGAAAAAAACTCGACGCATCGCTTCGCTTAGGCTTTGCGTTAATGTGAGCTAGCCCTTACACCTCCACAAGTACATTACTCGACTCACAGTAAAGTTAATCTGTTCTTCAAAAGAAAATACATCTAGATTATTCGCATTTCGCATTTTTAGAGGCGGCGTACTCATGAAAATTTAATGCGTTAGTTCTCATGCACACGGACAGACAAAATAATCAATTTAAGAAGTGCCGTTGTAATTTTTGTTAGTTTTTTTTATTTCATAGTATAGCAAACAAACAGGTGGTTCTCGTGATAGAAAGAGATAACCATCGCCTATAAAAAATAAAAATGTTTATAGGCGATGGATGTAACACGGATAGATTAATCGGCTAGGTCACCTTACATTATTTTTATTGCCTAGGCCACCTTGCATTATAAATAGGAGAAACACGACAGCGAAATTACCAATGCTATTGCGGCGGAAATAGGTTAGTACCGTACCTTATGGTACCAAATCGTGACACCTAGTTAGTAGTCACGATGTAAGCGACACGTATTAGCTTTCTCTCGCCTTTTACAATATGCCTAGCCATAAGGCAGTAGATTTATTCTATAAAAGAAGTAGAAAACTTAGGGTACCTGTTTTAAGGTTGTGTAAAAGGCAAGGATAGATTGATGTTGATATTTTATCAATTGATGATGATTGATGTTGATAAAATGTGCTTGTTTTAGGTTTAATTTGGTTCATCGTACCTGTCTCTATGATCATATGCAACGACGTGATGGCCTACGTATTTGGGTTCTTCTTCGGAAAAACTCCACTCATCAAACTTAGCCCCAAGAAGACATGGGAGGGGTTCATCGGTGGCGGTATATCTACGGTGTTATTTGGACTTGTGGTAAGTTTTTTTGCGTTTTTATAATACTTGATGGTACATCTGAGTTCGTCTGCTTTGTTTATTTTATTAACACGCATGAACGCGTGGTGCTTATAAAAATCGTGGTATCTTAAAATTTTAATAACTATATGAAACTAGCCGTACCGCGGTTTTACCCGCGTATATCCCATTCCCGTGGAAAAATTGGGATGAAATGTAGCTTCTGTCACTTAGATGTAGGGTTTTACCGGTGGAAAAAATGGCAAAGTTAATTCAATAGTTCCAGACATTACTTCCTACAAAAAACTCACAAATTGTTATTGAGGATTAATATTAAAAATAATCGATAATTTATTTTGAAAAACCGTTAATCCTTAATATGAACATAGATGTTAGTCCAGTAAAAAGTTTAACGAAACCATGATCTGACCAGTTTTGGCGCAATAAGTAAAAATGTGTTCATTAATACTTAAATAATGATATTATGAAAGAAATTTTGATTTAAATTTAGGGGAAAGAGATGAAAAAATTAAAAAAAGGTTGAAAAATGCCTTTTTTTTAAATAACTTAACAGTAGGAAATAGAAAAAAAAGTTTCAAGTAAAAGTTGTAGAGAAAAAAATTCTACACAAAAAAGTTCCTTTTCATTTTTTTGTTATCTGCTTTAGTTTAGCTACAAAAAATAGAAATTAAATTTGTAGTAAAATATGTAAAAATATATAAATATGGGACAACATATGTAGTAGTGTTAGTACATATTTATGTGATGCGCGCGCTGCATGGTACAGGGCTGTAATAATTCTGGTAAGTTTTTATAATTAATTACAAAGCAAATTTAATTTTTATTTTTTGTAGCTAAACTAAAGCAGATAACAAAAAAATAAAGAGGAACTTTTTATGTAGAATTTTTTTCTGTACAACTTTTACTTGAAACTTTTTTTCTATTTCCTACCGTTATTAAGTTATTTAAAAAAAGGCATTTTTCAACCCTTTTTTTAATTTTTTTCATCCCTTTCCCCTAAATTTAAATCAAAATTTCTTTCATAATATCATTATTTATGTATTAATGAAAACATTTTTACTAATTGCGCCAAAACTGGTCAGATCATGGTTTCGTTAAACTTTTTACTGGACTATGTTTGTATTTCAGGGTTTAGATATTTATTAAATATATTTCAGTATTTGTAGTTGTATATTTGTAGTTCTATGTATTAATATCGTTGGCTAACACCGATTGCTTACTTTGGAATTATATAAATTCGTGTATTTTGTAAAAAAAACCTTCGCTTGTCTCTTACGAGCTGTCCGGCAGGTGGGCAAAATATCATTTTTTTGTCTAAAACAAAATAGGGACCATGGAAGAATATTCAAAATCGATTCGATAGTTCCAGACATTCCTTCCTACAAAAACTACAAAATAATTAAGGGTTAAAAATAAATAATAATATAATATTAAATAAATAATATAATAAATAAATAGTATAATAATAAATAAATAATAAATAAAATCATTATTGTTCCGATTAGTTGATGAAGATGAATTTATTTTCCCGACTTTTCGCTCTTGTTCAAGTACTACGATCACGCGGAAACTGTTAACCTTAATATAAGCATAGATGTTTGTATTTCTGGATTTGGGTATTTATTAAATATAACTTCAGTATTTATAGTTGTATTGAGTATATAAATAAAATAGTTGTATATTTGTAGTTCTACTGATTAATATCGTCGGCTAATTCCTATTGCTTGGTTTGGGGTTATATTAGTTCTTGTAATTTGTCAAAAAATAACCTTTGCTCCCCTCTTACCGCTGTCTGGCAGGTGGACAAAAGGTCAATTTTGGTGTCTGAAACAAAGGGGAAAAGACATCTGTTACATGATTAATTGAATTTTCTTTCAGATATCATACGTAATGTCCCAGTACCCATACTTAGTGTGTCCGATCGAATACTCGGAGTCGATGGGCCGCATGACCATGGACTGTGAGCCGTCATCTTTGTTTCGCCTTCAGGAGTACACACCACCAGAGTTTTTGAAGCCTTTGATTGCAGTTGTAAGTCAACTATAATGTACGTTTTCTTAAACGATAATAACATTTTATACAATGAACTTATAAACATTTTAAGCATATTAAACTATGGCCGAAGCCTCTGGAATTAATTAAAAGTGAAAAAAATTAGCACACAACGATACTCCTTGGAAAAGGAAGATAATATAGTCAAAATAAGAGGAACAATAAATTACGGGCGATTTGAGTTCGGGTAGTGGGAGGGTAAGGGGGACTGTGAAGCGGATAAAATGGTTTACCATGATTTCCGGCAAAACTACGAGTCCTATTGAAAAAAGTTTAACGACAAAATAATCGTTAATAAAAAGACCCACAACTTTTGTTTTGCCACAAAAAAAAATTTCTTTCGCGAAATTTAATGAACAGTTACCTTTTTATCTCCCAAACACATTATATTTTTTATTTAAAATATTTACCCATTCTCCTTATTTTTTATATTAAAAATGATTAAATATTAAAAAATCATCATAATTTTCAATCTAAAATTCTTACGTCAATCAAACATCTGATTTTTTAAATAATTGGTACGGGTTTTTTCGTTGGAATCTCTAATTTCTGCGATTATGAAAGAAATATACAATATTATGAAAAACGAAAAAGCTCGAATTTGAATTTTTTTTTTCATTACTTATGTAAAATTTAAAGCTATTTATTTTAATTTACACTTTAATTACTCGAAAAAGTTCCATGTGACATTGATAAATAAAAAAAATTTAAAATGAGTGAAAAGGTTCCAAAAACCAATGTGAAAATACTTATTTTTAAGTATTAAACATAAGATTAAAAAGGGATTTTATTCAAATACCTTCAAATAAAGAGCTTACTCATTTTTTAAGCGCTGGCAACACAACTGCAAGATTCCTGGTAGTTTAGTTATCTATAAGTTGCAGTAATCACTTACCATCAGGTGAGCCTCCTGTCTGTTTGCCCCCGTTGACCGCCCCGTTGGTCGAGTGGTTAGCAACCCTGAGTACGCAATCAACGGGGCTCAGGTTCGATCTCCGACGGGGACAAGCATTTGTGTGATGACCATAAATGTTTCCATTTCCGGGTTTGGGTGTTTATTATATATATTCTGGTATTTATATATGTATATCTATGTATTAGTATCGTTGAGTAACACCCATAACACAAGCAAATATTTGCTTACTTTGGGGTTAGATCAGTAAGTGTAATTTGTCCCGTGAATATTTATTATTTATTTATTATTTTATGTTTGCCCCCTCTTCTTTTCATTTTTAGGGTTCTGAAGCAAACTAGGAACCTTTATTATAAATGATGTTGTTTAGAGTAATAAGCAACTTAAATGACAATGGTTGAAGAGTACTGCAACGTTTCGGTTTGGTACCACCGCCTTACTTATTACTGTCGTAATAGCATCGGTGTTTGTCGCCGTCGTATTCCGGTTGGGAGAGTTAAATAAGTATTGGAATAAATGAAATTATTTACATTATGTGCATAAGTGTCATCTCGTTTTTTAATGATTTAAATTATAATATAAATGTTTTTAAATAAATAATTGAAATGTTTTGCCCCGTGTTGGTCCCGGGCTCCTTTGAAGAATAGGCCAACTGCCGTTTTGCCAGGCAGGTTGTAAAAGGCGACTGATTGGCTATACATGTCACTACCATCGTGGCTACTAGGTAGTAGAGTTCTGCATTGCCTCGCCCGGGTCTGGTACCACCGTCTTACCTATTCCTGCCGCAATAGCGCCAGTGCTTCTCGCAGTCGTGTTTCGGTTCGGAGGTTAAGGTAGCCGGTAAACTTACGCATGTGGCATTAGACCGAGCCACAAGATAGCAACGCACCATTAACATCTTTGTTGTCTGTGGGCGATGGTTGACTCTTTCCATCAGAAGCCCTATCTGTTTGTTTGCTATTTATGATATATAAAAATTACTAAAATTTTTACAAACTTTGGATTTTCTTCTTTCTTCTGTAACGCCTCGCCGGGGTCTGGAACCACTGTCTTCCCTATTTCTGCCGCAAGAACGTCAATGTTTATTATCAATGCCTGTCACTGTCGTGTTCCGGTTTGGAGGGTAAGATAGCCGGTAAACTTATGCAAGTGGCATTGGACTTCGCCACAAGATAGCAACGCACCATTAACACTTGGTGCCTATAGGCGATGGTTGAACTCTTTCCATCAGGAGACTGCTTGTTTGCTATCTTATGATATAAAAAATGTAAACTTGTTTAAATGTAAGAAATATATGCTTCTAGCCGTTTTTAGTGATTTAAATCACGTATAGGTCTTAATCCTGTGGGACAAATAAGGCAAAATGCCTATGTTATTTTTTATCGGTGAATGAATTTTTAAAAATCTGTTAAGTAGTTTCAGAGATTACTTTCTACAAAACACAAACTTAAATTTTTTACAATGTTAAGTATATGATTGTTGTTACAGTTCGGCCGTGAAAAGTTGACGATGTATCCGTTTATGATACACTCGCTGGCGCTCAGTATTTTCAGCTCTGTACTGGGACCGTTTGGTGGATTTTTCGCTTCTGGATTCAAGCGGGCGTTTAAAATTAAGGTATTTTTTTCTATAATCTATATTTTTTTCTATTATTTATACTTTCTCTTCGGCTAATCGTGGGTGCACTCGCTGTACCTTTGCCTACCTCTTCGGAGATACAGGCGTGAAGGTACTTTTCAATCCATACTTTCCATCTTTGGCACTTGGTGAAACTGCATTATGTTTTTTTTAAACTCTACTATTTCACCTTAGGTATTTGTATTTAGTTATTGTAAGTTTATTTATATATAAATTACAACCATAAGCACTCAAATAAGTAAATTGTATGTATTTGTGAAACAGGACAAGACATAAAGAAAATTAGTATTGATTTCTGAGAACAAATAAAAAATTAACACCTACTGTTAATTAAACAAGAGCTTAAGAATAGAATATATTTTATTTGCACGAAAATGAGTTACAATTTTTCAAATCACTATAATCTAACGACGATGCCGGTTGTTTAACTTCAACTATTTCACGATGTGAGAATGTTGTCGAAATATATATTTTTTTGATATTCGCAATGCCTTCAAAATTGATAGTTAGTGCTTACCTAACCGGGGCAAGTCGCTTGTTCTGTTGTAAAACCGTGCCTTTCGCCCAGGGCTTGTTTACCTATTAATTTTCAACCTTAATCATCAGCAGTTAGATCGGTCAAGTTATGGTGCGTCCACATTTGTAACATGACAACGGACCAGACTACGTGACATCGCTACAGGACATGTTACGCTAAATGTAGACGATATAGGTTGTACTGACACAGTCACAAGTCATGTACGATGAAATGTTACAAGTGTAGACGCATGGTATCGAACTAGATCCCGTGGCATCGCATCGCTATATGGCACACACTCCATGCCTAAATATAATCAATCGTCGCAATACAAAACTAAACAACGTACACAAGGATGTTTATAGCGTGCGCTGCGTGAATGAGCGGCGGCGAGGTGCGGGCGGGCACGTACCGACCGGCACACGTCACGACTTGATCCACTCCTACCCCGTGTCTGTATCCGTGTCATCGGGTGTACGTCGACGCGTGTCATAAATGCAAATGTGGACGTCTCCTGGTCCGCGGACAATAGCGAAAATGCTTTGAAAAAAAAAACCGACTTTGGATGGATCGGCTCGTAACATGTGGCTTGGATGCGTAACAGTACACAGACCAGCGTCCACACTGGGCCCGGCTAGTAGATCATAACTCCGTACATTGTCCTGCCGTTTATTCTGTGTTCGGTAGTTTCTTTCAGTGTTCGGAATGGATTGAACCGTACTGCAGATCATAACAATTGTTCGCGTAACAAAAAATGCGTCCACATTAATCGGTACTGACACGTGTGTCTGATACGGTCACGGGCTAATGTACATTTAATTGTTACAAGTGTGGATGCATCTTTAGAGACATACAACGTTACGTAAATTCGCATAAAGTCGGAAAGTAATTCAAGATCAAAAATGTAAACAATGGTGTAGCCAGTTTAAAGTTACAACCGTGTTGTATTTTTGTGGTTTGGCAAAAAGTATTAAAATATCTTGAAAAATTATATGTATACCTTACATTCATAAAGACTGAATATTGCACATAGATTTTTTTATATAAAATACCCAAAAATGCGAACCAATAATAAAACTTAACTGTTTGAAATAAAGAGGAAGCTATAAACCTAATTTTTGTAGCTCTTCTTTTAAGAATATAAATATTATTACATAAATTTTTAATGAAATAATAATTCGGTAACGTAATAATTCGGTAAAAGTAGACTAACTAGTCGCCATTTTGTTTGTTCTTTCTATTTTTGACGTTTGAGTTTAATCTTCTGTTATGATTTGAAGGTTTTTATTTCTTGTTCCTGTTTTCTTTATTGTGTTTAACATGTTTTTTGTATTTTGCTGGCCTCATATACTATAAAAGGGTTATCAAATAGTTACTCTTTCATTTTTATTATAAATCAAAATATAATGATAAATTAGACTGCCTAGAAAAATGTTGAGTATACCTTGAATGTTGGATTTGGCGGCAAATAGAATTGTCATTGACATGTTTACATTTTTTATCTCGAATTCCTTTTCAGACTATAGAGCTGAAAATTTGCACGAATGTTATTATAAGGAATTTGAATTCAATAATTTTTAGGAGGAATTTAAAAACTAATAAATTGGTTTATAGAGATTTTTAAAATTTTCCTTTGATGTCCGCCACTCCCGATTTTGCCAGCACTATGCAAGACGTACTTTTCGGACGTTTGGTTTAAACCGATTTAGGTTTATGAAGTGCTTATCTCAAATACGCTCCGAGTGAAACCTTTGATAATAACTGCTACCTACCTTTTCTTGTAGTGTTCGGAATGGATTAAACCGTACTGCAAATCATGACAATTGTTCGCGTAACAAAAAAAGCGTCCACATTAATCGGTACTGACACGTGTGTCTGATACGGTCACGGGCTAATGTACATTTAATTGTTACAAGTGTGGATGCACCTTTAGAGACATATAACGTTACGTATATTCGCATATAGTCGGAAAGTCGGTAATTTCAAGATCAAAAATGTAAACAATGGTGTAGCCAGTTTAAAGTAACAACCGTGTTGTGTTTTTGTGGTTTGTCAAAAAGTATTAAAATATCTTGAAAAATTATATGTATACCTTACATTCATAAAACTAAATATTGCACATAGATTTTTTTATATAAAATACCCAAAAATGCGAACCAATAATAAAACTTAACTGTTTGAAATAAAGAGGAAGCTATAAACCTAATTTTTGTAGCTCTTCTTTTAAGAATACAAATATTATCACATAAATTTGCAACAGGTATGTTTGTTCTGAACTCAATAGTTTGTAGGCTTACCTTTGATAATAACATATCATAACTGGTATTTTTTAAACCGGTTTCAAGCTCTGCTCTTGCCGGCACGCTCTATCCAACTGAGCTAACGTGGCAAAATCCTTCTTTGTTGTGTGACCGATTCCATCGATTGTACTGAGCGCTAGATAAACATATGTATATATTAGTATGATGTGAAACATCTGTCATAACCGAGGTTATTGTACTAAAGTACAATAAGTGTGAAAAAATCAAAAATGGTTTTTTGTTCCATTTTGTTAAATTTTTGTGCTCTTTTCAGTAATATAATTGAATAAGTAGATTTCACAGTGTAAAGCAAGGTACTTGAGGTAAGAACCAATGATTAGCCATGACTGCAATACTGAAACACTATAAAACATATCAACTTTCTAAATCCTATTTTTATTATAAACTTATATATATATGTATATATATATATATATATATATATATATATATATATATATATATATATATATATATATATATATATATATATATATATATATATATATATTATAATTTTTAATTAAATTCACATCAAGGCTTATAATAACCGTTAGTCGTTAGTTATAGTTATTTTGAATTATAGCTTTAGTTTATTAAACAAGAAAACGTAGCAAACCAATAAAAATTAAAAACCAATAAAAATAGTTATCGGGTTTTTATTGGTTTTTAATTATTAATTATATTTCGAAATAAACAGTTAATACTTGGTTGTATGGTAGTTATTTGTTTTTAAATCTTACATTAATTTCTTTAAATCTTGTTTGAGGATGTAACTAGAAAAGAGCACTTACCATAACGTATCATATTTGAGTTCTTTCTTCATCTTAAAAATATTTATGCAATATTTCTCAAAATACGAAAATGATGAGTCAAATGAAGGCTTTAGAGCAGAATACCAAGAGAATTTATATTGAAAAAAAAGTTAGGCAGAAAAAGTGCTGGCAAAGTTTACGTTAATACAGATGAATCATTTGTGTCTATTATCATGGAATTGTAAGAGATATTGCAGATATGTAAGTGGAGAGAAAAATATATTATATTAGGGGGCGTCCACAAATTACGTGAGGTGTTTTTTTTAAATTTTCTGTCCCTCCCTCCCCCCTGGTGAGATGTCGTGAGATTTTATTCAACCCCCTCCCCCATCCCCCAATCTCATGTGAGATTTTTCAAAATGTGGGTTTCTTAAATATGTAAACGCGTTGCATTGTTATTGTAAGAAAAAGAAAAAAAAATCTTCGTGCTTTTATTTACGACTAGTTAAGGCTGTATAACGTCGAAGTATGAATGAAATTATTTTCTTTCGAACGAGTTAGTGACTGATCTTAATCGTATCACGATTACGCTTAAGATTAAATCTTAAGCATGTCCAATCTGGATAATGGACCAAAATAGTATATTTTTTTGTTTCAATCAGAAAAAAAAATTGCGTGATATTTGCCTAGACCCCCCCTCCCTCCAACGTAAGATTAGATGAGATTTGACTCGACCCCCTCTCCCCCTTAAACATCTCACGTAATTTGTGGACGCCCCCTTACATGAGATAAGCGAAATTACGTAATAATGCCTACGTGAACTGTCTGTGTTTGAGTGAATTAAATGAAAAATTTGATCACAGATTTTGGAACTTATGTACACAAATATGTTATTCTATATATGGCTAAACACAGAACAAATGATAAGGTTCCATATGGCTAAAGTTTTAAAGAGATTTCATTATTTAGTTTATGGTAGAATTTGGAATAGAGGGCGATCGCTAGTACACTCATTCACAACCCTTACGTAGATGCCATTGGAACCGCATGGGTTGGGAAATAATTGTTTAAATCTCCTAGTTACATAAATCTTCCACTTTCCACAGGACTTCGGTGACGTTATTCCTGGACACGGCGGGATCATGGATCGCTTCGATTGCCAGTTCCTCATGGCGTCTTTTGTCAACGTCTACATATACAGCTTCATTCGTACCGATACTCAGAAAGTATTGCAACAGGTATGTTTGTTTTGGACTCAATGGTTTATAGGTTTCTTATCATTTCTTAGTTCAGTTCATGTAATTGTTACTTTACAGTAGATACTAAATTAGTTGCACTAGATTTGATAGATATTTTGTTACGTTTTTATTTTTTATGTAATAGTTATTTTGTTACGTTTTTATTTTTTATGTAATATATATTTTGTGACGAATTATATAATTGATTAACTTCATTATTAGATTACTGGTAATGGTTGTTGCTTTCCATTAGGAGAGTCATTTGTTTGTTTTTTATCCTATAATATAAAAAATCAATAAAACTGCCACGACCTAACGAGACTATCTGCTACTGGCGCCTAAGTAGGTATTGTTTTATCGTCACGCTTAGTCTCTGATTTGAAAGATTATGGGATAGCTGGCCCGAAAATTCTTGGGAATCGCGAGAGTCTTTTTAGTTGCATTATATGCACCGGTAAGCTCTTCGTCGCCTAGTGGCCTAGAAAATTTTGGGATTCCGTTAGGGTTGTTCTGGATATGGTTGATGACAATGAAAGAGTCATTTTGTGCGGTGATTTGAATGAATGGGTTGGGACTAAACGGCCTGCTTTCGATGTCTTACTCGCTCCGTATGGTGACAGTAGAGTGAACGATGTTTGTAAGCACTTTGTGGACTTATGTGTGGAAATGAATCTTCTTGTTTCTGACACAATATTCTCTCATAAGGATATATTTGTATACATTGAGAAGAAATGACCAAAAGAGTGTGATAGATCTGATTTTGATTGATGGTAGACTCCGCAGTTATATAATGGATACGTGCGCTTACAGAGGTCCCAATCTGGAAACAGACAAATTAGGTAGAAAGCTGATATAGGGTCTTTTTAAAAACTTGTAACGTTAGCGATTGCGCGCTTCCTTCGGAGAGTTTGAAAGGAAAAAGAGCAAAAAGTTGCAAAATCCGAGTATTAGGAGTATGCGATTCAAGTTCGAGATAGGTTGGCGAAGTGAACCTACCGGACTTGGATGTAGACGAATGTTGAGAAGTTTCGAAAGATACTATGGTGGTAGCCGCGAAAGAATTATGTGGTAGTACAAAACTGTGCAAGTCAATGGAAGGAGATTTCATTGCCTGGTGGCACGATGAAGTGAAAACTGCGATTGAGAGAAAGAAGAAAGCATGGCTAGACTATGTATCATGTTTGCGAACGAATGAAGGTATGAAAGATATGAAGAAAGAATTATATCGTTGGTGTAAGAATGTCACTAAAACCTTAGTGAAAGAGAAATTTTGAAAGCGGAAGAGAGACTGGCGAATAACTTCGAGGCAAATGCCAAACTTTTTCGGAGGGAGGTGAAAAAGTCTAGGAGTTGTTCGGCAGCCTCTAGAATGAATAGGATTAAGTCTGAGGATGGTGACATTGTTACAAGCACAGTGTGTTAAAACGATGGAGTGAATATTTTGGAGATATGTATGAGTCTGTTCAGGACGCTGCCTCCGTCTCTGACTCACTACGTGATTCGGCGAAGGTAGAAGCATACCAGGACATTACTATCTAGAGATCGTATGGGCGATAAAAAGTATGAAAAATGGAGGGCTGATGTAATAGATAAGGTGACTGCTGAGATGATCAAATACGGTGGTCCTGTCGTCTAGGACTCTTCTTTGGGTCAAAGCAAAGTCATCTAGTGAATACTGAAGACGTACAAGTTAATTTATTAGACATATATTAATAAGAGATTGTATCCTATAAAGTATCCAATTTATTCATCTATTTTTTACAGGTATTCAACTTGAAATCAGAGCATCAGTTGGAGCTGTTTTATGCTTTGAAAGAGTCGCTCGAGCATCGGAACATCCTGAACACACTATCCTAAATTCATGTGTTAGTTAAATTGAATTTATTCGTGAATAGTACACAATGCGTCGTCTTACACTTGACTTGTAACCGGGCCATTGGTGTTGCAATCATGGAGCACATACGATTCGGAGTAGTTTGCCACTTAGAGGTCAGTACAAATAACTACGTAGTAGTAAATGTTAACGATGCTCTTGCGCGAATCGGGGCAACGCGATAGGTGAATTAGCAAGCGATCTTTTAGCGAGCGTTTCGCTTCTATTTGACGTCGTACTAAAAGTGTGGAATTTCCATTGAATAGTTTGTGGACTTGAGACAGAACGCGGTCGCTGCTTTATGATAACGGCCGATCATTTTTGTTCATATTTTAATTGCCGTTGTATACGTCAAATATTTCAGTCCTGGGTGAAGTGATATGCGCTCTGTTTTTTAGTAAAATTCTATTAAATCCCAAGCACTTTTATGAACGTGTGTGCACTGTTGAGGCGTACGCCATAATTTACTTTAAATATAACTTGACAAATTACATGAATTGATAATATGACCGATTGAATTGAGTCTTAGTCAAAGTAGTACTTGAGTCCTATTCAAGTAACATAACTTCAATCGAATCAGTGTTTATAGCTCTTACACATTTCCTTCACATTATGTCGCGTCTTAGCACGACGCTTTGTTATATCTTGTTTATATACGTAGGAGCCCTAAAAGGTCTGATTCGATGAAGTTTTGCTACGTGAATAGTGTCACTGGTATATTATATAAATAAATTACAAACATGCAAATACATTTAATGTAAAGCATTTAAATGTAGGTATACCCAGATCTAGGTGTAAATATCTCTATGCTCTCTAAACAAATGTCTATCCCTATCATTTCGAGGGCTCAATGCCTTCGGCGTCTTCGACATCTAATAATGTTCTCAAGGGTATCGTTATAAGTTAGGCTCGTGCTACCATTTAACCAATGAGGTGGTCACTTCCACCTACATTAATAATTTTAATCTGCAGTTGCTAGTCGATAGAAAGTGCTGGCCTCGCTGTTTTTTATTAGGTACAAAGTATCCAATGACGGTATACGTACCGTCATATACGTCCCGTTTCGTATAAAACAAAACTGGCGTGGATTCAAGTGTGGATGAATTTGCTTTGAACATGTTTCAGAGCAGTTAAGATATTTTTTTATGTTATTAAGATAGGCAAACTGGCAGACGTGCCACCTGATGGTAAGTGGTCGATGTCGCAAATGAACAAAAATGGGATACCTGGGCTGTAGCCCAGGTATTCCATTCATGTGTTGCCTATCCTGAGACATAAGGTGTTAAGTCTCGGCGCCAGTAATTACACCGCCTGTCTTACCCTTCTCTCCGAAACACAGCAACGCTGTTTCACGGGAGAAATAAGCAAGTATACTGAAAGTGTTGCATTTATGGTATGAAATGTAAAAATAAATCCACGCTCACTGACCAAATGTCTATTCCTGTCGGGGATCGACTTCGAGCTTCGATGTTTTCGGCGTCTTCGACACTTAACAATGTTCTGAAGGGTATCGTTAGACGTTAGACTCGTGCTACCACGCAATCAATGAGGTTGTCACCACCTTCCATTAGTGATTTCAATCGGCAGTTGTTTGCGTCGAAATAAGTACTGACCTCAATTACTTGTGTGGCAAAATTTTAGCAACTTAGAAAACAATTAGTTACTTTTAACAGATCTCATTATTATAAAAATATACTTTAACGTCTTGCCGACGTCGTTCCATCGTGTTACATCTCCATTTCGCAACAATATGAGTGCTTGTCACTGTAAGGTAAGGTAACCAATAATCTTATCCCTGTTGCGAAGTGGCTGGACGTGTTTATAGGCGATAGTTTTCTCTTTCCATAAAGACTATGTACTTGTTTGCTATCCTGTGATATAATAATTTCAGTGCTACAGACTATTTAAATGAAGTGTTTTTTTTTATTATCCCACCGTCAGCATTTTAAATCGTGTCAAGTGTAATTCGACTCATATACATATCTCGTATTAGGAATATGCTCTGTATTCTAGTCTTGCTAATCGTCGTTACAACCGATTCAAAGGCTTGTCTTTAAGAAATTTCGTCTTAAAATCTTCCTAAACATATTCTATATAAATTCTAATTGATGTCTTAGGATAGTAAGAATTATATGGGAAATTAGAACACGAATTCCAAAATTTATGTGTACAAATAATAGTTTAATTTATTTTTCTTTATATTTTATACTTTTTGCCGTCGATACTTGATGTAACTTCATTTGTGTTTATATTAAAATGCATTTGTTATGTTTTACAAAAATCTTTTTATTGTGCTTATATCATAAACCGATTTCGTTCTTTCTTCTTTTTATAGTAGAAGAGACAGTGGGAGATCGTTCTTCACCGATCTGATAACCAGATGAGACATATATTTTATCAAATATTATTTACAAACAAATATTCCTATGATTACTTGCCTATCCAAAAGTGCTCATGGCTATTTTTAATTAAATTAATCTTTTTTTCATCACTTTCATACTTTTCATAACCAAATGAAATTTATTTCACTGATAATTTTTAACACACAGAATATACCGAGGTAGGCTTGCCTACTCATTTCTGCCACTTTTTACTCTTTCTACTCATTTACCTGGCAAGCAAGTGTGAACAGGTAAGTCAATATAGGTGACTCCATCGATCAGCTAACTTATCGAAAGTTATATCAAATTTTAGATTATTTTATTACAAAAACAGTCACATATACTTGCCTACAAAAAATCGTACTCAAAGTACTCTTACCAAGCTAAAAATTTGCCATGAGCACTTTTGGATAGGCAAGTAATTATATGCATATTATTTGCTTATAAATAATATTTAATAAAATATACATCTCATCTGGTTAACAGATCGGTGAAGGACGATCTCCCACCGGCTTTTAAACCATTAACAGCAATGAAGATGTCGGAAAAAGCGAAATCGGTTTTCGATATATACAAATTAGTGTTTTGTGAAAACAGTACAAGTTCATTGTAATATAATTATTTTTCTTAAGTTGAACAGCAATATTATGCTGGTTTTTGTTACATTTTTTTTCTGTTTTTTTCAATAATTAAAAAAATGTAACCTTAAAGGTTATACTGGTAGATACAATACTACTAACCATCTACCTACCATGTAACAATAAGTCATATAGTCTATTGAGTTATAACGTAGAATTGGTTATACATATTGTACACTTTTTAGTGTCGAAGAAGCACTTTCCTTATGAAACATTCAGGAATTAAAAAATAAGTAGAATCGGAATTGTCAATTCATTCATAAATTGCAAATGGTTCGGTTCATTATGATTTTAGGTAAATTGATACTCATTGCCAATACGCGTATATCCAAAATTTGTCTGACATTTTAAATATACATCATAAAAAAGCTTTTTTTGATGAGTTATTTGTAATGTCAAAGTAATAAAAAAATGTACCGCTATTAGTAACAAAGTATTTAATATAAAACTCATTTGGATGCAAGTGTGGATTAATTTGCTTCAAACATACTTCAGAGCGGTTCAACCACCTAATTCACGTAACAAAGCCAAAATCAAATTGAAGCATTTAGCCCTCTTATACATAAACACGATACAAAGTCGCGTCGACATACGACACGGCGTAATGTATAAGAAAATGTGTAAGAGACCTAAACGCTACAACTCAATTGTAGTTTTGTTGCGTGAATCGGACCCAAGATCGTGATTAGTTTACGATATAAATGGTATGATTACATCTATATTTATATAGATGGAACGATTAGTTCGAAAAGCTGACTATTCGGCCAAATTTGTAGTCGGTCGATTTCTTTTATTTTGCTTCTAATAAACTACAGGATTCCCTTCCTGAAAATAGAATATTTTATGAATTTATTTCGAAAAGCAAATAAAAATGTAGAGATGTGACGATTGAAAGTCTCTGAATGCGTCTTTAAATAAATAAGTAATATTTAGTATCGACTATTAAGCGTTCTAGTGTAATCTAGCCGACTAGTCGTCTAGTCGAATAGTCTGCCCATCTCTAGTATTTGACAATATACGCGTATTTGTTAATATAATAATTCTGTTTAGTAAAAAACTGCATACGTCGTGGAAACAGAGATACTTAGTTACTTTAATCCAAGTATATTATCAGTATATAAACATATTTAAATATATGAATTTAAAATAATAATGACTACAGAATATGCTAGACAATCAGGGAACTTGCATTTCTTTTAATGCTTTAGACTGAATATTTGACTGCTGCATCTTGTGCTAAATATATAGAATTTCAAAAGTAACGTACTTTTGTACTGTTAGTTTCAAAACATTTTCGTATGTATAAAAATTCAATGAAATGTTTTTCTCTATTTATATATTTCATCGCGATAGTTTTTCATTCAAATATAGATTCAAATATTTACGGGTGTTAAGTATTTAAATAACGCTGTGTACACAATGTAGGGCAACATGCAAGGCTACGTTTAATTATATTAAAAGGGCTTTTATAAAATTTTGCTTTTTTATTGGGATTATTCATTTAAAATCATGCATTTTAGGAATGTATGGTATTCTTTATTCATAAACGATTTTCAAACTACGCTAGAACAATATAATTCAATTAAAAGTATTATAGGTTTTTTTCAACACTAAGTAATAAATAAATAAATATCATTGGACAAATTAAACGAATTGATCTGGCCCCAAAGTAAGCAAATTATATGCTTGTAGTATGGGTGCCAGTCAACGATATTAATACATAGAAATACATATATAAATACTCTAATATATTTAATAAACACCCAAACCCAGAAATACAAACATCTGTGCTCATCACACAAATGCCTGTCCCTACCGGTAATCGAACTCGGAGCCCATTGATCGCGTAGTCAGGGTCGCTAACCACTCGGCCAACGGGGCGGTACATGAAAAAACTAAATAAATTTCCCTCAGTATATTAATAGGTATTTGATCACTTACGAAGAATAACTACGTGAAAAAACTAAAAAATTCTTTGCAAAATATTTTTTGTTGTCATATTTAAAAAAGAAAATCAAAACATTGTAAATTTTTACGTCACTCTCATGTAAAAAGTTTTGGTAGAAATAAAAAAAAGTAACAGTTCAGTGGTCTGAGACAAGCATAAGTCCCATTTTTATTCTTCTGTGGTTAAAGTCAATACCTTTTTTTTATAGAATTAGCTGATGCTGTGCAGCAAGTGCTGATTATATAAAAATTTTAATTTAAATTTCATTGCCTGTTGCCTTTTCCTTACTATATTGTGTACTTGTCCTAATTTTGCAGTAAAGAATTTATTTAGACTTAGTTATAATATTTACACAATATTTGAAATTTGTGTAACGTTAAGTTTAATGTTTAGAATTATTCTAATCGCGTTTTGCTATATATAGGTTGTGTTTACATGTCTTTTTCTTTATTCGGGCTACGAATTAATATTATATTTAACAAAAAAACGTTATTTTTGCTAAATCTAACCACCTTTCAAGTGATTTTAAAATACTGTCTATCACAAGTAAGATATTTAATTTGAATATAAATGTAGGTGGGATGTAAACGAAAGGTAAAAATTGTAAAAGTTATTCGTGCATTTTTGCAGGTACTGATTATAATCCCTTATAACACGATTACACCATAATAAACGGTTATTATTATATATTTGCTAGATACTATAAAGATATACATGAACGAAAAAAGTCCGAAAAATGTTTGTTTTTGACAACAGTGATCTAATCATATATATGTTATTTATGTTGTACTTAACTAAAACATTCATTGTGTAACGGTAATCAGTGAACTTATTTTTTGTTAACTGTAGATCGAAATGAATGTGTGGATAAACCACGGCTATACACTATTTTATTTTATTTATCTTATTAGGAAAACAGTACAGTAGTTATATAACTTAAAAAATATAACATTCGTTTTCGCAAAAAATGTCTACTAACTCTTGCATTAAATTTATTAGAAAAGAAAAATAAAACAAGAGTTTCCAAGTAACTGACTATATGAAATAAGTTTCATTCTTATGTTGACGAGAATTCTGTATATATAAACCTCCTAAATAATACATCTATACATATAATAAAATCGTAGGAAAGTCAAAACTGTACATTGAATATTTTTTTAAAAGAATACTTGGGGCGTGATCTACAATCGATATCGAAGCCAAAAATATAGTTTTTAGAATTTTTGTCTGTTTGTCGTCCGCGTGGACTGCATTTACTCCGCACTGCTACTCCCCCGTAGGTGATAGCGTGATATTATGTAGCCTATATGTTGACCCAACCTGTTAGTAATATTCATGCAAAATTTGAAGTAAAACCATGCGGTACTTTTTGAGTTTACCCCGGACATACAGATAAACAGACAAAAATTCTAAAAACTATATTTTTGGCTTCGATATCGATTGAGATCACGCCCCAAGTATTCTTTTAAAAAATTATTCTATGTACAGTTTTGACTAACCTACGATTTTATTATATGTATATATTAGAAATTTACGCTATTCTGCAGGCATAACATTATTGGGGTGCAATTTGTATTGGCAATGTTTACGAGGCAATTCATTTTTACTTTAGTCAGTCGTTTGCGGGAAAGCCCCGTACCTGTGAAATATATTAATTAAAATAGAGTTTATACCACGACAGCACAAACACAACACACACCAAACACACAATTTACGCGATCAACGCACGTTTCACTTCGCAACCGAAGCATATTCAGGAGACACGAACACTACTACACTCAACGAGAGCCGCAGTACTACTGACATACATACATAAAATCGAGTTAACAAATTTAAAAACACGTAAAAGTGGAACAATTATTTCATTGGAAAATTTATTTATTTAACACTTTATTGCACACCTAAAGTTAATAACACACATAAATTTAATAAAATTGGGTTAACAAGTTTAGAATATGTTACATGATGAAAAAAATATGTTTGTCTTTAATCTTAGGCTGCCTCACACAGTGAAATATATAAAAATAACCTATTTGGACAATATTTTAAAATCACACTATATTTCTATATTAGTCTGGTTATTCAGATCAACTTAAAGTTGAAACTTATTACTCACTTTCAAGTATTCTACTTAGGTATTTATTTAAACGGTTATATTAAAATTGCAGTCATAATTAAAATTCTATCTGCCATTTTATATATTTTGTTAAGTTTTTGTGATTATTTATGTGATTTTAAGTTATGTTTCGTAATTATTCTATGTGCGGTGGTTGTTATGTTAATTTAGTTTAATATATTAGAAATTTAGAGTAATAAAAAGTCGATTATTCATGTTTATTGGACCCTCTATTCGCCCTCACAAATGCCATGAAAACCAAATATTTGAACTAAGAATGTTTATTTTTGCAGTACTGGTTTGATTTTTAAGAAATTATTTTTTAATATACACAGCGAAAATAGTGTATTTAGTATTATGGTGTATAAATTTCGTGGATCGATGAGGTTTTAATTTATCGATTCTTATTAATTGAATCAGCAAAATCGATATTGTTATCGTTGGAACGTAAAAAAGCTCTGTCCAACTCGGAAGAGGTACATAAATATGTCGATGATTTAAAAAAATGAAATGATTCTATTTATAAAAATAAAAATATTGTGGCATTTTGAAATCCTTGTATTGAACCTTCAATTGCGCTAAATTTTAGTGAATATTTCAAGCTATACAACACTCCGTCGAGTAAGCGGTAGGCGGTAGATAGGCTATAATACTAGGTGGTAGAGTTCTGTATTGTCTCGCCCCGGTCTGGTACCACCGCCTTACCTATTCTTGCCGTGCCGTAATAGCGTCAGTGCTTGTCGCTGTTGTGTTCCGGTTTGGAGGGTAAGGTAGCCGGTAAACTTATGCATGTGGCATTAGACCTCGCCACAAGATAGCCACGCACCATTAACATCTTTGGTGTCTATAGGCGATGGTTGACTCTTTCCATCAGGAGACCCATCTGCTTGTTTGCTATCTTGATATAAAAAAAAAATAAGCGGATAAGATATCCGCAAAATATCTACATAATTATATATGATTGTATTAGGTAGTATGCTACCAAACAACGCTTTTGCAGATTGGACAGGGTTTTTTACACACTGTAAAGCTGAAAAAAATGCTAATTTTTATTATCTGTATGTCTCTTACATATATGGCACTGCCAAAATTAACACCTTTTCCTGTTAAAGTGTCAAACATTTATGATTTTATTTTAAGGAAATTGACAGGGTAGATATTTGACGCGTCTAAAATACTATTTTAATAATTATTTATATATTTTTATAAATAATTAATGAAATATGACTTCAAAGTTATACTTATAATATATTTTTATAAAAAATATATTTTCCGCATATTAGTGAATGACACGAACTTTAAAAATATACTTTTTATAAGGAAGAGGACCATTATTTTTCGTCAAAAATGTCACAAATATTTTATTTATTTTAACCTTATCAAAAATATAATCTCGAAAAATATCAAATCAGCGTCAATTAAGCCTAGAGATCAATTTAAAATTTAAACAAACATAAATCACTATTCAATTTTTAAATTCCTATTACATCCATTTTAATATCTTAAAACGAAAGAATAGAGTTCGAACCCATAAAACGACACTAAAATTTTGTTATATCCAAAGAGATTTATTATGATATCTAAGTTATACAAAACAATATATATATATATATATATATATATATATATATATATATATATATATATATATATATATATATATATATATATATAATGTCCAGCAGGCTTAGGATAAGCAGCGCGATAAAATTTTATCGACCCGTTTTCTCGACATTAATGTTAATTTCTCTATTCGCTAACGTATTTGACACTTGATTCGACATGATACTTCAAAGGAAGAGAAAATTATCACTTATACTCGACAGTAGTTGTTTTCTCTGCCGATCGAAATAAACCTCTATTCATTTAATTAAATTCACACGTTTTATTATAAGTTAATTGAGAACCTAGTAAGGTTATTTTGGAAATTTCGGTCCACTCTAAGTACATATTTAATAATGATGGCAGTGTCATAATTATGTGCTATTCAATATTAGTGTCTCGATAATCTCGAGATATTAGTGAAGGTCGAGCAAACGTCACTTTCTCGATCGAGACGTATTTCGCGTTGTTTATCCTAAGCCTGCAGTTCATTGGTATTTATCGATTTGTCGGCTTACAGATATCTGGTGATATTTTTATTTAATTATATACGTTCCTCCAATTGTTATCTGTTACACATTCAAATTCTTTCTTAATTTGCTCCAGTTTAATTTTTCGAATAATTTTTTAATAAGCGTCCGCGAGAATAAAACTACTACTACTACTAAATTTTAACTACTGTTAATAGATATCTATAAAATACAATTGACAACATTAATTTATTCAATACAGATACAGATATAATTTTTACGTTTTAAAAATAATTTAATTCCGTATTGTTTCGGTTACTCTTAATTTCTCAGTAAAATATAACGAAACTTCCAATAATTAAATTAAAATGTTTAATTTTTAAATAACATAATATGTATCCGTATATTTTTAAATGTTTACAGATCATATAAGTTTACAGCTCTGAAAACTTTTTTTTTATTGCTAAAACGACAAAAATACGGGTAATGTTTGAAAAAAATGTTTGTTAAAGTATTAAACAATGGAATTAAAATATAGATGTCTGTAGCCTAATAAATAAACACGTCATGCTAACTAAATAATACAAATTGTATAACAGTTATTTTGTTCTTATTTTAAATAGTCACGCTTAATATCGAGTAAGCAACTTTATCGCTTTAAATGGAAAATTGAACCTTAAAAATAGTTAAATTAATGTTCCTTTTAAATAATCTTTATGTATTTATATTAGAGAATTGATATAAAGCTATAATTAATTCTTGAAATTCCGCGACGATACGTCGTTATTGGCATTGCATTCATATGTTTTACTTAAGAATTAGCATTTTATTACTCCTTGACGTACTGGCAAGGGCGTCGCCAAGGGGGGCAGGGAGGGGCAGCTGTACGCCCCCCACCCCCCCTAGAGATTCTAAAAAAGTTGCACAAACGTAATGCAACCAAAGTCCTAAGTCTTTGAGTTGACTTGCTTGATCGATCAATCCCGTACGTCGAAACTCGAATGAATTCACTAATTTATTTCTAATATTCCGTACGCTCAACTACGTTGGTAAGGTACTGTTGTTATTACAATTGCCGTAGATATAAGGCTCGTAGTACAAGTGAAAAGCTTCATGTGCTGTCGACTTCACCTGCAATTCATACCTACTTTTCTCATTCATGGAGAATTAATTATTTAGAAAGTATTAATTGTAGTAGGTAAAGTCAACTCCCCCCCCCACCTGGGACATCAGCTGGCGACGACCTTGCGTATTGGATATACCATCAAATGTACGCTTATATGTTATTTGATCTAGCTTTGCTATAAATACCTTACGAGATCCAAAAATGGTCTACTTTTCCAATTGAATTTAAAAAATCGCGTTTGGTCTAGGAAAATTTTAAAGAATCCCTCTGCCATTTTACTATGCATGTCGTAAGGGTGTATGATTGGTAGTACGTGTCACTACCATTGTGACTACTAAGTGAGAGATTTCCGCATCGTTTCGCCCGGGGCTTGTACCACCGCCTTATCTATTTCTCCAGCAATACGTAAGGCTACATGAAATGATGCTACAAACCCCAGTTTCGATTTCAAAGGTAAGGTAGCCGATAAATTTATGTATATAGCAATATAATCCCGCTACATGAATAGCAATGCTCAACACATTAATATATTTTGTGTGTATAGGCGATGATCACTTTACATTAGAAGAGCCATCTGCTTGTTTGCTATCGTATGATGTAAAAAATCAGCAGAGTTTATTTTCTAATCCATTTAACCTGACGGGATTTCTCTCAATAAAATAAAGTTCAGATATAAAATCATTTTTTCAATTAAAATAACTTTAAAGGCTGGATACCCACGGATGATAGTATTTAATACGCGGTCACAGTATCAAAATTCCGAACGGGCCCTGCGTAGGGAGAAGTATGGAATAATGCATTCTGAAAATATTTATTATATTAAATAATAATACATAAAATTAATTATAGAGGAAAATAATTAAATTTCCTTGCGTTTTTGCATACATGTGAAACTTTTGCTTTATAAGATTTACGATTTGAATATAATTACCAAATACAAATCAAACTTTGCAATACCAGACGAATATTAGTACAAAAGTCTTAGAGTTTTATCTCTGGCGCATATTTTGCTGTTACCATATTTTACCTTAGAAACAATGCAATCAGTCTTATAAATGACTTAAAATAAGTTATGTTTTCCGTTCTTAAGAAAAGTCAAACTAATTTTTTTTTTGCCAAATAAAAAATATCCCTAACGGTTATTGATAAGACAAGTATAACTAATAGAAACACCGTGATTGATAATGGGCAGATAATAAACCTTTTAATACGCAAGCATGAAGCCAAGGAAGGTTTCATATATTATGACATAGTGATCTTACGAAAAAAACTGGAATTCAATTTGGTATGGAAGGATTTCTTTACAATGAAGTTATGGGCTGTTGCTGGTTTTAAAAATAAATATTTTAGTAGCTTTTTGTGTAGGTAACTACCATTTCGTCCATTATCTGGATAGGAGTAGACTTAATTTCAACTAATATACCATGTTTAACATTATTACGTCCTATTGGTAGTAGGCAAGTGTATCGCTAATTGGGCACAATATACACAAATAAAACCTCCACATAAACATTAAATAAAGTATGTATTTAAATTCATTTAATTCAAACAAGTTATTTGGTTCCAAGTAAATATTCAATCCCGTTAAAAAAAACTGATAGTTTTTTCTGAACGTGAATTGTACGCGCTGACCACACATGATTTTTTTTACTTATTTAATTTATTTATGAGACGATACATTTTATCGCAACATTCATGGTGTTATTAATAAACCTATTTGATGCGCGTAGATTAGCGTTTATTCTGTCGCATCGATTACGACGTAGACTACTTAGTAGTGCTACGCCGTAGTGCTGTACAAGAAGGAATGAGCTCACACTTACGCACATAATCAAACTTGTTTATTAATAAGACCGTTGGTAATTATTAATTAAAAATAAGGTACATATAAATAAAAGATCTGATTTAATATGTATCATGATATATTTAAATACGATGATAATAAAGGAAGTGCGTATTATTGTATTAGAAAAGTAACAGATATGTATTTGTGAATTTAAATGTGTTATGGTACATGTTTCGTAGTTAAGAAATTCTATTTGTATCTGTGTTAGACATGTGTTTAAATATTTATTTGAAAATGTGACTAATTGTATTGAAATAAACTTAATAAATTCCTTTCACATTGTTTTATTTTATAAGTTAACTAGCTGACCCGGCAAACGTTGTTCTGCCTTTTTAACTACTCTTTTTTTCTATATTTTCTCACCTTTTAAACCTTCCCTGGACTTCAAAAATTAATTCAAAACCAAAATTAGCCAAATCGGTTCAGCCGTTCTCAAGTTTTAGCGAGACTAACGAACAGCAATTGATTTTTATATATAAAGATGTAAATACCTAGTTTTATGAAAAAATAAAGGTGTATGTCATGTCATTACAGCGGAACATTATGTGGGCTAGGCGACGTGAATTGGTTGTTGTGTGGTTGAATCCAGCAGTTTAACAGTCAGCGTGCGTACACTTACAAATTTTTTAACTTACTCTTACGTATATAGATAAGGAAGATATTTTTAAAAAACCTCAAAATATCGATGAAACAGTATTTTTTAACATAGCCTCCAGATTAATGTACCCAGTAAGTTCAAAATCTAATCAGCTCTATACCTCAAAAAACTGCGTTTAATGCACAAACTATTAAATCAGTTTATTCGTTCGCGAGTTATCGTTGAGGAGAAATTAAAAAAAAGTGTTTTGACATAAGTTCGAGATTTCTTAACCAATGATTTTTTTTGACTTTCCACAATATTTTAGGACTAATTATAAAAACGTCAAATGCAATTTTCAAAATTAAAATCGAATCATTACTTCAAAAATTATAGTTTACATATTAATATTTTGTTGTTTACAAAAAACTTAATATTTTTAAAATAACTTTCAGGATAACAAACTGATTGACTTAGAAATTTAATCAACTTATCTCTCTCTAAAATAATCTGCATCAATTTAGAAAAAAATGATATTACCTCGACATTTTCCAGCCTGTAGATTGTGTAACTAAGTAAACATTTTAGATCTCAAAAATTGAGTTGAATACCATTCGAAAGATCAAAATCAATCATCTTTTACAAAATATACAGCTTTTCAAAAATGAAAATTACTGTCATTAATATCAAGATTAGTTTTTAAAATTATATCTTTACCTAAGTGTAGTTTTTATTCCTTTGAGCTTAAAATACCTGAATGTAGCTGGAAGTTTCAGGGACCGCCAGCAGGGTCAACTGGTTTACAGATTTTTTTAAAGTAGACGACCCTCGGAAAATCACCGACGCTAAAATATAAATGTTGCGTTACTATTCGTTAGGATGTACACAAGTTTTTTTTTATATATCATTCGTTAGCAAACTAGCATATGGCTGGCCTAAGGGAAAAGTACAGCCATCGCCTACAGACACCGAAGATGTTAATGCCGCGTTCCTATCCGGTGGTAATGCCACATGTATAAGTTGTTCGGGTGCATTCCCTTTCAAAGTGGTGTTCCACAAAAACCGTAAACGTAGGTACGTTCTAGAATGTTCGCGATCTGCCGCACTACGCGCTGCCGCACATTTTTAGAATTATTTAGTCACCGTGGTCCCACAAACATTTTTCTTGAATAATAACAAGCTTGAATAATAACAGCTTCGTTTTGACGTGACGCCCATCTTTTCTATTTTCGAAAATTTTAATTTGGTGTAGAAAATTATTGATTAAGTACTAACAATATTTATTTTTTTACTTTAATCGATTATTTTATGAAAAGCACGAAAAAACTTTTGTCCTACACATTCAATGATTTTTCTGACGAGTCCTCCTCTCAAAAGATTCGGAATTATGAGATTTTTAAAATGATATTAATCAATTTAAAAACGACCTAAGTTTTTTAACAGCTTGTTAATTATTATTATTATAATTAAAGGGTTGCTTTATCCTACATGTAAAGTGGAAACTTCTAAGTCCGACATTCTAAAGTTTTCTTTTTTAGTTACCCAATTCGAGATTTTTCGAAGATAGAAAAGATGGACGTCTCATCAAAACGAAGCTGTTCACAAAAATTCAGCTTGTTATTGATAAAACAAAGTTTTGTTTGTGGGATCACAGTTTACAACAAGTATATACTTACAGCAAATACAAGCTATGGCTGACCATCTTTTGTTTATCAAAGCTTTATTTTTATCCTTATAAGTACATCCGAACACGATCATCTATTTTAGCTTTTTTGTAAATTTCTGATTAGATAACAAACAAACCTATGATTACTCTGATAGAAATAATCATCCCCACTATAAAGACACCACAAATATTAATGATGTGTTATAGTCCTCATCATAGGCGTATATGAGGGGGAGGAGATATATATATATATATATATATATATATATATATATATATATATATATATATATATATATATATATATATATATATATATATATATATATATCTACTATAACATTTGTACATTTGCAACGCTTAAACACCCCCTGTAACAAAGCTATAGCTACGCCCATCGACCTAATAGCAGGGATGTGTTGCTACTTGCATAAATTTAGAGACGATGTACAACCATCAGAACATTACAATACAGTGATATTATTTAGGCAGAAATAGTTAAGCCGATGGCGTCAAACCCAAGCAAATATTGTAAAACTTATTATGATCTAGTTATAATCATTCGGACATCCAGCCTTCTCAAAACTCAGACTCCGCACTTTTTGAAGAATAATAATAATATTCACGGGACAAATTACACTTACTGGTCTAGCCCCAAAGTAAGCAAATTACTTGCTTGTGTTATGGGTATTAGTCAACGATACTAATACATATAAATACATATATAAATATTAGAATATATTTAATAAACACCCAAACCCGGAAATACAAACATTTATGCTCATCACACAAATGCTTGTCCCTGTCGGGGATCGAACCCTAGCCCCGTCGATTGCGTAGTCAGAGTCGCTAACCACTCAACCAGCGGGGTGGTTATTTCAGATATTTTTAGGGTCAGGTCACACTGCTTAGAATCTAAAATCGATAAGTTTATAATAACATATCTATTTGTTATCTTATTATAAACATAAAGAGAAACTAACACAGGAAGTTGATGCAATGCTGAGTGAACAGTCTGTAGAAGAGAGGAGCTATTAACGTTTTTTAAAGGCGATGATTGTCTTTTATTAAAAGAAATATCTTGTTTACTAGCCTACAACTAGGTACTAGATGCTAGAGTTCTGCATTGTCTCGCCCGGAACTGGTACCAACGCCTTATCTATTCCTGCCGCAGTAGCGTTAGTGCTAGACACTGTCGTGTTCTGGTTTGGAGGGCAAAATTATACATATGGAATTAGACCTCACAACAAGATAGCAACGTACCATTAACATCTTTGGTGTCTATAGGCGATGGTTGACTATTTCCATCAGGAGACCCATCTGCTTGTTTGCTATATTATGATATAAAAAATGTGTTAAAAATGTCTCATACCATTGACCTATGCTATTGAAAACTTAGACACAGTGTCTATTTCCTCAATGTTGCCTTGTCTGTGAGCCAGGATCTAAGGGGTTTAAGGCATAGAGACAAAGTTAAAAAAGCGCGTTAATTTGTTGCAATTCGTTTTGGTTTATTTACGCATTAAAGGTCAACGATTTCAACCTTGAACGTTAAGGTAGCCAAGGTTTTTATTGTTTAGCTTTTTTATAATAGATATTTGCTAATATTTATAAAAAAACTAGCTGACCCGCCAAACTGTTCTGCTATATAAATTATTTGTAATGAATATATTGGTGTGGTGGGGTGTAATGGTGGATGGGGGTTTTGGCTATTTTTGATGGCATATCAAAATAAAAGATTGTCAAAAATAGAAAAAAAAATGTGTAATAAATAAAAATTTTCTGTTATTTTAAACTCAAAGGAGCAAATATTTTTAACTCTATACCGATTCGGCCCATGGGGCAGGTTCACATTTTCAGGAAATCTGAGTTTAGCGAAAGCCAATCGATCGCTTTCAACCGCATTTCAATCGGCTTACGCCGTTCAAAAGCTATGAGATGTTTATACACATACGCGCGCGCACTAGCGCACGCACTCACACACACACACACACACACACACACACACTCACACGCACACACGACACACACAGAACATAAGCCCAAAAAAGTGGAAACTATACCTTAGCATAGATTTTTGAAATGGATGACAGCATTTTAATTTTCAAAAAGATGTATATTTTTAAAATGATGATTGATCTCAGAGCTGATTAGATTTTTTACTCAAGTGGTGCATTAATTTGGAAGTTATTTAAAAAAATGTTTCGCTGAATTTTTTTTTCAAAATTATTGATAATCTCCAGGGCCGAATCAGTACAGATTTTCAAGTTAAGCGGAACTTTATTGAATGCCACTAACCGCGTTTCTATCGGTCACGCCGTTTAAAAGTTAAGAGATGTTTACACGTATACACGCACATACATATAGACATACTGATGTTATCGTGGAAATAGTCGGAACAGGTTCCTAGAGCCTCAAAACGATGTTTCAGGTATTGTCCCAAGCAGCAAATAGTGGTTCAGTAATTATGCTGGAACCACATTTTATCTGGACTATAACGGGATAATAAGCATTTATAACTACGGAAAAGGGTTCGTTTTATAGGCTTACTTATGCCAATAGAATACCAATAATAGACTTGGTGACTGTCGTTTAGTTCAATAATAATCTTCTAGTTGGTTCACGTAGAACGGTTTGCTCCCGCAAAGTCTGCTATATGCGCTTTATAAAACCAAACACGACTTATAACGTACTTTATGATTTTGTTATAAGCTCTTTCTAAACAGCTTATGATTAAAAAACTTCCAGTAGATTTTGCTACATAAAATATTTTTAAAAAGGTTTTAAAAAGTTATGTACCAGTTTTTTTATTGAATGATAAATAAAAAGTTTATTTCCTATTATAAGCTTTTGCATGACGCACGTTTATTTTATGTGAAATATATTATGTTTTAAATCAAAAATTTCACGCGCCCCTTAAAATAAGCATAGTTCATAATTTCCATTTCTACATAATATTGTTTTCATTTAGACTTGCAACGTAAATGCGCCCTTTTTTGAGCTAGCATTTCAAAGTATACCACCATACCCTTATAAGAGTATTTGGTTTCAAAATGGTATCCTTGAGAAGTATGTTATCGCCATATTGTAAAAATTTGCAATAAACCGTCATATAACTATTTTACTTATAATGGGTCTATAATGTGAACCTATAAACCATTATTAGTTCAATTAATAAATGCAAATGGTTCCAAGTACGTTTAGTTTTATTTATTACTTTTACTAGTATAGTTAACTTATAATGTTTTATTTCTTACTAGCTGTTGCCAGCGACTTCGTTCGCGCGGACTTCGTTTACTCCGCACAGCACCTCCCCCGTAGGTGATAGCGTGATAATATGTAGCCTATATGTTGACCCGACCTGTTAGTAATATTCATGTTATTCATTTGAAGTAAATCCATGCAGTACTTTTTGAGTTTACCTCGAACATACATTGACTTTCCTACGATTTTATTATATGTATATAGATAAGCGTTTAATTACAGCTTAGCAGAGTAAGTATTCTCAAGCGTATTTACATCTACAATAGGTACGTTTACAGGACGTTTAAGCTTATACTGGGTCTTTAATTGCACTTAGGTATAGCTGATTATAAGTTAACTTATAGGATAAGATTTACTAGAAGTCTAAACAAACTCTGTGTTTGCTATTATAAGCGTGCTAGTAAACACTAGACCCATTAAGGGATAGTTGTTAGCTCCGCAGACTTATAAGGTGTCAAGCTATAGCATTGATATAAAAAACCCTAGATGCACAGTCCCGAACAAAACTGACACTTAAAAGTGTCCCTAATTTCATTTAAGTAGTTATAGATATGGCAAAAACATATGTCTTTGCATATCCTACCTTGTGTGCACGACTTATAGTTGTTTTTACAAAGCAATGTACGAAAAGAAATAAAATTGACAGTATCGCGACCGACGCGATTCTATTTGAAATAATAATAATAATAAATATTCAGGGGACAAATTACACTTACTGATCTAACCCCAAAGTAAGCAAATTATTTGCTTGTGTTATGGGTGTTAGTCAACGATACTAATACATAGAAATACATATATAAATACCAGAATATATTTAATAAACACCCAAACCCGAAAATACAAACATTTATGCTCATCACACAAATGCTTGTCCCCGTCGGGGATCGAACCCGAGCCCCGTTGATTGCGTAGTCAGGATCGCTAACCACTCGACCAACGGGGCGGGTCAAAAACGAGTGCACAATTTAAAATTGTGCACTCGTTTTTGGAGGACGTTTTTACACACTGATTATGAATCTTAGGTTTTTTATATCAATGAGCTATAGGATAATTTTGTTGCTTGGATTTAACTTCCCGTTACGTATGTTGATAAGGAAGTTACTGATTTTGCCCCGATTTTCGAAAATCGAATTTTCACCGGGTCTCCATATTTTGTGGTCCTAGGAACCTTTTCCGACTATTTTCACGATGACGTCAATATGTCTGTGTGTGTATGTGTGTGTGTGTGTGTAAACATCTTATAACTTTTGAACGGCTGGACCGATCAAAACGCGGTTAGTGGCATTCAATAAAGTTGATGGCATTCGATTGGATTCCTCAACATAGACTTCATGAAAATTTGATACGAGTCGGCCCAGAAAATATTGAAAAATTTTGAAAAAATTAAAATTTTTTTTAGCGAAACAGTATTTTTTTAATATAACTTCCACATTAATGTACCGATTGAGTACAAAAATTAATCAGCTCTATTTCTCAAAAAACTACGTATAATGCATAAATTTTATCTAACTACATTGAATGCCGTCCCAAAAATTAAAATTTAATCTAATTTTCAAAAATTACAGCTTTTCAAGTATTAAAATTAGGTTGTTTTTAGCAAACATAATTAATATTTTTGGAATAACTTTCAGTCTTACTGGGCACTGTTTAATGGCTTTTCTCATTAAAAACTGCGATGAATACCGTTACTTGGATCAAAATCGGTCAAATTGTTTGAGATTTTTCAGCGACAAAAATTTTTGTAAAATATGTTTTTTTTACATTGCTTCGAAATTTTTCAACCTTTCGATTACTTAACTAAAGCAATTTTTTAAATCTCAGAAATTGAGTTGAATGCCATTTGAAAAATTAAAATCAATCTTCGTTTCCAAAATATACAGTTTTTCATAAAACAGTACACTGTCATTTTTATCAAAATAGATGTTTGAACTAAAAAATCTATGCTTATAGTTTTTTACTCTTTTGAGCTAAAAATACCTTAATTTAGCGGGAAGTTTAAAGGATGGCCTACAGGGTAAACCATTTAGTTTTTTTTTCTACAATTACTTTGAATCCTAAGCTTATCTAAGCTTCAATAAAAATAAATAAAGATTTTAATTTTGTGAACAATTTAAATTCTTGGCATCAGCAGTATTTTTATAAATTGAAGTAAAACATTTTTAACTTTATAGGATGTGTTGATGTGTATAAGATTTGATTAAATAACGATGGATGAGTCGGAAGCGAGATCCGGCGCGGCGCAGTCGGTTTTTGCATACCGACTAACGTAAGAACGTGTGCGAACACATTCCCACGCAATGCTTGCGCAACGATGAGTCTAATTTCCCATTTCATCATTTACATACGATAGCAGATAACTTGGTGCTATAAATTTGGAAACTCGATTTTAATAATATTTATGCGTCTTTCCACAAAAGCAAAAGTGGGTGAATTTATACGAAATCGAAGTAGGTAATACATATCCATGGCAATTTAGGAACATTATGAAGTATCTTATGAATAATTTACACGCAATAAAAAAGTAACGATTCAGATTGCTGCATTAGTTAAGTAAGGGACAAGCATTTGAGCATGTTTGATAATTTGGATATGTAATGTTCTGAATTAGAATCGTTGACTAGCATCTAAATTATAGGTAAAACATCTAATTTGGGTTTAGGTAAATTCACGTTATTTGTCCGAAACCATAGAAATAAAAAGTGTCTACTATAATATTCCCATTTTTACACTTGAATGACATGCCACTAGAATTTGTGACCTGTTTGGTGCTAACCAAAAGTAATATAGTTATTATTGTATTAACCTACTTTATCTGTGTTGGCATTTTTAATTGCGACACCATCCAAGACTATTGTTTGGTATCACATCTATCGTGTACTTGTCTTAACAGAACCAGGCCTCTGACACTCGCCTATACCTACCGCGATAAGCACCTACAGCGCGCGACAACTCGACGTTGCAAATCAGTCGGGGCCGCCCCGTTCTTATAAGTACACGCATACTTGTACGACCGCCTGTCAATCATCGCCGCAACGTAAGGTTTATGACTGTAGGTACACTTATAAAATGAGGAATCGTACTATGCGTTCCAACTGAGAACATGATCGTGCTTATTATCAACTTCATATCATAAGTGTGAAATTAGTAATATCAGTAAAAAAGTATTTGTTCAAAAAATATTCCTGTTTTCTTGAAGAACAAAAAAGAAGATTAGTATAATCAACTGAACCGATTACAAAGCAAATACCTCAGGCAATAGAAGATTTTTTCCTGCACTCAATTGTAAGAGTTTTTATTTTTATCAATTCAGCATGACGTACTGAGTGTAAGGACTGTAAGGGCACAAAATATACTAGGCGGAAGTGCCGCTATATTAATCGTTTCGGCTTATATCTCTGCAAACATGTAATTGAGGCTAAAAATAGTAAGGACCTTTATTGTAAATAATAATTTTCAAATAAGATCTATATTCTTTTTTAAATATTTTTTATATCACTTGCAGTTTACGACTATTACTTTTCTTTATTGACTTTTTTATTTTTTTTAAACGGTGTTTCGCAAAATGGCGGCACTTTCGTCCCCGCCCCTAATTTGTAAGTATTTTGTCTATTTACATTCAGTTCATCACACGAAACCTACCTATAAAAAATTACTCCCGCAATTTAGTACATTATGGACAAGAGGAACGGGCTATTGCCTGTATTAAAAGGAAAATTTAACCACCGACACTTAGCTATTGCATATTCACCAGATCACATCCAGTCGTCAAAATATTTTTGGTTTAAAAAGTTACGACAAACGTACATGCAAGAAAGATTTTATTTAAAGAACAAAATTTTTCTTTGTCTATATCGCCTACTATAGTATTTCAACAATAGAATTTGTCTCTGATATGTGTTCCTTTCCTTTTCGTTGATGTTTATATTTTTATATTTTTTATTAAAAATAACCTTAATGGACAGGTAATTTTAAATTATATGAAGTTTTTTAAAATACTTTAAATATAATATAATATAAATTGATTAATTATTTTTATTTGTTAGAAACAGAAGAGGAAATTTAGTGTATAAAACTTGAATTTTGTTGTAATTAATTGACGGTATAATAATACAAAAAAAATATTATAATAATTGTAATATTTGCAAACCATATTATGGTTGAATATGTTGGTAACTTAATAAAATTTTAATAACTTGTATTTCCCATATTCTGGCAAATAAATAATTTTATTTCATTTCATTTTATTTCCTGTAGGTCGAGTTAAAATATTTAAACATTAAAAACTACATTAAAAATCAAGTCACGTAATTGTTTGCAATCTGAAGAACAAGAGAAAGTATCTTAACTCCTTTTGTGGTGCTTTTTATTAGAACATCAGAAATCAGACTAGAAGTCTGGTTTGAATACTTGATGTAGGATGAGTCGGTATTATGTTAGAAACACATGGTTTACGAAAGTAGGTACGTATAATGACTTGGATAATATCTGTTAGTTTCACTCACTTATGTCATTCTTCTCAGAGATCAGTGTAGTGCATATCAATGCTTGAGTCTTGAACACCTTTTTTATATCATAAGATAGCAAACGAGGATGGTTTTTCTGATGCAAAGAGACAACCATCACCTATGGATACCAAAAATGTTAACGCATACTAATAAGTTTACCGGCTACCTTACCCTCTAAATTGGAAAATGACAGTGTCAAGCACTGACGTTATTGCGACAGGAATAAGTAAGGCGGTAATAACAGACAAGAGCGAGACAATGTAGAACTCTACCATCTAGTAGCCACGATGGTAGTGACTCGCATAGCCAATTGTTCGCCTCTTACGAACTGCCTGACAGAATGGTAGATGGTCGATTCTTCAAAGGGGCTCGGACTAACACGGGGAAAATATATTATACACTATCTGACCCGCGCAGCTTTACTCGCAATTAGTGACATGTTTTCAATATAAAAAGCACAAATTTTCATCACTTAAGCGATTATTTCTAAAAAATTAAGCTATAATAGGTGTTGATTGCTGAAAAAAAATATAGCCCAAATCTTCACCTGTCTTCATGCCAAATTTATGGAAATCTATTCTACGGTTTAGCCGTGAAAGTGTAACAGACAGACAGAAATTCGCTTTTATAATATGAAATTATGGATCTTCGAAGAATATTATCTTCTACATCTATCTCTATCTTCGGGATAATAATTAAATCTAAATCTTTTACTTATTGCAAATATATATATATATATATATATATATATATATATATATATATATATATATATATATATATTTTATATCATAAGATAGCAAACAAGCAGATGTGTCTCCTGATGGAAAGAGTCAACCATCGCCTATAGACACCAAAGATGTTAATGGTGCGTTGCTATCTTGTGGCGAGGTCTAATGCCACATGCATAAGTTTACCGGCTACCTTACCCTCCAAACCGGAACACGACAGCGACAAGCACTGACGCTATTGCGGCAGGAATAGGTAAGGCGGTGGTACCAGACCCGGGCGAGACAATGCAGAACTCTACCACCTAGTAGCCGCGATGGTAGTGACACGATAGCCAATCGGTCGCCTTTTACGACCTGCCTGGCAGTACGGCAGTTGGCCTATTCTACAAAGGAGGCCGGGACCAACACGGCGAGATTAAAGATAATATTTTATTATATTATTTTGTCGATAAATATTTTAAATCCAACACACCATTAACATCGTTAGTTTCTATAGTGTTTGGTTGTTTCTTTTCATCCGGAGGTTCGTTTGTTTGTTAGCTATCGTATAATATAAAGAAAATGTTCTATGTATTCTATTGTCATGAGAACAAAAGTTACGTTGAATAATGATACGTTCATTTGATATGAAACATAACTGCCTATTTGCATAAATAAGTAATTTTAATGATACGTACAGCGTTGTGATTGTAAATGTAAACTAGTAGGTTTATTAATGTGTGAAAACTTCCATTGTTAATTGAGGTACCCTTTTTACAAGATTTTTGTTTCAATCTGGATATTGTTTTATTTGTTACTTGATTTGTATTGAGTTAAGCCAAACAAGAAACATCCTGCTTTAGTAATATTTAAACATCTGTTTTTTTCTTACAACATTTTCTGGTTTTTGTATGGTATAATTTTTGTTTTAATTGGACGATTGTTATGTTATTGTTTCCTGTATATGTATATATAGTATTGTATTTTGTTGTAAATTAAAAATTATTATTATTATATTATATTCTTAAACACAGGAAAACTACAACAACTGACTTTTTTATGGAAAAGGGGGCAAACGGTCAGGAGGCTCACCTGATGGTAAGTGATTACCATCGTCCATGGACAACCACACTATCAGAAGTTTTGCAGGCGTTTCCGGCCTTTTAAGAAAGAGTAGGCTCTTTTCTTGAAGGTCTCTAAGTCGTATCCGCTTGGAAAAACCCCCGCCGGTAATTCGTTCCACAGAGGAATAATGCGTGGAAAAAAGTGCCTCGAGAATCGCACAGTTGTAGATTTCCAGACATCGAGATGGTGAGGATGAAATTTTGAAAGTAACGCCTGAATCAATAAAATATCTTAAAACGTTTAGTCGCGATGTCCGATGGTGAAATTCTGCGGCAGGAATTAATCCAAACAGTTCTTCGGAACAATCCCCATGATAGATTCGGTAGAAGATGCAGAGCGAAGCCACATCTCTACGTAATGCCAAAGAATCTTCTTACAATCTCCTTTCTGGAATCTGGATCAGATCTTTACCAAATTAGGTTGTAGAGTTCCGCAATGTCTTGCCCGGGTATTGGTACCACCGCCATATCTATTCTTGCCGCAATAGCGTCAATGCTTGTCATTATCATGTTCCGATTTGGAGGGTAACGTAAGTGACATAACATATTGTTATCCCAATTGTTAATAGGTGAATTGTTATCCCACCACATGGATACCAACGCACCATTAAAATCTTTGCTGTCTATAAACGATGGTTTCTTTTCCCATCAGGAGAGCTATCTGTTTGTTTGGTATCTTAAGATATAAAAAAATACTAATATGAAAACCAAACCAACCAAACTTCCTTCCTTTTGGAATCTTAGTTAAAAATATCAAATTTCTCTTAAAAAAGTTAGTTTTAAGGAGAATTGACATAAAAAAATTTATATTGGTTTACAATAATATTAAAATTAATAAAATAAATCACTAATCTTTGGATTATTTAACTGTAATCATCAATGTCGCTTTTAGAAATAAAATACAACTCATTGAAAATACAAAGAATAAGGACGTTTTCTAAAAATTACAGAACTATTTAAGAAGTTCCATGTTTTGATAAAATTACCGAACCCAAGCGAGACGTTGCAAGACTCTACCATCTAGTAGTAGCGATGGTAGTGACATGTTTATCCAATCACCCTGTTAGTGTTTGAGAGAATAACTGTAAACGTATCCATACTAATATATAAATGCGAAAGTCTGTCTGTCTGTCTGTTACGCTTTCACGGCTAAACCGCTGGACCGTTTCATGAAATTTGGCACGGATATAGTGGAAGATCCGGGGTAAAACATAGGTTTTTTTTCAAAAATCAGTCCCTGCAGGGCTGAAATAGGGGATGAAATTTTTATTAAAAGCTATTTGGATGTCTTATTAATATATTCGCGGGCGAAGCTGCTCGGGTCAGCTAGTGACTAATATACGAAAACGTACTCGTATCGATACACGAGTCCTAGATTTCTATCCTTGGTCTAACAATTCGTTAACTATAAGTCTATACTGTATGATTTCCTTTATCTGCAAAACATAAATTGCTTGAGTCCCGATATGTTTCCAATTTTACTTATATACTAGCTGACCCGGCAAACATTGTTCTGCTTTTTTAATTAGTTTTTTTTCTATATTTTCTCACGTTTTAAACATTCCCTGGACTTCAACAATTAATTTGAGAACCAAAATTAGCCAAATTGGTTCAGCCATTCTCGAGTTTTAGCGAGACTAATGAGAACAGCAACTGATTTATATATATATATATATATATATATATATATATATATATATATATATATATATATATATATATATATATATATATATATATATATATATATACCACCACACCACACCACAGGTTCACCGACTATAAAAACTTATCTAAGTACATTTTATAAATTGGTCGACCATTACTCAAAAACTTGTAAAGCCTTGGAAGCCGTGATAGTTTTCCTTTTAACTTCATCATATTCACTACTTCTATGATTTTTTCACCTCTCTCAAAACTAACCTTTAGACTGCAGGAGGGGACGACACTAGAATCTAACAAAAATACAAAAATTAGCACGTAAAAGCTTAATATTTTATAAACGAGTTCCTTTATCGAAAGCTTATTTTAGCAAACCTACAATATTTTTAAAAAATCTATCAAACGATACCCCACACGATGGGGTACGTGAGAAAAAAAAATTAACATCCCCACTTCAAATGTAGGGGAGCTACCCTTTTTTCAAGATTAAAAAATTTTTCAAGATTTTATATTACCACTGTGTTAACGTGACTAATATGTATATTTGTGTCAAATTGCAGCTTTCTAGTGCTAAGGATCTCTGAGAAATCCTGCGGACGGACGGACGGACATAACGAAATTAAAAAGGTTCCTAGTTTACTTCGGAAACCTAAAAACGAATTGAAAGCCTGCCGCAATAGCATCAGTACTTGTCACTCTGGTGTTCCGGTTTGGAGGGTAAAATAGCCGGTAAACTTATCCACGTGGCATTGTCACCCCGCCACATAGATAGGAACGCAGCATTATCATCTTTGGTGTCTATAAATAATGGTAGTCACTCGCAATAAGGAGAGCCGTCTGCTTGTTTGCTATCTTATTATACAAAAAAAAAACCTCCGATTTTCACAAATTTGTACTAGAGTAAATGAAAAGTATATTCTTCAAAGTAGTAAGGATTTTTTTTTTCAAACAGGTTTAATAAATGATTGAGTTCTGAGGTAGCAAATCTTTACAAAATTTATATTGAATCAAATGAAAATACATTCTCTTAAACAAAAAAGATTTTCCCAAATCAGTTTAATTTAAGATGGAGTTCTGAGGTGACAAATCTTCACTAACTCTATATTGGAGCAAATGGAAAGTACATCCTCTCAAATAACAAAGATATTATTCCCAAATCGGTTTAATTAATCACCGAGTTTTGAGACAATAAATTATACTAACTCTATATTAGACCAAATGAAAATTACATTTTCTCAAACAAAAAAGATTATCCCAAATCGGTTTAATTTATGATGGAGTTCTGAGGTAACAAATCTTCACTAACTCTATATTGGAGCAAATGAAAAGTACACCCTCTTAAACAAAAAAACATTTCCAACTCGGTTTAATTAATGAAAGAGTTTTGAGACAATTTCACTAACTATATTAGACCAAATGAAAAGTCACTAACTATATTAGACCAAATCCAAACAAAAAAGATTTTCCCAAATCGGTTTAATTAATGATCGAGTTCTGAGATAACAAAAACACAACCGAATTGATAACCTCCCCTTTTTTGGGAAATCGGTTAAAAACTATTTTAATTGTAATATATGATAAAAGTTATGTACTTACATGTTTAACTGTACTAAAGATACACGACATATTTTAATGTTGATAAAATCATCTTGGGACAAAATTGTAATTAACATATAATAAGTTAATATACTTTTTATTATCTATGTATCTTTGTTATATTATACATACCATTGAAATGGGTTAACGACTGTGAGTCCGTCTGTTTTGTAACACATTGCAATATTTGTTGTCCATGTAATGTCTCTGTTAACAGTACTAATAATGATAACGGCTAAGACAAGATTTTCACAAGCTTTCCTGTGACCTGTGAGGATATTGCGTATCTTTGTCTTTATTCAATTTACAAATGTTTCAACAACCTGCTTTTTAATCTTTTAAGGAAGTAACTTTGAATTTTTAGCGATTTATGTCCAATTAAGTTATGCCATCTTTATTGCGAACTAATAAAACAAAAATAAATGATATTGATTTAATAAGTTTTTTTATAATTATTGATTAAGGCTTTTGACAAAACACGTCGGTGTTGACTCGATTGGGATATAAATACAATTTTAATAGAAGTTAAGTTTTTAGAGTTGAGTATTCTTTTATAAAGAAATAAATACCCTTCGTTCGCCCTTTTCGACACGGATTCCATCAGTATAAGGTGATCTAGTGATTGTCTCCACAAATAGCCTTAATATTATTTAATTTATTTTTTCCTTTGTCCAATGGTCTGACTACACTCTAAATGAATAATAACTTTAGCTATATCACTAAGATGTTTTTTTTAATAAGGTGAAGAAAATGACTTAAAAGAGTGTAGCCAAATCTAAATTTAACGCCTGTGTATTTCCAACCGGAAAAAATACCAGTAGCTTCACACCATGGTTTTGTATGGAGGACGTGGCTGCAATTTTTTTAGCGAACACCTTTGGCCAATGAATGAATGAATCTAAACTTTTTTCTAGATTTTATGAGCAATGTTGGTGCAGTAGGCTTACTAACACTTTACAATAGTGCCTTAAGGCTGTAGTATTCATTTATTTTGTTTACTTCCTTACGCTGGTAAGTTATCCCTGCGTTGCTCTGGGTCCCTTTGCAAAACAGACCATCCGCCATTCTATCAGGCAGTTCGTAAATAATAAACGATGAGCTATACGATTCACTATCATCGTGACTACTAATGGCAGAGTTCTGCATCGTTTTGCCTGGGTATGTAATCTGCTATACCTGACCTATTCTTGTCGCAATATCGTTAGTGCTTGTCACTGTCACGTTTCGAAAAGTTCGCCGGTAAATGTATGCGTGTGGAATTAACCTCGCCACACGCATACGCAACGCACCATTACCATGTTTGGTGTCTATAGGCGAAGGTTGTCACTGTCCAACACAGGAGAACAATCTTCTTTCCATGATGTTTGCTTTCTTATGAGTTATGATATAAAAAAAATATTTGGTAGGTCACGTTCAAGTTTTCAATGATTAAAATATTTATATTCTACCGCCATAATATCTAATTTCATGGATGTTGGCTTTGATCTAGTATATCGTCAGGTCGGGTACCACCGCCTTACGTACTCCTGCCGCTATAACATCAATGCTTGTCACTGTCGTGGTCCGGTTTGTAGGGTAAGGTAGCCGGTAAACTTATGCATGTGGCGAAAGCGGTCAGCAATGTACCATTAAAATCTTGGTTGTCTATAGGCGATGGTTGTCTTTTTCCAAAAGGAAAACTATCTGCTTGTCTGCCACAGAGTAATATATTATATAGGTTGTATGATATTTCATGATGTAACTTTCTGTTATCGATAAATGCGGCACTTACCTAGTCTCGGGTAAGTTAAGTTTTCTACAAAAATTAAAAGATTTATAATATGGGACCAATTATCACTTTTTTTATAGCGTTTCTTATATCATAAGGTAGAAAACAAGCAGATTGCTCTCCTGATAAAAAAAGACAACCATGGCCTATAGCAGGGGTTCCCAATCTTTTAAAACCCGCGGCGCATTTACAAGTTTAGTATTTTGTCACGGCGCCCGAAAAAAACAGTCGAAAGAAATAGGTTAGGTACCTACCAACTACGAGTAAGCGAGCGCGGCGAGGTAAAGACGTGGGGGGGGGAGGGTATCAACGGTTTTCATGCGTATACTTACTTTGGCGAGTGAGCGCAACACTTAAAAAGGCACCCGCGTATATTTGTGGTTTCGAATAGTGATAGATAGAGGATCGACTCACCGCGCCCCTCTTTACTTCCTACGGCGCCCCAGGGCGCCGCGGCGTACACTTTGGGAACCCCTGGCCTATAGTATATTCAGCATCCACAGTATGAAGTAATGTAGCATTTGGTGTCCACTTAATTGAGTGGTGTGACGTCTAGTCTTAAAGTGGTCAACACTCGGTTAATGTTGCTCCAGCTCTGATTTTTACCGTCGACTGGTTTAAGATGAGCTTTCTGGAAATTTGGGACGTTGCTTTTTTCATAAGCCGTGGTAAGATAGCGAAAATATATGATACTTTAAAACACTTTGTAATTATTTCACAAAATAATAGAGTCTACTAGCGACCAGCCAAGAGTCCAATAACTTAATACGTCATTAAGATGTTTTTTGTATAATAAGATGGCCAAAAATAGATGGATTTTCTAATGGAAAAAGGCAAGTGTTCCTTGAGGCAGGGCTTTATGAATAACCCTTTTCCTCTCACCTTTCTCACACCCTCCAAACCGCAACCTGATAGTGACAAGCATTGACGTTATTGTGAAAGGAGTAAATAAGACTGGGGTAGGTACCAGACCCGAGGAAGACGTTGCAGAAATTTACTATCTACTCGTAGTAGACACGATTGTAGTGAAACATTTATTCAATTATTCGCCTCTTACAAACTGCCTGGCACAGTGACAGATGGCCTATTCTTCAAAGGCGACCTAGACCAACACGGAAAAAAATATACCATAGCAGATAACGCTAGACTACAAAAAGTAGTCATAAGTCATTTAGTAGTCGTTACACTACAAAACACTAACTACAAAATTATGTAGTATTCGCCGGTACAATAGGTAAATATATCAAATTACTGCAATACGAAAAAAATTAACTGAGTTACCAGTGTGAGCGTAACTTAAACTTTCATATTTATTACATTTAAAGCAATATACACGAAATAAAAAACACTGTACCTGTTAAAGGAACAAGATTTTTTATGAAACTCATAAAACCTTAGATGTTTAAAATCAAGATTTAGATAATATCAGCTCTATATACTTCCTTTCACAAATACGTAATTTAGAACTTAGAAAATGTAATGTCGTGGAACCGGCGGCGCCGCGCCGGCCAGCTGACTGTCAGGTGTTGTCAACAGTCAGTACAGAGCCAAGTCTCCGTTCGCGTGAACGCTTCGACCCGATTGTACGAAAAATTGTACGAAATTTAGCGCGAATGCAGCAATGTACGATTATAAACTCGCAGTTATCAAGTTTGATTTTGTGAGATCCGTTCTTGACGTATTCTAAATTTAAAACTGTATCTTTTTTGTGTTAGTGGGTTTATGTGAGCAGCAATTTATAATTGCTAATTTCCGCGTAACAGGTAATTATAGATCCCTAATAATTGAACGAATAAACAAATTTTAACATGCGAATTTCCTTGCATGTTAGGCAAAGTGTAACCAATAGTAACCACTAACGACGATTAACCGTTTTGTCGGTTAAGATGGATAGTATTCTTTTCGTCGTATTTTATCGACCTTAACCTGATAGTTTTACGTGTTCATCATAGGCACAAATATCCGATTGAGATTACGATGTCCGACATGAGGATCAAACCTAGACTCTCACGATTGAACCTTCGAGACCCATTAATATACTGTTATTAGTATCGGTATATTTATTCTAATCAAATGTTTGTATGAGTGGATAAATTATGAGAGTGAAATATCAAATCAAATTATAAATTTAATATTTAGCTTTTAAGCTTTAACAAAAAAAAAACATATTTTAATTTTACATAGACTTTACAAACTAAAACTTTATAGCCGCTACCGGATCAACAAGCCGGCTGTAAAAAGAAAGATTTAAAATCATTGTACAATCAACGCCAGGGTCTTATCTTCTAAATACTAAGATCTTTTTTATTTTTTTAAATTGTATTCGTCTTCGTAATTACCTTCTCTTAATTTACCCGTGGTATTTTTCAAAAAATAGAACGTCTACCTTCTGCTCAGAAGTTCGTAAAAAGTCAAACACTGTCCAAAAATGTCACTTCAAATATCACTTCAAACACTGTCCAAAAATATCTTCCATAAATGATTAAGTTATTTCTTAAATACATATGTCATATACTTTTTTGACACTGCCAACAACTTTGCCATTTAGAAAATGATTGTCCGCCTGTTTATCCAGTTATAACTCTAAAACGGCTTGACTGATTTAAATAAAAGTAATGCTTATTTACCACTAATAATACATAGTTGCGTAAATAATTGGTTATATGAATTTTTTACCATCAATGAATTTATGTCCAGAGAAGATGGCGGGTGTCAGCTAGTTGTTCATTTTACCATTTCACTATTTCATTGATTCGTACAAGACGATCCACTTAGTATATATCTAGAAAGTAGTATATATCTAAAAAAAATATGTCGGCGTCCTTCTTCAATAAGAAAAGCAAGCCAAAAGTTATATTTTTCAACTATTTTATAACGTCAAAAGAAATCCTTTTCATCTTTTTCAGACACGCGAAGCGCATAGACATTTTAAACTGAGCGCGCGTTGAAATCTTTTTTATATTGCAAAGGGATTTGTACAGATGTAGAAAATAACTACATTGTCTTACTGATAGTTAATCGGTTCGACCAAGTATTTATGTGGCTACTAGGTGGTAGAGTTTTGAATTGTCTCACCTGGGTCTGGTGCCACCGCCTTACCTATTCCTGCCGCAATAGCGTCAATGCTTGTCGCTGTCGTGTTCCGGTTTGAAGGGTAAGGTAGCCGGTAAACATATGCATGTGGCATTAGACGTCGCCACAAGATAGCAACGGACCATTAACACCTTTGGTTTGTAGGCGATGGTTGACACTTTCCATCAGGAGACATCTGCTTGTTTGCTATCTTATGATATAAAAAAAATGTGGTCTGTGGGTTCGACTTTATGTACACTTTGACTGTATCATGTATACATTTTTAATTTTTGATTAATAACAAGCTATTTATTAAAGTATTTAGATTTAAAACAATTAACCTGTCTCGGAGAGCACGTAAAGCTGTTAGTCTCTATTTATTATACGGATAGCAAACTAGCAGATGGCTTCTCTTATGAAAAGAGATAACAATGGTTTAAAAGGTGAACGGATGTCTATACGTGTCGATACTATTGTGACTACTAAGTAGTAGAGCTCGGCAACGTCTCGCCCGAGTATTTGATACCACCGCTCACCTATTCCTACTACAGTAGCATCAATGCTAGTTATTGTCGTATTCCATCTTAGAGGATAAAGGAGCATGTGGCATTACCATCTCACTCACGGAGCAACGCATCATTAACATATTTGATGTGTATAGGCGATGGTTTCTTTTACCATCAATGGAGCCATGAAAATTGCGGAATGCTCCATACAAACTTCCATCCCCCATTTTAGGGAAATGAGAGGTTAGAAAGAGACAAAAAATAACCTACGTCACTCTCCATCCTTTCAACTATCTCCACTTAAAAAATGACGTCGATTCATCGCTCCTTTTTCCCGTGAAATACGGACAAACAAACACACACATAGGAAAGTGTCCATTTATAATATGAGTATGGATAGATTGAAATAATACTTATCCTAATACGTTAATGTGAAATCAATAAAATATCAAAAGGTTAGGTATCGATGTACGCCATTAAAGGTTAAAAGGGTTATATCGTGGCTCGTTATCAACAATGTAATGTAGTCATAACGACTACATCGTCTTTATCTACTTTATATACAAAATTAACAATTGTCAGGGGATTTTTTTTAATTCTTTTATTTAATAGATATGTTTTTCATATAATGAAAATGTCAATCTCATCGTAACTTATTCTATGTTATCCATAACTTTGTCTTAGATCTAGATTGCTTACATAAATGTATACAGCATCCTAGCTGCGCCAGATGTTGGCTCAGCTAAGACACTATTATATAGACCCACATTATTTTTACTTAGCGTGATTGGCAGGGATCGATTTTTCATAAATGATTATATTTTTATATACATACATTCTTATATTCATAAATACATACACACGAACATAAACATACGATCTCTTACGAATTAGGCAAATAAAACCTAGAGCCATATTTCACTATCGCTGCAGATTTCCCCTGTTTCTTCCAATTTATGACTTTATACCAACACGCCGGTTACGAGACTCTTGACATCACCTTTAGACGGCGTCTGATTTATCTGATTACGGGATATCAGTCTTGATCTTTTCCGGTACGGTAAGGATATTCGAATTATTTTTGTGTTATAGCACTCACTCCGTGCTTGGGAAAACTAGGAAATTTTAAAAACATCAACGAAAAATATCGACACTGAGCTGGCTAGTGGTAGAGCGTCCCGGCTTTAGGGAGACAGTCGCAGTTTCAAATCCTGCGTGTCGATATTTTCCTTTGTTGTTTTTAAAGTTTTCCAAGTTTTTCCAAGCACGGAGTGAGTACTATAACACAAATATAAATAGAAATACGAAAGTACTGATCAAAATTATAAATATTAATTTCATCTGTAACGATGAACTCATTTAACTGGAAATCAGAAATCGACGTAATAGATCACATAGCAAAGAAGAATTTAGCCACGTCGAACCTGTCGACGCTAGCTCAGTAGTAGGGCGTCCCGGCTTTAGGGAGACAGTCGCAGGTTCAAATCCCGCGTGTCGATATTTTTCTTTGGTGTTTTTAAAGTTTTCCAAGGATATTTGAGTTCCGGTACGATCCTTTCACATTTGCATTGTACATCTATTTTGTAAGACATTAATCTGCCATTATTTCTGCTTGTCCGAATCAACAGGGCAGGCGCTTATCTATTTTTAAATATTATTTTAGAACCAAAATAGTTGTAGAACTCTATCACACCGATTAGTCACGATAACAATAGCACGTTTGACTTCGCGATCCAAGCAAATTGTCAGGTTTGATTCTTGACAGGGACAAGCATGCCAACTAAAGAGTAAAGGGTTACTGATATAACCGTGGTTCTCGAAAACCGAGTCTTCATATAACATTGATATGCTTGCTTTGAGGTCCTAGGAAGCTTTTTTAACTATTTTTGCGATGTCGTCAGTATGCCTGAATATATGTGCTTGTGTATATGTCAATTTAACATAACTTTTGAATAGCTTGAATGATTAAAACACGATACACATATTAAATTTGGATTCTAATGAACTTAGATTTATTGAAAATTTAAACTAATTCGTCCCGGTAGATTTTGAAAATTTTTAAAAAATTTAAAAAAATATGTTACCGAAACTTCCATGAAATAAACTCTTTTCTCTAAAAAAAAATTTGCGTAGATGCAGAAATCAGATCAGATTGATTCGTTTGGGAGCTATCGTTGACGAAACGTTTTGTAAAAAATGTTTTTAGACACATCCTACTATTTTCAACCAATAGATTTTGTAACTAAAACTACATTTTCAGGAATAAAAGAACTGCGTTGAAAGCTATTCAAAAAATTAAAAATCATTAGTCATCACGTCCAAATGTTGAGACTTACATCGGCTATTCTAAGTGTATTTTAACAAACAATAATTGAACGACGATTTTTGAACACTGGGAGCTCAAAAATCTATGCTTGATATTTTTAACTAACAATAAAAAGAAATAAAGTAAATACTTTAACATAGCGAGAACTTTCAGAAATGGACTGCAGGGTCAATTGGTCTACAGATTCTTTGTCTCTGACTGGACTAGACCGACCTACTAAGTGGCAATCAGAAACCTTAAACAGCTGTTATATGATTTTGGTTGTTATGTAATGACCGACATCCAAACGATTTCTAGAAACTAACATTGATATGCTCTACTACAGTAGTTAATATAGCCTTAAGTAACTAAATGTATGCAATTGGATTGTAGGACATGGATAAGATTTTTATTCAGTATAGTAGAATAATTTTTTTTAAGTAAATTTATAGAAGTCTGCTATTTAACACGCATCATGCAAATTTAAAGGAGAATGATGAAGTTTAACAGTCAGAACAGGGCAAGTCATCTATTTTTTTTTCATCTGCCAAAAATTGTTTTTTTTTAAAAAAAATTACGATCACAATATTTTTTATGTCTCGGACTCCTAAGAATAAGGCAAGGCAAAAAATCATCATTAATTAATTTTTAATTTTACTATAAAAATAAAAATCGAAAAAACATTTTTTTTTATTCTCAAAAACCTTTTGAGTTAAAGCGCTAAAAATTAAGGTGAATTATTTTTATTCGACACCAAATTGATTCTCTAAGTGTAAGTCAAAAAAGCCATGGGGGCAGACATCACACATTTATCCGGCTATAGGCGTATGGAATCTCATCATTCTTCCCTTGCATATTATAATCTGCGTAGATATTCGACAGATGAAAATACTGTATATTAAATTAAAATATTTCATTAAAATATGGTGAGAGCGTGGGTAGAGAGGGAGCGTAAATGAGTACAAACAGATACTTGCATAAGGTTACGAAATAATGGAAAACCACGTGCGTCATACTAGCAAGTGTTCAATTACTAATGTCTGTTTTTGTAAACGATATACATCTACATAATAATTGTATGTTGGGGTTATGTGTTAATTCTTCCATAACTAATTTCTGACAAAGTTATGAAGTCGACTGTAATTATTACACTGCCTCGTGGTCTAGTTGTTAACAACTTCAACAAAAAAATATTTTAACTCATAACAATTCTAACAAATAACATAAGTTGACTGGAAAAGTATCATGTTGTTAGTAAAATAAATGTTTTAGTTAATTATAAGATAGCAAACTAGCAGATGGCTAGAGAGCCACCAGGATTGTTGGAAACAGAAAATATTGCCTATAGACACCAAAGATGTTAATGGTACGTTACTATCCGTTTAGCGGAATGACAATGCCATATGCATAAGTCTACCGGCTACCTTACCCTCCAAACCGGAACACGACATTGACAAGCATTTACGCTATTGCGACAGGAATATTTAAGGCTGTGGTATCAAATACCCGGGCGAGACGTTGCGGAACTCTACCAACTAGTAGGGGTCTTTAGTCGTTTCACACCGCGAACGGTTCGGACTAGGCATGGAAATTATTGTTAAATTAGGTTAACTGGTATGCTGTTAAAATTAATTAATATTTAACAGTTATTTATTTATGTTATATTATATCAGTAGTAGCCTATATATAATAAGTATTAGAAGCAGCAAAAACGTAAAGCCGTCGAGTTAGTGACCAAAAAAGGTCCTCTGGAGTAGTTTTATAATTTTTAACAGTTAGTTATTATTATCATAAATCAAAGTAGCTCAAACATTTTTAATAACATTATTATCCTATATGAAGTTATTGGTAATTTTAGTGATGCATAAAATTTTAACGATATTTGCTAATATAAATAACAGTTGTTAATTGTTAAAAAAATGTAGTACGAAATTTAATATGTTAACTGTTAAATGATCCATGCCTAGTTCGGACCTTGATGTGAATTGCCCAAGAGCTCTTTTGGCATTGGTCATTTCGCACCGCAGTGATAGAGCGGTGCAAATCATCTAAGGTATTTATATTCTATACTTTCCGTCGTCGGCACTTGGTGAAATTCCGTTGTTATTAGACACTTTTATAATAGCACTTGTACATAAATTTCACTTTAACACTTGTATTCTTAATATATTAATCGACCGTTTTCACTTTTAAAGCATCTTCAGGATGTAATTAATATACTTAACTGATTATTATTGACTGTTGTGGGATACAAAGGTAAATCTAAACGTTAACGTAAATATTGATTTTAAAAGGGTAAGCTTGAATATCACTCAAAGGTGTTGTCAGCCTAAATAATTTTGCCCAAAGATGTGGGAAATTTTAATTTACAATTAATTACATTAATTTATAACTATAAATATGGATACAAAAATGTCAATTAAATAAATAATTATGTCACATAAATAATGTCAAATAAAACAAAAATCGATTAACACACCCATTTACCTATTACACAGTTATTGATGTTAAAAATGAATAAAAATAATCATCTTTACTTATTCCAAGGTATTTCTTGAAATGAGTCGATTCGGACCACGAGGCGAAACGATCATATGCTATTTTCTTGGTTCGATTTCTACTTATATCAATTTAAAGATCCAAAATAACCATTCGTGCAAATGAGTAGCAAAGTGGTTAGTAAAAAAAGCCAAATTGTACGTAATAGTCATATTTCAAAATAATATAAAATTTAAACATAATCACAGATTGAGTATACTTTCCCCGTGTTGGTCTCGGGCTCCTTTGAAGAATAGGCCAACTGCCGTTCTGCCAGGCAGGTCGTAAAAGGCGACTGAATGACTATGCGCGTCACTACCATCGTGACTACTAGGTGGTAGAGTTTTGCATCGGCTCGATCGGGTCTGGTACCAACGCCTTGCTTATTCCTGCCGCAATAGCGTCAGTGCTAGTCACCGTCGTGTTCCGGTTTGGAGGGTAAGGTAGCCGGTAAACTTATGCATGTAGCATAAGACCTCGCCACAAGATAGCAACGCACCATTAACACCTTTGGTGTCTATAGGCGATGGTTGACTCTTTCCATCAGGAGACCCATCTGCTTGTTTGCTATCTTATGGTATAAAAAAAAACTAACCATCTAATACGACAAAAAGATAAACGTAAAAATAATCCCAATAATAGTACACACTTGTTTTACTCAAGTGCTAAAACGAATATATATTATTTGTATCATTTATGCTGGCAGCTCGAAAATGTTTATCTTTTTTGTAGTAAGGCAATAATTGTTTAATAAGTTTGGCAGATAATAATCATTTAACTTAAAACTAATTCTTGCTAATCACAGGTAATTTCCTACATTATTATTTAGTAATCAATCGTTTAAGCCAAGTGTTGAAACAAATATATGTACAGTAGCTCTTAAACTATCACTGTCGGGTAGGCGATTGACAACACTACTCTTGAGTTTGAATTTTCTTTTTTTTACTTATTAAATATAGTGTTTATTCATAAAATAGTAATATATTACGGTGCTCATATTTTAAACAGTTTAAACTAACTATATACAAAACAGTTTATTGTAGTGTTTAAGTGTTCGTATAATTTTTTAAACACGAGTACCATGGCTGTGTGTAACGGTTGCCAGAATGTTTTAAAAATGAGTGAAAGTTTGAAATGCTCGAGAAAAATTTTACGTCCGGGACTACCACTATGCGTGTGTTGGTTTAAAACACTATTCTGATAAAAACATTATAGATATGTCCATTGTGTTCATCAAAGGAAAAGGTAAAGTGTAATAATAACGACACCCCTGTGAGGCTAGTAAGCACAAATAAAGAAGCAAAGGAATCGCCAGGCCTTGCCTCGGTGACTCTCTGTGACCTTCCTTCTAGATCATCTATTCAATCTGTGGATGGTATTAACTTTAGTCTTGTACGTGATAAAATAAAATTCGGTGTGATCTTCCGTTGATGATCCAAGATACAATTAATTCAGCAATTAACATAATAAATAAAAAACTATCTGGTATTGAAGGATCCGTTAAAATGATTAGCAATCAGTATATTGACACAAAAAAACATTGGATGGTCAAGCTCAGACAATGAGTAAGTTAAGTTAATAAACTCCGCACTGAAATTATAAATATGGAAAATAGAATATTAGATCTTCAGGACTTCATTTCAAAACATGAACAAGCAAGCTGCAAAATCTTGAAATCGTTGGTATACCAGAATCTAAAGAGATGAATCCTTACAGGAAACTATTGTAAAATTGCAAACTTGACTAAGTATACCCTGGATCCAGAAGACAGTGGAATATTACTAAAAGTTTTCGTAGTTGCCTTTCAACATATTATGTATCATATCATGGAAATAATTAAAAAGAAATACACTGCTGAGTCATATCTTAAATTATTTTAAATATTGTAAATAAATTGAAAAATTTAAACAACCCTTGAAATACTTTTATATAATTGCACAGATTAAATATCAAGCTGTTGTATATTTGTTAAAATATAATATTTTATTATTGCCTAACTCAATAACACTACAAAATACGCGTATATAAATGTATGATAATTTTAAAAGAATAAATAGTCTAAGTTGATGCATGCTTAAAATTGTAATAGGAAGGAATAATTACTTTTTAAAGTAGATAGTTAACTTGCCTCTACCATCAATAATGAGTAGATACTGTATTTATTACAACTTAGCTTAATAGTTATGTGAATTAATTTATTTTAATATAGACTCTAAGACCTATATATATAAATTATTACTATAAGAAACATACAAGAATAGATTATTTATATATATATATATATATATATATATATATATATATATATATATATATATAAATATATATATATATATATATATATATATATATATATATATATATATATATATATATGTATATATATATATATATATATATATATATATATATATATATATATATATATATATATATATATTAGGCTGTATCAAAAAAATCGACTATTTTTTTTTTTGAAAAATATAATGAAAATCTTGTTCAGAATACCGACAAAATACGCCAGTATAACGGACAGCTCTTAATTTTAATATTAAGATGTCCCGCTTCACGATTTTCCATTTCCCGTTTAAATAACATGGGAAAATCTGATTCTTCAAGTTTGGAATTTTGTAGCTCTGCAACGAATTATCAAATTGGTTAAACCATGACATATTCTTATAGGAAATTTAATGCTCTACAAAAAAGGTCTCTTACAAAGTTTTGATTAATGTACTCCTTCAAAAGTTATTCAAGGTCAAAGTTGAAACCATTGTAAATTGTAAGAAATTTTCACTTTTTTGGAGCATTTATCATACTTATTACAATATTTTGTCATAAATAAGCTTTTTTAAAACTTTTTGGAGTTCCACAATTTTTTTCTGACTATTGATTTATATTAATTATCAAAATTGCCATCAAAATCAGGATTCTAAAGAATTTTTTTTTGTTATTTTGTTATTTTATTATTATACTCAATAATTTTAATATCAAGGATAATTAATATAAATCAATAAACAGAAAAAAATTTGTGGAACTCCAAAAAGTTTTAAAAAAGCTTATTTATGACAAAATATTGTAATAAGTATGATAAATGCTCCAAAAAAGTGAAAATTTCTTACAATTTACAATGGTTTCAACTTTGACCTTGAATAACTTTTGAAGGAGTACATTAATCAAAAATTTGTAAGAGACCTTTTTTGTAGAGCATTAAATTTTCTATAAGAATATGTCATGGTTTAACCAATTTGATAATTCGTTGCAGAGCTACAAAATTCCAAACTTGAAGAATCAGATTTTCCCATGTTATTTAAACGGGAAATGGAAAATCGTGAAGCGGGACATCTTAATATTAAAATTAAGAGCTGTCCGTTATACTGGCGTATTTTTTCGGTATTCTGAACAAGATTTTCATTATATTTTTCAAAAAAAAAAATAGTCGATTTTTTTGATACAGCCTAATATATATGTGTGTGTGTAAATAAGTAAATTTACTACCTATTTTATTAAGTTATCGTACCACCAACTTTTCTGCTCAAACGGCACCACGTCTAGTGACACACACGTAAGGAGTAGTTAAACCTACTGCTGGCTGCTGCAATTGATTCTTTGTCTGCTGAACAAATAAGTCGGTGGCACATTTTTTTTTTCTTTTTTTATTATTATTATTTTATTACATACGATTACCTTACACATATGAGCTAAACTTGAGTTAACGAATACCTGTAACTAACAGGCGAAGAACATTTTCACCTTAGAATTTTGGACTCTTCTAAGTATCAATTCGCTAAGAAGAAATCCACATTTAGTTATTTGACCTACACAAACAGCGAAATTGTTACACCAGCGAAACAAACAAACAAACAAAAAAAAAGCACATTATGTATGGTAGTGACACAATCAGTCGTCATTTGACGACCTGCCTGGCAGTTAAAGGAGCCCGGACTCACTCGAGGGAAATTATAATTAAAATATTTCTCTATATTATGATTGTTAATCAGGATTCATTCTTTTATCATTGATATTTTTTACTTGGACATAAAAATTTTAACGAATAAACATCAAGAGTCGACTGTCAAAGTATTATTTTTAGGTTAATTGCTCACATTTTGAGATGTTGGGATTCCGCGTCAGAACTATTTGCACTCATTTAGTGTCGGTTTTATAGGGTAGTAAAAAGCTGAAAAATTATTAAAAAACTGTCCTCGTCGCTTCCGCAATCTGTGAAGCTAACTGCGCGTCGCGAAGGGTGCCGTTCAAGTCACACATTGTACTTAAATACATAAAAAAATACTAACCGATAAAATAGTTTTTGTTCCAGAAATTTCACAGGAACAAAGGCTACTTTTAGTTTAGAAATAGTTTCACGTGGACAAAATCGCGGGCCGAACTAGATAAAACTAAAGTATGAAAACTTCAGTCTAGATTTTACCTGAGTTATTAATTAACTTTTAAAACATAATAAAGTAGTTATTTATTTATAAGAAAACCAACAGCAGAGTTATATCATATCATCCAATGTTACTAATAGATAGTAAAGCTAATTACAGGTTTTCCTATTTTAACTAATAATCAAACTAAACAACACAATCAATTCAACAATTGATTGAAATCAATAACACTGAGACGTCAGTTTCACGATGACGATCGTGAAAATAGTCGGAAAAGGTACCTAGGACCTCAAAACGTGGAGATCTGGTGAAAATTCGATTTTTGAAAATCGGGACAAAATAAATAACATACGTAGCGGGAAGTTACCTCTGAACAGAAAGGAAAACCCTTAGTGTGGCGTAAGTACTTAACGGAAGATTATCAGTTTATAAATACATAATAGCAAAACATTTTTTCTATAACCTATACAATTTATAGTTTTTAAATATGTACACATTTTAATGATAAAAAGGAAATATCAAAACTCGCATCGCCCATCCTAGTCAGAACCATCAGGCTTCCCCCTCGTCCTGTAGAAGGCCAAAATATCGATTCGCTTTAGAGCGAAGCGTGCGAGTAAGTTCGGTGCCCTCTTAATAATGTTACATTAGATCCTTATTGTTTGTAGTATTTATTATTTATTTATACAATAACTACCTCATGGTCTAGATGTTAGCCTATTTAGCTCAGATCATGAGGTCCCGGGTTCGATCCCCGTATATTATAGACCCGATAAAATATTTTTTAACGCAGTTAATCTACAGCAGCCGACTTCCCATTTGCATGTGTCTTCGGAACCCTGCATCTGATATTCACCAAATAATATGGACACCCTCTAAAACAAAAAATAATTTTCAAAATCGGTTAAAAAATGACCGAGTTCTGAAATACCAAACTTAAAAAAACATACGGTCGAATTGATAACCTCTTCCTTTTAGAAAGTAGTTTGAAAATTAGTTGTAAATGAAAATTTGAAAGTGGTAACAGATATAATAACAAAGTTTTGTTGAAGGTCCAGCAAAATTCACGGTGATTTGGTATTTATTGTCCATCGACGATGGTCACTTTTTTTAGTCTGAGGTCCATCTGATATTTTTTACTATGAAATTGTAATATTAACTGGCTAATGTGCTTAAATTTAAATATTTTATTAAAATAGTGGTGAGAATGAGATTTATTCTCATTCTCACCACTATTATTGTTGGGATTTTTCATCTCCTAGAAAAATCCCATTAATAGTCCAAAGGCTGATTTAACTGCCTTTGCCATTTCGTTGTAATTATTTAAAAAACGATTTAGTACTACGTCAGTTGATCAATAAGGTGGTAGTTTTTTCGTTTAAATCTAATACTACGTCGACCACATCAATGGAATCGTAAACGATAGGGAATCATGCGTCACGATACCGTAAACAATTATTGCAAAGGGTGCTTCAGGCTTTGTATGATATAATAACGTGTTCTTTTGTTTAAAATTATATATTTTAGGTGCTTGAAGTAAAAATAATTATTTTAATATTACAACGTATTTATATGGACTAGTGGAATCCGTATATAAAATTAAAGTGATAGTGTCAACGACACATATTTGTATACTTATATTTATCTACTTACAACTAGCAAAAAGCAGAGCTTTGTAAGGGCTCGCAAAGTTATACTATCTAGTAATATTGCTAGAAAAGTATTTTTATGAGAATTACATCTTTTAGTGTATGGACTTTATTTATAATTATCTAACCAAAAAACCTAGCGTATTTTCCCTAAACATTACATTCGCATCAAAGGCGTCGTCAGGCTTTGGACTAGGAATATTTGGTCTACTTTCAAGGAATTAAAAATGAAGTTTGATCTTATAAAAAACACATTTTTAACATTTTCCTGAAATAATTGATTTTTTTTCTAAAATTAGGAAGTTCCTGGTTTTACGTCGATTTACGAAATCAAAATCAAAAAATGTTTTATTTAAATAAACCTTCAAAATTTTTAATTAAGTCTAAAAATTGGACTTAACGCAGGCACGAACAATTGACGGTAAAAACTCAGCGAATACATTTTTCAAATTTTTCTTTCAGAGAAACCTTCGGAGTTCGATTCCAGAGTCAGGCAAATGAATAAATGTGTTTTTTCAGTTTTCCGATACAAACAACTTTGCCCGGGATTGGAAAAGTGCTCTACTGGCGATAGGCTGGCCACCTATCACATTGTGGGACTTAAGTATCTTCGGCTAACCGTAGATGCACACGTTGTACCTCTGCCTACTTCTTCTGGGTTACGGGCGCGAATATGCTTTTTTTTTTGCTTTTTACCCTCGGATTGAGAATTGATCTCAATACAATATTAATCAATTAATACTTCTGTACTGTTTCACAATAATCATATTGTGAAACTCTCTAATGCTCTGTTTACTCTGTTCCCGCACACATCCCCGCTCTAGACCTAAAACCCCCTTGTGCCTGCCACAACATTCCTTCGAACTTCCCTTGCATTCTCCTGTCAATGTTTTACTATACACTTTCGACGCCATGCTGATCAAACAGATGACCCTATAGCTATCTATTACAGTTTATACTTGAACCTCGCCTTTATACGAGGGCATGATGACCGCGCGCCGTCAGTCAAATATGAAGAAACAATTCATGAATTAATAAATTCAAAAATTCTAATACAAAATGTATCTTCTATCAATTTTAAGTCGTTAGTTTAATAAAAGATGGCGTTAGTAGTAATAAGATTCTAATACAAATTGTATCTTCTATTTTTTTAATATTTATAAAATGGTATTTTTATGGTAGATAACAAATCTAGACATGAATTTTAACTACCATGTCGAAGCTCAAACCCAAAAATACGATGCTTTTTCAGTAATATACCACAAAAGTGCATAGATCGTCGCCTAGTGTAGGCCTCGCTATGTTCGCCCTAACAACTAATTTTCCATTTTAACCGAAACTTAGATAGCTCTTAATCAACACTGTTTAATATAACTTGGTTGATTGATAATTTTAATGTCTATGGCGAATATAATATTCGCGAATATAACTTCATTAGGATTGAACTTTACGACAAACTTATAACCCGATTCATAAAATGTTTCATTGATGAATTTAATGATCATTGATTGAATATTAAAAATAAATTAATTAAAAATAAGTTTAATAAAATAATGCAAAAATTACGGTATTAAATTATTTAAAAAGTAATTGGATTTGTTAAAAGATAAGCTATGTTCAGGGTTCTTAAGACGGGGATAATTACTCTCATAAGAGTAAAATAAGAGTCAGAAATCAGAAATCAGAAGTACTTTATTCAATATTGATGTCAACACAGACAGAATAGTATACTGTAGTTACTTCCACAGCATTATGTCATATGGAATTCTTCTCTAGGGAAATTCTGCTGAAATAAATACTATATTTGTATTGCAGAAAAGAGCTATTAGGGCAATTTATAATCTTAGCCCGAGGGTTTTTATCACATATGGAGTGTTAATTGACCATATCGTGAAAATTGGATGTCCATAAGATATTTTATAAGAACCCAATATACATTAGTAACTTGTTTATTGTTTTAGAATACGACAGACGTTTATAAAAATTAGGAAAGCTAGGAAATACCAAAAGTCCTTAAAACATAATTAACAGGTCATTACTAGATAATACATATGGTAAGGGGAGCCGCCATGTTACACATAAATAAAGCATTTCCAGTGCCTCTATCGGTAGATAATGTAACTATTTTACGAAAACATCAATTAAGTTTGACCATTTCATGAAGTAGTCGTATGTTTATTTAACCATATCGATAAACGATTGCTTATCATTGATCTGATCAATGAACATCATGATGTGGCCAATTGACAGTAAATCATTTCATGAAATGCCACCATTTCATTAAATTCTCGAGCATTTCATGATGTGGGCAATTTTGCAATCGGGCCACGACATATACAAACATACGTTCTTAAATTCATATATGTATACGTAAATACTCACATAAATATAAAATTATATACAAACATTTATACAGATTGAAATCGTAACCTTCCTTTAGATCTGCTATAGTTAAGTAAAGACGCTCTTTACAATCCTAATTTAGTAACAACACATTTGTGTGAAACATCACCGACCGGCTTTTCCTAAGTGGACGTGACGAATGGAGTTACAATCGTTGACCTTTGCGCGATCCAACGTAATCTAATATCCTCTAATAAAGTCGTTAGAGGTGAAAGTGGCATTGCGCAAAGATGCGGTCACATTTTTAATAGGATTAATGGCTTCGTTTCGTCGGTCTATTGTTTATCACTTCATTGTAAATCACGAGGCCGTTAATTCTATTCTCGAAGGCAACAAACGAGTTATTTTATATTATTTTAAATTCAGAAACTAAACAGACGTTGCTGTATCAACACACACCGCGTTGGAATGCAAAAAAATCTTTTGGTCCAGTTTTCGCTAACAAAAAGCGTGTGTTAGGGACGCTCTATCGAAAAAGTAAGAAAACGTGTTATTTTTACGTTCTAATCATTACGGCAACTTCTTATTTTATGACAAATGCAAAATTTGCGTTTTATGATTTTATCTTATACATAGGGTACACTAAAAGTTTTGCACTTCTAGCTAATCGGAACTATTTGAATTTCGAATATTATATTTTTAAAACGTTGCAACCTTCTTAGTAATAAAAAAACAATTGGCGGGAAATGATTTGTCAATTGTTTTTTATCACACATCAAAGTTCTACGTACGCAACAAAAATGGAATTAAGTTGAAAAAATTTTAGAGCTATGATTTTTTGTATGATTTTAAAAGTTCTCTTTCTCCGCAAGACCGCGCCGCTCGTCTTCAAAATGCTTTTGGGAAAGAAGCACCTTGTTTGAGCACCGTGAGGCGATGGTTTGCTGAATTTGAGAGAGGTCGAGTTTCTTTACATAACGAATTTCGTGAAGGGCGGCCTTCAACTGTTTTTCTCAGCTCCTGGTCCCATCTGTACAATTCCACTTGAAGATCAAAAGAGTGTTAATTCCGAGTGGTATTTTACCATTTGTTTACCCAGGGTGTTAGGAAAAGTTCGCGAAAGACGACCCAAAAGCCGCATTCTCCTAGACCATGATAACGCTTCTTCACACACGGCCAACAAAACAAAGTCATTTTTAGCTTCCGAAAAAGTACATTTCGTCACTCATTCTGCGCATAGCCCTGACTTAGCACCCTGTGATTTGTGTATTTTCCCGAAAATCAAAGATTTGATGAGAGGTTTTACTTTTACCAACTCCGAAGAGGCAGTGATAGCGTTCAATCAGCACGTAGAAAACATGCCTTCAGATCTGTGGTCCTCCTGTTATAAAAAATGATTCGATCGCATGAAAAAATGTTTAAAATGTAAAGGAGATTATTTTGAAAAGCAATAAACATAATATTTTGGTTATAGCATGTTTTTTTAAGTTACACAAAACTTATAGTGTGACCTACGTATTCACGCTACGCGTACATTGATCCGACTCATCGCGGCCGCAAAATGCGCCAACCAGTCGTATATTTTGCGCGATATGTGGCGCATTATGTACTGTTTATTTTGTGTATTTAGAGTAAACACTTTTAATTAGAATAAATCAATTTATATAAAGTAAAAAAATCACCAAAAAAAATGTCCTACACATATTTCCAACGGGTTTCGTCTCAGTATCACGGACCAAATCCATTGTTTTGACTTTCGGTCCCTTACACGCTGTGTATATATAATAAAAAAGATTATTTCTGAAGTTATGCGGGTACAAATATATTGGCGGTTTACACTAGGAACCCTTATAGTTTCATTATGTCCGTTCGTCTGTCCATCCGCACGGTTGTTCAGAATCCCTTATTACTAGAAAGCTGTAATTTGGAACTAGTATTCATATTAGTCTCAACAACAAACTGGTAACATAAAATATTTTTTTCAGGGCAGCTCCCCTACATGTAAAGTGGATAGATTTTTAAAAAATATTGTGGGTTTGTGAAAACAAGTTTTCGATTATGGGACTCGTTTGTAAAATATTAAACTTTTAAGTACTAATTTTTATTAGAGTCAAGTGCCCCCCCCTCTGCAGGCTAAACGATTGGTTTATTACAAAATGTTGTTTCAGAAATTATTTTAAATTTTACGCAAAATAGTTCGCTATGTTGGTCTAGATGTCACTGCATACAAATAGATCACGCTAGTATAGATAGCTAGTGGTTATTCATTTGATAATGTTTTGTATATTGTTATAGTTCTGGGCTCTGGTTGAACACTTTGCTCGCCCAAACGCCAATTTTCGCAGTAGCGGTTATTTGGACCAACTGCTTAAGTTGATTAAGTTCATTCATTAATCATTATTGCGAAAAAATATATATTATGTGTATTTATTTATATAGTTTATACTTTATACCCGAACTCCGAAGCCCACGTTCTGGAGGCCTCGCCAAGTACTTTCCTATCAGCATTATCCTATAATCCTATTAGCTATTACCGCAAACACTTAAACGTAGTTAGTAAACAACACATTAGGTATATGTCGTTCGTTCGATCAGAAAGAATATTAATACTGACCTGTCGTCAAAAAGACCAAGGTCTTTTATGACCCGTTCAATCGATTGATTGATATAGCAATCACCTCAATGTAATCATGGGTTGTGAATAAGTCTCATGAGCAGAGTTCAATTGGTTCGTTTTGTTTCGATCAACACTTATATTAATTAGTGAATTGGCCGAATTTTGGTTGAATGTCGAATTTCGGCCCTATGTCGAATTTCAACCGAATGCCGAATTTCGGCCGAAAGTCACCGCCACATAAACGTCTTACGAACTACCTAGCAGAACAGTTGCATATGGTCTATTCTTCAAAGGGGGCACGGACCAATACAGGGTAAACTTAGAAGCAGCTCAGGGCCTGGTGGTGGTATGTTTACCTTATGCCACGGATGAAAACTTAAAGCTGTCGGTCCCGGTTGTCACAATAAACAAGGACAGTCATTATGCGGTCGAAAGAATACGGCAAAAAGGAATCACCATTCATCCCGCATTCGATGACCGCCCCGTCGCATTGGTCGAGTGGTTAGCGAACCTATGGAGCTCTGATTCGATTCCCGATAGCGACAAGTGTTTGTATGATGAGCATAGATGTTTGTTTTTCTGGGTTAGTGTGTTTATTATGTGTGTAACAGTATTTATGTGAGAAAATGCTTAATAGCATTAAGCTACGCCTTTTGTACTGATTTGTGCAATAAAGTATTTTAATAAATAAATAAACATTTATATATCTATTTCAATGTATTAGTATTGTTGACTAACACCCACGACACAGGCAAATAATTTGCTTGCTTTGGAGTTAGATTAGACCAATTCGTGTGATTTGTCCAGCGATTTTATTATAATTATTATTATTCATCCCATCGGCTAACAAATGGTAAAACGTGTTAAACCACACAGTATTATAAAATTGCCATGATGATATTTTTAATCTAAAACAATTCAACGTGTTCTTAGTATAAGCAAATAATAAGCGTTCAGCCATTACATTGTTTTTAGTTACGAAACACCACGTGTTTGTGGGTTAAAAACAGGCCAGAGGTCGCTACTGAGCATGTAATACGCGTATGTATGACCGTGAAATAAGCTTCACTAATTTAAATATTGACAAAGAGAGTTATTTGCTAAATTGTTTTTACCTTTACATTCTAACAAACTGTTAATTATTTATATACAACCTCTATATTTACATTCCATTACTCATGTAATATGAATTACTAGAAGTCACTTGCGACTTTGTTTGCGTGACCGAAAATTATTACCTTCTTTTACTCAGTCTGGTAAAAAAATATCCTACCTCGCTGGTGAAGCTTTCTAATAGTAACATTTTTTTAAAGAACGGTTCCGTAGTTTTTGAGTTTATTTGTAACAACATACAAAAATAAAAATGTTTTCTCTATATAATGTTAGACATAGGAAATTATTCTATTAATCTAATACGAAAAATTATTTATGTCATAACTAAAACGACTCCTGTCGACGACTCATGTCAATAAATTCACAAAACAAAAATAAAATACTAATAACTTTATAATAATTCCATGATTATAGATTTTACACTTTCAATTTTCGGCACTTGGTGAAATTCCATTATTTTTAGTTGAAACTAGTTTACCACACACTTGTACTTTTATTTCACTATTATTATACTAAATTATTTGATTTTATCGACCGGTTTCGCTTTTAAAGCATCTTCAGGACGTATATTTTTTACTGACAGATTAGTTTTAGATAGGTACAATATAAACAAAGTATTTTTAAAAATGCTTATCACTGTCACACTGTCACTGTGTTTTAAAAAATACTTTGTTTATATTGTATCTAAAACTAAACTATCAATCAAGAATATTACGTCCTGAAGATGCTTTAAAAAGCGAAACCAGTCGGTAAAATTAAATAATTTAGTATAATAATAGTCAAATAAAAGTACAAGTGTGTGGTAAACTGGTTTCAACTAAAAATTCCGTGATTAAATCAGTCTAGTAAAAAAAGCATTTCCACGCCGTATCGCTTATGATAGATGGCAAGCCTATCGCCAACCGGGCATATATCCAATTCTAGGTAACGTTGTTTTTATCAAAAAACTGATTTTTTTTTATTTTTTTTTCTGAATTGCCTGATCCGGGAATCGAACCAGGGACCTAATGTCAACAACGACAACGGGCCATTAAACCACAAAGGCGATTACATCAACATAAGTATGCAACAATCTATATATCTATATATACATACATACATATATATATATATATATATATATATATATATATATATATATATATATATATATATATATATATATATATATATATATATATATATATATATATATATATGTGTGTACGAGTACGAGGTACGAGTATGTATTTATGAAAATTTTAAATATGCAATACACAACATTTTTTTTTCTTTAGGACAATGGGCTCACCTCTCGTTTCCACCACTGTAACTTCTGTAAACCAGAATCAACAGCGGCAACCGTCCTGACAACCTCTGAGTTGCGAGCTCAGGGTGCCCTGAGGAAAAGCTAAGCTGTCTTGGAACCCGCAAATTAATCAGAAGTATATAGGAGGAGTAGAAAAATACATCCTGTTCCCCTCCCTTTTTAGCACGAGACAGCAAAATGTTAAAAGCATAAAAATGCTACGAAATGAGACTCTTACAATCATGTTAAGCCTGATTGCTATTGCACCACGGAAGTTTGAAAATTAGGGACCTACAAAAATAGCCTACTTAATTAATTTTAAACTCTGAAAAACTGCCATAAAACAAGAAACCATCGTTTTGAGATAAAAATGCAGTTTGATTTCATTTTTTCTCTTCTGTCGATCGGAAAAACCGCTACAATTTTAGTGTGCGTAGTTCACAAAAGATATGTTTGTATTTAATGTAAAAAAGAGTCACATTATAGGACTGATTTAATTATTTTTGTTATATTAGCTAGTTTATTTATAACAAAAATACTTATGCCTTTTTTTGAAATTCTAAAAAACAAGTTTATTAAATCCTTTATCATTTAAAATATGTTTTTTTAAAAAACTGAGCAATAACAAGTGAGCTGTAGTATTGATTGAGGAACAAATAATTAAAAACACGTTTTTCTAAAAACTCGTTTTTATGTGTTGTGATAGTTTTTCAGAGGATATGCGATATTTATAGACATATCTGTGTTACCTACTTATGATGTAATAGACGGGGACAAATAAACAAAAGCCTTTTAAACCGTTGTCTCCGTTTGGTCCGGGTCCCCTTGAAGAATAGACCATGTATCATTTTATCAAGCAGTTCGTAAAAGGCGAAGGTGGTAGAGTTTTGCAATATTCACCCGGGTTTTGGTAGCACCGTCGTATCTATTCTTACCGCCAATGCTTATCACTGTCGTATTTCGGTTTGTACAATTAACTTGCCCGTAAACCTAAACATATGGCATCGCCATCCCGCCACACGGGTAGCACCATTAACGTCTTTGATGTCTATCAGCGATAACTATCAGCTTCCTTGTTAAAAAATTGGTTCGAATTAATATTCTTTCTGAATAAAGTGTACAAAGAGTTGATGGTGTTGTTATCAGCAGTTACCATTAGTTCCACGTTGCAAGACCGTGTGACGTAAAAATGCGTGCATAGAACAGAATTTTGGCTTAAGGGTCTTTACGAGGTTGTATTGCTTTTGTAACAAGTAATCGTGACCCTCACAAATTACCAAATTCAACAATTTTGTATGTAATACCTTTATGTTATCAATCCATATCCATACTTCCATACTAATATTATAAATGCGAAAGTAACTCTGTGTGTCTGTCTGTTACGCTTTCACGGCCAAACCACTGAACCGATTTGGTTAAAATTTGGTACAAACATAGTTTGAGACCCAAGAAAGGACATAGGATAATTCTTATCCCGGAAATCCCACAGGAACGGGAAATATGTGGGTTTTTATTTTAGAATTTTTTCCACGCGAACGAAGTCGCGAGCACAGCTAGTATGTTTATATTTTAAACCGATGAAAAAGCTGATGTTATCATTTACGCAGTGAGGTATCCTGACTCTATCCCAGTTTTTATCAAGATCGCTCAAGCCGTACCTACTTGAGTTTTAACGGCATATAGAGATAGACAGACAAAACTGAGCCATTCATTTTATCATGAATCAAGGATGACTGCCCCGTTGGTCGAATGGTTAGCGAACCTAAGTACGAATCGAGGGAGCTAGGATTCGATTCCCGACAGGGGCAATTATTCGTATGATGAGCATAGATGTTTGTATTTCTGGGTTTGGGTGTTTATTATGTATGTGGCCGAATTTATATATGTATTTCTATGTATTAGTATCGTTGACTAACACCCATAACAGAAGCAAATAATTTACTTACTTTGGGGTTAGATTAATTCGTGTAATTTGTCCAGCCATATTTATTATTATTATTTACTAGCTGTTGCCAGCGACTTCACCCGCGCGGACTTCGTTTACTCCGCACTGGTCCTCCCCTATAGGTGATAGCGTGATAATATGTAGCCTATATGTTGACCCGAACTGTTAGTAATATTCATGCAAAATTTGAAGTAAATCAATCCAGTACTTTTTGAGTTTACCCTGGACATACATACAGACAAACAGATAAACAAACAAACAGACAAAAATTCTAAAAACTATATTTTTGGCTTCGATATCGATTTTAGATCACGCCCCAAGTATTCTTTTAAAAAAATATTCAATGTACAGTTTTGACTTTCCTACGATTTTATTATATGTATAGATTATCATTTGCGCAATCATGTGTTCTCATTGTATGCTAGTTTTCATTATAATTGGTCTAGCCATTCTTGAGTTATAATCGTACATACAGAGAGACTGACAAAAAATTCAAAAATTATAAAGTTGCTAGTGAATCATAACGCAAACATTTACCGGAAAATTTGACAAAAAAATATGAAAGGCCTTTGTGTATAAATGCTACAGATTTTATAGTATAGATTACTACAGTTCAAAAATTACGAGTTACAGCTTCATGTTAATACGAAAAGGGTTTGAATTTCAAAAACGGACATAATATGTATTTATATTGTCTATACATGAATACGTGATACAATAATTTTGTACTCCCTTTTAAGATAATTACGCGAACAAAACGGAGGAGTATGGAATTTGGCACAGTTAAAAGTGTACATTGCGGAGGATTGTAGAAACTTAACATCTATACATATAATAAAATCGTAGGAAAGTCAAAACTGTATATTGTATTTTTTTTAAAAGAATACTTGGGGCGTGATCTAGAACGGATATCGAAGCCAAAAATATAGTTTTAGAATTTTTGTCTCTTTGTCTGTATGTATATCCGGGGTAAACTCAAAAAGTACTATATGGATTTACTTCAAATTTTACATGAATGTTACTAATAGATCGGGTCAACATATAGGCTACATATTATCACGCTATCACCTACGGGGGAGGGGCTGTGCGGAGTAAACCAACTCCGCGCGGACTAAGTCGCTGGCGACAGCTATATTTAAATAACATGCATTAGAAATATATTAAATAAATAAAAATAAATATTACACACTACATTTATGACATATACACACATGTATACTATTTTCTTTACGGATAAAGTCTGCTGGTAAACTTAAAAGAAATTCTCCCTGTGTTGCTCCAGGCTCCTTTGAAGATCATATAGTATAGTAGTTAGCACAGTTTATGAAGGTCCAGGCTTATTCATCCTCGAGTCAAGCAAAAGCCATATTAAGAGAGATTTTTAAAGAAAAATATTAGCAGCAACTCTGACTGTAACGAATAATAACGAAAAATGTAAGGCAATAAATTTGCTACTTTCTACGAAATCATGATTTCGCAGAAAGTTGCTAATTAATTACCTTAATTTTCTCGTTGAATTATTCATTTCTGTAAAATAACGCCTGTATCTATAAAATATCACAAATTTACAATAACAAAATAAATCAACAACAAGTTTAATGAGAAAAATATTTAGATTAATCATAAGAAATTAATTAATTAAAATATTTTTTGGTCAAAACACTGTTAATGAATAAGTTATTTAAATATACTCGTAGTTTATTTGTAGTTTTAAACCAATTTATGACTAGACGGTTTAAGCTTCAATATAAAATGAAGAAGCATTTAATAGCAATATACAGCTCTTCAGTACTCGATTCTGATTTTTTTTTACATCATAAGATAGCAAACGGGTCAAATGGGTCTCCTGATGGAAAGAGTCAACCACCGCTTATAGACACTAAAGATGTTAATGGTGCGATGCTATATTGTGGCGAGGTCTAATGCCACGTGCATAAGTTTATCGGCTACCTTACCCTCCAAACCAGAACACGACAGCGACAAGCACTGACGCTATTGCGGCAGGAATAGGTAAGGCGGTGGTACCAGACCCGGGCGAGACAATGCAGAACTCTACCACCTAGTAGCAACGATGGTAGTGTAGCGGCGGTCCGTACTGCAGCGGATGGCTGTGACCGCTGTAGCGGTGGAGTGGTCGTGATGGCCGGAAGGTGCCACTAGTGATCGTAGCGGCAGGACGACACGGCCGCTAGCAATAGACTCCTGTAAGTATTATCAGAAGGTCTCACCAGTTTTGCAGGCGATGCAGGGCGTCTGGAGACTCGGCAGAGGTTTTGCGGCAGCTGGCTCGATTATACTTTTGGAGAAATGAAACACTAGTTCACGTTTGATGAAAATTACAAAGTGTGTGTTGTTGGTGCTTGATTGTGATTCTTCCCGTAGCAGTTTTCCTCTGTTGTGTTTGTTTCTTCTTGTTGTGAGGTAAAGGTAACAAGGTTCATAGGTTCAGGTTCATGGGTAACTGGTGGTGCAAGGAGGTACGGTACCAGGAGAATCGGAAAGGCGTAAGTATCGTAAGTATGCAAAAAATATAACTTATTTAGCCATCATGGTTAGAGATTAATAAAATAACCATTATGGTTGAAATCTAAGTGTGAGGTTCTATGTGTTATTAACCATCATGGTTAGAAGCTATTGGATGCAATAACTATTATGGTTAAAACGTATGAAAGGGAAGTAAGGAAGGTTAGGGATTTAAATGGACAAAGAGATAATTATCGTGTTTAGGCTTTGAGACGGCTTCCAAGGTCGCTAGAGGGTAACCATCGTAGGTAGAAAGAGATAACCATCGTAGGTAGACGCTTAGAATGACCGACAAGGTCGTAAAGAGATAACCCACGCGGTTAGAGAGAGATAACCGTCGTGGTTAGACATTTAGGATGACCGACATGGTCATAGAGAGATAACCCACGCGGTTAGAGAGAGATGACCGTCGTGGTTAGACATTTGGTGGTAGCTGACGGTAGTGCTGGCTACCGCCAAAGTAGTGACTCGATAGCCAATCGGTCACCTTTTACGACCTGCCTGGCAGAACGGCAGTTGGCCTATTCTTCAAAAGAGGCCGGGACCAACACGGCGAATATGAAAAAAATAGGTACTCATATTTAGACCTATTTTTTCAAAAAATGACACGTACGAACACCCGTGTCATGCGCATTGCACATAAAAGTTCATACTTCATTGTTTAAAACTCGTGACCAGACTCGTAAGTACATCATGCGATGATCATACGTTTTGAATACATGTACGACACTAATTTCGTTGAGGTGTACTACGTAGTTAAATAGTATTCTCATATTATTATACTTTAATTGGTTACATATGACCGTTAACTATCATGTCCTGTAATATGCACAATCAACCAGTCAACCTGTATAAATTGTAACTTTGTTATTCTACTAATAGCTACTATTAAATACATATCTATATTAATCTATATTAATATTAAATGCGAAAGTTTGGATGTTTGGATGGATGGATGTTTGTTACTCAATCACGCAATAACTACTAAACGGATTTGAATAAAATTTGGCAATTAGATGATGACCTGGAATAGTACATAGGCTCCTTTTTATTACGGAAGATGAGTTGATCCCGCGGGATTCGCCAAAAACTTTTATGATGCAGCGGGCTGCACGCTACAGCTAGTATAAAATAAATCTAATTATAATTTGATAAGAAGCAATTCAATTAGTATTGTTAAACATTTAAGAAGGCCTTATATATTTATCGACGTAAGTGCATATTAAGCCCGCGCGGAGGAAATTTCGAAATACATTCGTTAGATCCCTTGCTATATAATAATTTTTAAATATTTTGGCTTTTCAGTTCATAAGTAAGATACTTAAAGATTCGCCCGATAAATTATACGACTTAGAAACATGATAACTTGTAGTTTTCTCGAAAAAAAAAACTTCTAAGTTATGTCTGAACACAGGACAACAAGGAAAACAGTATGAGTATGGCCTAAATACTTAATGAAAAGACATCCGTTTTTAAATAATACTAAACAACATGTTTTCCATAACGTATAAATTTTACATTTTTAAAATGTATAAGATAAAAATTAAATATGTCCTCACTCAACTCAATATTCTCACTCGTATCGCCCATCCTAGTCAGAAACCTTATCCCCCCGTCCTTATTAGTTTCCAAATTTGAATCCGCTCTAAAACTCGGTACCCTCTTAATTACACTTTAAACACATCTGTCTACATTAATACTGTAGCTAATATTTGATAATAGTATTATTATATTTTTTTAAATTTTTTTTGGACAAATTACACTTACTGATCTAATCCCAAAGTAAGCCAATTATTTTCTTGTATTATGGGTGTTAGTCAACGATAATACAGCGATAATACATATAAATACATATATAAATACAAGGATATATTTCGTAAACACCCAAACCCGGAAATACAAACATTTATGCTCATCACACAAACGCTTGTCCCCGTCGGGGATCGAACCCGAGCTCCGTCGATTGCGTAGTCAGGGTCGGTAACCACTCGACCAAGGGAGCGGTTAATACCTGTTATTTTACTGCTTTGTTGACTCTTGATACAAAACGCTCCTGCATTCCATGGGCTCCCATCTAGTTTTTCGGAATAAAAATCCTTTGTGCTAATCCAGGTCATCATCACTTTTGTGCCAAATTTCGTAAAAATTGGTCCAGCTGCTTTAACTTAATTGAGTATGTAACAATCCAATCATCTAAACTCCAAACATAAAAGCTTTCACATTTATCTATATTAATATTATAAATGCGAAAGTTTGGATGTTTGGATGTGTATATGGATGGATGTGTGTGTATTGACTATAACGCGAAAAATGCTGAACGTCTTTGAATGAAATTTAGCATACCTATAGATGATGACCTGGAATAGCACATAGGATATTTTTTATCCCCGAAAAAAGAACTAATCCCGCGGGATTCGCCAAAAACTTTTATAATGCAGCTACACGCTGCAGCTAGTAATATGTATGGGATAACTTCGGACAAGTGAGTAAAGACTGAGAAACCCAAGTAGTAGGTATAACTTATAGGTATATATACTTTGGAGGGTATCACCATTCATTTCATCAACCGATACGTCGGTGAATCACAGTGTACCGACTTCAGTGTTTCAGTTGAATCCCACAAAGAGCGAAATATTTATTTACTATAAGTATTTATTTCTATTTTCAGATAGTGGCGAATAGTCCCAATGAAAATGGCAACAAGATTTAAGTGTCTAAGTCCTCATTTGAAAATACTTTTAACGGTAAGTGTTTATTTTTACATATTCTTGCATTTTGTATTAGTTTTTTAACTTCCCGCTTCGTAGTATGTAGTGTACGTAGATAGGAAGTTACTGAATTTGCCCTGACTTTCGAAAATCGAGTTTTCACCGGATCTACGCGTTTTGAGGTCCTAGGAATCTTTTCCGAATATTTTCGCGATGACGTCAGTATGTTTATATGTATGTGTGTGTATGTGTGTATGTAAACATCTCATAACTATTGAACGGCTGGACCTATGGAAACGCGGTTGATGGCATTCGATTGGATTCTGCTCAACTTAGACTTCCTGAAAATTTGAACCAAGTCGGCTTAGGAGATTATGAGAAATTTTGAAAAAAACCCCAAAAATAATTTTGGCGAAACAGTATTTTTTTAACATAACTTCCAGATTAATGTACCGATTGAGTACAAAAACTAATCACAGTATTCACCGATCAAGCAACCAGTGCGAACGAGTATTTCGTAAACACCTGCTTGACACGTGTTCACGCGTCGCGCGATGTTTTGTTTACACAAACATCTGGTTTTAATTGCTATCTATTGACAATGAATGAAAAAAATAAAAGCCCGGTATTAGGCCGGGCGCCGGGTGTTGTTAATAACGAGGCGAAAAATGATTCAGAATACTTACAACTAAACGAGTGTTTATCGACATCAAATCAAAGCGCCAGTTTTATTATGATGGAATCCAACCAAGCGGTAGAAAAGCGGCCACGACGAGAGAGTGATGATATAGAAGATGAAGAGTCATTTAGTACAGTTAATAGGAAATGTAAACAACTACGACGCAGTTTCTCGACATTAGAGAGTGAAATAATTTTGAGTGAGAATACCGACAGTGGTCAGAATAAATACGAGGTATGTGTAAGCTCTAAGGAGATATTGCCTAGGCAGATAGCACTTGCTAAGCTTCTAAGAAAACAAAATATACAACATATACATAAAATTAAGTTTAGAAGTCCTTACAAGGTCTTAATAACATTTAGTTCAAAAGATGAGGCAGAAAAATTGATTAAATGCGACAAAATGCGAGAACTCGATTATAAATGCTACATGACATCTGAATTACATTTCTGCTATGGTGTTGTTAAAGGGATAGATTTAGACTTGGACATAAAAGAAGTTCAGGAATCATTATGCTGTGAATCTGAAATTATATCAATAAGAAGATTAAAACGTCAGACAAAGGAGCATCAGTGGGTAGACAGCGAGGCTGTACGAATATGTTTTAAAAGCAGTACCTTACCACAGTATGTTCAAGGCTACGGCTGCTGATTTGACGTGGAGATTTATAATTACCCAGTCACGCAGTGTTCAGGTTGTTGGAGATTTGGTCACTTAATAAAACAGTGCCCAACTAAAAAGATATTCTGTCCTAAATGTGGGCTAAAACATCCAAATTGTACGACTACAGACTTTTGTTGTATAAATTGTAAGGGTAGTCATATGGCTTTAGATAAAAAATGTCCAAAATTTTTAAAAGAAAAGCAAATTAGAGAAATCATGAGTAAGGAGACCTGTTCTTATAAAAAAGCGTTGCTAATATACAAGGAAAAAGAAAACACAGAACATAACATAGATTTAGCATCTATGGATAATGTCTCGTTCGTCACTCCTCAAGTCAATGACCGAAAAGAGAAATCATATAGAGATATATTAGTGACAGATGTGATAATACATCAAGAGCATGAGGATACGGAAGGAGATTCGGATTCAATGGAATCAAACAACGAAAGCGAAGTCCAACTTGAGCAAAATAATACACAGAAGATAGGAACAAATAATCGTAAGAAAAAGAAGAAGAAGCATCCTAACACTAATCTAAGTAAATCAGCCAAAAAATTATCACGCGAAAAACAGAATGAATCCAAAAGTATTCATACAAACAAACTAGGAGACAACGACAATAAAAAAGAAAATAGACATTGGTTCATCAAGATGTATATGAAAATAAAAGAAATTATTTCGCTAGATAACAAGCTAGAAGATAAATTAGTAATATTTGCAAAATACATCATTGGAGAATTACAGGTATATTTATTAAAATATTTAGGTGACGAGGGTCTAATAGGCAATCTATTGTCTAGGTTAAGTAATGGATAGGTATCCAAAAATACAACATCTCAATATGCTGCAATGGAATTCTCAGTGCTTAAAGCCTAAAATTGCTGAATTTGACTCATTGTTAACTCAAGAAAAAATTCATATTGCCTGCATAAGTGAAACTTGGCTGGAGCCAGGCACAAATTTAAACATAAGTGGCTATACTATATTTAGGAGGGACAGGTCTGATTCTTATGGTGGAGTAGCTATATTAGCCCACAAATCTGTTTTAGTTCAAGAATGTTTAATATCTCTCATAAATCCTAATATAGAAATTTTGCATTGTTAAATTTTAAATTGTAAGCTTCTAGAAAACATAGTAGCAGTGTATTGCCCATCATCAGTTAGGACAACAAAAACCCACTGGGATGACGTATTTTCCAAATTTTCTAGTAAAACATTAATTTTAGGTGATTTTAACGGCCATCACTCCAATTGGTCATATAAAAATGATACAAGAGGTTTTCAGTTATTAGACGCTGCATTAGATAATTCCTTCATAACATTAAATGATAACAGGCCTACTAGAATCAAACTTGTGAACAATAATTTACAAAAGTCGTCTCCTGACGTAACATTTATTTCCTCCGACATAGCGGTTAACTTTTCATGGAATGTTTTGTCAGAAAACTTGGGAAGCGACCATTTATTTATTAAAATTAAAACTAGTTATAATGTTTACAATAAAGTCATTACAAGGAAAAATTTCAAAAAAGCAGATTGGCTGAGTTATAATAAATACATTGAAAAACATTCAGACTTACTAATACCTTTTACTGATAATGTACAGTCCTTATATGATAACTTTATTAAAAATGTAATTAATGCAGCAGACAAATATATACCGGATATAAAGATTTGTAAAAGTCTACAAACCAATTTTAAACCAAAACCGTACTGGTCTCCCAGTCTCTCAGAAGCTGTAGCTAAACGGAGACTTGCATTAAAACAGTTTAGAAAAAATCCTACACCTTTTAATTTAAACATATTAGAAGAAAAATCAGAAGCTGCAAGAAAATTAATCAGAAAAGCTAAATCAAATCATTGGAAGGAATTTTGCAATTCGGTAGATGTAGCTACAACTTCTGCAGAGATGTGGAGAAAAATGCGGTGGGTGAAAGGTCAGCGTCAATCAAAATCAGTAATACCAACCGAAATTATGATGACATTAATGCGAAAACTTACCCCGGATTCTGTAACATTAAAAATGCCAGACTTAAATTCTAAAAACGATATGTTAGAATCTAAATTTTCATTACAAGAATTAGAAATATGCCTTAAAAAAAAAGATACCGCACCTGGAGCTGACGGGATATCATTTTCCATGATCTATAATCTACCTGAAAATGCTAAATTAGCCTTACTTCATATTTACAATATAGCCATTTCTTCTGGAGATATTCCAAACCAGTGGAGAAAAATACAGATTATTGGTATCCCAAAAGGAAACAACAAACCTAATACAGCTGCGAATATACGACCTATTTCACTTATGACATGTATCTGTAAAATATTGCATAGTATGCTCGTAAAAAGGATAGAGTGGTTCATTGAAAACCGTAACGTTCTATCTTCTAGTTCATATGGATTCAGGAGAGGGCGTTCATGTTTAGAGTGCTTGGTTAATTTGGTTACAAATGTACAGAATAGTTTATCGGAAAACAGGCGAACAATAGCTTGTTTTCTCGATATTGATAATGCTTATAACAATATTGACATTAACATGGTTATAAACACATTAGATAATCTAGGAATAGGGGCAAAAATATGTAAATATATCTGGAATTTTCTGAAAGAAAGACATTTATTCAACAAAAATGAACTTGGAGATGAATGTGTAGTAAGATGGACCAATATGGGCTTAGCACAAGGCGATCCACTTTCTCCCTTATTGTTTAATATTGTTACTTTTAAAATCTGTAAAGAAATTCATAATGTAAAAATTCTTCAATATGCAGATGACTTCGTTATTTATGATGATCAAATGCATCTGCAGAACAGTGTTAGTCAAATTCATATAGCACTGCATACTTTTGGAAAATTAATAGGCCAATTAGGTTTAAACATTTCACCGACGAAATCTAAAGTAGTCATATTTAGAGGGTTTAAAAGGATCCAGGAAGTGGAAATAAAATATGAAAACTCTTCCTTAAAAATACTCGACAGCATAAAATATTTAGGCATGTGGCTTGATAGAAACCTTAAATGGAATAAACATATAAAGGAAACATGTGCTAAATCTCAAAAACATTTGAATATACTGAAGGTTTTGGCGGGACCTGGGTGGGGTATCCACCCAAAACATTTACGGCGACTGTTTATTTCTATTGTGAGAAGTAGGATGGATTATGGCAGTTTTCTGTATCATAATAGTGCAAGTAGACACACATATTTGCTGGATAAAATACAAAACCAAAGTTTAAGACTAATAGGTGGATTTATTAAGACCACCCCAATACATGTAATGGAGAGTGAATTAGCTATCCCTCCCTTATATACACGAAGATTATATCTAGCTTATAAATTCTGCGCCAAAGCTTTATCTTGGTCCAATTGCGGATGCGTTTTAACCTGGCAGCGCTTAGTTGCTTCGTGCTGCAGTAGTGCGTACTGGAGATCGAGAAAGAAGCCGCTATTTAGTGAAGTTTATAGCGATATGAAATCGGAAGTCGTTAAATCTTCGAATCGGCTAGATATGTTTAATATGTCAACCTGGGTTTCAAATATTAAAATTTCATCTGTGGTGGAAATAAACTTGGACACAATTAAAAAAGCTAAGCGACTATATGAACCAAACTTATTGAAATACAATATAAGTAAAGAATTATGTCATAAATATAGCAACTGGTACAAACTCTTTACTGATGGTGCAAAGACAGCAGAAGGAATAGGTGCAGCTTATTACGACCCTCAAAACAAAACAAACAGAAAATTTAAAATTGAGTCTGATATCTCAATTATGTCAGCAGAATTGTATGCTGTATCTGAGGCACTGTCATATATCCATTCAATTGGCTGCGATAGGGTTGTCATTTTTTCCGATAGCAAAAGTGCTCTGCAGCACTTGGCTCGATGCGCCTCTGGCCTCAGAGGTGTTTCGACAGCCTATACAATATTGGAAAAAATTGTTGACCTCAACAATACGGGAGTTAAAGTAAAACTACAGTGGATACCATCTCACCTAGGTTTAAGGGGTAATGAAGAGGCTGATCGTTTAGCAAAAAATGCTGTGTCATTTGGGGATAAAGTTTATTTAAAACCACATTACTCGGAGGTATTTTCTAAATTCAAACTCAAATACAAACAAATTTGGAAAGAGCATTTTGATGAGAGATCCAAGCTAAAAGGCATTTGGTACAAAATTATACAAAATGAGCCTCTTCATGTCCCATGGTTTTTGAATGGTATGAGTCGTGCTTCGGTTACAGCAGCAATAAGACTTCGTTCAGGCCACATTCCATGCAACAAATTTACCTATTTAATGAGAAAAGTTGACTCACCTAAATGTACATTATGCAACCAAGTGGAGGACATTTATCACGTATTGTTGGAATGCGGCCGGAACGCAACGAAACGAGACTTAATTTTGTTAAAATTAAAAATTTATAATTTAGATATAGGTTTAATCTGTAGCATTTTGGCTGAACCGCTATCCGATTCAGCCAGAATGTTATATGATCTAGTTAGTAAGTAAATAGGTAACTAAGATGTAAATGGACTAGACTAATTAAGACTATTGTATAAGTACATACATATTGTATAAGATGATTACAGGACTGACATGGATATTGCATATCCAAAAGTCCTCTTGAAAAATAAAGATTAAAAAAAAAAAAAACTAATCAGCTCTATTCTTCAAAAAATTACATGTAATGTATAAATTGCATCAAAATCGGTTTATCCGTTTGGAAGAAATCGTTGACGAAAAATTAAAAAAAAGTGTTTTTTCGACATAACTTCGAAATTTTTCAACCAATCATTTTTTAGTATTCTACAATATTTTAGTACCTACTAAAATACTTTAGATGGCATTTCAAGAATCAAAATTGAATCTAATTTTCAAAAGTTACAGCTTTTCAAATATTAAAATTACGTCATTTTTAGCATACTTACTTTTTATTTTTAAAATAATTTTCAGGCTAATACACCGATGGACTTAAAAATCTTATCAGCTTTGCTCCGTTAAAAAATGCTTCAAATACCGTTAATTGGATCATAAGCAGTCGATTTTTTTAGATTTCAAATATTTGAAAAAAATGTTTTTGACATTGCTACGAAATGTTTCAACCTATCGATTATTTAGCTAATTCATAATATTCAGATCTCAAAAATTGAGTTGAATGTCATTCTCAAGATCAAATTCAATCAGCGTTTCCAAAATATTTTTTATTCTATAGGATAGCAAAGAAGTAGACGGTGCTTTACGCTCTAAATTTTGTCTGTGTAGTTAATTTATTCGACGTTCCCACTAGCTAGTCTAAACGCTGCTTAATGTAATGTAAAATTTCGCTGAGGTTAAAATTTTGATCAATGTTGTCATTAAAATGACAACATTCCGTACGATAAATCGTACGGAATTTTTACGGAATTCACGGAATTATCTTTTTTATAACTCATAAAAAAAATAATTCCGTGTGAATCACCTCACGAGAATTCGATCTACAGAGAACTATTTAGATTTGGGATTAAACACTTACATAAGTCATTCTAAACTTATTATAGAAGTTTGCTTAAGTTGAATTGATAACCTAATCTATTCTTACTTAAGATATGATAAATGATAATTTTATTACTACTTTTCGTTGTGGTTCCATACTGAACGGGAGTTAGACTCTTTGGGTTTTGTTTGTGAAATATTCTTGCATTGCTTTCATTCGGCGTTCCTGCTAGCTAGTCTGAATGCTGCTTAATGCAATGTGACATTTCGCTAAGGTTATAATTTCGATCAATGTTGTCATTTCATTAGTCATAAGTTCGTAACTCATAAAATAGATTGTCCTGCGTGAATCACCTGACGAGAATTCGATCTAGATAGTTCATGATTTTGGATAGTAAAATACAGTTAAATAACTCATTCGTAACTTGCCATAGAACTTAGCTTACAGATAACAACTATTTAATATAAAGGCTACATTTATTTATCACCAGCTGTGCCTACGACTTCGTCCGCGTGAAACAAAAAACCAAAATAAAGGTAGCCTAAGTTACCCTTTATTTCCGTGGTTTAAAAGATAGTCCCAGGATTAACCCGCATAGTTCCTATTGTAGGATTTTCGGGATAAAAACTATCCTATTTCCTTTCGCGGATCTCGATCTATGTGTTTCCACAACGAAAAGTAATAATAAAATTATCATTTATCATAGCTTAAGTAAGAATAGATAATGTTATCAATTCAACTTAAGCAAACTTCTATAATAAGTTTAGAATGAGTTATATAAGTGTCTAATTCAAAATCTTAAATGTCCTTTCTAGATCGAATTTTGGTGAGGTGATTCACACGGAACAATCTATTTTATGAGTTATGATCAATAAAATGACAACATTGATCGAAATTATAACCTTACCAAAATGTTACATTACATTAAGCAGCGTTCAGACTAGCTAACAGGAAAGCCGAAGGAAAGGAACTCAAAGCCTAAAGGATCTCATTCAGTACGGAACCACAAAACAAGTAATAAGAAAATTATCATACCTTAAGTAAGAATAGATTCTAGGTAGAAATAAAGCGATTTACACGGAACAATTTATTTTATGAGTTACGATCAATAAATGACAACATTGATCGAAATTATAACCCTAGTGACGTATTACATTACATTAAGCAGCGTACAGATTAGCTAGCAGTAACGCTAAATGAATGAAAGTTCAAAACGTCCACAGAAAAAGAAATAAGTATAATATGGCCCTTGGCTCTCTATCATTAAGGCATCACAATGGGAAATAATGAGAAAATTATTGAAAATAATTGACTTTAAATCAATGTGTTATTTTGTATTTTAGTAGTTACAATTTTACAGTGACACGTATAATTAATATGTGATATTTATATCATTATTTGTGCATAATAAATGAACGGTGCATTTTTATGAAAACATTATAAATTAAAATAAGATAAAATCCAACACGCCAAATCTCTAGCGGAGTAGGCAGAACGTACCAAACGTAAATAGATCCTCAGGTTTTCTATGACCCACTTGTTTGTGATATTATTATATATGCCAATTTTTTTAAACAAGAGAGTACACAATTTACACAATCCTGACGTTGCGTTTGGCCTAATGACATACGAGACGATTTTATTGTACGATTGGTAATAGCTAGCTAAATAACAGGCGATTACTTGATCAATTAGGAAATCTAGTACAAGTAATAATAATCTAATATGTGTCAATATTAGAAAAATATATTTCGAACATTGACAATGATTTGACATTATAATGTCACTAGAAATAGAATAAATACTACTCAATCAAAAAATTACCGGGAAACGATCAACAATACACAAATTATTACTCATTCAAATTTATTTTAATACCTTCAAGTATGCTCGTCCAAATAAAATATACTTACGTTGACAAATAATCCAATCATCAAAACATTTTTAAATGCTTTTTTTGGAATTGAGTTCATTTTTCGTCGCGCCTTTATGTCTTGTACCAAATAAAAACGGGTGCCACGAAGTGGTAATTTGGGTTTAGGTAAAAGAAAAAAGTCGGCTCGATGGTATTAGATGAGTTTTGGTCAAAACATTCGTTACCAATAATGGCCTTGTGCGAAGACGCATATCGTATCGTGATGCAAAATCAAAGAATTTTCTTTTCACAATCTGGCCTTTTTCGTCGAATTTGCTATCTTAAACGCCACCACTCAAATGTCTTTCTTTCATTCTTTCTTTAAAATAATATTCTTTATTTGTCGTTTTACCTTTAAGCAAGTATTTCAATCGTACAATATCGCGATAGTCAAAGAAAACAGTCTACATGATGTTGACTTTTTTGGTTTAGTCGGAAGGCGCCACTAGTTTGCACGTAAAACTTTTAAATTACCACGTGTTGGTCCGGGATGCTTTGAAGAATAGACCAACTGCCGTTCTACCAGGCAAGGTTGTAAGAGACGACCGATTGGCTATACATGTCACTACCATCGTGACTATTAGGTAGTAGAGTTCCGCAACGTCTCGTCCAGGTATTAGGTACTACCACCTAACCTATTCTTGCTGCAATAGCGTCAATACTTGTCAATGTCGTGTTCCAAATTGTAGGGTAAGGCTGGCTGGTAGGCTTATGCATGTTGTATTTCTCTTTCCATTAGGAGAACCATTCTGTTTGTTTACTATCTTATGATATTAAAAAAAACACGTTTCATTACGAGTAATAACGCGTTTTATGAATGTAGGGTCGAAATTGGCTCGTTCTAGCATGTCCTCAGCGGTTCTTATGAGATAGTTTATTGAGAAAATTCAGGTCTTTTAGGACTAGTCGAGCGGCTACATCTTTCATAATTAAGTGATTATTTACAATAATACGAATCGACTTCTGAGACACAGAAAGTTCAGTGGCTTTTTCTTTTAAACTTCAGGATTTTTAGACAATATTTTCTTCACTTTTGTAATGTTAACTTCAGTTGTAGACATTGATGGCCTACCAGAGTGAAGCAGATCTGCTGTCACATCTCAACTGCTGGTGAACGCTTTGTACCACTTATGAGACCGTGTTTTTGATAAATTTTACCCACCATACTTCTGTAACATTTTCAGGGAATCCGAACACAAAATTTCATTGGCGATGCGAAATTTAAGACAAACTATTTGTTCGATGATTTTGTCCATTATGAAATTCGCAATAGACTTTCTTCACACTAGATTTTTTTATCATAAGATAGCAAACAAGCAGATAGCTCTCCTGGTGGAAAGAAACAACCTATAGACACCAAAGATGTTAAGCAAATAAATAAATAAATAATTATATATAAATATATATATATATATATATATATATATATATATATATATATATATATATATATATATATATATATATATATATATATATATATATATATATATATATATATATATATATATATATATATATATATATATATACCAGCAATATCCGTGCGAATAATTCACACTATTTTCAAAGTTAAAACCGTTAAATGTCAGTATTGCTGTATTGCGTCTTATGTATACCTGTATAAATAATTAATTTACAAAAACCAAAGTAGTAATAATTTTAGTGTAGTTTTAGCAATTATCTATAAAATGATATAGAATTTATTTGGAATAATTATGAGGTTTTCTCTAAAAAGCGAGGCAAACATCTTAACCTTAGCGTATTAATATAATAATATATACTGAAATCTATTTAGTATATACAGATTATAATAATAAATATCTATATAACATGATATCAAAAAGCAGTAAACAATCATCTATTCCCTTCGACAGAGATTCGCCAAAAAGTAGACTAATGTCAGTTTCTCTCTTGCCAACTTTAAGAGCGTGTTTTCGCACGAGCATGTGACCTTAGCCTTATAGTGAAATATTAAATCCGTCTGTTAGGTAATTTATGTACGCATTGTATATTTGATTATGAAATTGTAGTTCGTTGAAACATTTGATTCAGAACATATTAGTGTCTTCTGTTATAAGACACAAAATTTACTAAACGAAAAAAAATATGTATATTCACGCCCGTATCCCCGAAGGGGTAGGCAGAAGTACAACAAGTGCATCCACGATTAGCTGGAGATACTTGGTCCCACAAATGTGATAGGTGGCAAGCCTATCGCCAACCGGGCACTTTCCAATCCCGAGCAACTGTGTGTTTATCAGAAAACTGAAAAAACACTTTTTTCTTAAGTGCCCGACCCGGGAATCGAACCCGGGACCTCATGTGGTCAACGCCAACGCTGGACCACAAGACCACAGAGACGATTAAAAAAAAAGATGTACAAGGTATAAACGAATTTGAAAAAAAATCTGCTTACACCGTCGCGTCTTATTGTATAAAACTTTGTTATTATTTTTCAGTTGATATTATTGTAATTTGTTGATATTTTTAGTCATTAGATAGCAAATAAGCACACAACTCTCCTGATGGAAAGTGAAACCATCGCCTACAGACACCAAACATTGTAATAGTTTGTAGCTATTAGTGGGACGGGATGGCAATATCACATGCACCTGCCGGTTACTATCGTGTGTTAATGGTGTGTTGCTATCGTGTTGCTATATATTATCTGATTCTCCAAACCGGGATAGGTGAAGTGGTGGTACCAAACCCGGGCGAGACAATGCAGAACTGTACCACCTAGTAGCCACCGTGGTAATGACTCGCATAGCAATCGTTTGCCTCTTACGAACGGGAATGTTCTGAGTTAGCATTAATGTATTATATTTGATAAATAAGCACATTTATATGTTAATCTATATTAACCATTTCGTCAAGGGGTATGGTAGACTCGATTGAAACCTTGCGTGAATTATAAAGCGTAAAAAAATAATTATTTCGAGCCGACAACTTATATCCGAAAAATTCGGATTGTTGAGTATTTTGTTAAAATCGTGATTAAAATTCTAACGTTGCTGGCGGACCAATCGGCCATATTTCTTTAAAGGTTACAAATATGTGGTGTAGATGGCGTGAGCATTTATTAAAGTATTGTAGAACGGAGCGCAGATTATCGTGAAACTTATTTTCTCTTCGTTTATAAAAGAGAAGAAATTAAAAAATAGCAACACTATAGTGTTATCTTTATTAAACCAACGTAATAGTTGAAAGAAGACGTCACTACAGTGTTGCTACTTTTTAATGTCTACTACTTGAGTTAGTATATATACGTATATAAGATTGCATATTATGAGACTTCCGAGCGAAGCTGGGTTTTCAACTAGTTATATATAATACGACAATTTACAAGCACTCAGGTCTAATCTTAGTTTACATATAAGCGTAACATGTAGATAATAACACACATTAACCCTAACCACCTACACCTGCAGGTCAACCAAAATGATTCCATGCGTATGATAATAGGTTATCCGTGATATATACTTCATCTAGATTCTAGAATATTAGCTCAATATTTCAGAGAACTGTCTATACGCTATTTTACCAGATACTACCTACTAGAGCTACCTACCTCCTGTCTGGTAATGGTGGAAGCGACGGTGTATTTCCCCATTGAGAATGCTGTTCCTCAATTTAAAGCTACCCACCGCTTAGTTTAAGACTTATACACTGTAACATTTATACAACCATAGGTATATCATCATATCATATATCATTTAAGCAGACGGCTCTCTTAATGAAAAGAGATGATCCTTCGCCTGTAGGTACGCTTCAAAGATTTTAATCATAGGTTGCAACCGTGTGGTGGATATAATGTCATATGTCTGAGTTAATCCGCTACTCCATCCTCTAAAACGAAACATGACAGTAACAGACACTGATGCTATTACAACAGGAATAGATCGGGCAGTGATGACAGATATTTATCCGTCATCACTGCCCGATCTATTCCTACAAAGAAATTGTCTTCGAAGGCGTATCCAAATGGATACGCTTTCGAAGACAATTTCTTTGTTTGTCAGTGTAGCCTACATTTACATACAGTAACACAGAGTAATACTACTTACTGATGAAATAAAATCACTTCAACGGTATTTTTTAACCATATTATCTTAATCGGTATAATAAAACAGTACAACATGGTTTTTCTATTTTTTCACGATACAAATGTATGACATTTTTGATAGTGATCCGAGCGTTTGCTAATATGCGCGGTGACGCGTTTCCTTCCCAATGGCGTGTCTATTAGTATTCATGTAGTCTGTGGCAGTGATACTAAGCCCTGCAGGACGTTGCAGAACTTTACCATTTAGCAGTTCATAGCATTAAAAAAGTGAAATTAATTAAATTTTCTATTATCTGTGAACTGTTCTATGTGACCTCCGCGATGATACTGAAAAGAAAAACGCCGCGCCGGTTCAATAAACACATAAAACTCACCGATGGTTCGGACAAAATAAGACCCCAGTGGCACAATTATCCTCCCACATCCACCACACTTTCACCCACGTTGGCACTAAGCACAAAAGCACACAAATTATGCACTCAACGCACGTTTCACTTCGAGACCGAAGTATCTTCAGAAAAAACCAACATCACCTCACTCACCGTTTTCACTTTACGTTTTAGTTAGTAAATCGTGATCTCGATTTACTTGTTATCGGTGGGCGAAACCAGTTACTATAGTTAGTAACCCCATTGCTATATAGTATCTGACGTAGTAACGATTATCGCTTATTTCTAGCGAAAATAGCACATTTAAGCAAAATTTATTCATACCACACTACACTTTATTTACTACGGTGGTAAGATTTGAAAATAGTTCGCACATACTAAAGATCAGCCATTTTATAAACCGTTACACAATGGCATGGTTTTTCCAAACAAAAAATACGGAAAATCCCAGTAAAACTAGAGTAGTTTTATTACACTGTAACAATTTGGACGTACTGATTAACTTATTTTGTAAGTTCCATGTTTTTAATGCTTGATGTATTAGAGTATGTACATCAACAGAAACATAAATGAGATAATTTAAACTCCAAGTAACAACAATTGACTTTTTTATATCATAAAATAGCAAATAATTAGATGGCTCTTCTAATATCATAAGATATCAAGCAAGCAGATGGCGCTCCTGATGGAAAGAGGCAACCGTCGCCTATATACACCAAAGATGTTAATATGCGTAAATAGTGCGTGGCAATCCATATGGCGGGGTCTTAATGTCACTTGCATAAGTTTACTAGGTGTCTTACTCTTCAAACCGGAATACGACAGTGACAAGCGCTGACGCTGTTTTGACAGGGATAGGTAAAGAGGTGTTATCAGACCTGGGCGAGACAATGCTGAACTCTACCTCCTAGTAGTCACGATGAAAGTGACTGCATAGCCAATTGTATGCTTTTTACGAACTGCCTGGTAAAAAGGCAGATGGTTTATTCTACAAAGGGGACAAAGACCAACACGGGGTGACTTCTACTCTCCGGTATATACAGATATCTGGAACTCAAATAAAAAATATCGTTTGATAAATGATCGAGTTCTGTGTCGACAAAACATGAAAATATTAACTACCTACTACAAACATGAACTACTAAACATGAAAATATTAACACCTACTTTTTTGGAAAGTCTGTTGAAAATACGCCAAGCTTAGAATTTAGTAATCTATATCTATATTAATATTATAAATGCGAAAGTTTGGATGTATGTATCGATGGATGGATGTTTCTTACTCTATCATGCAAAAACTACTGAACAGATTTGAATAGCACATAGACTACTTTTCATCCCGGAAAAATTAGGAGCGAGAAAGATTTGCTTTTTTAATGCAGCGGGCTGCATGCTGCAGCTAATGTTATAATTAATGAATCAATACTTTAACTTTTCTACCTGATATTCTACCATAATATCTCTAATATCAACTCTAAGTTAAAGTAGTTGTTACTTTCTGTACCTACACGTATAGTGCCGAAGGTGAGAGACCTGGAGTCCTGAAATACAGGTTTTTCCTAGCTTAGGCTCCAGTCCACTCTGCACTAACGAAATGAAATTATAAACCATATTTTGTTAGGTATTGATGTATTCAAATTTTAGTGGTGGAAATAAATATATTTTTTATTTTCATAATATGGTGCCAAATACTTAACACTACAGTCCGCGCATCTCCGAGGAATCGGGGACTGAGGTACGGGTGAGTGTGCTCTGTGTAATATCGACTAATTCACTGCACGTCAACATTCCCCAAAATTCCTCCGAGCTTGCGCGAAGATTGAAGCTGGACCCCGCAGCCTACTGCATTTTAAAAGCTTTTGGTGAATCATACGAGAAGTAATTATTTTTACATGTTAAAAAGTATCTTATGTGCTATTCCAGATTATCGTCTAACTTTAAAATCTAAATTAAACCAAATCGTTGTAGACGTTATTGTGTGACTGAGTATCAAACATTCAAATATAAAAACTTTCACTTTTATTATTATTATGTATAAATGTGGAAGTTTTTAACCATGTATTTACATAAAACCGAATAATATATACATATTATTCGAGTGGTTAGCGAACCCGACAATGGGGCTCTGGTTAGATTCCCGTATAGTAGATGTTTGTATTTCTGGGTTTGGGTGTTTATTAAATGTATTTGAGAATTTATATATGTATCTCTACGTATTAGTATCGTTGACTAACACTCATACTACAAACAAATATATTGCTTACTTTAGGGTTACATAAATTCGAGTAATTTGTAAATTTTTTATAATATATAACAATTAAAAATATTAATTATGCTTTATTTTCCATAAATTTTATAACTAGGTTAGATTGGAAAAACTCGGAAACTGTAGTAGTTTTAAAAGCTTAAAAAGTTTAAAAATCTGATTTTAAAAGTTAAAAAAATGTAAAGCTACATTATTGCGGAGTAATATATACCACTTTTATCCGACTAAGCAAAAGGTAGTAATGTTTTTGGGTCACACAAACGAAGTCGCGAGCAAGAGCTATTTGTTAATACATTTTTTTTAAATGTGACAAATATCCTTTCATATGTTTACCTATTAAGTTTACCTTCATTTAAATTATATTCCGGGTTTTTTGTTAAAAACTATCAGCTATTTTACCATGCAGTACGTGAAAGGAGAACAATTGAATAAACGTCTCAATACCACCGTGAATACTAAATGGTAGAGTTCCCCAACACCTCGCCAAGTTTTGGTATCACCGCCTTCCCTATTCTTAGCCAGTACTGTTAGTGCTTATTACTGTGTCGTGTTCTGGTTTGGAGGGTAACGTAGACGTTTGTGGAGAGTGTTTTTCCTCGTTAGTGGAGAAAAACACCGTAAATTCGTAAATTATATTTATTAAAGTAGATGTCACAATATCACAACTAACTTTTTTCTGCCGAGAAAATGGCCTGTTCCCGTAGAATTAGCACAATGGCGCGGCGCTAGTTAAATAAATTAATCTTATTTGTATTACTAACTCATTTAAGAAAAGACAAAATAATACGTCAGTGATGCTTTGAACAACGCAACGCGACGAGTGATAATCAATCTACTCATATTATGTAACTTTGACTCCGTCACATAAATTTTGTTGCATCGAGCCCAAGCTATCGATTTAGGTTGAATAAGATTAAATAGTTTTACTTTATTTATTACGGAAACTTAGCAAAAAAATTCTTAAATAAATGAGAAGTCGGTTTTTTGTAATTTTACTGCATTTAAATTATTTCAATACTATTTTGTGGACACGTTTTGAGTTAAGCTGTGATATAGCTCATTTTACCTACCCTCCATAACCTCTGCCTATATCTTCGACGATATGTGGGTGACGCTATTTATTTGTTTCAATCTATACCATATTATTTGATATTAAAAATTAATAAAATTTGTGAGTTTCTATGTAGAAAGTAACCTCTGAAATTACTGAACCAATATAAAAAGGCTCCCGATTCCTATTTCGATTCCAAAGGCAGATTTTTGCTCGGCGGATTTCAATGAATGCGATGCGTTTCACCCCATACCATCGCACTGTGTGATGGCAAGCGCAATTGCGTGCATGTATTCCTCCGTGTTGTGAGTATTAAATTATGTAATTAGAGGCGTAGAACGATTCATAATTTTAGTTTAAGGCTACAAAGAGTTATAAAATTTGCAAAATCCACGTTATGATTATCAACAAAGAGAATTTGACATTTGGAAAGAAATGCGGAAATGCGTTGCGATGCCTCCCCGCCCCGCTGTAAATCGTCCTAATGTGCTATGATGCATTTTTCGTTGCGATACGGCCTGCCCCGACTCGCTGCGGCCCATCTCAGTGTGAAAGGAAAGGGAGGTTCTTCGGGATCGGCACCACATTACACCGCCGAAAACCGCAAATTGTTATATGTTGCCTTGTGTAGCATCTGTGAAAGAAATGCAACTTTAGTTGAGAAGTCTATATTTCAAAATGCTTGTAATCTTGACCGTTTTTAAAATCGTGACCTGTTGCGGAAATTGTGACATTGTAACGTTTGCGCTCTTTCTATTGTTTTCTAAAAGGTTGTGTGGTTCCTAGAAATGCATTTACCAATTGTTGCGCTGACTCATTTGAATCTTTTTACCTTGTAAACCTAAAATTAATATTAAGCGATCGCCTAGTGGTCGAAATTCAGCCACAGACAAAACAATAAACCACCTTCTAAGTATGACAACAGACTTTAGCGGTAAAAAAAATAGTATACATGTGTGTCTATATTATGCATATCATATAAATATAATGTGTGTAATTTTTATTTTTATTAATTTGATGTATTTCTAATGTATAGATATCATTTAATAATATTAGTTTTTTGTAGTCTTAACCAAGGTAATCTTTAACGGTGCAACATATGTGCGCACACACACATACATTCCTTACAAAAGCATAACCTTTTTTCTAGCGTAGTTAGGTAAAAACAAAAAATATCGGCAGATTACCACTTTCACTAGTTTTGTGTTACATGTACGATACTTTAAGTTCTTGTGATGTTACGATTAATTGGAGTAAGGAAACCAGTTCTGTGTCAAACCAAGTTAAAAACGAGTTCTTCGATTAAATAACTGCGGATCACTAAAACGAAACCACGGAGTTGAATGTATTCTTCAATAATTTATTTCCGGTTACAATTTATGGATTTCACCGATGGATAGAGAGACGTTAGACATGGAAATTATATAAATTAGGCACAAGCTAGCGACACTCTGTCACCATCGTAACTAACTGTAAGGACTGCACAAGCTAGCGACACTCTGTCACCATCGTAACCAACTGTAAGGACTGTACCATCGTAACCAACTGTAAGGACTGCACAAGCTAGCGATACTCTGTCACCATCGTAACCAACTGTAAGGACTGCACAAGCTAGCGACACTCTGTCACCATAGTTACCAACTGTAAGGACTGCACAAGCTAGCGACACTCTGTTACCATCGTAACCAACTGTAAGGCGTGTGCATAATATTATTAACGGCAAATTACTAGATATAATAATATCTTTTACGTATTATTACAGTAATACAATTTTAGGTAAGATCTCATCCAATAAAACCTACCTCATATTTATGTAACAAATCAGTTAACGGCTAACTTTGCCATATATACTGCTATAGTCAAAGTCAAAGTCAAAGTCAAAGTCAAAACATTTTTATTCAAATTATCCTTTACAGGCACTTTTGATGAGTCCACAGTTTTTGAGTTACTACCGGATCGGAAACGCGGCCACACACTGAGAAGATAGTTTAGTCGAGATGCTAAAAATCTGAGAAAATAGTTCCAATTCTCGTAAAACCATCAGAGATAGGTCCTTCTATCCGAAAAATGTCCCAAAAAAGACAGTTTTCAACCGACGAAAAACGTCATTCTCGGAACAATATTATAACCTTCGTGGCTGTTACCTTTGCTGTTACTTTCACAAGTGTGTATGTGGAATAAGATAATATTTTAGTATGATATGATCTATGTCGGTAATCAATACATATATACTACTACATAAATATATAATGCCTGTCTGCATATTCAGTTTTGTCATATTTTTTATATCAAACGCATTTTTAAGATAGCAAACAAGCAGAGGGGTCTCCTGATGGAGAGTCAAAGATGTTAATGGTGCGTTACTATCTTTTGGCGAGGTCTAATGCCACATTCATAAGTTTACCGGCTACCTTACCCTCCAAATCAGAACACGATAGTGATTAGCGCTGACCTTATTTCGATATGAATAGGTAAAGCGGTGGTACAAGACCCGGGCGAGCCATTGCAAAACTGTACCACCTAGTAGCCGCGATGGTAGTGTCTCGAACAGTTAATCGGTCGCCTTTTACGACCTGCCTGGCAGAATAGCAGTTGGCGTATTCTTCAAAGGAGCCCGGGACCAACAAGGAGAGAATATCATGATATTTGTTAATGACTTATTGTCAATATTATATATTACTAAAAGTACACTTCAAGTAATATTATAAAGCGGAAAAGGCTCTGTAACTGTAATACAAGCTCAAGAAGCTTAGTACAGAAACAGACGCCTAGTACCATTTATTTTAATTATACTAAATTAACTAGTGTCATATAAAATACCTAAAATTGTACTTTAATCGTAATAATTTTTTGAAAATAAATTTATGTTTATGTTTTTAATATTTGAAATTTTTGGCTGTACAGTGCGTTAGAACTCAATTTTAGATTTGAGTTATATTTTAATTTTAGGGAATTTAAAATGTGGGATAATTTCGTGTAATATTAAAATCTACACATATTTTTTACAATTCAAGTTAATACAATACAATAACTTGAATTGTAAAAAATATGTTAAAAATATTATAAAATATGTGTGAAACATCCCTGATGATGCGCGATGAATAAGCGAAACCGGTTGGATGTGAACAGTAAAAAATTAAAAATATACGTGAACTGGAAATACAAGTGAGTTTATTTGTAATACATAATAAAATCTACATTTCATATTCAAATATTTAATTTAACGTCCGATCTTACTGTAACATCTCCTAAGAATATCAATTCCCGATTTGACTAGAATTCATATGTGAAATTATGCTTTGATGAATAGAATTTTTAACGTATTAAATATCAGAATAGGTAACAATCGTAAAAGTTTACCAGAGGTCAACATCGTTTCATCAATAATAATCAAATAGTGATTCAAAGAGGACTTAGAAATATTTCAGTGAATTTCATAACAACTATTTATTCTCCATGAAAACATTATGCAAACGACGCGGACATGGAGATAAATCATTATGAGCATTTTATTACCCAAAACATCTTCAAAACTGTCACTTAATTGTTTGACCTTGGGCGTAACTTGGCAGTTTGTACGAGAACATTGCTTAATTGTGCATTACAAGCTTGTTAGCTTTGATCTCTTGTTAGCTAAGGAAAAAGAATTGCTTAAGTGAATGTACTGTCGCGCGTCGTTATCCTAAGTACCTAAGTTACTATGCGCGTGGAGTAAGAAAAGATTTATTTTTATACTATGAGATAACAAACAAGCGGATGCCTCTCCTGATGGAAAGAGAAACCATCACCCATAGACACCAAAGACGTTAACGGTGTGTTGCTATCCGTGTGGCGGGACGGTAATGCCACGTGGCACGTGCATAAGTCTACCGGCTACCTTACCCTAATTAACCTATAAATCAATTTTACTACTTTAATTTTTAACTTCCCACTACGTATGTAGATAAGGAAGTTACTGATTTTACCCCGATTTTCAAAAATCGAGTTTTCACCAGGTGTCCACGTGTTGTGGTCCTAGGAACCTTTTCCGACTATTTTCTCGATGACGCCAGTATGTCTGTATGTATGTATGTATGTGTGTGTGTGTATGTGTGTATGTGTGTACGTAAACATCTCATAACTTTTAAACGGCTGGACCGATCGAAACACGGTTGATGGCATTCGATTAGATTCCTGTCAACTTAGACTTTTATGAAAATTTGAACCGATTCTGTCCAGGAGATTTTGAGAAATTTTGAAAAAACACCAAAAAAATTTTTGGCGAAACAGTATTTTTTTAATGTAACTTCCAGATTTGTATACCGATTGCATACAAAAACTAATCAGCTCTATTTTTCAAAAAAGTACGTCAATATATAAATTGCATCACAATCGGTTTATCCGTTTGGGAGTAGTCGATGACGAAAAATTTTGAAAAAGTGTTTTTTCGACATAGCTTCGAAATTTTTCAACTAATCATTTTTAGGTATTCTACAATATCTTAGTACTAAAAAAACTACATCAAATGCTGTTTAAAAATATAAATCGAATCTAATTCTTCAAACTTATAGCTTTTCAAATATTAAAATTACGTTGTTTTTAGCAAACTTTTTAATTTTTTTTAAATACTTTCAAGTTAATTCACCGATTGACATAAAAATCTTATCAGCGTTTCTCCTTTAAAAACTGCGTCAAATACTGTTAATTTAATCAAAATTGGTCGATTTGTTTGGGATTTATCAATAAAGAAAATTAAAAATAAAATGTTTTTTGAAATTGCATCAAAATTTTTCAACTTATCGATTATTTAGCTAAAGCAATATAGATTACAAAAATTAAGTTGAATGCCATCATTTTCAAAATATACAGCTTTTCAAAAATTAATATACTGCCTTTTTTAACAAGATAGATGTTTGAACTGAAAAAATCATGGTTATATTTTTTACTGTTTTGAGCTAAAAATACCTTAATGTAGTGGGAAGTTTCAGGGATGGCCCGTAGGGTCAACCGTTTACACATTTTTTTTGCATTTCTGTAGTTTATTTTTTACAGAATAGGAAGCAAACGGACAAGATAACCGCTAACCTGATGGTAAGTGATCACCGATTGTCCCCGTGTTGGTCCGGACTACTTTGAAGAGTAGGGCAACTGCCGTTCTACCAAACAGGTTGTAAAAGGCGACCGATTGGCTATGCGAGCCACTACCATCGTGGCTACTAGGTGGTAGAGTTCTGCATTGTCTCGCACAGGTCTGGTACCATTGCATTACCTATTCCTGCCATACCTGTCGTGTTTCAGTATGGAGGGTAAGGTAGCCAGTGAATTTACGCATGTGGCATTAGACCTCGCCACAAGATAGCAACGCACCATTAACATCTTTGGTATATATAGGCGATGATTGACTCTTTCCATCAGGAGAACCATCTGCTTGTCTGCTATCTTATGATATAAAAAAAAATCGTCGCCGTCCATAAACACCTGCAACACCGCGGCCTTGCAGGCCGCCCTTAAGTTTAACGAGTGAACTCTTTTCTTGAAGGCCCCCATTTTAAGTCGGTTTGGAAATAAATCCACTAGCAATTAGTTCCACAGAGTAGTCATTCGAGGCAAAAATGCCTTGAAAATCACACTTTAGTGGACTTCCAGACATCGAGTTATCGAGGGTGGAATTTCGAATTTTGGCGAAAGATGAAACTAAGTCGAACAATTTCTCTGAAGTCTGTGTGTCTCCCTGTAACCCGTGAAGGGCTTAATTCATAATATAGGCTTAATTAAAGATATATATATAAATAAAAGAGCTGATTGTATAAACATATCGCATTCGCAAGGTCAGGGTACAGTAGTGTCTTTGACCTGAATTGAAACAGGAAGTTTAGTTAATTATATAGTGCGTATTTCATTTACTAATTATAAAAGTAGATAAGGGTCAACGCACATAAAATATACGATTAGATCTTGCGTATTTTTCCTATGTAAATTTTCGGACATTTTACTAGAGCCTTCTTGACTGGCAGATCGTAAAAAGCAAGCAAAAAAAGCAAAAACATGGCAATTTTGGGTTTTTCCATGTTTCAAAAAAAAATTCATGACTACTAGTAGGGTTCTATCAAAAGAGGTATAATCATATTTAATGGATTTGCCTCTACAATATCTATACTTGTCCTCGCCATATTTCAACATAAAGGTATAGGCAATTAAATCACGAATGTGGTTTGAAACCGATATACCTGGTTACTACCCTGTGATTTCAATAATAACATGAACGGGGCGGTCTATTATTAGGAGAACCGCGCTACTTTTCCGCATTCTACACTATAAATTATATTATTATAAAAAACTGATTTTTAATTTTACTTTACATATGAATTATTTTTGAAATACCATCAGTTAAGCTCAACATTTACATAAATAAATAAATTAACAATGAGTGGCTAATGATTATTTCGTGCTACTACCTTACCTATTTCTGCTGCTATTGCATCACTACTTATTGTCGTGTTTTGGTTTGGAGGATAAAGGAAACAGTAAACGTATGCATGTGGCATCACATTGTTGCCACGCAGATGACTAGGCTTCATTTATTACAGTTCATCAAGTGATGCATCTGCTTTTTTTATGTCATAAGATAGCAAACAAGCAGATGGGTCTCCTGATGGAAAGAGTCAACCATCGCCTACAGACACCAAAGATGCCAATGGTGCGTTGCTATCTTGTGGCGAGGTCTAATGCCACATGCATAAGTTTACCGGCTACCTTACCCTCCAAACCGGAACACGACAGCGACAAGCACTGACGCTATTGCGGCAGGAATAGGTAAGGCGGTGGTACCAGACCCGGGCGAGACAATGCAGAACTCTACCACCTAGTAGCCACGATGGTAGTGACTCGATAGCCAATCGGTCGCCTTTTACGACTTGCCTGGCAGAACGGCAGTTGGCCTATTCTTCAAAGGAGGCCGGGACCAACACGGCGAGCTTATTGCTTATTTGATATTCTATCCTATGATATAAACATACATATCCTACTGTAGTTTCATCGCCAAGTCTAAAATTGAAGAAAACTACAGATTAAGTCTATTAATGTGTAGAGACGAATACGACAATATTTTAGCTCTACTGTGTCGCTAGTCGCAACACATGCTGAATTTTTTTGTGTGTTGGCCCTTAAGATGGTATAGTGCTATCTGTTTATCGCGGTAACTTGTTACTTCTTGTTTGTAGACTCACTCAATGTTTTATTATAGTCATACAATAATCAACACAAATTCGAATAAAGTTACAAGGTCAATATAATACAAAAACAAAATAAATGTAATGCATAGCATAAATCCAAAAAATTATAACAGCATAAATTGTATGTCTATCTGACGGTGTGTAGGTTTGCGCGCATTTCACGTTAAAACATTTTACATTTTTATTTAAAATATATCGAATATTTTGTGTTTGTTTATTTATTTATCACTTTATTAAACACTAAATACATTATTTAGAAAATTAATATAAATCATGTAGAAAGAGCAGTCTAAAAGTGATGTCCCAAGAAGCGAGGATGCAAAGATGTATTAAGTAGAAGATAGTGTACAAGTGCATAACTTATAACTACAATTTTAAATAATTAAAAAGAAAAAAATAAAGTTTGGAAAATCCAAAAGTGCAGGCCACAACGTTTTTTCTTCTTTAAATTATTTATTTAAACCAAAAAACAGATCCGAATGAAATGTTTTTCAATAGGGATCTATTCTGAGTGGATTAGAAATATTGATAAAAAAATAAAGCGAATTCATAAACTCCATCAACCTATTTCGTATTTATAGGCATAAAATAATCAACTGCCGGCCATCAACATTTTTTTTCAATGAGATTTTTTAGAGTAATTCAAAGGCTTAAAGTTAAACAGAATTTGAAGAATTAAGGTTTCTCTTTATAATCATATAATTTTATATCAAATTAGTGTATGAGTTTTACACTGAGTGTGATTGAAGTTGGTTGAGCCACACATTTTCTTTCAATCGATAATAATGCACAGCCACGCCGCGCGGCGTCCTATATACCTAGGTATGTAGGTATTTTGTCTCAATGCGGCACGCGGCGTCTAGAACAATGACTATTTAACACCCCTAGAAACGCACTCCGTGTTTTTCCGGGGCAATGAAGAATAAACTATCTGCCTTCCTGTCAGCCAGCTTGTAAATAGCAAATAAGTGGTTAAACCTTGAACTATCATCTAGTCCACGGTAGAATTGTGTAACGTTTTACCCAGATTTGATAATCTATATATAAAAAAATCAATTGCTGTTCGTTAGTCTCGCTAAAACTCGAGAACGAGAACTTGGCTAATTTTGGTTTTAAATTAATTATTGAAGTCCAGGGAAGGGAAGGGAAGGGAAAGATAGAAAAAAAAGAGTAGTTAAAAAGGCAGAACAACCTTTGCCGGGTCAGCTAGTAATTGATAAGAATTAAGACTAATTGGCTACTCGTATTAATGTGTAATATCTGGTTGACCGAGCTTTGCTCGGTTTTTCACATATTTTTGGAACCTTGATTGAAATCGATTCCTATAGAATATATATATTTTTCTGTTCCTGGTTGACCGAGCTTTGCTCGGTTTTTCACATACCCATATCTTGGGAACCGAGCTTTTCTTAGACCTGGAACCTTGATAAATCGATTCATTGACCCGAAAAACCCCTAATTTGTGACTTTCATGAAAATCGTTGGAGCCGATTCCGAGATTCCAATCTATACATATAATAAAATCGTAGGAAAGTCAAAACTGTACATTGAATATTTTTTTAAAAGAATACTTGGAGCGTGATCTACAATCGATACCGAAGCCAAAAATATAGTTTTTAGAATTTTTGTCTGTTTGTTTGTTTGTCTGTTTATCTGTTTGTCTGTATATATGTCCGGGGTAAACTCAAAAAGTACTGCATGGATTTACTTCATGCAGTACTTTTTGAGTTTTGAGTTTTGTTTGAGTTTAATTTTGCATGAATATTACTGACAGATCGGGTCAACATATAGGCTACATATTATCACGCTATCACCTACAGGGGAGACGCAGTGCGGAGTCAACGAAGTCCGCGCGGACGAAGTCACAGGCAACAGCTAGATATATATATATATATATATATATATATATATATATATATATATATATATATATATATATATATATATATATATATATATATATATGTATATATATATATATATATATATATATATATATATATATATATATATATATATACAAGAATTGCTCGTTTAAAGGTATTAGATATACTAACGCACGCCCGCTTGTCCAAATTCAACTGTAACCGAACCCCGATCTATGACCGGGTTGGGATTGACCAAAGCGTATGCATGTGGCATTTCAACAATGCTACGAGGATAGCAACGCACCATTAACATCTCTGGTATAGGTATATATTCATAGGCGACTATCATATCTTTCTACCAGAAGAACCATTTGCTTGTTTGCTTTTCTATGAAATAAAAGAAACTTGTCTTTTATCACCAATACCTAAGCAGCTTAACCTTCAAAATCCTTCAAATTACTTACATTATTTTTTGTGCTGTTTTTTATCATGACAAAAAATGGTTGCCAGAAAAAGGGAACGTGCAATTATTTTTTGGCATGACATGCCAGAAAGTTAATTACAAAATAGGAAGTATTTGATTAAGTCTATTGTTAGTATATCATGTCACCTCTCAAGGATTTTCGTCTGTGATTGTTGTTTTAATTAAACATGTAATCAGACTAACAAATCATAGTTCGTGACACAATAGTGATAAATATACACGACTTTGACAGCAATTAAACACTTATTAGAATTGTCATAAAGTTTGACCCAACACAAAAAAAAATCCTAGTAATAATAATATTACGCAAAGAGTTACATGGACGGTTCTATCGGGTTATTTATGGGCCTGATATTGATTTACCGGCGTCCACTGCCTGGCTACGATTTGGTGACCTCTTTGGAGAGACTGAAGGATTTGCCTGTGCAATTGCTGATGAAGTTGTCAAGACGAATAATTACCGGAAATACATCATGAAGGATGGCACGGTCGACATATGCAGGGCGTGTCACCGTCCTGGTGAGTCCATCAGGCATTAATAATTTTCCGGTTGTTCTCATCTTGCCAATACTCTCCGTATTTGCACAGACACAATCAAGTGGCCAAAATTATTCATCAACAACTTGCTCTTCGATATGGTCTTTTTCCTCGTGTTGGTTCCGGGCTCCTTTGAAGAATAGACCAACTGCCGTTCTGCCAGGTAGGTCGTAAAAGGCGACCGATTGGCTATGCGAGTCACTACCATCGTGGCTACTAGGTGGTAGAGTTCTGCATTGTCTCGCCCGGGTCAGGTACCACCGCCTTACCTATTCCTGTCGCAATAGCGTCAGTGCTTGTCGCTGTCGTGTTCCGGTTTGGAGGGTAAGGTAGCCGGTAAACTTATGCATGTGGCATGAGACCTCGCCACAAGATAGCAACGCACCTTTGGTGTCTATAGGCGATGGTTGATTCTTTCCATCAGGAGACCCATCTGCTTGTTTGCTATCTTATGATATAAAAAAAATTGTCTAGTAACTTTTGAAGTGCCGTATTATAAGTACGCACTGGAGTCAGTTCTAGCGAATGGCGTGCTAAGCTCTACTTGGATCGATCTGTCATCACGGACAGGGCTATTATCACAAATAGGCCCGATATCGTGTTGGTAGATCGAATGGAGCGCCGGGCATTTATTGTTGATATCACGATCCCGCATGACGATAACCTCGTGAAAGCAGAAAAAGAAAAACTATCTAAGTATTTGGACTTAGCTCACGAGATTACCGACATGTGGGGTGTGGAGTCAACAATAATTGTCCCGATAGTTGTTTCTGTAAACGGTTTAGTAGCGAAGAGTCTCGATCAACACCTACGGAAGCTCTCCCTACAGTTCTGGATCAAGGGCCAGATACAGAAGGCGGCAGTGTTAGGAACGGCACGTATTGTGAGGAGGTTTCTTTCTCTGTCACCCTGACCACCGGCGGCTTAGCTGCAAGACTCCCGTCGGCGGGAAACCTATTTTATATATTTATTTTTATAATATTGTATTTTTTAATATTATAATTATAAATGTATATAAAATAAGAAGAAAAATGTAAATAAAGAATAATAATAATATAATAATCTCTTGTACATGGATGATCTTAAACTTTTTGCATCCAACAAACCAGACTTGATATCATTACTCAACCTTACGCAAAAGTTTAGTAATGATATCAGAATGGAATTTGGCGTAGATAAATGCGCGGTCATGCATTAAAGAGAGGCAGAGTTGTAAATAGCAAAAATTTATAATTTTCGGAGACAGTGTATTTCAGGTCTTTCTCTCTGAGACCGAAACTTATAAATACCTTGGTATGTCGGAGGGTTTAGGTATACAGGATAGGGACATTAAGCGGTTGGTGACTGAACGTTTCTTTGGCCGCTTGACAAAAGTTCTAAAAAGTCTTCTGTCTGGTGGTAATAAGGTGCTTGCATTCAACAGCTGGGTGATGCCTCTGCTTGTATACACCTTCGGCATACTAAAGTTCCAAAACGAATTGGAAGCCCTGCGGCCCTACCATGAACTCTTATAGCAGGGCAATTTTAGCCGATAATTAAACTGTCCTGCTATTTCGTACCATGAAGGCGTTATCTAACAGGCCAGTCAGTGACCACGTGACCTATGCCGGCGAGCGATCGTTTTACTATTCAAACCAACTTCTGCCCTGCGTTAGCGTACCATGAAGTGTTTTTGTCAGACCGAAATCGATATTTGAACTGCTAAAGTGTCATAATATTGCCGGTCACTTGCAGGTGGTAAAAAGTAACTTTTATTGGATTGCTTTGTCTTAAATATACTGTAAACGTAGGTATTTTTTATTATGACTGCTATTCCTAGCCCTAGTCCTATTAGGAATTTATACTGTATATTTTTTGACATTAACTGTATTTTAGAAAAATATTGATATTGGTATAAAATACAGTACCTAATTCATTACTTCTAAATAACGTTATTTATTTATTATTTAATATTTACTTACTTTTAAAACATTTTTTATTTATTTTTAATTTTATAAAAAAAGTATCTTCACGCCCGTACCCCCATATCCCCACGTAGGCAGAGGTACAACAAGTGTACTCACGATTAGCCAAAGCCTATCGTCACCCGGGCACTTTTTCCAATCCCGGGCAACATTGTTTTTGTCAGAAAACTGAAAAACACATTTTGTTGAATTGTCCGACCCGAGACCTCATGTGATCAACTCCGACACCGGACCACTAGACCACAGAGGAGATACACATAAATTTAGATGTGTGATGAAAATTAACGTTTTGAGTGTGCACTTTTATTGAATCCCGTTGCGTTTTCGCCGTGTTGGTCCCGGCCTCCTTTGTAGAATAGGCCAACTGCCGTTCTGCCAGGCAGGTCGTAAAAGGCGACCGATTGGCTATCGAGTCACTACCATCGTGGCTACTAGGTGGTAGAGTTCTGCATTGTCTCGCCCGGGTCTGGTACCACCGCCTTACCTATTCCTGCCGCAATAGCGTCAGTGCTTGTCGCTGTCGTGTTCCGGTTTGGAGGGTAAGGTAGCCGGTAAACTTATGCATGTGGCATTATACCTCGCCACAAGATAGCAACGCACCATTAACATCTTTGGTGTCTATAGGCGGTGGTTGACTCTTTCCATCAGGAGACCCATCTGCTTGTTTGCTATCTTATGACATAAAAAAAAAAAAAAAAAAAAATCTTCATGAGTACTTAAAATATCTCATAAAACTTCCAATTGTTCATTGAATATATTGATATCATACGATCGTTTTGCTTTCGACATCAATCACGTTCATGAAATCAATGTGTTAAAATTACAATTACACTTTAAAATAGTCATAAACTATTCCAAAACTCTAATCTCAAAAAATCAAGACGTACTCAAGAAATTTAAAAACCGCGCTCATAACATAAATGTCTTTATTAAACAGTTCAAGGTCATGTGTAATATTCCCAGAGTTGCGTTCTTTAATGGATGCCGCTTAACAAATATTACGTGGTTTACTTTATGTTCCATATATTTTACGTAGACTTTAAATAACTTAAAACTTGATCTCTTTTGCCAATTTGTATTCTTAAATTCAAGATTTCTTATTAAAATGCATTATTAATAATAACTTTATACTAAAATTTAAAAATCGGCAAGTTATGTGTTTCTCAACGTTAATTTAATATGTCCTGTCAGAGATAATGTGACCGGCCAGAAGACGACGCATTGCAGGTCAACAAAAATTAGTTCATGGTACGATAGTAAAACCTGACAGGTTAATACTCATAGTTGAACTGCCTGGAACTTGACAAGTATTATAAGAGTTCATGGTAGGCCCTCTGGACTGTAAGGTCCGTAATCTACTGACAACATATCGCATGCACCATCCACGTTTATCAGGAATGAGGTTATATATCCCACGAAAATGTGGGGCCGCGGCTTTCCCAATGCCAAAAACCTACACAATCGTGAGGTGTATAATCTTAGGGAATACTTCCTTCATGTTGACTGTGGAATGCATTGTGATGTCGTTGCAGTAGATAATGGTCTGACACCGCTCTGAGTCCATCAGGTACATTATTTCCGGTTGTTCTCATCGCCAATGGAGAGTATTTACGTAGACACAATCAAGTAGCCAAGATTATCCACCAACAGCTTGCTCTTCGGTATGGTCTTGTAAGTTTTGAAGTGCCGTATTATAAATAGGAGCCAGTTCTCGAAAATGGTCGTGCTAAGCTCTACTGGGACCGATCTGTCATCACAGACAGGACTATTACCAACAATAAACCTGATATCGTGTTGATCGACTAGAGCGCTGGCCATTTATTGCTGATATTACAGTCCCACATGACGATAACCTCGTGAAAGCAGAAAAAGATAAACTAACTAAATATTTAGACTTAGCTCATGAGATTACCGACATGTGGGGTGTGGACTCAGCAACGATTGTTCCGATAGTCGTTTCCGTAAACGGTCTTGTAGCGAAGAGTATTGAGCAACATCTTAGAAGTCTTTCGCTACAATTCTGGATCAAGGGCTGGATACAAAAGGCAGCAGTATTGGGAACGGCACGTATTGTGAGGAGGTTCCTCTCTCTGTCACCTTGACCACCGGTGGCTTAACTATAACGTTCCCGCTAGCGGATAACCTATTTTGTTATATTTATTTTTATAATATTGTATTTTTTTAATAATGTTATAATTATAAATGTAATCAAATAAGAATTTAATGTAAATAAAGAGATAATAATAATAATAATAATTCATTATTGCATCAAATATGGTACATGAAGGTCTTATCTAATATTAATATTGAAGGCTCACATATTTGGCCCATTAAGGCATGCAACAGGTAGGTAAGAAATCAAAAAGTAAACTTATTTTAACTTACTTATTACCTTATCTACCACACACATCATTTTAATTTTATTTTTCACAATATGTTAAAAGAGAAAACATTAACAAGTTTAATTATTTAAGGTTAAGTAATTAATTAAAACATTAATTAGTATTTTTCCCCGTGTTTGTTTTAGCCTCTTTTGAAGAATTTGTTCGTAAACGGCGAATGATTGGCTACATGAGCCAATACCATCGTGACTACTTGGTGATAGAATTCTACGATGTTGGTATAACACAGATCTTTTCTTTTTTAAATAATTTGGTTTTCTTCGCATTTAATTCCATGTAACTAAATTCACCTTAACTACGATTAATTTTGTAACTTAGATGAAGTAGAGCACAAAGCACAGCATCGTCTGCGTATGGCAGGCAACTTACCACTACATCACTCGTCCATATTCTCATATTTATTGATCAAATAAGACAATTATCTAGATACCTACGATAAGAAATGTTTGAATAATAATAAAAAGAAGAAATATTATTATTATTCGTTGTGTATTGGCTTCTCAACAGTTTCCAAAATAATACAAAAATAAAAAATGTTATATAATTCAAAAAAATCCACTTTAAGTAAATATTTTTTTGCTGCATGGTTTTTTGCTGCTACTTGAGGTCTTTTAAACTTAGTACCTGGATAACTGAGCTTTGCTCGGTTTTTTTGTTGTTTGTAAAAATTACGTTTACCAAGAATGAAACCTAGCTAGATTGATTTATAGACCTCAAAACCCCCTGCATACTAAATTTCATGAAAATCGTTGGAACCATTTCCGAGATTCAGATTATATAGTTATAAAATATACAAGAATTGCTCAGTATTATATAGATGGATAATACACGTTTTAGGAGAAACTATGACATATTAATTAAATGTAAAGGCAATTTGTTTATTTTATTCAAAAATTTTATGAATATTTAGGTGTGTATTTGTAGTTCTTGTTTAATTCTCAATGAATAAATTTGTATTTACACTTTGGAATGTAATTCTATTTTCTGTTTAATATGTAGTACATTTAATACTTAGCGAGAAAAATTTTGTTATAGTTATATATTGATTGATTGCTATATATAGAGGCAACACTTACATCACTTTAGACTGCAAATTATATTTGTGATTTTTCGTTTTGTATGTGTTTGGTGTATGTCTTGTTGGCAGTACTCAATAATAAATAAAAGATTTCAACATTAATTTGTATTACCTACGTGCAGTATTGTAAGATATAAAGGTGAAATTAACATTGAGCACTATCTATATAATCATAAGGGCAAACAATTAAACCTCTTGTAACAGTTGTTTGTTTTGTTTTCACATTGTGTAGTAAGTTAATTTTTGCCCTATAATGAATAGCACTTAGGACAAATGCCTTGATTTCTCCTCCCTAGTTTCGTCATTGGTGGCAACGGCCAATCAACCTCTTGGTGTCTGTAGGCGATGGTTATCTTTATCAGAAGAATCATATGTTTGTTCAATTTATTATTTGATTTCAAAAATAGTTTTTTACGCTATCCATAGTAAAAGGTATCCAAAATGATTACTGCTTGCTAAAATATGACTTGTTTGTATATGTATCAAATATTTAAGCAAATACCGGATCAATGACCCGGATTTGCGACTCGATTTAGTAGACTCTATTGTGGCATTAAGATAGTTATTTATTGAATTTATGTGCAAATTATTTTGATATCTTGCAGCTTGTATTGTTTTTTTAATGCTACTAGTACCCAGCTTTAATTCGGAATTTTTTGAGAAAATATGTTTTTTTTAAAGACAATAATGTACAAATCATATACTGATTAAATGTGAATTAAGAATAGAATAGTATATGAAAAACATTTATTCCCAAAAATGATACACAAAACAAAGTTAATAGCAATTAAAAACTAAGCGTATCGTAGATACTTAACAATATTTAATGTAAAAAATCGGCCAAGTGCATGTCGGCCAATGTGCAATGTAGGGGTCCGTGGTTGCCGTCCGCCTAAGAGGGCTTTTACATTGTTTCATACTATTGTTACGTACTTCGGGTTCGTAATTGTAAGAAAACATCACTTATATTAAATCCATGTATTTACAATACAAATACACAAGACAACACAATGTAATAATCAAATACTATACACTGGTCACACTCGCTGCACTAACACTAAACTTAACCTGTGTAGTCGGTTATAAAACACTTCTCGCTTCACATTGATCACGTTAAGTATCGTTCTCGATCCCTTTATAAAACCTGCCCTGTATTTGTCAACACATCTCTATTTATACCCAGGGTAAAGTTCTACAACAATCGCGAATGTTCTGCAATCATCTCGTAAACAATAGACAATTATTGTAATCAACTTATGATAAACAAGTTATGATTCATAAGTCCTAGTACAGGCTACTTTCAACCTAATGCTCTATACCACAAAGTTCATTATGGTACAGCTATTCCGATATCGGCCAACTATTTGTTTATTACTAGGAGTAACTATCTCTTTCTTTTATTTCTAGATCCCTCTAGCGTTCCAACTCTTCACGTTTCTAGATTATTCGTAACAGTATTAACATTTAACCTGTTTAACGCCAATGAATGATATATCCGCATCACAAGTTCACCGCTAATAATAACTTTTACAAGTACATATATTATAGGTCGATTATTACTCGTAAACTTGTAAAGCCTTATTTTTCTTTTAACTTTATTTTATATACTACTAAGTACCATAAATTTTTTTTAAACATCCAAAATACTAACAATAATTTGCACTTTATCGAAAAATTGTATAACTATTTTTTAAAAACCTGTCTAACGATGTCACACACTGCGGAGTGCGCTAGAAAAAATGAAACATTTCCTTGTAGAAGAGGATACCTTATAATTTTTTGGCAAGATTTCATTTAACCACTTTGTCAGTATGACTAATATATACGCGTGTAATATGTAATAATGATGATAATGAAAATGTGATGATTTGTAATAAAAGTGCAAAAATTAAGGTGAAAACATTTATCCTAAGTGAATAAAAGGCAGTGCATTAAATAAGAAAAAAATATTGATATAATTAGATTTTAATAAAGTCTTGTTTATTACTTATAATATCACTACATAGTATAAAACGAAATCTTTAAAACTACACAACGGATTTTGATGCGGTTTTTTATAGATAGTGATTCAAGATATATGTATAATCATTTATACAGCAAAACAACGTTTGCTGAGTCAGCTAGTATATTGATAAAATAACATTTTAATAAAATCTTATTTTATGAATACAGTAAAGTGGAGCTATTTGGCATGTTTTTTTTATAAAAATCTGCCTTGTATACAAAAACTGCTACGGTTACGAGCTAAGACATTTTTTTACAACTAAACTCATCAATACCTTCCAGAGAAATGCGATAATTTTTACGTATTGGACATAAATACGGAGATATTTCTTTTAGAAGAATGTATTGAACATAAATACAGAGATATTTTCAAATATCGCCAGTTTGGGGCTATTTAAAATCAGCATAGTCTTAACTTCGTTTTTAACCCCTATTTGTGGCTATATTTTAAAAGATCTTGCAATATTTGGATCAACATAAGGATATAAATATGTAGTGTAGTTTTATTTAAATAAAAAGCCAAATATTTAGTACCATAAAATTTATTACAAAAGAAGCGAAGCGCCACTTCGGGGCTATTTAAAATCTAAAGTAATCTGGAATCTAAAGTAATAAATCTTTTCACAAAAATATATAAATAAAGGCAATATTCATTAATATTCGAATAATAATTCCTTGGAAAAACATTAAATCCACGTGGCGGTAAAATATAAAAGATAATGATCTACAAACTTGTGAATAGTAGTGAACGTACGTGTGTTACGACTACGTTGCTCGGTTTGCTCTGTTTACTCCACAAAGGATCTGGCGTAAACGTATTTATTTATTTAAATTTATACCATAAAAATCAAATGCATAATCTGTCTCTTCGCCCCAATCGGATGGAAAAGTTGTGTAAGAGGAAAAATTATAATTATGCTTGCAAAAATTGTCATATAATACACACAATAAATACAAAGTACTTATTGCGTTCTAATGAAATGGATATGGAGCGAGGCTGTACTGACACGAGCACAAGTGCTACACTTACATAATCTGTTACTGATGAGCGTGAAATTGGCGGGAATGAACTTCTTTGATATATATATATATATATATATATATATATATATATATATATATATATATATATATATATATATATATATATATATATATATATATATATATATATATATATATATATATATATATATATATATATGTAACAGTATTTATATATGTATTTCTATGTATAGTATCGTTGACTAGCACTCATAACACAAGCAAATAATTTGCTTACTTTGGGTTAGATTTACTTACTTTGGGTTGTAATTTGTTCCGTTAATATTTATTTATTTATGTAACGACATTTCTTAGAATACAGTATTATAATATACACCTTATTAACGTTTACGTTGATGTTACATTCACAAACAAGGCGAAATAAGAAAATTCATTAAATACATAGACAGTAGATGACGCTAATATATGACATGATCCGTAACGACTTCCACAGTGTACTTCGCGTATCGGAAAAAAGTCCCGGTTTCGCAGTAGCGGTCATTTGGACCAACTGCTTAAGTTCATTTCGAAAAAAAAAGTGAAAGGGACTTCCTTGAAAACTGACAGTAGGTGTGTTCCTAACGAATGTATAAACTCAGATTTCTAACAAACTTTACAGATGACTTAACTAAGGCTTTCCAGGACACTGTAGATATTAAGATACAATCCAAAGCCGCTGTTTTACTTTGTAACTCAAGGCGCCTTTGCATAATTCTGACACTCTCGTCTGTCAATACTTATAAAAAGAAAAAAGATAGTGTGTGTGTCCGAAAGAAACTGGCTAAACTTAGAAAAATTTTGTTTAAAAATTGTGTTTAAATTGGAGCTTTATTCAAAGGAATCCTTTTGATAAAGCTCCAATATTCCAGAATACTCCCCTTACCATCTCTAATAGTATTAATGTTTTAGGCGTTGAAATTGCAAATGACGTCCAATTTCGTCATCATTTGGAGGGTAAATTTAAATTAGCTTCCAAAAAACTGGGGATTTTAAATCGGGCTAGACGGTACTTTACTCCTGCCCATATACTGATGCTTTACAAAGCTCAAGTCCCACCGCACATGGAGTACTGTTCGCACCTATGGGCCGGTGCATCCCAGTATCAATTCGACAAAATCCAACGCAGACTGGAGCGCCTTGTCGACAGCCCCACTCTTACTAGTGGTCTTGAACCCCTTAGCTACCGGAGAGATGTGGGTTCTCTATGTGTTTTCTATCGCTTATATAATGGGAAGTGTTCTGATGAGCTTTTTAATCTAATACCGGCTACCACGTTCCGCCAACGCACTACACGCCGTAGTGAGAGATTCCACTCACACCATCTTGACGATTGGTCACCTACGACTGTTCAATTTGCACGTACCTTCTTTATTCGAACAGTCATGCCTTAGAACAGTTTACTTTACACGGTTTTTCCGAGTAGCTACGATATTGGGATTTTTAGGAGGAGGATCAACACGCAAAACAAATTCCTTGAAAGCCGGCATCGCATTGGCAACTAACCCTTTATGTTGTAAATGTCCATGGGCAGTGGTGACCGCTTTCCATCAAGTGGCCCACTCGCTCGTACGCCTGCAAATTCAATAAAAAAAACCTGACAGGTCTAATTAAGTTTGGTAGACAGTCAGACAGACTCATAGTCAGTTTTAAAGGAAGCTGAAAACTGGCACGCTTTTTTTCTTATAGACGAAGGAAAATATATTTGTAAAATATATTTTGGGACTTCTTTTTATAAACATTTGAATAAAAAATTAAATAATTTACTGTACGAAAACCATTCTAATTTTCTTTATATTTCCTTCGAAATATTTTGAAAGTATTTCTGTGTTCTTAGTTATTTATTTATATAAGTTATATTACATTTTAAATATTTTCTTTACTTGAACCATTTCAATTGTTTTTTAGATTTTCTCTAATATGCAGTACTTACAATGTTGCCATTTTAAATTAGGCAAGATAATTAGTAGATTAGATCACCACCCACTGCTCTGTTTTGCTCCACATATTTCATCTTTTAATAGGAAAATAAAACGCTTAATAAGTAAATAGTGTAATAAAATATGATTTTACTTGTTAAGTTAATTAAATTTTTCATTTATATTTTTTATAAAAGTGACGGTAGAAATGAATTAGACACAGACGATATCTTTGTCAGTTGCTAATGATGTTAACTGCCAAATGTTAATAAATACTCGAATTATTTACATTACACTTCTCGATAAATTATTTGTTGCTATATTTTTAAACTCACTCACTTAGTGCTTACAATATTTCGAAAAATAATCATTTGTACTTAATCTGTAGAAAAAATCTATGTAACTGTTTTTCTTAATTTATATATTTTAAAGCTTTTTTAAAAATATTAATCCCTACGTTTTCAATCCTTATTTTTCGTGATCACGACAGAACGCGTGAGTGGCTGGGCCGATTTCGCAAATTCTTTTTTGTTGTGTTTGTAATTGTCAGGAGAAGGTTCTTATAAAAGGATATATTAAAAAACTTGCGCGGAAAATAAGAAAATTTAAGAATACTTAACCACCATATAAAGTTCAATGCCCTTTCGGCTGACTAGAAGGGAAATCCTGTATACTTATATAAATTACATGTCACGTTGTTTGTCCGCTATGGATTCTTAATATGTATGGCAAAACAACGTTACCGGGTCAGCTAGTACATTATAATTTTCTTGCAGGTATATGTTTGTACGACAACATGTCATTGTTCTTTACCGGCTACCTCTTGCTTCGAACCGGAACATGACAGTGACAGGCACAACGCGACAACACTCGTGTCGTAACTTTTTATTTAATTTATTAATTTTAGTAATGACAATATTAACAAAGTCATTTATTTTTTATTGCGTACCCTTCTGCGTACTAATAACTATAAGATCATAATCGTAATGGCTTACATTTTCTATTTATTTATTTAATGTTTTATTATACACAATTAAAAGAGAAAGAAAGAGACTTATTAAAAACAGACTGTACAATGGGCGAGCTTATCTCCAATAAGAGGTTTCTGCCAGCTGACCGGAATATGAGTAAACAATAATCATAAAACTAGATACATATGAATATAGCAGTCTTGATACATTAAATTTAGCCACATAATATTTAAAAATGAACAACAATCGATAGAAATAAAAAAATACTATGTAGACCCAGAAAGAAAAAGTTCTGTTTGGACTCTTTGAAAATTGAAAGAGATTGACTCATACGAACCTTGTTTTCTAGTTAAAACTGCAGCAATTAGGAACCTATTTCAAATGCACATAACTAATTTATTATATAATTAGATAAATTCTCATTACAGGATGTAAATTATATCATATACTAGAAAATTGTTCAGCGCATACCAAAGTGATTAATATTTATTGCGATGATTGTAAACTTTTAAATACTTTATGTGGCTACGATTAGTTCTTCGAAGATATAAAATGGAATATATTTTATATTTTTCTTTAATGTAAACATGTAGATTGTGGTTATTACATACCGTCAAGGCCTGAAGCTGTCGTGTTCCGGTTTAAAGGGTAAGGTAGCCGGTAAATTGACGCAAATGACATTAACATCCCGCCACATGGATAGCAACGAACCATCATTTTTGGTGTCTATAGCCGATAGTTTTTCTATCCAACAGGAGAGCCATCGGTTTGCTTACTACCTTATGATACAAAAAATACTGCAATCATATTGTTTCTTCATATTCTTCGTATTGGTCTAGGTCCCTTTTGAAGAATAGACCATCGTCCTTCTAAGCAGTTCATTTAAGGTGAACGATTGGTCAAAACGTCTTTTTTTATATATCACTAGCTGACCCGGCAAACATGGTTCTGCCTTTTTAACTACTCTTTTTTTTCTATATTTTCTCACCTTTTAAACCTTATATATATATATATATATATATATATATATATATATATATATATATATATATATATATATATATATATATATATATATATATATATATATATATATATATATATATATATATATATATATATATAATGACTACTCTGTGGAACTAATTGCTAGCGGATTTATTTCCAAACCGACTTAAAATGGGGGCCTTCAAGAAAAGAGTTCACTTGTTAAACTTGGTCGCTGGTTGGCTTGGTTAAACAAGGCCGCGGTGTTGCAGGTGTTTATGGACGGCGACGATTTTTTTATATCATAAGATAGCAAACAAGCAGATGGGTCTTCTGATGGAAACAGTCAACCATCGCCTATAGACATCAAAGATGTTAATAATGTGTAGAAAAGGCGTCTAATGCCACATGCATAAGTTTGCCGGCTACCTTACCCTCCAAACCGGAACACGACAGTAACTAGCACTGACGCTATTGCAGCAGGAATAGGTAAGGTGGTGGTGTCAAACCCGGGCGAGACAATGCAAAATTCTACTACCTAGTAGCCACGATGGAAGTGACACGCATAGTCAATCGATCGCCTTTTACGACCTACCTAGTAGAACGGCAGTTGGTTCTCTATCGCCAGAGTAATCCCAACCTCTATAGACTTTCCAGTTCACCACGATTCTACAGTTTGTCGGTTAGCGAAATGAACGGTGATCCCCAGCGTTGTATTTTATCGACCTGATAACGATTATCGACTTTTTCTAGCGATAATCGGAACCGACGGCTTTAAGTTCTCATCCGAGCCAGACTCCGTGCTGCTACTGAGATATTATATTTTTGAGAATTGTGAAAAAAACTCAATAACCCTTTTTCCCGATCCGGAGATTGAACTCGAGACCTCATGATGTGAGCTGAATCGGTTATCCCCTAGACCACGTGGTAGTCAAAATAGTTTTACTGCGTTTAAATCACAAAGCCGATACTTGTAATCTAATCAATTTGACCATGAAACATGAAATAATATGCAGTCAATTACAATATAATAAACAATGATTCGGACAGGTGTTACTGACAGCAGTAATTGATTTGTGATATTCGGTCCTGTCCACCTCAGCAGTCACGATTAGGTGGGTGTGGTCGGTATGAAATATTCAACTGGGCCGTTTACTAGGAAGTCTGTTATAATATCTGATTTAATTTATACGTTCAAATTCAACTAGTAATACGCTACAAGTCATAATAATCTGTTTTTTCCTGTTCCTGGAGAAATTCAATTCTACTTTTAAAATAATATATTGGGTTGACATATTTTTTAAAGAAGTTATTGGTGTTGATCTCGGGCTCCTTCGAAGAACAGGGCAACTGCCGTTTTGCCTGGCAGGTCGTAAAAGGCGACCGATTGGCTTTGCGAGTCACTATTATAGTGGCCAAGGCCATGGTACCTAACATCCCAGCGACACGATGATTAGTTTCTCATCGTCTTGCTGTTGCTGGGATATTAGGTACCACGGCCTTACCTATTCCTACCACAATAGCGTCAATGGTGTCACTATCGTGTTCTGTTTTGGAGGCTTATGCATGTAACATTAGACCTTGCCACAAGATAGCAACGCACCATTAACATTTTTGGTGTCTATAGGCTTGAATCTTTAGGCCTAGTAGATTTTGTAAAGTTTTAGCCCAGTATCTACCGGGTAAAAAGTATCTCTTTATAAAAAAAATATAAAAATTGCCGAAACAATATTTTTTTTTTAAATAACTTTCAAATTACCGATTCATTTCAATATCTTATGAGTTCTTTTTAAAAAATGTGTTAAGTGACGCAAATCGAATAAACAACGATGAATTTATCCGATACTGTTAACAAAAATGACTTTTTTTTTTATTTTGTGATAGCGGCCACAGTAATACATAATTCTGTGAAACTTTCAGGTGATGAACCCTGAGACAAACAGACAGATAGACAGCACATTTGGCCATATTTTTTGTACGTTTGTTACTTCAAAACTTGGTCATTTATGATTCGGTTATAAAAACTTTTTTTTGTATGAGAGGATATCATAACTAACTTTACGTTTTGTTTCATTTCAATTTGACGAAGGATTAGGTCTTCTGCAGGGATCCAGAGATACAGGCAATCGGATGCTGGTTATTGCAGTAACAGTGTTTAAATTATGTAAGCATCATCAAGCATCATGCATGATTCACGCATGTAGTGTTGGAGTTTTCAAAGTTCGCTTCGATGTAAACAACATTTTCGACACGGTTCTTAAAAAAACGGTATGTCGTATCTAAGATGGGGTCAAACATTTGACAGATGACACAGCACGCTTATAAAAGTGAACCATTATCACATGTGACTGCACAATGCAATGGCGTAACTCGTGCTTCCGATTGTTTGCAGTAATTACGATGTTATTACGGTTTCCGTTACTGGTATTCAGAATACGTAACTTTCCCTTGCGTAAGGCGCTGATAACAGATAAGTACGTCTGATTAAACTTTTTTCAATCGATTTCCTAAAAGAGGAGATCGTAATTTTTGCTACACCGATCGGAAATAATAATTTGATTTTTAAGTAAATGGGATTATTACTCATCTCGCTAACAAAAAAGCAGTGACTCTTGGTGAACCGGTACATCTTGTTGTTTCGAGTTACCTCGAGTTAATATGAGCCCCTTTGAAGAGTAGGCCATCTGCAGTTCTGCTAGGTAGTTCGTAAGAGGCAAACAGTTGGTTCTGCGAGTGAGTCACTTCTTGTAGAGTTCTGCAATGTCGCACCCGGGTCTGGTACCACCGCTTTACCTATTCGCAATAATGTCAGTGCTTGTCACTATCGTGTTCGGTTTTGGAGGATAAGGTAGCCGGTAAACTTATGCTTGTGGTATACTATACCTACTATATACTATTATACTATATACTAATATATTATACCTACTATACTAATATAATAATAGCTAGAGTCTATCTCTGACTTTTTAGTTTTAAAGGCTAAGAGCTAAACCAACTCCGTTAAATTTGGCAAAGAGATGGTTGAAAACTCGGAGTTAAACATGGGATACCTTTATCTAGGGAAAGAAATAGGACATAAAAGTTTATATCACAGATTATATTGAAAAGCAATCGCCCTTAGGTCAAAATACGCAAAACAATAAACAAAACAACATTCTTCTTCTTTTAAATTTGACTTTTTTTGTATATTATCATGTATATCAAATAAATGTAGTGTGTGTAACGTTAATTTTCGTTAATTTAATGCATTTTATTTAAAAATAGTAGGTTTCTCCGCTCCTCCGCGTTATAAATTTTAACGGTGTCAAACATACTCCAGAATTCGCGTAATTATAGTGAAAAGCGGTGCAAAGTTTTTGCTTCACCTATTAATTATATATAGATGACATGTTAGGCGCTTTGGAAACGAGTCAGGCCGGTCGATTTCACCGCGAACGATAGCACAAAGGGAATCCTATACTACCAACGCGACGCACATAGAGGGAAAAAAGACTGTGCCGCAGGTCCCCGGCGCGCAGCATATCCGTAGTGAGGGAAGGGGCGGGCAGACGCTGTCTTTATTTCTTCACGATCAAAAAGACTGTCTCGCCCCGCTCGTTGTCCGCAAAGAGCTTTACGCTTTTAGCGCTACTCACGGGCGAAACTGCGCGGGACAATCATCATCACCATTAAAAGATTTGATTGATTGATCAAATCTTCTACATATTTGCTACTTCTTTTCCTTTCTTCTGTATCTACACATCTGTTTATCGCTAAAACGATACAGGTCACCAGGTGTGGTGTGTATGATGAAAACAATACAGACATGCGATAATAGCGATTGCAAGTCATTTGCTGTTTATTTAATGAGCTCGTCTGTCTATGAATATATTCATATAATTCTAATCGACTTCCCTGAAAAACATACATTTAAAAACGAAATCTCTATACAAATGGAGTTAGAAGTTTTTACAAAAATCGTGAACATACAAACAAACATAAATACATTCGGGTCGAATGTTGAATTTTCTTCTTTAATGTTGGTTAAAAACTACTAAACGCTAAGAGTACTTTAGGAAATCGATTAAACATGATTTACTGTAATAATAGACGAGATAATATCAAAGCTTTAGCCTTATACTGCATTGTCTCCATTAATAGACATTATGTATCATCCATTGTGGAGGTGACAATTTGATTGACATTAGCCTTGATCCAAAAATTCACACTGAAACAATTGTAGGTCAATGTCAACTCGAGTGAAATTTTACCAGCGGCTTGCGATTTCGTCTGCATTTTTAGACATAGGGGACCCAATTCATATGTGTAGGATTTTAAGCAAATAAAGAACGTTTCCAATAAATATACTGACTTTTATTAAAGTGATCTTTACAAGCGCACTCTGCAAGTTTTTCAGTGTTCACAAAGAAAGGACTTGTAGAGGTCAGAGAACAACAGCGCCACCGGACAAGGTGGTGAACTAAATTAATTTATATAGATGCTTTCAATTTACATCAATATGCCTACGCTGTCTGAATAAATAATATAATATGTGTGTAAGTGTTAGTGAAAAACTAAAAAAAATTCAAACAAATAAATATTTCAATCCCAGTTCAGTCAAAAAATGTTATACTTTTTTTGATTTCCCGTTAAAGGTAGCTCCTGATTTCACGCTAATATTTTTTAGTCAAGCTTTCAAAGGATATTCACGTTTGCTCGGGTCTGGTACCACCGCCTTACCTATTCCTGCCCCAATAGCGTCAATGCTTTTCATTGTTGTGTTGCGGTTTGGAAGGTAAGGTAACCGGTAGACTTATCCATGTGGCATTGCCATCCCACCACCCGGATAACAATGCAACATTAACATCTTTGTTGTCTATAGGCGATGGTTGTCTCTTTCCATCAGGAGAGACATCTGCTTTTTTTGCTATCTTATAATATAAAAAAAGGATCGGATAATTGGGAAATATATTAAGTCTTATGATTTGGTAGGTGATCAACCTTCTGACAAATCCAGTTTTCCAATCCAAGACCAAAATCCAAGACAAAGTAAAAAACATATTATTCAAAACGAATTGTATGTCCGCGGATTGGAACTTAGCAATAAATTTATATCAAAGCATTTATATCACTAGACCACTGAGGCTTAAAGAATCTATAGTAAACAATATGATGATTGGTTTCAAAAATCATATATGGAAATATAAAGTGTTTTCCATTTCAAATGGCTTTAGTTATCAACACTTAAAACAATGCATTCACTATGAGACACTCTGTTTTGAATATTATACAGTCTGTTAGGTAAGTCGACCTAAACCTTGAAGGGGATAATAAGGTATCTGATTCTCATTCCAAATAAATAAAAATAACAAAAATACCCTTAAATTTTAACTTAATTATCCATTAAATTCGTAATTCATACGCACCAACACGTTCGCGTAAGTAACGCAATATCGACAGATAGATAAATAGGTTGTTACGTAAATAGGCAGTAAATAGGCACTATTTACATAACTACCTATTCTATCTATCTATTGATATGTGTGATACTAGGCAAACGTATTGGTGCGTATAAATTATGAATTTATTGGATAATTAAGTTAAAATTTGAGGGTATATTTTTTTATTTATTTAAAATGAGAATCATATACTTTATTACCCGCTTTAAGGTTTAGGTCGACTTACCTAACAGGCTGTATAAGTGTTTCACACTATCATAGGTATTTCCAATACAAGCTAAAGGAGCTATAGTTCCACAAGACGTATTGTTTTAAGACGTGTCATGTAGAACACTAGTATAAGTCCGAGACTAGGTTCGATGATTCAACATTACCGTTTAGTATCACATATTCCAATCACACAATGGAAAGCGGCAAGTGCGCTAATCTGACACGTCCATTGAATAATCTAGCGCCTTCTGTGTCTTCAATCACAGCTGTTTATAAAAAATGAGACAGACACGATGTTCTTTTTAAATTGATATCCTTTATATCTTTATATATTTATTTTTTTAATTTCCCGCTACGTAGTACGTAGTGTACGTAGATAGGAAGTTACTGAATTTGCCCCAATTTTCGAAAATCGAGTTTTCACCGGATCTCCAAGTTTTGAGGTCCTAGGAATCTTTTCCAGCTATTTTCGCGATGACGTCAGTATGTATGTGTGTGTGTGTGTATGTGTGTATGTGTGTGCATGTGTGTATGTAAACATCGCATAACTTTTGAACGGCTGGACCGATCGAAACGCGGTTGGTGGCATTCGATTGGATTCTGCTCAACTTAAACTTCCTGAAAATTTGAACTAAGTCGGCCTAGGAGATTTTGAGAAATTTTGAAAAAACCCCAAAAAATTCTGGTGAAACAGTATTTTTTTAACATAACTTCCAGAAAAATGTACCGATTAAGTAGAAAAACTAATCAGCTCTATTCCTCAAAAAACTACATCTAATGCATAAATTGCATCAAAATCGGTTTATCCGTTTAGGAGAATCGTTGACGAAAAATTTAAAAAAAATGTTTTTTTCGACATAACTTCGAAATTTTTCAACCAATCATTTTTTTGGTATTCTACGGTATTTTAGTACTAAAAAAATTACGTCAGATGACATTTCAAAAAAAATCGAATCTAATTTTCAAAAGTTACAGCTTTTCAAATATTAAAATTACGTCATTTTTAGCATATTTATTTTATATTTTTTAAATAATAATTTTCAGGCTAATATATAATATAAAAATAATTATAGGCGATGGACTTAAAAATCGTATTAGCTTTTCTCCTTTAAACACTGCGTCAAATACCGTTAATTGGATCAAAGTCGGTCAATTTGTTTAGGATTTATTAATGATGAAAATATTTGAAAAATCTGTTCCTACTACTATATCAGTGCTAGTCTCTATCTTGTTGCAGTTCGGAGTATTCCAACCTCGCCACGGGGATAGCAATACACCATTATCACCTTTGGTGTCTATAGCGATGGTTATATCTCACCAACAGGAGAATCAGCTGCTTGTTTGCTATTCAATGATAAAAATATGTTAAAAAGGAACAAAAATACAAAATAAAAAGAGGATGAATAATGTGTTTAATAACTAGTCATGTATGTCCTAATACTATTTTATTACCATTCTTTAATTGTGCTTGTTTATTTATTTAATATTTTCTTGTACACAACAGATTTCACAGCGAAAATATATGATTAAAAAAGTACAAAAGATAGACTTATCTCTAAGGTAAGAAAGATTTCTTCCAGCCCAGCCGGCTTATGAAGCGATTATAAATAAATAAACAGCACACATATCCAGGACAATCAACCTTAAAGTTTTTAATACACGCGAGATAGACAAAAATAGATTGAGAATGACTTAGGAAACTATGAACAAACCAAAAAAATATAATACATATAAATAACAAAGTTATTTCTTAAGCGTTTTTAAAAACACATGGATGGACTATCAAGAACTTCAAACGGGAGTGAATTCCATAACTTAACGCCCTGGACACTCAAAGTGCGAGAATAAGTTTGAGAATGATATTCAGAAAACTTCAATTACAAATGCCCTAAGTTGCGACAAGGAGAATCAGGAGAGTGTGAAATAAATGAAACACTCACGAAGGTATTGAGGAGTTGATGAGTTAAACAGCTCATTAAAAAGTAGACACAAAATATGAGTAATAATAAGTAATCTTATATTTTGTGTATTCGCAAGAATTATCCTCTTCTCTCTGGAACGACAAGATTGTTAATGGTACATTTGTCTCTTAGATGGGTTTAAGCTGTAGTTGAACTCAGTAATTGATACTTTTGGAATGCAGGAACAGCGGATTGGCAGTTGCTATAGCTTATATTAATGAAAGTTTAAATGTTTACATATTTGACATTGAATTGATGGTGCGTTGCTATCTTGTTATCTTACCCCCCAAACCGGAATACGAGAGTGACTAGCACTGACGTTATTACGGCAGGAACAGGTAAGCCGGTGGTACCAGACCCGGGCGAGACAATGCAGAACTCTACCACCTAGTAGCCACGATGGTAGTGACTCGATAGCCAATCGGTCGACTTTTACGACCTGCCTGGCAGAACGGCAGTTGGCCTATTCTTCAAAGGAGGCCGGGACCAACACGACAAGACGTGTGTAATGTATGTTCTCGTTTGTCCTTTAAAAAATAAATAATTTCGAATTTTCGGGTTTTTTCCAGATCCCCATTAAATTCATTTACCCCGTATAGCAACAAAAAATTATATATAGAGGCAATTTAAAGATTTATAACTCATGCATAATAAATGTTTTTGACGAAAAAATTGTAACTATGAAGTTCCTTCTTGGTTAAAATTCCAAACTTCAAGATCTATGAGGATATTATCCTTGCTCTGCAGACAAGAGATATTCAATATTTTTTTCAATCTCGCAGGATATCATTTTTACGGGAACCATCACTCATATCGCTAACAGACAAACTGGTGAATCGTGTTAAACTAGAAAAGTATATATATATGTTCGGATTATTTTGCCTAATCTGCAAAGGAACTGGCATGATGGTACCGACTTAACTTCATACTTTATTTACGAGTAACTATATTATGTATTTGAAACATCTTTATAAACTTTCTAGCTTGAAAATGTTAAGTTTAATGGGATCACTTGTCTATCTCAGATTACATAAAAGTCCTTGTTTCCAAGAATTCCATGTAAACATATCGTAAACAAATCGTACATATGTAAATAAATCTTGAATAAAACACTTTTCTTTCTCTAAAATCTTTAAATAAAGCACTATTCCATGCTGGATATTTTCGCATTAACAATAAATTATAAACGTTACTTTGTGTAGTTAATAATAATAATAATTGATACTATCTGACCCGGCAAACGTTGTTTTGCTAAATATATATTTTATAACAGTATTTCTCCACTATATCATGGATGTTATTATACATATAAATCTTCCTCTTGAATCACTGTATCTATCATAAAAACCGCATCAAAATCCGATGTGTAGTTTTAAAGATCTAAACATACATAGGGACAGACAGCGGAAAGAGACTTTGTTTTATACTACATATAGTATGTAGTGATTTCTGAGGAGGATAACAATGAAACGCAGGTTTGTATCATTAAACTATGTCAATAACGAATTTACATAAAAATTTAGTTGTGCAATTTATATAAACAAATAAAAGTTTTTATACATACAACCATTTTTTTCTTGGATATATACTCCTAATTTAAAATCATAAGTACACTTTTTTATTATATCACTACACAAACATATACGAATCGGGACTATAAATGTATATTTTTAAAACAATGATGAATCGGGATCGACTAATTTTAAATAGGAATATTGCTTAACCGATTTCATTTTTAACATCCCACGAAAGATCAAGGAAGTATCTTAAAATTTAATAATCAGTTTTAATTAAAACAGGATCAATGCTAAAGCACAGAGAGACAAACTTTCGTGTTTGAAATATTAAAATAATCTCAATAATAATGTCTAATAATAATGTCTAATGATAATGTCTATCTCATCTTACATAAACGTTCTTGGTCCCAAGAGTTTCTTGCACAAAAGTGTAAACAGCAAATCACCATGAATAAATCTTGGTTTAAATATAGTACTTTCTATGCTGAATGTTTGCGCATAAACAATAACATTTGCGTAAACAGTGTAGTTAGTTTTTTTTATATATTTATTTTATTTTTTATATATTTATTTTTTATATATTTATTTCTATGTATTAACATCGTTGACTTAACACCCATAACACAAGCAAATACTTTGTTTATTTTGGGGTTAGATCAATTCGAGTAATTTTTCCAGTGATATTTATATAAATAATTATATAAATGTTGTTTGTAATAAAATTTCGACTACTTGTTGCATAGAATGAGCCTGTTATGCTTTCTTTCACATATAGAATGTTAATAAAGTGAATTTAATGACACATACAAACAAGGAAATACAAGTGTCATATCAACGTGTTTGTCGAAATGGTGGCTAACGGTGACATTGACATTTGTTCCGAAAACCAGTGGGCGCGGTAACGAGGCAGACTTTAATTATTGAAACATACAAAAGTCTGGACAATATCGCGATAAAAGTATTTTGTAGTTCTCAATTAGATTATTTAAATATCTGGTTTATATATATATATATATATATATATATATATATATATATATATATATATATATATATATATATATATAAGAATTGCTCGTTTAAAGGTATTAGATAGATTCAGGAGTTACTTTGCGAAAATTATAACACAAAAAATTCAACTTGCAACGTTTTGTGGACTTTGACATGGGACTTGGGAGTCATTACCAACGTGGCTACTAGGTGGTAGAGTTCGGCATTCTCTCGCCCAGGTCTAGAACCATCGCCTTAGCTATTCCTGCTGCAATAGCATCAATGCTTGTCGCTATCGTGTTTCGGTTTGGAAGGTTAAGTAGCCGGTAAATTCCAGCATGTGACATCAAGATCCTGCCAAAAGGATAGCTACGCAACATTAACATGTTTAGTGTCTATAGGCGATGATTGTCTCTTTGCATTAGGAGAGACATCTGCTTGTTTACTAATTATCATAAAAAAGTAAGATCCAGAATAAACTCCAAAAAGGCGCAAAATAAAGAAGACATAAATCTCTATCCACCACACCTCCTCACGTCAAATGCAAAAATAAAAGCACGCAGTGTAAGAGACTGCCTCGTGGTCTAAGGTTAGCCTATTCGGCTCAGATCATAAGGTCCAGGGTTCGATCCCCGGTGGGGAAAAGGTGTTACTGGGATTTATTCAAGGTTTTCTCGAAAATCCCAAATCTCAGTAGCAGCTCGGAGTCTGGCGGAGTGATGTATTACCACTCCCGTGCCTCGGGTGCGCACGTTAAGCTGTGGTCCCAGTTATCGCTAGAAATAGTCGATAATCTTTAACACGTCGGTAAATACGGCGATGAGGATCACCACTCATCTCACCAACCGACAAACCGATGAATTGCGTTGAACTGGAAAGTTTATAGACGTTCGGTTTACTTTGCCTACCCCGCAAGTGAACCTGGCGCGATGATAAAGTATAAGATTTAACAAGTTATTACACTTCGTAACCGAAGCATTGTAAATAGGGAGGGATGGCAATACCACAAGCTTAAATCTCCCAGCTACTTTACCTTCCAAGTATATATCATAAGATAGCAAACAAGTAGACTGGTCTCCTGATGGAAAGAGTCAACCATCGCTTATAGATACCAAAGATGTTAATGACGCGTTGTTGTGGCGAGGTCTATTGCCATATGCATAAGTTTACCAGCTACCTTACCCTCCAAACCGGAACACGATAATGTCAAGCACTGACGCTATTGCGGCAGGAATAAGCTAGGCGGTGGTACCAACTTTTTGGAACGTTACCACTTAGAAATTATGATGATAGTGGCTCGTGTAGCCAATCGGTCGCCTCTTACAGTCTGCCTCACAGAACGGCAGTTGGTTATAATGATATATTGTCGATTCTTCAAAGCGGCCCACACCAATCAGTTAATCAAACTATTGTATTCCAGGTAGCTCTGGTGGCGACCGGTGGAGACGGCTATAGCTGCCCCTACGGGAAAACCTGTTTGTATGAGCCTGCACCGCCGGGACGCTCGCCACCTTGCGCACAGCCCGGCCTCACCTACTGCGTGCATCCGGACCCCTACCCTGAGTAACGTATTCAATACACACTATCGAATAGACCACATATAAAATACAAGTTAAGCCAAAAAACTTCCCAAAAAAGAATTGTTGAATTTTTCCCTTTCGTGTTTATCCGAGGCTCTTTTTGAAGAGCAGATCAAATGCCTTACAGATAGGTACCACAGATCACGTAAATACTAATAGACACGCCATTTGAAAGAAAACGTGTCGCCGCGCATATGAGCAAACGCTCTTACAACTGTCAAAAAAGTCATACGTTTGTATATATTTTATATCGTGAAAAAAAGAAATAAATCATGTTGTACGGTTTTATCGTACTGAATGAAATGAAAGGTTTAGGAATCACCCTTGAAGTGATTTTATTTCATCGGTAAGTAGTATAACTCTGTATTTATATATGTAAATGCAAGCTACACCGATATACTAAGAAATTGTCTCGAAAGGCGTATCCATTTAATCCGTAGGTATTACGAATAAGGCAAAAAAGTCTGATTTTAAAATTGTGACTTGTTCTGGCGTATCCTGCAACATTCCGACTAAGTTTTGGTACTACTACCTTACCTATTGCTGCCACTCCGCGATTTTTATTGGTGTATTCTGGTTTTAAAACTAAAGTTAACAGTAAACTTATGCATATGGCATTTCAACCCCCCCTACATGGATAACAGCGCACCATTAACATAATTGGTATCTATGGGTGGTGTTATCTCCTTCCATTTATTAACATTATCCCCCGTATTGATCTGGGCTCCTTTGAAGAATAGGCCAACTGTCGTTCTGCCAGGCAGGTCGTAAAAGGCGACCGATTGGCTATGCGAGTCACCACCATCGTGGCTATTAGGTGGTAGAGTTCTGCATTGTCTCGCCCGGGTCTGGTACCACCACCTTTATCTATTCCTACCGCAGTAGTGTCAGTGTTCGTCACTGTCGTGCTCCGCGGTAAGGTAGCCGAAATACTTATACATGTGGCATTATACCTCGCCACAAGATAGCAACGCACGCAGTAACAACTTTAGTAACTATAGGTAATGGTTCACTCTTTCTACCAGGAGATCCATCTACTTGTTTGTTCTCTTATCTCTTATCTTATGATATAAAAAAAACCATACCAGGCTATTTCAAATCAGCTTGATTTTTTGGCTAACGTAGAGATGCGAGTTTGCGTATCTTCTATCGAATCTATTAGTAGTGAGTGTTCCAAAGACAATTATTACTCGGAGCACTCTTCAGTTTAATACATTCCGTTGATTTTCATTATTAGTTAATTTCTCATCACCTTGACGTCTAAAAATCCACAATCGTGCGGGATACTCTTGTTCTTTAATAAGCTTTTGTATAATCGATTACTATCAGCGAGAATGGGGCTTACTCATTCTTAAGAGCCCGATAATGTAACTGCAAGACTTTTAATCATCTGACTGCAATGGTTTGCATCAATGGTCCACGCATCTGATATCAATGGCTAATACAGGCATTTGCATTATGTGAGTTTTCTGCTCGTTTGCAGAAGCAGTTATATTTTTTAATAAAGAGGAATTCAGTAAAAGATTTGCGCTAGAGATGAGGGTTGCTACTTTTAATTCGATTGATATCGACGTTTTCTATCTTTAAAAATTTGATGAATTATAGACAGCACAGTAATTCTAATTTAATTCATATCGATACCCGTAATTTCAATTGACCTAAATGAAATTTGGTCGAAAATGATATTTACATTTGCATATATTTAATCTATGCGATTTTAAATAAAATCGTTGAAAACAACGCAAAAACAATAGACCATGGCCCCATTAACGTCTTTAACATTCGGTTACAAATGAAAAAATTATAACGATTAGAAACAAAACAATTTTTTTTTTCGCTTTTTGAAAATTGATCATTACGTTAATTGAAATTACAGGTATCGTATATATTTATTTTTATAGTTAATTGAAATTACAGGAATATTAGAAATAACATCAAGTAAGTATCTACACTGCTCTACGCAGTGTGGCCTTTAGTCTATGATTATTTACAGGCAGGTGATAAGAAAGCTGGTGGAGGCTGGCCAGTATGACATAAGGACGCTCCTCTCAGACGAAAGTCGAGATGACTTTAGCGCCCCAAAGAAGGATACTCATCCGTATGGATATGGACCGAATTCTCTACCGAACGTGGACCAAATATCACTAGTGGACGAAACTTTGTACCAAAAGGACTTCAACACTAATTTTCATAGTGGATTTAATCACGGTAAAATTTATTTATTTTATTAAATACTAGCGACTTGCCCGTGGTTTCACCCGCGTCGCTTTTGTTCCCGTGGGAATGTTGGAAAGGTTTATATACTAAAACCTTCCTCAAGAATCAATATACCAATAAAAAATACCGCATAAAAATCCGTTGCGTTGTTTCAAAAGATTTAAGCATACATAGGGACAGACAGAGTAAGCGACTTTGTTTTATACTATGTAGTGATCATATGACCATATCGATTTTCTTACGCCGAAAACAAAATGACCCGGAGAGAGAGAGAGAGACCCATCTGCTTCTAAGTTTACTTAGAGTAAGCTTAGAAGCAGATGGCTCTTCAGGCCTATGGACACCAAAGATGCTAATGGTGCGTTTCTATCCGTATAACTAGATGACAATACCACTAGTATAAGTTTGGCTGAATAAAACACTGAAATCACACACTATATTGTGCGTGTAGCACAGTATAGTTTTTGGGCAGGGTAACCTCGCCCTCAAGAAGCGATAGACTCGAAAACATGTTAAACCCGCTTATTAATACTTATATCTCTACTCGTCCATTGTTGTTAATAATGTCGTCATTATCTCACGCTAACAGGTGCATAAATCACATAGGTGCACCACTCATCTGGCCGGCTAATACTTGTCATTAAGCGTGGTTATTAAAAATTACCTTTCAAACAAGAATACGTCAGTGACGAGCATTGACGTTATTGCGGAACAGGTAGCATATACCCAGGCGAGACGTTGCAGAATTTTACCACCTAGTAGTCACGTTGGCAGTGACACACATAACCAATCAGTCACCTCTTACGGCCTAACAGGCAGAACGGCAGTTGGTCTATTCTTCAAAGGGGGCCCGGACCAACCAAGGGGGAGAGGGAGGCAACTATTTCTATCGGAATAATCTTGTAAGTACACAAAATCTAATTGACGTACTACTGCATAGATAATTTTATGAAGATTAATGTTGCGATTTTCATAAATGAATTTAGTGTAACATAAACGAAAAAAAAATCATTAAAATAAACTCAAAAATTTTCCGGTCCGGCAAATGACCTTCTAATACACAAGGTCATTGCATCCGGCAGTAAAAATAAATTATGATAGATATTATATTAGTAACTAGCTATTGCCAGCGACTTCGTCCGCGCGGAGTTCGTTTACTCAGCACTGCCTCTCCCCCATAGAAGATAGCGTGATATATGTAGTCTATATGTTGACCAGACTATTAGTAATATTCATACAAAATTTGAAGTAAATCCATGCAGTACTTTTTGAGTTTACCCCGGACATACATACAGGCAGACAGACAAAAATTCTAAAAACTATATTCTGGCTTCGATATCGATTGTAGATCACGCCCCAAGTATTCTTTAAAAAAAAATATACAATGTACAGTTTTGACTTTCCTACGATTTTATTATATGTATAGATTATAATAAAACTACTCTAAACAGGAAATCCTTTTAGGGAAAAGGGAGTTTATCGAAAAAAATAATGTTTTATCAAGATATCGTGTTTCGAATATACACATTTTTGGACATCGACAAAAATAAATATGGACATTTGTCCTACCTAATGAACAAGTGCAGTGTTTCATATTTAATTATTGTTTCTGTCGTATCATTATTTTTTCATGATTGAGTCGTATGAATTGTGCACTTTTGGACCTTTTAAACTATTTTTTTATTTTAACTGCATTATTAGTGCAATAATTAATGTGTTGGGCTGTAGGTCGTAATGTCTCAGGTCCGATCGTTCTGTCAAGAGTAATTTAAGAGTTCTGCTAGTTGCAGGTTTGGTACCACCGCCGTTCCTGTCGTATGTCGTGTTCCTGTGTAGAGTACCTTAACTGGGATTCTTAAGCATTTTAACCAACGGATGGATACGATTCGTTAACTTATTTAGTGTGTATAGGCGATAATTGTCTATTTCCATCAGAAAAGTCATCTGCTTATTTGCTATGCTATCATGAAAAAATAAGCTTTTTGGAGTTTTGTTTTTGTTTTTATACCATTGCCTAATAAACAAAATGATAGATTTTCTAAATGCAAGAGACAACTAATACTTTTTTAATATTTATTTTTTTATGGAAGAGGGGGCAAACGAGCAGGAGGTGCACCTGATGTTGAGTGATCACCGCCGCCCATGGACATCTGCAATACCAGAGGCCTTGCAGTTGCGCTGCCGCCCTTTTAAAAAATATGTTACTATAAAATTGTAAATACCATTAGACAATAATCCATCGTAGTAATATTATAAAAAAACTAATAACCTAACCTAACCAAATTATAAACTCCGTAGGTATACTGACATCTTCTTATTATTCCACGCGTTGGTCCCAGGCTCTTTTGCAGAATAGGTCAACTGCAATTCTGCCAGGCAGGTCGTAAAAGGCGACCGATTGGCTATGCGGGTCACCATCATCGTGTCTACTAGGTGGTAGAATTTTGCAACGTCTCGCCCGGGTATGTGGTACCACCCGCCGAGTTCTGCCGCATTAGCGTCAGTGTTTGTCACTGTCGTACACCGCTTTGGATGGTAAGTTAGCTGTTAAACTTATGCATGTGGCATTAGACCTCGCCACAGGATAGCAACGCACCATTAATATGTTTAGTGTCTACAGGCGATGGTTGACTCTTTCCATCAGGAGATCCATCTGCTTGTTAGCTATCTCAATACTACACGCATAAATTTCCCATGTACTTTAAAAAAATATTTTTATGTTATAGCACTCACCCTGTGCTTGAGAAACTGGGAAAACCTTAAAAACAACAAAGAAAAATATTGACACGCGGGACTTGAACCTGCGACCATACCCTAAAGCCGCGACGATCTTCCACTGAGCTAGTGTCGACGGGCTCGAGGCGAGAGGAAAGAAGAATTTCATCGCCTCGAGCCTGTCGACACTAGCTCAGTTGAAGAGCGTCCTGGCTTTAGGGAGATGGTCGCAGGTTCAAGTCCCCCGTGTCGGTATTTTCTTTGTTGTTTTTAAGGTTATTCCAGTTTCCCAAGCACGGGGTGAGTGCTATAACACAAAAATAATTAGAAATACGAAATTACTGATCAAAATTATAAATGTGAATTTCATCTGTAACGATGAACACATTTAACTAGTTATACGTATGTATGTCTAGCGATGAATACAATCGTCGTAATCGATCATATAGCAAAGAAGAATTTCGCCGCCTTGAGCCTACTTTAAAAAAACAAAATAAAGCTTAATTTGTACTCTCTGTTTCCAGATGTATACGGCGAGAAGACTCCACTCCACCCACCAACAGCTCACGAACCGAACCCGTACAATATAAAAACCTTTCAACACTCCAATATCTCCAAATTTGGCTTCCAAGGATACCAGCCAGGACTGTCTGGACATTGGAATCCCCTGAGCACATACGACTATGACAAGAGGTTTCGGCAAAATGGGCACATACCGAATTTGAACACATACAATCCGAACTTCTTCAATAGTCCGTTTTACCCTAGCTATGAATCAGATTGGCTGAGACAGACAAGTGGTGTCTCGCATTATAACCCTAGTGAATGGTGGAAGTAAGTTTTTTTTAGCTTTTTTATTTCTTTTGTTAGTCTGGACATGTTATAAAGAATAGAGCATCTGCCTTATAGCCAGGCAATTCGTAAACGGGGACTGCGTGTACAGCTTAGATCATGAGGTCATGTATTCGGTTTCCGAGTCGGACAAAGAATTAATGGGTTTTTCTATTAGGAAAAATATCAGCAGTAGCTCAGAGTTTGCGTCGGAACTGCTTTTCGAGTTCGCTGTTCGGAACACATATAATATGATTGTATTTTTTTATTAATCATAAGATAGCAAACAAGCAGATGGGTCTCCTGATGGAAAGAGTCAACCATCACCTATAGACATCAAAGATGTTAATGGTGCGTTGCTATCTTGTGGCGAGGTCTAATGCCACATGCAGTGACTCGCATAGCCAATCGGTCGCCTTTTACGACCTGCCTGGCAGAACGGCAGTTAGACTGTTCTACAAAGGAGCCCGGGACCAACACGGAGAAAAAATATAAATAAATAAATTTATATATATATATATATATATATATATATATATATATATATATATATATATATATATATATATATATATATATATATATATATATATATATATATATATATATATACCCGAGTCGAATAGGCTGTCCTCTAAAGGACAATGCAGTCTCGGGAGTGGTTTGGTAACTTAATACAATTTATATATATATATATATATATATATATATATATATATATATATATATATATATATATATATATATATATATATATATATAAATTGTATTAAGTTACCAAACCACTCCCGAGACTGCATTGTCCTTTAGAGGACAGCCTATTCGACTCGGGTCGTGAGGTCCCGGATTCAATCCCTGGGTCAGGAAAAACGTTGTTGAGGTTTCTCCAATGTCTCAGTAGCAGCTCGAAGTCTGGTATGTGGTGTGGTACCACTCCCGTGACTCGGACACGCAAGTAAAGCCGTCGGCCCCGGTTATCGCTAGAAATAGTCTATAATTAATTACAGGTCGGTAAAATGCAGGGATGGGATCACCACTCGTCTCGCCAATTGACAAACTGGTGAATCATGGTGAACTGGAAAGTCTATGAACATTTGATTTACTCTGCCAACCACACAAGGGTGTGATGACATTACATTTTAAATTCCAACAATAGATAGCAACGTACTATTAACGTGTACTACCTACATTTATATGTGATTCTTTTTATATCATAAGATGGCATTGAAACAGATGGCTCTCCTGATGGAAAGAGATAACCATCGCCTATAGACACCAAAGATGTAAATGGTGCGCTGCTATCCTGTTGCAGAGTATTAATGCCACATGCATAAGTTGCCGGCTGCCTTACCCTCCATACTGGAGGATGACAATCACAAGCACTGATGCTATTGTGGCAGGAATGTCTAAAGCGGTGGTATTTCCCCCGTGTTGGTGCCGGGCTCCTTTGAAGAATAGACCAACTGCCGTTCTGCCAGGCAGGTCGTAAAAGGCGACCGATTGGCTATGCAAGTCACTGCCATCGCGACTACTAGGTGGTAGAATTCTGCATTGTCTCGCCCAGGTCTGGTACCTACGCCTTACCTATTCCTATCGCAATAGCGTGAGTACTTGTCACTGTCGTGTTCCGGTTTGGAGGGTAAGGTAGCCGGTAAACTTATGCATGTGACAATAGACCTCGTCACAAGATAGCGACGCAGCATTAACACCTTTGGTTTCTATAGGCGATAGTTGACTCTTTCCAACATGAGACTCATCTGCTTGTTTGCCATCTTATGATGTAAAAAAATATCTACCATGATATGCTGGGCAAACAAGAATTGCAAATAGGAATCAAAGTGAGCCTGAACCAACTCGGGGGATCCCTGCTATTTTATTCACAAACTAACATTTATAATTGTAATATGATATTGGACAAAATTGTACCTTCAGATACATATCACCATCTCGGTCAGACGCAGATGTGACGATCCAGCGATCTGTGACGTTCCCGACGCGCACGACCACGGCACGACTGTCGCGCCGTCGCCGGAACGCCGACCTGGTGAAGGCCGCTTCCAAGAGAACGCTCACGGGGACTGAAGCACTGAGGATAGCTCTGGGATTAGCTAAGTAGGTTCACTTTTATTTATATCATGTAGTCTGGCATTTTAAGCTTGCCAAGACGCGCAGGCCCAAAAAACTTATTACATAAAAATAGTACCTATGTATATTTTTGTCAGTCGTTTTGGCCTGGAGTAAAAATATCATATTAAAACCGTGCCATATTGGCATGGCAATCTGGTCTCTGTGCTTTCCACGTATATATGAAATACGAATGTATTTGACAATTCGCCATTGTACAAAATTACAATAGAATCTTTTTTATATTCGACATAGAAGACAATCTTCATTTTTGTTATCAGGTAAAACCTGAAAATTTAAAAAACGACACATTACTCCTTCATCAAAGTAGCTCCCTACTTTTCAAGCTTCCGCGAGACCAATTATTTATCTATGTTTTCAAGCACAATTTGCAAAATAACAAAATATATTTAATGGGCCCAAAAACAATACTTTACTGTAAAGTTATCGCCGGGTTAGGGCACCTGCAGACTCTCCTGCTTATATGACTGCGCACGACTTAACCTAATAAAACTACTAAATAGCTGGGCGAGATGTTGGGGAACTCTACCACCTAGTAGTTACGATGGTAGACTCGTATAGCCAATCGGTCACCTTTTAAAATCTGGCAAAACGGCAGAAATAAAAAAAATCTTAAATTAGAGGAAAAATTACTATAAATGTTATTTAAATGTTCAACTATTTAATATATATTTTAATTAGCTACTGCGTGCAGGCCGCTACGTTATAAACGTTTTTGGCAAATCCCGCGGGATCACCTAATTTTTTCGGGATAAAAAGTAGCGTATGTGCTATTCCACGTCGTCATCTACTTGTGTGCCAACAAAAATTCATTACATTGTAATCGACCTATAAAACATTATTTCACTCAATTAACAGATGAGGGTATATATTTTCTAATGCCGGATCTTAGACTACAAATTTTGCGTGATTAACAAACATCCATCCAACTATCCATCCATTCAAACATTCAAACTTTCGCATTTATAATATTATTCGGGATAAAAAGTAGCCTATGTGCCGTTCTAAGGCATCATTTACCTGTGTGTCAAATTTCATCTAAATCCGTTTCGTAGTTTTTGCAAGATTGAGTAACAAACATCCATCCATCCAAACATTAAAACTGTCACATTTACATTTTTTCTTTGGTGTTGACAAATCTATGTTATAATTTGGTTTAGGGCTAGTAAATTTCACATAAGAGCCATTTCACATAATTGTCCGACTGAAATTTCGATATTTTCTAATCGATGCGAGAGCTAGACGTCGTCGTCCATATAGTGCACCTAGTGCTGGTAAAATGAAAATAGTATTAATACTTTTAATACTTTAATGATTACTACGCGATACTAATTTTGACACACGGACGTAGTGGATTTTATAGTATTCTCTTTTTTTTATTTTTGAAATAAAAAATAAATAATTATTATTAAAGTTATTTATTTTTGCATAAGAATAGAATATAGTTTTATCCTATGCCAATTTCTATGGGAAAATGTCATTTTTTGATAACAAAAACCTAGATATAATATTTCGTTAATTTTCGTTGAAATAGGAATATTTGCTTAATTAATTAGATATGGTTATAGATCATTTAGGTAAAAAGTAATCCATTCAGGCACTATTGTTAAATATTTCTGGTAATTTAGTATTTTTTCTAATTAAGTTTGTTGATTCTAGCAGTAGCAATACCTTTTGGAAAAATAGCTTCCTTGCGTAATTGTCGAAACTTGATTTCGGAGAACATTTATTATAAGAAATACAATTGATGATTAAAAAATCTGTTTGATTGAGGCAATATTTAAAAGATTAAACTATCTAATAGTACCATTTAATTAAATAAAAGTACCTTATAATATAAAAAATTAGGAGTTGGATATTTTGATTTCTCGTCAAAAGTTGGTTTAAAGTGTGAACTGCCTCTTAAGAAGTTATAAGTCATGCGAAGACATGAAAACAATGAAAGCATGTGTAGTTATTGCTATAGATATTTACCAAAAACATGTATTTTATCATACTTTATGTCATCGTAATTATAATTAATTGTGTTTTTAAATTAATAATTCCGATATGTCGTCATTCAGAGATTTTTCTTAAATGATCTGAATGTATTTTATTATATTTGTGATAAACATTTTATAGTAAAAAAATTAGAAAACTTTACTTAACAGACTTTATGAAAAAGTTATGTTTTAATTACTTAAAGATGGCGATGAACAAGCCATGGTTTCCAAATATTGTGTACCTACAATAGTGTAGTGAGCATTTTTAAACAGTGAGCAAGTGAAAATGGCATAGCCGTGTTGCTTCCGGGCTCCTTTGAAGAATAGACCAACTGCTGTTCTGCCAGGCATGTCGTAAAAGGCGACCGATTGGCTATGCAAGTCACTAACATCGTGACTACTAGGTGGTAGAGTTCTGCATCGTCTCGCCCGGGTCTGGTACCACCGCCTTACCTATTCCTGCCGCAATAGCGTCAGTGCTTGTCACTGTCGTGTTCCGGTTTAGAGGGTAAGGTAGCCGGTAAACTTATGCATGTGGCATTAGACCTCGCAACAAGATAGCAACGCACTATTAACATCTTTGGTGTCTATAGGCGATGGTTGACTCTTTCCATCAGGAGACCCATCTGCTTGTTTGCTATCTTATGATATAAAAAAAAACCATTTTAAGTTTAGTGTAGCTATGGTTGATTTGAACGGAATCAAAAAGCCACATTGATGACCGTTATTTTTATGCTTTTAAATAACATTGTATAAAGGAATGGAAAATGTTATATCATGATTTATCGTTTTTTTGATGGCTCACGAATAAAATTTCTAATAAAAAACAATAATTGGACCCTGTTAAGCAGAAAAGATCCAACCAACATTTTATTACTTTTAAGATAATTTGCAGTTTACAGTTTGACAGAGAATAAAAAATCATAGTACAAAAAGCATGAAGCTGTAAATGTTTTAAAGTATTTAAAGTTTTGTTTCCTGCTTTGTATCTACTGTGATTTTTTTTACTCTCTGTCAAACTTTAAACTACATTAACTTAAAAGTAATAAAATATTGGTTTGATCTTTTCTGCTTAACAGCCGGGTCCAATTTAACCAGGGCTCGCTTCAATGTCGAAATTTAGAAATTGGAACCCAAAAAATTGATAATTAAAAAAAAAAATTGTTTTTGTCACGCAAAACATTTGTAAACTCAAGGGCTTTATTGTTTTCTACTGATAGTGGAGTAGTATCATTTTGAATCAAAACTAAACTAAATTATTTGGGTTTTCATCAACTCAAAACTTTCCTTTGCTTATTTAATATTTAAAATAGCTATGTAATACGGAAAATATATTAATAAATTTATTATATCGAAAACAGCGATAACCTGAACTCAGAGAACGGACCATAAAATGTATTAATAATGCGCAAAATAAATTGGTTTTTTCCTGTTAATTGATAACTAAAGCAGTCAAATAGGGATGGCCGATATACATCGATGTTTCGACTATCGATGTTTTTTCCGGGAAACATCATTTTTTTTGGTCGATTTTTTTTGGAATCGAAACATCGATGGTCGATGTAGAATAATGAACCATCGACATCGAAATAAATTTCTACTAGAAATTTTTATGCGCGCGCTAAAAATTAAAAAAAAATCTAAAAATACCAAAAAAAAATCGGAAAAATTACAGTTATAAATATGGGAAAAAAATCTATTAAACACAATTGTTAATGACTTGCAAGTGCATTTTCATAGCTGGAATATGATCTTAGAATTGAAAAATTGACAAAATTTTTAAAAAATAGCATGTAAAGAGAAGCTACAAAATAACCGTATTTTCGAATTTCAGATTGTCGTTCGATTGTATCGAATTTTTTTAATCTTTAAATGATCTACGCAGTGTTTAATAGATTTTTTTCTCTTATTTATAACTTTAATTTTCCCGATTTTTCAATTTTCCCGAATTTTCAAAGAAAGTATTTTTTAAGTAATTTACAAATTTGATTCTAAAATTGAGACATATAATTTTTACAAACTTTTTATTAGCTTCACCTATATGTATGTTTGTATGTTTGTATGTTTGTACGTTTGTACTTTTGTATGTTTGTATGTTTGATAAAATTATTCCATTTTTTAATTTGCAAAATATGATTTTTGTTATTTTATATAATTTTCATCTATAGTCGATAAGGTAAGAAACTTAATTTTAATTTTTTATAATTATTCCTACAGTCGATAAGACAGGACTTGATGTTAATTTTAATTTCCAATAATTATCTTTAGCCGATTTCTCCAATATTGACAAATTTTTGAATACTAAGGAGAATTTTAATTTTACAAAACAAATAATAGTTTTAAAAAACTAAAAAATCACGCTTTTATGAATAAACCAAACTAAAAAGTAAAAAATAAATAATAGTTTAAAAAAACTAAAAGCACGCTTTTTATAGAAAATCAAAGCAAAAAATAGAAAATAAATTTTAATAAATTTAAATTAAGAATAGTGTTGAAAATTTCAATAAATATAAATTAATAATAGTGTGAATAAAAAAAAATTATTTTATTTTAAAAAAAGCGTGGGGTGCTTTTTAAGATATTATCAAAATGATAATCACTCTACTCATATCTGTCAATAAAATATTTATAACAAATAATAAAATATTTGTCGCGATTCTCAAGATCGATTTTTTTTGGAATCGTACATCCCTAGTTTGAGGTTTGTTATCGAATATTATTGGGTTTTAGGCTAATTAACGGAAGTTATAGGCAAATTATAAAGACCGATATAACCTCCTGATAACACTAACTTGACGTCAAACGAAATTTCCTACTTTGAGTTATAATTAAAATACTTGTTAGGTAATTCTGATAATCTCGTTAGCGAATTTCTGGGATTTCCGGTGGCTAACAAGGAAAAATAGGACAAGCGATTCAAAAATACTGAAAATATATAGTGTATAAATATGTAATACTGTCAAGATGTTTATGACTAATTTTTGATAAGCTGAAAAAATAGTTTTTTTAGATTTGTAGTTATAGGTAACTAATAGGTAATCGCTCGCTTTGCCAACTCTTTCCGTCAAGTTTGCTTCAAATTGCGGATGTAGATTGACAGTAAGTTATAGGTAAGGTGGCTATCAGGGTACGATGTTATTTATAAACAAACGTGTCCTGACATAAGTCACGTAAGCCAAATTTGAAGAAATCTATTGAAGTATATGTTATTAAATCTAACAAATCTTGTCCGAAAAGAGCATTTGACTGTAATTCGTCAGCCTATAAAGTATCTACGCATTAAAATATTTCCACAAAATTACGATGAAAAATCTGAACAATAGTGGAATCAATGTACACAATATATAAAGATATGCAGTCTTTTGGGTTTTTTATTTTATTAATTGCAATTATTAATCGCAAGCGCGCAACTAACTGTTAGTATAGAATTATATATATTTTCATGCTTATGATATATTTGACCAATCACGTTACAAATATTTTATATTTTTCATCTAAATTATACTTATGGATTTTTTTAATTCAAAGAACCAGATTTCTTTTTTAATGTTTATTATTATATTTTTATCTCTTAGCATACAAAATATATTTGTTCAAAATTTTAATTCTAATTTTAAAAAGCTATATACTTCAAAATCTATTCATCAATCCTTCTACAACAATACATTTGTAATAAACCATCTGTTTACTATCTAAATTCACTCTTATCAGAACCACACAACCCCCATGAAAAAAAAATATATAAAAAATATATTTTAAAATATAAAAATTATATATTTTAAATATATGAAAAATACATGAAAAATATATAAATTATATATCAAAATATAAAGTCCATAAATTTCCAGATCGCTACTATTACTGTTAATTCTGTTGCTGTTTTCTTATAGAATCAGAGGCTGAAAATTACGAGTAATTAGTTTTAAAACTTTTGATTTGCTTAAAGAATCTTGAGTGTAATATGTGCATTAAAATTACCTAAATTATGACAGATGAGTTTTCAGAAAATCTTGTATAGTGAAAAACAAAGAGAGCTATCCATTAAGATTTAAAGTTGATGAAAGATTAGTTAGTTGTAGACCGTATTATTTCCCACCGGCTTTAAATATTACTGCCGCAATAGCGTCCGTGCTTGTCACTGAAGTGTTCCGGTTTGGAGGGTTAGAAGATCGGAAAATTTATTCATGTGGTATTACCATCCCACCACATAGATATCAACGCACTATTAACATCTTTAATGTCTATTGGCGATGGTTGCTTCTTTTCCTCTGGAGAGCCACCTGCTTGTTTACTATCCTATAGTATAAAAAAACGAGCGGATCTTACAGTAGTTGCATGTAATGCTATGCTATGCTACCCATCTCACATCTTAGTGATTAAGTAGGTACAATCTTATGGTTACCGCACGCGCTCATTGGTTAATTGAAATAGCGCGTGTTCATTGGTTTATTCAAATAGCTTGTGCTCATTGGTCATTTTAAATAGCGTGTGATTCCTCGGCTTCCTTTTACACAATTCCAATGCATTTCACAAAATCACTCCCATAGATTGCATTGCATTTGATGGTAAATCTGACATAAGTAAGTAAGGTAAAGTTTGTTTGCTACCGCACATGCTCATTTGTCATCTCAAATAGCGAGCGCTCATTGGTTAATTTAAATAGCGAGCGCTCATTGGTCAATTCAAATAGCGAGCGCTCATTGGTAATTTCAAACAGCGCGCGATTCCTCGTCTTCCTGTTATACACTTCCGTTGCATTTCACAAAGTAACTCCCATGAATTGCAGGAAAGCGAGAGGGAAGATGTTACACATCAAAAATAGCGATAGTGTCCGGCCCGCTTATTTATTTTCTTTGCAGTGAAGACGCGTCAGCAGAAAGGCCCAGACGGCAAGCCGCCGCCAATACAGAAGAGCTGTGTCGCGTGCGGACGCAGTTCGTTACTCCCCGAGCGGCTCTCAACAACAAGGGCAACTGGAAATACGTCGTCAATATGCCTGACAATATGACGCAGCTCGTCAGGGCTGAGATATGCGCGTAAGTCTTATACCCTTATAATTTATAAGTATTATAATGTGTATAATTTGGTAATTTATTAAAAAAATTGGTGTAAAACAGTATAAATCCAAATACATTTACTGTTCCACAAATTTCACACGATAGATATGTATATTTTAAATAAATTAAGTAGACAACCGGTTTTACATTAAATTTGTAAAGGCTAAAATTCTGATAATGATAGAATCCTAGAAAATAATAAAGACCTTAAGCACCAAAAAATTTTTTTGATGACGATAAGTAAAAAGTCTTTGCGAATAACTTATCATGTTTAGGCTTTCTCTAATCTCTTACCCAAACAAAAATTCTGATTCCTCCGATGCTGTAAACAGTGAAATCAGTTGCCTATTTTATTCAATACAAATATAATATAGCGTCTGAATTGTCAATGGTATTAGTTATTTGATTTTTTATTATATCCTTGTTAGTCCAGACCTACTTTAAAGTTCCCGCAAAATACTCGTAGCACGTAAAAGGCATGCGATTGGATGAAAAGTATTTTATATCCAACTAGCTGACTTGGCAAACGTTGTTTTGCTTTACATATTAGGAACCCATAGCAGACAAACAGCATGACACGTAATTTATATAAGTCTACGGGATTGTTCTTCCACGCAGCCAAAATGGCATTAAACTTAATATGGTGGTTAAGTGTTCTTAAATTTTCTAATTTTCCGCGCAGTTTTCTTAATATTTTCTTTTATAAGAACCTTCTCCTTACAATTACAAACACAACAAAAAAAAATTTACCGAAATTGGTCTAGCCATTCAGGAGTGATGTCGTGACCAAGGAAAATAGGGATTGATTTTTACATATATAGATAAAATGTATCAATAAATATATTGCAAATGAGTTGATTAAAAAATTTCAGTCCAGAATATGGTTAAATAAAAATAAATTTCTTTTAAACTTTTCACTGGTTTGGTTAATACGCAAATTCCATAAATTACGAAGCCTATTAGATTATGCCAACTTTACGTTGACTATTTTTCCCGTGACAACTCTTGAGTAGGCAGGTTACTAGTATCGATTTACTTTCGATTGATATGGAATTTGTCTATTAACTAAATCAGTGAAATGTTTTCAAAAAAAATCTGGACTGAATTTTTTTATTCAACCCACTTGCAATATATTTATTGATATATTTAATTAGATATAAAATACTTCTCATCCATAAATCGGTGAAGGTATTTATATAGTGGTCTTAGACTAATAGTGAATACAAGGTGGTAGAGTTCTGCTACTTCTCGCCTTATCATCTCACACTGAACCAGCGTTATATTTGTTTCCAATGAAATGCCATCTAGCGCTGCGATATAAAAATATTATCTCGACCACATTTTATAAAACTTTAATTGTGAGGCGACCCTCAAAAGTTTTTATTTCTAAAAAAATATTATTACTTGAGAGATTATTTTCATAGGTAGGTCCTAAACACACAAAACCGAATCACTGATGTGAGATGTCGGTTACAGTGCCATCTAGCGTGTAGTTCTTGAACTAAGTAGTAGATATGTTTGAGATGTGAGAAACAACAATATTATGATTAAAACAAGTACATAAGTAAACTATATAAAATTTATTTATATTAAATTTCAGATCAACAGAATGCAGTGGAATATGTACAATCCCTCTGGGTTACACCTCTCGTTGTGAACAAAAATATATTCAGAAGAGATTAGTAGCTCTAGAAGCAAGTGGACAAAATCTATATACAGATGTTTTTTGGATACCTAGCTGTTGCCAATGTACTATCGTTAATAATAACTGATAGTAATATAACGACTTTTGTGATTTAATTTTAAGAAATGATGCTGCGCTTTTTCATCGAGTAGTTCTGCTACTCTACGTGAGATGGCGATAAAATGCTAACATTCAAATATTTGTGAATTCTATTTTCAACGCTTCTAATGAAAGTTTATGAGATTTAATCTTAATATTTGATTTAAAAACTAAAGCTAATGCACTGCCATAATAGCCTTATTTATGAAAACATGACAATATCATCTATGATGATACTTTTTAGAGCATATTGCATTACTTATTATGTTTTATACTTAACATTTTTATATTAAATTCGTTTATTTAATTTCCATTACAATACATCTTGAAATCAGAGTATTATTCTATTACATTTGTACATAGAAACATTATATTATATAAAAGATTCTAAATATTTTAACGCATTTTGTAAATACATAGTAGAGATCTCTCTTACATTATTATTAAAGGTAATTTTACATTTTAAGCTAAATAAAATATAACTTAATTATAAAATAAAACTTTTATTTAAACTTCATTTGAATTTTACTCTCTATGGTCTAGTCCCGCCTCGTCCCCATTTTTACTACCAACGGATAGTATTCAAGCAGATGGCTCTCTTAATTAAAAACAATAACTATTGTTTATAGACATAAAATATGTGTTGCTTTCCATTTGGCGGAAATTTTAAGTTTATTAGCTACTTTACTCTCCAAACCGCAACACGACAGTGACAAGCACTGATACTATTGCGAAAACAATGCTACGGTTAGATTGGACGCCCAAGATGTTATCAAACTATTAATTATAACCACAATTTTATTTCAAATATTTTTATATAAGATAGCAAATAAGCTGATGGCTCTACTGATGAAAAAACTACCGCCTATAGACACCAAAGATGTTGATGGTGCGTTGCTATCCGTGTAGCGGGATGTTAATGCCACATCTATAAATTTACCAAATACTCCTTAGCCTTCAAATCGGAATACGAATGACAAGCATCGACGTACTAGCCCCGGGCGAGATGTTGCGAAGCCCTAACACCTAGTAGTCATGATGGTTGTGGCACGTACAGTCCAACGTTAGTTTTTTACGAACAGCCTGGCAAACTGGCAGATGGACTACTCTTTAAAGGGGCTCGGTCCTCGGACCAACACGGGAAGAAAACTCAACCTGAATTTGGCACTCGGTTCTCTCTGTCTGCCCCGTAAGAAATTTGAGTTTAGGTATATATTGAGTGGTTAGCGACCCTGACTACGCAATCAACGGGGCTTGGGTTCTATCCCCGACGGGGACAAGCATTTGTGTGATGAGCATAAATGTTTGTATTTCCGGGTTTGGGTGTTTATTATGTATGTAAAAGTATTGATATATGTATTTCTATGTATTAGTATCGTTGACTAACTTACTTTGGGGTTAGATCAGTAAGTGTAATTTGTCTCATGAATATTTATTTTTATTATTATTATTTTATATCATAAGATAACAAACAAGCAAATTGGTCTCCCGATGGGTAGAGTCAACTATCGCCTATAGACACCAAAGATGTTAATGGTGCGTTGCTATCTTGTGGCGAGGTCTAATGCCACATGCATAATTTTATGTATGTATACCATATTGATTGGAAATGCCGAAATGTTATTTGGTTGGTGAAGATTCAAAATCGCAACTGTCGCAAGTAATAATTGCGTCGAAGGGGATCACCACACATTTTACTAACAAACTGGTGAATCGTGGTGATTGGGGTCGTCTATTGACATTTGGTTGCCTACCTCATAAAGGGTGCAGCATAATGGTATTTGTTTTTTTTAAAATCCTTTTTATATAAATTTAATGTTTTCACTCGTGATAAGTGAATAGTTGAAATTAATGACACATCTATAAAAAATTATGCCTGCCGTTGCTCGAGTATGTTGCATAAACTTTTAGATATATTTTTATAAAGGCACTATATCGTCCGATTTCTTATTTAAATTGAAAAATTTGGAAAGTTATTTTGAATAGAATAAGATAAACCGATGCTACTCTCAACACGAGAGTGTTCCACAGGGGTCTCCCCTTGGTCTGTTTTTGTTTCCTAATTACATTAATGATTTGCCTTAAATAGTGGGAGATACGAGATGACAACACTTTTACTTAAAGTGAAAAACAAATTGGTAAGTATGACGAAGTGAATAATGTGGTTGAAAAAATCCACAGATTCAAAGATAAAAAAATAATATTAAATGGAAACCAAGTAACGGCGCATCGATAAGTTCAATAGAATTTGTTCAACGGCAGCACATGCAGAATAAAAAAATAAATAATTAACTGATGTCAAAACTGCGAAAATGTATTTTAGTTACTTTCACAGCATTATGTCATGCGGGATTCTACCCTGGAGTAAATTGTGATACAGTATTTATTTACATTAGCGCTACGAAACTTTTCCGCCGTGCTGATCTGGGCATCATTTGAAGGGTAAACCATCTGCATTTTGCCAGGCATTTCGTAAGAGGCGTACGATTGGCTATACTTGTGAAACTAGGTGGTAAAATTCTGCAACGTATAAAGAAGGTACGTGCAAATCGTAGATGACCAATCGTCAAGATGGTGTGGGTGGAATACCTCAGTACGGCGTGTAGTGTGATGGCGGAACGTGGCTGCCAGTACAAAATCGAAAAGCTAATAAGAACACTCCCCATTATACATACGGTAGAACACACATAGAGATCCAACGACTCTCCGGTGACTAAGGGGTTCAAGACCACTGGTAAAGGGGGTTGTCCACAAGGCGCTTCAGTCTAAGTTGGATTTTGTCAAATTGGAGGATTTGATACTGGGACGCGACGGCCTAAAGATGCGAACAATACTTCACGTGCAGACAAACTTGCGCTTTATAGAGTATTAGTACATGACCTGGCGTGAAGTACCATCTAGCATGATTCAATACCCTCAGTTTCTTGGAAGCTAGCTAAGCTACACCCTCCAAATCATGACGAAAGTAGACGTCGCTTCAGATTTCGACATCTAAAATATTATTACTGTTAGAGCTGATGGCAATAGGAGTGTTCTGAAATAGAGGAGCTTTGATAATTATTGTTTGCAGGTTGTCAAAAAACATATTAAAAATACATGTCTGTCTGCCTCTCTAGGTCTGTCTGTTTGTTCCTGCTAATCTCCAAAATGGGTTAACCGGTTTTAATGAAACTATCTCTAATATATAATTATCTATGGAGTAAGTTTATAAATATATCGTTTTCTAAGAAAAAAAAACTTAGGTCTAAATTCACGCGGACGAATTCGCGGGCGCTGCTAGTACCTTAAATAAGTCCTAAGAGTTTTAACCGTCGCCGATTCTAATGTGCGTTTCGATTCGACAATAATTAAAAATTTGGACGCGTCAAAGTTCCTAATTAATTTGAACAAAATATTTTTTGATTTTGATTTGATGCTTAAAACATATCTATCTATATACATAACACAATGTTCTTTATGTAGTAGGTATTAATTATTGTAGTCTTAAAGTAAACTATATTTTCGATTTTTGAGCACGATGTGATGTGGTAATATGATAAATAACACGCAAAGTCACGGGTATCAACTATATGTTATTATAAAAATATATCTTTCGTTATCCGCAATGGGTGTTTATTCCCAACGGAAAATAAGTTCATTTTTCTTACGACAGAGTTGACAGGCACAAGGAAGTTTGTCGTACGTTTGATGGTTTGTACAGATTGTCGTGTAAGGATAAATCTTATATATTTGAATGGGCAATTCTTGTATATCTATAAATTTATTTCGCGTGTCGGCTTAAAAGGTTTAGGTGAATTTTGTATTTTGATAAGGTTTTGCTGTTTAAATAGCGTTTTTAAATTAAAAGAGGTACTTGTATGGCTATAGTATTTATTAGAACATTCTAATTTTATCGTAAAAACATGATTTTGCAAAAGAAAAGCAAACGAAAGGGGATGGCCAGGTACTGGACAGTAATAGACCATGCTAGCAACAAAGAATCCCAAAATCTAGCCATAATACTTACTTTTTTTTATAAGTATAAATGTTATGTTTAAAATTGATATAAATTTTAATAATTATTATTTAAATTGCGTTTTAAATAAATTAATATGTATTTAAAACACAATTTAAATAATAATTATTAAAATTTATATCTATATCTATATATATATATATATATATATATATATATATATATATATATATATATATATATATATATATATATATATATATATATATATATATAAAAATATATATATATATATTTATATATATAATATATATATATATATATATATACTAAGTACAAATGTACTAACATGTAATCGTCATTTGTACCGTACCCACCCCCTCAAAATATTTACTACAAATAGGGTAGATTTGTCGTGACAGCTAGTTTATCTACATGGGTAGACGCACTTTACATGCTGAAGGAGGATGTTTAGTTCTTGATTAGGATACCGAGTTTGGAAAACAATTGGTAGGTACTTAAATTTTGATCTAGTTATATAGTTATAAAGATATTTTTATACAAACACCCGCGTATAGATACCAAGGTTCATTGTTTAAAAACGGCGATCAGCCGTCGCTGCACGCATTAGTCAAAGCGCGCGCATGTTTCCCGCACGGTGAACACATTTTTTGAATATATCTACACCTATTTCGTTGAGATTTACTACGTAGTTAAACAATATTCTCGTTTTATTATATTTTTATTGGTTACATACGACCATTGACTATCATTTCTTTAGTAGTAGATTTACCCGTCAACCTGTTTAAATCTATATTAACAGAGACTATTTTCAACTTCCCTCTACGTATGTAGATAAGGAAGTTACTGATTTTGCCCCAATTTTCGAAAATCGAGCTATCGTCAGATCTCCGCGTTTTGAGGTAACCTTTCCCGGCTGTTTTCACGATGACGTCAGTAGGTCTGGATGTATGTATGTGTGTGTGTATGTGTGATGTGTTTGTGTGTGCGTAAACATCTCATAACTTTTGAACGGTTTAACCAATCGAAACGCGGTTAATGGCATTCGATTGGATTCCGCTCAACTAACTTCCTGAAAATTTAAAACCAAATTTTCCCCGGAAATTATGAGAAATTTTGAAAAACCCCAAAAAAAATTTGGCGAAACAGTAATTTTTTAATATAACTTTCAGATTCTTGTACCGATTGAGTACAAAAACTAATCAGCTCTGTTCCTCAAAAAACTACGTCTACTGCATAAATTGCACCATTATCGGTTTATCCGTTTGGAAGTAATCGCTGACGAAATATTTTGAAAAAAGTGGTTTTTCGACAAAACTTTGAAATTTTTTAACCAATCACTTTTTGGTATTGTACGATATTTTAGTACTAAAAAAACCACGTTGAACTACCATTTTAAAAATCAAAATAGAATCTAATATTCCAAAGTCACAGCTATTTAAATATTAAAGTTAAGTTTTTTTTAGGAAACTTACTTAATATTTTTGAAATAACTTTAAGAGTAATACACGGACTGACTTCAAATACTGCTAATTGGATAAAAATCGGCCTATTTTTTGGGATCTATAAATGACGAAATTTAAAAAAAAAAATATTTTTGACTTTGCTTCAAAACTTTTCAACCTATCGATTATTTGTCTGAAGCAATATTTTAGTTCTCAAAAATTGAGTTAAATGCCTTTCGAAATATCAAAATCAATCATCGTTTCCAAAATATAAAGCTATTCAAAATAAATATATTGCCACTTTTAACAAAATAGATGTTTGAACTGAAAAAATCTATGCTTAGAGTGTAATTTACTCTTTTGAGCTTAAAATACTTTTACTTAGTGGGAAGTTTCAGGGATGGCCTGCAAGGTCAACCGTTAACACATTTTTTTGACTATTCTTCAAATTTTTTTAACCTATCTACTATCTATAATAACTTTGCAGCTAATAGAACAATTTAGAGCTGGAAGATAGCATTGAGTGTCACTTGAAAGATCAAAATCGAACATCATTTTGAAGATATAAATATTTTTCAAAATTAAAATACTATAATTTTTACAAACTTGTTCAAAAATCTAAGCTCAAAGCAAAAACTACACCTAATCGTTTTTCTTTGAGCTTAAAATACCTCAATTTTCCCCGTGTTGGTCCCGAGCACCTTTGAAGAATAGGCCAACTCCCGTTCTGCTAGGCAGGTTGAAAAAGGCAACCGGTTAGCTATGCAAGTTGCTACCATCGTGGCTACTAGGTGGTAGAGTTGTGCTTTTTCTCTCCCAGGTCTGGTTACCTATTCACCGCCTTACCTATTCCTGCCGCAATAGCGTCATTGCTTGTCGCTGTCTTCCGGTTTGTAGGGTAAGGTAGCCGGTAAGCTTATGCATGTGGAATTACACCTCGCTGCAAGGTATTTAAGGCAAACACACAGAATCGCAGACCTGGCTGGGGAGTTCCGGGGCTAAATCAACCTTTTCATCTTCCAATACTCAAATTTTTTTCATATAGTGTAAAACAGGAGCACCATTTCATAGTCAAATAAGTGTTTCTGAAACAGCTTTAAAGAGAGATGACATTTTAGAACAGTGAACCATTTTTAAAAAAATGCCAAAAATAGCTGAAGTTGCCTATCGGCAAACTTCAATTCCTTAAAAACACTTCCATTTAGTTATACTAACTTCTGGCTTCCGTATTTAATGCTCTTAAAAACTTTTTAATTTATAAAACCGTATAAAACTGGACTCCTGTGCCCCTATACACGTAACAAAACTTCAATCGAATCGAAGCGTTTATGTGGCAAACACTAGTGTCTGTTTAGCTACGATTCAGAATCGTAGCTCAACCTACAAAGTGAAAGTCAGTCATTTTTTAAATTCAAATTAACCTTTACAGGCACTTTAGACGGGTCGACAGTTTTATATTTTATAGATTCAGGCGTTACTTTGTGATAATTCATAATTTAACGACGAAATTAGGGTATTTAATACAGTATTTACTTTGCAAATTTTCGCGAAATCCATTCTAATATTATTAATGGGAAAGTGTATGTGTGTGTTTGTTTGTTTGTCCCTCTTTCACTGCAAAACGGAGCGACGAATTGACGTGATTTTTTTAAACATATAGGATATACTTTCTCTCTCTCTCTCACCCCTCACATCCCTAAAATAAATTTAACGTGAACGAAGCCGTGGGCAACTAATACAAAAGGAGTGTAAGGAATATGCCAAACTTATCCAAGGTCTGAAAACTAAAGACCCCAGTGGCACAATAGTCCACTCACGTCCATAAACAACACTTTCTTTCAAGATAGTAGCGAATGAAGAGTGAAACAGGTGAAAAACGTACAAACTCACCTTCAAGAGTCATTCAACAAACATTCGAGAATCGAATGTTATATTAAATTAGCTACCTGCACATTTCCGTACGATTTTCCAATTATTTTCTTTCATACAAACAAAAAATATTATAAATGCCAAAATTTGTCTCACGCTTAAAAGGCTAAGCTGCTGGACCAATTATGATAGCATATGGCAAAGAGCTAGTGGAAGACCCGGGCTCAAACATAGGCAATTTAAAAATCTGTCCCTCGGGTGCTGAAATAGGGAATTAGTGATTGACAACCTGTCACTCTACTCACGGGCGAAGCCGCGCGGTTCAGCGAGCTACAAATACAATGAAAAATAATAAGAAGCCAAATAGACGCAGGCGCTTTGCAATGATGCGATGACAAACATCGTGGTAATTTATTATATATCCATAATTCCTAATATTATACATATAAAACTAATATTATAAATGCTAAAGTGAGTTTGTTACGCTTTACGGCCAAACAGCTCAACAGAATTTGATAAAAATTTGAATAGTTTGAAATCCGGGGTAAAACAATGGACCAAGTTTTTTCAAAAATTAACCCCTAAAGAGTCTGAAACAGGGGATAAAAGTTTGTATGAAAAACTATTTGTGACGACATTTGTATGAAAAACTATGTAACCTATCCGTGTGAGCGCGGGTCAGCTAGTGACATTATAAATACGAAAGTTTGTCAAGCTTTCACAGCTAAACTGCTGAGCCAATTTTGATGAAATTTACCAAAAAAGTAGTTAAAGGCTCGAGGTTGAACAGAAATTACTTATTTTTCAAAAAATCAACCCCTAAAACGCTGAACTAGAGAACGTGAGTTTATATGAAATACATTTATGACATGTTATTCTTCTCACGAGCAAAGCTGTGCTGGTAGCTAGTTATCTAGATATTAACGCGCGAAGCAAAACTTTTTACCCATTTTTAAGACAATTACGTGAACAGAGAAGTATGAAATTTGTTTATATTGCAAAAGACGTAACATTTTAAAATAATATGCATTAGAAATACATTAAATTAGTAAAACTAAACAATACGTACACCATACATTCATGTGACATATACGATAATATACACACATTTACACTATTTTCTTTACGACTAAAGTCTGTTGTCGAGCTTAAAAGCCAAGTTATTATTTAGTTTGTGGTCGAATTTCGGCAACAGGGCGATCGCGGTGTAATTTATTAAAATCCGCAGGCGAGAATTCCAAATTTCTCATATTTTATTTAAGGATATGATAAATATCTGGTGCAGGAGGCACGTGCAGCCGTCAATAACAGCCCGTTTCAAAAAGAATTATGAACATAAAATATTATTCAACAAATATGATTACTTAAGTTTTCTCCATTTCGTGCTTCAGCCGAACGCCATATTTTCCTCCGATTGAGTTTAGAGGGTGACTCGCTACATCTGCGAGGGAAAGCTTGGGTTCGCACCCTGGGGGTTACTGGGCCTACCTTAACAAATTATCCCTTAAGCACTGATATACTGTTTTATTTTGTAGTAATACTAAACAATTTATACTTCTAAACACCGTTTAGTTAGTATAGTAATATAAGATTTATTTAATTAAACAATTTAAACAATAACTGATAAAATACAGAATATTAAACACAAAACTGAAAAAATTACCTACACTTTGTTGAACATTATCACACTTCACTTCTCAAATTCACAAACATGATTGCCTTAAAAACTTATATGTCAGACCTTTTTATAATATTGTACTCTAGTCAATTACTGACTTAATAATTGTCTTAATCAAATACTTAACTTTATTTTCGGCCAAAGTTAATATTAATTGAAATTAGGTTAAGTAATATTAATTATAAACATTTCATACGATGAGCAATTAATAATAACTAAAGAATAACATTTTAATTTTAAACAAAGCTTTTAAGTATATTTTTATTATATTATGTTCCTCTAACATTGACATTCAAAAAGTGTATCATGAAATACTTATTTTGGATAAGTCTTATTCTATTTTATTTTGACACAATTTAGAAATTGATGGCCGCATATATTCATTTTTATGTATTAATTACTAGCTGACCCGGCAAACGTTGTTTTGCCATTCATATTAGGAATCCATAGCGGACAAACAACGTGACACGTAATTTATATAAGTCTACGCCCTACGGGATTGTCCTTCCATGCAGCCAAAATGGCATTAAACTTTATATGGTGGTTAAGTATTCTTAAATTTTCTATTTTTCCGCACAATTTTCTTAATATTTTCTTTTATAAGAACCTTCTCCTTACAATTACAATTACAACAAAAAAAAATAATTACCGAAATTGGTCCAGCCATTCAGGCGTGATGACGTGACCAAGGAAAATAGGGATTGATATTTATATATATAGAAGATGTTTGTGTAAAATATGGACAATATAATTTACTGTAACGTAGCATTAGCAAGTTGTTGCTACTACTACATTACAGTAATGTAGTAATAGTCATGTGTAATATCAATTAAATATCAGAACAAGTAGAAACTTCTGAGTTTGCATTGAATAATAATAATAAAAACAATGAAATTTACCACACAATATTTCCCATCTATACTTTATATAAATCATAAATGCAAAAGTTTGTCTGTCTGTTAGACTTTTACGACTAAACTACTGGACCGATTTTGTTTATATAGGGCATAGAGGTAATTGAAACAGCTACTATTTTTAAAAAAATCGATTCTTAAGGGACTAGACTACATTGACTGCCTCGTAGACTATAGTGTATAGATAGCCTATTTGGCTTAGATTATAAGTATTGAGTTTTTCGATGTTTTTCTCGAAAATCCGAAATCTCAGTAGCAACTTGGAATCGGGCGGGTGGTGTCCCGGCCCGACAAACCGGTTGTGAACTGGAAAGTTTATAGACGTTTGAGTTACTCTGCCTACACCTTAAGGGAACCGGGCATGATGATACTTTTTTGTAAGGGGCTAAAAGAGGGAACGAAAAGTATGAAAGATAATATCGACGACACATCTTATCATGAGAGTCAGCTGGTCCATGCTGCTATTATTAATGCGAAAGGAAAGAAAAATAGGCAGCTACATGGTATCCGAATTGGTTCAACGGTTTTGCTGTTAAAGCGTAACTTTAACAGCAAAACCGTTGAACCAATTCGGATGTTTGATAACAAAATAGTTACCAATTTGGATGTTTGGTAACAAAATAGGTAATAATAGTACAATTATAGTCTACTTTTTTCGAAGTTAACACCTAAAAGGCTGAAATATAGGATGAAAGTTTGTGTCAAAGATTATACTGATGATGGCGACGCTGCGCGGATAAATAGCACAACACCGTGTATACAAAAAATAAAAGCATATAAACAAAAGAACATGAAGGTGTCTATGACGTGGTTTAGTACAAGTGTATATGAAGGAGAATTGCAATAAGCTAGGATTTACAATATTTTCAATACATAATTTAAACTAGCTAACAATATGTAATTCAAAACCCGCGGGATCACCTAATTTTCCGGGATAAAAAGTAGCCTATGTGCTATTCCAGGTCATCATCATCTTTTTTTATATCATAAGACTGCAAACAAGCAAGCAACAAAGCAAGGTCTCCTGATGGAAAGAGCCATTGCCTATAGACACCAAAGATGTGAATGGTGCGTTGCTATCTTGTGGCGAGGTCTAATGCCACATGCATAAGTTTACTGGCTACATTACCCTCCAAACCGAAACACGACAGTGACTAGCACTGACGCTATTGTGGCAGGAATAGGTAAGGCGGTGGTACCAGACCGGGTCGAGCCGATGCAGAATTCTACAACGTCGTAGTGACGCGCATAGCCACTCGGTCGCTTTTTACGACCTGCCTGGCAGAACGACAGTTGGCCTATTCTTCAAAGGAGCCCGAGACCAACATGGAGTAAATCTCTATCTACCTGTGTCCCAAAATTCATTTAAATCTGTTTAATCGTTTTTGTGTGATTGAGTAACAAACATTCAAACTTTCGCATTTATAATATTAATATAGATATAGATAAATAAAGTATTAAAGGTATGTTTTTATGCGTACATAACATAAAAGATGATACATTTTAATGTTTTTTTTTAGTTTTGCTTATTCGGTACGTGGTTCTTGTGTATGGAAAAATTAACACTAACAGTATCTTTACTTAATAAAAAGTCATTAAAGTTTGAAAAGTTACAATTATATTTTTCATTATTTAATATATTTTTAATTTAATAAACATTAAAGACGAAGTCACTAGATATTAGCTTGTATAGTATGTTTTTAAATCTTTGTTATATAAACTGAGTCTCCCAAATTTTTGTACAAGTTCTACGAAATAAATGTACCAAATTGGATAATTCTTTTTTTCTTGTGTTCGTTATTTAAAATTATAAATAATGGAGATAGAGTTCCGGGAGTACGACTTTTTTTTGAAAATTTTCCCCTTTTTTAAGGATTTTTTTCCAAATATCTTAAACATCAAAAGTTTTTAAGTTATTAACAAAAAAACAAAATACCTTCTTTTTTTATTATTTTCATTTCATGTGCGGTAAAATTCTTCAAATCCTTTTCCCTAAAGGTCATTTCGAATACAATGGGCTATCGTTCATATCTTAGAAGAAAAGGTTTGTATGTAGCGACATAATCAAAAATCATATAGGAAAATCTTTAAAATCTTATAATATGGAAAGAAGAACGTTCGTCCCCGAATTGAGCGAGTTTTATTTAGAATTTTTCGGATCGAGCTCGAAAATCAAAATCTCCGTAGCACATTAAAATATGTTTGTTATATATATTATGTTATGCCTACGTATCAGATCCGGTGATCGCCAAAACAAGTGATGGTCGTTATCAAATCAATAAAATGAGGCGATGTAGGTCTCACATATATCAGCAACAGACAAATCCAGTGAACCCTGTTTACCACGGTTTAATAATTGAACTTTTCCTACCTCACAATATATTCCGCGTATTCATTTAGTTTACATACTATTATCGTAACGTATATTTTGTAACTCTGGCAGTACAGACCACGTTACAAACTCATAAGGTCGGTTCTGACCGTAAGGTTCGAATCCAAGTTGGGCAAATAAATAATTAATGTGCTTTCGTATTTTTCTTAAAATATTAAATTGCACTGCTCTGTCTTATAATTTCACCCAAATCGCTCTATAGTTTTTGTATTCATTAGGATCATAGATACGAGTACATACATACACATCAACTTTTATATATTGTGTACGGACGCATTAGCATTGAAAATAACGAACGCAAGAATTATTGATTTTTTAATTCTTAGGTTTTTAAAAAATATGGCGTCTTTTGTGGGTAGTTTTCAGGTTTAACGTAACTTTAATTAGGTAAAGTAGTTTTAAGTAAGCTTTCTTGTGCTTAAATTCAGCAAGGAAATATCTTTTATATCTTTATGAATGACTGAAGTAGGTAAAGAAAGATTGACAAAATATAAAAAGCATTGTTATTTTCACTACACAGAAAACTCCTTTATGGTAATGCCGAAAGCACTTAAACATAGTGCCAAAACTCGCGCCTTTAAAATAAAAATCCAAGCAAAAAGTCGACACGCGTAAAAGTAAAAGAGGAAGCGAGGAAAAAATCAATGCTTGCGTTTTATGTTCTGTGCGTGTGACAGATCGGTTGTCATGGCGACTATAGCGAGGGAAATGCGTTTTATGACAGAAGGTAACAAGTGACACGGGGTTGGTTAGATTGAATCTTTCGTTTAGACTGCAAAGTTTATTATTGCGCTTCGTTTGCTTTCTGGCCTATATTGTTTTGAAGTATTTAGTGTGCGTCGTACGATAGAGACGGAAGATAGGGTAAGGGAGTTGGTAATCGATATTACGCACTTTTGTAGCAACGAAATTGGCGCGACTCGGTGCAAGAACGCGGTTTGCACGCATTGCAACTTCTAAATCTTTAATTTCGCTGTTTTGTGAAGAATTGTTTAAGATGTGGTTTCCATCTTTACTAATATTTTAAAAATAAAATGCTTTGAAGTTATTTCTTATTGTCTTTAATTACTAAAACTGTCTTCAAAGTTTTTTCAATCTTAACTAAAATATTAAATTGAGAGTTCTACACGAAGACTGGAAAAGAATGCTTGAATGAGTTTATTCGACTACGAACACATATTTTTATATGATGAAAAAAAAACATGTTAGACGCTAATATAATTACGAATATTTTCGTCATTTTGTTTTATGCACCATTAAATTTTTAAACTTATATTGTCTTAAATTTATACTTAAAAGAATGTCTTATGTTATTTATCCTATTATTCTAAAAATTATATTATTTTAAAACTTTATGAAGAACATATTTGGACGTTTGAATGTTTATTATTAAATACATTCCTTTGGTTGGATTAATACGAAGTTTTGTATACATAGCCTATGTCTAGAACAAATAAGGTACTTTTGAGGTATTTTTGTCCTAGAAAAATCTGTTAATCCTATAGTGTTTAAAAAAATATACTACTGTACGAATAAAAGCGATATCATGTTTGTTATTTATTTATTTATATATTATACCTAATATAGACGTATAATTATAAAAAGCAATATATTATTGACTATACATAAATAATTAATTATGTATTGGTAAATAGTGGTGTAGAGGTAAATATAAATTAGTGAACATGTAAAATGAAATTTACTTAAATACATATATCTTCACGCTGAATCTCTTGCGGGGTAAGCAGAAAAAATTGAAAGACATATATCGCGGCCCAGACAGAATTGCCTTGCTTCTTCTACATTTATAACTCAAACACGCCGGCTTCGAAGACTCTTGACACCATCTTCGGACAGCACTCGGCCAATTTGATCGTGGTACGACAGTCTTGGTCTTCCCGATACCTAATTAATTAAATGTGTTTAATATACATTATTATCTATATTACTATATAAATATTTGTTTATTTTTTATTTAATTTCGTGGTAAATAATCGTTTGATGACCAACTGACGTCAATTTTACTATTTTGAAAATGTTTGTCCGTTCTAATGAAACTGTACGTCCGACGGTACGTCAGGATTTCGCACTTGTCATGTATATTTTGAACCTGATAAGAGGGGTAGCTCATAACCTGGGAGTGTTAAAACACTTACTGGAGCTATGTTTGTTAAAACTTAACTATACGTACTGGAGCGCTATGTTTGGAGACGTCGCGTCGGTGCCCGCCATTGCTGGTTGTGCCGGAGACTAGGACGAATCCGCTGATCAAAACTCCAGGGACTCGAGCTATCGCTAAACTTAACGAAGTTCATGCCAGGTTAGATATATGATATATGTTCCGGCCTCCTTTGTAGAATAGACCAACTGCCGTTCTGCCAGACAGGTCGTAAAAGGCGACCGATTGGCTATCGAGTCACTACCATCGTGGCTACTAGGTGGTAGAGTTCTGGATTGTCTCGCCCGGGTCTGGTACCACCGCCTTACCTATTCCTGCCGCAATAGCGTCAGTGCTTGTCGCTGTCGTGTTCCGGTTTGGAGGGTAAGGTAGCCGGTAAACTTATGCATGTGGCATTAGACCTCGCCACAAGATAGCAACGCACCATTAACATCTTTGGTGTCTATAGGCGATGGTTGACTTTCCATCAGGAGAACCATCTGCTTGTTTGCTATCTTATGACATAAAAAAAACCAAATTGAGTGAATTCGCGAAAGTATTTCTATAATATATGTCTTGTGTTATTTCGATTTGTTACAGTTATGTTTTGTTATATGTGTCACTTGTTCTTACTATACATAGTTATTAAGTGTTGTGTTGTTATGTGTAGTAATTGATTGTTTTTTCTTCCTACTATCGCTTTAGATTTGTGCCTGTAATGATAGTAGTAAATCAATAAATAAATAAATAATAAATAAATCTTTTCTTTATTCAAAGTGCATCAAATTAAATCAAATATTTTAAAATTACATTGGTTTTAAAGTCCTAAAGGCAGGTTTTAGGTTTAACAATTCATCAATTTGATAGCTGGTAAAATGGATGGTGATCAACATCGTGAAAGGACAACGCAACCCAAACTGAGCCTAGCCTGAGAGTCGCATTTGCTTAGATTTTGTTGGTTTAAAAGCACAAGCATTTCATTCACTCATGTATTTCATCGTCAGATTGCGGTTATCTATGGTTTGTAAAAGTGGATCGATTAGTCAAACGTGTCAATGTCATGGTGTACAGGTTTACCTACTACCTTACCTTCCAAACCAGAACACGACAATCAAGGGCGTATCCAGCCTTCGGTTCAGAGGGGGGTTACATATTTGAGGTTCATTCGTGATAGGCTTTAATCTTTTTCTAATTCTAATAAATCCTTACCTAGACCCTGACCCAGGGGGTTCATTACCCCCATGAACCCCCCTCCTGGATGCGCCCTTGACGACAGTGACAAGCACTGAGGGTATTGAGGAAGAAAAATGTAAGTGTTGATGGTGGTAAGTTATATCACTCGCTTATCCTGCAAAATTATGCTTACCGGCACTTATGTCGGGAAAATGACTGAAAGGACTGCACAACTGGTAACTGTAACGGAGGCAAAAATGTCTGCATAAATATAAGGACGACCTCGGTTTTCTCTGTTCATTCCGCATAAAATTTGAAGAGTAAATGTATACCAATACGTGTGCCAAGCCGAAATTACTTACTGTGGTGCTATGAAATGATACTTGGCCTTCGACAACAAGGTTTTCCATTTAAGTCTATCCTGTACCAATTCTTACCAGCTCTCGACCTGAATTTCTTGCAAGTTTTGCAGACTTCATCGATTCAGCAGTACCTGGGACGTCCGATTGGCCACCGGTTGCCCGGCCCTCATTAGTAAGCTCGTTTTACAGCACGCTCATTCTTTAAGCTTTCAACGTGGCCGAGTCAACAACGTCTTGGGACCAGTGCTAACAGAGGAAGTAGGGTCTCGCAAATAAAGACATTAACATTTAGTGGCCATAATCATAAATTAAGGTAATTTAATTTGCAACTTTTCGTGAAGGCTTATATGTGATTGCTGCTATGCTAATGAAAAAGAATAATAATAAAAATGAAATAGACGTGTGAAAGGACTGGAAAATAAAGTTAACCAGAGCGGCATAATAGTCCTATCACGTTAACCATGCTTTCCATCACGTCAGTAGCACAAATGAGAACATATTAGTAAATACTTGCTGACCACGGACTTGTTTTGCCATACAAATAACTTGTATTGAATATTTTGGTGGGGTACTTGAGAGGAGGGAGGGGTTAATTGAGATAAAAGCAATCCTATTTTTTAAGTTGGACCAAACAGTAGATATCTACAACATTTCATTGAAATCGGTTCAGTACAAGTACAAACAACGTGACACGTAATTTATATAATATATTAATGTGTGACGCAAGTTTCATTTCGTTACCGAAGTATCTTTAGTACAGTCGATGAGCACTTAAAGTAAGAAAAGTTGAAGCGTAAAGCGTCGATTTATCGCCCGTTTCTGAGATTCATTTTATATATATATATATATATATATATATATATATATATATATATATATATATATATATATATATGTGTGTGTGTGTGTGTGTATGTTAGAGACTTGCACTTTCGCACGTTGAAATACGTATGTAAATCCATACTAATATTATAAATGCGAAAGTAACTCTGTCTGTCTATCTGTCTGTCTGTCTGTCTGTTACGCTTTCACGGCCAAACCACTGAACCGATTTGGATAAAATTTGGTAAAAATATAGTTTGAGACCCAAGAAAGGGCATAGGATAATTCTTATCTCGGAAATCCCACGGGAACGGGACTATGCGGGTTTTTATTTTAGATTTTTTTCCACGCGAACGAAGTCGCGGGCACAGCTAGTATAATAATATATTTAACAAATCCCAAACCCAGAAATACAAATATCTATGCTCATCACACAAATTCCCTTCCCTGTCGGGAATCGACCCGAGCGCCATTGATTGCGTAATCCGATTTGCCCGGGTATTTGGTACCTACCTTACCTATTCCTGCCGCAATATATAAATGCGAAAGTTTATCTGCCTGTCTTTTACGTTTTCAAGGTAAACTGTTAAACCATTTTTGATGAAATTTGGCAAGAGGATAGATCAAACAGAGTTTATTAATTTTGAAAAATTAATATCTAATAGAGAATGAAAGATATTTAATTCCTTAATTAAAAAATGAAAGATTGTGAATAATTTTTTTTTGGATCATGTTAGGCTAAGCACTCACGAAGCAGTTAATGCCCGATGCGGCGGCACGGGGATTAACCGCTTCGTGTATCCATATTTGTAAATTTAATGATTCGGTATGCGTCCGCTGTGCTGTTTTCTGCGACACTCACCGCACCAGCAAACAATTAGTGTGGCACTTGCACCCGCGTGATGTGGTCACCCACAGCCTCGATGAGCATTGCCCTCTACTACGCTGGTTGGCGGTTTGACTCGACTAAACAATCTAGTATGACGCAAAAGCAGTGGAAGCAATTGCCCGATGTGCGATCTCCTTCCGACAAGTTTACGAGCAACTTAGCAGTGGCGGCGAGATCACCCAAAACTGAGATTTCGTGAGTTTTGAAATAAAATAGCTCACCCGTTACCGGAGCCGGTTGCGGGCGAAAATCGCTCCCTAAGTTCTTAACCATACTTCACTCGCGGACGAAGCCACACGGATCAACTAGTAAATAATATTTATACTATCTGCTCCATTGAAAGTTTTAATTACATTAATGAATTAATAAAGTTTTAACAAACATTTAATTACGCGCATTGTAAAGAAAGTACGTAAAATTCATATTCTACAAACAAGATAATCGTATACAGTTTTATAATTGTTATTTGCAAATTAAATATTCCATTAACATCGTTACAAATTTAAATTATTTTCTTAATTGAATTTAAGAAATTCAATTACAGATAATTCAATTGTTTTATTTTATAACTAGCTGTTGCCCACGACTTCGTTCGCGCGGAGTTCGTTTACTCTGCACAGCTCCTCCCCCTTAGGTGATAGCGTGATAATATGTAGCCTATATGTTGACCCGACCCGTTAGTAATATTCATGCAATATTTGAAGTAAATCCATGCAGTATTTTTTGAGTTTACCCCGGACATATATACAGACAAACAGACAAAAATTCTAAAAGGGTCATTCTTCAGAGAACAATTTTTGAGCGTAACAGATTCTTATCTCCTATATAAACAAATAATGTTTATATAAATCTACTATAACATGTTTATACATTCTATATGTATCGTGTCATATAGATTTCGTTATGTAATAACCATGTATATAAGAGTTATTTACCCTCAACACCTCAAATCCGGTTAATTTTGCACGTTTTACACGCGTAACACGCGCTTCATCGTCTGATCAATCGCAGATATTTTTTAATTCACTAACGCTTTTACTCAGATTTATACACAAAATTTAAAAATACAAATCATTTTATATCCTGGCTAAACTTCTAATCCAATTGCAGTGAAAGTTTTTATTTTATGAGTGTAAGTAAGTATGTCATACACTTGGCAAAATTTTAGCTTCGCTTATTGCGATGGGTACTACTCTGAACCGGCGAGGTCTAGAGGTATCGGGATTGGTTTTTCTGATTCTGCTTTTATGCTGCAGCTTATGGATGAGCCCTAAATCCCTCAATTTCGGTGGAAGAGTAAGTTCTTCAATTTTTTAATTTTTGGTTCTCACTATTTAAGAATTTCCATGTCACATTTTTGGAATGTAATCGTACTATTTTAGTAAACGGGTATTGCGGTCTTATACCTTACTCCCAAATGTAGATAGCCAATAACAAACTAGTAGCCTATATCTTTCCAATGGCGAGAAATTTCAAAATATATGTTTTTTGGTGATTTCCATGGTGTAATTTCCATGTATAAAACACCATGGAAGTTACATTAAACCCATGGAAATTACTTTATTTCATTTTCTTTGCAATAATTAAAATGAAATATTCAATGTTTATACAGTAATTCGTGCAATCACCAGATTAAGTGATAAATATTGTTTGTCAGCTATTTTTTTTTAATTTAAACCTGTTAAACCAAAACTTATCATTTAGACTGCTCATAGTCCTAGGTTCAATCCCCAGGTCGAGCAAAGGTGTTATTCCAATTTTTTCGGGTTTCCTCGAAAGTCTTAAACCTCAGTAGCTGATCAGAGTCGGACGGAGTGGTGTATTACCACTCCTGTGCCTTAAATGAGCACGTAAAACTGTCGGTCCTGGTTATCGCTAGGAATAGTCGATAATCGTTAACATATCGGTAAATGCGGCGATTAGGATCACCACTTACATCGCCAACCGACAAACTAGTGAATCACGGTAAACCAGAAAGTCTATAGACGTTCAGTTTAATCTGCCTTTTTTATTTAAATTTGTTAAACTGAAGCTTATTATCATTTAAAGCGTCTTATTATCATGCTCAAAGTGCCGAAAATGACTTAACATCAAAATATTAATGTTTTGATGTTAAGGAAAGTATTCAACGTAAAGTGTAGTACCACGCCTAAGCTAGGCTAGGTAACTGCTCGGTTGAGCATACATTCAAATTTTTCGCTAATCCTGCAATTCTTCGTTAATCGACTACTTACTTATGTACCAATATGATTACATCATCGCTACAACTGTAATGATTTTTATGAAAATACGAACACTAAGTTTTTCACACACTTTCAATTGCATGGCTTAGTAAAGCAAAAGGTAATAGGAAATGTACACATTTCACACATTTGTAACACACGCACTTTATCGCTAATCTGTTTTGCTGTATCTAAGTTTAGCGGAGAGGTGAAATTCAGAAAAAAAGAGTTGCTGAAAAATATATTAGTTAATATCGTATTAATATATATTACAGCCGTTCATAGTTCCCCAAACCACTTTTATCTAATCTTATTTTCATATCTGATACGGTATTTAGCAAAATTTTACCTGCTGGGTAATTTCCGTGGGTTGTGATGTAATTTCCATGGACCGCAAATGTTCAATATTTTTTTAGGAAAAGTATAGATCCACTACGTGTCGAATTTTCATATGTTCTTTAAATTTACATAAACTTTTAAAATGTTTGTGTAATTTACTTTAATTAAGCGATTTCAAAAATACCATGGAAATTACACGGAGAACACATTTTTGAAGAATCACCCAAAAACTTTATATTTTTATTATATTTTTGGCTTCTATATCGATTATAGATCACGCCCCAAGTATTCTTTTAAAAAAATATTCAATGTACAGTTTTGACTTTTCTACGATTTTATTATATGTATAGATACCGTTTGATATTGACCTTATAAAATGGATCAACACGATTGTGTAAAATTAATTCTCTTTTTCTAATATATGAATTTGACCGCCCCGTGGGTCGAGTGGTTAGCGACCCTGACTACGCAATCAACGGGGCTCGGGTTTGATCCCCGACGTGGACAAGCATTTGTGTGATGAGCATAAATGTTTGTATTTCCGGGTTTGGGTGTTTATTATGTATGTAAAAGTATTTATATATGTATTTCTATGTATTAGTATCGTTGACTAACACCCATAACACAAGCAAATAATTTGCTTACTTTGGGGTTAGATCAATAAGTGTAATTTGTCCCGTGAATATTTATTATTTATTATTAATGTACAGATAATAATTTATTTTGATTATGTTTTAGAAATATATTATATTGGTAAATTAAATTGTTTTATTTTATAATACCGTTTGATATTGACCTTATAAAGTTGGTATATTGACCTTATAAAGTGGATCAACACAATTGTGTAAAATTAATTCTCTTTTTCTAATATATGTATGTGCCGATAATATTTTGATTATGTTTTTAAAATATGGAATAATTTACGTACTTATAACTCGTAGAAAAATACACCAACTACTATTCTGCCAGGCAGTTTATAAAAGGCAAATTATAATCGAATATATCATTGATTTTGAGACTACTAAGTGGTATGGTTTTACAACGGCTCGCCTGGTTTATCATCGCTATAACTGTTCCTATGCACAATAACGTCACCATTACCATCTTTAGTATCTATAGCAAGCACGCATTAAGCAAGCATCAAACTTTCTTAAACTTACAAAATCCATACTAATATTTTAATGCAAAAGCCTGTCTGTCTGTTTAGCTTTTATGGCTAAACTACTGAAACCATTAAAATTAAATTTGGCAAGCAGTTCAAGACCCGGATTCAAACATGAGCTATTTTTTTTAAATTAAGTCCTAAAGGGCCGAACTACAGAATTAAAAGTATCTTCACGCCCGTATCCCCGAATGTGTAGGCAGAGGTACAACCAGTGTACCCACGATTAGCCGAAGATACTCAGTCCTACAATGTGTAAGGCAAGCTTATCGCCAACCGGGTAGTTTCTAATCCCGGCGACGTTGTTTTATCAGAAAACTTTAAAAACGTTTTTCTGAAGTGACTGATCCGGGAATCGAACCCGGGGCCTCATGTGATCAATATCGATACCGGATCACTAGCCCACAGAGGCGACTACAGGATTAAAATTTGTACGAAAGCATGTTATACTATTCGCGAGTGAAACTGCGCGGGTGATCTAGTTTATTATAATTGAATTTGAAAAATAAAACCGACTTCAAATATTTGGCATCTATACCCATATCCCAAAAACGACTGAACCAGTTTTGATGAAATTTAAACTGTTCCCTAAGTTGGAATATACCTGATTTAATACAAAAATCAGGATCCCGATGTGGCTTTTAGATTTCGAGAAATTCATGGCAAAACATACAAACATATAAACAAACAAACATACATACAATTAGGAAATTTAATATACGCGCTTGGACGCCGAAATAGATCATCATAATTAAGTATTATCTAATTCCAATAATATTACATTTAAACATGTTGAATTGATAACCTCCTTTTTTTTCTTCGGTTGATAAAAAAGACTAGAACATGGACAAAGTTTTGTAGCGACTAATCAAATTTTGTTTGACCATATTTTTTTCTCTAACTGGTTATGATACCGAATGCATTAGGTTTCACCAGCATGCTGGGTGCACCCTGTCATGGCGGCGAGTAAGCTGTTTTATTTCAAAACCCATGAAAGCACACCGCACACCGCTGTTCTGAAAACACTCGTAAAATTGGCGGAAGAATCATACATCGGATGGTTGCATCCGAATTGATGCAACGACAAAGCGCGCGGCGAAACCGCAGGTGCAGGCGACCGCGTCCCGCGCGATACTAATAAAACCCGCCACTGCAGCGGGTGCCATGCACAACCGCATACACAGCGAACACAAACCACGTCGCATAGTAATGTGAATCTATCTACAATTTCAAATTATGAGTTACGGGGAAAACCGCTGCGTGAGTTTTTAGCCTTAAAAGCGGATTAATATTTTTCTTAAAGCAGACATTGCATTGACATCAATCCAATACTTTTATTTATAAAGAGCAGCAGTGATCATTTAAATCAGATATTTCTGCTAGGTGCTTTGTGTAAAACATGTATTTTTTTTATTTCATAGGATATCAATCAAGCAGATGGGTTTCCCAATGGAAACAGTTAACCATCGTCTATACACGCCAAAGATTTTAATGTCGTGATTCTATCCTTGTAGCGGAGAGGCGAAGAAGGCGAGAAAAGGCCAATATTTGTCACTAACGTCGTGACTATTAATTAGACTATTAATTAGTTCTTGACGGGGCATTGTACCATCGCCTTACCTATTTCTTAGCTAAGTCAAAGGACTATATCTTATTAACTATTAACATATGGATAAAAACTTAGAGTATGTTATTCTATGTAAGTTAAAAATAAGTTATACTCCTTTTACGAGGCCGCGAGTATTTCTCAAGAAATCGACTCATCAAAAATACAAGAAAAGAATATTTCTTGAATGGGTTAATATGTAAAATGTATCTCAATATTTGACTGTAAATAAAAATAATTTGATAAAATTTCTATTTAATGTAAATGCATACTAATGTGTAAATAAATAGTAGTTATAAAAATTATTTAAACTACATTTCTATATATATATGACAATTTTTAAATGTTTGCACACCATATCATGGTGAAAGGTATCTTTGATTAATTTTAATAATTTGTAACATGCATATTCTTGCAAATAAATATTTTTCATTCTATTTTATTTTATTACACCCATACACACAAATACTCACAAATACAAATGGGCGATTCCGTTCTAACTGTGATATAATGTCAGTACCGTGTCATGTCCATTTCTAGAATTTATTTATAAATTGTTAGTTTTTTTTTGTCATAAACATTAGAATTTATGAGGTAATTAGTTTAAATCATTTATTACGACAAAAAAACTAACAATTTATAAATAAATTCTAGAAATGGACATGACACGGTACTGACATTTAAGTGATATATTGTAAGTTTTCTGTAAGTGGCAAGTTATATTATATGAAAATAATGTTGAAATATGTTTATAATTTCCCAATAAGCACAAAAATTTCATAAATTAATTATTAATTAATGACCTGTGAGAACAAACAATACAGGACATTGAATATCACAGTTAGAACGGAATCACCCAAATACACTTTTTGTACCAAAGGTATATTTAAGATTAGTGGTAATTATTCACCCCCAATAACCGTTTTATAGAGTAGCAGGCAATTTTTACTACCATTCGTGTCTTATTAGAAAATATTGCATGTTCAATAGATGCCACGTATACTAAAATTAAATTTGAAAATGATTCCTAGAAAAATAATAATTTTGCTGGTACCAGACTTGGGCGGCTGCAGCGGCTCGCCCCCGTCGCTGACTCATCAAATTTTCACTAACCACATTAGTCACTTCTGCTATAACTACGTTATATTACTTTCGTTAATAATAGAGTGACATCTGTGCGTTACCAAAACTCAAAATACGTTTAAGATTATTCTCTCAGTTTATTTTAAATAGTTATTTTTTACATTTTAAAAATAATTTATTATAATCATATATTTATATATACCAGCGATCGTGGTCTAGACAAATCTCCAGCGTAATTCTATCTGTATATTTATTTGTAAAGAAACAACTTTGAATCCCTTTTAAAGACAATTCTGTGAAAGGTGGAATATAAAATTTCGCCCAGTTAAAGTTTACATTGCAGATTACTATATAAACCTTAAATAATATTTAAGGTTTATATAGTAATCACATTTATATTACATTATATTACATTACATTAGAAATACATCACATTTATAAAAATATACAATACCCACACTACATTCATGTGACATACATGATAATTTAGACACAATTTTCTTTACGGCTAAAGTCTGTTGTTAAACTTAAATAGATATCACAAATAAACTCACTTGTACTTCCAGTTCACATGAATTTTATATAATTTTATACACCCAACCAGTTTCGCTTATCACAGCATCATCAGCATATGCTATGCTAAATTACCATTCTTGGGCAGGATATCTTATAAATGTTCGAAATTACTCCACAACTACCAACCACCTTTTTACAATAGTAAGTCACTACGTCAAAATTTAAAGTTCCATCCTCACCACCTCGATGTCTGGAAATCCACAACCGTGCGCTTTTGTCGACACCTTTTGCCTCGCATTACTCCTTTGTGGTATATATTACCCCTCGGGGTGTTTCCGAATGGATACGACTTAGGGACCTTCAAGAAACGAGCTTATTCATTCTTAAAAGGCCGGCAACGCAGCTGCAATACCCCCGGTATTGTGGATGTCCATGGGCGGCGGTGATCACTTACCATCAGGTGCACCATCTGCTCGTTTGCCCCCTCTAATATATAAAAAAAAAAAAAAATTACAAAATCTCCACAACAAAGCCAACACGCCAAAACTTAATCAAAGTGGGGTATACAAACTGCAGAGCGATGATTGTAAGGCCGAATATGTGGGTCATACTGGCAGATCTTTTGCGACAAGAATTAGGGAACACATGAGAACATGGTACTCGGGTAAAGGTCAGTCTGCATTTGGTCTACACCTCCAAGCAGAAGGGCATAAGTTTGAAATAACAAATAATTTCGTTTGTCGGCACCGTTGCACTAAAGGCAAAAAACTAGATGCCGTTGAAACTCTGGAGATAAACAGACGAAAACACGAACCCACACTATTAAACGACCAAATGGACCTAAATAATTCACCCCTATTGAATTTAATTAAAAATTGTTTAACTAAAAAATATGGTAATTTTAATTATATGTTACAAAATTTTAGTTTAATTTGTTTATTATTAATGTAATTATTAATTGATTTTTGTTAATATTATTTTTAGTTTTGACATAATTTTAGTTTTCATTTTACACTTACCTAAATTTATTAATTTTTTGACATAGTAGTATTTGTTGATTCTGTTAAAATATAATATATATTAATACAATATCATGTATAAGATAGTTTCCTACATTTTTGGGGAAAAATTATTATGTTGGCAACCCATACCATATTACGTTTAATGTCAAATTGAAATATTTTATTCACTACCCACCTAAGATTAGTACTTAAATAATATAATTTGTAATTATCTAACAAGTGTGTAAAACATCCCTGATGATGCTGTGATAAGCGAAACCAGTTGGGTGTATAAAATTATATAAAATTTATGTGAACTGAAAGTACAAGTGAGTTTATTTGTGATATCTATTTCAAAATGCAGTTTCACCAAGTGCCGACGATGGAAAGTATCCAATTTGTTAAACTTAAAACCAAGGATTTAAAACGTTATAATATCGATATATTTTCTGTTTCGTGATTGGTTCACCGCGTTTCATGCTGTTTCGTGATTGGTTCGCTAACTAGCGCTAGAAGACAACGTCATAATGTCATATATCATAACCAATCACGACGATGCAAACATATCAATATTATAACGTTATAAATCCTTGCTTAAAACTACACATGTATCTACATATCACATAGAAATGTTAGCTTTTTGTACGAATTCTTCGTATAAACTTTAATTATGTCAAAGTTCATACACAGTATGCACAGTTTTCTTAATCGTGATATTTTTTAAAGGATAATGAGCCGACCACTCGTTCCCATCACTACAACTGCTGTAAACCAGATCAATAGAGGAAAACTTGTTTATGACCACCGAGTTGCGAGTTGAGGTTACCCTGGGAAAAAGCTAAGCTTTCTTGGAACCCGCAACGAAATTAATCAGAATAAAGGAGCAGTAGAAAATACATCCAGTTTTCTCTCCTTTTCTGCAAAAGTCAGCATAAGGATAAAAATGTAATAATGATGTCGTGATACCTATACATTGATGTATGCTTGGAAAGTAATAAATATGACTTATAAAAAACTCATATCCCGTCACGTGCCAACATTAAAGCGAAATGTCAAGCGACAAATAATATTATTTTTTAAATATTCATTCTTAATATCAAATTTCTGCATAAATATTTTATTAAAATATGTGTTATACCTAAATATCATAAGTGCATTTTTTCATAAATCAATTATTTTTAAAAGCTAAATTACTAGGTGGTAGTATAGTTCCGCAACGTCTTGAAAGCGTTTTGGAACCATCACCTTACCAATAATTCGTGGCTTTTTCTACCTTTACCTATTTCTGACGAAACAACGTCGATCATCGATGCTTAATATCACTGCAATGTTCTAGTTTGGAGGATAATAAAAACATTAAGTAGTCGATCCCATTTATTACCGGAAATAAGCACTAGTTTTTATCTTAATGGAAAGCAAAATCATCGTCTTTAGACTCTAACAAAAGATGTTGGTGGTTGTTTGTTGTCACCGTAAATCCACCGGCTACCTTACTTTCCAAACTGGAACATGATAATGAAAAGTATATATATTAGGGTGATTCATTTGCGACAAACATTTTTTTTTTTAGGTGCTCAAGCAAAATTTTGTTCTACATATTGAAAAAAAAATTTCCACCAAGTTAGAGCTCTTAATTCGAGTTTGAAGTGCTTGCCGTTTTAATTTGATTTTTTCCCATTAGAAATGCATGTAAATATTTTTATTTTTTTTCAAATTTCTAATGCTTGGACACATTTAATGATATTGGCATTCTGATTACTGAAATATATCCAGGATTCCACGCTCTTTAAATGACTTTTCGTCAATTTTAATGTCGCCTGCTTTGGTCCACTGGTACCATCTGTCAAAGTTATGTTTTCGAATAAAATGCACATTTTTTTGTTTTTACAGCGAAAATTGATTGATAGATGGAAAAAATAATACATATTTTTATAAAAAATTTGATTCTCTTCAAAAAAGGTCGTAACTTAAGTCTCTCAGACTCATAGTTTTTAACTTGCAGTAACTTTTGTAACTAAAAATGTAGAAAAATGATAAAAAAATTACAAATTATGATGTTTAAATTCAAGTTTTTGTTTCAAATTTATTTTTCTCATTACATTGTCAATTTTACTTTTTGTACTTTTATACCTGGCATGTTACACATACTGACATACAGACACACATACACACACAAATAAATAAATAACACAATAAGCGGGAAACAAAAAAGTTAATACAAAATTTTAATAAATTTGTAATTTATCATAGTTTATATTTTTATTAGAAATACAACCGAAAGAAAATGAATTGTTATTTTATAAACTTTAAATGAAAGCAATTTTACAAAAAAGTAAAATTGACAATGTAATGAAAAAAATAAATTTGAAACAAAAACTTGAATTTAAACATCATAATTTGTAATTTTTTTATCATTTTTCTACATTTTTAGCTACAAAAGTTACTGCAAGTTAAAAACTATGAGTCTGAGAGACTTAAGTTACGACCTTTTTTGAAGAGAATCAAATTTTTTATAAAAATATGTATTATTTTTTCCATCTATCAATCAATTTTCGCTGTAAAAATAAAAAAATGTGCATTTTATTCGAAAACATAACTTTGACAGATGGTACCAGTGGACCAAAGCAGGCGACATTAAAATTGACGAAAAGTCATTTAAAGAGCGTGGAATCCTGGATATATTTCAGCAATCAGAATGCCAATATCATTAAATGTGTCCAAGCATTAGAAATTTGAAAAAAAATAAAAATATTTACATGCATTTCTCATGGGAAAAAATCAAATTAAAACGGCAAGCACTTCATACTCGAATTAAGAGCTCTAACTTGGTGGAAATTTTTTTTTCAATATGTAGAACAAAATTTTGCTTGAGCACCTAAAAAAAAAATGTTTGTCGCAAATGAATCACCCTAATATATATATATATATATATATATATAGTTCCCCGACGGGGACAAGCATTTGTGTGATGAGCATAAATGTTTGTATTTCCGGGTTTGGATGTTTATATATATATATATATATATATATATATATATATATATATATATATAAAGTATTCACGGGACAAATTATACTGACTGATCTAACCCCAAAGTAAGCAAATTATTTGCTTGTGTTATGGGTGTAAATAATAGAAATACATATATAAATACCAGAATATATATATATATATATATATATATATATATATATATATATATATATATATATATATATATATATATATATATATATATATATATATATATATATATATATATATATATATATATATATATATATATATATATATATATATATATACCAAACCCGAAAATACAAACATTTATGCTCATCACACAAATGCTTGTCCCCGTCGGGGATCGAACCCGAGCCCCGTTGCTTACATAGTCAGGGTCGCTAACCACTCGACCAACGGGGCGGTCAAATGTTCATCTTTTACAATTTGCCAGACATGAACATATATTAGTTAATTTTTTAAATAAACAACCAACACTTGTTGCTCCCGGGCTCCTTTGAAGAATGGGCCAAGTGTCGTTCTGCTGGGCAAGTGGTAAAAGGCGACTGATTGGCTATGCGAGTCACTACCATTGTTCTGCATTGTCTCTCCTGGATCTGGTTACCGCCTTCCCTATTCCTGCCGGAATAGCGTCAGTGCTTGTTACTGTCGTGTTCCGGTTTGGAGGGTAAGGTAGTCGGTAAACTTATGAATGTGACATTAGACCTCGCTACCAGGTCACAACGCACCATTAACATCTTTGGTGTCTATAGGTGATGGTTGATTCTTTCCATCAAGAGACCCATCTGCTTGTTTGCTATCTTATGATTTAAAACCAAAATTTAAAAAACACTTCGCAAAGCACTATTCGTTTAAAATTGGAGCGTAATTGGAAAGTAAAAACCATTATGATTACACTTAAAATTAATAGGATAGGCATCAAGTAAAATTTATTTTAAAACAGACCTTGAATTGTAATTTTGTAATTAAATACCATGTTTTAATCGTTATAACCAAAAACATACATAAAATAATGTTATTTTATGTTTACTATATAAAAGAATTTTTCTTGCTATGCTCGTTCTTTCGATAAAAATACGAAATGTCTCGCAATTCCAGCTGCAATTCGCGAGTTGGACAAAGAGTTATTTAGGGAAAGAAAACTTAGTTTGAGGAAAAAAGAAACTATAAGTACTTGTTACACCGAAATACGAGCATTATTGCGGCATTAGAAGATAAGACGATCGAATTAAATCTGAGGGAGACATTGGGACGTCCTCTTACGCGGTAGCGCGACGATCTGCGCAGGGCGGCGGGAAGTAACTGGATGAGGAGAGCCGAAGACCAGGCTCAGTAGCGCACCTTGGGAGAGGCCTATGTCCAGCAGTGGACGAACACCGGCTGATGATGATGAGCCAACCGTTCATAGTTTTCGATCAGTCGAGCTAAAGAGCTGATAATCTAGACTTCGAAAAAGGCCTGAAGTATTATAAAAAATAAGTGCTTAGATATTTTTGTATAATCATTACATAGTATAAAACAAAGTCGCTTTCTCTCTCTGTCCCTATTTCTCTATGTCCCTATGTATGCTTAAATCTTTAAAACTACGCAACGGATTTTGATGCGGTTTTTTTAAATAGATAGATTGATTCTCAAGGAAGGTTTTTGTATATAAACCTTTCCGATATTCCCACGAGAACAAAAGCTACGCGGGTGAAACCGCGGGCAGGTCGCTAGTAAGTATTAATTCATACTACTCTATAAATTTCTATACAAAATTTGAAGATAAAAGATGAAGTTTTCAGATTACACCCTATATTTTAAAACTCCAACCCCTATCATCAAAATTAGTAAATATTATGATAATAGGAAATGATTAGTTAACGAGAGTATATTAACAGAGTGAAGGGGATCTCCTTAGAATATGTTTGTCAAGTGAGTCGCTTCGTCCACGGGGCACCTCGGATGAACGCGGATTTGAATGAGGGGACCAGAGATGTCAGCATATATAGGTGAATACCATACTGGGGTTCAATCCCTCTTTGCACCTTACATCCTGAACGCAAAACAATCGGAAACACCAACCTGTCGCGACATGGGGATGATTGTCGCACCCTTTTTGCAAAAATGGCAAAATGATTTCATTAATATGTCATAAACCATCTATCTTAAATGTTTAAACTTTTTATTTCCATGCTTAAGATTGTTTTAAGTCCATTCGGTATTTTCAAAGACTTATAATGTTCACTATGAATGAAAATGATTGCAGATGAAATGAAAAAACTTTAGCATTTATTCACTAAAATTTTGTGTGTTGTTCGTCGTGCGCGTTCATAGAAACGTATTCAAAGGCGATCGATAAAACAGCAACGCGAAAGCTTCAAGTAAACAGATCGAAGGGCAAAGCGAATGCTCCGAATCGAATCCCGCCAAATGCAACGACAGCTGTGCGTAGCTCGTAGCGCGTAGCCGGCCGCTGCCGTGTAGAGGCGGCGCCACCGGCCCTATTATTATTATTTGTAAACAAGCGTGTGCGGGCGCGGGGCGCGTCACGTGACCTGCCGCGATTGGCTGCCGTGACAGCTGCGTCCGCCGCTCGCCGCGCGCGCCAGTCCTCCGCTGAACGCCGAGCTAGTAACGCGCGCGTCTCTCGCAACGCGCTACGCGACACGCGGTTCAGACGCGATCGTAAACACCGCATCCTTTTTGTTTATTTTTCGCGTTCGTCCTTCGGGCCGTTTTGTGTTTCTAAGGCGGCGAGACGAAGAAAAAAAGGAAGCGCGGATGGATCAAGCGACAAGAGAAGGTACCGTCCGCGTCCAAAAGTTTTGTGCGAGCTTACAAGTTGTGGAAGTGTAGTTTTAAAAGTTGTGGAAGCTTCTGGTTATTTTTTTGTGAATGTATAGTTTAAGCACGCAGCGGTGGCACTCGAGCGTGAAGCAAACTCCGGTGCCGGTTCGCGTGCTTCCGCCAAAGCTTTCGTTGTGCAGCTTTTGCGAATCGATCCTTGTTTTCATACCAAGTTTATTTGCCACAGTGTTATATTTGTTAAAAACAACGCGAAAATTTAAAAAATACATTAACTTTTGGCTATAAATGGTAAAATACGCATCTATATGTAACAGTTGTACATAAATATAGTTTCCAATAAGACACGGGATAACACTGTGTCTGTCCGTACGGGAACATTGAATGACGTCGCGAAATTATTAATACGATGACGCATTAGCATGCTTTTGTGTTTATTGCGCATGTTGTTAATTGTGAATGTAAGTTTAATTTTTATTAGAAACGTTAAAAGCGTCGTGCGGACTCTACAATATGTAGAGTCGACTTTATAAGTGACGATGTTCTAAATAATTCATGTAATTTGGAGTTGTAACGATATTATCAAAGAAAGCCTCAGTTCTGCTATAATAATAAGTAAAAGTTACAATATACAATAACTTTAGATTTTTATTATTAGCTCTCAATTATTTCCAGTTAGTTTCGTTTATATTATCAAAGCTATGTTTTTAGAGTAATAAAGTTAGTTTTTGATAATATAATTCAAAATAAAAATGTTCCTATATACATAAAATATGGTCGAGTACATTTAAAATAATCGATTTTGAAAACATTAGCTACTGTTGTGATACTTAAAATAACATTTTAATTAGAAGTTATCACATAAATACGTATTTGTACATTAACATTATGAAATAACTTATTATAATGTCGTATTTGAAAGATCATATTGTTCTCCTTATTTAGTTTTAGATTTCGTTTGAATTTTTCGTGGTCATCAATTTTTCATGAGATTTTTTTTATACGTTTGACACGTAGAGCGAAAAAACCGTATTTCTAGGAATATCGAAATTAGGTGAATCATAATATTATTTATGAGTAATTCATCTAAAATTCCGATCTATTTAATTAAACTACATTTGTTTTGGTTTAGCTGAAATAACTTAAGATATAGCAATCATGGAAAAATCTAGACTTTGACACCTACCTAGTTGAAGTAGTAGTCGCATACTAGTCTGTTCTTCGGATTTCTTTTAAAAAATAGACAATGTGCTTTATTGCTAGAAAACTAACTACTAGCGGGCCTACCAGTTCTGTAATGACTCCCTCTGATTTGGTAACACCACCTTACTTTTTCTGCCATAATAATGTCACTGTTTATCACTGTCGTGTACCAGTCTTCTTGTACTTCTGCCAACCTCTTCATTTTTTAAACAAAACATTTAATTTTGCAATTATATCCTGGAGCAACATGAGAGCTCCAGGCCTCCTTTGAAGAATAGGCCAGCAGTCATTCTACCAGGCAATTTGTAAAAATCAATTGGCCAAACATGTTACTATCATTGTGACTATCGTGACATCATGGTAGAGTTCTGCAACGTCTCGTTCGGGTTTGGACTACCGCCTTGCTTGTTCCTGCCATAAGTGATAGCGTCAATGCTTGTTATTGTCGTGTTCTGATTGTAAAGGGTAAGGTAGCTAGTAAACTTATGGATATTGAATACCACATTCATACGTATGGTAAAGCAACCTTAACACATGTGATATCTATTGGCGATGGTATTCTTTGCTATTGCTTGCTATTCTATGTTATAAAAAAGTGTTTTAATTGTCAATACAATTTAACATATCACATATGTACATTTCAAATAATTAAATAGATAAGTATAATCACGCCTGGTTTCCTTGCGGGTAGGTTTGCGGGTAGCCAAACCAAACCGAAAAAAGACAATGACAAGCATTGACGCTATTGAGGCAGAATAGGTAAGGTGTTTGTACCAAATACCCGGGCAAGTCGTTACGGAGCTCTACCACCTAGTAATCACGATGGTAGTGACATGTATTGCCAATCGAACGCCTTTACGACCTGCCCGGCGGAACGGCAGTTGGTTTATTCTTCAAAGGTGCCCGGGCTAACACGGGGGATAAATTCAAGACATTCAGTTGCTTTAATAATTTTCTAGCCAAAGTTCATCAAAATTGGTTGAGTGGTTTAGCCGTGAAAGTGTAACAGATAGACAGACAAACGTTCGCATAATATTAGTATGGATAAGAAGCGGTGTTTCAACGGAAACCTATTCTAGTATTAACTTAGGAACGTTCTATTACTCTACGCTTGTGTACTATAGTGATAATATAATTTAGTATAAAACTTCTATTTATTACTTGCTATTTATAGTCTGCGGTTTTACTAAATTTGAATAACCACTAAGGTGGTAAATTTTCAAGAAATTGACCCCCAATTTTCAAAATATTGACCACCAACTTTCAAGAAATTGACCTGTGATTTTCAAGAAATTGACCTACAGTTTTTAAAATGCTTTCTTCAAATTTCACGCAATCATTCAGTCTAGTTGTTTTGATTTTTTTGTTAATAGATCAGCAGGTTCACAAATCACATTTTGGATTCAAGTTCTCATATTCAACAGCTACCGTGCTTGTACGGGCCCTCTTTGAAGAATAAACCACCTGCCATAATGCCATGCCATTTATAAAAGACGAACTATTGGCTATTCATCTCACTACTAGTGTGGCTAGGTGGTAGACTTCCGCAATGTCTCGCCCGAGTATACGGTACCACCGTTTATTACCTATTTCTACCGCAATAGCAAAAATTTGTCATTTTTGTGTTCCGTTTTGGAATAAGCTAGTCTATATTTATGCATGCGATATTGCTATCCCGTCCCAAAGATAGCATCCACTTTTATCATCTTTGATGTCTACAGATGATAATTTCTCTTTCTTTTAGGAGAGCCATCTGCTTATTTGCTATCTAACTATAAGAAACATGATGTTAGTGTTAATTAGTAAGAATTTTTCAAAACTTTTTTATAACCTAAGCATATTATTAATATAAACGAACTTTGAAGACACTGTTGGAAGCCTTTGGCAATCAAAAGGGTTAACCGTTTAATATGAAGACGATTCCGGACGGTCCCACGGAATAATCGGATAAATAATACGCCTTCCTCCCGTGAATGCGATAATGGGGAGTCAAGTTCAGCGAGGCCAATGAAAACAAATAAACAAATTGGCCAATTTCGCCCGAGCTAACTGATGGCTCGTAGAATGAGAGCAAGAGTACAGATTGTGCAACGCTTGCTTCCTTTTTTGAACGTGTTTATGTTTCCTTCACACATTCCGAAAATTTTGGATGAACGCTCTAAATGTTGTAGGAATTTTGACCATTAAATTATTATTTTTATACGCTGATATATATATATATATATATATATATATATATATATATATATATATATATATATATATATATATATATATATATATATATATATATATATATATATATATATATTGGTGTTGGTTCCGGGCTCCTTTGAAGAATAGACCAACTACCGTTCTGCCAGGCAGGTCGTAAAAGGCGACCGATTGGCTACGCGAGTCACTACCATCGTGGCTACTAGGTGGTAGAGTTCTGCATTGTCTTGCCCGGGTCTGGTACCACCGCCTTGCCTATTCCTGCCGCAATAGCGTCAGTGCTTGTCGTTGTCGTGTTCCGGTTTGGAGGGTAAGGTTGCCGGTAAACTTATGCATGTGGCATTAGACCTTGCCACAAGATAGCAACGCACCATTAACACCTTTGGTGCTATAGGCGATGGTTGACTCTTTCCATCAGGAGACCCATCTGCTTGTTTGCTATCTTATGACATAAAAAAAACATAACATAATTTTTTAAAATCAGTCCAGTATTTTTTAATTCTTTACAAAGAGACGTACAATACATAGACATACAATAATTCTAATGCACTTGGAGCAAAAATCACTTGTTTTGAGTGAGAACCGACGCCTAGCCAAACCTATTAAAGCTTAAAATAAAAAGTGTATGTATAGTTATCTTTTTTTTTTAATGTAAATACACACTAATACCTTCATTAATAAATTAATAACAGCATTAGAATTAAATGTTTGTTCTGTCTTTTATATTTTTATCAGAGTCGACATTTAAAAATAATCATATATCATTATTTATCATTTTCCTGTGGCATATGGCAATCTTAACATTATAGTTAAGATTTTCTTGTTGACATGATAAAGCAATTTCACATAATATCACCAATCATTTGGAAAAGAAAAAAACCCCTTTTTTGATTAAGTACTTTGAGTTCAGATAGAGCATCAAAGAAACCCACTCAAATAAATTTGCTCAATATTATATATATGTTTAAGCACTGATTTCGTGCCAGAAAAAACTTGAAAACATTTCAAACAAAAAATAATTCCTATTCGTTGTCAAAATTTTTGTAAGTATACTTAGTTCAAAAAAGTTGCACAATTTTAGTACGACATGACATCACATTGGAATATAAGATCCGTGTGCCCTGCTCGCATAAAATATCATAACCATAGAATAGGTTTCCTTTTTTGTTTCTTGATTGTGCTCATTTATTCCTAACACCCTTTATAGTCACTTCATTATTAATTATATAAATATTTTACAATAACATTGTCATTGCTGGGCTGCCAAAATTTTTTTAAATTTTGATTAAACACTAATGAGTAATGCCAATATTTTTTCCAAATTCCGAACATTCTAATCACTAGAATATCGAAGTAATAAAAATGTATTTATTAAAATAAGTTTTCAATTTAACTATGTAATTCAAAGGACTTAATGCCTCACGTTTTCATGCTTTATTGTCGTAATCATATTTTCTTTGGGATAATCCACATTTATTGCTCTCAAGCTCGAAGTATTCGGTTTTCATAACGGCTATAAGTCTATACTTTATTCTTCTAGTTCAAACATTGGTCTTTAGCAAAAGTTTTGCGAGTTATTCTGAAAATATTTTATTTAGTGCTGTAGTCTAGCCGGTGAATGCTCGACCGTAGAACACAAATGTACTCCTTTGTTTCGATTCACATATTTACTAAATATGAAAAGTACACAGAACAATTTTCTAATTACGTATTTTGACTCGAATTGGTGTTTTTTAGGGTTCCATACCTACAAGGTAAAACGGGACCCTATTACTAAGCTTCCGTTGTCTATCTGTCCGTCTGTCTGTCTGTCACCAGGCTGTATCTTATAATCTGCGATAACTAAAAAGTTGAAATTTTCACAAATTACGTATTTTCGTTGCCACTATAACAACAAATACTAAAAATAAAAAAGTATCTTCACGCCCATATCCCCCAAGGGGTAGGCAGAGGTACAACAAGTGCACCCGCGATTAGCCGAAGATACTTGCTCCCACAAATGTGATAGGTGGCAAGCCTATCGCTAACCGGGCACTTTCCATTCCCGGGCAACTTTGTGTTTCTCAGAAAACTGAAAAAACACTTTTTTATGTGCCCGACCCGGAAATCGAACCCGGGACCTCATGTGGTCAACGCCAACGCTGGACCACTAGACCACAGAGGCGACTAAAAATAAAAAATGAAAATATTACTTTATACAATTAACGTGCTTTTTTTCGTTTTTTCGTTTTGCCCAAAATTAATAACGGTAACAGATAGACGTTTAAAATTTTCACAGATATATTACCTTTCAAAATAAAGAGTTAAATAAAAAAAAGTAAATATTAAAAGGGAGTCCCCATACAACAAACGTAATTTTTAAACAATTTTTTACTCGATCTTAATAAACTGGTAGAAACTTGAATATCTATGGTACGGAACCCTTTGTGCGCGAGTCCGACTCGTACTTAGCCGGTTTATTCTTCAAAGGTGCCCGGGCTAACACGGGGGATAAATTCAAGACATTCAGTTGCTTTAATAATTTTCTAGCCAAAGTTCATCAAAATTGGTTGAGTGGTTTAGCCGTGAAAGTGTAACAGATAGACAGACAAACGTTCGCATAATATTAGTATGGATAAGAAGCGGTGTTTCAACGGAAACCTATTCTAGTATTAACTTAGGAACGTTCTATTACTCTACGCTTGTGTACTATAGTGATAATATAATTTAGTATAAAACTTCTATTTATTACTTGCTATTTATAGTCTGCGGTTTTACTAAATTTGAATAACCACTAAGGTGGTAAATTTTCAAGAAATTGACCCCCAATTTTCAAAATATTGACCACCAACTTTCAAGAAATTGACCTGTGATTTTCAAGAAATTGACCTACAGTTTTTAAAATGCTTTCTTCAAATTTCACGCAATCATTCAGTCTAGTTGTTTTGATTTTTTTGTTAATAGATCAGCAGGTTCACAAATCACATTTTGGATTCAAGTTCTCATATTCAACAGCTACCGTGCTTGTACGGGCCCTCTTTGAAGAATAAACCACCTGCCATAATGCCATGCCATTTATAAAAGACGAACTATTGGCTATTCATCTCACTACTAGTGTGGCTAGGTGGTAGACTTCCGCAATGTCTCGCCCGAGTATACGGTACCACCGTTTATTACCTATTTCTACCGCAATAGCAAAAATTTGTCATTTTTGTGTTCCGTTTTGGAATAAGCTAGTCTATATTTATGCATGCGATATTGCTATCCCGTCCCAAAGATAGCATCCACTTTTATCATCTTTGATGTCTACAGATGATAATTTCTCTTTCTTTTAGGAGAGCCATCTGCTTATTTGCTATCTAACTATAAGAAACATGATGTTAGTGTTAATTAGTAAGAATTTTTCAAAACTTTTTTATAACCTAAGCATATTATTAATATAAACGAACTTTGAAGACACTGTTGGAAGCCTTTGGCAATCAAAAGGGTTAACCGTTTAATATGAAGACGATTCCGGACGGTCCCACGGAATAATCGGATAAATAATACGCCTTCCTCCCGTGAATGCGATAATGGGGAGTCAAGTTCAGCGAGGCCAATGAAAACAAATAAACAAATTGGCCAATTTCGCCCGAGCTAACTGATGGCTCGTAGAATGAGAGCAAGAGTACAGATTGTGCAACGCTTGCTTCCTTTTTTGAACGTGTTTATGTTTCCTTCACACATTCCGAAAATTTTGGATGAACGCTCTAAATGTTGTAGGAATTTTGACCATTAAATTATTATTTTTATACGCTGATATATATATATATATATATATATATATATATATATATATATATATATATATATATATATATATATATATATATATATATATATATATATATATATATATATATATATATATATATATATATATTGGTGTTGGTTCCGGGCTCCTTTGAAGAATAGACCAACTACCGTTCTGCCAGGCAGGTCGTAAAAGGCGACCGATTGGCTACGCGAGTCACTACCATCGTGGCTACTAGGTGGTAGAGTTCTGCATTGTCTTGCCCGGGTCTGGTACCACCGCCTTGCCTATTCCTGCCGCAATAGCGTCAGTGCTTGTCGTTGTCGTGTTCCGGTTTGGAGGGTAAGGTTGCCGGTAAACTTATGCATGTGGCATTAGACCTTGCCACAAGATAGCAACGCACCATTAACACCTTTGGTGCTATAGGCGATGGTTGACTCTTTCCATCAGGAGACCCATCTGCTTGTTTGCTATCTTATGACATAAAAAAAACATAACATAATTTTTTAAAATCAGTCCAGTATTTTTTAATTCTTTACAAAGAGACGTACAATACATAGACATACAATAATTCTAATGCACTTGGAGCAAAAATCACTTGTTTTGAGTGAGAACCGACGCCTAGCCAAACCTATTAAAGCTTAAAATAAAAAGTGTATGTATAGTTATCTTTTTTTTTTAATGTAAATACACACTAATACCTTCATTAATAAATTAATAACAGCATTAGAATTAAATGTTTGTTCTGTCTTTTATATTTTTATCAGAGTCGACATTTAAAAATAATCATATATCATTATTTATCATTTTCCTGTGGCATATGGCAATCTTAACATTATAGTTAAGATTTTCTTGTTGACATGATAAAGCAATTTCACATAATATCACCAATCATTTGGAAAAGAAAAAAACCCCTTTTTTGATTAAGTACTTTGAGTTCAGATAGAGCATCAAAGAAACCCACTCAAATAAATTTGCTCAATATTATATATATGTTTAAGCACTGATTTCGTGCCAGAAAAAACTTGAAAACATTTCAAACAAAAAATAATTCCTATTCGTTGTCAAAATTTTTGTAAGTATACTTAGTTCAAAAAAGTTGCACAATTTTAGTACGACATGACATCACATTGGAATATAAGATCCGTGTGCCCTGCTCGCATAAAATATCATAACCATAGAATAGGTTTCCTTTTTTGTTTCTTGATTGTGCTCATTTATTCCTAACACCCTTTATAGTCACTTAATTATTAATTATATAAATATTTTACAATAACATTGTCATTGCTGGGCTGCCAAAATTTTTTTAAATTTTGATTAAACACTAATGAGTAATGCCAATATTTTTTCCAAATTCCGAACATTCTAATCACTAGAATATCGAAGTAATAAAAATGTATTTATTAAAATAAGTTTTCAATTTAACTATGTAATTCAAAGGACTTAATGCCTCACGTTTTCATGCTTTATTGTCGTAATCATATTTTCTTTGGGATAATCCACATTTATTGCTCTCAAGCTCGAAGTATTCGGTTTTCATAACGGCTATAAGTCTATACTTTATTCTTCTAGTTCAAACATTGGTCTTTAGCAAAAGTTTTGCGAGTTATTCTGAAAATATTTTATTTAGTGCTGTAGTCTAGCCGGTGAATGCTCGACCGTAGAACACAAATGTACTCCTTTGTTTCGATTCACATATTTACTAAATATGAAAAGTACACAGAACAATTTTCTAATTACGTATTTTGACTCGAATTGGTGTTTTTTAGGGTTCCATACCTACAAGGTAAAACGGGACCCTATTACTAAGCTTCCGTTGTCTATCTGTCCGTCTGTCTGTCTGTCACCAGGCTGTATCTTATAATCTGCGATAACTAAAAAGTTGAAATTTTCACAAATTACGTATTTTCGTTGCCACTATAACAACAAATACTAAAAATAAAAAAGTATCTTCACGCCCATATCCCCCAAGGGGTAGGCAGAGGTACAACAAGTGCACCCGCGATTAGCCGAAGATACTTGCTCCCACAAATGTGATAGGTGGCAAGCCTATCGCTAACCGGGCACTTTCCATTCCCGGGCAACTTTGTGTTTCTCAGAAAACTGAAAAAACACTTTTTTATGTGCCCGACCCGGAAATCGAACCCGGGACCTCATGTGGTCAACGCCAACGCTGGACCACTAGACCACAGAGGCGACTAAAAATAAAAAATGAAAATATTACTTTATACAATTAACGTGCTTTTTTTCGTTTTTTCGTTTTGCCCAAAATTAATAACGGTAACAGATAGACGTTTAAAATTTTCACAGATATATTACCTTTCAAAATAAAGAGTTAAATAAAAAAAAGTAAATATTAAAAGGGAGTCCCCATACAACAAACGTAATTTTTAAACAATTTTTTACTCGATCTTAATAAACTGGTAGAAACTTGAATATCTATGGTACGGAACCCTTTGTGCGCGAGTCCGACTCGTACTTAGCCGGTTTTTTAACATAATTAGCCAATCCCGTCCCCACATGGAGTACAGTTCACAGTTATGGGCTGGTACACCCAATTATCAAATTTTTCCATTTGATCGCAAGAAACGAGTATTATACACGATTCTGATCTGACCAAACATCTGATGCCTCTTGATTTGAGAAGAAATGTTAGTGCTCTGAGTGCGCTCTCCGGCTTTATAATAGGGAGTGTTCTAAGGAATTGTTTAGTTTGTTACCAGCTACTTCTTTCCACCGCTATTTCCACCCACACTACCTTGACTCATGGTGTTCATCAACAGTACGGTTTAATTGAAACTTTTTAGTTCGTACCACCAAATTATGTAACGAACTCCCTAAGTCTATATTTCTTGAAAATATAACATTGGATCTTTTAAGAGGCGGATTAATGAATTTCTTAAGAGTCGGCAGCGCATCTCCTCTTACGCGTGGATGTCCCTGGGCATCGGTGACCGCTTTTCATCAGGCGACCCGTTTGATCGTTTGCCAGCATGAGCTGGCATGATGACAATGATAATATGAATTATAAAAAAAGTTGGAAATTGCATAACTTTTAAAACAGTTCGTTATTAATATTATGTTTTCAATTCCGATGCGGATACAATCCAAATGTACACTTTTATCTATATGTGATTTACTATAAGAAAACCCGCGCAATTTTGTAAAGATTAACGCCCAGAAGATATAGGTACATTGCTAGAAACATATACGTATAGATTTTTAGACATTGCTAATCATATAACGACCCGTATTTCATAGTGAATTTCCAGTCAAATCAAATTTTAAAATTAAATTTAAGACTAGAGTTGATTTTAGAACGTCATTTGTCTACATTACATTTTTGATGTGAAGCGTCCAAAGCATCTACTCCCGGTAAAATTGACTTATTTACCGTGATGCCAAAAGTCATGCGTTTACCGCTTGAATAGAAAATTAAATTTACATTTTTTAATAAAAAATAATTTTAAAACAAATGTCTATTATGTATTTTGTTTTTGATAATGCATATTTTCTATACAAAATATTATTTCATGAACATTTTGAGCTTCCCGCTAAGTTCCTGCTAAGCTAGGAAGTTACTGTTTCACCCCGATTTTCCAATTCAAGTTCCACGTTGTTAACAATTTAGTGTTCATGTAAGTTGTAAAGTTGCGCAGTGAAATGCATTAAATGTTAATACAGAGTAATAGATAGAGCAATAGAAGAGAAACAATCAGCATACAAAAATAAAGTTCTATAGATTAAGCATTTAATATTTTAGATTATCTATCTATTCCATAACAAAGTATACTGAAAAAACTTCTGAGAATTAAAAATTATACTCAAAAATACCGGGTTTCTATTGAATAACAATTAATGTCAGTCACCGGGAAAGCACAATACTTTTTCCTCAAGATGTTTGTAGCAACACACTTGTATACCGTAGTCAGTAGTTAATGTGCCGTAGAAAAGTCAAAATTTTCATAAATTTACTACTTTATTGCGTGAAAATATAAGTACAATGCTTGAAAATTTTTTTGCCCTTGGGAAACTTTTTAAAATAATTGGTGTACCTTGAACGCAATAAGTATGTAGAATACTCATCTGAAAGACTTTGACTATTTGTCTTCATTGTTCTGTGTGCTCGATGCAAGGATTATCAAAAAAGGAACAACAGAAAAACGAATTCTAGACTCTGGTCCTTATGACTAAGAAAATGTTGAACGGAGAATAATTTGTGTATTATGTATTACGTGAAGTATAAAATGTGTACCTATTTTTCCAACAATTACGCGAACGGCGGATTATAAAAATTTGGCACAATTCAAGTTTATATTGCGGAGGACTGCAGAAACCTAATATTTTTAAATAATATGAATTAGAAATACATTAAATTAATAAAAGTAAACATTACACGCTCTACACTCGTGTGTCACATATGATAATATACACTCTTTTATACTATTTACTTTAAGGCTAAAGTCTGTTGTCAAACTTGAAAGAGCTTTTATTGTTAAGTCTATGGTCAAATTTTGACCAGCAGGCAAACCCTAGTAAATATGAAATATTCATCTAGAAGATTGACAACTATGTATACAAAGCTAAAGAGCATTTTGAAGAACGGATGTCATACATATAACATAGAAAATTAAACAAAATTACAAAAGGAACAATAGTAAAACATCAAAACTCATACATGTGTGACTTCCCTCAAACAATCTTTCATAGGTGTTAGTAAAAAATGTCCAATTTCCGATGTCGCATCCGATAGCGGAGAAAGACGTACACACAAAAAACCTTCCAAAATTATATCATTTAACACATGCCGTTGTGATGTTTTAAAATCGATTATAATTGCCTTATCGCTTTGACATAAGACTTTAAATTGCATGAAATATTGAGTGCGAGTGTATTATATCTTTGTACTTGTATAGAAGCTAAGAAAAAGTGGTAGTGTGGGAAAGATTATTGTAAAAAATGCCACATCTGCGGCTCTATTCAACTCGATTTAAGTGCTTGAATGGGATGGGCCACGGTAACTCTATATCGGGAGATTCTTTCGTCTTATCATTATGTCGTTTAATCACGGATCGCCAGCTTTTGTCTTGTGTTCTAATTTAAAAATACTGACATCATGTATATTAACGGTGGTGATTTTGCGTTGAACTTATTTAGGACATCTGTTTTGGATATTTAAAATGTCTTCGTGATGTTACTTTCATGCTAAAACTCTCTTATTAACAGCAAAAATATTGTGCTTTATTAAATATTGACCTCTTATTTATTTATTATTTTAATTAATTATTGTTTAGGTATAAATATTTAGGTATAAACTAATTTGCAACTTGTGTATTTTCTCATTTTAATCCATACTAATGATATAAATGTGAAAGTAACTCAGTCTGTCTGTCCCTTCTTCATGCCTTAACCACTGAAACGATTTAGATGAAATTTGGTATATAGTTTGAGACCCAAGAAAGGACATAGGATAGTTTTTATCCCGGAAATCCCACGGGAACTGGAACTGGAACTATGCGGTTAAAACCCCGGGACTATCTTTTAAACCACGGTAATAAGGAGTTAGGCTACTTTTATTTTAGAATTTTTTCTTAAAAGTAACTTAGGATACTTAGAATTTTTTTCAAGCGGTCGAAGTAGCGAGTGGGCACAGCTAGCTTGTAATATAGGCGTAGTTAGAATGCAAATAACAATATGTCCCAGCATATTTTAAGAAATATGTTTAAATCATCATAAATATAATATTTTTTTATATCATAAGATAGCGAATAAGCAAATGGTTCTCCTGATGAAAAGAGTCAACCGTCGCCTATAGACACCAAAGATGTTAATTATGCGTTGCCATCTTGTGGCATCTTATTACGATATTTTATATCGTACATACAGCTTCCTTTTTACAAACATTTTTACCGAAGAATGTAATGTGTTTTTTAGTCGCGCTAAATGTCGATTGCGCCCGGACGTTTGAGGCATTTGGCAACTCGTAACGTGGACGTTCAAGTGGTTGTACGTGCCACTACCATCGTGACTACGAGGTGGTAGAGTTCCACAACATCTTGCCCAGGTATATAGTACCACCGCCTTACCTATTCCTGCCGTAATAGTGGCAACGCTTGTCATTGTCGTGTTGTCATTTGGAGGGTACAATAGCCGGTAGACCTGTACATTTGGCATTCCCATCCCGCCTCACATATAGCAATGCACCATTAACATCTGGTGTCTATAGGCGATGGTTTCTTATTCCATCAAGAAATCAATCTGCTTGTTTTGCTATCTAATTATATAAAAAACCTTTTTCTGGACGCCAACTACAAGTTTCTGTCTTTACTAGGTAGTTAATTTCAGCTTCAGGTAGTGATATGTGTGCCTGTTGCGCATAGTCAGAGCTTAGACTTAATATCGCCCAGCGCTATCATATTATGATGTAATTGTTCACATTGGTCTACCGCCTGTTCACGTATATTGTCCCTATTGCAGAATTTGTCAAACTTGACGATTACCGTTTGTTGCTAGCGATAACTGACATGTTTTGTTGTAAAACTACTAAAGTTTTGAGAAATCTAAATTATGACGACTAAGTATGTCAAATATTCTAAATATTTTATCCGAAATTACGGAATACAGGTGTCGCGAAACATTTGATAGTGTCCAAGGCTTTAATGTTTCATTTTTTGTTATTCGAACCTAAAAATGCAACGATATAGTAGAAGGTAGAGTAAACTAATATTAAACTACTTTGAGAAATTATAAATGCTTAACATGGTTCATTTTTTATATTCCCAAATTTACCTAAATATTAACGGGTCTAAAAATATTATATATTTTTTGGTAAATTAGATTATTCGACTAAGTTGCTTATGAACTTTAAATTTCTTCTACATAATATATAAATTTAAATTTCATAAATTTCATGAACTATATAAATTTGTAATATCTTCAGATTCTTTACAGGATAGGCAGAGAGAACCGAGTGCCATACATCACGATCTTTGCAGACCGGTCTCGTTTGCTCCATATTCATTACTCTCTTAATACAAACACGCCGGTTATGAAGACTTGACACCATCTTCCGATAGTACTCGACCAATCTGATCATAGTACGTCAGTTTTGGGGCCTCCCCGGTACCTACATCGTTCTACATTCACATTTTATATCTGTTTTTTTAACCTTTCATCTATCATTTTTTCACATGTCCAAAATAACGCTTTTCATTATAATTTTTTATATTATAACGGGTTAAAAATATACTTACTTGTAAAACCCGACGTTTCAATCAAGGTGACTACAAACTTTTAAATCAAATTTTTCATTAAAGTTTATTTTGGTATTCTTTTCTTTTATTTGTTTCTTATAAACTTTTAAAGAGACCAATTTCGTTAAAATTTATTTTGATATTCTTTATTTGGTAAACTTTTATCTCTTTTTGGCTAATTAATAAAATGTAGTAAATATAAACCCTTTTTTTGAATCTTAATGTTTTGGCTAAGCTTATCAAGCTTAGTTAACATATTCCAAATTATTGTTTTAACTAACGTTTATTACTTACATTATTATTTATTATAATTTAATACACGTATATTATGATTACATTGTTAGAAACCTACTCTTGATTATCAACTTGATCATAAATTCAATGTGTTTTTGACTTTTCAGGATTTTCAAAAACATGATTAAAAATACCACTCATTTAACTGAAATCTCTTGACATAGGTACTAGGTGGTAGAGTTTCGCATTATCTGATCCGGGTCTGGTACCATCGCCTTTCCTATTAGCCGGTAAACTTATGCATGTGGTCTTAAGACCCGGCCACAATGATAGTAATGCGCCATTAACATCTTTAGTGTATATAAGGAATGGTTGTCTCAATCAGGAGAGCCATTCGCTTATTTCCTATCTTATGAAATATAAAAATAGGCTTTGAATTTCGTATCACTTAAACTACCATCAATTTCAAGTAATTCATTACAAAAATTAGTGTGCAATTTCCTACAAAACAATCGTCTGCACTTAAGTAACCTAGTTTTGAAACTCTGCTTCATTTCCATTTTCGCAAAGTTTTCTAGTATTTTCTGGAAAAAAAAATTATACACTGAATCGGATTGGATGGAGTGGATTCACTAGTTGTGCATCCGTCGACTACTGCAAAGGTATGGATGTGATGGTACTTATTTTGTTTATATTTAAATTTTTGGCGAAAATGTAAATCATACAATATTTCTTACAGTAAAAACATTTTTTACAATAACATCAATTGCGTGCACTAGTAGACCTCTGTTTACCTCTGAAACTATAAGCGTGAAACTACTTATGTCAACATATGTTTTCAAACAATTTAAAAAATAAATGTTTGTGAATTTTTATACGATATAATATTTTCTACCATAGAATTATTTACTAACGCTTAATACAAATAAACTGTATGTAATTCTGTATGTATGTAACATTAAAAGCTTTTATTCACAAACCATTAATTTGATAAAATATAGAATATAATTCCGTGCCGTCACAGCAATCACTCTGATGTATGTATCCTGTGCACGCCGTTATTACTTGATGATAGTCAATGTATAAAACACTGTGAGAAACAATCATTTCAAGAACAAGAATGACACTTATTTAACCGCCAGACAATTTGTAACGTTGAAACACATTTTAAAATACAAAAAGATACAAAGTTTGGGGATAGGCAGATTATTTATTTCATATTCGGAAAAAGGAATTTTCAACAGATTTCTTTTAATATCATGAGATATGTTTCCTAAGGGAAAGAAATAAATACCGCGTATATTAATGTTATTTTAGGTACCACCCGTGTAGTACCACCCATGTGTCACTCCGCGTTGATCCAGGGTTTTTAGAAGTATAGACCATCTGCCATTGTGCAAGTCAGTTCATAAAAAGTGAACATCTGGCTACACTTATGACTACCATCCTGACTTTTTTGGTGCCAAAGTTCTGAATGGTCCATTCCGAAATTTGGTACCTCTAAAGTAGATGGTCTTTACTATTCCTGCTGCAATAACATCAATAAGATTCATCATTAGGTTATCGCTATCGATTTCTAATTTGGAGCGTATCGAAGCCGGTAAACTTATGCACGTGGAATTATCATCTCGCTACACCGATAGCTACGTACTATTTACATATAGGGTGTCTTTAGGCGATAGTTGTCTGTTTCCATCAAAAGAGCCGTCTGCTTGTTTGCTATTTTATGATATAAAAATAGTGTATTAATTGTAAAAAAGTATTTTTATAGATGGCTCTTCTGCCATCTTGCAGTATCGGTGTTTAATTTAAAGTCATCATTATTAAAAAGTTTCACAAAATAAATGTTTGAATAGTAAGGTAGTTGGTATTCTTTTTAATGTCATAACATTAAAAATAATACCAACTACCTTACTCTTCAAACGGCAACTTTCCCTCGTGTTGGTCCCGGGCTCCTTTGTAGAATAGGCTGTTCTGCCAGGCAGGTCGTAAAAAGCAACTGACTGGCTACACGAGTCACTACCATCGTGGCTATTAGGTGGTAGAGTTCTGCATTGTCTCGCCCGGGTCTAGTACCACCACCTTACCTATTCCTGCCGCAATAGCGTCAGTTCTTGTCACTGTCGTGTTCCGGTTTGGAGGGTAAGATAGCCGGTTAACTTATGCATATGGAATTAGATCTCGCCACAAGACAGCAACGCACCATTAACATCTTTGGTGTCTATAGGCGATGGTTGACTCTTTTCATCAGGAGACTCATCTGCTTGTTTGCTATCTTATGATATAAAAAAAAAACAAGATAATGACAAGCACAAACTTTATTGCATCAGAGAAAGATAAAGCATTCGTACATGTATTAAAACTGGGCGAGTCATTGTTGAACTCATTAAGACAGTAGTCATGGTAGTGGCGGACGATTGGCCTTCTTTCTCCTTTTATGTTATACCAGCTGTTACCGCGACTTCGTCCGCGCAGACTTCGTTTACTCCACACAGCTCCTCCCCCGTAGGTGATAGAGTGATAATATGTAGCCTATATGTTGACCCGACCTGTTAGTAATATTCATGCAAAATTTTAAGTAAATCCATGCAGTATTTTTTGAGTTTACTTCGGACGCACCTACAGGCAAACAGACAAAAATTCTAAAAACTATATGTTTAGCTTCGATCTCCATTGTAGATCACGCCACAAGTATTTTTTTTAAAAAATATTCAATGTACAGTTTTGACTTTCCTATGATTTTATTATATGTATAGATGTTCCTTAATCCTTGTATGTTAAAATTTTAACGTTACATTGCTATCCATGTGGCGGAATGGTAATGGCGCATGCATCAGTTAGGGTAATGTACTCTTACACTTCAAATCGGAACACGACAGTGAAAAGCATGGACGCTATTGTGGTAGGAATAGGTAAAGGAGTACCAAGCTCGGGTGAGACCTGTGGGTGAAACTTTAGGGAACTCTAACACCTAGTAGTCACGATAGTATTTGTACGTTTAGCTAATCCTACACCTTTTACGAACTGCCTGGCGAATTGACAGATGGTCTTTTAACTAAAAAAAATTTAAAAAAACATCATAAAAGCTAGTTTTTTCATAGTAGCAGCAAACTTATTTCTTCATAGTAATAATGTTACAATAATTGATAAGTACTCGTAGATATATCAATAATATTATCAGTATATGATCAATGTAACGGAGATATCAGTTTCCGGTGCAGGTATTATGTCGGGCACCGGATGTACTTTGTACGAACAGACGGTAGAGCTATAAAAACTAATCAAATAGTTTAACTTTGAATAATAAGGTGTTACACTTATATGACTACTGAATTGCCCTGACTTCATCCTGTAATCTTGACATCTATATTAATCAAGCTATTCGCAAACAAAATGTAGGCTTTGGCCAAGAGCAAGTCGAATAAGATCTTTATTTTATTTTGTAAATAAACTAAAGAAATAAAACCAATAAGATATATTTTAAGGAAGGCATTGCGTGAAAAAATCCACAAAACCACGTCACTATCTATATATTAATACGTAATGTGAAAAGTTGTACCCCTTTGTTTTGAATTACGCAAACGGCACTTAAACGGTATGAAATTTGGCACATTCAAAGCTTACATTGCGGAGATCTGCAGTTTTTTTTTAATAATAATAATAATCAATTTATTTCAGATTATAATATATCCACATTGTGTTCATGATACATTTGTCAATTACAAATCATTTTTCAAATCTGTCAATAACATTAAAAAGAAAAGAGAAAAAAATAACAAATATTACAAAAAACTTGAGAGGTGTCAAGGGACACCCGGATGGAACAAAGTTCCTCTCGATTAATTAGTGAAGGAATTGTAATTATTTTTTTAAAATTATAATAATATTTTTTTTTATTATTAACAAATATAATGTAATATAAACTTAAACAGTAGGCTCCAATGTTCGTAATAATAATAGAAATGAAAATATCTGGCTTGCTTTCTATAAGAGAGAGAGAGAGAGAGAGAGAGAGAGAGAGAGAGAGAGAGAGAGAGAGAGACAGACAGACAGAGAAACATGCGCACGCCGCACAGCTTACAATAGCTTACTTTAGCAAAAAGTGTCGTGACAACTTTTCGTAAGAATTTTTTCCGTCTAGCGGAACTTTTTCCCCTTTCGCAACGCGCGATAAGGAACTTCGTTCCAAAAATTAACAAATATTATAAAAATGAGATTATATAAAATTCAATTTAAAATTCGAGAAGACAAAAAAATCATGAATAAATAAAATAATGTCAGATTAAAATTAAAATTTGTGATTAATTAGTCAATTATATTTTCAATACTAGCTGTTGCCCGCAACTTCGTTCACGCGGACTTCGTTTACTCCGCACAGCTCCTCCCCCGTATGTGATAGCGTGATAATATGTAGCCTATATGTTGACCCGACCTGTTAGTAACATTCATGCAAAATTGGAAGTAAATCCATACTGTACTTTTTGAGTTTACCCCGGACATACATTGACTTTCCTACGATTTTATTACATATATGTATATATAGAATAATTACAAAAAACCGGTGGCCACAACTGCCCAAGAATGTTGTAATGGACAATCTAAACGTGATGCGATCATATTGAGGGTGTTATTGTAATAGACATTAGAAATATTTTACATTAATAAACACTACATTCCTGTGCCAGACATGATAACTGATAATAAACATACATATGTACCTATGTTTATTACGGCTAAATTCTGTTGTCAAACATAAATAAGATTTTTTTGGTTACTCTTGAATTTCGACCACAGGCGATCGCTTTAGGGAATATGATGATAAGCTATACGTAGCCTAAGCTTAATTTTCAAAAACCTAGGATTGCAAGGTTTAGCTTACAATCTTCGTATTAATTTAAACATTTTTAAAAGAATGGAATAATGCTTTACTGGTAGGCGTTTTGTAAAAAACAACAGAAGGCTAAGCATGACTTTATAAATACCAATTAGGTAGTAGCGTAATGCAACATAATGCTCGGATTTTATACCAACGCTTTCTATTCTCATCGCAATTTTATCATTGCTTAACGTTGTCATTTTTCGTTAGAATGGTAAGATAGCTGGTAAACTTATGTAGGTGATGTTTGCTACGCGGATAGCAACGAATTATTAATTAATAGGAGATCTTTTTTTATCTATCTCTATAAGAAGGGCCGCCTGCTTATTTGCTATTTTAAGATATAAATAAGATAAAAAAAGCACATTTGTCTTTTGATATTAGGAAACAACGATTGCTTATTAACAACCAAAGATAATTTTGTAGGTAGTTGTAGAGTTCAACGTCTTTCCCGGGTCAAATGAATAAATTAATACGTTAGCTGCGAGGAAAGTAAAACCACAGGTGAAAATTTATCGACTACCCAACTTATAAAGCTTAAATACGATAAAGCATTGATATTATGATAACAAAAATGATATTTAGAAAGAGGGATATAAAAAAACAATATATTTTTGGTTCGGTTGATCTGGGATCTCTTTGAATTATTTCTCTACCAGGCAGTTCGTAAAAGGTATGAGGTTGGCCTTCTTTTTTACTACTATCGTGATTAATATTTTTTTCCTACAGCAATAGCCAAACGCCAGTTCTTGTCACTGTCATATTCTAGTTTGGAGAATAAGTTAAACGGTAAACTTATGCATGTGGGTTTAACATCAGCTCCACTGATGATAATGTACGATTAACTTTTCCCGATCTCCCCCGTGTTGATTCCGGGCTCTTTTGAAGAATAGGCCAACTGCCGTTCTGCACAGGCCGGACATAAAAGGCGACCGATTGGCTATACGAGTCACTACTATCGTGGCTACTTGGTAGTAGAGTTCTGCATTGTCTCGCCCGGGTCTGATACCACCGCCTTACGTATTCCTGCCACAATAGCGTCAGTGCTTGTCACTGTCGTGTTCCCGTTGGGGGTACGGTAGCCGGTAAACTTACGCATGTGGCATTAGACCTCGCCATAAGATAGCAACGCAACATTTACATATCTGGTGTCTATAGGCGATCGTTGACTCATACCATCAGGAAACCCATCTGCTTGTTTGCTATCTTATGATATAACAAGAAATAAAAAAAATAACTTCTTTAGTGTATATAATCTATAGCTGCTATCTCTGTATCTCCTTACGTCAGTAGAGTCATCTGTTTGTTTGATTTACTAATAAAAATAAGACTATATTTCATACGCAGAGGCATTTTCATTCCATAAAAATTTACCGTTGGTGACTGTCGCCTAGTGATTACCTAACTATAAACACAATTCGAATTAACCCAGCTTCCTGATATGTTTAAATGCGTGCTGTTCACTGCAACTGATCCTTGATAGTGTAGAGTGCTCCACACTGACAAGCACTTAACGCGAAATTTTTCTGATAAAACGTAAGGCCTTTTATTAATATAATACCTAAAAAAAATTAAAGATAATAGTTTTCAGAGGTTTTCATAACAAATCCATATAAGTATGTAGAGAGAACTATGTCCTTTTATGAAGTTAGTTTTTAACGTATGAACGTAAAACCGAATATTATTTTGAAACCACCAATATTATACGTCAAAATCGATGTACGAGTATGTTATATTCATTAGTAGCAATACAGACCGAAAATAACATGCATCGATATTGCCGATAACTTAGGTCATAGAATAGATTTTAAGATCTATTACCGGGCACAGAGTTATGATCCGCCAAAATATATTAAATAAGTTATGAAAATAATGTAAATTGAGATCTCCGTGTTGGTTCCGGGCTCCTTTGAAGAATAGGCCAACTGCCGTTCTGCCAGGCAACAACGCGTGTACTATATATATAAATTACGTATCACGTTGTTTGTCCGCTATGTATTCCTAAATTACTGAACCGATTTCAATTTAATTTTGCAGATTAAATTGAAACTACTGTTTGGTCCAACTTAAAAGATAGGAAAGTTTTTACTTAAAAGATAGAAAAGATAGAAAAGAAAGCCGGGTCAGCTAGTAAAGAAATGTAAAAGCTGTGGTAGCTACGAATCTTTAGATGTAAATTAGGGTACCAATACAAAGAAAATAAAAGCGTAAAGAGAGTTAGAATTTAAAACGAAACAAAATCTGCGAAATCAAACAATATTTACATGAAAAAAAAAAACAAATGATATATACATTACGTAGCATCCAATCTTTTAAAACAAGTATTAAAGCAATAAGGTCGAATATTACATCAAAAAATTAGTCTTCTAACTAATCACTTCTAATCAAAAACGAGTTTTTTCTAGTTTGAGTTGTTAAATTATCTTCTCGATTTGTCGGTGCTAATTCAAGGATAACTGGTGCCCACAGGTAGAGTTCTTTTAGAATAAATAAAAAATCCTCTTACATATTCAGTGAAAACCTCGAAACTTAAGTGTAGATAAATCATTAGGTCATTAGAAAGTAACTTATCTGAATATTTCATGGCGTCGCAGGCGAGAACTTGAAAATAACACGCAATATTCGAGTTCAGCTTTCAAGATTCAAGGATTTCAAAACGTCATCTAAACATCGCTCGCAACAGCGCGCGAGACAAAAAAGCGACAACATCCGATGCTAAAAATAAGCCATATAATTACAGCGCAAAGCTGAAAACGCAATGCTTTCGCTGCAGCGGTTGTACGGTTGCCCTTGACAACTGAGACCCAGATACTATCGCGTTCCATGCACACACGTGATACAAACTCACACACCGACACCACAGACGAATCCTTGCGCACACCATCACGACTATCGAATAAAAACGCACTCACACTACAGTTTCAAGTTGCGTTCCGTTCTGAGCTTTTTAATCTTTTTTTTCGTGGAACGCTCTTTGTGCGTGTACAAAGAGTTTTGCGTAGTGATTACTAGCTGGGACATTTTGATCGCACTTTTGAGTTGTGAATACTAGCTGACGCAATGGTTGAATGAATATTAAATTATAGTTTCAAAAAGTATCGTATATAACAGACGAAAAATACAGATAAATGTAGGTAGTTTATTTAGCAATAACCTTGACATTTATAAGGAAGGAGAAACGCCGCTGTCGTTCCATAATTAAAAAAGATAATTATTTAACTTACTAATGATTAGTTTGATTGCTATTAGAATCACAGAAAACATATATAGAATCATTGATAATTTATATTAACCGTAAAATGTTAGGCTTTTGTTAGTGCCTTGAAATTTAAAAAAAAATGTCAGAATCTATTTTATATAGTTTTTTATACAATCCTTAGACTTTATCCATGTCCTTTCTTTCTGTTTGACCATTTAATTTTCCACTGTCTATCTTTCCCGATCATTTTCTTTTCTTCACAAGGACACAAACCCCTTTTTCCAAAGGAAGGAAGGACCTTCGGAAAATGGGGTATGTGCCCGTAAATATTTTAGGTATTATATCCGTAATAAAAGTGTCAGTCCTAAAACATTTAATATAATATTAAATGTTTTAGGATTGACAGTATATTAGATTAATATACTGGGATCCCAGTTTTAAATCAAGAGTCGTTCTAAATTTTTCTGAATTGCAATTACGGCACGATAATATCTGATTTGACGATAGTTTGGTTATCTGTCATCACATCATAGGACTTGATACTGGTTTATTGTTGCACGTTGCAGATTAACGAACTTCTTGGAAGATATGGGCTTGACGAAATTAAGTCATTTCAAGTAAAAAGTACACGTAAGAAAGAAAGTCTTTATTTAAAAGAATTGTTACAAGTTATAAATAATTTAAAGATATAGGAATATTTTATATGTGGTTTGCAAGCATTTAAGATTTACACATTTTTTAAACTTACAAGATTTTTGCTATTTGAAAAATGTTTATGTGTATTTTAAATATTATTATTACATTTTATTTATACTTAAATTTCAAGATAATAAGACTTAAGCTAACGACTAAAATTCAAAAAAATATTAATATCTCTTTTCTCTATGTCTTCCTTCATTATGAGGTTACGTAGTTGAAACATTATACACGTTCCTGAAGTTGTAATCGCAATGGTTCCTGCAAAACCTCTCACAAGTCCCATAATATATGTTCAAGAAGCGTAAGTTAAGCTGTAAAACTTTTTATTTTTCCGTCAGAAAAATCAGCCGGCACTCAAGCGAAAACGTCGGCATGGCTGTTGCAATTTAGTTCCTCTTTGTAAGCTAAATAAAAGATATTCCTTTGATGTAGGACATCGACATTGAAGGAAATAAAGTCAACACAAAGAATTATGTTTATTTTAAAATAACAGAGAAATGTAATGAAGTTTTCTCGCACCAAAGTTGCCAAGCTGTGAAAATTCACAAAAGGATATTTCACTTTGGAAGAACAGCTAGTCATCGTGTCATATATAATTTGTAAGCTCGTTTTATGGAAATGTGTATTGTTGCTACTGAGTTCGTCTGAATATTTCTTAACTAATGTAACATTTATCTATTCAAAATCAAAAATGTTTGGTTCAAACAAAGCTAGAAGGTACAGGCACTTTTAACGAGACGATATTTTTATAATTACTACCGGATCGGAACGCAGCCGTACACTGAGAAGATCCAGCAAAAGAAACTCAGTAGTTTTTTAACTATTCGCATCGGACCATGGGACACCGCGCTGGGTCCGGGGATAGGCAAAAGTATTATTGAGATTTTTTCGGTGTTTGCCTCGAAAAATTAAAATCTCAGTAGCAGCTGTCTAGTGGCGGTGTATAACACCTTCGTAGCTCGCATGGACACCTAAAGTTTTCAGTCCTGGTAATCGCAAGAAACAAATGATAATCGCTAACAGGTCGGTGAAATGCGGAAATGGGAATCGCCACTCACAACGGTACGTTGGTTAGCAAGATGGGTGATTCATCTTGCTAACTTATAACGTTATAGATTTTGTAACTTTTTAAATATAGTGTAATAAATAAATGGTAAGTTCTATTAAGAGTACGTTCCTAGGCGACCAAACTGCGCGATATTATTTAATATTTTTTTATAATTAGATAGCAAACAGATATATTGCTCTCCTGTTGAAATAAGAAATCATCGACTATAGACTTGAAGAATGTAAATGGTTTGATGCTATCCATGTAACGGGATGGTAATATCACATGCATAAGTCTAGCGGCTACCTTACCCTCCAAATCAACAATGACAATAATTGACGGTATTGCGGCACCAATAGGTAAGGCGGTGGTACCATATACCCGGGCGAGACGTGGCGAATCACTTGCTACCACTAAGTCTAGATATGATATAACAAATAATATTTTTTTAGCATGAAATTGTACAGCTACAGAAAAAACTGTAAACAATAAAATTGTGAGTTTATGATAAATACTTATAAGTGAAACTAATTTATCAAAACCAATACCTTAACCTAGTAACAAACTATATATGTATATATAAAATTTATCGCCTCTGCGGTCTAGTGGTCTGGTGTCGGTGATGACCATATAAGGTCCCTGGCTGGATTCCCTGGTGGGGCAATTCAAAAATGTGTTTTTCCAGTTTTGTAATAAAAACAACGTTGCCTGGGATTGGAAAATGCCCGGCTGGCGATAGGCTTGCCAACAATCACTTTGTGGGACCAAGTATTTTCAGCTAATCGTTCGCGTTGGTGCACTTGTTGTATTCTGCCTACCTCTTCGGGTATACGGACGAAAAGATATTTTTTTTAAATACAAAATTTCATCAAATTCGTTAGAGCCGTATCGAAAAACTAAATTACAATCAAATATACAAAAGAATTGCTCGTTTAAAGTATATAATAAATAAAATAGATTTCAAGTAAATTGGTTTGTTAAAAACAATAAGTTAAAAATAAAATCGGAAATGTATTAATGAAAGGAATTGAATCTTTAAAAATAGTTCCCTTAAAATAGTGTTTCTGAAATAGAGCATGAAGTTTCTATGAACGTACACTTCTATAAATAGTTTGTTTACTAACGAACACAACACGTGACGAAACAGCCGAATAGTTTACGAAATCCATTACGTTATTGTAGTATGAATATTAACAAACTTTGAATAATACACGAGATATTTTGTACCGTAAGATGATACAAACAGAAGATTCTCCTAAAGTAGAGGTGCCCATCAATTAAACGCACCAATTTTTTTTATTTCATAAGATAGCAAACTAGCAGATGGGTCTCCTGATGGAGAGTCAACAATTGCCTATTGAGATCAAAGATGTTAATGGTGCGTTGCTATCTTGCGGCGAGGTCTAATGCCACATGCATAAGTTTACCGGCTAACTTACCCTCCAAACCGGAACATGACAGTGACAAGCACTGGCGCTATTGCGGCAGGAATAGTTAAGGCGGTGATACCAGACACGGGTGAGATAATGCAGAACTTTACAACTTAGTAGCTACGATGGTAGTGACTCGCATAGCCAATCGGTCTCCTTTTACGACTTGTCTGGTAGAATGGCAGTTGTCCTATTCTTCAAAGGAACCCGGAACCAACACGGGGGAGAAAATGTGAATGTTGCTTTGCTATCTGTATGGCAGGGATGTCCTGACATGCATAAGCTTGCCAGTTTCTTAACTCTTCTAATTGGAATACAATATTTATAAGCACTAATGATATTACGGCAGGATAAAGTAAGGCATGCCGTCAAAACCTGGTCCAGGACGATTTTTACCAACTGTCAAGATAGTAGTTATACGTTTGGTTATTAGCTTGTCTAAATTTATAGATGATCTATAAATAAAGAAAAAATGCGGCTGACCAGAGAGGTGACCTATTCTTCAAAAGAAATTTAATATTAATAACGATGAAATATAAATCAAACTTTAACCAGAACTTAATTTATTTGTTATTATTTATTAAGAGAGTATATGACGTTAACAGCACTTTTAAAGAATTTAAGAGTTTCAGATAAAATCAAACTGTTAGCTTTTCTTCTGGTCGTCATTTAAACTTTATCTGTGTCAATATCTTCGTACAAACAATATTCTTAAAAAGGAAACAACGTGTATATTTTATTATATTTTTATTTTTATTTTATTATTATACTAGCTGTTGCCCACGACTTTGTCCGCGCGGACTTCGTTTACTCCGCATCGCATCTCTCCCGTAGGTGATAGCGTGATAATATGTAGCCTATATGTTGACCCGCCCTGTTAGTAGCACGAATAATGCAAAATTTGAAGTAAATCCATGCAGTACTTTTTGAGTTTACCCCGGACATACATTGACGATTTTATTATATGTATAGATAATATAAAAAATTATACACGCTCCTGAAGTTGTAATCGCAATGGTCCCTGCAAAACCTCTCACAAGTCCTATAATATATGTTCAAGAATTTAAGACTTAAACAATTAATTTAATTTAAGATTTTAGTTAATGAACAAGTACAATCTGGGGATCTTCAAGAAAAGAGTGAACAGAAACCTTCCAGGGAAGCGCGTTCCATCTTAGGCCTCATCTTAGCTTACCATCAGGCGAGATCGAGGTCAAGCGTTTACCTAGCGATAGTAAAAAAAAACCGAAGTTTTGGTTGACGTATTGCAAGGTTGACTGGTAAAAAATTGTACATACTGAAGGAGGGTATACACAAGGAAGTTACATTCTACCCGGAATGTTCACACGCGCTTCAAAATCGTTCCGAAGAGTACCACGACATGGGTGGAGTGTGTCTCTTTCTACTAAATAAAGCGCCAATCGCCATATATAAGTGTGGCCATGCGTAGTTTGCAAATTACTACTACGTAATTCTACTAATTTGAGAAACAGTTTTGCATTGCATAAGTAATTACGTAATAATTAAAATAAGCACATTTTAGAACTCACTGTGTTAATTACAATACATTTTATGCTAATGTATTTGTCGACGTGTACGAATAAAAGGGATTTAACGACTACCGAATATATAAAAATCTACTATCAGATAGTTTTATTTACACTGGCAATTGCAAGGGGACAACATCCACTCTTGTCGTTGTCTAGCTCAGAAAGTTTTTCCATTCTGTTAGGTAAGAGACAAATGTCAATTTTATGACTAACGAAATAAAGTACATTTTTATTTTCTTGCTTCGTAATAATTCCAGTTATCGTATATTAGTTCCTTAGATATACAGTAATTTGATACCAAACATGTAAAAAATAGCTCCTTAAATTTTGACCTAATTTTGCAATAAAAATGTTAAGTACGGGGGTGTCCGCGCATGGCGTACTTAACATTTTTATTGTTGACAATTGATTTACGCAACCCGCGACTAGACCCGTTAGTATATCGAGCGGTAACCATACTTTTAATAAAATGTTAATGATAGTATTGAGAAATAAAATTATAATTATTATCAAAATGATAATGACATTTAAAAACTTCTGAAACAGACTGAATATAATAATAGTACAAATATCATGTCAAAATATTCAGCGTTGATTGCGTATTGTGCGTTGAAAACAATATGTATTTGTAAATATATATTACTGGCTGACCCGGCAAACGTTGTTCCGCCTTTTTAACAACTCTTATTTTTTTTCTATATTTTCTCACCTTTTAAACCTTTCCTGGACTTCAACAATTAATTCAAGACCAAAATTAGCCAAATCGGTTCAGCCGTTCTCGAGTTTTAGCGAGACTAACGAACAGCAATTGATTTTTATATATATAGACTAGCTGACCCGGCAAACCTTGTTCTGCCTTTTTAACGACTCTTATTTTTTTTATATTTTCTCACCTTTTAAACCTTCCCTGGACTTCAACATTTAATTCAAAATCAAAATTAGCCAAATCGGCTCGAGTTTTAGCGAGACTAACGAACAGCAATTGATTTTTGTATGTATAAAAGATATGCCATACAATATATTATACCAAAATATAAATTAAAAAAAGTCTGATGCTTTAGCTTCATTTAGAATATAGATTGAGAAATTTTGTATATTCCGATACGAAATCGGGAAGTCCTTAGTAGGGGTGTACGCACAGATCGGGGTCAGGTCGCGGGGGTGGTGACGTCACGGGCTGAAATGTTAGCCGTACATGACAACCTGATTATCGGGCCGCGAGGCGCTTATCTGGAGCGCTGTTATAATGCCACCGATTTGCGAACACGACATTTCTTCGAACTTAAGGTCTGGGTCCTCGTAATCTTTATTATCATTTAAGATTTTATATTCATTTCGTCATCTTTTCTTCTTCATAGCGTTTATTCGGTAAAATGAACTAACAAGAAAAGATAATTTACTTGCAATACATTAGGGATTTTATTTTTTTAATTGACGGGGCAATGAATCAGGGAGTTTATCTGATGGTAAGCGATCACTGATCAACGTCGTATTACCAGAGAGGAGGTGGAGGAGGAGGAGTTCTACAACGTCTTAACTAGATTTTAGTAACTGCCACCGCTTACCTATCCTTACCGCAATAGCGTCTGTGCTTGTCGCTTGTTTCGGTATCGGTAAACTTATGCATTTTGTATTCCATCCCTGCCACACGGATAGCAACGCACCAATATCAGTTATCCGAAGTACTTTATTCAATAAAACTTTTTACAAACTATTTTGACGCGTCAACATCTTAACTGTCTATAGGCGATGATTATCTATTTTCATCAGGAGAACCACAAGATTATTTGCTATCCTATTATATAATAAATTTTGACAATATGGCGCCTGGTAGTTTCCATAGTGGGTTTTAATAAATCTTATGTCTTTAGTGACACTCGCAAGGTTGACATGCGAATCATCAAAATCAGCCTACGCGTTTGGCCTCTAGAATGCCACATAGGAACAAACATACATACATACATATATAGACTGATAAACACAATACCCTCCTGCAGTCGGGTAAAAACATCCGATGGTTGTTGAATTCACGAAAGAATAATGCGGGGTAAAAGGAGAATCCGTACAGTTGTAGATTGAGATATCGATATGATGGTGCTGGTTCCGGGCTCCTTTGAAGAATAGACCAACTGCCGTTCTGCCAGGCAGGTCGTAAAAAGCGACCGATTGGCTATGCAAGTCACTACCATCGTGACTACTAGGTGGTAGAGTTCTGCATTATCTCGCCCGGGTCTGGTACCAGCGCCTTACCTATTCTTGCCGCAATAGACTCAGTGCTTGTCCCCGTCATGTTCCGGTTTGGAGGGTAAGTTAGCCGGTAAACTTATGCATGTGGCATAAGACCTCGCCGCAAGATAGCAACGCACCATTAACATCTTTGATCTCAATAGGCAATTGTTGACTCTCCGTCAGGAGACCCATCTGCTAGTTTGCTATCTTATGAAATAAAAAAAATTGGTGCGTTTAATTGATGGGCAGCTCTACTTTAGGAGAATCTTCTGTTTGTATCATCTTACGGTACAAAATATCTCGTGTATTATTCAAAGTTTGTTAATATTCATACTACAAAATTATTTTAAATTTATTTACCTGTGTAAAATGTTAGATCAATACTTTTGGAACGACAGTCTAGTAGAATAGTCTTTCAAGCCTCTTGTAAACAGCAGACCATCTGAATCACTACAGTTCTAAAAAGCAAACGAAAATTAAATTTGCTTCCTACTTCAATTCTCTCAATTATTAGTTGGCAAAATTCTGTTCAAACTAGAGAGCAGTTAAACGTTTTTACGGAGCCATTGTTTTAATTTCTATGTCTAACGTCATAAGCTATAACGTTGATGTTTGTCATTGTCATGATCAATTTTGGCAGCTGATAAACTTGTCATATAATGGACGATTACGGCTGAATAGAGAACTTAGTTACCTAAGTTAGTTAGGTATTCAGAATTAAGAGCTAAGTTTTCTGTCAGGGCATTTAATAGTTATTTAGAAACTTTCAAATGTCGCCATTTTACTTAGTAGGCATTTTACAACGCTATTGTATAGGTAATTTTGCACTTCTATAGGTTTTGATACTTTTAAATAGCAAAAGATAGAAAGTGTGCCCAGGCCGAAACCAACCGTGCTTAGACCATCAGAACCAAATTTTATCTATTCTATCTAACTTTAAGATTTTTTTACAACCTTTAGATTACTATTATCGTAGTTCGATCGAACACGTCCATTATGACGCCTTGCTACGCTAAATTTCCACTTTTTATACAGATAAATGGTTTCCAAAGACGCCTATTTAAAAGTAAAGGAAAATGCAATTTTCGTGGCAAGAGGTTTTAATTTTTCTTTTATCCTAAGAATCCATATAAATCCAGCCGCTTCGAAATAATGCTAAACGCATTATTTTTATGCTACAGAACACAATTTGAATTTTATTTATATAGATGTAAAGTTGCACTATTAATTATAAGCGCGTCATCGTTCGCGCCATCGATTTACGCGCCATTCAAAACACAAAGTACGCATGCGCCACGCTCCAACGCTGTAAACATGCCCGAGTGTTGCCATTATTTCACAATGTTTGCCGCGCAGTTTTTTACACTTATTTTAATTATTAATTTTTTCGCGGCTCTTGTGTAAATTTAATGTTCGAACAATACAAATACTTTAGATAAATCAAAGTTTGGGCAAAGTTGATAAGTCTAAATAGAAGCCTTTTCATAAAAGCAACGGAAGGTCCAGGCTTGCTTTGCGGAATAGACTATTCGCGTTCTTGCCAGGCAATTCACAAAAGATGAACTATTGGCCAAACATATAATTTCAGAGCTCTGCAATGTTTTGTATGGGTTTAATACCACCTCTTTACCTAATCCTGTCGCAAAAGCGTCTGTGCTTGTCACGGTTGTGTTCCGGTTTGGAGGGTCAGGTCAGGTAGCCGATAAATTTATGCATGTGGTATTTCAAGCCGCCACGCTAATGACAACGCAGCATTATTAATATCTTTGGTAGCTAGCCATAGGAGAGGTTGTCTCTCTATTCTTTCTGTCTTTTTATTACTAGAGACATGTTCTTGTTTGCTATGCTATGATATAAACAAGTAAAATAATTCATTAAATTTGCCAAAATTCATTTCATCATTTTACGTATTTTGCATAGAGGATAAAATTAAAGACTAACAACAAATTTGTGTTTAAGAATAGTGACGAATAATTGAATCGACTAATTTCAAAGGCGGCAATCTGTCCTTTTTTTTCAAAAATGAGGTTTTGGTATGGTAACATAGAATATGTTGAATTACAACGTATTATTTATTCATTTTGTAACAAATCTGGCGTTTTGCCATGCAAAATCCACATCAAAATCTGAAGTTAGCATCAAATCAGGCATTCTGTGATACTAATTTAGATAAAAAAAATTCTTCCACAGATTTCCTTAGCGATAAAATTATGTATACAGTTTAACTTTGTAATTTTATGGACCATAGGAAGCAAATAATCAGTTTTTTAATTTGCCGAAAATTTACGAAAAATCAGATTGCCGCCTTTGAAATTAGTTGATTCAATTAACACTCTTGATTTGACAACTTTGACCCACACTACTCCTCTTTAGAACCAATAGTCATCGGGAGGTGGCTTTTCGTGTCGATGCTTCTCGATCTTCAAATCACCAGATAATTCCTCAGTCTCTCCAACGAAATAGGAAAAAATGGCATACATAAATGCATTAGTACAAATTAAAGTTTTTGAATTAGATCAATAATTTATTAAGAGATATTTTGAGCAATACAAAGCTATACTATACTATGTTTTGCAAACGACAATCCTAGTAAGACGATTATATTAGCAGACACGCATGTTAAACAAGTTAAAATACTAAAATTATATTAACAACTGTCTTTAATCACGTTCGTATTATGATATTTACCTGTATATATTTTTTTCTTTTTCAGATTGGTGTAGGCCGCACGGATAACACCGGCTCGCCTTCGCCTCAACCACAACCGAATTGAAGAACGAATAACCAACCAAAAGCCACAAACTCCTCAAACCAAAGCCTCCAGTCATATCTTTTGTTTCAAAAATTTAATATAAGCACTATTTTTTAAACCTTTTAACGATAAAATTACGCAAACAGTATACGCTAACTCCCAAGTACAAACTAATTTAAGTCTGATCGGTATTTACAATAAAAAAGCCTTCAAGGAGAAGTTACAAGAGTTAATCTATCAACGACCAGTATTTAAACGTTCCAAAATAATAGATCGTTAAACAAGTGCACAAATATTTTATCGTTAGTTAACATTTAATATCGAAATCAACCTCGAGCATTTTTCTAAAAATTCAGCCAAAGATTTTTATAAAGTTTAGATATAAGACTTGTAAGTTATCTGCCTTTTGTTAAGGACTTATACGATATTTATTTCATAGTGAGAAAACAAAATTGTGATTAGTGTAGCGTGAACCGGTGTGCCGTATAATCGTAACTTAAGTGCTATTTAGAATACTGTGGACATAACGAATCCAGGTCTTAGAGTACAAATTATAAGTTCCAGTGCAGTTTTGGGTGTTCAATACAACGTAATAGACTTAGTAGAGCTTATTTTTGTAAGAGGCAAGACGAAAGTGACGCGATGAAGTTGCGTCGTGATATAACGACATGAGCGAAACGCTCAGGAGCGAGGCGGGCGCGGAAAGCGCGCATTTGCCGCCCTTCTCAACCTTCGGCGAAATGGCGGAGAATGAGCAAAGGATCCTCACAACCGACGGACGATTGCTGGACCCAGGATGGGAGTACTACGAGAGAACGGGTGACACGGTCTCCGTGATAGCCAGCCAACCGCAATATCGTCCCTGGGAATCTATGCCTATCACCGTTAACTCTAAGGATGCAATTCTTCGAGCCGGATTTTCATCACCGTTAGAATATCAATCTGTTACGTTACAACCAATAGCAAATAAGCTACCGTCCTTTCAAAGTCAATTCCAAACTTTTCCCGAAACTACAGTTATACCGGAGACAGGGCTCCCGAGTGTAACTCCTGTACCTGTTACCTCTAGCCCAACGCCAAGCGCGAGCCCTAGTCATTTAACCCAGCTCACGCAACTCACTACTCCTTCGTCACCAGCGCACCTTACCACTTTAGCGCAAGTGGCACCATTATCCACAACATTAACAACATTATCGCCTGTAAACGCAACAACATTCCATACTTTGACTGCAGTTAATGCACGAAGTTATCCAATCGTACCAGCGCCTTTACAAGCGCGAGAACTTGCGCCTGCCGCCCAAACGTATATAGATGATAGGCATATACAATTGTATCAGCCTAATATCGCAACAATAAATGCATTCCCGACCCAAAATGGAATTATCCACCAAAATGGAACCCTTTTACATCAGAACGGCAGCTTAATACAAAATATTCAAAGCCCAACAGTAGTGCATGTCCTCAAAAATGAACCATTCGATGTAAAAGCCCTACAAGATAAATACACGCCGAATGGATTACATCACAGTAATTTCCAAAATCCAATGTTAATCGACAATAGTTATGACAAAAAAACAAATGGTTTCGGGAGTGGTTCGTCACCGACGCGATCCGATTTTAGAAAGAAAGAACGACGGAAAATGCGCGCAAATAGTTCTGAATCTGATGGATCAAATATGGAAGTCGGTTCGGAAAGCAGTGGCCAGGTAGCGGCGGTGTCATCCACTGCTGGTTTTAAATCGCCAATGCACGGCGCGCCGCCAATGGCCACGGGTCCAATGGAGTTGGATGACATCTCCAGTGAAAAACAGGTGAGTTATTGAATTATTATTGTCCTTATTTATTAATAGAAATATTTACACAAGAGCAATTTATCCTCAGTAAATGCTAAAAAAATACGTATGTGCTATTTATAGAAGAATTTTCGTACAATATTTATTATTGTTATTTATGATTTTTAAATAAACTCATATTAGTCTAAGTCACACACAAGTAAGGTAATGTTAAAGTTTGAGAAGAGACTTTCTCTATTTATAATACTATTTTTCTTAAAATGTTTAAGCGTAATTAGCAAATTTTATACAAAGTACGTATTTTTAACATTCATTTTGAAAACAGGCACCTAGAGGAGTGTTGTGTTAAAATAGAGAACTTCTCTCTCAATTTTATTGTTGTGACAAAACAATCATGACTGTCGTCTGGAAAGAAGGGACTTCTTACTAACGATAAACTGTTCTTGTGTGAATCCCACATAACTATTGAAATCACAGAGGAAAATAATCAAACGCTAACAAATATAGTTCATATATTTTTGTTGTTATATAGTAGATTCCAGTTGCTATTAAAAAACTTCATAATTTTAACTTTAAGCACAATTTATAAAATAGCCAGAAGTCCAGATTATATTCCTCTGCAATAAATCAAAGACACTTTTTAGATAATGTGCACATAATATATAAAGATATGATAAAATCAGACTAAACTAATCTGTTTCCACGAATCGGCGAATTGCGTAAATAAGACGCTCGGGAATAGTGAAAAGCTGACTGAATATTCGAAGTTAGATATGAGAATTCTCCGAGTTTTATTTGACTACACAGCGGCATTGAAAGTACATATTTAAGAGATCCTGAAAAAGCGAAACTTTTTCGGTAATTCTACCTTTTATTATTCGAAGAGCAGTTTTCATTCGGTCTCAAATTTGAGAATGGCCGAACTCTGTCTTTACTGCTATAAATTTAATAGTTAGTCGATTCGCTGGCTCCTTCAATAAATTAACTTTCTCTCTCGTTTGAGACACAAATTAAAGTCGAGCGATTTACGCGTATCCTGCTTAGAAAATTTTATGAGTTTTATCCACAGTTAAGAGCGAATAATGGGTCTTATTTAAAACATTTTTTATTATGACTGGTAATGCAATTTTTATTTAATTTAAACTTTAGACAGGCTCCATTTTCATGCTAGTCTGGTCAATAGCGTAAGTAGTGTTTTAAATCTACCCGCATCTTAGTATTCCCGTATAACACTCTGTTTCTCGCCATTTTATTTTAATAGAACGTATATGTTTTTCAACTGATTTTGTTTTCAGACCAGTTGTTTCATTTTTACATTTATTACCTTAAAATTCTCTCATTTACACATCAACTGGTTTGGATTTTTTTTGTTTGGAAGAGTATACTTTCCATCTGTACCCATAAAAATATGGAACTGGAAGTCAGTTCAGTCGGTTGGACTGGAAGTCGGTTGTTACAGTTTCACTGCATTTAAACATTGATATAAAACACGTAAGATACACAATCATTGTCTCAAAAACGTCCTCTAAAAATGAGTCCTCATTTCAAATAGAATCGCGTCGGTCGCGATACTGTCAATTTTATTACTTTTCGTACATTGCTTTGTAAAAACAACTATAAATCTTGCGCTTGAGGTTGGATATGCAAAAAACATATATTTTTGCCATATCTATAACTACTTGTGTGAAAATAGCGACAGTTTTGAGAGTCAGTTTTTTTCGGAACTATGCATCTTGGATTTTTTATATCAATGCATTTAAATTACTATTTTTCCAAATATGTGATAGGTCTGAAATTTAAATATAACTCAGATATATTATAAGATTTGATATAACCCTTAACTACGTGAATTCCCTTGTTTTTATTGAAATTGAATAAAATTCGAAATATAGATAGTCTATATTCACATATTATCTAATCATATAAAAAAGTGAATTTACAGATTCACAATTTTATAGTTTATTGCAATTACATAATAATATTTCTTTCAATTAGAAATGTCTAATTGAAATTCTAAGGGATAAAAACCGTCTTAGTTGAAGAAAAGGTCCACATAGAGACAACATTCCGCAATAAATGTCAGCGTTTCCTAGTCTAATAACGAACACCTTTGCGCGTGCGCAGCTGCTAGATGCATGCATCCATTGTCAACTAATTACCTCCTTCTCATATTTTTATTACGTCTGATCTAGTCGTAAACTGGTAACTGTTTTAATCATAGCTTTATATATGCTGCTTTGAAGCATGCTAAACAATAAATTGATTTTTTTTCAATTGATAGTTTTCTATATCTTAAATAGCCTTCCTAGTAAACAGGGGCCATCTATAAATTACGTCACACCTTCCCCCTTCTTGTCACAGGGTTGTCACGCTTGTGAAACTCCATCCCTCTTGTGTGACGTCACATATTTATCAATTTCATATGTAAAAGTAGTTCAAATAAAAAAAAAAGAATAGTTTTTTTATATCACTCACCGACGCGACGCCTTAAACCTGCATAAGCTTTGTTAATATAGATCAAGTGTGTAATATGTTTAAGTTTTTGGTTTGGACATAAATTTTGCATTTTAGATTTTAATATGTGATTTCACAAAACCTCTACACCTAGTTACTAGTAGCCACGATAGTAGTGACTCGCATAGCCAATCGTTCGCATCGTACGAACTGCCTGGCAGAACTACAGAGGGCCTATTCTTCAAACGGAGCCTGGACTAACACGGGAAAGAGAAATATAAAATGGATAGAAGTTATGAACATTAAATACTAGCTGATCCGCGCATATTAATAAGTCGTCCAAATAGCTTTTAATAAAAATTTCAGCCTATTTCAGCCTTCCAGGGACTGATTTTTGAAAAAAAAATAGCCTATGTTTGACCCCGAATCTTCAACTATATCCGTGCCAAATTTCATGAAAATCGGTCCAGCGGTTTAGCCGTGAAAGCGTAATAGACAGACAGACAGACTTTCGCATTTATAATATTGATTTAATGGCTTTCTTTCGTAAGAACTACTACAATAGAAGAAGATTTATAAATCAACTTAGGTATACCCTAATTTCTATTGACCTGTTGTTATCATACATCTGGATGTTCAAATATTCTACAATAGCTGACTGGCGCAGCTTCGTCCGCGAGTTGAGAAATCATCAATAATAATGTTTTTACAAACTTTCATCCCCTATTGCAGCCTTTTCAGAGAAAGTTTTTGAAAAAATAAATAGCCTATGTGTCACTACCAATCTTCATCTATATCTTTGCTAAATTTCATTAAAATCTCTCTAGTGATTTAACAGTGAAATCGTAACAGAAAGAAAGACAGACTTTCGCATTTATAATATTAGTATAGATAGCAATCATGTAATTAAGCTCTCGTTTCACACGTGTGGAGTTGCGAGAAAAAGGTAGAAAATTATTTAGGAAATTTAGGCTATTACCATAAACATAGCCAGAGCTAATTAATACATAATATTTATGATCCCAGAAACACCAGTTGCACGCAATTATACTACATGAAATATTAATAAAAACAAAACATTTCTGCCATTTGACTCACGCACTCACGCAATTGATATTGTATTGTTGAATTTTAGAATGTTTTGTTTTTTAATTAAAATTGAAATTTAAACGAAAGGGTCAGTTTAAACTAGGGATGGGAATTAAAGCTATTTTTATTTCACTATCACGTCGTGAAGTTATTTGTTTTTTGTCACTGTTATATCACGGGTGATAAATCACGACCGTTATATTTTATTACTAGCTGTTGCCTGCGACTTCTTCCTCCCCTGTAGGTAGCCTATATATTAACCCGACCTGTTAGTAATATTCATGCAAAATTTGAAGTAAATACATGCAGTACTTTTTGAGATTACCCCGGACATACATACAGACAAACATTCTAAAAACTATATTTTTGGCTTTGATATCGGTTGTAGATCACGCCCCAAGTATTCTTTTAAAAAAATATTCAATGTACAGTTTTGACTTTCCTACGATTTTATTATATGTATAGATAGTAACGATTATTGTTACAGTGGGTGCATTTTATTTCGTATGTTACATCGCTGCGCAGTGATTATAATTTATAAGTGACTAGCTGACCTGGCAAACGTTGTTCTGCCTTTTTAACCGATTCTGTGCGGATGGCACCGCAGAGGCGCCATGGTTATCTTTTGTGTATGGCGTGTGGCACCCGAGAGGAGCCAAAATTTATACACTTAAAACTCGATCAAAATTACATTTTTAAGATATTTCCTGTAAAAATAGTGTCTTTATTTGTCACGTAGATCATGCCTACAGGGTTCGTTTCAGGATTTTGCATGAATAAGTATATTTCAGGGGTTGAAAACATTTCAAAAGACACATAATTACGTCGTCGTCGCATTGTGTTTCAATTTCTGTCTCAGGAATTTCTTTTCTTTTTCTAGATAATGCTAGAACGAAGTGTAATAATTTACATTATTAATCACTACCTTAAATAAGAATTACACTCCGCAGAAAAGAGTGTATTATAATGGCGGGGACAACTGGGAGAGCTAAGAGAGGCAATACTTTATTCTTAAATTCTGTCTTAAGCAGAATATGTCTCAAACTAAATCTGTCTTAAACAGAATCTTCATAGAACGTACGTTCAAAAAGATTCATGATACCATAATAAAATTAAAATTTATAAAACATCAGTGGAAATTAGACCAAGTAGCTACTTACTTGATTTAAATAATTTCATAATCAAGGATGTTTCGATACCTACCTGTATACATGCCTTTTTTATTTATAAGAAACGGGCATTTTATTCAAAAGCTTTCATGACTTTTAACATAGTTTTCAAAGAAAACACTATAAAATAAGTACCGTAGCGCTGTATATAATTTGAAAGCTAATATCTTGGTCTATTATAACACTTTAAATCAATTTATCTATCAAAACCTACAAAAAGATTTACAACACATGATATAATAAATAAGTCTAATAATAATAAGTCTAATAATCTTCCATTTCCGTTAATACTACATGTATTGATGGTTACTTTTAAACACACTAAACAAACTGTTAAATCGCTTACGTTCAATTTCGGGTGGCGACTAAACTATAACTAGTGGAAACAAAAATAAAGCCATAACTTACAATTTATGGTGAATGGCACACCAGAGGAGCCATCAAAGTCCCTGACGCTTGGCGCCCCAGAGGTGCCACGAAATATTTGTTCGCTGTCAGGCTCAAAAGTTTGCTAAAAGGACCACCGCATTGAATCGGTTAACTACTCTTATTTTTTTCTATATTTTGTCACCCTTTAAACCTTCCCTGGACTTCAACAATTAATTCAAAACCAAAATTAGCCAAATCGGTTCAGCCGTTCTCGAGATTTAGCGAGACTAACGAACATTAATTGATTTTTATATATATAAGACTAGCTGACCCGGTAAACTTTGTTCTGTCTTTTTAACTATTCTTATTTTTTTTTCTACATTTTCTTACCTTTTAAGCCTTTCCTGGACTTCAACAATTAATACTAAACCAAAATTAGCCAAATCGGTTTAGCCTTTCTCGAGTTTTAGCGAGACTAACGAACAGCAATTGATTTTTATATATATAGATTAGTACAGTGAAATAATATATAAAAACAAATTAAAAAAGTGCTAAGCAATATGGTTCTTTATATATTATAACGTTTGTTTTTTTGATAGTTTTTTAAAGTATCTTCATGAGATATCTCCGATCATCCCCGAAGAGATAGGCAGAGGTACAACCAGGGCGATTTACCCACGATTAGCAAAAGATTTAAGGACGGTTTCCGAAACGCAAATCAACTTTAACAAACAATTAGTCTATATTTAATTACAATTATAAAATTTTTACAAGCAAATGACCTGTCAAACACAGATTAATTACTTGTACTAAATATTATTTGCGATTCGGAAACCGGCCGTTACTCCCAGAATGTGATGACGGAAAGCCTATCGCCAACCGGGCACATACCAATCCCGAGCAACGTTATTTTTATCAGAAATCTGAAAAACACATTCTTTAAATTGCGTAATCTAGTAACGAACCCGGGACTTCAGTGGTCAACGCTGACACCGGACCACTAGACCACATAGTCAAGGCTTAATTCTGTCGTCAAACATAGAAGCGTTTCTATTGTTTAATGTGTGCCCTGTGGTCGAATTTTGATCAGAGAGTGATCACGAGTAATTGTAAAGTGTAATTTCCCTGTGTTGGTCCCTTCTCTTGTCAATGGTTGATCCGGGATACTTTGAAGAATAGATTGGCTATGCGAGTCACTACCATCGTGGCTACTAGGTGGTAGATTTCTGCATTGTCTCGCCCGGGTCTGGTACCACCGCCTTGCCTATTCCTGCCGCAATAACGTCAGTGCTTGTCACTGTCGTGTTCCGGTTTGGAGGGTAAGGTAGGCGGTAACTAATGCATGTGGCATTAGACCTCGCCACAAGATAGCAACGCACCATTTACATCTTTGGTGTCTATAAGCGATGGTTGATTCTTTCCATCAAGAGACCCATCTGCTTGTTTGCTATCTTATGATATAAAAAAAATAGTAGATGACTCGCCAGAAAAACCATCGAATGTGTAGGACAAAAGTTTCATCGTATTTTTCATAATATAATCAAGGGATTTAATAAAAAAAATTGTTATTAATAAAATATGTTTTTCCTTCACCGAATAAAAATTTTCAAAGCTCCATAACTTTATTATCTAACCAATTTGAGATTTTTCGAAGATAGAAAAGATAGTTGTTCCATCAAAACGAAGCTGTTCACAAAAATTCAGCTTGTTAGTAATAAAAAAAAAGTTTGTTCCTAGGATCCTGGTCTATAAACAAAATAATAATTTTCAAAATCGGTTCATTAATGACGGTGTTTTAAGGTAACAAATAAAAAACATAAATCCTCTTCCTCTTGGGAAGTCGGTTGAAAATAGAACAACACACTGACAAATACTAAAGCAGTGGTACCACACCTGGGAAAACTGCAGAATTTTATCCCCTGATAAAAATAAGCTTAGATTTGTAAGTCTAAGGATTGGTCCACTGGTCAGGTTTTATGCCACTTTTTCCAGGTTATCTTTGAAAATATGAGATAACTGTTGTGTACAGATAAGAATATTATGAAAACAAAAACCTGACTAAAACATGATCTAAAAATATGGTTCTTACATTACAATATTTTTTTATTATTATTTGTATAATATTTTTAGTGTATTATTGATGTAAGAGCAGCTTTTTTAAATTTGTTTTTAGTAATATTAATTAACAATAATAATGCGTACTGTATCATGCGCAGTACGGAATAAATTACCTAAGAAACAAAACTTTTTAAAACAAAATTAAATTGCCAAACAAAGTTTATTTTATCTTAAAGAATGGGATAATTTAATTAATTTATACAAAGTATGGCTTCCTCTGTTGTTTAAAACTTGTCGGCCCCGATTATTCATCGAATTGACGAGTTCGTTAATGTTATCCTGCGGCAATCGCTCCCAGTAAAATTTTAGCAAATGTTTAAATGTTGGGTTGTTGTCACTCCGTCCAAGTCCTCTAAACCAGGGATCGGCAACCTTCGGCTCACGAGCCACATTCGGCTCTTTGGATGAAAAGCTGCGGCTCTTTAGTTCCATACGCAAATATTATTGATTTTTTAAAAAAAAAACATTTGAAATATTACTAGGTACTTGAATAACCATATACTACATCAAATCCTACAAGGCTGATGATGCCAAACTGTGAAACTCAAATATTTGAAAATAGTTGTTATTTAACCATTATAAGAGTTTATAATAAAATATCTGAAGAGATAAGGGAGCTGCCAGGTAACCTACGATATAATAAATTAAAAAATGGCTTCTGTAACACATATTTTACTCACTACAAGAATTCTTTGATTTAAAAAAAATTAAATAATTATTAAACATATAACCTATATAATAATTATAGTTAAAACTATAAATGATATAAATGGTTTTTACTTTTGTGTTTATTAAAAATATTAATTATATGATTCTTATTGTATGACAATTGAAATTATTTATTACTAGCTGACCCGCGTAGCTTCGCCCGCGAGTATATTAATAAGTCATCCAAATATCTTTTAATAAAAATTTCATCCACTATTTCAGCCCTCCAGGGACTAATTTAAAAAAAATAGCCTATATTTGACTCCGAATCTTCAATTATATGCATGCGAAATTTCATGAAAATCGGTCCAGCTGTTTAGCCGTGAAAGCGTAACAGACAGACAGACTTTCGCATTTATAATATTAGTATGGATGACATTTAGTATTATTCACATGACATCCATAATATTATGACAATTTGGTATTAGCAGCTATTAATATTAAATTCTCAATAAACAATGTTTTGACATTTTTAAATATATTAGTTATAACTATTTAATTTTGATTATTACTCCGTAAATTTGAGAAGAAAAATTAAGTTAATATGAAATTGGTAATGGCTTGAAAGACCTAATACTAATCAATTAAATTAAATAAAAATATTATCGCATTAAAAATTCTCCAGTCTATTAGTAGATGTTTTAATTGGACTTGGTATTAATCTAGTGCCTACCCAACATCATATAGTGTTTCTTCTATCTTAGTGAGGATAACATATTGTCACTCCAATTCTGCAGTCTCAGCGACTAAATATTTAACTTATATTACACACAGTAAAATAAGATTAAATTATAAACTATGAGGATGATAAACATAATTGTAACATTTGCATGCCACAATATGGCAAAATATGAATAAAGAACAACATATTGTTAAATAAGATCTAATTATGTACCCTATTTTATACAAATAAAGAAATTATTATTATTATTGTAAAGCCATCACTCCCATTGAATTCGTTTGCTCAATTGTTTGTTACTGAAGTACAAGTTAGTGTTGTAAGTAAATGTTTGATTGTTTTGATTTTTTATTTAAACAATTAGCGATTATCTAATAATGAAGAAACTCTTCTTATATATGAATAAACAGATTTTTTTTTGAATAAATAGATTAGTTTATTTTAACAAAAATCTTTGTTTATGCAAGTATTATTTATTGTTTCGCAAAAAAATTCTTTGGCTCTTTAAAATTTTTGAAATTGTAATTTTCGACTCCTCCGACTCAAAAGGTTGCCGATCCCTGCTCTAAACACGTCTCTGGAGCATATCCTGGGGTTGATACCTGGCAATTGTGCAGGCCAGGACAATACACGGATGTTTTCCATTGCCAAGCACTCCTAGTCCGCAAGCTGTATTCCAAAGCGCATTGTCATGCATTAACGTGAAATCGAAGCCAAGAGTAAAGTAAGCCAAATGGATAAACACAAGATCTAAGAACAACCTTAAGGTTATTTTGAGCGTTGATGTGCCTATTTACAAAAACGAACTCAGTTTGTCTATTTTTTATAGTTCTCAACCATACCATAACTGTTAATCCGTTGTGCGTTTGAACTCCCTGAATGCACCTCAGCCTTCCAATATTATCGGACGACACAACGATACTTTTTACCTTTCTTTTATCAGACCTAAATCCGAATCGAGAAACATTGCCAAATAAATTCTATTTCATTGCTCCGGGGTCCATATTAATTCAAATAGCTTGGGCTCATTGGTCAATTCAAATAGCGCCGTTAAAATCCCACGAATTTTAGGAAGGTGAAAGAAAAACTATTCATCAAAGCATGAGGTCCCAGATTCAATTCCCGGGTTTTAATCGTGTTATTAGGGTTTTTAGAGGTTTTACTCAAAAATTCAAAATTTTAATCGCAGCTCTGAGACTGTTGGGTGGTATGTTACTACTCCCGGGCCTCGGATGAGCATCTAAAGCAATCGATCCCGGTTCTCGCTAGAAATTATCAATAATCTTTATCAGGTCGGTAAAATACGGCGATGGGGATCACCACTCGTCTCGCCAACCGACAGACCAGTGAACCGTAATGAACCGGAAAGTCTATAGATATTCGGGAGACGTATCACCTAACGTTTGCAATCCGCTAGCGACTAGCGATGACTCTTAAACGTAACGAAAAAATCATTAAAAACGTCGCCAATTGCTTGCTGATCACTGGATGCATTTTTTTTGCGATGTCACACCACCAAAAATAATCAAGTGGCAACGACTGCCACTAATATACAAGGCTATTATGTGCCTTGCAATAACTATACAATTACGATTATTTCGCAATGCGAGTTACGTGATAACCCCGCGGTTTACTTTGTCTACCCTGCAAGGGAACCGGATTGATGATACTTTTTTTAAGTTCGGTACAATAACATATTAATAATAACCAGTAAGTATATGTACTACACAATTAGGTGTTTAACAGAATATTAATAATCCAACGCTCCTCTTATCACACCAATAATTGTTATTGTAAGACAGTATGTTTAATATTTTTCAACAAGATCGATTGCGAGCTCATTATACGAATGACTCAAACTGGGAAAATCCACCGCGAATGTTTCCTAGAAACAAAATACGAAACGGGGAAAGCGAAAGACAACAGAATATATTCAACTTATTTATTACGTACGGATAAGTGTATAATCTGATTCATTTTGTCTACGTTTTCTTTCTTTCTTGTTAAATGATGACTTCACTTCTTCTTCCGCTTTATCAAAAAAAAAAGCAAAAAAAGAAGAAATAAGCTGTAAAAAATTGTAATTATTTTAATAACATTTAATACATGTATGGATGGATCCATTGAATTGTAGTACGTATGTAAATTCGCTAACCACTCGACAAAAACCACCAGCTTATATCCCCCATACGGGTAGCCCAGGGTTTTTGTTACTCGCTGTAAATTCTTATTAGACAAATAATGATTCTACCTATTTGGAATTGAACTCAAGCCTCGATTTGATTCACGTTGGGCGTAGGTATACATGATTAAACTTAAACATTAATCAAATCTGTTAAAGGAATAAAATCCAATTTTAATGACGAAAGAAGAGTGATTTAGAGTAAATTTTTCCAGTGACATTCTTTATTTTATAATTAACTGAATGAAAATAAAAATGCTATTTTTTGTTCCTAAAATAAACATAATTTACATTTTAAATTGTACGTCAGCTGTCCGTTGAGGTACAATGGAGCGATTTCGATCTTCACGATAGCGTCAGAAAATGGCGGTATATCGGATCACAGCTGTCATATTTATGGTTATGAGTCAATTCCATCTTGTTAGCTAGTAATTTTTGTTATCAATAAACAAAGATTATACATTTTGCTCCTGTCAATAAACGTACAGAAATGCAAAAAATAATATTTATACCATTGAATTAACGGCTTCATCATTTTTTTATTATACTTTATACGTGAGCAGTCAGGGAGGAGGATTACAATTATTAAAATATTTTTGAAACCCTACTGAATTAAATTTATTAATTAAACTAAAATCTTTCTTGGAAATACTATGAATCCACTCAGAAGTAAATTGGGGTCGCAAAAAACCAACCCAACTGCCAATAAACCAGACTTTTTATTACAATAATAGATAAACTTGCTAAATGAAAACACAATTATTAGATCTAAGAATAAATTCTAAGGCATAGCCTTATTATTATATATATTGTAATAATTTAGAATTTTAGATAATTTAAGATATAAGATAATGTTATTTCTTTTTTCTATGATATTGTAATACGTTTTTTTTTGTGATAATAGTGACGTTCAAAACGTGTATTTTGTATACTCATTTTGAATAAAAATATATTCTATTCTATTGTTATGAAGACTCATACTTCTCTTACATTAACTGCCTCGTCCCTCAAATATTAGCGACAATTACTATACAATCGATGGTTTAATTCCTGTCCGGGATAAGCCTTTATGTGATGAACATAAATTATATAATATTTCTGAGTCTGGTTATTTATTATATTTCAGTATTTATAGGCACATGTATGTAAATCTATGTATTAGTATCGTTGACTTGTGACCAACAACTAATATTACTAAAAAATAATTTGCTTGCTAAGAAGCTAAGTCAATTTGTGCTTTTCGTCAAAAAAGAACCTCATACCTCTATATCATACAAGACTTATACCACGGGACTCAATACAAAGACAATCAAGAGTTGAAAGGAATCGAAAAACTTTTCTGGCATTGTAATTGAGACGATGATATTGCTAAAAAACTTACGTCTACATATTTAAGTTACAATCTCATATCGCTCTCTCAAATATCAAAGTTTTATTAGAATAATTAAAGAGACACAATGAGCTGTAACATAAAATTCTGTCAAAACAGGTTTATTTACGAGAGTTTTCACGTAATTTTTTTACGTGAAACGAGTTTTAAATTTTTAGTCCTATATTTTATTATATTATAGGTACACGAACACGGATTTTATTACAACGTAATAATAAAGCAATTGTTAAACTTTAAAAACAACAAGGAAAAATGTCGACACGCGAGACTCGAACCCACGACCATCTCCTTCAAACCGGGACGCTCTGCCACTGAGCTAGTGTCGACGGGCTCGACGTGGCGAAATTCTTCTTTGTTATATGATCGATTACGTCGATTTTACTGATCGCTAGATATAAATACGTATAACTAGTTAAACGAGTTCATCGTTACAGATGCAATTCATATTTATAATTTTTTGATCTGTACTTTCGTAATTTCTTATTATTTTTGGAGGGAGATGGTCGCTGGTTCGAGTCTCGCGTATCGACATTTTTCTTTGTTATTTTTAAGTTGTTTAAGTTTCCCAAGCACGGGGTGAGTGCTATAAAAACAAAAATTAAAAGTAATTGTTTTCGCTTAAAATAAAAAAATCAAACAAACTAAATAATTCGTTGTTATACATTATCATCACGCACGATTCCTTATATGATGCCATTGTTTCGGTCAACGGATATTTTTATTGGAAATTTCCTCCTCTTTAACGAGCTTTTTTCAAAATTTCTTAAATGTTAATATGTTTCGAGTTAAACAAAAAGCGAAATATCATTTTTTTATCATCTTATTTTGTTAATAACAATTGCAATTTTTAACCTGCACCAAAAACCTTCAAAAACATTTTTCTAGAGGTGATTTCGAATCGAATGAGCCATCGCTTATATTTTTAGGACCTTTATCTCTATTTTTCACGTTTTTGAACTTGTTGACTAGTGTAGTAGTCCTATATTGGAAGATTGGTATGAAAATAATTATTCTTAAAAGTATCTTACGTTTAATACGTTGAGATTTATTGGTTAATGTTTCTGCGTATCGTCTAAAAATATATATTAATATAGCTACGTGACGAAAAGAAATGAAGTCATATGTGTCTACTGGAATATTCCGACGTTTGTATACGTATAGTTCTTTGACGGTTACATGAGTTCCATCGACAGGAATATTTTGTTGATTGGGTTACCGAGATAAACGGTTGATAAGAGGGGTTTTAAGAATGTAACGTTAAAATTATACTATTGAGAATTCGTGGCAAACAACATAATATGTATTCCTGTAAAAAAATTGTAAATAATTTCTTTACCTGAGGTAAGATGAATTCGTATAATCTATATACATATCATAAAATCGTAGGAAAGTCAAAACTGTACATTGAATATTTTTTTAAAAGAATATTTGGGTCGTGATCTACAATCGATATCGAAGCCAAAAATATAGTTATTAGAATTTTTGTCTGTTTGTCTGTATGTATGTCCGGGTTAAACTCAAAAAGTACTGTATGGATTTATTTCAAATTTTGCATGAATATTACTAACAGGTCGGGTCAACATATAGGCTACATATTATAACGCTATCACCTACGGGGGAGAGGCTGTGCGGAGTAAATGAACTCCGCGCGGACGAAGTCGCTGGCAACAGCTAGTTTGTCCAATAAAATTATTATTGTCGCTGTCTTTCCTTACTTCGAGGTAAGACAAATTAATATAATTCATTCAAAGATATTATTATTGTCGATGTATTATAAAGCCCCATACCAAAAGCTTACTTAGACTTCGACTAGACAACATGAACGAACGTTTCCAACGCGATGGCGCGATCGCGACGACGTGGCGCCTCGTCGTAATTGCCTCCAAGTCTGAAGCGGGACTTAATACGGGTGAATGGAAACGTCTGACCCAGACAGATTATTGAAAAATATAACATAACACATAGCAAAAAAATATCAAATTATTTTTTTTTCTCAATATTAATAATTGCAATACATAAAAATGTCTTAATTATATAAAAAAATATACCCGCACGTATTAACACTATACTAATAATCGCCCGCTGCACTGCACTGGTCTGAATTAACTGAGTTAGAGACGATTTTAAGTTTAAGAAAAGGTATCTCTCACTCGGTTAGTTGGAGAGGTTTTAAGTTTAGGCATCTCTAAAATTAAAGAAAAAAGTTCTAAATTAAATATTATAAACTTTTTTATAAACTTTTACGAACTGCCTATACTTCTATTCTTTTTATCTTCTATTCTGTAAGGGAGTCCGCACTAAATAATAGGGTGTAGCTTTAAATATTGAACTATGTATTAGAACCCTGTATATGTAAGTTCGACTGGCATTTGGTCATGAAAGACCTTTCTAACTGGATTACCAGATATAACTCTAGTTCTGCAACGTCTCGCCCGTGTTCTACTACTGCCTTACCAATTCTTACCGCAATAGCATCAATACTTGTCATTGTTGTGATCCGGTTTGGAGGGTAAGGTAGCTGATAAACTTTAATATGTGGCATTACACCCACGCCAAATTGTAGCATGTCACTATTGATATCTTTGGTGCTTATAGGCGATGGTTTTATCTTTCCATCAGGAGAGCCATCTGCTTGTTTCTTATACCGTGATTTACAAAAAAGATTCTATAAGTCTTAAGAATTATTTGCAGAGTAAACATTGAATACAATAATGTCATAGATATATACCTCAAAAAATCATGTATTGATATAATGATGTTTTTACTGCGTAATTCGTTAAGTGGTTAGACTGTTTGAAAGGAAATCATGAGACTCGGGTTGACGTTCGGGTCGCGTGTAATATATAATATTTAGGATTTTTATTTATAAAAAATTTATAGGTAACACAGTTTGGAAGACAGACAATGAGTCTGTTCAGTGATGGGACTCGAGCCGTGTTTCACTCGAGTCACTCGAATAGCTTTTATTCTACTTGCACCGGGGTAAAATATATGATAACTCGGATTACGAGTGACTCGAGTCAATTCGAATGACTCGGACCACTCAATTGGCATATACTGACTCGAGTGAGAAATTCAAGTTATGGCAAGGTTTAGCTGATGTATCTTCCATTTGAAATTCAGTACAAATCTGTGCAGGACAACAATTAATAAGTAAAATAATTCATTTTATTTATTCAAACTAATTCACTCGAGTACCACACGAGTGGTACTCGAGTGAATTAGTTTTCACTGGCGAGTGACTCGAGTGAAACAAAATCACTCAAGCCTTATCACTAAGTCTGTTCATTTAGAGAAGGCTCAAAGTCACAAAGGGAAAAAATGTATACTTTGGTTATTTTACTGAAAGAGTATTAAATACTAGCTTTTACCCGCGGCTTCGTTCGCATTTAAGATTTTTACTTTTTTTAAATAAAAATTATCCTTTGTTCTTCTAATACCTCCAAGAATATATGTACAAAGTTTTAAGTAGTTTTCACGTAAACGCATAACAAACAAACTTACAATCGGTTTATAAAATACCGAGTAGCTAAAATAAACATAAATAAAGCCAAATTGCGAACCTCCTCCTGTTTAGGAAGTCATTTGATGCTAGAGTTCTTGCCGCCGTGCACGCATTTCGATAGCTAATAGATTTATTTCGATTTTTTCCAATTGTTAGATACTTACTGTACTTTTAGTAAAATTAACACGAAAATTTCATTTTATATAAAGTTTAAAAAGTATTAAGAAATTACGATGCGTAACGTAAGCACTACGCGTTCGGCGAAGTATGTTAATACTAGCTTTTGCCCGCGGCTTCGCTCGCGTTATATTCATTTTAGGGAAGTGAGGGGTTAGAAAGAGACAAAAAGTAGCCTATATCACTCTCCACCCATTCAACTATCTCCACTTAAAAAAATCACGTCAATTCGTCGCTCCGTTATGCCGTGAAAGACGGACAAACAAACACACTTTCGCATTTATATTAGTACTAGCTGACCCGCTCAGCTTCGTCCGCGACGAGATTATCATATCGTTGATATAGTGCTTCATAAAAATTTTATCCTCTATTCCTTTTAGAGGCTGAATTTTGAAAAAAAAATTAACCTATGTTTGACCCCAGATCTTCAACTATTTCCATGCCAAATTACATGAAAATCGGTCCAGTGGTTTAGCCGTGAAAGCGTTAGAGACAGACAAGCAGTCAGACAGACAGACTTTCACATTTATAATATTAGTATGGATGAATAATGAACGACACAGACTAGGTCGCGTGTATCGGCTAGTTTTCATACAATATATTTGTAATTAATAACACATACTATATGAAACACAAATATGTAATACGACAAAACAAAATAATAATATAATAACAAAAACTGTGTGATAACCTGTGGATAACCTTTGGCTTACATTTTGTGAACGCAGATTAAAAATTACCCGTGTTGGCCAGGCCCCCTGTATATATATACTATCAGTCATTCTAATAGGCTATTCGTAAAATGGGAAGATTTGTCATACGTGTTGGTTTCGGGCTCCTTTACTGACCAACTGCCGTTCTGCCAGAGAGGTCGTAAAAGGCCACCGATTAGCTATGGGAGTGACTACCATTTGCGGTGGTAGAGTTCTGCATTGTCTCGCCTGAATCTGGTACCATCATCTTACCTATTCCTGCCGCAATAGCGTCAGTGCTCGTCGCTGTCGTTTTTAAGTTTGGAGGGTAAGGTAGCCGGTAAAACTTATGCATATGGCATTAGACGCCAAAAGATAGCAACGCGACATTTACATCTTTGGTGTCTATAGACGATGATTGAGTCTTTCCATCAAAAAACTCATCTGCTTGTTTACTATCTTATGATAAAAAAAAACATGTCACTACCATCTTGACTTCCAGAGTTCTGCAATGTCTTGCACGGTTTTAGTACTTTATTATTATTTCGACTTCTGACGTATTAAGTTGAAACATATGTGCAACTATAGTGACTACCAAAAAACCAGTAGAAATAATACCTATAGTGACAAGAAATTGTCTAGCACTTTTTTCTTACGCTACATATCCTTAACTAATTATATAAATAAGATTCCAATGTGATATGGGAATAATTCACTAATCTAAAAATCATCAACATCTGTGATTATGCCAAAAAGGTTAATTTCTTTAGGTAATCGGACCTATGTCCTATCAATATTCTAACCACTCGACAAATCACGCGGTCAATAGTTCTATCGCGAAAATAACTGAGGCGTAACTTATATAATATAACTCGCAACTACCTGTACGTGTACATCCGAAATTAGGTGCATCTAAAAAATTAACTGACACTAATAAATAGTGAATAACAAAAAAGCCCTATCCGGACATACACTTAGGGCAATGCAAAGTATAGGCAGCATCAAAAAATATTCTATTCATAAAATTAAAAATGCTATCATATTGCACGAATTACAATGCACCGCGTACTATCTGGTAGATAGTGCTCTACCTTATCTCGATATGCAGTCATACTTCAATATCGCTCAATAAAGTCGTTTTAACGCTAAAATAAAAAATGTTGTCAATATTTTCATCCCATTCTCGACCCATGTACATGCGTTTTCTTCTTTTTTTGATACACATACTCTTTTGTCATTTTGCTTCGAATAGCGCCATCTTTTTTTCATGATCGAATGAGCATTATGAGCCGTGGCTTTTACATTCTCCAAACTATTTTAAAACGTTCCAGTTTAGTACACAAATTAATTCATTTTCATTCAAAACGCACATGTTGCAAGGTTATAGTGGTTCAGTTCAGCATAGCTCGTCCGGGTTCACCTTTTACTGCCGCCATAACTATAGCGCTGTGAGTGGTCACTGTCGAGTTCGGGTTTAGAGGGAAAGGCAGATGATAACGAATGGTAAAAATAGTTTTCTCTTTCCGAGAAGAGAGCCAACTACTTGTTTGCTATATATACTAAGAAATAAAATAAATTTGATTACTGCATTTTTATGTTTGTAGTAGATTTTTATGTTTAAAGTTAGTTTTAATGCTAAATTATATTATGATAAAGTAATTTTCACATTATCTATAACATTTTTTCATATTATTATTATATTATATTCATTTTGTTTTTTTAATAAAGTAAGCAGTATCCTAGGGTAATTTCAAACTTTCACGATTCGACAAATTTATGCTTATATGTATTCCATGAAACTTAAGGCCCTGATCGACGTACGAGCCTAAACCGGTTTTAAAGGAAGACGGTTTTACTCGCAACACATTAATGCTGATCTACTTGACAGTGACTGACTAGCTAGTAGTAAAACCCGAGAACCGTGGAAATAATTTATCAAACATAAAGTGCCGTGAGCCAAGTTCATCGGTATATAAAACCGCAATATTGCAATGATACACGCGCGAGATTTACCGACGAGTTATATCCGCGGCTTTACTCGCCCGTCGATCAGGGCCTTTAAAGTGTTTGGAATCGTATGACTAAGAAATTACAATGTTATGTAACGTATTTATCCTAAAAAGGATAACATTTTTCCAATATAAATATTGATTAATTATTTTTTTTGTAACTAGGCATTAAAATAAAAATAAAGAACTTAACAGAAAATACTTTAATACTTTTGTTGAATATCTAATGAATAATTTAACCAATGTTGTTTAAAATTACCGATGATAGTCCTTACAATTAGAGAAAGCCACAGATAAATTAACTTAATTCTAGTACTTCCTGTCACAGACTAAAAAGAAACGGAAGCGATGCGGTGAATGCATAGGCTGTCAACGGAAAGACAACTGCGGCGACTGCGCACCCTGTCGCAACGACAAGTCACACCAGATATGCAAGCAAAGAAGATGTGAAAAATTGACGGAGAAAAAGGTTTGTACTTCATTTTTTTTTAAATTTTAGTGTAATCATTCTCTCGTCGTCAAGTGTAACAAACTGAACAAAAGTATCAAGTGATCCATGAAATGTCTTGTAAATCACGTATAATCTCGCTACAATAACTTGTTTATCTTCGCCTCGGTTTAACCTACACGATTTTTTTATTTGGTATTTGCTGTGAGTCTAATGAATAATCTCGATTTAATCTACATACCGATCTGTCTGTGATAAATCAATACTTGTGCACAGAGCCTTTTTCTTATCCACCTACTTACTGTCAGTACTAACTTTTCGTAGAAATCAGTAGAGAATGAGGTGAATGCTGCGTTATAATAGTCCTGTGGGAGAAAATATCAGGCGAAATTGCCGACGCGTTTTCTCAGAAAGTGTGCCACTAGGTAGAATATTGCATAGATATAGAAATTGTGCAATATCTTGACTATAACTATTATGAGTCATGAAGCCCTGTTCCTTTGCGAGGTAGGTAGAGTCAACCAAAATTCTGTAGACTTTTCGGTTTACTACGACTCACTGGTTAGTTGGCTGGCGAGATTATTGGCGATCCACGTCGCTGAATTTTTACCATTACCATTTAGCTGATAACGATTATCGACTATTTCTAGCGACAACCGGGACCTGACAGCGTTACATGCGCATCCGATGCACGGGAATGGTATCACACCACCTGCTAGACTCCGAGCTGCTACTGAGATTTCGGATTTTCGAGAAAAACCTCTTCAATCACCTTTCCCTTCCTGTTACTAATATTTTGACTATTATTACATTTACTAATATTTTGATTATTTTATATTTATCAATTACACTACATTAAAATTGTATAGCGATAACAAATTTATTTCATTCACTAAGAATGGTTTTTGACACATATTGCTCTTCCTTAACCATTCATAAAGCTCATTGCTAGGCATTTATACTATGAATCGTCAAGAAAATTCAAGGACATAAAAAAATCTGAATCAATTTTAGAATGACGCAAATGCTTGTTTGACTTATTTACGTGATTCTATTTACATTAATTTATTCCACTGCATAGATTACAGACGCCATCTTGGTTGTTGGTTTTCGCGGGCATTGTAAAATGGCTGCGGAAGTAATGTGTCTCAACGTATACGTTACGATGGAACATTTTTACATAAATTTCTTTTATTTAATATACTTTTATAAGCCTTTTTTATTAAAACATTTTTTGGTACAAAATGGGAATTTTATAGATGCTCTGGTGAATTTTCATGTTGTTCGAGACATACCACAAGGTTTGCTTAAAGTTATTAACTATAATATCAATAAAAATTGACAAGAAGCCTAGCACTTAGGTACAGCCCTAGGTCACAGGCTAATTTCGAATAAATACAGATAGCTAGAAATAATTAAGGTTTTTTATAAGAAACAAAAAATATAAGGTTTATTCCATAAAAAAGTTTTATTTAGCTTTTCTTTAGTTAAGTATGTTTATGTTTTATAGGGATCATGTGCCAATGTGTGAAATAACTATAAAATAGTTATATTTATTAAAATATATTATTTTGTGTGGTTTAGGCGTAAAGAAGAGATAGACAGACAGACGGACAGCGTTATAATATTAGTATAGATTTTATGAAAAATACATAGCTATGTAGACTTTTACAATGTTATTAAACACGTTTAACAGACAGAAATTCAAATTTATCGTAAATAATCCTAAGTCGCTTTTACAATCGTAAATAGAAAATTTAGCGTTCATGCAAATTTCATTCCCGAAGTCGGTTGGCAAATCTCTCGAACAATTTCCTCGCACATGGTATTTCCAAGTAGCTTTGACGTGGGAATATTTAAGAGTTAGTTTAACGGTTACTTTAGATGTCAGCTGGACATTGCTCTAACTTTTTATGCCACGGATGACCAACGGTTGGAAATCAGTCATTACTATCCATAGTAATGACTGATTTCCAACATGTAGCTTATTTGCTCGTATGTCGTCTTTATTTATTAGCAAAGTCTTAGAATATATTATAAGACTTTATACCTTTCACGCTTTCACGATGACTAGCTTTCACGATGTGATCCGTAATTGAAATTTAGAATACTAACTGCATATCGATTCAAATATATCTATTAATTATTTCGATAATTGTAATACGTTCCATTGTCGGCTCTAGGTAAAAATGCATCTTCAGGTTACATAATATAGTCACTTGTACTGCAAGATTACATATTTAAATCACAATAAGTTTAATTAACACACAACAGTTTTAGACCAAACCAGTTTATCTTGTTATCACAACGTTTTTAACCAAACCGGTTTATCTTTTTAGTATTACAAAGTTTTTACACCAAACCAGTTTATATTTATATCAAAAAGTTTTTACACCCAACCGGTTTCGTCATTTGCAACATCAGGGTTGTTTATTATTTAAGTAAAACATTTCTAATGATGAGAGTGGTTGAGTGTTGGGTTTGGTGAAGAATGCAATAGTATACAAGTTTGTTTAGTTGAATAAATATCTATACACAGATACGTGAAGCAAAAACTTTGTACCTTTTCTAACGAAAATGGCACGTACTAAGAAGTAAGAAAGGCATAAAAGTTTATATAGAGAAGTCAAGAAGCTAATATTTAGAGATTATATGTATTAGAAGTAAACTAAATTAATAAAAAACATTACACACCCTATCGTGCATCCGTGCATCTGACACCCAGACGTGTATACTTTTTTTTTAAATTTGTTATCAAACTTAAAAGAGATTTTAATATAATCAATGATCAAACTGAGTTATAGTTTGTTTTGTGCTCTAAAAACAAAATTACGTCGGTATTCCGACTAGAGGGCGATCGCTAGTATTAATTATTGTCTCTAAAATACCCTTTGAAAAATAGACCATCTGCCGTACTGCCAGGCAGCTCGTAAGAGACGAACGACTGGCTAAGCGAGTCACTACCATTGTCGCTACTAGTCGCTAGAGTCTACTAGTCTACTACTAGTAGTCTGGTGCCACCATCTTACCTATTTCTGCCGTAATAGCGACAATGCTTGTTTGCTATCTTATGATATAAATAAAAATTTAAAATTGTACGTACAAACAATGGACGAAAAAATGAAACTATCGGTAGATGTATCTGAATTTTCCAATTTGCCTGTTATTTGCACACTAAAAGACACGTGTATCTCTGCTACTTATTTCGATAAACATATTATCCAAACTCAATGCGTCAAAATATTAAATTATCTTCAGAAAATTTCTACGATTAATCCAATTTATCATTTGACGTCGTTAATTCAAATGAAAAAGGCTCTTTATTATTTTGCTTTACGAAAGGCGAAATGTATTCACGAATTATTGCTTCAAAACAAAACTATAAATGTGCCATTTTTACAAAATTTGTGTATTTTTAAATAATTTGTTAAGGACGAATTAAAATTTTTTGTGACTGCTTTTATAGCTTATTGTGACACAGTTCTTGTTACCTTAAGCAATGTAATAAAAATAAATAAAAATTGCACTGTGGTCAAAATGTTCCCTCCGTGTTGTTCCGGACCCTCTTTATAGAATAGATTACCTGCCGTCTTGCCATGCAGTTCATAAGATTTGCTATGCGAGTCGCTACCATTGTGGCTACTAAGTGGTAGATTTCTGCATTGCCTCGTCTGGGTCTAAAAACCGCCGCCTTACCTCATGCCACAACAGCGTCAGTTCCTGTCACTGTCGCTATCCAGTTGCTTTATTGTTTACTGGCTGTTGCCTGCGATTTTTATACGCGCGGACTTCGTTTACTCCACACAGCTCCTCCCCCGTACGTGATAGCGTGATAATATGTAGCCTATATGTTGACCCGACCTGTTAGTAATATTCATGCAAAATTTGAAGTAAATCCATGCAGTACTTTTCGAGTTTTCCCCGGACATACATACAGACAAACAGATAAACAGACAGATAAAAATTCTAAAAACTATATTTTTGGCTTCGATATCGATTGTAGATCACGCCCCAAGTATACTTTTAAAAAAATATTCAATGTACAGTTTTGACTTTCCTACGATTTTATTATATGTATAGATATAGATTATATGTATAATATATGTATAGATATAGATTATATGTATAATATATGTATAGATAATACCGTAAAGCTATCAATATTATGTGTTATTGCAGTATCACATACTTATGATAATTAAAGGTAAAGTCCTATCGGGGCTCCTTTTTCTAGGTGCCGGTCCTAAAGGAAACCAAGCAAACCTACTCGAGTAGAGGCTAACATTTCGAGCCATATGCGAATATGCCGCAATTTACGACATGACAGACAGTATTAAATTGCCGCTAGTTGCACTCTATAGTTTTCCTAATAATAAATAACACTACATAAAGAACACAAATCGATTTAACCTCATAGTAGGCAATTTATTTGCTTGTGATTCGTATTTGACGTTTTTGTTGACTAACGACTGTTAACCAACACAATGGTAAATAAATACATGTATAAAATATAAACAATGTATCAAAATGAAATTTAATGAAGAGATACACTAATAAAAATATATAATATATTTTTTCTTATTTGGATTTTTAACTCCAAGAAATATTTAGTGTCACGCTGCTTGGACGTGGTTGAATAATTTAATTTATTTTTATAATTTTTTTCATGCAAGGTGAACGCTACACGGTGCAATATTCGACATTACGTTAATGGTATCATGTATGACTCTTGCAAATAAATTGAAAATCAGTGGTTACAATCAACAAAAAACTGACACAGTCCGCATCCTCTTTAAAGAACAGACCAACTGCCATTCTGCCAGCTATAGTTAATTAAAAAGCCTATCGTTCAGAGATTAATATCGAGATTACTACTATAGTACTCTGTGATAACACATTTAGCCTTTTCTATCATAATAAAGTCAGTGCTTGTCACTGTTTTGGCTTAGAGAAAAAGGGAGCCGTTAAACTTATGGATTATTTCCCTAAAATATTACAAATATACGTCTTTGTACGTCTAGTTTACACTTCATTATTACATAGTCAACCAGTTTCAAAAATACAGCATCATTTTTAAGTTATTTAAGTTATAGCCATTTCTATCGTTATAGAGTCGATACTAGTCACTGTTTTGGTTTAGACTAAAAGGTATCCGGTAAACTTATACATTATTTCCCTAAAATATTACAAATATATGCCCTTGTAAGTCTAGTTTACACTTTATCATTAACATAGCCAACCATTTTCAAAAATACAGCATCATTTTTAAGTTATTTAAGTTATAGCCTTTTCTATCGTTATAGAGTCGATGCTAGTCACTGTTTTGGTTTAGACTAAAAGGTATCCGGTAAACTTATACATTATTTCCCTAAAATATTACAAATATACGCCCTTGTATGTCTAGTTTACACTTTATCATTAACATTGCCAACCAGTTTTAAAAATACAACATCATTTTTAAGTTATTTATGTTATTGTTTTACTTAATAATTAATTAAATTTGACGAAAATGTTGTACGGCGAAATCGTTTGAATGTTTAAAAAAGTGAGAACTTTAAATACAAGTGTAATTTTATAAGATGCACTCTCACCAATTGCTGACTATGGAAAGTATTATATTATTGCTATCATCTGATCTATCAAGAGCACGCATCATACATCAAGCTATCTGTCTGGAAGACAGAAGGCTTACACCTCATGGGGACATGGAAAAACATAGCAGACATAATTAATGTGCCATCCAGCATGTTACGCGTACCATAAAGAAATACCACTCAAAATCCTGTCTACATTATATTATATCAGCTAACTTGTATTTATACACAAAAAGATAACATTTGAAAACAAAAACCATTTGGTCACATTTACATAAAAATGTAATAAACATACCACAAAATTAATGTCTCGTGAAAAATCGTTGGCAATCTCTTTTAGTTCCATTTTTTTTAATTTAACGTCCTTAACGACGCTAAATCCGGGATCGTTTATCCATTACAGATTTTCAGTATTTTCTCAGCAAAAAACCTTTAAATTATATTAACAGGTTTTCCACTGCTACGTGAAATTAATATTAAATTGCTCAAATAGATGTTAGATACTTGAGTTGTTCAATTTAGTGTTATAGAGCGAAAGTAATTGACATAACCCAATGAATTTAAAAGTTTGTAATCTTACAAAAAAAACGACCAAGGGTAAGTCGGACTAGTGCACGAAGGGTTCCGTCTATAAAAAAATTGCAACAAATCACGTTTATTGCATGAAACTTATGGGAGCCCCCGTTAATATTTATTTTATTTAATTATTTATTTTTAAAGTGAATACATAACTAAATATTCTGTGAATATTTCCATCATTTACAAGTTGTAGTTATTAAGATTATGAAAAAAAATCCAAAAAAACCGTTTGTTGTTTGGGAGTGCCCCTTAAATATTTATTTTATTTTATTTTTACTATTTGTTGTTATAGAGGCAAGAGAAATACATCATCTGTAAAAATTTGGTAGTTGTACCAAATTTTATCAAAATCGTTTCATTGGTTCAGTCTTTGTGATTTTCGCATTTGTAATATAATATAGTATGGAATTCGGTAGACAATGTGAGGTACTAGGTTCGATTCATAGATCGGCTAATAACGAAAAATTTTAGGCCTTTTCTATCCAGAAAAATTTTAGTAACTGCCCAGAGTCGATGTACATCCTCGTGGCACGATTGAAATGGACTTTCTCATTTAAAAAATGAACTTTCCTATTAATTTTTACACACCAAGTTAGCAGCGACATGTAAAATATTTTTTTATTCACTTGTGAACCTTCTCTATTTATTTCTTTCAAAAACGTTAACATTAAAGCAGTATTATGCAGGATAATGATAGTATTTTTTCCATCAACATCAGTAAAGCTGCCTCATGGCTTAATCCTGAAGTTTTTTTATACTTACGAAGGTATTATTTATAACAGTTCATATGTCGCCCATATCTGTGCGCACGCGCCGCAATGTGCGCGCCAGCTGCTCCCTCCTGCTCCAATCAAATCGCTCGTCAGTGCCAGTAACGCCTCTAGGATTTTTATCATAGGCCCATCTGATTGTAGGTATTGTAAAGGTGGTTTCTTTCATTTTTATATCGATTAAGCAGATGGTTTAAACGATTTTGTAGGTCCATGTTTGACTTTTATCTTTATTTTATTTAACGTCTTTAGATACAACTGTAACGTTTTAATTTTATCAAACTTAAAATTTATTAGGCACTAATGTTTCAAATGTATATCTTAGCGTTATATAGTATACAGACGTAATGATAAGAAATAACCGTCGTCTATAAATATCAAAGATTAAAATAAAAATATCAAAGATTTTAATGATAACTTACTTACCGGGCGAGCATTTGCAGAAGTCTAACAGCTTGTTATCACGCTAGAAGTGAAACTTTAGTCTTGCATTTTTTGAGCTGTCTGGCAAGAAAGCAAATGGCAAAACGTTTTGCAGCATATTATAACCTTTTTAAAAAATAAAGTTTTTCCTTATCCTTTAAGACTTATATTTAGCATAACGTCGCTTTGAAAGGTAGGCGGAGTGAACCGAAAGTCTTACCTATTATAACGTCTATATAGCATCAGTTCAACACGATTCACCGATTTTTTAATTGGTGAGTAGTGCAGCTCTCCACTGCCGCATTTTACCAACCTCCTAACGATTATCGCCTATTTTAGCGATAACTAGGACTGACAGATTTAAGTACTCATCCGAGGCACTGGGATGGTAACACACCATCCACAAGACTCCGAGCTTTTTAAGCTTAATAATAGCTTTAATTCTCATATAAAACACCTGATAGATATCATCATTTCATATGTAACTTAATTCCAATAAATTAACAGTATTCTATGAAGTCATGTAGATTATACCATTATTTAGTTACCCTTTATTTTGAACATAACGATTTCCTTGAGTTCTTTTGAATTAAGTAAGTAAAAAAATAATGGTGGTGTGTGAGCACATGAATCTCTCGGTTCCAAATAATGCAAGAAAGAAGCCGTAATCGTTACTCGTTGTTAAAATTCGGCTCACTCATCTTGCCAAACGATAAAACGGTTAATCTTGATGAATCGATGAATCGAAGCATCTGTTAACATTGGATTCACTTTGCCTACCCCGCAAAGGAACTGGCATGATGATATTTATTAAAAAATATATATTTTACGCACATTTCTATTATAAATAACCTGGCAATAAACATAGCAATAACTTAAACTCTACTTTTCTTGTCTATTTCAATAGCTTTTTGTTTTGTGATTCATACATTCACTTTAATTGACTTTTTTATCGTCTGGCATAATGGCGCAGAATATCGTCGCGACGTCTTGAAATTAAGCGCGATTTATTAGGCACTATCAGTAATTTAATAGAAGATTAGTTTAGGTTGTTTCGCTCAATTATAGTTGTAATGGGATTTATTATGTACAAGATTTTTGTTTTTATTTTATGTCATAACAAATATAAGGTTATTTGGCGCTGTTAAGTGGAATAATCGTTTTACGCACGTAGCCAATTTACGTTTTCCAACTTTTATTTACAATACTAGCTGTTGCCTGCGACTTCGTCCGCGTGGACTTCGTTTACTCCGCACAGCTCCTCCCCCGTAGGTGATAGCGTGATAATATGTAGCCTATATGTTTACCCGACCTGTCAGTAATTTTCATGCAAAATTTGAAGTAAATCCATGCCGTACGTTTTGAGTTTACCCCGGACATACATTAACTTTCCTACGATTTTATTATATGTATATAGATTAAGACCTGTGCTATTTATCTCGACAATATTCGAACAGACATATATAATTAATATACAGATTTATCTATAAAAATAAATAAAATTGAAGAATCTGTCTGTGATTTCAAAATAATTAGGTTTTTCAAGGACAGTGTGTTATTTATACGATACTAATACCTAAACAACCATTTTAAAATTTCTGTCTGTCATTCTTTTGTTTGTATGGGTCAATCTCTGGAAAGGCTAGACCGATTTTGGTGGAACTTTCACCGAAAGATAGAGTAGTTTATAGGGCAGGACATAGGCTACATTTTACTCCAGTGATAAAAAAAAATAACGATGTTGAATCACGCGAACGAAGTCGCAAGAAATAGGTACTTTAAAATAAAAACGAATAGTTACGGAGTTATACACATAAAAGCGTGCACAAATCTCACCTTTGTGATAGAGGTGGGAAAGTTAACATACACTTAAATTTGCTTGCAGTCTGAAATTGCTATTTATCATATGTAAAATATATAATCATCACATCGTGTAGATATAACAATCTAAAATTTCAATCCAGATCTAATATTATAGAATAAAAATCGTTTCACGGTATTTGTGAATTTTCAGTTTGGCACAATTCAACAGTTAACAAAATTATTGAAGGGAAATATTTCCTTAAAAATTATAGAAAAGTAAATTAAATCTAAATTGATAATGAATATTTAAGAACTGTTGAATATTTAAGAATATTTAAGAATTGTTCAAAAAAAGTATCTTAACGCCCGTATCCCCGAAAATATAGGCAGATGTACAACCAGTGCACCCACGATTAGCCGAAGATACTCAGGCCGACAATGTGATAAATGGTAAGCCTATCGCCAACCGGGCACTCATCAGATCCTAGGAAAAAAGGTTTTTATCAAAAAAACAAAAAAAAAAACACATTTTAAAAATGTAATACAATAAAAACGAATGCTAAGAGGGATCCTTATTAAAAATCACTAATTTTCTCGTCATCGACATTGCGAAAAATTCGATATTCGTATAAAATACTTCGATTTTTAGAACGAGGACCAGTTTGCCACGTGAGTCCACCCACAGTGAGCGATTATAACGGTCGAGTTTACATTTTTCGTTTTTTTTACACGGCACGCGCCAAGGGCCGGTGATTCACAAGCTTGGCAGATGTTGAGTGGGGGCCTTTTTGTGCTATCAGCTGATGTAACGGGCAGGCCTTGTAATGATGTATCTCGCATTGATGGATTACTATACTTACTACGCTACACATTGCATAATGACATAGTAAAAAATCATATTTACGAGTATGTAATTTTTTTAATAATATTAGTTATATTTCATTCGTGGCTACGTATTGCGAATAGCTACGAATAATATTTTTACCCAGATATTTATACAAAGGACAAAAAAAAATTAAGCAGAATTGTAGGACAGAAAAAAGGAATTTTGAAAGTTTTTAAAATTGTCTAATAAAAAAAAGAAATTACGGAATTCCTGAATGGAATTCTTTGAAAGCATATAAAGTTTTAGTTTTCGAGTGTCATTTATTTTTTCATTGCGATATTATTTAGTAATTGTTTTATTTTGTCATAAGATAACAAAAAAGCAGATGACACTCCTAATGGCATGAAACAACCATTACTTATAGATACCAAAGATGTTAATTGCTATCCGTGTGGCGGGATGATAATAGTACATACATAAGTTTACTTAACAATACAGTGACAAAGTTTGACGCTATATCGGCAGGAATAGACAAAGCTGTGTTACTTGAAGCCACTTACGTGCCCACTCATCATCAAGATACTGCCCTTAGCCGAGGTTTGGTCTCACAGGAGACACCTTAAAGGGCGGGCTTTTAGCCCACTTAACTTAATCTCTGTCTGAGAATTCTGCTCGTTCGAAACGCCTGATTTCGGAGTAGAGGCCATTTGGACAAACTGCTTATGTTCGTTTCGAAAAAAAACGGTGTTATTAAACCCGGGTGAGACTATGCGGAACTCTACTACCATTCAACTCTCGTCAATCAATCAAAAAGTTTGAAAAATTCAAAAGTACAAGCCTGGTAACGCTTGTTTAATTAAAAAAATAATTAAATGACACTGAATTTACATATTTATGTTTTACTAGCTGATCCAGCAAACCTTGTTCTGCCTTTTTAACTACTTTTTTTTCTATATTTTCTCACCTTTTAAACCTTCCCTGGACCTGAGTGCTAAGTGTGAGTTTTTCTTTTCGCATTCGATCGTGAGCGCGTTTCGAGTTTACTAGGAATTTGTATGTGATTTGTACAGCGCCACCTAGTGGTAAACTGGTTTCTCACGTTTACCACTAGGTGGCGTTGTACAAATCACATACAAATTCCTAGTAAACTCCAAACGCGCTCACGATTGAATGCGAAAAGAAAAACTCACACTTAGCACTCTGAACAATTAATTCAAACCAACATTAGCCAAATCGGGCCACCCGTTCTCGAGTTTTAGCGAGACTAACGAAAAGCAATAAAAGAAGATAAAATTGTAGCACATCCTTACATACAGACATTCGGACGTCCACGACTTTTTTAAATCAGTTTTTGTTTGTAAATTATACCTTATGATATCCTTATATAATTTTTTTATACAAGGAGTATCAGAAATTAAGTCAATGAATGCTTCGCTTATGAGGCGTGCAGATCAATATCGACATCGAACGACAGTTAATTTAAACTGTCAAAAAAGTGAACATGACGTGTAAACCAATTCGTACTGCATTAAGCATTGCGTATATTAAGCCAATTAGTGCAAAATATTTTGCATGTGCATCTATCTGCACGTTAAGAAGCTTTTTATTCCAAGACCAAGATCGAATTTGCGTCAAGATATGTCGCAAAATAATTAAAAAAAAACCGGGAGGCGATTTTTTTTAGAAAACGTCGTTGTAACAAAAAAATACCAAGCAAGGCTCAGTCATTCATGTACTTTATTGATTTAATTAATAGTTCATACATTGATATTAAATTAAATTAAGTTAATATTAAATATTAATATTCACGGGAAAAATTACACTTACCGATCTAACCCCAAAGTAAGCAAATTATTTGCTTGTGTTATGGGTATTAGTTAACGATACTAATACATAGAAATGCATATATAAATACTAGGATATATTTAATAAACACCCAGACCCGGAAATACAAACATTTATTCTCATCACACAAATGCTTGTCCCCGTCGGGGATCGAGCCCGAGCCCCATCGATTGCGTAGTCAGGGTCGCTAACCACTCGACCAACGGGGCGGTCAAAGCATCATTACAGAATAATTTACGGTTCTCTCTTTTCGTCAGAGGAACCATCTGTTTGTTTGCTATCTTATGATATAAATAAAAATATATTTAACCGTTATATAAAACTTATAAACAAATTAACAAGAACCTACAAAGACGAACAAAAATACAGAGAAACAACATGCATATTACCAATACATTAATATAAACATTGTTTTTATGGAACAGGATGCGCCACAGACGCCTGTTATTGACGAAATTGTTTTCAATGACTTTTCGCCTTAAATCAAAGAGCTGTTGCGACAAATTACGGTTAATACATAAAACATACTATCAAACTATTAGCTGAATATAAATAATGTATATATTCATTAGTCAATTTATTTCCTAAATTATTATTTAACTAACAATTTTCATATTTAACTATGTTAAACTCAAATTCGAATTATTTGGAAATTTCAGATGTGCGTTATGATAATTATCAATAATATTATCATTAGAAACTCTTTGCCACGTATGCAGGGTAGAAAGAGTAAACCGCACCACAATACTTTCCGGTTCACCTTGATTCACCGGTTAGTCAGTTAGCGAGATGAGTGGTGATCCCTATCATCATCATCATCCTAGCGTTAGTCCCGGTTATCCTTACGTTAATACGTCGGAACACAGGGTCCGCTTTCCTACATTTACTTTTCCACTTTGCACGGTCTTCATGTGAGTCCATTATCGCGCATATCATGGGCCACAACATCCAACCAGCATTTCTTAGGTCGTCCTCTCTTGCCAGCACCTAGTGGCTTTATCGTGTTTAGGCATTTGTTACCTACGTAATCTGAGTGGTGATCCCTATTGTCGCATTTTATTCTAATATTTAAATTATACTCAAATAATTTCAACGTGCAGCCCACTGCATCACAAAGGTTTATGGTGAATGCCGAGAGATCACCTAATTTTTCTGGGATAAAAAGGAACCTAGGTGCTATTCCAGGTCATCATCTACCTGTGTGACCAATTTCATCCGAATCCGTTCAGTAGTTTTTGCGTGATTGAGTAATAAATATTCAACAATCCATCCATCTAAACATCCAAACTTTCGAATTTATAATTTTAATATAGATTACACTTTACGTATTGAATTTAACACAGATGTTCTTTTTCAGGACGATTTCAAACATGCGAATTTCGGACTTGCCGCTATTAAGTATTAATAAATATTGTGATATTGCGCTCCCATAATAAAGACGCAAAAAAGGTATACTCAGTGAGCTCTTCCGCCGGATCCAATCAATCGAGGTCGCGTTTAAATCCGGTGCTACTGTTGAAATAATCCGCTTTAAATCTATAATACTGAGCTTGAACCATTTATTCACTATTGTTGGACTGGGACTGTTTTGAGGAATAATCCTATCTACCTACTTAACAGGCAGTTTGTGAATTGGCTAAACCTATCACTACCAGCCCAGCATAACTACTAGGCAGTAAAGTTCTAAAACATCTCGCCCGGGTTAGTTTTTCCTGTCAGAAATAGCGTCAGTGGTGTTCACTGTCGAGTTCTGGTTTTGAGGGTAAGATGGCAAATAAACTTACGCAAGTGTGGATTTATATCATGATGGAAACGTGCCATTATTATCTTTGGTATGTATAGGCGATGATTATATTTTCTTTCCATCGGGAGAGCCATTTGCTTGTTTACTGTCTTACCATATAACATAAAAACTATAGGTACATAGCTTAATTTATTTGTTGCAGATAGGTAGGTAGTGGTAAAATAAATTAACATAACTATTATAATAAATAGTATAAGTTATTATCAGTTTGCAGCTGTGATTGAGAATATTTCAGGCAGGTCGTAAAAGGCGACCGATTTGCTCTGCATGTCACTACCATCGTGACTACTAGGTGGTAGAGTTCTGCATTGTCTCGCCCAGGTCTGGTACCACAGCCTTACCTATTCCTGCCGCAATAGCGTCAGTGCTTTTCACTGTCGTGTTCCGGTTTGGTGGGCAAGGTAGATGGTAAACTTATGCATGTGGCATTAGACCTCGCCACAAGATAGCAACGCACCATTAACATCTTTGGTGTCTATAGGCGATGGTTGACTCTTACCATCAGGAGACCCTCTGCTTGTTTGCTATCTTATGATATATAAAAAAAATTACTATAGAATTGACTAAATGATTATCGCTGGCCAAATTACACTAACCCAAAAATAAGAAAATTATTTGCTTGTGATAAGGGTATTAGACAATATTATTTTTAAATAGAAACATCACACAAATGCCTTAGCTAACAGTATTTTTCCAAATCATACTTCAAAAACTTTTTATGTCATAAATTTTAAATATGGACAATTTCTAAATAATAAGAACACAGCAAAAGAAATATATCAAATTAATTGAAAAATACAAACATTTTTTTTATACTATAGAGACGTTTTTATGAAATAGTTTCTTTTTTATGTAAATAGATATTACTAGCTGCAGCGAGCAGCCCGCTGCATTATAAAAGTTTTTTTGCGAATCCCGCGGGATCACCAAAACTTTCCGGGATAAAAAGTAGCCTATGTGCTATTCCAGATCATCATCTACATGTGAGCCAAATTTAATTCAAATCCGTTCAGTAGTTTTTGCGTGATCGAGTAACAAACATCCATCCAAACATCCAAACTTTCGCATTTATAATATTAATATAGATATTTTCATGCAATAAATTAAAACTTTAGAAAAACTATCTGATGAACGTATTTGAAAAGAGTATTTGGTTCCAATATAAAACAATTTAAATTTATATTTATAATCAATGTAAACGAAATTTAAATCAACAAAAAGCTTTGAAAGGACGCGATCTAAGATGGCGGCCTTACAAACTTGCATCGCAACTCCATTGTTGTTTCAATAATAAAATTCTATAAAGAAGTTAATGCTCATTGATGTAATACACCAGACATTAAACCGGTTGAGCTTGGGATATAAATAAAATAAAATGGACGTTTGGTTGCATGCATAATCAAAATCGGACTAGCGTTGCAAAAGCTACACAAAACTCTGCAATCGTATAACGAATCAATACTTTTTCCTAGCGAAGATTACCCCAGTGCACGCAACTAATTCATACAGCCTAGAACGCACAGACGTAACGTCATCTATATTTTCTTTCTACATCCAACAGGTACACACACATAGACAACCGACCAATCACAATCCCGCTTCTTTATAGGTTCACATGTGTCTGTGTGAGTAAGTGCGTGAGGGGTGCGTTGATGCACCCTTACCACGCATTCAAAACGTTACCAATTGCAATGCATTACATTTATTGTATCGTGATATTAAACTGCATTGTATATTTTGTGTACGATGGCCTAGTCGCTTTCTGAGCTACTTAAGTAGCTTATTAAAAATTTATTTACGATTATTACCAACTGTGGTGCTCAGACCATGATAACTTTTTTATTCCTACGGAATCTACGACTTTTTGAGCCTAAAAATTGCATATTCAAGTCAGATCATAAAATGCTGGTTTCCATCCTTTGGTTGGGGGCAAGTGTATCCAGTTTTTTCTTTGAAATCGAGACTATGTTATAGAAGTTCAGTCTGATAGTGATGTGTTTACACTCCCGTTTATAGTAAACTCAATTTTGTCAGTTTCGATTATCGCCAGAACGCGACGACAATAGTTATTACCTCATTAAAAGTGATGAAGATCATAACCCAACTAGCCAAAATAGAACCTCCTGAACTTCCTCACTTTTTGTTATCTTTGATTCTATACGCTGCTGTTACCTCTTATGGATGTTAGTCAACGATACTAATACATAGAAATACATATATAAATACTACTACATACATAATAAATACCCAAACCCAGAAATACCAAAATCACGCAATTGTTTGTCCCTGTTGGCAATCGTATTCAAGCCCCATCGATTCGTAGTTAGGTTCGATAAACACTCGACCAGCGGCCAGTAAATTTAAAAAAAAATCAAAATAAAAAATATTTAAAAATAAAATCGGCTGAGCCGATTCGTAGAACTGACCACAAACACCGTGGTACGAGATTTTTTAACTAGCTGTACTGCGCGCGTTGCTACGCCCTGTCGAAAATTGTACCGACTCAAAAACCTTCGCACAACAAATTTGCTAAAGATCATTACATGATCAAATACATAGTTTACGATTCTATAAAAGACATACCTTAGAAGAAGGGAACTACTAGATATGAAATAACTAAGGCAAAAAGGTGTAATTTCGTCACAAGTAATGGCGGACTTAGTACAGCTATCTACAGAATAATTGACAAAATGTCAAGACTTAAATCTAAATATATCGACATTTTATCAATATCTTTAATATAATTTTTATTCAAATAGGATTGACTAAATCACCGGTTAAAAACAGAATATGAAGACGTTTTATTTAGGTAGGTATCAAATACATTTCAACAATACATACCGGTGCAATGATTCATTTGGCGATTTCGTTCTACAAGTCGTTTTGAATCCTATCATGCGGTAATCAGACATTATCCTTCAAATAACTAAATATTTATTTTATGCTAATTATAACTATTTGTGTTTTAGCACTCATACCGCGCTTGGGAAAACCTGAAAAACTTTAAAAACAACAAAGAAACCCTACATGTCAAAATTTTTCTGTGTCGTTTTTAAAGTTATTTTTTCTGTTTTCAGTATTTGTTGTTGTATAGCGGCAACACAAATACATCTACTGTGAAAAATTTATCTGTCTAACTATCATGGTTCATGAGATGTAGCCGGGTGAAAGATGAGCAGACAGACAGTCTTAATAATAGGATCCTTTTTACCCTTTGAATACGGAACCCTAAAAATATAGGTTTCTGCAGTCTTTCACAATGTAAACTCTAACTGTGCCAAATTTGATATTCCAACGTTCGCGTAATTGTTGGAAATAGGGGTACAAAATGTTTAAAGTAACGCGTATTAATGTATTTACAGATATATATTGATTATTATTTCATCTATTAATATATGAATTGAATATTATTACCGCAAGTTATTTGTATGACAATTTATTAAATTTTCCACGGACCACATGAATGCCAATAGACACGCCATTGAGAAGGTAACGTGTCGCCGTGCAATATGAGCAAACGCTCATATCGCTGTCAAAAGTATCATACATATATTATGTCGTGAAAAAATAGAAATAAGATTTGTTCTACTATTTTATCGTACCAAATGAAATGACAAGGTTTAAAAATTATCCTTGGAGTATTTTTAAACCTTGTCATAGCTTATTTAAGTATTATAACTCTGTATTTCTGTGTGTTTCAAGCTACACTGACAAACTAAGGAATTGCCTTGAAAGGCGTATCTATTTAATCCTAATTCTAGTTCAAAATTTGTCTTGTTATTGTTAAGTGTAAGAAGTTTATTGAATTTTCATTTTTTAATTCTATTGTAACGTGTTATTTTTTCTAAACATAATAACCCCAATATATACTATTTATAAAGCGTGTGCCACATCTTCCTTAATTTAATGAGATTTTTTATACTTGCTTACCTCTTGTCATTAAGCGAGGCGGCTCGAGTTAGTGGTGCGTTACGAAGCAATGCGGTGGTAAAATCGCGCGTGCCCACGCATATGTATGCGTTCTCCTGGCCCTAACAGTTCTAATGCTTTGCGACATCAAGTGCTTTTAACACATATAAAAATATTCCGTTTTAAAGCTTTAAATGTTAAAGAAAACTGCGCTTGAATCTAGGATTTATTGCTTCAATAACTGACATAATTTTATTAACTTTCACTGGATACCCTCCGGTTTCTTGCGTTGAAAATCAAAATGTTTATCATATGATCCTTACATATGTGTTTATTATTAATATGTTTAATTGCTGCGTGTGTGCTATTCATTGTATATAGAAATATTCATCTTTGTAAGTATTATGTATACAAAATCAAGCCAAAATCGTGTAAAGAAGAGAATCAAATGCCTTAAATTCGTGGTAAGTATGTAGTAAGATCCAGAAAAACTTGTTTCTCCCGTGTTATTAAAGTCTCTACATTCAAACTGGTTAATTTATCCCTCGGTGCCTACATTTTTCCACATTCACATAAATTTGTTTTCGATCTATCATACTTTTAATATCTATATTGGCCCTTTTTGAAGGATAGACAGCCTGCCTTCCGGACAGTTTGTAAAAGGCGGATGATTGGCCGAATGTATCACTAACATCTTGACTACTACTATTCCCCCCGGGTCGGTCCCGGGCTCCTTTGAAGAATAGACCAACTCCCGTTCTGCCAGGTAGGTCGTAAAAGGTGACCGATTGGCTATACGAGTCACTACCATCGTGGCTACTAGGTGGTAGAGTTCTGCATTGTCTCCTTTTTGAGCCTAATTTTCCTTTTTATTATTCCAGCCGCATTAGCTTCAGTGCTTGTCACTGTCGTGTTCCGGTTTGGAGGGTAAGATAGTCGGTAAACTTATACATGTGGCGTTAGACCTCGCCACAAGACAGCAGCGCACCATTAACACCTTTGGTGTCTATAGGCGATGTTGACTCTTTCCATCGGGAGACCCATCTGCTAGTTTGCTATCTTATGATATAAAAAAGGTATTCGAGTTTGGCTAATATGGTTGAATCATTAAATATAGCCTAAATATTTATATCCAAAAGTTATAAGTATTTTTGAAATTAATTCTTATTTTCATTTCAAATTTTTGTTACAAAATTTTTGTTTATTTTAGTTTGTTTTTTTTTTTTAATTCTTATTTCACGGAAATATTTTCTATGCAATATGTGCTTTGTTGACACTATAATTTCATCTCTGCAGGAGATGAATTTCTATAAATTCCTTTTATTAGCGCTCACTGGTATTGTACAATAATTTATCAATCTCACTGTCAGCAGCATTCAGCAGCATTCAGTCAGCATTGAAGGCTAATAGAAATAAATTAAAACACATATAAAAAGGCGTATATAACTAATATTCCCTCGATTATTAAATACGCCTGTCTAAAAAACCGTATAACATTTGCGATCAATTCCCAGACATATGCCTGAGGCCAGATATAATGAATACAACAATATGATTGCTGTGTATTTTATTTTTTTATAAAAAGCACCTACACACCAATGGTTAGGAGAGGAAACCTTTGGCTCGCCTTTAAATTTCTATCGCCAGAAGCGTATCCGGTATAAAAGGGTTGTGTGAAAAATCTAGACACATTCTATGAAATACGCAACTTCTAGTTCATACAGTTCATTAGATCTCCCCAGTGACACGCGTCGGAGGCATGCAGCGTGAACGCACCCCCACCCCCACCCTTTACACTTCAGAGAAATCTAATTCTGTATACATTACAATATTGCCTACGTTTAATAATATTAAAACCAATATCTTCTAACTTGACGCTTATAATAAAGTAATTGTCACTTTGATGCGGCTTTTTATTACTTCTTCGCCAAATTAAAATGAAGTTTATTAAAATAAAATTTGTTTCAATTTCCTTAGCCGTAACAAAAAATATAATAGTTGTGAAAAAAATCTTAGTGCTTTTTCAGAATCAGGAAAGTATTATAAACTAGTAGATACCAACCACTTCGTCAGCGTTGTTATTTTTATTCATGTGTGTGTAATGAAAATCATAGTTTTCTAAAAATTTAATGAACGCTGAAAATTTTGTGCTTAAAAAAATTGATATTTCCTAAACATGTAATAACTTTGTATTAAGTGACGATATGGTGTTACATTGTACATTTACCTTAAGTCGGTTTGGGCTCCCTTTAAAAAATAGACCATCTGCCATTCTGCCTGGCAGTACGTAAAAGGCGAACGGTTGGTGAAATGTGTCATTACCAGTGATAGAGTTTTCTCTAGAGTATAACTGCTGCAATAGCGTCAGTGCCTATTACTGTCGTATTGTGGTTTGGAAGGTAAACTCACATATATGGCAATACCAACCCACCAAATGGATAGTCTTTTTTTCCATCAGGAGGAGCCATCGCTTGTAAAAATATTTTTATAGCAAAATCGAGTTGGATAGAAGTATCCGTTTTAGCCACTGTACCGTTTGTTATTATTAACTGTCAAAACTTTTATGAAAATAACTATAATATAGAATTATACAATACAATGCAGATTGATTCAAATTTCAACGGTACTAAGATGGTCAAAAACTCGTACTTCTCCTATATCTGAGAAGTAAATTTAATGTTATTTTGCGTTATGCGTAAAGACGTATTAAAATGTATGTATATGGTGTTAAATGGCAAGTATACTTTCCCAAGCAAAAAAATAAGATTTTTCCAGATTAGTTTATAAATTACCGATATCTGAAGTAACAAACATTAAATCCTCATTTTTGGAAAATCGGTTGAAAGCCAACAAATACAGTAAAAAATATTGACGGTAACAGTAGTGTAGTAATATATATTATAGCGAGATTCACACATTCAGTTGATTTTTCGTGACTGACATGTGCTTTACTCTGTTAGGAACTTGCTAGATTCTAATTATATTTCTGTTTGCACAACCCCCAATTTACCAACCCCGGTTTCCGTGAAATATTTTGAAAAATGTGTCAGGATTCTCGTATCAGTATTAACATAAACTAAATTCAAATGCTGTGTAATACCATTTAATTACATACACTTCGACCTATTAAAGATAATGAACTTAATAAACCTACATACATATTTAAACACATATAAAATATATCTACAAAACCAGTTCTAACTTACACAAAAATGTTTCATTAAAACTTAATTATTTGTAATATAATGAGTACATAATTATAATACGTGTATTTACAAAACTAAGAACCTGATTAGAATATTTTTTTAAGCATGTATGTATGAGTTCAGGACCTATTTCACTGTTCCTTCCAAATGAGATGAACTTACACTATGTCACTATACAATTTTAAATACCGTTAGTTTATAATCTACCTTAGTAATTTTTATAAATTGACTAAGTTTAATTAGTAGAACTTAACCTTATTAATTTATAAACTTCCTAGGTTTGTTAAAAAATTAAGGTATTTACAATTTTACGTTGATATAAATAAAATATAATTTTAGGTGAAATACCATGCAGGTTTTATAAAGTTTCACTGTAATACATAATCAGATAAAGCCATTAAAGTAAAATGTAAAGAAAGTGAATGTTTAATCTCTCATTGAAGAATTACAACACTTCAGCTACTGGTGATAATACTACTATAACCGGCATATCTGCATGGGGAGAGTTATGAATGTAGAGAAAGCCAGCTCTACCAAGATCGTTATTTATTTTGTTATTTTATTTTTAATCTATTGGAATTTCTTCTATTGAAATCAAAACTTTAAGTAGAAGAAATTGCATTTCATAAATATTTTAAATCGTTTTTATTATTTTAAGCCAGCTCTACCAAGATCGTTATTTATTTTGTTATTTTATTTTTAATCTATTGGAATTTCTTCTATTGAAATCAAAACTTTAAGTAGAAGAAATTGCATTTCATAAATATTTTAAATCGTTTTTGTTATTTACACAGTTATTGTATGTTGTATTTTTTAATATTGAATGAATTAATTACTCTACGGATAAATATCTTTCGAATAATTTCGGGTCTTCTTTAATACTGTACAGTAAATTGTATACAAACAATTCGCTGGTATGTAATAAATATACCTACTTAATCTACACAAAATGTATTGTTTGTCAATGTTTACAGTTTATTAGATTCAAATATGGTGCGTAGCTCATGTGGCACACATCTAACGCGTAGGTCAGCCCGAGTTCAGGTATGTAGGTTAGGCGCACACTGCGCGCCCTATAGGGCGGGGCGAGCTAGTACATAGCCGTATGTACTAACTCCCACGTTAAAAGAAAATCCCCATCGACAAACTTCCTGGAGGGATTTATATACAACCTGGCATGCTCCTTTGATGTACTAGTAATGTACTAACTAATCGTTCTATGAAGATGTAAACATAGTCAAAGGCAAGCTTTCCGTGGTATATATTTTTTGCATTCAATTTTATTTTTAATACGCAGGGAGTTTTAATGATATTTTCTGATATTCACATACATTACATATTCACGCTAAATCCCTTATAGTATAAGGATATAAAATCGATGTTACTGTTATAAACTTACATCAGTTCAATCAAGCTATATATTTTGTCAATAGAAAATTATATAACTTTTGGGTTATTAAATATGTAAACATTAATTATATTTGAAAGCGGTGAAGTTTTATATGTATATAATACGTTTTTAATTATAGCAGTAATGCGTATTTATAAAATAATTTTATTTTAATAAAAAAGAAATTATGTAGAAAAATTATTAAAAAGATAAAAAATAACTAGGCGAATTGAAAGCTTTTAAGTAAAATTTAAGAAGACGAATTTATTGTTTGGAATAGTAGGTACTTATATTTCGTATAAATAAACATTTAGACGAATATTAATCATTAATGGATTTTTAGTTTTTAATGACATTACAAAAAATGTTGTAATGACATTGAGCCACTCCATTATCTTCATTATCATATATAATTCACTCAGATAAGCATATTGCATATAGTGGGCATTCGTTATTTATAGGACATTGTCATTTTGCTCTATCCAACTATTTTTAGTAGGTATAATATATTTATTATTAATTCTAATTTATAATATTTATAAAAATATAAAAAATATCACTCTTTAATTTACTTTACATTTTTACATTTTTTAATAAGTTGTAACATGTATTTAATTTTGAATTACATATAATTTAAATTAGTCCCCAAATATGTTAGTGCAAAATAAACGAGTTTTCTGATGACAACAATTTTTTCAGAAATGTGAGTTTTGACAATACATAGTACTAACTCCACAAATAGTATCGCTTCTCACTATTCAAAATAGTCGAAGGAATAGACTGGTAAAAGCAATTTTGTAGCTTAAGAATTAAATACAAATGTCTTTATAGTGCCTCTGTAGTCTAGTGGTCCGGCGTTGGCCACATAAGGTCTCGAGTTCGATCTGGGAATCGGGCTATTAAAAAATGTATAGTTTCAGTTTTGTAATAAAAACTGTTGCCCGGGATTGGAAAATGCCCGGTAGGCGATAGGCTTGACATCTATCACATTGATCAAGGGACCAAGTGTCTTCGGGTAATTGTGTGTACACTTGCTGTACCTACGATTAGATTGATGGGTCTGCCTACCTCTTTGGGGATACGGGCGTGAAAATACTTTTTAATTTTTTTCTTTATAGTGCGACCGAATTATTGCATTCATATCTTTGTAGTAATAAATATTAAGACGTAGCAATTTATATAGGCCTTAACAATTTATGTCCTTAAATTAGTAAATATATCTAACGACTGCTAATTTATAAAGGCCATCAATAATTTTCTACAATTTGTTTTAAATAAAAAAATTCAATTCAATATATCAAATAACGAATTAAATTACTAACTCGGTAATCGTTCTAAAACACCTTGTGTTGTATCATACAAATACATTGTCGTTATTAATTTACCATTCCGTTGCTAAGCTATTTTTATTTTCATTGTGTGTTTCAAAAGTAAGACATTGTAAAGTAGGCTTATAAGTGATATAAGGGGTGTTTCATGTTATCATACTAAGGTATTTTCTCTCTATATGCTAACACACTAGAAGGTGTAACTAGAACCGAGGGGAACGCATAACCTACTGAACCTACTTTGTAAGAAGTACATAGGGAAAGGGGGTAAACATAGAAAAGCAAATACATAGAATTCTTTATGTTAAAAGGCTTTATTTCCACTCATGTACGAGTGTTCAAAGGGGTTTCCTTTGTGCGTAAATCTCTATATCGATAGAGTTACACCTAAATAGTTTCCTTATTACTATGTACTAATAGTACTGGCTTCGCAAAGGAGTGAGCTTTAATTAATTTTACTGCGTCATTTAATCATCCAGCTGTATCAGTAAGGGTTATTATAGTTGATAATTTAATAGTGGTATAAATAATGTAAATTTATGAAAATGTAATAAAATTTGCTAATATCTAGAATGTCGAGTAGAATCAATGAATTTTTAATTCCTTATGCTTTGGTCGAATAAAACATTTTCAATTATAACATAAAAAGTTAAAGATTTTTTAGTATTTTTTATAAAAATATTAAGAACCTTTTTATTCAAACTATATACTGTTTTCTTAACTTATTTTTTTCTTTTAAATCTAATTTGTTATTTTATTTCCGGTCAGATAGCTGTAAAAATTAAACTAAACATATCACTGGTTTTAAATTAATTATTTTTATAACAAATAATAAATATTTACGGGATAAATTACACTTACTGATCTTACACCAAAATAACTAAATTATTAACCATTTTTATATAGAATACTTTTTTACGTGTCAATAATTTAACCTCTCCGCTAATAAATAAACAGTATCTAAATTAACAATGAACTTTCTAATTAAAAAGAGTATAAGTAAAATTTTATAAATTAAAATGGGAAAGTACACTTTTCAATTGGCCCCATATGAATTTGGTGAACCCGGAACATCTCTGGGTTCCAGAGATGTTCCGGGTAAATCCAGGATTCCAGAGATATGGTAAATCGGGAATCGGTTGTTGTAGTTTTAATTCGTTTATTTATTTGTAAATTTAATTCGGACGCTACGAAGGGCGAGTTTCAACATATTTCTTAGTTACTGATATAGAGCTATTGATATTATCAATGTACAGCGCGGAATAATTTATATTTTATTTGCTATCATAAATTGTCAATCTGGATTATTTAAAGCAGAAATTTATGTTGTCCTTTCCGAAATAAAACTAGAAACCCTTATAGTTTTGCTATTTCCGTCCGTCCGTCTGTCCGTCAGTCCGCAAGATATCTCAGAGATCCTTATTACTACAAAGCTGTAATTTGGCATGAATATACATGCGCGATAAACCTGTGGTGCAGATATATATTAGTTATTGACGTTGAATGGGTTAAATGTTCATAGTATGAAACTATAAAAGCCCTCTTCTTAGCCAGCATTATTGTGATGGGCAACTTGATGTGCAACCCTATATTGCGCGTTGCCCGACATGCACTTTACCAATTTATTTATATATAATAAACTTAATGTAAATTAAGGACGTATAAATAACTTGTTTACATATCTTCATGCTAAATAGCTTATGTACATTGCCAGTGATAACCGAGTGCTACGGTTCAGACACACTTGGCGCGCTGTTTAAAAAACCCATCGATTTCGAAAACTCTTTTTCAATCAGCACTTAATTAGGTTGAATCTGTCTAGATATTGTTAGTATCTATTTATTGGTTTATATAAAAAAATAATTAAAATTCTACATCTATAAGTATTCTACTAATTTTATATGTATTACTAATTTTAATTAATTAAAATTAGTAATATAAAATTTAAATTAATTAATTTTAACATATTACTAATTTTAATTTATTTAATATCTTTTTATCGCCTTTGTGGTCTAGTGGTCCAGTGTTGGCGTTGACCACATGAGGTCCTGGGTTCGATTCCCGGGTCGGGCACATAAAAAAAAGTGTTTTTTCAGTTTTCTGAGAAACACAAAGTTGCCCGGGATTGGAAAGTGCCCGGTTGGCGATAGGCTTGCCACCTATCACATTGTGGGACTAAGTATCTTCGGCTAATCGTGGGTGCACGTGTTGTACCTCTGCTTATCCTTTTGGGGATATGGGCGTGAAGATATTTTATTTTAATATCTTTTTATTAATTTTTTAATAAAAATATTAGTTATTGTGTTAAAATGCACGTGAAATGATTTACAAAACAAATACATAAGTAAATTTTAACATAATGTCAAATGGAGATAGAAACAGTACAAATGCATTTTAACAAATGAAGTTCCACTAAGTGCCGACGACAAAAAAGAAAAAGCATTAGCGCTAGGTAAAAGCCTTACTTATTAGCTTATCTAGCTTACCTTTTAAAAGTCTGCAATAGAATTAATTGATTGATATTTCAAAAAGGTTTGATTCCTTTTACCGTTTGTAAACTTTTCTTTGACTCAATAATATTCCCGTTTATTTACGTACGGGAGTGACTCAGTACTCATTGAACAATCAGAGCCAGGCTAACGACCTCTCGGCTTTAAGCCTTCCTACCCCTACAGCTTTTACCATTATCCTTTGACCCCTGTATCTTTGTACTGAACCCCTCAATACTTCAGGACCTACAAGTGAAAGGGAAATGCGAGAGTTCTCTGTAAGTTGGCTTGCATCAGTGCCAACTTGGTTATTGTGTGAGGCAACTGATAGGTAATTGCAGTTTTTTGCGCCGATATAGGGTAAGGGAGATATAGGGGATGCAATAGAAGTAAATAAAATCCTTTAATGAAACACGATAAGAGCTAATTACTCTAATGCGGACGTTTTGTTATGGCTCGCCAGTTAAACGATTCTCCTGCTTTCTTGGTGTTTATTCATTACTGTGATTTATTTCTACTATAATTTACAGGTCTTATGGTGCTTACTAAAAAGATTTAATCATGATCACAAATTAGCTCTCATTGTATCACTTTTACTCAAACGTATTTTTAACCCTAAATAGATGCGACAGATTAGGTCCGATAGATTTCATGCAGAACATGCTTTGTGCACTTCCACTCCAAAACAAACTTAAATATCTAATAATAATCTTTATAAATAAAAAGAAAAATCCTGACTCACAGACTGACGATAAAACACCCAGCCTAAGCCCTTGAACCAAGAAGGCTAAAATTTTTTACAGGGATAATTCTTACAATGTACTTACAATGTAAACGAGCAATAAAGAGATTTTTTGAAATCTAAATTTATTGAAATGGGGATAAAATATTGTATTATTTTTTTACATTGACCACAATAGATTTTACTTTCAATCGTCGGCAATTGGTAAAATTCCATTATTGATAGTTAAAACTAGTTTATACCACACTTGTACTTTTATTTCACTATAAGTATAGACTAAATTATTAAATTTTTATTTTAAACTAGCTGACCCGGCAAACGTAGTTCTGCCTTTTTAACTACTCTTATTTTTATTCTCACCTTTTAAACCGGGAAGGTGGACTTCAACAATTAATTCAAAACTAAAATTAGCCATGGTTCAGTTGTTCTCGAGTTTTAGCGACTAACGTACAGCATTTTGATTTTTATATATATGGACTAGCTGACCCGGCAAACGTTGTTTTGCCATATAAATGATTTATTTAAAAAATAGGGGTTGATTGTAGAGGGTTGAAAATTAAGGGTTGTGTATATTTTTCAATGCTGAATCATAAAAAAATAAAAATAAAAATTTTTGGCCATAAAATAAAAAAAAAATAGGGTGGACAAACCTTAACATTTAGGGGGATAAAAAATAGATGTTGGCCGATTCTCAGACCCACTGAATTGCATACGAAATTTCATCAAAATCGGTCAAGCCGTTTCGGAGGAGTACGGGAACGAACATCAATTTAATAATTTAGTCTATATCTATATTGAAATAAAAGTATAAGTGTGATGTAAACTAGTTTTAACTAATTGACGATAATATGATACTTGACTCATGAGAGAAGGTGTGCGGGTCAGTAGTAGTTAATATTATCACGCTTATTTCCTTTAAACTATGTTCTTGTCTCATTCGATGAGGCGAGCCATCTGCTAGTTTGTTGTCTTTAAACTTTTGATTCACGTTCCTCGTGTGAATCCGAAATATTTTGGAAGAATAAGTCAACTGTCTGGCTGTTAGATATCTCGTAATCGCAAGAAAAGGTTATTGCATGTCACTATCATCGCGACTACCACCTACGTGGTAGAGTTCTGCAATGACTCACCCGTGTTCTGGCACTACTTTACATATGTCCTGCCGCAATAGCATCGCTGCTTGTCGCTGTCGTGTTGCAGTTCAGAGGATTAGATAGCCGCTAAACTTATGCATTTAGCATTATATTCTTGCCACATGTATAGTAACGCACCATTGACATTTCTAGTATCTACCTGTACGCGATGATTTTCTCTTCCAATCTTGTTTGCTATCCTATGACTTAAAAAGTGTTCAAACCGTTATTGATCAAAATTCTCAGTTTTTAAATAAAAAGCGGGTATAAATTTATCAAAATGCAAACAAAAATCACCTTCTACGAGTGTAAATAAGACCAGAAATAATAATTTTAATAAAGTAACGACGTAACAACTGTGCGTAACTGGATCCCGGCGGGAACTGTAAAGTATAATTTATGATTTGGCTCCGGTTTTCAACCATCGTTTGCTTCCGCCGTGCCTCGCTCAAACATTGTAACGCTATATGGAGACACCTTTATTTGATTTATGCCTTATTTTTTTATTGTGTAAAGCCATGGGAAGCTTAGCGACAGCCTATTAAAAACACATGATGATTTTGATATTAAAAAACAATAATTATAAGGCGGTTGTGCTACATTTGATAAAACAAAACGTATTTTTATATCATAAGATAAGCTTTTCTGATGTAAAGAGACAACCATAATCTTTTAACACCAAAAATAATAATAGTACATTACTATACAAGCATAAGTTTAGCGGCATCTTTATCCTTCAAACCGAAACAATTCAGCAACAAGCACTGACGCAATTGGACGTAGTTATACGAAAAGGATCCAATCCACACAAAATCACTTTAGAAATCTTAAAGTTTGAAGTTGGATATTTTTTTATTTTTCAACGTGCCGTATGGCACGTTGAAAAATAAAAAAATATCCAATGAGGATTAGCTCTGACGTTCAATAAAGTGATAGATAGCTATTTTTGCTTAGAATTTTTTTACTGGCCAATAGTATTGATGTATAACATCAATTTGGTGCAAGTGCACCATTTTTTTTTATTTTTTTTTCTATATTGTGGATTGGATCCTTCTCGTTTAACTACGTCCAATTGTGGTAGGAATAAGAAAAGCGCTTGCACCAAATATAAACTCTACCTTCTTTGTAGTCACGATTGTAGTGACACTTTTAGATAATCGTTTACTTTTAACGAACTGCCTGAATGAATTGGAGATAGTTTATTCTTCAATTGGGATCAAGACCAATTTTTCTTTTTTAATTTCTTATTTACTGAATCGTGATACTCATGAATCAAAGATCCGGCCATAAGGGCGTATCCTGCCTGATCCTGATTTATTCTTGCCACAATAGCGTCAATGCTTGTCACTATCGTGTTTCGGTTTGGAAGGTAGCCGTAAAATTATGCCTGTGGTATTAGACCTCGCCATAAGAAAGCAACGCACCATTCACACCTTTTGTGTCTATAGGCGATGGTTGACTCTTTCCATCAGGAGGCCCATAGCTTATTTGCTATCTTATAATATCAAAAAATCCCAGAGGGTAGAAGAGTTCCGCAAGTTGCTTGCGTGGGGTTGGTAGCACCGCTTTACCTACTACTGCTGTAACAGCTGGTGTCGTATATACACGTGGTGAGGTACCCGATACACTTATGAAACTTATGTATGCACCACATAAATAGCAACAAATATTTTTTTTTAGTCATAAGATAGCAAACAAGCAGATAGGTCTCCTGATGGAAAGAATCAACCATCGCCTATAGACACCAAAGATGTTGATGGTGCGTTGCTATCTTGTGGCGAGGTCTAATGCCATGCATGCATAAGTTTACCGGCTACCTTACCCTCCAAACCGGAACACGACAGCGACAAGCACTGACGCTATTGCGGCAGGAATAGGTAAGGCGGTGGTACCAGATCCGGGCGAGACAATGCAGAACTCTACCACCTAGTAGCCACGATGGTAGTGACTCGATAGCCAATCGGTCGCCTTTTACGACCTGCCTGGCAGAACGGCAGTTGCCCTATTCTTCAAAGGAGGCCGGGACCAACACGGCGAAATAATATTAATTAATATCTTTGATGTCTATATGTGATGGTAATCGCTTTCCATCACGAGTGTTAAATGCAAATAAAGGCTACACGTACTATTCCATGGTTGTAACATACTACTCACAGAATGCAGATCAAATTAAGGTTTATTGTTAAATTACCTTTGATTAATAAATTATGAAATTTTTTAAATAGCTTATATAAAAAACGCAATCTAATGAGATTTTTTTATATCATAAAACATCAAAAAGAAACAGGAGAAGCCACCATCGCATATAAATACCAAAAATGTTGATGGTGCGTTACTATTTAGGCGGCGGCTTGGTAATGCCACTTGCATAAATTTACCGGCTCCCGGTATTCATTTACCCTCCAAAGCGAAATACTACAATGTCAAGCATTGGCGCTATCGCGGCACGAATGGGTTAAGCCGTGGTACAAAATCCGTGCCCAGTACTCTACCACCTAGTAGTAGTCTCAAAGGTAGTAATACTTATAGCAAGTCACCCACCTTTTACATTCTGCCTGGCAGGATGGCAGATGGTCTATTCTTTGAAGTAAGCCCGACCAACTTCTCCGTATTTGAAGTCTGTTAAAAATAGATACCTACATGTAATTAACAAATGTTAGTGTTTATTACAAAGCCACATGCGTGACTAATATCTACATTCTATCAAAATGACCCATATGTTTTACATTAATTATTATTCACGCTTGATATCACGTTAACAAAAAAACTATTACCAATAACAAGGTCCTAGATGAGACATCGAAATAAAAAGCTAGTTCATCACTGTTAATCGTGTTTTTGTTATGTAATAACGCAACGACGTCCAAAGATCCACATTCATCACATCAAACAGGCTTGCATTTATTAAATTTTTGACATAAGTATCCGCCATTTTGAATTAGAGCAGCTGTTGCATTGAGTTCGTTGACCTGTTTTTTATGGTGCATTCAGGTAGACTTCTATGGGTCGAAGATAGAATTTTGAAACCGTACGCGCATTTTAGCAGCGAGTTTTGTAGTATAAAACTTAATACGATATCATATTGAATATTACTTGCATGATGTTAGTTAAAATTCCGTTGAATATTTAAAAGAAAATATATTGATAGGAAAATAGATCAGATTTTGACAGTAAATATAATGCATCTTGCATCACGAAATGAAAACCCCGTAAAGTTTTTAAAATTTATACAATAAAGTAATTCTTTTTAACCGACTTTCCACACCCCCCCCCCCCCCCCCCTCTCCTACTCTCTCCGCCTCGTCCGTCGAGTGGTTAGCGACCCTGACTATGCAATCGACGAGGCTCGGGTTCGATTCCCGAGGGGGTAAAGCATTTGTGTGATGAGCATGAATGTTTGTATTTCTGGGTTTGGGTGTTTATTAAATATAATCCAGTATTTATATATGTATATTTCTATATATTAGTATATCTGACTAACACCCATAACACAAGCAAATAATTTGCTTACTTTGGGGTTAGATCAGTAAGTGTAATTTGTCCGGTGTTTTTTTTCTTTTTAATATATAAACGGATTTGCAAAAATTTTTTTTAATTTGTTTAGGTTAGTATATTTCGGTTTGTGATAGTGTAAATTTGACGAAGACTGATTAAAGATTTTACAGATACTGGGGGTTGGAAGGAGGTTGTTTGAGTTTTACTACTTTTCAAACGACTTCCCGAAAGGAGGAGGTTATGTTTTTTGTGTATATTACCTTTAAGCTCTGTCATTTATGAACCGATTTTGAATTTTTTTGTTTGAGAGGGGTATACTCCCCGTGGGGTTCCAGTTTATTTTTGTGTGGTGATCTGATGCAGCATTTGGAAGATACAGGAAATGGGAAGTCGGTTGCTGCAGTTTTACAGCGTTAAAAAATTATTACTTATAGCGATAAAAATTTAAATATTAAGTTTTTTTTTATCATAATATAACGAACAAGCTGATGGTTCTCCTGATGGAAAGAGAAAACATCGTCTATAGACACCAAAGATGTTAATGGTGCATTACTATCCATGTGTAGCGGGACAGCAATGCCACATGTATTAGTTTGCCAGCTAATTTACCCTCCAAACCGGAACACGACAGCGACAAACATTAACACTATTGCGGCAAAAATAGATAAGGCGATAGTACCAAATACCCGGGCGAGACGTTACGGAATGGTACCACCTAGTAGGCCCGACAGCAGTGACACGTGTAGCTAATCAGTTGACTTTACGACTTACCTGACAAAACGTTGGTCTATTCATTAAAGAAGACAGGACCAATAGGAGGGAGTATCTATTATATTTTCTTCTTGCTGATAAAATTTCTTGTCAATCTGTCGACACGTTGCGGGGTGATACAACAACAACAAAATATCCTTACAAGTAATTTTTGTGAATTTTAAATGTGAAATTCACAATGTTTAAACTTTAAGGTGTTTTAATGGAAATTCATAGTGATAACAATGTTTTAAGTTCATATATATTGTGTGTTTCTGATTAATGTTTGATTGACGAATTTGTGAGTTCATCATCTGAATCGACAGAATTTTTTTCGAATGCATACAATTTCTAGAAAAGAACAAAAGTGACATAGGCACTCTTTGTCGTCGACACTTGGTGAAACTGCATTTTCATTGCAATATTTTATATGTATAAAAAAATTGTAACCCTTGTATTTTGACACAGTACAAGGGTTTTTTATATAAAATATTGCAATAAAAATGACATTAAACATTTACCGCCCTACTTGTTTCCCATTGGCTTAGAGCTTGCGAGCCTGACTACGCAATCGATGGGTTTCGGGTTCGATTACCGAAAGAGGTTTTGCATTTCTGAGTTTTGGAACTTATTAAATTTAGCATTATAAGTGTATTTCTATATGCATACGAGTATTGGGATCATTGACAAACACCCATTCATAAAATCAATTCTTGTATATGTCGCAGTAAAATTGTCAATAGTCGTTAGATTTAAATCTACCTAGGGAGTTTATAATTTGGTTAGGTTAGGTTAGCAGTTAAATTACAATATCACTTAGTTAGATTATAATATAACGGTATTGACAATTTCACTGCGACATATATATCGGGTAATATTTATTTATTTATATTATATTATAGACATATGTAAACTAGCTTCATCAACAAATAGAGCTGTAATAATAACTTCGAAACGTATACGACGGCACGGTTATGTTTATAACAGTTGATGAAAAATTTGCCAATAAATACGAAAATATAAAAAAAATACTTCACAGCTGCAAATACGATGGGCGGTAAAAGTGACTAAAGGGAAGATCAACTATTTATCTCCGGCTTTATAGATAAAGTTCGTAATATTATAGACTCGTTAAAAATTATTAACCCTTTTATATCATCTACTTATTTAACTTATAATAAAAGTTTCTTGTATCAAAGCTAAAGCTAAAGGACATAATATAATGATATTCAATTTTATGTTAGAAACCGAAATTAGACAAATTTAATTCAGACAAATTTTGAAGAATTATAGATCATTTCCCAATTTTCCCATTTCTCTTTCTTTCGACAATATCTTTAATTTTTTTTCTCATATTTTATCAATTAAATCTGTAGTTCATTATTAACATCATGTCATTCTAGACCTATCAATAAGCAATTTAAATAATATAATTATCATGAAAATTGTTTTATAATTTATATATAATGGTGTTCCTTCACTTTTAAAACTATTTTTGCTAAACGTTTGTAAAATTTATATTTTGTTTACCTTTCTTTTCTTTTTATATCATACTAGCTGTTGCCCGCGACTTCGTTCGCGCGACCTTTGTGTACTCCGCTTGCCTATAACCTTCCTCGACAAACAGGCTATCAAACTCAAAAAGAATTATTCAAATCGATTCGGCAGTTTTTTGAGATTAGCGCGTACAACCAAACAAACAAAGTCTACAATTTTATAATATTAGTATAGAAGACAAACAAGCAGACAGGCAGATGGGTCTCCTGTTAGATAGAGTCATAGACACCAAACCATCGCCTATAGACACCAAAGTGTTAACGGTGCGTTGCTATCTTGTGGCGAGCTCTAATACCACATCCATAAGTTTACCGGCTACCTTAATCTCCAAACCGGAACACGACAGTGACAATCACTGACGCTATTGCGGCAGGAATACATAAGGCGGTGGTACCAGACCCAGGCGAGACAATGCAGAACTCTACCACCTAGTAGCTACGATGGTACTGATCCGCACCTGCCTTTCAGAACGGCAGTTGGCCTACTCTTAAAAGGAGCCTGGGTCCAGCACGGGGGTAACCTTATATTTTTACACTCCTAACACAACAAAAATGTCTGGTTTAATATGTAATATATAATACAGTTGAAGGTGATTTTTGCATTGTACGTTTGTTAGCTTGAACGCCCAAGTCTCAAACGGGTAGCAGTAGCAGCAGCTTAAATTTTTTAATCATATCGTTTTTGCAAGATATTAATTATTATTAAAAAAATAGTGTACACCATGGATCTCTTTATTAAACGTGTATTCGACCCTTGAAAGGCAATCCTTACTAAGCGACACTGAGTAAACTTTACAGGAGAGTGATTTAAAGTTCAAATATAAAATAAAAAAGTCATAAAAAATCACCTATTATTTAATTGTAATCATTACATAGTATAAAACAAAGTAGCTTTCTCTGTCTGTCCCTATGTCCTTATGTCCCTATGTATGCTTAAATCTTTAAAACTACGCAACGGATTTTGATGCGTTTTTTTAATAGATAGATTGATTCTTGAGGAAGGTTTTGGTATATAAACCTTTCCGATATTCTCACGGAAACAAAAGCTGGGTGAAACCACGGGCAGGTCGCTAGTTACTTTTATACCGATGAATGAACTTTAAATCACTCTCCTGTAAAGTTTAGTCAATGTCGCTTAGTAAGGATTGCCTTTCAAGCGTCGAATTATCATTATTTTTTTATGTCATTAGATAGTTAATAAGTAGTAAACAGTTGGCTCTCCTAATGGAAAAAGAAACCATCACCAATAGACGCTACATGTATAAGTCTACCGGCTACCTAACTTTTTTAACTAGATTATGACAATGACAATCATAGACGCTGTTGCAACAGAAATAGGTAAGGCGTTGGTACCAAAGAATCGGACGAAACATTTGAAAAATCGATCGCCTTTTATGAACTGTCTAGCAGAATGACAGATGGATAATTTTTCAAAGGGACCAATACGGGATATAAAATAATTCTATGTCACTAAACATTAATTAACTGGAAAAAACAAATTGTAGGTAGTAATTTTATCATTATATCGCGGTAAATAAATTTAGCAAAAATATACCAATTTTTTATATATTTTTTAATACAAATATTAATCTAGGCACCTTTGTGATCTGGCAGTATCGGATTGAGTATTGACGCCTTAAATCATGGGATTAAATAGTTCGTTCGTGGTAGAGATTGTCAGTTTTGTTGGAAAACATAACTCGTTGAAAACGATTAGTCGATTAGTCTTTAGAGATTTGAGCGTAACGATATTTGTTAAATATTTTTTAGGAATCGATCAAACTGTTAACAATCCGCTTTAATGAATTCAAATTTGAATTAAACTCAGAATTATTTAAATTCATAAGTAGGTGCTGCATTATTATCGATATCACTAAGCAACAATAGACTAAAAATCTTATTCATGATTCCAAATATACAGGAAGTATATTTGTCTCACCTGTTCCTTGAGGATAATGTAACTGATAAATTTATGAGTGTGGCATTAAGACACTATAGCCATGTACCATTAACATCTTTGGTGTCTATAGGCGATGGTTTTCTCTTTCCATCAGGAGATCCATCTTTTGCTATCTTATGAAATAAAAATAGAACTATCAGATTTTCACCTATTTATATGAGACCAAACAGAAAGTATATCCTCGTGAATTTTTTTTCTAAATCGCTATATACATAACAAAGTTCTGAGGTAACATTACAAATAAATCAGATTGTGAACCTATTTTTGAAAGTCGGTTTAAAAGTACTGGTTTTTGAAGTGGACTGAAAAAACATAGAACAAGTAACCTAATGGAAGGTACAATTACAATTGTTAATTATTCCGGCCTAACCAACATTTGTGTTATGTAATTAGCTCCAACGTTATTATATGTATAAGCGACAGATGTCTTTGACGTTATTGAACACACGTTAAATGCGAAAGTTAATGTCAATAGCAAAACTACATTTTAACCGACTTTCCCAAAAAGAGGTAATTTCAATTAAGATGTATTTTTTAAATTAAAATATTAAAACTATGTATTATGTAACTATGAATTTTTATTTTGACATTACTTTAATTCAACTTTATCACGTTATTAACCATTTTTGCAAATTGATTGTAATTTAAAGATGACATCACTTAATTTAATCTTATTAGTTTTGACATTTAAATTATATAAACTAGTAGATATTGTTGAGTTATTGTAATTTTTATAATATATTAAAATATATTATAGTAAATTTTATACATTTGCTCCTTCATTACATATTTTTTATGTATTTTTCATTTCTATAGACAAAAAAAATCTCTCTAGTCGACTTTTCTGTATATTATAAACGTTGTTTAACTTGTATATTTTGTTTTAAAAATTACGTCGACTAGCGTTCCTCTATGTATCTACTGTGGACTAAATCTTATTTTGTTTTATGTACCGTCTTGAATATAACCTGCTGCTAAAATAAAATAATTTTAGTGACTGAGTTTTCTCCATTTTGTTTCGGGCGCCTTTTGAATTCTTCAATGGTGTTTCCATTGAAGAATTCAAAAGGCGCCCGAAATGGAAAGATAGCCTTTCTGCCAGGCAGTTCAGAAAAGTGGAACGATTAGTGACTACTTAGTAGTACCTAACTCTAACACCTTGTCTAGGTGGTAGAGCTTTGCAACGTGTTGACGGAGTTATATACCACCGCCTAATGTTTTGTGCTGTAATAACGTCAATGCATATAATTGTAGCCGGTAAACATATGCAAATGACATCGCATTCTCGCTGTATCTTTCTATCAAGTGTTATCTGCTTATTTGCTATTCTATGATGTAAAAAATATTTGGTACACAAATAGATAAAATTCTTACTTATTAAATAAGATACTTTTCACACCTTTTTAACTAACATTTCAAAAAAGAGAAGTTTTTCAATTTTGGATTTTTATATTTATTTATGTTTAAGCATAACTCCGTGATATCTATACTAATCATTAAAGTAATATATCATAAAAGTAAAACGTTTGTTTTTTTTGAGTTTGTAATATAAATAAACTCAAAAACTACTGGCCCGATCTTAAAAATTCTTTTATCATTGGAAAGCTACACTAATCAGAAGTGATATAGACTACGTTTTTACCCGACTAAGCAAAAGAAAGTAATGATTTTGTGTCACGCTAACAAAGTTCTAAGTAATAGCTAGTATTTTATAAATCCGTTACAGATGCTAAATTCTTGTTATATTTAAGAGAGTATACTTACCATTTTATTCCATAGATATAGACATAGTTTCTTAATTTCAAAAATCCATATTAATTATAGTCTCGTATTAATTTGGTAATAGATATCTAAAAACAGTTTGTTAATTTCAAAAATCCATATTGATTATTAAGATCCGTATTGATTGATTGTAAAGATTTGATGCGGGATTCCAGAAATGCAGGAGGTTGGAAGTATGTTGTTAGTTTTATTACGATTAAATTATTATTAATGAAAAAAATACTAGATTGCTAAGGTGCTACGTATACATATTTTATAAACCAGCCAAGATTTGCTTTCAGTTGAAAAGTATACATCAATCAGGTGACCTTTCTGGTTGTCAGTCGTCAAGAGCTTTCGTTGCAAGGCGCACGCGCTGCGCAGCTGCTCAGGTATCAGGAAGTACCCACCACATGTCCGCTGCTTAGCCAGCTGCCTCCCTGTCGATGGATTTATTGTATTGTTCCTTTTATCCACGATAACACGCCACTTAAGTAAAAAGAAAACTGGAAACTGAAGAGATTTCGCTTTTATAATCTTTGACGCAAAAATGGTCAGATAAACGATATCTATATGTTTAAAACGTTAGAGGTTTAAAACATTGTGTGGGTATCACTCAAAAACTACTAAATCGATCGTTTTTAGTTTTAATAATTTAATACTTGATCTTCATCTAATAATTAGTAATATATATGTATATTATTCTCTATCTTTATAAACATAATAATCAATTGCCATAAAGATTCCGACTGTCTCTACGTAGGTATAATATTGAAACTGAGCTAGCTCTCTTTAAAACATATTTTAACACAAAAAAGTGATAAATATCTATAAAATTGAATATAAAATTATAATTATTATATTTTATATAATTATAAATTTATTTATTTATAAAGTTATATTTAAAATTCACTACCCTTAGCTTCATATATGACAATTTTCTAAACAAAATTAACTTTAGTTAGTTCCCTACAAATTACTTGTTTTCAATTTCGATATTATATACGTACATACGTAGGGACAGTCGATTTGTCCGCCATTAAAGCGGCTGCACCTATTGAGAAGCATAAGCTTAGCTCTTTTTTTAATTAGTATAGGTATGCGAAATAGGGTCAAGCAGTTAATTTTAAATAAAACTAGTAGTGAACGGTTGTATTGCCACATAATTTATTTTTATTGAATATTTTGTTGGGGTGGAGGTTAATGGAGGGTACGGGTAGGAGGGCGAAAATTTGGGTTTATAGATTTATGTCCAAAAAAAATATGAAAATTTCGTCACAAAATAGATATTTTTTCTGAACAGGGATACCTTACGACCTATTCTCATACGTACCAAGTAAACAAAAAAATATATAAAAATCGATGGAGCCACCGTGACATAAAATTTTTGTATATTACAGAATACTAAATTATTAAAGCTTAATGAGACTATCATTGTTATAAGGACTACACGTTCAGCTCACGTTCCAGAAATCACTATTATATTTCACTTCAATTTATAATTATTCAACTATCTTGAAATATTCGACGAATGCTCAAACATGACATATATACTTGTAATTTATTTATGTGTATCCACAAAGTTTAAAGTGAATAACACACAACATTTTTGGAAAAAATGTTTTAAAATGAAATTGATGTCTTAGGAATAAAATATATTCTAAAGTAATAACATTTGCCTTTTCTACAGCACTGCATTTGTTTATTTAATATTTAAAATATAATAAATATGTATATGTAGCAACAGTATAGTTATGTATAATATAGAAGATATTTATTCATTTGTTTCAGGTAAAATTTCTATAGCCATTTCAGAATCAACAGATTTGCGGAACGCAGCCAACTATAAGGTAATAGATATAAGAAAAATAACTTTACCTTCAAAGAAAACTAAGTACCTTGCACATAAATCACGGAGTTAGAAATTTAATTACGATGTTTAAATAAGAGTTAATTTTATTGAACTTTCAAAAACTACTATACTTTAATTTTATATAAACGTTCGCATGAGTCAAAATAAAGAAGTATCTGAATATATACGGTTTTCAGAATATTAAATACTAATACAAGTAAAATCTTGAATGAGTCATCGCCAAGAGGGTAAGCGCAAACGATCGAGGGGGAAATCTGAAAATTCAATGCCACGCTTACGAATGTTGCGGCGGATAAATGGGAATTAGTCTATAACGGCAGTAGACATATTAGTAAAAAGAGAGGAACACGAACTAAGGCCTTTTTGTGAATAATATTGATAAATGTTTTGCTTAGTCTGATAGAAATGGAAATAAAATTAATTAGCGTAGGGATAAGTATTTATAACACTATTTTGTCGTTGAAATTTATTTATATAACCTGTTCTCATTAGATGATCTCCATAGTTAACCTAATGTTTTTCTTGCCAGTGTTGCATTAAAAACTTGCCTTTAACATAAAATATATAAGCAGATTGAAATTATATAGTTCTTAACATTGTTTCCCCGTGTTGGTCTGGGCTCCTATGAAGAATAGATCAATTTCCGTTCTGCTAGGCAACCTGCCTAGCAGAACGGAAATTGGTCTATTCTAGGTAAAAGGCGCCCGATTGGTTATAAGTGTCACTATCGTCGTAACTACTGATGGTAGCGTTCGTCAAAATCTCCCCCGGGTATTTGGTACCACCGCCCTACCTATTCCTGCCGCAATAGCGTTTATTCTTGTCATTGTCGAACACGACAAACATTAGCACGGTTAGGTAGGTCCGCCAGACAGATAGCAACACATCATTAATTTCTTTGGTGTCCATAGGCGATGGTTTCTCTTTCCATCAGGAGAGCCATTTGCTTGTTTGCTATCTTATAATATAAAAAAATTAACGCGTAGCGATTAATTTTAAGTAGCACGTTTAAAAATGGTATTGTACCATATATAATGTATATATAATTAAAATGGAAAAAATGAATTAAAATGGAACATTTGTTTGAAATACTTTGTATTATTTGCGGTAAATAATAAAAATAATCCTGGCTGGTGTCAAATTTATACACAATATATATTGTTGTTCTTCTCATTCATGTAATAATTTAACATAAGAGCTTCTAAAGATGTCGCTATATAGTTACATTATTCATAATGTCAAAAATTTGTTTATTAGTAAGCCTTGAGAATTAAAAGGGTTGTTTAAAAAACAGTTATAGCAGACTAGCTGCAGCGTGCAGCCCTCTGCATTTAAAAGATTTTGGCGAATCCCGCGGGATCACTTAATTTTTCAAGGATAAAAGTGCTATTCCAGGTCATTATCTAACTTGTATGCCAGATTTCATTCAAATCCGTTTAGTAGTTTTTGCGTGATTGAGTAATTAAACCATCCATCCAAACATCCAAACATTTAAACTTTCACATTTATATTTTTAATATAGATTTGTGTTATTACCCTAACGTAGATATCAATGATTAAATCTGTAAGCGAGTTTGATTAAAATGAAAATAATTTATTTTAAAGGGCCATTTGAGAAGTTTATGAAACTTTTAGATGGTCGCTGCCTACTTATAAAACTAAATAAAATTGAGTATAACTTTATTTAATTATTAATATGTATAAGCATCCATCACTGTTTTTAATCGATTATCATATTGCGGGAATGTGAACGATTCTTATAAAAACGTTACTATTAATACGTGATTATTTCTGCGAAGATTCGGCTCGAAATTGAACCTTCGTCAGACATCTACAAGCATACACAATACCAGAACATTGTCAGTAAAATAAATTTATTGAAACATCTGAAACCCTTTTTGTCTTATTTTACTATACAAAATTACATTTTATATAACAATACAAAATTGCCAAACTTAATCTTGTGTATTACAATTAAATAACATTAAAAACTTTTGGCGATATTGCAATTCACACTATTGATTTAATATAACTGATTAAAACATCTTTAGAATACACATGATCAAGTAACGTAATGCTTGAAAATTTTTAATCCTTGTCGAAAACTTAAATTATTATGTTTTTAGTGTAGCTGGCATCATTTTTCTTTAGAAGTTCTGTCTCATACACTAAAACACTATATCAAGTGTATTCAAGCGCTTAAAATCTATTAACCTTAAATTTTTAAACTTTAAGCTTACTCGACAGCTGCACTTTTATAAAATTAGCGAATAATTTATCAGCTATTGTGAGTAAGAAATCGTGGATTGCTTGCGCAAGAATCTCACCGCACACAATAGGATTTGCTACCTGGCTCTGTATACACATTTTTTTCTATCTGGCAACAATAAAATTTATTCGCTTATCTTAGCTGTCAAATGTCATTCCACTTTTTTAAAATAGTTTTAATGCCAATGTCATAAAGGTCAAAATGGCATGGTGCACAGTGCAGATGTTCGTTTATCTAGCATGACATTATTGTTCTTAGAAGAAAGACTTTAACGTCGTAAATAACAAGAATAAACTGTTTTTCGATATTTATATATCTCTATCTATAGGTATTTATTGTCATAAGGAGATATTTAGAAATTTATAGTAAGTTTGGTATTCAAATTCTGAAATTCGGTCTAAATTCGCCAGTAATTTATATATAAACATTTTTATTCTACTATTTATTACTATACAAACTTTTATTATCACTTAGTATTGTGTATGTAACAAGGTGCATCGCTAAGCACTCAGATTTTGGTCAACGAATACACTCGCAGTGACACATCAATGGAAATAAGATGTAGCGCCGAACCATTAGCCGATCGACAATTTTTGCAAAAACGTATTTATATTTTTCATTTTTAATACCTAGTAAAATATTTTCGATATCTAATGATCCTCATAACACGTTGAGTTGCGATTATTTGGAAAAATATATTTGTTTCAGAAAAAATAGGTTCAGTGCCACCACGTTTACGGAATTTAAGTGATAGATATAGAGAATAAGTCAACTCGTAATACCGATTGAATCCAGTGAAGCGATCAGAAAATATTTTCCACCTATTTATATAAAAAAGTTCCATGTAATTTTTATTCACATTAATAAAATACGTGTAAAACTGTTTGTAAGTGGTAAGATTGAGTCTGTTTTACTTTTCAATCACGCATCAAATTGATGATACATCACTTTAATTCTTTTACATTATAAGTTAGCACACAAGCCTTTAAGGTAAGGTAAGCGGTAAGGTACGTAGTAAATTTTTTTGAGCCAAACTCAAACAATTTAACTCTCAACTCATCTCATACTCAACAATTTAATTTATTCTTCTTTATTTAGAACTTTAAATTTAACGCCTCAGTGACTCTTTAATCAATGTTTATGAAGATCTAATATATAATACTAGCTGTTGCCAGTGCCTTCGTCCGCGCGGACTTCGTTTACTTCGCACAGCTCCTCCCCCGTAGGTGATAGCGTGATTATATGTAGCCTATATGTTGACCCGACCTGTTAGTAATATTTATGCAAAATTTGAGATTTTTCTTCTGTTTGTAAGATAATAAAAATGCATTGCTATCTGCGTCCTTAAGTTGTAATGTTACACACAAAAGATTACCGACTGCTTTACTTTACCTGCCTAACGTAACACAATAGTGACAAGCACTGACACTATTACGATGCGAAAAGTTAAAATGGTAATACGAAACTCAAGCGAGGCGGTGCAGCACTCGACCACATAGTACTCACGCAATTATTGAAAAGTTACATTTTTACTATCAGATCATATAGGTACTACCGGTATCAAAGTAAAAAAGAAGTAAGTACCATAGTAGTATCAAACCCAAACTAGTCGTTGCAGAGCTTTCTTCTGGTAGATTGAAGTTTGAAAGAATCATATTAATGTACCAACACAAAATCGCTTTACTATACTATACCTCTTCACTATATATTCAACTATCAAATAATATCTATAAAAAATATATACATATATAAATACTAGTTAAAATAATGAATTACTTTATGTATGATAACATAGGGCAGACAGTGTACTCGTGGCGTCTTGTAGAGCAAGTCTTTGAACTGTCTAACAGACTCCTTAAGTAATGGCATCCGAATGTTAAGTATCTCGTGACAGAGTTAATTAGTTTTAAATAATAAGTACATATTCAACTAACTTCAAAATTAGAAGTGGTTCTTTTTGATCATATTTACTGTCGAATATTTTCATAGTAATAGTACTTACAGTGCAATATTTCCCTTAATTAAGGGTTAACAAAAGAAATATTTTGCACCAAAATCAAAAAGTGCGGTCCATACCCCTTATGTAAAAAGAGACCATCTTCCTTTCTACTAGAAAAGCTGTACAACTATAATGATTTCTATGTTGTGGAATACTACAACGTCTTGCTTGGGCTAAGTACTACCGCCCTGCTTATTCATGACGTAAAAGAGTCAGTGCTTATCAATGTCGAATCCCGGTCTGGAGAGTAAGGTAACATGTTAATTTATTAATGCGGTATTCTAACCATTTTCATGAATAGCCATGCGTCAATATCACCTTTGGGGTTTATAGGCGATGGTCATCTTTTTCCATCAGCTTCAGCAGTGTCTCAAATTAGATGACAAGCAATCTGCTTGTCATCTATTTGATACATAATAAAGGAAGACCAGACAAAATTACGGACAAGCTCAAATCTCTAATAATTCTAGATAGTATAAAATACTGTTACTTCGAGTAACAGTATATATATATATATATATATATATATATATATATATATATATATATATATATATATATATATATATATATATATATATATATATATATATATATATATATATATATATATATATATATATATGTATTGTCTATCATTAATATTTTATCAGGAAGCCACACATATGCTTATTGTTATACTTTAATATTAAAAAAGTATATATAGATATACTTTCAAAATCGTCGTTCTGTAAAAAGATAGTAACGTACCAATAACATCTTTGATGTTTACCTCTGTGCCATGATTGTTTTAAGATTCTAGTATAAGATCAATGTGCTTATTTCCTATATAAAAATAATTAATTAAAAAAAATTTTACAATTAAAAAATTTTTTATCCAACCATGACAATAAATGCAAAATTTTGAGTATATGTTTTAGTGATTGTGTATGTGTGCGTGCGTATATGTCTTTGTATTTGTTACTTCTTCACACTGAAATGACTGCACATATTTGAAATAAGTTTAATGTAAAAGTATTCTTCTATCCCAGCAAATATATTGAACTTGTAGGATTTACAAACAAACTTTAACTACACTGCAGGCTCCATGATGCTAAGGGGCGGGCTGCTAGTACTTACTAAATGTTTTCGACAGAAATTTTAAGAAAAAATCTTTATATTTCGTGCTCTAAATATAAAATGCAAATAAAAAGCGGCACAAGATGGCGCGCGTCCGGCTTGTAGGGCCACTTCCGCAGCCACGTCCGGCGTAACTCGACTCCTGCGCACTGTGCAGCCTGCGACAACCTGAACTAATCGATTCAAGCCAGGAACTAAAAACCTTAAGACTTTTATAATTTTTTTCTCTTAGTAATATTATTATTTTGTTTTTTTAAGCATAATATACAAGTAGATAGCTCTTCTAATGAAAGAGCTATTGCATTTAATATAAGAGTAAGTGCGCCTCACATCCTGCTGCATCATAAATTTTTGTGCTTAATCCTAAAAATGTTTTTAATGCTCGCAAACAATGTATTTTTCTGAAGAAAAAATATTGTTTTAATACAGGCAATAGAGGCGTCCGTTACTCTTGTCTATAATGAACTAAATTGTAGGAGTCATTTTTTTAAAGATAGCTTCAGTATGACGTACCGAATTTAAATGTAAAAAATATTTACATATTAGTAGGGCGCTAGTGCCGTCATTTTGCGAAAAACCTTTTCGATTTAAATCTCCGTGACCGTACACCTGAGGCAAAAAAATAGAAAATACCTTTATTGTAGATAATTAAATTTCCTATTTTTTTTTAATATTATCTTTTGTATTGCTTTAAACTTGCCGTTTTTTATGCATTTACATTCAGTATATCATACTGAATCTATCTATAAAAAATTTAGTGTAGGAAGAATATCTCTATTGTCTGTACCAGACTGTAGTATATGTCATGTCCGGATAAACAGCTTCATTCCATGAATTTCTAAAATTGTTTAAGGATACTAATTTTGTCATAATAAATTCACATAGGGTTTTATAGACACGAGGCGTTTTGATCTGTAAACCTCTTGAACCAAACACGGCGTTTATAGATCAAAACTTTACATAATCTGCGCATTCGAAGATGTTGAAAACGCCATAAATCCATGATTTTGTTGAAATATTTAAAATATTACAATACAATACAATAACTCTTTATTGTGCACTAAAATATATGACAACATTAAAAGTTACAACATAAAAATAATACAACTAAGATACACAAAGGCGATCTTATCACTAATAAAGTGATCTCTTCCAGCAGGCTTAGGATAAGCAACACGATAAAAAATTTATCGACCCGTTTTTTCGACATTTGCGTCACTTTCTCGATTCGCTAACGCATTTGACACTTGATTCGACATGATACTTCAAAGGAAGAGAAAATGATCAATTTTACTCGACGGTAGTTATTTTCTCTACCGATCGAAACGTCTTGCTGTCATTTTATCGATTTCATATTTGTTATTTGACACTTCGTTAAGATGTTGTGATAACCTGACTATTTCATAGTATTATAATTTAACTATACAATAATTACAATAACAATACTTTTTGATTTCTATTTATTTTATTAAATTCACTCATTTTATTTGTTACCTAAGAAAATAGTAAATATATAGATTTCGGTCCAGTGTATATATTTAATAATGATGGCAGTTCCATATTATACCTAATATGTGCTAAATATCTACGGAGAAAAAAATTGTGTGATCTTTTTACACGATGGACGGAGCGTTCCAAACTATGGCGCTTCAATAAACCCAATATATAGCTCTCTAAATAATATAGACCATTGTGAAATTTGAGGTGTAGAGCCACACACGGATCAAGGCATGCCTTTTCAATTAAAGGTAAGTGAACATAAGAGACTTGTAATTCAGTTTGTAGTAGATATGACAGCCATCCAACGCAATAACTGTTATAACAGAATATCTTTGTAGTACAAACTAATTTGACTTATGTGAACTCAATAAAGTTATTTTTTCAAAAGTTATCGGTAGTTTTTCGAAATTCTTTTTTAAACAGCTAATATGCTACATAAACACATCAAGTGTATGTTAAATTTCAGCTGGATACAAAGTAATAAACCTTTTCTTGGTGGTCACAATGCTTACAGCCACGTACCGACAAACAACAACAATGCTTACATCATAGAATAATAATGCAAATATGTTATTTCTCTAAGACTTACATTGCTTATATAATTAAGGAGTTTCTTATACCCATTTAAGTTATATTTAGTCAAAAAAAGTATTTGTTTTAATCAGTAGTTTTCAGACCAAGTTCCATGTATGATTAACATACAACTAGTATGTATTATTTTTTGTAATATTCTTAACATAAATCAATCTAATATGAAACATGAAGTTCTCAATAAGGTACCTTCATGTGTAAACATTATTATTTTATATTTGTCTACATTTAAAGATAATATACCATACAGGAAAGCAGTCAGTTCTTGTTATTATTGTTTATTTTTATTACAATAATATAATATGTCAATAAAAAAATATAATTATTATTTGCAGAGAAGACTCTAACTGCAGAATTCTTAATATTACTGACAAATATCCTAAAAGAACAAATGATGTCCTCATATGGCATGATTGAAATGGATGAAATGCGAAGACTACATAATAGAAGATATAGATGGGTCCTACATATACTGGTGCAACTCGCAAAATAACGGAAACCATTTTCTTGCATCAAAAGTCTTAAAATTACCTTATATTTGTCATAATATAGTAAAGTATTTGAAAATTTGTACAAAAGTACAAATTTTCAAATACTTTAATTGATTTATGTCAAAATTGCAAGTTACAGAACATTTAATCCGGTCTCCAGTAAAGTTGTGTCATTGCACTTGCACTGGTATATGTAGGACCCGTCTATCTGATAATTACAAGTATTTTCTTTTAGAAGTGTTAACTTTGTTGCTTTTGTTGTTGTTTTTTAATCAAAGTGATTTTGGTAATAACAATAATTTTTATTATTAAGCTTAGTGGATTATTGGTATAATAAAATACTTTAGTGTTGTATAACATTTATTTAAAAAATACCTACTCTAGGCAAACCTTCTATCTAAGTATTAAACAATTTTATACAATAAAATTAAACTTATAGTCATCAGTGGCTAATTTTAAGCATAAGTTTAATGACACATTATTCATATTATTTAATTTTTTAATGCCAAACATAGATTTTACTAAATGAAACAGTCTTGAGAAATAATTTTTATTTTCTTTAATAAAGTTACAAAATGAATAAATCACATATAAAAGTATAAAAAGTGTGTACTTAAGAAATAAAATATAAAATACTTGTAAAGAAAATTAAATTTGAGTTTTAAAAAATATACAAACACATCTACTTTACTAAACTAACAATTATACTTAAGAAATAAAATAGGAAGCAGTCTTGTAAAGAAAATTAAATTTGAGTTTTAAAAAATATACAAACACATCTACTTTACTAAACTAACAATTATTATTAATGTTTGTACTTCTCAGACTAGATAAATAATTTTTACTATATATCAGCTTATGAAATTTATTAATGTGTATCTTTGAATTTTCACTAATGTAACAAACTTATAGAAGATTACACATACTATATTAAAGCTATAATATTTTAAATTTAATTGTTTTCTACAATTTAAATATCTCTTGTGAAGTTGCATAAACAGTAATGAAAATTCAATAGGTACCAAAAATTAATTTACTATATGGTACAAGTAGTATGGAATTTCACTTGAATAAATAAAATTCAACAAATAAAATAGCAATTTTTATTATAATTTTTCCTAATTTAACATTAACTTTCTTTTAATTTAGATTTTAAAAATTACACATGTTAGGTACATTAAGCCTACCATGTTATAAACTTAATTGCTTTCTACAAATTTAAATTTATTTTTCAATTTTGCATAACCATTTAAAATGACAAGAAAAATATAATATTCAACATAACTTACAAATCTTAATCAACAATTTCAAAAAATGTAATAAATAGAAAGGCATCCTTTTTACTATTTCCATTACACGCTGTTTAGTCAACCTGTAAACAAATATATCTTATCAAAATGTTATATACATTTACATAATATAATTTTTTTGTCAGTTAACTCAGCCCTTATGACTCCAGTCTTGCACGTTGCATTTTGTGTAGTGTTATATAGATTTGCATTGTAAAGTACATAATGGGGTCGAAGACAATTGGTTACCTTTACAAAAGTAGTGACAGAAGTCTACACTGTTCTCAAGAGAAAGCTTCTCATATTATTCAGGGAAATTTTACAAAAATCAAGTTTTTGAAATAATCTTGAATTTATGATATTAATTTTGTAAAAACCACAATCTTTACAATGAAAAAAATATATTAAAATATGTTTGAAATTTGATTTTTTCAGTCTACCTTGTTAGATGATTTGTCATGGAGATATGTATGTAAATAAATACTTACACAAAGTATTCCATTGTTTTCCTTCCTTCCTCTAGAAACTATAATGTATGGAGTATGTGTAGAATATATGGTGTTATATTATGCTTTCCCAATATTAAAGACTTTAATCTTTGGTGCTACAAGTCTAGTCCATGAATCCATTAAGTTAATGTGGAAGATTAGCCATAGACATATATAGGTAGCACGGAGAGGTAATTTGTGACATACTTTTTATCTTGAAAGGAAAGGCATCATTATTTTTAGTTACCTACTTATATAGGGTTTTAAAAAATAAAGAATAAGTATAAACAAATACTTACGTTTTATTTTGTGTTCCCATTTTATATAAAACTTTTATATATTATACTAGAATTATGAAGAATGATGATGCTTTTACACATGTGAGAACCAAACAGTATAAATTCCGTGTACGTAATGGTTAGATAATTAATTACAAAATACAAATTAGGTACAATAGTTTTTGACGTAATGTAAATAAACTTTGAATTTTTCGTATAGAAAAAATAATTCAATGAATTCTCGAGGTACTCAGTGTTACCAACTCTATTCAAAAATAAAACTACATACAAGGTTTTCTACAAAATTCAGTAGAAATCTATAGGTAAATGTAAAAGGTTAATTTAAAGCTGGTGCTTATTTTGTGTTATTTAATGTTACTATTAATAATATACACTCAGGAAAAATAATACATAAAACATAAAATAATAATCAAAATATTAATCAATCTAAAATAACAAAAAGAAAATCGAGTGTAGCTCAAACTTGTTTTTTTGTTAGAAGTAGAAGTAAGAAGACTAAATAAAATAAAATTTATATACTCTTTGAGTAAGACTTTGGATTAAAGAGAGATAAACTGAAAAGTCGAAAAAAATTTTTTTTCGTTTTGGAGATGTAAATCATAGACCGTGGTGGTAATTATTATTGTGATTCAAGGGTAACTTTGTCATACACGTACAGTGGAAACTTTTGTTAGTCCGACATTCTAAACTTTCCCTATTTTATCTATCTTTATTGGTTACCCGATTTGAGATTTTTCAAAGATGGTTGTCTTATCAAAACGAAGCTGTTCACAAAAAATCAGCTTGTTATTAATAAAAAAAAAGTTTGTTCTTGGGACCACGGTCTAACAGTAAGTTTTGGGTTGGACTGCTTGCATCTGGCTGATTTTTGGAACTATTAATAGATAACATTATTTGTAATATAAAATACTGTGTAACGTATTCTATTCTATCTTATTTTCTAGTTGGCATAATGCTATACATTTATGTTTGTTTATCGTGATGCATTTTCGTGCCATTGTCAAATCGAGTCAAATCACAATAATTCTATGGAAGTTTCCCATCAAAAAAAAAATCAAAAATGTTGATTGTTTCGTCTAAAATGATGGTAATTCACTCAATAATATTAGAATTATAATTTAAAGGAATATTATAGTATAAAAAGAATAGCTTGTTAATAATAATTGTTACGCACTTTTACGCATTATTAGTAACGCACTTATACACCCAGAAATAAATACACACTGGCATCATAATTATTCTTTACATTAAAACCTCTTATGAATCATAATTCATTGTTTCAGTCTTAGAGAGTACAAAACTGTAGTTTGAAGGTCAAAACTAAAAAGAGAGAATAATTCAAAAACCTGTAAAATATCTTTAATTACAACTGTAAATAGGTATGGCTTCACTAGGCTTTGGTCATATTTCTTTCGACACTGACAAAAATGAGAGATGATGACAGAAAGTTATAAATGTAAACAAAAGCTCATAATGATTAACACAAGTTAAATGCACCAAAGTTGTACCTTAAAATCAGAATTAGTATAATGTCGATGTTTTCTAGTGGCAATATTAATTTCTCTATTCGAGTAAATTTTTTGTTTAATTTATCTCTGACGTTTTAAATATTTATCGTGGCATGCATATTAACGTCCATCGAGATATAAGTAAATGTCAAGCAAACGTCACTTTCTCGATCGAGATATATCTCGTGGTGTTTATCCTAAGCCTGCTGACAACCTTTATAATAAGGATAACAATATACTAGAAAAAATGTAGAAAAAATATTCTTATTTTATCATAATAAATTCACCTTAAACATTATAAAGGTATGAGGCGGTTTTGATCTGTAAACCCCTTGTACAAAACACGGAGATATCACTATTATTCAAGTAACCTTAAATAATTTGCGCGTCTGAAGATGTAGACAACGGCATAAATCCATGTTTTTCCTGGATTGCTTAAAAGACCTTGACTTTATCATAATAAATTCACCATATCAATGAGTTTCGGGTATTAGCCGTTGTCAAGTTATGTATTCAGTAGTCGGTTGAAAACCAAGGCCGCAATATGTTACATATGTTAAACATCGCCGTCTTTATATGTCGATTCAAATGCAGTATTAACATTACATGAGCTATCTGCTTGTTATAAATGCTGTGATTTGATAAAAAATATAAGCATTTTATCCTGTTTTTCAACTATACTTTGTATTATAAAAAAAGACTATAGCGTTTTTTTTTTTTTTTTGTAATTTTACCTTTCTCTAAATTAAATTAAAGTAAATTCTTGTAAATAAACATTTTATCATCTTCCTCACTAACACACAGTGACCCAATAATGGGTCTTTAGTCGTTTCGCACCACGAGCGGTTCGGACCGCGGTATGAATAGCCCAAGAGCTCTTTTAGCATGGGTCATTTCGGACTGCAATAGTGGAGTGGTGCGAATCGTCCAATCACTTATTGTATTGGGTTAATTCACACCGCTGTGCAGTGAATGTAAAAAATAGAATTGGAACCTAGAAAAGAGCATATGATCGTTTCCCTCGTGGTCCGAATCGAATCATTTCAAAAATACCTTGTATTCGCACCGCTCCATCACTGCGGTGCGAAATGACCCATGCCAAAAGAGCTCTTCGGTAATTCACACCGCGGTCCAAACCGCTTGCGGTGCGAAACGACTAAAGACCCGAAATAATTATCTTTTGTAGACACTTAAAATATTTATATGTTCCCATCCGTGTGGCGAGAATAAAATGTCACATACATAACTTTACTCTTTTAAACCGCGGTTATTGCGAATATCAGCATCAGCAACAATCTATACTGATTTTTAATGCTGACATTCAAGTCGTAACATGTTCGTTGAAGCTGGGTCCTAGCGCAAGTCACCTGTGGTTTTAATTAATCATCTTGTTGTCTCGTTTGATTGTTTAATCAACATAAATTAATTGACATTTCGTGTTTTATTAAGTAACTTGTGTTTCATTTAAAATAATTTATCACGTTTTCTAATAATAAACAGTAGGAAATGTTTTACTTAAGTAATCAGTTAATATCAGCATCCGCTGATATTAGGCAGAAAAAATCAACACCAGTATCCGCTGTTACAGTAAAAACCTGCATTAACAACAATTCTTCAAACTGGTCAGAATAGTGACAAGCACTGACGCTATTACAGCAGGAATACGTAAGGCGGTAGTGTCAAACTCTGGCGACACCATTTAACGCATTTGTTGTTATTTGATTTGCATTTTGTTGTCTATCAGACTAAAGTCCTATATGACCATTCAGTAAATGAAACAGAAGTAAGGACACATATTATTCAACAATTGTTCACATTCATAATAAAGCTTACGTGTATGTAAATTTAAATCGAAATCTTTTAGTCCGTTAAGTTCTAAAAAAGGATTAATCGTTCGTTCACAGAATCATTCACAGCAGCTGTTTTCAATTTTTCTTTTGTTTATATGCATTGTAATACGTTAAAATTAATATCTAATTATTGTGCTAAAAAAAAAAATCGATACATCATTGTTATATAGTTATACTATCACTCTAATAAAAAAAAAAATCTGTTATTAAAGTACTGAAAAGGCTGAAAAAATTTTTATTTGTTTGAATGCGCTAATTTTTGGATAGTCCTAGAATCTAATAAGGGAAGGTCGTAAATTCAAATCCTGACGTGTCGAAATTTTTCTTTGTTGTTTTTAAGTTTTTTTTTAAATTAAATATTGAACTAGTTTGAATCAGATGTAACATTTGAGTCTATTGAACATTGTGATTTCATTCTTTATTTATCTATTTTTTATTTTTTATTTTTCCCCTATCTTGGTCCGGGTCCACTTTGAAGAAAAGGCTATCTGCCTTTCTACCAGGCAGATTGAAAGCGGCTAACGATTAGCTATGCAAGTCACTTCTACGGTGGCTTGTATATACACGACAGAAACACGACAGGCATACATGACAGAAAAGACTTCGTCAATACTGAAAACATATTTCTTATAGCAAGTTGAACGAAATAGTAGCATCTCGTTCCACCCACTACGAGAAATATTTTTTATGGAAGAGGGTGCCAACGGACAGGAGGCTTATCCGATGGAAAGTGGTCACAGCCATTCATGGACAACTACACTACCAGGGGTGGTGCAGTTGAGTTGTCGGCCTTTAAGGAATGAGTAATCCCTTTTTTTGAAGCTGTCTGTGTCGTATCCGTTCTGAAATATCCACCCACATTTGGTCCCACAGACTGTAGTGTGGGACAAAAAGATCCTGATAATCGCACAGCTGTGGAATTCACGACATCGTAATGGTGGAGATGAAACCGATGGCGAAATTCTGCAACAAACAGAAATCCAAACAGTCCTTCGGAACAGTACACAAAATGACCACCGATAAGTAACGATTTAGACTTTTGATCTAAACAATCTTCCTAGCTAAGAAGAAAATATAAGGATAATGATTTCAGTGACGGGAAAACAAGTCAACGTAATTTTCTCGCATCGTATGTCTGTCACAGGGCCCTGTCTTTGAAAAAATAGGTAGATACCTGAAATTTTCAGAGGACACATATTACTGTGGCCGCCGTAATTCCCTTTTTTAACACAGAAATGTTCGCTCAGAAAAGATTATCCTCAGATCAATCACCAGATGGCACCAAAAATGGCATTGATCCCAAACATATAAAAATGTTGGAACGTTTGTTAATTACGCAAAAACGGCTCAACTGATTTCTATGAAATTTTAGCACATAGATGATAACCTTGAATAGAAAAATTATGTTGTTCTCGTGGGATGCACCTAAAACTTTTATATTGAAGCGGGCTGCAGGGCACAGATTAACGTATGTTTACGATGTTTCAAATCGATTCCATTAAAAGCTAATTAAATTTTACTTCCAACATGCAAGACTTTACCTGTCATAAAGAATGAGAATAAAATGAAAATCTTGCTGCTCTAGTAGTTATTTTGTTTATTTATTTTTATTTATTTATTTTTATTTCGTCAAAAAAAAAACAACATAAACTTACAAATTTTTTCAACATCCTTAAACCTCGTTGTAGGTTTGTGTGGATAAAAGTAATAAACATAGAGTAAAATAATATTTATATTGATCATGGCTTACTAAAATAACGTTAATAGATATATAACATTTACCTCTTACTGTGTTAATTCGAGATATTTCTTGAAAAATAGGTCAAGTGCCTGACTCCTAGGCATTTCATAGAAGGCGAAAGAAAGGTAATACATGTCGCTAACATCGTGACTACTGACTAAGTGGTAGAGTTCTGTAACGTCTCGACCGGGTTTATATCAACCGCTTACCTCTTCCTATCACAATAGCGTTGATTTTTTTACTGTCGTGTTCTGACTTATTGTGTAAGATAGCCGATAAAGTTATACATGTGGTATTCGACCCAAAGATAGTAACGCAACGTTAACACCTCTAGTTTCGCTTTCCTCTGAAATATAATAAAATTAAATTAAAATTTTCTTTAACAGATATTTTGGAAATTTTATTTTAATATAAAAAAAAGAAAAGTAATTTTATTTTATTATACTTTATTTAATTAGACCAATTAGTGACTTGATCAGCACAGTACCAACGTTAACTTTATTACTACTACAATACGAATTTTACTTAAAGATGTATAGTTTCGTGTTTACTACTACAATATACATATTATGTTTTATTAATAAACAACTTAGAACAAGTTAGTACATCAGCGCTCATTCCGTCTCGTATATCATCACGAATTGCTACGTCGTAGTCGATGCGATAGGATCAGCGCTAATCTACACGCATGATCAAATAATATATACATTAGAAGCACCATTAAATTTGTATAATATCAAATAATATTCCTTTTTACAACATATTTTAATCATCTCGTATAAAATAAAATTTTTATAAAATAAAATTTAAAAGATACGACTATCAAACTGTCCCAAACTTATTCAATATTCTCAGTTTTAGCATTCCCGAATGATATTTAAACTCTAAAATGAACGAAAGCATTCAACCCGCGTCGCTTTGCAAGTCGATAGTCGTGCAAAAGAGATAGATACATTTGTCTTTTTCTTCCATTCAATGATGACACTTCCCAGAAATGTCTGAGTTTTAAAGTGGGCGCATATTTGAAATGCCCCACACATTGTACCGTTACTTTACTATAAGCAATTTTGTTTTCATCTTTTGTTACTATATCACTGTTGTATTGGACGTGTATTTGCAATGCATCAAGAAATAAATGTGTATTAACATATTAAAAAAGTTCGTTCATTGATTAAATCAATTATTCTGTTATTAAAGAAAACACTAACTCTGTTTTCTTTAATAGGGCATTTTTTATATCCTAGGCAAACAAGCAAATGGTTCTCTTATCGCAATAATCTGAATAAACTTTAATACGTGCCTATGAATATGTTAATGAGATTTTTTAATATCACAGGATAATATGCAAGCAAATAGCTTTTTTATATCATAAGATAGCAAACAAGCAGATGGGTCTCCTGATGGAAAGAGTCAACTATCGCCTATAGACACCAAAGGTGTTAATGTTGCGTTGCTAGCTTGTGGCGAGGTCTAATGCCACATGCATTAGTTTACCCTCCAAACCGGAACACGATAATGACAAGCACTAACGCTATTGCGGCGGGAATAGGTAAGGCGGTGGTACCAGACCCGGGCGAGACAATGCAGAACTCTACAACTCTCTTTTTTAGGTTTTCAACAGACTTCAGCCGTAAAAAAAATAGTATACAAATGTGTATATTATCTATATGCCACATGAATGTAGCGTATGTAATTTATTTTTATTATAGTATGTCTCGTTTTATTATAGTATATTATTTAAAAATATTAAGTTTCTGCAGTTCTCCGTAATGTAAACTTTAACTGTGCTAAATTTCATACTCCATCGTTCGCGTAATTTCCTTATAAAAGTATACAAAGGTTTTGATTTACGTATTAATATATGAATAACATAATATACCTGATAAATTTGCCTAATTAATTTAAACACAGTAAAGATGCAACAAACAATTTTTAATCTCTTGCACCCCCGGAACCCGGAATCGGATTTTCCTTTAATTTACTTATAACTAAATATAAGGTATATCCTCCGAAACAAAAAATATTTTTATATTTTTTTGTCTAGGAGGTATAATTTGCCGAGTTCTGAGGTAACAAATATTATGAAATCCAAATTTCCCTTTTGGAAACTTCTTTTGTCCTTTTTATTTTATTTTATTAGGAAAACTGTACAGTAATCATATATCTTAAAAATTGTAATACATATATACATTGTACACATTTACTAAGTTTGGGTTAAAAATAAATGAAATCCATCTTTACATTTCGAAAATATACCTTTACGTTAAATAACAGGATCATAATATATGTAGTTTCGAAATACCAAAAATAATATAACTTATAATGATGTTACAGATGAATTAAATCACCGGGAATACCCCTGGTCAGAGGTCAAACAGATCAAAATCCCGATTCCACTGGTGTCACGTTAGCAAACCAGGCGGTTAAAAATCAGGAAACACGTAGATATTGTTAAAAATGAAAATGTCGGTTTCGGAACGAACTAGCCAAACACCCACCTCCCCTCAAATGTCGACGAACGGGGAGGTGCGCGGCGCGACGTTGCCAAAACGGAAAGTGAAATTTCGACACACTCTCTCTCTCATTCACCCACACTTATAAACCGAGTAGTCCTTGAATGTGTGCGTGTGTGTGTAATTCGGCAGACGCTTAATCGATGTGTGCGTTTGTTTTGATGAATACTTGCGTTTGTGTGCACTGAATTCGTATTTCGATAGGTATACCTAGGTTCTGTAGCTTCCGTGTTCGATCGACTTTCGTAGACGCCGACTTTGAGTAGAACAATTAAAGATATCGGGGTGCACAAATACTGAAAAATCCTTTGTGATTGTGAATGCGTCTTCTAATGAGTCTTATTTTACTTTGTTCGATAAATTAATTGGATGGATTTAGCTTTAACAGTTATTATTAGCTTTGCTATACATTTCTAGACATGTGTTTGTTTTATTTTATTTTTCTTTTTAGATTGGTCTTAGATTTTGTCATTCAGCCAACGCACTACACGTTTGGTTTCCACCATCCGTAGGGATTCCACCATCTTGACGATTGATAATCGAGATAATCGAGAACCTTCCGATTTGCTTGTACTATTTTATACGAACAGGTAAACTTTGAAACAGTCTGCACTACACGTTTTTTCCAAAGAGTTTAGATATTGGGATTTTTCAGAGGTGGGTGAAAAAAAACTTTAGAATCGAATCTTATTGAAGATTTTATTATTTGGCAAGTTGCAAATATCCATGGGCAGTGTTGACTGCATCGCTTGAGGTAGCCTATACACTTATTTATAAAATAGACTACTTTACTCGCCTAACTTAAACATGGTATTCTCACAGCTATTGTGATAAGAATAAGTAGTATTTAATGGAATGAATGATGTCGTTAGTCAAGATACTATTTTTTTTATTAAATTCATTTTTTTCACTAACACTTTAACTCATGTATTTACACCGTCTTTCTGTTAGATGGTTATTTTGTATGGATTAGTAACCCCTTTTCACTATTTTTTTTTTGTTACTCCCAATGTTGGTCCGATACCTTGATTGAAGAACGGACAAATTACCATTCTCCTTGGCTATTCGTAAAAAGTGATTAATTGGCTCCACCATCATTACTATTAGTTGGTAGAGTTCCGCAAGTTCTTACCCGAGTTCGGTACCAACACCTTAACAATTCCTGTCTCAATAGCGTCAGTATCATTGTCGTGTTCTGGTGTAAAGAGTAATGCAGCAGGTAAACTTATGCATATGTCATTGCCATCCAGCGACTCGAATACCAATGCGCCTTTAATATATTTCGTATCTATAGGTGATGAAATTGTTATAGTATTATAAAGAGATATACAGACATAGATAGATACAAAAATTCTCAGAGAGATAACAAAGATGACAGTGAATCATAAAATAAATATTTATCAAAAAATATATCTGAAAAATTAAATTTTCAGGCTCTACAGATTTCTATATTAGTGCAGGTTCGAAAAAATATTGAGATTCTTGCTTATATTGAATCAATTTTTAAGCAGGGAAAAAGTATTTTTTACATTTGTTTAGCTCCTTTGGATACATGAGTAGAGATTTTATTAAAAAATCTAAAAGTTATAGAAGTCCATTGTTGCAGTTTTAGTAATGTTAAATTGCTTGAAAATTGTCTTGTAATCTATTAGCACGTTTTGCTCAGGCCGTGAAGACGATACCAGATTTAGTATTCGATTCCAGGATCGGAAAAACATTTTATTTATTTATTTACATATTTGTACTACTATTATTACAGACATTACCTGTCTTTTATGCATAATTTTATGAGAAAATTAATAGACGCCTATTATTATTTAATATCCATACTAATATTATAAATGCGAAAGTCTGTCTGTCTGTTACGCTTTTACGAGTAACCGCTGGACCGATTTTCATGAAATTTGGCATGGAAATAGTTGAAGATCCGGGGTCAAACATATGCTATTTTTTTTCAAAAATCAGCCCCTGAAGGGCTGAAATAGGAGATGAAATTTGTGTTAAAATCTATTTCGACGATATGTTAATATATCTAGTAAGAGATATATCCTTAACTAGATATAGATCTAGTTAGAGAAAAAATTGTTTAAAACAAAAATTGTTTAAAACAAAATTAATTGTTAAGTTGTGAATATTATTCAGAAGTTTATCTTTCCATTACATTATACTTAATTTCGTACCCGATGTCATACCAGAATTTGAGGAATGACGTAGGCTGGTGTACAGGTACGTAACATATGTATATTTATTGAACTTTATGGCTTGTGTATCGTTGATCTGATCTATAGAAATTTCGCGAAGCAATAGTAAATGGAAATGCGATCAGATTTGCTCAAGAAGTTACGACGATAGGCAGGGCCGTATTTAAGGGAGGACATACGGGGCCGCAGCCTTAGGCCCCTACAATTGTGAATAAAAAATAAAAAACATATCTAAATTTCGATGAATCAGATATTTTCCGTTTTCTTTTCAAACAGTATTATACATCCATATTTTCCCGCATATTTTATTCCTGTCGCAATAGCGTCAATGCTTGTCATTGTTATGATCCGTTTTTGAGGGTAAGGTAGCTGGAAGACTTCATGAGGCATTGCCTACCCACCACGCCGATGGCATCGCATCATAAACATTTTGGAGTCATAGGCGATGGTTTTTCTTTTCATCGAGAGAGCCATCTGCTTGTTTGCTATCTTATAATATATAAAAATTCTTATTAACTACGTCACATTTTAAGAGTATAAAAAAATAATAAAAACGTTCCTCGTTGCCCCAGTGCCTTGCCTCCGACCTCCAAACCTCCAAATCCATCCCTGATGATAAGGTGATCTAGAATAGGTGGAAAATAAAATTCAGCTTAGTAATATCAGAAAAAATGGTACCCCTATACTAAGCTTAAACAAGAGATTTGTTTTATTACATTTATTTAGTTTTGACCCGAATAAGTTATATTCGAAAGTGTGTGTGTGTTTGTCTGTTTGTTATTTCTTCACACTTCTACAGCATAGCAGGAAATAACGTAAAAAATGTTGACCCGTCAAAGTTCCTGTAAAGGATAATTTGAATAAAAATATTTTGACTTTGACAGATTGAAGCTACTTTTTCCTTTGGGAAACATGTTGTAATATAAATTATAATACCTACTTAATAAAAGACTAACAACTAACTACTAAATGACAGCGCACAGCTTTAACCAGTAGACCTAAAATCACAAAACTTTATACAATCAATGTCCTCTATTGATAAAATTCATTCCCTTGAAGGAATTAAATATTAGAGTATTGGATAAAAACGGGCATAAAGTAAACCATAGGTTAATTTGATTTAATAAATCTTATAATACAACTAAAATGTACACCTTACAAATGTGAATGTTTTTATGTTTGTACTAGCGACCTGCACCGGCTCCGCATAGATGTTTAATGGCATTCTCTTTTTTATATATCATAAGATAGCAAACAAGATGGGTCTCCTGATGGAAAGAGAGTCATCCATCGCCTATAGACACCAAAGATGTTAATGGTGCGTTGCTATCTTGTCGACAGGTCTAATGCCACATTCATAAGTTTACCGGCTACCTTACCCTCCAAACCGAAATACGACAGCGACAAGCACTGATGCTATTGCAGCAGGAATAGGTAACACCAGACCCGGGAGAGACAATGCAAAACTCTACCACCTAGTAGCCACGATGATAGTGACTCGATAGCCAATCGGTCGCCTTTTACGACCTGCCTGGCAGAATGGCAGTTGGCCTATTCTTCAAAGGAGGCCGGGACCAACACGGCGTAAACTTTGTAAATTTGTACATTGTGTAAAAATCTTTCGAATTCTCCGCTTTACTCTACTTTTTTAATCAGTATTAAACATATAAAACTTTCTTTTGAATCACTCTATCTATTCATGAAAACTGCATTAAAATCCGTTGCGCACTTTAAAAGATCTAGACAAACATATAGTGAAAGTGACTTTGTTTTATGCTATGTGTAATACACAATCAAGGAACTGAGTTGGATGAATTTTGGTATGCAGATAAGCTATCCTGTGGACTTGACAGTTTCTTTTTATATTTTATAACTAGCTGACCCATGCAACTTCACCTGCTAGTAGATTAACATATCGCTACAATTTTTCATACCAAATTTCATCCGTGATTTCTGCCTTTTACAGGTTGATTTTCGAAAAAATAGTTGATCTGTGTTTGACTCCGGATATTAAACTGTCCTTATGCAAAATTTTATCAAAATCAGTTAAGCAGTTTAGCCGTGAAAGTATAACAGAAAGACAAACTTTCCCATTTATAATATCTCTAACTCGCGACTTCGTTCTTCCTTATGTTCAGTTGGAAAAAAAAGTAGTTAACGAGACATCCGAATGATGTAGCTACCTAATGGTGAAATATTTTTCAGATCGTTCCAATTGTTTTTGAGTTTTTAGTTACATACAAAAACACAAATGTTTTCTCTTTATAATATTAGTATTTAGTATAGATACGAGTAATATAGAGTATGAATGCAGGGAGTGCAAGATGACTCACCTTTTTGATCTGGGTTCTATTTTAACAAAAGCCAATCTGCCTTTCTACCAGGCAGTTCGTAAAAGACAAACGATTAAAAGACAAATCACTTTCTTCGTGAATATAATGCTACGTTTAAACGCTTGGCAAGTCCCTACAAGTAATCACAAATACAAGCTTGTAAAGGGGTGAATGGCTTGGTTTGCATGTGCTTGGGGAAGCTTGTCACCGATCGGCAGGCGTATCACTTAAAATTAGCAATCAGAGATGACTGTTAAACGTAACAAAAAATCACCAAAAACGTCGCTGTTCTGCTTACTGTTCGCTAGATGCACTTTTTGCAATATTAAAGCACTAAAAATAATCTAGCGGCAACGACTGCCATTAATATACAAGGCTATTATGTATCTTGTAATAACTAAACAATAACAATAATTGCGCATTGCGAGATACGTGATAACCCCGCCGTTAGGGTGTTGATTTTTGAACATAGATCAAATGAACCTTGCGACAAGCGATTGCGACGTATTTACACGTTGGCGCGTATTTAGTGTCACTGTCGCGGTTTCTATGGATCGTTAACATCTATCACCTTCTCTACCGAATTTTGTCGCTTCCTTAATTTTTATTACAAAGAAATATTTTTGAATATTGTTTTGTAGTTTTATAAATAAAAATATGTCAAGCCAAACGCAATAGCCGAATTAACTTCAAAGTTCTTCATGCTTGCCTCCACACATCCAAGCATTTGTAAAGGCTTGGAGCTTATGGGTTGTAGATTTTGCCAAGTACTTAGTAAATGTATAAGTACGGCATTAGAGTTTTGCACGTCACACCTGTGTTTGATTCTACCATCTTTCTTAATCGCCTCTGTGGTCTAGTGGTCTTGCGGTGGTGGCTACGTGAGTTCCCGGGTTCGATTCCTAGGTCGGGCAATTAAAAAAAGTGTTTTTTTCAGTTTTCTAATAAAAACAATATTGCCCAGAATTGGAAAGTGCTCGGTTGGCGATAGGCTTGCCACCTTTCACTTTTGTGGGACCAAGTATCTTCGGCTAATCGTGGGTGCACTTGTTGTACCTCTGCGTTCCCCGGGGGTACAGGCGTGAAGATACTTTTTTTACTTTGTCTTACTTTTTCTTGACGCAATAGCGTTAGTACTTGTCACAACCATATATCGTTTTAGAAAGTAGCGTGGCAGCTAAACTTATTTTTTTTATTTTTTTTTTATATCATAAAATAGCAAACAAGCAGATGGGTCTCCTGATGGAAAGAGTCAACCATCGCCTATAGACACCAAAGACGTTAATGGTGCGTTGCTATCTTGTGGCGAGGTCTAATGCCACATGCATACGTTTACCGGCTACCTTACCCTCCAAACCGGAACACGACAGCAACAAGCACTGACGTTATTGCGGCAGGAATAGGTAAGGCGGTGGTTCCAGACCCGGGCGACACAATGCAGAACTCTACCACCTAGTAGCCACGATGTTAGTGACTCGATAGCCAATCGGTCGCCTTTTACGACCTGCCTGTCAGAACGGCAGTTGGCCTATTCTTCAATGGAGGCCGGGACCAACACGGCGAAATGCATGAGTTATAACATTTTCCACACTATTTCAGCTCGCCAAAATTTGAGACGTGAGTTATGAACGAGTCGAAACGCTGATACCACTCACGCTCCCACTTAACGCCAAGATATTGCCCTAAGCCGAAGTTCGACCTCACAGGTGACATCCTTAGAAGGCTCGCTGGCTGAGCACTCTAATGTCCGAAACACCCAGTTTCGCAATAGCTGTTATTTAGACCAACTGCTTTAAGTTCATTTTGAAACAAAAAAAAAATGTCGACAACACCCTATCTTTGGTGTCTTTAGACGATGATAATCTGTTTCCATTAGAATAGCCATCTGCATGATAGCTATCCCGTGATATAAAAAATCTCATTAATAAATTCACAAGCACGTATTTCTTTTCAGTTTATCCAGATAATCGTTCGAATAGTAAAATAAAACAGTTAACCTTCATATTACGATTGCGTTGAAGAGCTTAAGGCTTGAGGCGCGAAAATCCGATAACTTTCGTGATCTACCCTCCCCCACCTTTCCACCCCCGCCGCCTTCCCTTTAATGGCATAAAAAATCAATTTCCCGCCCAAATTACGCCGAGTCGACAAATTGCGAACACGTCTAGTCTATAATCAAGTATTTTGGGAACCATCTAGGGTTTAACGTTTCTACGTGTGATAATAGTCTATGTATTTTATTTCTTTTTAAAGATATTGATACTAATTATGTCCGCGACTTCGTCCGCGTGGATTGTGATCTAGGTTATATTTATTTTGCATGAAGCCATAAACCTTTGTTTAAAACGAAAGTAGCCTAAATTATTCCTTATAAAATCAGCTATATATCAATAAATCCCGTTAAAATTGGTTTGGATATGTTTAAAGTTAGCTGAAATAAAAGACAGGCATATTTGCCTGTCTTATTAGACATAAAACATTAAACAAGAGGAGTTTTTTTTTTGGAATAACTAGCGTGCAAATTTGCATATATGCATATTATAGTAATAAACTCTTACTTTGATATTACAGATGGACACTTAAATGTTATTGTAATACGTAGATAGAATAAATTAGGGCTTATTTACCGGCAATTTTTTAATTTTTTTTTATATCATAAGATAGCAAACAAGCAGATGGGTCTCCTGATGGAAGGAGACAACCATCGCCTATAGACACCAAAGATGTTAATGGTGCGTTGCTATCTTGTGGCGAGGTCTAATGCCACATGCATAAGTTTACCGACTACCTTGCCCTCCAACAGGAACACGACAGTGACAAGCACTGACGCTATTGCGGCAGGAATAGGTAAAGCGGTGGTACCAATTGCAAATTTTCAAATCTTTTCCAGATTTGCACTTGTACATAAGGAGTGTTTTGTAAAGGTTAAGAAGGAGCCTTAACCTCAAAAATAAAGATTCCTTATGAAGCAAAATCATGAGGGTTTCGAATCAATAAACCGATTTATAGAGTTTTTTTTTTAATATTTTTTTAATGATCACCATAAACTAATATTGTATATAATATTATATCAATATGTATTAATGTAAGTAGTGTAGTAGTTTGGTATTAGTTTAACCTATGTAATTTATGTCTTGGTATTGAATTTAATTCAGGGCTTGAAACCGCTTTAAAAATTTCGGTTATTACAGACACTTAGCGTTTTTGACAAACAGTTTTGCTCGAAACGTACGAGTATATAAACTGGTTTAAGCAAAAATCTTTTAATTGTACGTCAAGCACATTGCGGACAAAATTGGGAACATTTATATATTATGTATTAACAAAAATTTTTAAAGCGGTTAAAAGCCGTGAAATAAATTCAATACCAAGACATAAATTACATGGGTTAAACTAATACCAAACTACTACACGACTTACATTAATACACATTGATATAGGTGTTAGTCAAAGAAAACTGGATGTTTTCTTCAATCAGTCAAACGTAATTTTTTTATTTAATTTAGTTCAAATGTACTGATGATAAATCATTATTAATGGAAAAATATTGAAAATAGCGCAATCTCGTAAAGTTTTGTAGCACTCATATTACCAAATATTTATAGCACCTATGTACCAAATATTGGTTACCAATGAATTACAACCAACTGTTATCTCTATCTATAATATACATTGACATCTATAACTTTTTAAATGTAATTAGGGACACTTTTGAGTGTCAGTTTTGTTGACTGTACATCTTGGGCTTTTTACATCAATGATAATATATAATCATAAGTTTGTGAAAAATATCCGCTTTTAAAAAATGCTGGGAAAGTCCCGTTACTCATGTACTGTGTGTAAACAATTAATACCCATATAGAGCGGAAATAATAATATTTCTCCTCTGCATAAAAATAATAATAGGTATTTTAAATGTAATTCTAAACAGTATTCGTGTATAAACGCTTTTGATTTAAGGCTAACTTTGTCACCCGAATTGAATTATAACGAAACTTACAGTCTGACAAACATTTTCGAAATATGAAAATTGATGTTATTAAGTCAAAAATTATATAAAACTAATGTTTATAATCTATATATTAATATCATTATCACGAAAATTTGGATATTTGGATGGATGTTTGTTACTCAATCACGCAAAAACTACTAAATGGATTTGAATAAAATTTGGCACACAGGTAGATGATGACCTGGAATAGCACATAGGCTATTTTTTACCCTGGAAAAATTAGGTCATCCCGCGGGATTCACCAAAAACATTTATAATGCCGCGGGCTGCGCGCTCCAGCTAGTTAATATATTAAATGCGAAAGTTTAGAGATGTTTGGATGGATGTTTGTTACTCAATCAAGTTAAAATTATAGAACGAATTTGGATGAAATTTGACACACAAGTAGATGATAACCTGGAATAGCACATAGGCTACTTTATCCTGAAAAAATGAGCAGTTTTTGCGGAATTCACCAACAACTTTTATAATGCAGCAGGCTGCACGTTGCAGCTTGTAACATATTATAAACATTCGTTTTATACGAAATTTGAATTTGTATTGTTAAACAATGAAGTCAACAAATGGGACCATAATAAAATAGGTCGTACTATAATTTTCAGGAAGGTGCCATTCAGAGGGGACATAATGTTTCAAATATCATTCTTGTGTGTGATTTTAGGCTGAATGTTGTCATCCTAATTGAATATAATGGGACTTACAAACAGATATGCAAACGTTTTCAAAATATTAAAATTGACTTTAATGAGTCAAAAAACGAATATTTACAACAAAATTTGTTAAAATATTAAATGTATCGTCGAGTTAAATTTTGTTAACACTAGTATTGTTAAAATACCGTCTTTAAGTTAACACTGAAGTCATACATCCATCTAACACTGTTATATAACAGGTCATACTATAATTTTACGGAAGGACCAATATAGAGGGGACATAATATTTTAAATGTCATTCTAAATTGAGTTCGTGTATAATCGCTTTCGATTTTAGGCTGTAAATGTTGTCGTCCGAACTCCGAATTCGTTGTAATGGCGAGTAACACACACATACATCAACGGTTGTCCGTGTGACCTTGGCGCGAGGGTGAAAGTCCCTCCACCCACCCCGCATGAGTCTTCCGCGTCTATTTCCAGACAACCTTTATATTTTAGTTTACCTATTGTTTAAATGAAACTAAATTTTAACTGAAATAGGTTTAATGTATTAATGTAAAGTTTAATATAGAAATATCTATTAAAAGTTTTATTTAGTTATTAGCTGCTGCGTGCAGCCCGCTTTGTAAGTTTTTGGTGAATCCCGCGGGATCACCTAATTTTTCCGGGATAAAAAATAGCCTATGTGTTATTCTGGGTCTTCAGCTATCTATCTACATACCAAATTTCGTCGTAATCGGTTCAATAGTATTTGCGTGAAAGAGTAACAAACATCCATCCATACACACTCACACACTTTCGCATTTATAATATTAGTAGGATTTAAAAATAATTTGTATATAAATATCATCACGCTCTAACAGATGAAACGATAACCAGTGCGCATTTGTGATTTGCAAACTACAGTGCAATATGTCGACTTATAAAACACTGAATGCGTTGCGCCATCAGGCCTATAGAATTTGCTTAATACCTTTCGTCAATTTGAAAAGAGCTGCTGATATATAAATGGCAGAACTGATGTTGAATCATAGCTAAAAACCAAATCAGATCATCCGTTTGGGAGCTCATCGTAGCTAGACACACATCGTAGCCACAGATAGACACACAGAAAAGGTTTTGGGGTTTAAAAATAAAAACTTATTAAACCAATTTTTCAACCATAGATTAGAACCCAGTAATTCGAGTTACATGAACTTAAAATACAAGTGAATTAAGTCACAAAATCGTTTTACCACATACTTAACCGGACTAACTTTTTAAATCTTCCTTTGCTACGCGTAAGTATTAGGTAGATGGATTTCGGTGAAATTCATAGTATATTTTTCATATTATATGTAGAAAGCTCGCAGATAGATGGATAGAAAGAGATAACCATCGCCTATAGACACCAAAGATGTTAACGGTGCGTTGTTATCCGTTTGGCGAGATACCTAGTAATGCTACATGAATATTTTTACCGGCAACCGTACCCTTCAAACCAAAACAAGACAGTAACAAATAGAGTTGCCACGAATATTCGGTTACCATTCGGTATTCGGCCAATGCGGCCACTTTCTTTGGTAATTGATATTTGGTCGATAACTATAAATTATTTCGCCGAATACCGAATACATAATTATTTAAAAAATATTTTACTAACAAATATCACAAATAATACTTATAATTTATCAAAAGTAAGTTGTTATGAATGGAAACTATTTTTCATCATTCGTTGATCCGGATTCTTTGGACGATCAGATAGAGAATATTTTAGTAATACAATATAGCAAAACTATTTGTTATTGTATATAACCACCGAGTGACTAGCATTTATCTACCATCACGTGTTGTTAGGTCGACTGGTCACTAGAAAAACCGATACGGAATATTCACAGGCTGAATATTAGGCGCTTCGGCAAAAGTCCTGGCCAGATATTCCGAGTACCGAAACAAAATCATTGTTCGTGACATCATTAGCGACAAGCATCGATGCTATTGCGGTAGGACTAGGAAGGGCGATGGTACTAGACCCAGGTGAGACTTTGCAGAACCCTACTTGTTACCTCCCAGTAGTCACGACGGTAATGACTGTATTAAAAAAGTTAATATTTTTGTAATATGTAGTGTCGATCGTCGACTAGGAGACGACAGGAACCCGCACTGATACTGTATGTCGACAGGAAAAGGCAAGGCGATGACGCCGGCCCAGTGAGTCTTTGTTAGAACTTCTGTGAGGACTCTGTCGCTGTTAGTAATAAGTTTAACTTTTATTTGCGTCTTAAGAGCTTCTAAACATTAAAGCAAACAGGTTTATTCCTTCGCAATAAGTACAATATTTATAATTATAAAATAACAAACAATTTAACGTACATACGGTATTTAATTAAATACCAATGAATTTTAATTACACGTAAAAGTCGTTTTTAATTTGAATAAGTTCGTTAAAAGCCGTTTTAAAACATAAAACTTAGAATTCGTTTTAAAACATAAAACTTAGAATTATTCGTCATTAGCATTAGCACATAGCTTCATGTCTAGTAATCTTAAATACTTACATACATTTAAATACTAACTACCCGACACGACTTCACACGGCTAAACTGACGAAGAAAATTAAACCTAATCTCACCTTGACAGTAATAATGTTTAAACTTAATTTCAGTCAGTTTTGAGTTTATTCATTACAAACAAATAATCAATTCTTTCCTCTTCAAGGGAATGCAATACGGTATACCGGGATTTAGAAATATAGATATCCCGCATGCTATGTGCGGCTCTAATCCTGGTTGTAAATTGAACGGGATCCTGTGTGGGATTGGCGGGATTGAAAAAAAGCAAAAATCATGCGTATGTGTACTCTATACAGCAAACACGGGGCGACCAGTTTTGGTTTTTCGCTACTGGTTGTATAATATGCAAAGCTAGGAGTGGTTTAGTGGATTAAACATTACTTATTTAGGCCATCGCCTCTGTAGTCTAGTAGTCCGGTGTGGGTGTTGACCATAGGAGGCCACGGGTTCGATTCCCTTATGCTTTTTTAGTTTTCTACAAAAACAACGTTGCTTGGGATTAGATTAGTACTCGGTTGGCGATAGGCTTGCTACCCATCACATTATGGGACTAAGTATATATAGCTAATCGTGGGTGCACTTGTTGCACCTCTGCCTACCCCTTCGGGGATGCGGGCGTGAAGATAGTTTTTCGTTACGTAGACATTTTTGAAAAGCTACATTCAAAATTATATTTAATTCTCTACTGTCAAAATCTATTTTTTTTTAAATAATAATAATTGCCTTTAAAAGATATTATGAAAACTTTTGATTCTTAAAATATTTGTTTTAGTAAGACTCTTCAAAGGTAACTTATGAATTGAATTTACACACTACTTATAAAAAACACGGGATCTAGCAAATACCTGGGATTGGAATTATCTAGTCCCGCAAATACTGGAATTCAAAAATTCTTACGGGATTGCATTCCGTATATTAGTGTAAATAAATTGCAATATTTGGATAAAATTGCAGGCAACAGGTTGGTAGCATCGCGTTAGCACGGAGTTATGGCCCGTCCAAACGCGTCGGGATAATTGACCGAAATTGAGTTATTTACAATTGTGTAATCACTTGACCACTAGACTGTGCTAAAATAGTATACTTCTGCTAAACTGAATTAGGCGTTATGTTATTTTAAAGTCAACAATGGGAGTCTAAAGTAAATTAAGTTCATTTATAAATGAACAACACGAATCGATCTATCCGTAAATTAAGCAAATTATTTACTTACGACGTGGATATCAGTCAATTATACATATACATACATATATAGCAACTGGATTATGTTTTATTACCACTTCGACCTAGAAACTTGTCTACTAGGTGGCAGAGTTTTGCATTGTCTCGCCCGGATCTGATACCACCGCTTTACCTATTCCTGCCGCAATAGCTTCAGTGCTTGTCACTGTCGTGTTCCAGTTTGGAGGGTAAGGTAGCCGGTAAAATTATGCATGTGGCATTAGGCCTCGCCACAAGATAGCAACGCACCATTAATATATTTGGTGTCTATAGGCAATGGTTGACTTTTCCATGAGATTTCCATCTGATTCTTTGCTCTCTTATGATATAAAAAAAACTTTGTGCTAACCAGCACTACTCCCTGTTATATGTTATGGTCATTAACATTCAACCAACGGAGCTTTCTGCAAACTGTCACATGTGACCTCCGCAATGATGCTGAAACAAAAAAAATTGTAAGAAATAGAATTGAACTAATTATCCGCTTAGTGCAGATATGTCTTAGTCAACGTAATGCATAATCCGAAACTCTTAAAATATATTCTTCAACTATTTACGCTTTCAAGCAATTTAATGTGACTGCCTGCTTTGCCCTGCCTAGCCCAAAAAAGTAATGAAAAGATAGGTATTCAAAAATCTTCAACAATTATTCAATGACTATAGCTGTTGCCCGCACAAAATCGTGGAACACAAAATCGTTACTTTCTTTTGATCAGTCGGATAAAAAATAGCCTATGGTGCTCTAAAACTATCTTAAAATTATTGCCTTTCAAATGAAACCGATTCGAGGCACATCGGTTGAAAAATTTGTCTATAACGGTCATAGGTAGATTTTTTGTGTTTCATATATGCGACTAGATATAATAATAATAATTTAAATAAATATTCATGGGACATATTACACTTACTGATCTAACCCCAAAGTAAGCAAATTATTTGCTTGTTATGGGTTTTAGTCAATGATACATATACATAGAAATTCATATTATATAAATACAAGAATATATTTAATAAACACCCAAACCCGGAAATAAAAACATATATGCTCATCAGATAAATGCTTGTACCTGTCGGGGATCAAACCTGGGCACACACACGTCGATTGCGTAGTCAAGGTCGCTAACCACTCGACCAACGGGGCGGTCAATAGAATAGCATATAAGCATTTCACAAGTAGTTTTAAAAATTATTTTATCTTATCTATATTTCTGATTTTAATATTCTGATCGCCTCTGTGGTCTAGTGGTCCGTTGTCGGAGTTGACCACATGAGGTCCTGGGTTCGCTTTGCGTCGGGCAATTCAAAATTGTGTTTTTTCAGTTTTCTGATAAAAATAACTTTGCTAGGGATTAGAGAAGTGCCCGGTTGGCGATAGGCTTGCCGCGTATCACATTGTGGGACTAAGTACCTTCGCCTATACGTGGATGCACTGGTTGTACCTTTTCAAACATACGGGCGTGAAGATACTTTTTTTAATATTCTGCTTTATTTATAAGAAATTTGCAAAAAAAATCCTTATCTATTATTACTATTTGTTATACACAAGAGCTTTTATATTATTTTGCATAACTGCATCAAAACGAGTCTATAAAACTATCAAATATACACATTTCGTGATATTAGTAAGAATAAAAGACGAATGTGTAATCAAAAACATACAATTCGGTTACATTCACCTGCAACCGTAACCTTGAATCCCGATAGATAACCACGAGGCATTAATCTCGATAACGCACGGCCTCAGACGCGCGCCAGACGGAGACCCCTCGAAGGGACCACGATATCCGTGTCCGGGAATTCATAAACCCAAGGGACGGGGATAAAGTTGACTCCAATGTCAAGGAAAAGGAAAACGACTCCGTTACAGCCTATTCAAATGTTATGTTGTATGTTTAACGCCTTTGCCGTGCAATTCTAAAGAGAAAAAACATTTTGGCGCAATAAGTGTATGCGTATGCGGATGCAGGGCGATGACAAACGTACATTTTCATTTGAATATTTAAGTTTACTATTTTCTAACTGTTTCTAATTAAAAGTATCTTCACGCCCATATCCCCGAAAGGGTAGGCAGAGGTACAACAAGTTCACCCACGATTAGCCGAAGATACTTGGTCCCACAAATGTGATCGGTGGCAAGCCTATCGCCAACCGGGCACTTTCCAATCCCGGGCAACTTTGTGTTTATCAGAAAACTGAAAAAACATTGCTCAAGTGCCCGACCCGGAAATCGAACACGGGACCTCATGTGGTCGAAGCCAACGCTGGACCACTAGACGACAGAGGCGATAATGTTTCTAATTAAAATTATTAATAATAAGGGGGCGTCCACAAATTACGTGAGATGTTTAAGGGGGAGAGGGGGTCGAGTCAAATCTCATCTAATCTTACGTTGGAGGGAGGGGGGGTCTAGGCAAATATCACGCAATTTTTTTTCTGATTGAAACAAAAAATATACTATTTTGGTCCATTTTCCAGACTGTACATGCTTAAGATTTAATCTTAAGCTTAACCGTGATACGATTAAGATCATTCACTAACTCGTTCGAAAGAAAATAACTTCATTTATACTTCGACGTTATTCGACGCCTTAACTAGCCGTAAATAAAAGCACGAAGAATTTTTTTTTTCTTTTTACAATAACAATCCAACGCGTTTACATATTTAAGAAACCCACATTTTGAAAAATCTCATGTGAGATTGGGGGGTGAGGGAGGGGGTTGAATAAAATCTCACGATATCTCACAAGGGGGGGAGGGAGGGACAGAAAATTTAAAAAACACCTTACGTAATTTGTGGACGTCCCCTAATTGATGATGGTTAAATAAATTTTGTGCAGATAAGTTTTTGCCACACACAGTTCATTTTTCGATCAATGTTATATTTTATTACAAACTAGCTGCAGCGTGCAGCCCACTGCATTACAAAAGTTTTTGGTGAATCCCGCGGGATCACCTAATTTTTCCAGGATAAAAAGTAGCCTGTGTGCTATTCCAGGTCATCGTCTACCTGCTTGTCATGTTCATCCATATCCGTTCAGTAGTTTTTTAGTGATTGAGTAACAAACATCCATCCATCCAAACATCCAAACATCCAAACTTTCACATTTGTAATATTAATACAGATAAATTCTAATACATGCTTCCCCGTGTTGGTTCCGGGCTCCTTTGAAGAATAGACCAACTGCCGTTATGCCAGGCAGGTCGTAAAAGGCGACCGATTGGCTATGCAGGTCACTACCATCGTGGCTACTAGGTGGTAGAGTTCTGCATTGTCTCGCCCGGGTCAGGCACCACCGCTTTACCTATTCCTGCCGCAATAGCGTCAGTGCTTGTCGCTGTCATGTTCCGGTTTGAACGGTAAGGTAACCGGTTAACTTATGCATGTGGCATTAGACCTCGTCACAAGATAGCAACGCACCATTAACACCTTTGGTGTCTATAGGCGATGATTGACTCTTACCATCAGGAGATCCATCTGCTTGTTTGCTATCTTATAACATAAAAAAAACATTTAAGTAACCACATTTTGAGATGGTATAAAGTTGTATCTAATATTGCATTCATAGACTTACAAAACCTGCAATATATTCATATATTTGCATTTTAATATTAATAGTCACTGTGTATGTACAATAAATTAAAAATATTATATAAAATATTTTTGTACTTAATAGCGAATGAACTCAAAAACTACTAGTTTTAGCTTAAAAATTATTTAAGCAACTTTATTTTGGGTTACGCGAACGAAGACGCGAGTAACAGCTAGTAAATCCATACTAATATTAAAAATGTGAAAGTCAGTTTGTCCGTCTGTCTGTATCTGTTACGCTTTCACGACCAAACCACTTACCTATCACACCATCGATCTTGATAAAATTTGGCATGGGAATAGTTAAAGATCTGGGATCATACAAATGCTTTTTTTTTAAAAGCAAATCAACATCTAAGGAGCTGAAATGGGATATGAAAGTTTCTCTGGAAAATTATATCTACACATACGTATATCAAAATCGCTAAACACTCAACTAATGGGGGGTTATAATTTCTAAGTTCTATGGGTGGTAATTAACGATACAAATACATAAAAGCAAATAAATAAAAATGGAAATATTTTTAAAAAACACACGAATCCATAAATAAATACACGCTCGTCACACAACCTTTACCCTTGTTGGGAATCGAACCAAAACCGAATTGATTGCGAAACCGGGATCAATAATTACTCAACCAAAAGGTTGTCAATAAACATGTTTAATACAACGTTAATATTTGTAACTTGCTGCTTCTCTTTTCCTTATTCATTCTTATTACAATTGACGTTTGAATGACAGTCTCCCATTTCATTTCATAGGTTATATAAATGAATGTGAACTCTTGAAAAAACATTGTCACGATGATAGGGTGTCTACGGGAATGTCTACTTGACCGGAATTATTCACACGTCCGGGTGCGCCCGGTTAATCCTTGGATATCGAGCCGAGGTCAGGTTCAAAACCACAAAGGAACAAATATTGTAGAACATTGTTATTTTATTTTAGCCGAATCAAAAAAGAATGAGGCTTACAATTTGTAAATGTTTTCAATGGATTTCATGCGTTCTCTACTGCGGGTTAAAACAGTTTTTTTTGCTATGGGTTAGGAGATTTTGATTATTGGAAAAGTATCGTGCAAAATTAATTATGTTCTGCCTTTCACTCTTAAGAGTGAAAAGTTTATTATTTTCAGCTGTCAAAAAATGTGTAGGTATATTTAACAACTAAAAACTAAAATTTATTCATTGCAGACGCCAATTTAACTAATAATTTATGTATTTCATTTGCAACAACATACATGTTTTAGATAAATATACACTGCAAACTAACAGCAAATATACTTCAGAATTACTTGCAGACTAATACGCCGATCGATTTAAAAATCAATTTTCTTTAAAATTTTCCTTAAAATAACTACGTCAAATCTCAGTATTCGAATCAAAAGCGGCTCAGGACTTAGCAATGACGAAATTGTTCGGAAAGGTGTTTTCTAGAAGTTTAAGTAATTGCCTGCAGGGCCAACCGGTTTACAGATTTTTTAAGATTACTCTATAAGAGAATTTTGAAAACGTGGTAGTCAGTTACCCAACTACGATAATAAATATGTAATCATATTTATTATCGGAGTATTGATCTAACCCCAAAGTAAAAAGTATCTTCACGCCCTTATCCCCGAAGGGGTAAGCAGAGGTACAACCAGTGCAGCCACGATTAGCCGAAGATACTTGGTCCCACAAATGTGATAGATGGCAAGCCTATCGCCGACCGGGCACTTTCCAATCTCGGGCAACTTTGTGTTTATCAGAAAACTGAAAAATCCCCAAAGTAAGCAAATTATTCGCTTGTTTTATGGATGCTAGTAAATGATAGTAATACATAGAAATACATATATAAATACTGTTTAAATACATAATAAACACTCAAACTCAGACATACTAACTCCGATGCATACATATGTTTGTCCCTGTTGGGAATTGAATCAGAGCCTCGATTCGTAGTTAGGTTCGCTAAACACTCGACTTTTTCGCCGTGTTGGTCCCGGCCTCCATTGAAGAATAGGCCAACTACCGTTCTGCCAGGCAGGTCGTAAAAGGCGACCGATTGGCTACCGAGTCACTGCCATCGTGGCTACTAGGTGGTAGAGTTCTGCATTGTCTCGCCCGGGTCTGGTACCACCGCCTTACCTATTCCTGCCGCAATAACGTCAGTGCTTGTTGCTGTCGTGTTCCGGTTTGGAGGGTAAGGTAGCCGGTAAACTTATGCATGTGGCATTAGACCTCGCCACAAGATAGCAACGCACCATTAACATCTTTGGTGTCTATAGGCGATGGGTGACTCTTTCCATCAGGAGACCCATCTGCTTGTTTGCTATCTTATGATATAAAAAAAAAAAACTAGCGGGGCGGTCACATAATGTAATCTGTGTTTTACAATGACCTATAATATTATGTATTTATTATCTTACGCTCATTATAAATTGACATTAAATAGCATTGTGATTGCGTGTAAGTAAAATGACTACCAAATTTTTGACATACCATTTGGAAGCGCTTTTGAAGTCAGTCGTGCTCGTCTAGGCCTCTTCTAAATTATAGACCATATGCTTTCCTGCCAGGCAGTTCGTAAAAGACGAACGATTGGCCACACGCCTCACTCGACTACTGCAATATACATGCATGTAATATGATCTGTGTTCTACAATAAGTACTTGGCTATAATATTATTATTTATTTTCTATCTCTCATTGTGCATCAAAATTAAATACATTACATACGTAATGCCGAAGTTAGACTATGTGATATTCTGTCAGGCAGTTCGTAAAAGGTCCACGATTATATGGCTATACGAGTCACTGCCATCGTGACTACTAGGTTGGTGTGTATAGGGGATGGTTGTATTTTTCTAGCAGAGAAGCCATCTGCTAGTATGCTAGCTTATGATATAATACAAAAAATAACTCATTTTTGATAAAATTATTTGGATATGCTTTTGAAGTCAATTGTAAAACACGTATTAAGTTAAAAGAATTTCTCGTTTAATAGAATAAGATGTTTGATCTCTCTTTGAAATTCGTATTTATCTGCCATCATCCTTACGATCCCATTTCCGCGGAACCTATAAAGCCGTCGCTGGAGAAAAGCTGTTAGGTCCCCGACCCGAAATAAACCGGTCACAAAAATATCCGGGTAGAATACATCTCTTGGGTGAGGTCAGGGTTGCCCTTGAACTTGCAATACAACCCTCAAAGCCTTTAAAGATATATGTTTGTAAACACCGTTTATTAAAATATAAACTTGCCCCGCAATATTTCACGCACGCATAGGTCATCCTAATTTTCTTAAAAAAATTCGCTTAAGTGTGTAAAGCTGATGAGGTACATGGTAAATGCAGTTTTACAGAATGTTATTCAGTTAAATAAATAAATATTATCATGCTTATTCTCATACGCAGTAGGCAGAACGAAACGTACGTACCTAATAGGGTGTCCGTTATTTACCAAGTTGATTTTTTTTTTGCGGACGCCCCCTGGATTTTTAGTTTTTGACCTAAAAAAAAATATCCTACATAAATAAGCTCTTAATTACTGAATTAAACCTTGCCCCAATCGAGTTACATTTCCCATTTAAATAACATGGGAATTTGCAACTTTTTCTTATTAATTTTATTCCTCTGAAAAAAATACCACTACGACTATTATCGATGCATATTCTGATAGGGAATTTAATGCTCTACAAAAAAGCTCTCTTATAATTTTTCGATAAAATCATTCCTTTAAGAGTTATTCGTGGTTTAAGTTGTGTTTATAGTTAATAGGGTGTCCGTTATTTACGAAATTGATTATTTTTGTTGCGACGCCCCTTAAATTTTTATTTCATCATCTGAAACAAAATATTAGACCATTCTAAATTTTCATAACAACCCTTGCCCCAAGGACAATACATTTTCCATTTAAATTACATGGGATTTAAAGTTGATCTTAACATAAATTCTTGAATTTTTGCACTTTTACGGCAAAATTATGATCACGATTATTTATGCAAATTAGTCATTTATTTTGAAACACATATTTTTTTAATATGTGAAAGGCAAATAATTTATTGCATGATAGGCTAATTCTAGTTTACATTAATATTTTAGCTAGAAGTGAAGATGAAAAACAATTTGTGATTCAGGTTGTAAGCGAGTATAAAAAAAAGTATCAAAATGTAACTAAAGAATGTTTAATTAAATAAATCAAATATTGTGAAATTGTTTAAATTTTATTCGACTTAAAAAGTTTTTGATTTCTTACTTTAACACCATTAAATTTATATGTTCTTTGGAATAAACGACTAAATTGCATAAAAACATTCATAATTTCCGTAAAAGTGCAAAAATTCAAGAATTTATGTTAAGATCAACTTTAAATCCCATGTAATTTAAATGGAAAATGTATTGTCCTTGGGGCAAGGGTTGTTATGAAAATTTAGAATGGTCTAATATTTTGTTTCAGATGATGAAATAAAAATTTAAGGGGCGTCGCAACAAAAATAATCAATTTCGTAAATAACGGACACCCTATTAACTATAAACACAACTTAAACCACGAATAACTCTTAAAGGAATGATTTTATCGAAAAATTATAAGAGAGCTTTTTTGTAGAGCATTAAATTCCCTATCAGAATATGCATCGATAATAGTCGTAGTGGTATTTTTTCAGAGGAATAAAATTAATAAGAAAAAGTTGCAAATTCCCATGTTATTTAAATGGGAAATGTAACTCGATTGGGGCAAGGTTTAATTCGGTAATTAAGAGCTTATTTATGTAGGATATTTTTTTTTAGGTCAAAAACTAAAAATCCAGGGGGCGTCCGCAAAAAAAAAATCAACTTGGTAAATAACGGACACCCTAGTACCTAAATAGACGCTCCGGCTCACCATGATCCAATAGTTTGTCATATATATACGGCTACTGACATGAGTGGTGGTCACCATCACCGTATTCGCCGATTTTAACAATTATTCCTTCTTATTTGCAATAATCAAGACCGACATCTTTAAGTGCTTTTTTCCGTAATGGCTATTACAGTTGACCTTATGGGTCGTTACTGCTTCACCGGGCTTTTAATTGTATAGGCAACAATGTGTTCACACACATCTACTAAATTCAGGTATACTACTGAGATTTTCTAGAAATAGGAAAAAAACAATCATTTTTATCCAACACGGGGAACTCCAGAACCTTCTCATTTGAAACAAAAACCTAACCACCAGACCAAAAAGCCAAGAAAGAAAAAATCAAAGATGAAAATCAAAAAACATTACAGACTAGACTCTTTGAATCCGTATAAACGCTTGCTTTTTTAGTTTCTTAAATAAGAAGAAATCTCCAATTATCTATTTAACCAGCTAGATTTTATTCTAAAAGGCCACAGAAATTTTCTAGATTGAAGCTCTTTAGAAAATGTCAGTGGTCACCCAAACAAGCAGATGGGTCTCCTGATGGAAAAAGTCAACCATCGCCTATAGACACCAAAGATGTTATTTGGTGCGTTGTTATCTTGTGGCGAGGTCTAATGCCACATGCATAAGTTTACCGGCTACCTTACACTCCAAACCGGAGCACGACAGCGACAAGCACTGACGCTATTGCGGCAGGAACAGGTAAGGCGGTGGTACCAGACCCGGGCGAGACAATGCAGAACTCTACCACCTAGTAGCCACGATGTTAGTGACTCGCATAGCCAATTGATCGCCTTTTACGACCGGCCTGGCAGAACGGCACTTGCTCTATTCTTCAAAGGAGCCCGGGACCAACACGGGGAAGCGTGCCTGCCATGTTCCATGCCTGTAAAGAGAAAAAAACACATATTCTGGAGGAAAATAACATACAATAAATTTTTAAATTTTATCAAAGTATTATTTATACTTCATAATATGTATATATAAAGCCTTTGCGTGTGAGTCCGGCTCGCACTTAGCCGATTTTATACTATTTAACTCATGCAGCTTATCTTTGATCTGTATGTAACATGTTTTATTTAATTATTAGCGCCTTGCTAAGCAATCTGTTACGTGATCAAATGTTTTTTTTTATTAAAACAATTTATTATTTTGTGTAAAAATTACCCTATGTGTTAACCAAGCATAGATTAATTAGAAATCTAAATTTCAGTTAGATTTTTCGAGCCGTTTTTCCTAAACTAGCAGTTACTCGCGACTCCGTTCGCATAACCTGAAGTCATTACTTCCTAATAGTAAAAAGTAGCCTTTGTAACTCGTGGAAAAGGAAAAAAAATTTAAAATCGGTTGAGTAGTTTTTGAGTTATATCTTTACAAACAAACGAACAAAAAATTACATCTATCGTCTTTATAACACTGGCATAGAAAAGTAACAAACATTCACACAAACTTTGCATTTGTAATATTTTTGAGGTGATATTTAGTTTTAAAATTTAATAATAACAATATTTCTTCGTTTTTCCCTGCAACTAGCAGTGTTTTTGTGCATCACCCTGAAATTGCGCATTTTTCGGGATAAATACATAATTATGTATGGAACTCTAAAATAAACCACCCATGTCTTAAATTTTATGCAAATCCATCCAGCAGTAAAGGCTTAAACACACACACACACACACACACACACACAAAACCAATATTTTAACAAGAATTTAATCTGTTTTTAAGGTTTTGTTAATTTGCTTGTAAAAATTATGTTAAACACAAATTAATTGCTTGTTAAAATTTATTTGCGTTTCGGCAACCGGCCGTTAGTCCCACAAAGCGATAGGTGGCCTGCCTATCGCCAAACCGGCACTCTTTCCAATCCCGGGTAATGTTATTTTTGTCAGAAAACTGAAAAACACTTTTCAGAATTGCCCGCCTTGGGAATCGAACCCGGGACCTCATACGGTCAACTCCGACACCGGACCACTAGACCACAGAACGTCATAATGTAATGCTGTTGCCGCATTGCGGCTATCGTCACAAAGCTTCTTGCAATGATACGATAAATGCAGATGTGACCGGCAATTATCGGCTATTTTCGCATACATTCCGGACTACGTGTGCCTTAGCGCGCATATAACTCCGGGACGATAGACAGTGCGGCCCCAGCATCAGTGGAATTAAAATGATTTGCTATCTATATGTACCTTTGAGTATTGTTTAATAGTCAAATATATGTACTGAAGTGAATGATTTCTGCGCGTATATTTTCATGTAAACAATTTTACTAATTTTCGAATAAAATATCGTCTATAGATTGGATTCAAACCGCATAGTTCAGCAGTTGAGAATGTATAAAATTAATCCTAAAGCTTTCTACAATGTAATCGCAAGCATATAATGACAAGATAATAATAACAGTTTATGAGCTGTTATTTTCAAAGGAAACGTTAAGGTGACCTTAATTTTATTGTTCGGCCATGTTCTGCATAATAACCTTAATTTTATTGTTTCAATCCCATCCAAAAAGCAGTAAACATAGCTTTAGGTACGCTACGGATGTATGAGTCATGGACGTCGGGAGCTGGGACAATGTTGAATGTTACTGAATCAGACATTTTGTTTTCACGCGAATTCCAAATTTAAATTCTTTTGAACACGCATGATTGATACTTCTTTATTCGTTTAGGAACACATAGAACATTTTCTTTTATATTTTTTAATTTGTTTTCTTTTCCTGTTCATTTAGTTGTAAAATGTGCAATAGTGTGGACACTGCACAGTCAATGTCTCAGTTTGCTTTCAATATTAACAGGTTGTTCAGTTTTCTCCAATTTTTTCAAGCAATTCATGTAAGTTCTACAATAGTTAAAGAATCCAAATATAGGTGTTCGAATCTTTTAATAAATTCGTTAGATCAATCCTCTATTGAAATAAAATAAATAGCATAATTACCTAACATCATTAGCTAATATCAACAGATTAACTACGAATATCTATTTGTAGCATAGTATAATTATTAATAATTTCGACTCATCTCCTTTATTGGGCTTTGTTTACCTGTTAATTTTTTAACTGGATACATTTGTTTTTATTGTTAACAACATCTAGTAATAATTCATTAAAATTTTATTATTGTATGTACTTACATGTTGTTATTATGCTGAATAAATAAAATAAAATCATACAGTAGACAATGTTATAATTCGTAACGGAACCAAAAACATTTTGAACACATAGTTTCACTGTTTAGGTTCTCGTTGGCAGTCACATTGGCCTTATTTCTTTTTCTTTAAGAAAAAACAATTTGACACAACGATCGCGATAATAGTTTTACATTCGCTAGGAAATTGTGGTAGTCACAGATTATTTATGGTTGTAGTTATCTCAGAGACGATGACGAATTTAGATATCTCTTCGCTACGAAGCGATGTTACTTTGTCTAAGCTTCTCCAAGCATTGCATAAAAATTAATTTCTGTTTGTGTCATTACATATCTCATTAGGTACATATGTTAGTCCTAGAATTTATTATTTAACACCTAAAAATTTTTAACATATGACGCACTAAAATATTGAGTATTCAGTCATATAGATTGTAACGTACCATTAATGCCTTCCTTGTCAATAATCGATACTTATCTCATCAGCTGAATATTTTAGTTTCTATTCTATAACGTATGAATAACAATTCATCAGACTCCTTTTGAACAATGAGAAACTCTTTCATCTGATTAATCTCAAATAAAAAAGCTATTTTGTTCAGTTTGTTAATCGAACTCGGGATCTTTTAATAAGCGGTTGAATTATTTTAGATACCAATGGACACGAGGAAATATGATGTGCTTTTTAAATACTGTTTCCTGCTTGATTTCTAAGCATATACGAAAAAAATTTTGCTAAAGTTTAATCAGCTCGGTAGGAAATTGTTGTAAATACAAACTAATAGACACAACTCACACCTATATACCAGAGGTGCAACTCCACAGGCCACATGAATACTCCGTGTGCAACTCACTTACCATTTGTCGAAGACTGTACAATATATGATCCTTGTATTATCCAATGATTAAACATTCCGTCATGTGATAGGTGCCAATTTAGAACATATATTCTCGGAAGTCGGAAAAATTATATTTTCTAGAAAAACTAAAAAACTTATTCAAAACGATTTGCCCGACCCAGAATTCGAAACCGGGACCAGGAGAGTTTGTACCGTAACTTGTAATGTTAGAATATAGCAGTATGTAATGCAAGAATCTTAGGCAAATCTTTATGAGCTTGACAAAAAATTGTTTGTATTTTCTTATATTCAAAGGTTGCAAACAAACAGTTGGTTCTCCTGATAAAATGAGAAAACCAACACTTATAGACTCCGAAGACATTAACGGTGCGTTGCAATCCGTGTAGCGGGATGTTAATGCCACATGCATACGTTTTTTTTAATTATCGATAGGGAAGCGCTTGACCTCGATCTCGCCTGATGGTAAGCTAAGATGTGGCCTAAGATAGAACGCATTTCCCTAGAAGGTACCTGTTCACACTTCTCTTGAAGATCCCCAGATTTTACTCTTTGGGAACACAGACTCAGGAAGCATGTTCCAGTCCCTTGCATTTCGAAAGAAATATGTCGAATCGAACCGCTTTATCAAGGTACATGAAATGGTGGACATTTGTTTACCGGCTTACTTACCTTCCAAACCGGAACACTAGTGATAAGCACTGATGCTATCGTGATCGAAATAGGTAAGGCGGTAGTATCAGCTGATGTTTAAAAGAGTTTTTTCTAATGTCACGTACGCAATGTGCGTCACAAACGTGGCATCACAGTGTATCCGCCACTTGTTCGGCGGAAGGCGGTTCAATTTGTTAAATTAAGCGCATTTGCTCGTTGCACAGATTCACTCGACGGTACATTACGAAGGATGCCAATAGTTTTGTCGCATTGTTTTCATTCAATTACGATTAAGCCATAAATGCTAGGCTTATAGAAAGAGCTTTGACAGATTTTATTTAAACTAAGAAAGATAACAAAAGAAAGATAACCTATAAAACGATAGGTAATACTAGATAAACCAAAACGTTAACCAATTTTTTTATAGCATAAGATAGCATACAAGCAGATAGGTCTCCTGATGGAAAGAGTCAACCATCCCCTATAGACACTAAAGATGTTAATGGTGCGTTGCTATTTGTGGCGAGGTCTAATGCCACGTGCATAACTTTACCGGCTACCTTACCCTCCAAACCGGAACGCGACAGTGACGAGCACTGACGTCATTGCGGCAGGAATAGGTAAGGCGGTGGTACCAGACCCGGACGAGACAACGCAGAACACTACCACCTAGTAGCCACGATGGTAGTGACTTGTATAGCCAATCGGTCGCCATTCTGCCATTATACGCGCAAGGCGCAAAAACTACTGGATATATTTTGATTACTTCCCTTCATTTACTGACACTCTCGTAAGTAGTTGACATAAAAAAATCAACTGTTCATTTGCTATCATAATATATAAAATATATATTACTTCGTTATAAAAAATCTTTTTTAACTGTAAAAAAAGTATACAATTTCAAACAAACTATTTCGTTTTTATATCCCCCTTCGCAATATTTGTTTACTAACAACATGGAGGAGCATCGTCACGCACGATTCCTTATATTTTACGTTACCATTGTTTTGTCCGACGTAGTCGGTAGTACTACATTGTAAACGAAAGCGAAAAGCGAACGTAGCACTAGATTGTTATTGAAAGAATTACAACAAAAAGGCAACGTTAAGTAAACAGAAAAATTATAGGAGGAGTAGGAAAATACATCCAGTTTCCCTCCCTTTACAGCAGGAGACAGCGTAAAGATAAAGCAAAAACTGCTAAGAAATGAGACGTTTACAATCAGGTTAAGCCTGATTGCTATTGCACCACGGTAATTTAGGTATTTGAGGACCTACGAAAATGGCCTACTTAATTCTGCTTCCAGTAGTATGTATGACAAAATCGCTTGAAGGCACGGAAATTCCCACGTGTTGCTACAAGGTCGGAATAGTAGATTACCCCGGATATACATCGTATACTATCAAGCATTTGGCTACGTTCATTTTGCCAGAGATTACACTCCCAAAGAATATGATGTGCAGTTTGTTCATATTTACAGTTTATGGTGGAACATTCGCATACTACACTCTTCTGATTAAATTCGATGCGGGTTCCAAGACAGCTTAGCTTTTCCCCCAGAGCACCCTGAGCTCATAATCGATGCGGGTTCCAAGACAGCTTAGCTTTTCCCCCAGAGCACCCTGAGCTCATAACTCAGAGGTTATCAGGAAGGTTGCCGCTGTTGATTCTGGTTTACAGAAGTTACAGTGGTGGGAACGAGAGGTGGGCCCATTGCCCTTTTAAAATAAAACAGAAAATTATGAATTAATGAACAAAATATCCGGTATGTAAGCTATTGAGTTTCTTAGGTCATTGCTTTGTACGGTCTAAAAAATATTCCCGAGGCGGTGCATCAATAACGGGGAATTCTTTGCTAGAGATAGTTTATGTGTGTGTTGGTAAATGTACCCTGTTTTAGGCATTGCCTAATTTTAAATTAGGCATAAATTATTAATTTTAGTCATAAATTGCCCATATTGGTCCAGGCCCCTTTGAAGAATAAATAATTTGCTACTCACCCAGGTCGTTTGTAAAAGGAGAATATGGACCAAGCATGTCAATACAATCGTGGGTTTTCACTACTAGGTGGTAGAGTTCTTCAACGCCTGGCCTGATTCCACCGCCTTACTTATCCTGCTGCAATAGCGAAAATGCTTGTTCATATCGTGTTTAGGTTCGGAGGGTAAGGTAGCCAGTAAACTTACGCATGTGGTATTGCCATCCCACCACACGGATAACAATGCACCATAACTATCTTTTTTGTATCTATTAGCGACAGTTGCTAGCTTATCTATATATATATATATATAAATCAATTGCTGTTCGTTAGTCTCGCTAAAACTCGAGAACGGCTAAACCGATTTCGCTAATTTTGGTTTTGAATTAATTGTTGAAGTCCAGAGAAGGCTTAAAAGGTGAGAAAATATAGAAAAAAAGGGTAGTTAAAAAGACAGAACAACATTTGCCGGGTCCGCTAGTTATAAATGAAAAAATAACAGAGTGGGTATTTATTATTCCGAAAAATACTTAATCCCGTGGGATTCGCTTAAAATTACAAATATGTAGAAAGCTAGGTACCAGATCCCTAGTATTTCATAAATCTGATCCTGTGTTTTGAATGTATGTGTTGAGAAGGATGTAAAATCCAGTTTAATGCACTAAAAACGAGTTTTCTGCAATATCCGTTAGAGTCAGCACCATCCAAGCGATTCGACAAACTACATTGCGTGCCACGTCACTGACAATCATTGTACTGAATTGAGCTTCCGCCGCCGACAGGATAAAAAACCAAGCATGTCCTCACCGCGTTAAACAATAGTCAATCCGGCTCTCGATAATACAGCTCCAGAAATGTTCCACTTGATATAATTCCAGCAATTGGATAAGGTGTGATTAAAATAAATAAATATCATCACGCCGATTTTCTAACGACTAAGCAGAATAAATAGAACGTTAATAGGTGCTCGGTTTACATCAAATATATTTTTTATAATATAATTAGATGGTAAACAAACAGAAGTCTCTCCTGATGAAAAGATAAACCATTGCTTATGGACACGTTTAATTTATACGGTGCGTTGCTATCCGTGTAGCGGGATGGCAATGTCACATACATAAGTCTACCGGCTACCTTAACCTTTAAACCGGAACACGACAATGACAAGCGTTTACGCTATTGCTGCAGGAATAAGTAAGGCTGTCGTACCAAATACCCAAGAACGTTGGGGAACTCTACAAAATAATAGCCACGATGATATTGACACTTATAGCCAATTGTTCACCTTTTACAAACTGCCTAATAGATTTCCAGATAGTCTATTCCTTAAAAGGGTCGAAACAAACACGGTTAACATAACATTTACCTTTTCTACGATTAACATTTACGTTCAAGGTAAAAAAGATAAATCTAAAAACTGCCTTAAAGCCAGCACGATAAAAGCCGAATCACATATATATAGTCACAAAAGTTTCCCTGTCTATTTGATTGTCATCTTACGGACAAAAATAGAACTAACGCACAGACCGTAAGCATTCGATGAGACTAACACCTCCTCCCGTCACGCAAGCCAATGAGAGTACGACCTCATCAAATGTCAGTCCGGCATGGATTATTGGTGAGCTATTCGTCTATTTATAAAAATTTAACTACACGAGGCGTGTAGCTCTATCCGTCTTATTTGTTTTTCATTCGATTCCCTAAAAAAGGAAATAGTTCTCAATTCGCTTTTCCCTACGTTAGTAGTTAAATGAAATTACTGATTTTCGAAAATCGAGTTTTCAACAGATCTCTACGTTTTTAAGTCCTAGGAACCTTTTATGACTATTTTCACGATGACGCGAGTATGTCTGTATGTATATGTACGTGTGTGTGTACGTGTGTGTTCGTATATGTGTAAACATCTCGTAACTTTTGAACAGCTTGACCGACGAAACGTGGTTGAACGTATTCGATTGGTTGCCGCCAAATTTAGACTTTTTGAAAATATAAATCGATTTAGTCTTTTCAGGAGTTTTGTAAATTAGTCGATAGGAGATTTTTTTTTGAAATTTTGAAAAACCTAAAAAAATGTCGATGAAAGTTTTTTTTTCAATAACTTCCATATTTATGTACCGATTGATAACAAAAATCAACTCTTTTCTTTAAAAATCTACATCCAATGCCCTAAACTGTCTAATAAACTGCAACAAAATCGGGTCATTTGTTCGGGGGTTATTTTAACGAAAATTTTTGAAAAACGTGTTTTCGACATAACTTCGAATTTTTCAAGCAATCGATTTTTGGCTGACAACCAAGACAGTAAGATGACGTATTACTCTACGAGCAGGTAAATCCGCACATGACTCATAATGTAGCAATAAATAACATACAGCAACGCACCATTTCACGTCATTTATTTATTTACTTATATACTTACATCACTATCATTTCAGAACATTGCCCAATGAGATATTGCGGTATTTCAACCATTATTGTTAACGCTTAAAAAAATAAGATAAACAAAATTTTACTAACTAAACAATAAAACATAATCTAAAAATAATCTCTAATATGTATCGGTGGTAATTGTCTTTTTCATGAGGAGAACAACCTACTTACTTGCTATAATTATTATAACTAATGCTTTACACTAAACTACGAATCGAGATAGTATAGTTTTAATATTACACTATTGAACCCTCTCTTATTCATTTATATAGGGCCCCTATCTCTCGGTAACCCATGGCTCATGTTCTAACATATTTTTTCGTCTCATTAATTCTTACACCAAATTTCACGACGTTTCGATCCTTACACTAGGTATCGTCAATCAAATAGGTACTTATAACATAAACGTACTCGTTATGTAGAATATATAATGTATAGCATACAATTTGGCTTACTAAGGTAGATATGAGATGAGAGTCTCGGAAGTCTCAGAGAATTTTTGACATCTGAAAAAATAACTTCTCTTCACGTAGAGATGACGTATTTCTCTGTAATATTTGCGTTTCAATGTGTTTACAATATTGATTTATTTTCACAAACATGATTCGCAACCCCAAGGTTACAGGTGTTATTGGGTTAGACATGCCTCATGCAGGGGTCGCAAAAAGAGGGTGGTTAACGTAAATCGTCTAGAAAATCATTTGAAAATAGCTTCGGAAACTAATACATTTTGCCGAAAATTGTATACAATTACATTGTAATAAGCTTTTTTATGGTTTAGATAAATGCTTACTAAAAAATAATTTTCGGTTTTTGTTATATTTTCAATTTTACGTTCGTTGTTTGGCTGCGCTTCAAAAATGGCTAGTTTAGATATATTTTAACAACCTTTGCAAATGTATTCTGCTTTTTGCATAAACGCCATATTAGAAATAGTGCATCTAAATTTATAAGAGTATTCGGCTTTAAAGTTATTCATATTTTTACTAATATATTTTGGCAATTCGTTATTTTCGCGTAAATTAACTCGTTTTTTCCAGATATAGGCCTAAACCATACTACGAAATTTTAAAGTATATTTAACAGTAAATTTTTTGTATGTATACATATTATTTTCGTTAAAGCGTAAATGAAAACCAATTTTATATTAAGAACTAGCGTTGGAGCTGGCGGCATCTGTTGTTAGATAGCAGTACTTATGAGAATGTTACGTTATAACGGCTTTCAAAATTACGTATAACTCGACATCAAAACAAGAAGTTCCAATTAGCTCATACATTTTACTGTTCAGATTAACTTACGAGATTATCTCTTACTTTTATCTTTGAGAATAATGTCACACCTGCCTTTTAAGCGATTTTAAATAACCGCCACTTACATCCATCATACAGCGATAATTTAGCGAACTCCTAACTGTTTTTAATTATAACATTCGGTATAAAAAGCGCTTTAATTATCCATAAATTTACATTTATATAAAGTCACAAAAGTAATGACACGGTAATGATAATTGACACACTGGCTTAGTTTGAAAACAAATTGCTGTTTGAATATTTACAATTTTATTTACAACTAATTTTTACTTCACGACATTAAAGACGGAACTCAAAAAAATGTTTAGGGTCTTGTTATGTTTGTACAATTATCCATATTTCCCGTATTAATCCGGGCCTGTTTTGGATAATAGACCATCTGCCTTCTTGCCAGGCATTTCGAAAAAGGTGGTCGATTGGCCATACATGTTACCATGATTAATTGTTGAACTTATGCATGTGGCATTATCATCCGCTACATGAATAGCAAAAACCTATTAACATCTTTGGTGTCGATAGGCGACGATTGCCACATTCTGTCAGGAAAGCAATCTGCTTGTTTGCTATCCTATAACATAAATAAACTCGCATGACCAAAGACAATTAATACAGAACGAACACAAAACGTTTCTAAAGAAGGTTATTATAATTCGACCTCCCGTTGATCGAGTGTTTAGCCTGACTACATAATTGATGGAGCTTAGGTTTGATTCCAGAAAAAACCTCAACAATTTAGCCTGACACGGAGATTGAACGGAGACTCCATAATCTAAGCCATATAGGCTAGCCACTAGATGATGAAGCATTTAAATTTCGAGGCAAGACGAGAGAAGAGTTTTTTGGCAAAACAGATAAAAATATTATTATAACAGTTCCTATTGCATCAAACAATATAAATATTTATAAATAAATTTAAGTAAAGTTAAATTCATTTAAAAAGTATTTAAATAATTTTGGGGGCAATTGGACCTAATAATTTTTTAAAACATAACAAAGCAAAGTTGATGGATTCTTTGTTCTTTTTTTTTAACTTTTAAAGTTGTTCCTAGCATGAGATAGGTATTAAAACACATAATATACGAATGGCAAATTGCACTAACATAGTTTTAGCTTACGAAAATCCTGAACTGAAAATTACTGTCACTTTTTGACTCAAATGAAAAGAATGTGACAGTATATCATTACAGACTGTCTTAACCTGAAACAAGGTTAGTGCAATTGCCATAAAAATTAAAAAAGTCATAACTGATATAAAACTATTATAATATATTTAGGTTTGACCAAAAAACAATTTGTGCCTAGCAGCGGAATGGTAGAAACATTAAAAAAATTCAGAGTTAAGAGTTCACAGTTAAGAGAAGCTTGGCCAAAGTGGCATATCAATGAAGCAATCAGGGCTTGCGTGTCGCGACCTGCCGCAACGGAGACAAGCCCACGCGTTACGCATATGCTCCACTCACTACATCCCACGTTTACGCACGCTAGAGTACTAGGTACATGGTGTTATACGCTATTTCAAATATCTCAATTATACTTGAATGAACGACGAAATTCTCCGAATCTACAAGAATATATATTTGTTCGACAAAAAATTCAAGTATCGTTGATCGAGACCTGATAGAATTTGGTAATAAGTATGAATTCAAATTCTCACTCTCATATTCAAGAAAAGAAACAAGATTTTATAATTCAACTAGCAGAACCTGCTAGGAAATAAAATAGTTTTTTTTAATCAAAATGATGATAATTTTAGCTAAAAACCTTCTCATTTTAGAGAGTTAATTGTAATTGTACACTGTCTACCTTATTTTTCATTGTATTGAATTTTCTCTGTCTTGGGTTAGCTGTAAGACATCTCTTTTTAGTGATAAGCTCGCCTTTTGTACTTTTTTACCTGTTATTTCCTTTTTTGGAACGAAGTTCCTTACGGCAGGCTTGGAGGGGATAGGGATTTTGCTGCGCGACCGAACTGAAAAAAATGTGATAGTAAAACCGTAAGAAAAATGCGTGGAATAAAAGCGTTAAATGAGACGTGCACAGGCGCGACAGTCGCGTACACAAGCGAGTAGTGCCGTTTAGCCGAAGGAAGTTCGTTCCTACCTGGTGTCCCGCGACACCACATCATTTTTTTATTAATTTTATGTGTACAATAAAGTGTTAAATAAATAAATAAATAAGGTTTTTATCTAAAAATAATGAAACTGAATATAATGGTATAAATTTCATGTCAATATATTTAGCGCTTTTGCGTGGCTTATGTTAAAAAAAAAATAGATAACTAGCCGCTACCCATGACGTCGTTTGCGTGACGCAAAATCATTACGTCGGGTACAATCGAGTAAAAAACTAAATATTACTCCTAGCAAGTATAGCTTTATATTGCTCTAAGAATTTTTTAAATCGGTCCAGTAGCTTTCAAGTTTAAATAGCTCTACATTTTAATAGGTGAAGTAAAAATTTTATGCCCCTTTTTCGAAAATCACGCAAACGTTAGAATATGAACTTAACACAGTATCTATCAGAAAAATAACTCTATAGTATAGTTTATGTCGGGGATTGATCACGGACACCCTCTATATTCAGTCAGGGTCACTCGACGAACGAGGCGTTTATCCATTACAAGTAATTAATTAGGATAAAGTTTATATAAAAGAAAATTTTACGAAATTGAACAGGAAAATAAAATGTTTGAAAAACTTTAGTACCGTACATACATTAAATCCCCGCCGGTTAAATTATTAATAAATCTTAGTTATCTTAGTTATAGGCGATAATTATCTCTTCCCATCAAAAAAACCACCTGCTTATTCGTTAATGTATGATATTTAAAAAGATATTTAAGTATATTTTATTGAGCTATGCAGTTCATAGCTCAATAAAAAAGTACAAGTGTACTTTTTGTTTATTTACCGATTAATAAAGAAATATGTAACACCAAGTGCCGATAAAATGTAAGTCTTCTATATAGATAGCTCTCACACCATCTAACAATTTACTTTTTTTATTTAAAGAAAATTTTAAGTGGCAACTTTTTTGGTTGAATTATTTCATTTATTTTATTTTAATTATTTTATGTTCCTTGAAATTGGATTTCTGCAATTATTCAAAAACATAATATGTTATGCATTCTTGAAATAATACTGTCTTTCTTTACAAAATTGGATTATCTCTGGATTTCTCTCCTAAATTTTTGACGTTTTATTATATTTTATTTAAGAAATATTTTAACGTTATTATAATTTATTAAAAAACAAGTGCTCTTTAAATTCATAACATTCTTAGAACGCTTCAAATCGTCTTGACAGTCGACACTTTATCTATTGTAATTAACTTGCTAACGATAACCGGTTATCTAACAACCGCAGCTGTGAACATAACCGTCGCCGACATTTTTTTATTCATTAAATCAAACGTATCAACGAAAATTTATTCTTTATAGCGTACTTGCAAGGATAATTATAAAACCTGCGATTTGAATGAAAATAGACAATGGTAGAAAGAGAGATATTAGCATGAGAGTGAGATAGGAGCTTAACAAATGTCGTGCGCATTCTAGGGATGGATAAGTGAAAAAAGTATCGATAGTTATTGTATCAATATCAGCAGCAATATTATAAATAACAGCAATATTATAAATTATAAATAACAGCAATATTAAAAATATCGATTAATCGCAATAATAACTACTTTGAATATTTAAAATATGATGACTTCTAATAAATAATACACAAAACAATATTTTTTCATATATCATGTTTAATTATTATATACATTGCTAACCATTATTTGTTGAATACTAGTTTTTTAAATTATTTTTCTTTATTCGACATTTAATATTTGATACTTCGTGTAAATCATTGTCATCACACTGTGTAGCTTTTCAAAGAGTTGGCGCAAATTATTATTTTATCGAAGGAAAATATTAAAAACATTTAAGCAAGATTGAAATAAACGAGGTTCAAACAGTATCACATACTATTAAGAGTGTTAGACTAAAAAATATATTTAAATAAATACATATTTGAACTTTAAAATAAATATCAAAGACCAAATTTTACAAAAATTATGTATCGATGTTTCATTATTTTTTGCCCGAACCTAGCATGTTCTAACACAAAAACAGGAGTAACGAACTAAAACGCCAGGTGTGAGCCGAAGCCATGTGCTCGACAACAGAAACTATATTATTTAATCGTGTATTCATGTATTTATTTTGTTCAAATAACGTAGCTATAAGCAATCAATATTAAGTATCTAATAAATAAAAAATGACCTTAAAAATTGGGTTATACTACCAGTTGGTAAAGATGTAAGCCAAAAAATTATTACTTGTAGGTACATGATTACAAATTTAATTTATTTTAATATATGAAATTTTATTACAATATTGAGTCGTAATGGAAAATCCCAATATGTAACTAATTATAAATGTTCAAATAAATATTGATAATTTTGATAATTGATAATATTTGATATTAGTAACGTATTTTTAAACTACTTTAAAGTGTTGATCTATGCGACTACTACTGCAGAACGGGACAGTAACGGTACCTCATTTTTTTATTAATTACCCTAATCAGTCTTCTTTTTGAGGCAAAAAATATTAAGTTTTTTTTTTCAAATGATTTTATTTAATTTCTTTCCTTTCAAAATATACAAGATAGAGAATATAACTGTGTTGGAAAGCTAAATTAAAAGGAATGAATCCCAGGTCAAATATTTAGCTTTTTCCAGTTTTCTGATAAAAACAATGTTGCCCAGGATTGGATAATTGACCGGGTGGCGATAGGCTTGTCACCTATCACATTGTGGGACTAAGTATCTTCGACTAATCGTGTGTGCACTGGTTATACCTCTGCCTACCGTTTCAGGGATACGGACGTGAAGATATTTTTGGAAAGCTAAAAATACTTTTTATTTTAATATCATCAGTTTCTTTAAATTTATATGATATCTCACAAGAATAGTTGTTTTGCTAGCCGCTTTACCTGCAGTCCTACCATATCCTGTAGAAATTTAAAATAAACGTTTAATAATTTCTCCTCTGTGCAAAGTTTTACAATTAAGTTCTAAAGCTTGGGCAGTAATATGTACCAGTGTGTCACTTTAATGTAGGTACCAGATTTGTACGGGAAAAAGAGAATAAACATTTATCACTTAATTTGAAACAAAACTTATACCTAAACGATTATGAAATATTTCTAAGTAAATTATAAATATTTCTTTTTTCAAAAAATCTAAAACAGATAATAACCATTTATATCGTTTCAGAAAATTTAAAAAAAGATAATAGCAATTCATATCGTAAACTAAATTCTAAATAAAATTTATATCCTAAAGGGAGAGTCAAATTAGCGCCATCTGTACCACTTACTTGTAACTTCTATATGTATGCAACTAGCCTGCCACCTATCGTCGAGTAGTAACAAAAATTGTTAACACCGCCTTAAGAGTTCCACATATTTAGAATAGATGGCGCAGAAAACGTTTTAATTTATTTTTAACAAATTAATTTAAAATAATATTATATAGATAATAACAATTATATATTACTCATAAACTTACTAAAAAAGACTAATCTATTGCTGTTTAACCTAATTCCATTGCATGTTTGTCTATTTAATTTTTCCATTTTGTGTTAACATTCTCCTTTGTTTTACTTTATTTTTTGCTTTTTGTTAAGTATGTGGTGTGTCTGTGTTGTTGTAGCTTATTTTGGCGCCGGACGGGACGTTGCAGACGGTGAAGAGCGAGTCTCGACGCGGCCGCGGCAGAGGGCGCTCGACAACAACACCTGTGAGTATATTCTAACTTTTTTTATCTTTTCTTTTGTTTTTTCTTCCCTACCCTTGTGTATGAAACCATATATGTTAACTAATTTCACATTAACAATAATAATACAACAATTTAATGTTACTAAACTTTAATCTAATTAAGGCAATGTGGTCAGAACAAGTATTAGGAAAGAGCAAAAAATAAACTTTTAAAGACAAACGTAAAAATTTAAAAAAAAAAATAAGTTTTAATATATTAACGAATTTTCGTCACAAAACATTTTTTTCTAAAATATACTGCAGTGCATTTAAGACGAAATGCTTATAAAAATCTTACCTTCGCAGCATTCCGATCCTACCAGCGGTGAAACACTAAATAAATATTGCAATACTTATTACATCAAATAAAAAGTTAAAACTTACTTACTTTAATAATATAATGTAAAGGAAAACACAAATTATTACTAGATATGCTTTATTACTTTTAAAACGCGTAGGTATCTTCTCTTCTATCATTTCCACTTTTTTTTTCTATCGTTTACCACTATTCAAGGTGTTCTTCGGACTGGTGATGAACTATATAGAGTAGAAGTGCAGGTTGTTGCCACTCCATTTGTGCCCATTTCATTTTAAAACAAAATATAGGTATATGCAAGTGCGAAGTGGTGAAATGTAATAAAATATTAATTATCTATACACTATACATATAATAAAATCGTAGGTTAGTCAAAACTGTACATACAATACTTTTTTAAAAGAATACTTGGGGCGTGATCTACAATCGATATCGAAGCCAAAAATATAGTTTTTAGAACTTTTGTCTGTTTGTCTGTTTATCTGTTTGTCTGTATGTATGTCCAGGGTAAACTCAAAAAGTACTGTATGGATTTACTTCAAAATTTGCATTAATATTACTAACAGGTCGGGTCAACATATAGGCTACATATTATCACGCTATCACCTAGCGGCCAGGTGCTGTGCGGAGTAAACGAAGTCCGCGCGGACGAAGTCGCTGGCAACAGCTAGTTATTATAATAAAGTAGATTGATTCTAACTTCAAGTGGTCAGAAACGGTACTAAGATGACCGAAACCGGCGAAGTTATTGCGTATCTCGCAACGCGCAATTATCATATTTGTTTAGTTATTGCAAGACACATAATAGCCTTGTATATTAATGGCAGTCATCGTTTCTTGATTAGTTTTGGTGCTGAGACATTGCAAAAAGTGCATTTAGTGTCCAGCAAGCAATTGACGACGTTTTTGATGATTTTTTTCGTTACGCTTAGGAGTCATCGCTGATCGCTGGCGGATGGCAAATGTTAAGTGATACGTCTGCGGAACTTCTACTGTACCAACCACATTTGCCTTAACGATTATAACTTTTTTTTAAATAACTTAGACCAACACCTTTATTTTGCTAAAGGACGAACGTACGGTAATATATTGCCATATATTGCAAGTTATTCTAATGAATGCAAATCATTCGGAATCGCAAGTCGATAAATAAAATAAAAAAACCAGGTCACTCTCACCTTTAGTCAAATGTGGGATTCTGTAACAATCGCGGTTGAATTAATTCTTCTAGGAATATTTATATTTTACTGGGTGGTAGAATTCTGCATTGTTTCATATTCCTGGCGCAATAGCGTCAGTTCTTGTCATTGTTGTGTCCCAGTTTGGAGGGTAAGGTAGCCGGTAAACATAAGCATGTGAAATTAGACCTCGCCACAAGATAGCAACGCACCATTAACATCTTTGATGACTATAGATGGATTGTTGTTTGATCTGATGGTTGACTCTTTGGTTGACTTTTTCCGTCTGGAGATCCATCTGCTATTTTATGATATAAAAAAGTAAAGAATTTTATTTAAATAAATCCTAAAAAAGCATTATAAAAAGTGTCTACATGCTCGAACCTCCGGTAGGCAAATCTACAACCAGTACACTCATGATTAGCCGATGATACTTAGTCCTACAACGCGATAGGTGGCCTGTCGCCAACCCGGATTACGTAGTCTTTATCTGAAAACTGAGAAAGCAAATTTCTGATTTGCCTCATCGACACCGGACCACTAGACCAGAGAAGCGAATAAATAAATTTATAAAGTTTTATTAGAAAGCATTATAAATTTATTTATTTATTCAGTTTTATAATAAAACAGTAAGTCAGAGTAATGAATGTAGAGGAAGGAAGAGAAATATGTATAAAAATCGTGATATATGGCACTGAGTTCTTTCTACCTACCCCGCAAGGGATCTGGCGTACAGATCTGTATGTTTTTAAAAAATGTTTTTTAAAAATTCGCACGAGGAACGGTTAGTCTGTATGTTAATACGTGAAGCAAAAACTTTGTACTTTGTACACCTTTTTACGATAAACTCAAAACGGAGGAGCATAGAATTTGACATAATTAAAGTTTACATGGCGAAGAAGTGCAAAAATCTAATATTTTATATAATACCTATGCATTAGAAGTACATTTAATTAATAAAAATAAATATTACGCACACCACTACATTCATTTGAGATATATATATATATATATATATATATATATATATATATATATATAATTGAAGTGTTATACGTGTATATTTTCATATATTATGTCGTGTGTAATAATTTTCCCCGAGCTCCTTTAAAGAACTCTTTACTTGTTCTACCAGGTAGGTAATAAGAGGCGACCGATTGGCTACGCGAATCACTACCATCGTGAATACTAGATGGTAGAGTTCTGCATTGTCTCGCCCGGGTCTGGTACCACCGCCTTGCCTATTCCTGCCGCAATAGTGCTGGTCATTGTCGTGTTCCGGTTTGGAGATTAAGGTAGCCAGTGAACTTATGCATGTGGCATTAGACCTCGCTACAAGATAGCAACGCACCCATTAACATATTTGGTGTTTATAGGCGATGGTTGACTCTTTCCATCAGGAGACCCATCTGCTTGTTGGCTATCTCATGCTATTTTAAAAAAATATATATAATAGGTACAGCCCTTAATTTTCACCCTTTTATCATCAACTCCTAATAAAAGCGATATTTGCCGGGTCAGCTAGTATATAAGTACTTATGTATTTTTCAATGCCACATCATAAGGAAATAAAAATAAATAATTTTGTCCAGAAGATTGGGGTGGACCACCCTTATCACTTAGAGGTATAAAAATAGATAACAACCTGTTCTCAAACCTATTGAATATACATATAAAATTTCATCAAAATCGGTCGGAGTATGGTAATTAAAATCGTGATATGAGAATTTTACATTTATGGCTTAATTATGTCTGTTTTTTTAAATATAAGACAACAAATAAATAAATATTAACGGGACAAATTACACTTACTGATCTAACCCCAAAGTAAGCAAATTATTTGCTTGTGTTATGGGTGTTGGTCAACGATACTTATAAATAGAAATACATATATAAATACTGGAATATATTTAATAAACACCCAAAACCGGAAACACTATCATTTATGCTCATTACACAAATGCTGGTCCGCATCGGGGATCGAAACCGAGCCCCGTCGATTGCGTAGACAGGGTCGCTAACCACTCAACCAACGGGGTGGTAAATAAGTAGATGGCTCTTCTGTTGGAAAGCGTCAACCATCGCATAGACACATAAGATGTTAATTGTGCGTAGCTATCCATGGTAATACCACGTACATAACTTTAACAGCTATCTTACTCTCCAAACCGAAACACGATCGTGACAAGCACTGACGCTATTGCGGCAGGAATAGATAAGGCGGTGGTACCACACTCGGTCGAGCCGATGCAGAATTCTACCACTTCAGCTGAAGTCATCCAAATGACTGCTGAATGTAAAAACTTAAACTTCCACAACTTCTCAAACACAACAATTAAACGTATGAACATTTTAGATAGGTCTGTATTTATGTAATTATATAATTTACACATACCATGTAAGAAAGTAAAAAGTATAATAAAGTATCATCAGACCAGTCCTTGCGAGGAGGTGGAGTAAACTGAACAGTGTTATGGTTTTGGCTTATGAAATGATTAAATAACAACAATCACTAGAACCACCAAATTGACTCGCATAGCCAATTGGTCGCCTATTAGGAAAAGGCTTACCTTTTCCTAATAGGCGACCAATTGGCTATGGTGACGAAAGCCGGGCGAACCATTCTAGAACTCTATCACCTAAACTCAGAAGGGTTTTTACTTTTTAATGTTTAGTCTATGATCGAATTTCGATCCCGGAGCGATCGCCAATATACACATAAACCGCCCCGTTGGTCGAGTGGTTAGCGGCCCTGACTACGCAATCGACGGGGCTCGGGTTCGATCTCCGACGGGGACAAACATTTGTGTGATGAGCATAAATGTTGTGGCACTGCAATCCCGCCACACAGATAGCAACGCACCGTTAATATCTTTGGTGTCCATAGGGAAATGGTTTATCTTTCTATCAGATGAATCATTTGCTTATTTGATATCGAATGATAAAAAAGCCAGACTCCGAGCTGTCGAGATTTTAGATTTTAAAGAAAACACTCGAAAAATCTACGTTTTTGCTTGACACGAGGTTAAAACCCGGAAACTCGTAATCTGAACCGAATAGGAACCCACAGATCACGAGGCAATAAAATTATAACTATACAGTAGGTATTTAAGGATAAAATGTCCTTGTACGCACGTATTTACCCATCCTCCAGTGCCTAATTCATTCAGTATGATTTTGAATTGCAGATTGTCAGAATACGTTATAAAATTTTCCCAGTCGCAATTGTGGCGATTTTATTTCTGCTCTGATGAGATACTTTTCGATTTTAACAATAAATTTTAACCAAAAATGAAGATTTTATTTTATATAATTAGACAACAAACAAAAAATGGATCTCTTAATGGTAAGAGAGATTCATAGCTTATGGACGACAAGGATGTTAATGGTACATCACTATCTTTGTGGCGGAGTTATAATACCACATGCATAGGTTTAAGGTAGTCGACTTTACCCTCTAAACCGGAATACGATAGTGATAAGCACTGACGCCATTACGGCAGGAATACGTAAGGTGATGATATTAGACCCGGGCTTAATAATGCAGAACTTTACCTAGTAACCGCAGAAGCATAGATATTGCTCAAAGCGTAGAAGTAGCCTAGTAGCTACGATGATAGTGGCTCGCATAGATAATCTTTCGTTTCTTACGAAAGGCTTAAAATATTAAGTAATATTTGTAAATTCAAGTGATATTAATCTTTAAAGTTTTTTGTTAATTTTAGCATTATAAAAAGCGTCCGTGGTACAATTTACATTTCAGAAGAAATTAATAATGTATAACAATTTTTTATTATAGCAATTTTGTTGCGTTTAGCCCATCATACTGTTTCCTATTTCCATTTAAAATATTTATTTGCACCCCTATTGAAATTTTTCTTCTCCATTTACTAGTTGACTGGCAGAGAATGCCTTTATGGCATTACATTGTACAATTTTAGTGCATAAAAGTAAATAAATAAATAAACAATACGATAAACATTTATTAACATGCGTTTCTTTTGAAGCGAACTTTCTATAGACCCTCATCAATCTCTTTTTAAGAAATTACGATTTTGTAAGCACTACCAATACGCATTAAATGATGTGTTAATACAATAAATTTGCGTAAATCGCTGATATCAGCTAATCGTAAATGACACGAGTCAACAATCAATAATATGTATGTTAAACAACCCTCAATCCTATAAAAATATGTTTCTTTAATGCTGTGCCTGCATAATCACTCTACGACGAAGATTCGCATTGTCTCGATGTATGTAGCCAACCTATTCGCTCCATCGGGATTCGGTCGGGCTTCAGTGACCACGACCTTTTTCTAAGTTCATCTTATATGTAAAGTGAGTAATCTTTATTTTTATTAATTTAATGTGTTTCTAATGCATATTTTTAAAAAAAATATTAGCTTTGTGCATTTCTTCACCATGCAAACTTTTGCTGTGCCATATTTCATATTCCTCCATTCGCATCATAATCGTTAAAAAGGACAAAGTTTTTGCTTAGATGTAAAAGTACCTGTAAAATTGTTGAACTGTAAAAGTAAAGTGCCTGAAAAGTTTTATTTAAATTAAAAATTTCATATTTCTTATACATATAAATTTTAGCTCTCTGTACTTCTCCATATAAATGTATAAAATACTTAGTGCGCAATTGTCTTAAAAAGAGATCCAAAGTTCTTTGATTATATTCTGTCACATAATCAAAGGCAGTTTTAGCTTCAGGTATAAATATACTGTACGCTTCAAAGATGTTACCACTTTTTTAAACAAGTAAGTATACTGGTTACCTAAATATTCTTCCCATAATGTCCTCGTTCCAATGTTCCTCGTTTACGCAAGCTGTTATTGCATAGGCGGCTCATCCTCTACAAATAAGCCGATTTACCTCAAATTGTTCGAGATATTTGACACTTTTATAAGATAAGTCACTACATTAGGTACGTAATATATGAGAAACTAGTTCAAATTGTTCAAAATATTTTCATTAATTACGAATTTCGAATTTTTTTTTAAATAAATTAAGTTCGAATTTAATATTAACCTAACATACGCGAAACGCAGTTATTATATTAACTAATGGTCATCGATCTAAAGCCTTACTAACTAATGCAGAAATAACTGACACAAGTCGAGTAAGTTAAACTTGTTATAAAATTGTTTTGATTTTAAAATAATAGTAGTTTAATAATGTCATATTTTATAAGAAAAACATTTGTGCTGTTTCACAAAATTTGTTAATACTATTATAATCTAATCCGTATCAATTTCAGTTGTAAAGAATAACCATGTAAGTGAAACTGGTTGTAAAATAATAATATTAACTTTATTTTAAAACAGTGCAAGTAACAAGTGAAGCTTTTATAAAACATTACATTGAAATAGAATTCATAACAACAACAAAATATAAAACGCCAGTGACGAGAAAAGTGGGAAATATTTTATAGGTCTTAAGTTTGCCCTAAAATACAAGAACTAAAGTTAACAATGTGCGGATGAATAAGTTTGTAAAGCATCATTTTATAAATCTACTAGCTGTTGCCTGCGACTTCGTCCGCGCGGAATTCGTTTACTCTGCACTGCTCCTCCGCTGTAGGTGATAGCGTAATAATATGTAGCCTATATGTTGACCCGACCTGTTAGTAATATTCATGCAAAATTTGAAGTAAATCCATGCAGTACTTTTTGAGTTTACCCCAGACATACATACAGACAAACAGACAAAAATTCTAAAAACTATATTTTTGGCTTCGATATCGATCGTAGATCACACCCCAAGTATTCTTTTAAAAAAATATTCAATGTACAGTTTTGCCTTTCCTACGATTTTATTATATGTATAGATTATTCAGCGGCTACTTTTAATTCCTGATCTGCGTCTCGGGAAACCAATTAAATTTTTATACTATTTGTATGTATTATTAAGTAGTGTTAATGTATAATTTCCAAACATAAATTAAAATTCAATTATTAATGAATAATGGGAACCATCCAATCAAACCTTAAGGGAATGCATACAGTTCGCGGGATTAAAGCCGTAAAGAAATACTGGCAGTTCATATAATTATATAAGGAAATCAAATTGACAGTTAACTAGTTTATTCAAGCAAAACTAGTACAAATTCTAATCTTGGAAGTTCAATTCGGAAATAAATTGGAATCCAACATAATGAAGACGGCGCGCATAAAGCCTGCAGACGTAGGTACTAATTTCGCGGGGGCCATCTTGTTGTTGTCATGGCAACGAGACTGCGCCCCACCCGCGCCCCCTACCTCCTGCACTTGCGTTGCACTCTAAAAGCTAGACTGCGCTATGTCTAGAACTGGGTAGACACGAGATGTGAGCTTTCGGCTGATTAGCGAATTTCAACAGCGCTTTCCGAATGTAAAAATACATTGACTTTCAAATGAAATATTTTTGTTTTAATACTTCAGAATATAAATGTAAATAAATGAAAATGTTATTTAAGTTTCAAAAAATTTAGACTTGATGACATTGAGTTTCGAATTAATTATCAAACACTCGAATGAAACAATCTTTGCACTATATTTAAATATAATTTCCAATATTATATCGAAATTGTCCAACATGGCTTCATTTTGTTTTTCTGATATTTGTAACGGCTACACCACAAGCGGCTATACTATATTTTAAGAAAAGCTTTACTTACTTATTACTGCATGGTAATTTTATAATCAATAATTACAAAACTAAGTTCGTACATTCTTTTCTAACAATGTCTACTTTTAAATTAAAGGTATTTTATACTTTTTTTACACGCTTTTATTAGCTTCGGTTGTATGTTAGTATTTTAATATATTAGTATTTTAATATATTAGTATTTTGATATATTAGTATTTAAAAATATTAGTAATTTAATATATTAGTATTTTAATATATTAGTATTTTAATTTATTATTAGGTAACGGAAATAATGAACATAATTTAGTCGTACTTAAAAACGTCGAATTAATTCGAATTTTTGCATACTTACTAGGACTTTCAGAATTAGCAAATGTTTGTATTTGGGTTCCTGCAGCCTTTTTCAGATTAAATAGCCGGTTTTCAGGTTCTCTCTCCAAAAATTTCATTTTATTTGATGTAGGTAACTTATACAAGGACAAACAAATTATTTATTATTACGTGGGTAAATCGGGTTAAAAATAAAAAAATAATTTAAAAAATTAAAAAACATGCTTTTATAAAATCCAAACAAATAAAAAAAAATTTGATTAAGAATAATGTAAATAATATAAAAATGTATTGCATTGTAAAAAAAAGGTGGGGTGCTTTTTAAGTTATCTATTGACACCATGCACTCCGCACTTTTTTTTACAATGCAATATATTTTTAGATTTATTTATATTTAAATTGTGTATATAAGTAGATTGTGAATTATATAAAAATGTTTCAAGATAATCTGTACAGTAAAATTAAAACTACTTATCTATAGATAAAATGCAATAATTTCTGAAGAAATTTGCTAATATTATTATATAGAATATGAATTGAAAATTTGACTGCAAATTATCGCGAAATTTGAGGAATGTTTAATAATTTTTAAATCGAATTTTTGCAAACAAAAATTGATTAGGAGTATAGTAAAAGAACATCGTTCCAAACGTCTATTGAAATTCGAAAATGGCGCACTTATTCCAATTTCGAATACCTCTGTGTTCATTAAATGCTTATACACGAAAATCGACATTAGAGTCCTTGTTCACATCGTAAACTTAGACGAAATTTGCACAGACCGCTTTATAATTGCAAATTTCGTTATTTTACGCATGCGCGGAGCTTCGATCAATACGCCAAGACTATTGTTTTTTTAAAGGAAAATACAATTTGCGCGGGAAAACCTTAAAATGAGGTTAATTTGTATACGTGTACTTAAAAATATTAATGTTATAAAAGATAGCAGTTTGAAATTTCATTAAAGTTACGAATGTATACAGGGGGTTGTGGGTTGTGGGGGCCGCCCGCTCCTATTGGATAGTTGCTCTAAACTATCGCTGAAAGTTTCATTAATGCATTCTATAGCCTTGTTATGCATTTTCGGTGTCCCTTTGCCGTTTCAATGGTGTTAAATTTGAAATAGTGGTATTGTTTGTGACTGTAATTTATTTGAATTATTGTTATTAATTTTGGTATTGCTGGAATTTGAAAATTATGTTTTATAGTTAAGGATTGTATGAAAAGCGAACAAAAACCGTTTACCTTACAATACATTTAGTATTTACAATACATTGCGTATTCTGTGCAGTTTTACTAAGTCTTTTGATCGTAAGGCAACAAACAAGCAAATATCTTTCATGATGGGAAAAGACCATCGTCGCCTACAGACACCAAACATATTATATTCTATACTTTCCATCGTCGGCACTTGGTGAAATTCCATTGTTACTAGACACTTTTACTATTCCACTTGTATATCAATTTCACTTTACACAATTTTAATTATATTACTCGACCGATTTCACTTTTTAAAGCATCTTCAGGATGTTAAGTTAAGTATATTACATCCTGAAGATGCTTTAAAAAGTGAAACCGGTCGAGTAATATAATTAAAATTGTGTAAAGTGAAATTGATGTACAAGTGGAATAGTAAAAGTGTCTAGTAACCAAACATATTAATTATGCTTTGCTATGTCTCCAAACCGGAACACGACGATGACGTGCATTGACGTATTGCGGCAGGAATAGGTAAGGCTATTTTACCAGACCAAGGCGGGACGTTGCGAAACTCTGCCACCTGTCAGGATGGTACTTACGAAGTAGCTAATTGTTCGTATATGACTGACAGAATAGCTGATAGTCTGTTTTTCAAATCAGGCACGGAGTAACACTGCCTCCCCGCACGATCAAACGATATTTGACAAGGCTTTGTGCCTTTACGTGATTGGTCGAATACAGCTATCCAGACTTACAAATTCAACTTTTTTTTGTTTCGTAAAAATGGAGTACGTACCCTAAAATTTACTGAAATGTTTTAATCATGCAGCTGGCTCCAAGGTATCGTTATATAAATAGCGAATGTATAAAAACGTGAAAACGCAATATTAAGGCTGGACTCATATCCAGCCTCTCCAAATTCAGAGTAGGAATTTATAATCCGATTCCGGTATTATGTCTGCTCACTTGTGTAGAGCCAAATTATGAATCATTATGAAATCATAATTTTCGATATTTTAGAGAGATGTGAGGAAATAATAATTTGAAAAAAAATGTGTGTGTGTGTGTGTTGTGTTCCTAAATTGTATTTTTATATACCGATATCATAAGATAGCAAACAAGCAGATGGCTCTCCTGATGGTAATAGAAAACCATCGGCTATATACACCAAAGACGTTAATGGTGCATAAGTTTACCGACTACCTTAACCTCCAAACCGGAACATGAGTCGAGTGTCAAGAACTCACGCTGTTGCGGCAGGAATAGGTTAAGCGGTGGTACCAGACCCGGATGAGACAATGCAGATCTCTGGAAGCCACCATCGTAGTATTGCGAAAACCTAGAAATATGTGTGTAATATTGTGTTATTTTATCGTGCCGAAAAAGAAGGCAAGGCTTATAGAATCCCCCTGAAGTGATTAATTATTAATTATATTAATTATTTCACCGATAAGTACAATAACTCTGTATTACTTGGTGTAAATGCAAGCGACAATATATAATTTAAAAAATCATTTTGAAAGACGTATTCAGTATAATTCATTTTTCAGAATTTTATTATATAATTTTTTTGAAATTATGATGTGCTTTATGTCAGAAATGTATAGTACTGCTTCCAATACGTCAACACGCTTAGGGTTGTCACACACATAAACACGATGCAACGTAGCGTTATGCTACGAAGTGGCATAATGTGTAGGAAAATGTGTAAGAGTTCTAAACGCTTCAACTCAACTAACGTTTTGTTACGTGATTGGATTTTGAAATTTAAGATAATAAAAATCATTAATAATCTCTTTACTAAAGATCGATTTACTTTCACATTTAGTTTATACGTATCTATATATATATATATATATATATATATATATATATATATATATATATATATATATATATATATATATATATATATATATATATATATATATATATATATATATATATAAATAATATATTTTTAACAAAAAAATTAAACTGATGAAAAGTTATGTGTGGTCATTGTCGCTCTACTTTTGTAAGGTTTTGTTTTGTACTTCTAAGAAGTCTTTTGTCAGTTGAGTAGTTAAGATGCAACGTTTCTATATTTTGAAACATTTTTGATTGATTACTGATTAAAATCATTAATAATCTCTTTATTAAAGATCGATTTACTTTCACATTTAGTTTATACGTATCTATATATATATAAATAATATCTTTTTAACAAAAAAATTAAACTGATGAAAAGTTATGTGTGGTCATTATCGCTCTACTTTTGTAAGGTTTGGTTTTGTACTTCTAAGAAGTCTTTGGTCAGTTGAGTAGTTAAAATGCAACGTTTCTATATTTTGAAACATTTTTGATTGATTACTGATTATATTGTAATAATCTATTTCATTTTTATACTGTTCGTTTGGAGAAGGCCATGTCGACCTACGATTTAGTTTTTCGTGAAGAATGTGTTGATGATGGAGAATATTTTTTCCAAGGCAAAATTTATTAGTTTCCGACCTGTTTCTTTGTCCGTATCCATATCTTTTTGTTATTAAATGTTCTTCCTTCAAGAGTTGACCAAGTTTTGCGTTGAAATCTCCCATTATAATTAGGTTTTTATGAGCGAGCTCTATGACACTATCTATCGAATTGTAAAATTCATTGATCTCTTCATCCGTTGACTCGGTAGGTGCGTATTCTTGTATTATGCTGATGTTTATTTTTGTATTTTGAGATTCAGTAGTGCAACTCGTTCTGTGACTGCAATAAAGCTATCTACGTTTTGTTTTAGTGATATATTTATCAAAGCCAACGGCTTTTCTCCTACCCCCCCAATTAACCTTCGCCCCACCAAAATATACACTACAAATAATTTAAATGGCAAAACAACGCTTGCCAGGTCAGCTAGAACTTTTTATTACATTTTTTAATTAAGGTTTTTTGTAAACGTTTTAAAAAATAGCATCAATTTGAAATAGATGCATGAGGTTTTGAGTTCAAATCCGAGATGTGGAAATTCGTTCTAAATAAGTTTCTTAGTTTTTTCCAGATAACGTAACTGGCGAATTGTGTTTTTTGCTCGTATGATTTATGAAAAAGTTGGCTATCTTGTCACACCACTAAACATCGTTTGTATACGTAAATCACAATAGGTGTACCTCTGCTTACTTTTTCAGGGAATGGGCGTGAAGGTATTTATTTTTATGCATTTATAAATACTAACGATCACCCTGTTGTCCAATTTCGAACATAGAGTATACAATAAAATCTCTTACGAGTTATTTATTATTATTTATTTATTAGATTTTAGCCGTAAATAAAATATTATACATGTGTGTATACTCGTGTGTATATAACCATATATTACACATAAATTTAAAATGTGTAATGATTATTTTTATTAATTTATTGTATTTCCAATGCATTTTATTTAAAAACATTAGGTTTCTTCAGTTCTCCGCAGTGTAAACTTTAACGGTGCCAAATTTCATACTCTACCGTTCACGTAATTATTGTAAAAAAGCATAAAGTTTTTTCTTCTCGTATTATTATAAGATTTATAACATATAAAATACTAACACACTATATTATGGTAGAATCTTCTAGTAACATTAAAAACTGGATAAAAAATAACAAGCAATTACATGTCTAGCAATACTTGTATTCTCGAAAATATTCATTCATTCATTTAAACATTTGTTACGCATTTGACAGTCTCATTTGAATTGTTGTCCGTAAAACAAACACGTACGCTCCAAAACATTTGAACGTATCATCTAATTCCCAAATGTAATAAAGAATTACATATTTTATTCAATATGCACTGTTCTTGCGAAATTACTCTTTTGATTACACGCTTCGCGCAAACAGATCTGACTACAATTGATTTCATAAATATATAATATTATGAGAGTAAAATGAATTTTCTTTTTATATTTTACACTTTTTATCGTCAGCACTTGGTGAAACTCTATTTCTAATTTTGTAAATACACTTGTACTGTTGTAAAAATATTTTTTATTTGAGTCATTCCTTGATAATAATACTTATACACGTCAGGTACCAAACTAAAACGATTTTTTATATCATATTAGCAGTTGCCCCAGTGTTGATCCAGGCTCCTGTGAAGAATAAGGCAACTGCCGTTCTGTCAGGCAGGTCGTAAAAGGCGACCGATGGGCTATGCGTGTCACTATCATCGCGACTACTATTTAGTAGAATTCTACGTCTCACCCGAGTTTTATTACTTCCCCGTCTTACCTATTCCTACCGCCCGCCATAGCATCAATACTTGTCATTGTTGTGTTCCGGTTTTTGGGTAAGGTAGCCGGGAAAATTATGCATGTGGCATTACCATCCCACCAAACATAGCTACGTACCATTTGAGTCTGTGGCATCTTTAGTATCAAATGTATAAAGGTGATGGTTGTTTATTTCCATCAGGAGAGCCATTTTCCTATTTGCTATCGTCTTATCTAAACTAGTCTAAATCTAAACTAATTATATGTAAAAGAGGAAAGTTTTTTTTGGTTCTTTGTTACGATTTAACTGAAAAACTACTCGACCGATTTTAAACTTTCTTTTCTTTTTAGAAAGGTACATTGGTATTTTATTAAAGGTATATGAGTATTTTCTTTTCTTTTTAGAAAGGTACATTGGTATTGGTACAGAGAGACATAGGTTACTTTTTTAACCAACTGACCAAAGGGAAGTAATGATTTTTGGTCACGTGAACGAAGTGGCAAGTAACTTTTTATATTGTAAGATAGCAAACAAGCAGATGGGTCTTCTGATGGAAAGAGTCAACCATCGCCTATAGACACCAAAGATGTTAATGGTGCGTTGCTATCTTGTGGCGAGGTCTAATGTCACATGAATAAGTTTACCAGCTACCTTACCCCCTAAACCGAAACACGACAGTGACAAGCACTGATGCTATTGCGACAGGAATTGGTAAAGCAGACCCGGGTGAGACAATGCAAAACTCTACCACCTGGTAGCCACAATCTGCCTTTCTACCACACAGATGAGAGCCATTTGTTTGCTGTCTTATCACATAAAAAATAATAATTGGTGGTCTCCGTTAAAAGTGGCATTCGATATGACTGAGTTCAGTTAAGTCGGTCATATGTAAAATCTAATTATAAATTTACCCATTACAAAAGAAAAAAATATTTAAAATCGACCTACAGTCTATAAAGTTAATTGATTATAAACACATAATGCAATATGCAACTAATATCATGGACCACAAAACTTTATCACGATGCCATTTGAACGTTGATCTTTTGCAAGCCTCTTAAGGGCTGCCTGACAGGAAGGTTGTTGATTCAAAAGACCAAACCATTCCAGGGGACTTGTAAAGTTGTCTTACGTCAAATACAAACATTTAGTCTCCCAAATATGCTAAACATTACAATAGTGATTTGAATAAACTCCGAGGCTAGCTCCAGGCGGATATCACGTAGAGAGATTTGCGGCATCCCGCGAAACGGGGCTCGGGGTGAGCAACAAGTGGATCAAAGTGACTTTTGAGCCCGACACTAATAAGATACTTGGTGACAACGCCGGTTGGAACCGCTTACTGTAGCTAACGGGATTAAGGCAATGACGTCTAAATGAATGAAGACATGATGTCTTGTGCAAGATGTTTTAAGAACAATATGTTAATAAAAAGATTGACATTCTGCAAATTAAAATATAAAAAGAAGTCAAAGAAATATCTGGTTCGATTTTATTCTTTTGTCATTATTAATCTTAGAACTTAAAGTATATTATACATTACATATACATATTAACAGTCATACACTTTATAGTGTCTATATACAGTTATGTTAGTTTACAAAAAACCATAATTTTCGTGGAAAATCGCCATTGAAATTACCTTAATTTTTTCAAATAGTAAATAAAGCAAACAGTATGTCAGTTGTACTAAATATATACCACAGAACCCATTATTGATATTTTTTTACTTCTTACTTGTAATAGTAGTGACTTGTAAAAACGGAAGTACGATCGTTTTAGAATTTGGAAGTTTTATTTTATTATAAAATTCGATAGCGGGGTGGTTATCATTGTCAATAGAATTAAAGACACCTCAGCAATTTAGAAATTTAAATGAGAAAAAAATTCATTTAATCGCTTTTCGAATATGCAAATGTAATCTAAATTATTTGTATAGATAAAAAAGATCTGATTTTTGTTTGGTTTAATTGTATAGATTGTCGCTTGCTACGTTAAATCTTTATCAGATGTAGTGGTATTAATTGCATCACATTAAAATATGGCTCGAAATAGTCACAATTTAGCTGCCACCAGACTTGTTACATAAATATGATGTACTAGCTGTGCCCGCGATATCATTCGCGTGGAAAAATTTCTAAAATAAAAACCATGCGGGTTTTTAGTTCCCGTTCCCGTGGGATTTCCGGGATAAGAACTATCCTATGTCCTTTCTTGGGTCTCAAACTATATTTTTACCAAATTTTATCCAAATCGGTTCAGTGGTTTGACCGTGAAAGCGTAACAGACAGACAGACAGACAGAGTTACTTTCGCATTTATAATATTAGTATGGATGATTGTAGGTAGGTTGCCTTTAGGTTCCACACAGAGAAAATGGAATTCCGCGCAGCAGTGCTCCGTCAACTAGGCTTTACCTAAAATTGTCTGTGACACTGCAATGATACTCGACAAATACTACTCTACGGGAATAGTCCCGTAGAGTAGTATTTGTCGAGTATCATTGCTTGAGAGCATTGCTTACGGTAAATTAGAACTACCGTTTATAGAAACGGTAGTTCTAATTTACCGTAAGCAACGATTCTTCAAAGTTTGTGATATTTTCTATTACTTACCTTTTTTGTTATAACGTTAACATAAGTATTATCTCAGACGCAGATCCAGTGTTGTGGGCACGATGGGCATGCCCACAACTTCTGACGTCATGCTTTTACGGCCTATTGATATTTCATGTATTATAGAGATATCAATAATATAGATCTATAACGCCTTTATAAGAAAAATATTGTGCGTATTCCTGAACGCAACAAAGTAATAAGTATGTACTTTGCGGCGTTTCGAATCATATACGATTTATGGTTTTTTGTAATTCCAACGCTGTGATATGAAAATAATTCCGTCATACCAGAGACAATATCTCATCTTATTGAAGCATGCGACCAAGATTTGTACCCTAACACAATTTGAGCTTCCCGCTACGTTAGTACCTAGTATAGTTAGGTACTGATTTTGCCCCGATTTTTGAAAATCGAGTTTTGACCAGATCTCCACGTTTGGAGGTCCTAGGAATATGATTTACAAATACATACTCATTTACTTTTCCAACTTTTGTGAACGAAAAAGTAACATATTACACGTTTATTAACTAACTAGTGTTTGCCTTGCAGCTTCACCTACGTTAAAGATTATACAAATCTTGGTTAGGGCGTTAAATCCATACTAATATTATCTGGCTGTTTCTCCTTCACGCCTGAACCAATGAACCGTTTTACACGAAATTTGGTAAAAATATAGTTTTAAACCCGAGAAAGAACATAGAATAGTTTTTGTCCCGAAAATCCCACGAGAACGCAAATTATGCGGATAAAACTTCGGGACTTTTATTTTAGATTTTTTTCACGGGGACGAAGTCGCGGGCACAGTTAGTATTATGTAAATAGCAGAAACGCACTATATCGATTATAAAAAAGGTCATACGCCGCACTTGGTCAATTTTCGGATGACTGTGCCCACAAGCTTTTTGAAGGCTGGATCTTGTGGTATGTCTATCTTAGTTTAAACAGAAGTTTTTGGAAAGGGTCGCGCCCCGTGAGAATAACGGCGATTGGCGTGCGATTTTGCGGGTGGTGTGACAGGGTGAGTACATGTAAACCGTAACATACTATGTGATTAATTTTACCGCTAAAATACTTGTGGCATATTACTGTAAATAACTTACTTTTGCGAAAGAAATAACTTTTCTTTAACAAAAATTGACGAACTTTTCCAGCTTTGTAATTGTTTTCATCCCTTGCCTTTTTGTCGTTTAGGTCTAATTTAATATAATTACATTGAATTCTAATTCTAATTGAATAAGACTTTACCTTTGAAAGCATACTCGTAATTTGTACGAATTTGAATTCGGAAACGACTCAGACCTGTAGAAACTTGTAATTCCTAAGTCTTTTCAGAGACTATCAACAAAACTGTAACTTTATTAGTAACTAATTTTTACTCGTGACTTCGTTCGCGTGATCAAAAATCATTTCTTACTTTGGCTCACTCGGGTAAAAATTAGCCTATGTCCTGCCCTATAAACACCTCTATCTTTCAGTGAAGGTTCCATTAAAAACGGTTCAGCTGATAGAAACTTCTGAGACAGATAGAAACTTTAAAAAATGGTTGTTTATGTATTAGGTAGTGTCATAAAAATAACTGCACTTAGAAAAACTAGTTATTTTGAAATCACACACAGACATTTCAATTTTATTTACATGTATAAATATGATATGTGTGTGTAATAGTTATACAGGTTTACTGGTAAACAACTGTATATACCTATTGAAGGACACGATGGTTAATTGGTCATAACTAAACAGTAAAATATAATATAATGAGAATATTTTGTAACTGCATGGTACACCTCAACGAAATAAGTGAAGCAATATTCAAAAAGTATTGTCACCGTAACTTGTATTAACGAGTCTAGTCGCGAGTTCGTTGAATCGCTGTTTGTAAACAATAACATGTGCGCCGTGTGTGGGTCTCCGTACTTTTTTTTTTGGATAATTAGGTCAAACTTTAAGTACCCAATTTTTTTACATATTCGATACCAGAATCGAGTAGTGAACTTCTGACTCACCTTAAGAAGTACAATCTTTTACAAGTTTATACGTATAGTTGGTGGAAAACCAGGAAACTAGTTCAAGTTTTACTGGCTAATTACATGCTAATCAAACACCTTAACAAGATAACCCTGGCGGAGACACCTCACTGTAGATCATGCTTTGAAGCATAGGTAATTGCGATACATGTACTTTCAGTGCTATGACATGTAAGAAACAAATGCGAAGGAAGCATGCGGGGAGGGGGGAGGGGGGACACATGCAAAAGAAATTAAGCTACTAGAAACTGAGAATCTATAAATAATTTTAGAAGGAATCACTAAAGAACAACAATGGTTGAAGCTATAAATGACAGAATCCCAATGTGGTATCAAACCGAAGTTACAAATTTAACCTGAATTCAGAACCTGAAGATAAATCGGGAATACATGAACCGAGGATATACACAGACGAGACCAAGACCCGTGCAGGGACAGGAGTTGATGTATTTTCTCAGGATCTAATCATTAAAATAATCGAATCATTAGGAATGCACAATACGATATTTCAAGCAAAATGTATCGCTATTAGCAGGGCTGCAATAGAGATTAAAACAAGAGAAATAAAAGATAAAATTATTGATAGAGATAATCCCGATAATCCTGCAATGGATAAAAGGTCATAGCAATTCTCAAGGCAATGATAAAGCTGACAAACTGGCAAAATATGGAGCTAACAGAAAACTATTAGATCCAGAACCGATAGCCGCCGTGCCCTAGCACATGGCTATCTCAGAGAACACGCCAACAACATGAAGCGTTGTGGATGGCTACAAATGAATGCAGGCAAACAAAAGAAATTGTGCCGGCCCTCTCGATACATCTACATACACAACGCGTCATGATACTCAACAGAAGTGACCTGAGAAAAGTTGTGGGCACTATAACAGGGCACTGCCACCTTAACCGACATCTATTCAACATAGGTGTAACAGACAGCCCTCTATGCCGCGGCTGCATGGAGGAACAAGAAACAACCGCTCACGTTCTCGTTGAGTGCGGGAGCGTGGCCGAACAACGGGCACGCATCCTGAAAAACACAAAAACTCCAAAAGAAGCCTGTGAAAACATAGGCGTCTTAAAAGTTTTTGGAAGGAGTTAGGACGGCTGGAATAGGTTTAGCCAGCTACGTACAAAGTGCGAAAACAAAATGGCTTATAAAAAAAGTGAGAAGAGATTTTAAAGCTTGGTAACCCATGTAAAGTTTTGTAGGACAGTGATTCTTGAAGTTTTTCAAACCGAACTGAAAGGACCAGCCATAGCCATCCAGGTACCTCGGGCAAATTACTCATTGGGAATACTTTATTATATGTATAATTAAAAAACCGGCCAATTGCAAGTCGGAGTCACGCACGAAGGATTCCGTACCATACGTATATCATCTATGAAAATTTCAACTGTCTAATTACCACGGTTCATGAGAGATCTGTCACCAGGCTGTACCTGGTGACAGACCGACAGACTAACAGACAGACAGACGGACAGCGAGCGAGTGGTTAGCGACGCTGACTACGCTTTCGACGGGGCTCGGGTTCGATCCCCGACGGGGACCAGCATTTCTGTGATGAGCATAAATGTTTGTATTTCCGGGTTTGTGTGTTTATTATGTATGTTAAAGTATTTATATATATATATATATATATATATATATATATATATATATATATATATATATATGTATTAGTATAATTTTTTTACTTTTTTTCATTGACTAACACCAATAACACAAGCAGATAATTTGCTTATTTTGGGGTTAGATCAGTAAGTGTAATTGTTCCGGGAATATTTATTATTTATTATTATTTATTAGTGATAAGGTCCCCTTTGGGTACGGAACTTTAAAAAAACAGTACCCCTGTTCCCGAGCGCCCTGGGCGACCGTCTGGATCACCCTACCCTAAGTCTAGCACTAGATTAAAAACATTAAGCGATACATGTCATAACAAAATGGCTATATCAACAGACCAATCTCTTACAATGTCACATCAATTCATCAATGTTGTCTGTTATTATGAAAATTGCTATACCAATTTAATTTCGTAGCCATTAGGGATATCAACGTACACTTTTGCTTAAATTTCCATAGACAGTAATGTATGGCGAATGAAACTATGTTGCTACGGCCAGTTAGATCGATGGAGGTTATGAAGGTGGGCTGGAAGGAGGGCTTGGATTTTAGATTATAACGTGATTGAATTAGTTTCTGGCGTCCAATTAACGACGGTAACAAAGTTGTAATAGGGTGATTTACGTTTTAATCATTATCGCCCTATCATCATAATCATAATAATTTATTGCAATATCACCGTGTTGGTCCGGACTCCAATGAAAAATAGAACAACTGCTGTTCTTCTAGGTAGGTCGTAAAAGGCGACCGATTGGCTACACTCGTCACTACCATCGTGACTACTAGGTGGTAGAGTTCCACAACTTCTCGCCCGGGTATTTGGTACCACCGAATTACCTATTCCTTCCGCAATAGCGTAACGCTTGTCATTGTCGTGTTCTGTTTTGGAAGGTACACTTATGCAATTGGCATCGCCATCCCGCCACCAACGTACCATTAATATCTTTGATGTATATAGGCGATAGTTTATTTTTCCACCAGGAGAGCATCTGCTTGTTTGCTATGTTATGGTATAAAAAAGAAAAGCAAATGTGACACATTAAGTTGTTAAACATTTTATCTCTTTATTTGACTTCTCTCGCTTTTTACGAGATGCCTAGCAGTAAGGCAATTGATCTATTCTTAAAAAATGTGCCGGCGGGGTTATCACGTATATCGCAATGCGCAAGTATCGTAATTGTTTAGTTAGTGCAAGACACAATAGACTTGTATATTAGCGCTTGATTATTTTTGGTGGTGTGACATCGCAAAAAGTGCATTCAGCAACCAGCAAGCAATTGGTGACGTTTTTGATGATTTTTGATACTATTGAAAGTCATCGCTGAGCGCTGATGGATTCTAAATCTTAGGTAATACGCCTACCAGTTTTTTCAGTTTCCAGTAAAATAACGTTTTAAATCAAAATTGTCGCTCTTCTTTGCATTTTACTCTTAGATATAATGTATTCTTAACAACATAACAAACAATATGTAAATGTTTTTTGGTTGGCAACCAGCTGCAGTATAAAAAAAATAAAAGTTTTTTCTACAATCATTCAAAAACGGTAAAAGTATGACAAAAAAGTATGAAATGAAACGTGTAGAACTTGTAATTTTTCCATCAAAAAGGTTATATGACTTTTTCTTCCCGGTCAAAATTAGCACAGATTTTTTAGTAGTTTTGTTTTCCCTTAAACTTAAAAACCTCTCTAACTCTTTTTATTTTGACCAGAGGAGAATAAGGCATATAACCTTCTTGATTTAAATTATACGATCTACACATTTTATTTAAAACTTTTTTGTTTAAATTTACCATATTTGAGTAATTACAAAAAAATGCTTATTAATTTCTTTTTTCATCTCTTGCTGGTTGTTGCCTTGCTTCTAGTTAATTTATTCAGGTAGCATTAACACTTCGCCACGCCGCTGATAGCAATGCAACATTAACATCTTTGGGACGGTCGCCATACAGTAGGCAGCAGTTATTAATTCCACAGTGGTGACGTCACCTCAATAATCATCACCCACATAGAATATTATCCAGACAAATAACGAACAATTTTCGAAAACAATTTAATAATACATTCCTTTAAACAATTGTAACAGGTTACAATCGTTTTCACCTAACGTTTTCAATCCGCCAGCGATCAGCGATGTTTTTTAAATGTAAAGCAAAACTCATCAAAAACGTCGCCAGTTCCTTACAAGGACACTATACGCACTTTTTGCAATGTCACAGCACCAAAACTAATCAAGCGACAACAACTGCCACTAATATACAAGGCTTTTATGTGTCTTGCAATAACTAAACAATTACGATAATTTCGCATTGCGAGTTACGTGATAACCCCGCGGACCTTCTCCGCAACAACAATATGCCGGTATCGGAACAGGCCAATCCTTGTCGTTAAATAATTTAATATAACATACGACCTTCAAAAATAATACAACAGAATAATCCTTTAAACAAAACAATAATCGAGAGTAACAGATTACAATAGTTTTATCGGACAACAAAATGTCGGCGGCGGAACAGGCCAATACTTGTTGTTAAATCTATATACATATAATAAAATCATAGGAAAGTCATGTAGGTATGTCCGGGGTAAACTCTAAAAGTATTGCACGGATTTACTTCATTTTTTGCATGAATATTACAGCTCGGGTCAACATATCGGCTACATATTATCATGCTAGCACCTACGGGGGAGGAGCTGTGTGGAATAAACGAAGTCCGCGCGGACTAAGTCGCGGGCAACAGCTAGTAATTGAATATAACAACCGAACTTCAAAAATTGCACAATAGAATAATCTTTGAGACAAAACAATAATCGAGTTTAACAATATACAACCATTTTATCGGGCCATATACCCACAATAACAATGTCGATGGTGGAACAGCAGGCCTACTCTTGAAAACAATATAAATCTTAAACCAATATTGATAAAAACAATACGTTTCGAATATTATCAAAAAAACGGTACTCTTGAAATCAATATTGCCCACATTGATTCAGTATAGTAACGACCTAATTATCCGAAATAGATGTCATCGTTACATGTTCAGCTAGTGTTTACAAGTGGAAATTTTAAGTACCGTTTTAAACAAAATAACGAATAAAAGCAATAATGAGTAGTTCCAAAAAATGTCAAAATCCGTGTGGCGCTGTCGCCGAATCCAATAATTGAATATAGTTGTCCAGAGTACGAAATACTTTAAAATTCATTAAATATTCATTTAAAATTGAAATCGGTTTTCAAGAGTAGCCCTACAGGGCATTCCTTGTTGTTAAATAATTGAATATAACCATCGACCTTAAAAAATATGACAATAAAAGAATCTATCAGACAAAACAATAATCGAATGTAAAAGTTACAACCGTTTTATCGGGCCATATCCACGATAACAGAATGTCAATGGTGGAACAGGGCAATCCTTGTTGTTAAACCACCCGTCACGTTCTTAGTTTATTTTTCCTTTCAAACCCATGCGATTGCTTTGACATTGTACGTTCAGCTTTCAGCGGCGCCTGTAATCGGGCTGGGCGTTAGATTTACGGCGGGCCACTTGTTGCGTGGATTCTTTTTGCTGTACACAAGTGTTTTGATTTTTATCATTCTTTACACTTGCGATAGTAGAAAGTTAATCAATGAATTACAAATTTTCTAAAACGTAGATTTCTACTCATCTCCCACAGTCATCAATCTATATTTATCTATAGTATAATATTATAAATGCGAAAGTTTGGATGTTTGGATGGATGTTTGGGTGGATGTTTGGATGGATGTTTGTTACTCAATCACACAAAAACTACTGAACAGATTTAAATGAAATTTGGCAAACAGGTAGCTGAGGACCTGGAATAGCACATAGGCTACTTTTTATCCCGGAAAAGTTAGGTGATCCCGCGGGATTCATCAAAAACTTATAATCCAGCGGGCTGCACGCTGCAGCTAGTAATATTATAAATGCGAAAGTTTGGATGGATGGACGTTTGTTACTCAATCACGCCAAAACTACAGAACGGATTTGAATGAAATTAGATGATCCCACGGGATTCATCAAAAACTTTAATAACACAGAGGGCTGCACGCTGCAGCTAGTATAATATAATATTATTGCAGCACAAAATATGACACAAATTTATATAACCCCAAAGTAAGTAAATTATTTGAAATACCATAACACCGCAATTAAAACTCAAAATAATTTTTTGATGCGTTATTCTTCCCATAAATTCTTCAAGAAGTGTGTTGATACGATTCACACTGACCGCCTTGCATCGGCTCGCGTCGGAATGGATAATTATGCATGCCGCAGAAGGCGCACGTGTGTCATGGAAGCTGTCTGTGTCGTTTAACCACAGCGGAACGTGATTATATTTCATATCATTAGATAGCAAACAAGCTGATGATTTTCCTGACGAAAAGAGAAGCCATCGCCTTAGACACCAAAGATGATAATAGTGCGTGGCTATCCGTGTGGCGTATCGCAATGCCACATGTATAAGTGTAGCGGCTACCTTACCCTCAAAATCGAAACACGGCAATAAAAAGCATTTACGCTATTAAGATAGGAATAGGTGAGCAGTGATACCCTGTAATCTGTACCCGGGCGAGACGTTGCGGAAATCTACCACTTAGAAGTGGTACCACCACCAATCGGTCACCTCTTAAAACCTGTCTGGAAGAACGACAATATGTTATATTCTTTAAAGAGGCCCAGACCAGCACGAGGTACAGTGTGAATGTGATACCAATTATCCCTTTATAAAGAACTAACTATAACCCACGATTTCGTTCGCATGACCCAATATTTTACTTTATTTTGCTTAACCAGATAAAAAGTCCTATTATTCCTGGATAGAGTAACTTGTAGGTAGTGTAACTGTAAAATAATTTTTAAGATCGGCTCAGTAGTTTTTGAGCTCATTCGTTGCAAACATATAAAAGTACAAATATTTTCTCGTTATAATATTGGTAAAGATAAAATCAAAAGAATCCGCACAAAAAAGACAAGCTGAACTAGACCAGCAACTCAATTTCGAAAAGATGACAAAAATCGTCGTCAAGTCAAAAACAGCAAGGCCGGGTAAAATGGAGTCCAGCTGTAACGGAGATAGAACAATTTTGACACGAATGTATTTTCTGTACTCGAGAGTATAAAAGAAATATGATAAAGATACTGTTTCAATTAGTGAGACATCACCAAAGTGACATAAAATAAATAATTTAATTTAAAGGCATGGATCTTACCTTGTCCTGTGACAACGCATGCTCCGAATGCTTTGGACAGCCCTACACACTACCATGTCGATTCTGAAAGAGCTACTACTCGAATGTGCCATACGAAGTTACAGACATTGCAGGCAGCGTATATTTAAGTATGTTGGGTATTTATCAAGAAGAAACCCTGAAAATCCTAAAATATTAAAGGTTACAGGCAAGGTTGAAGAATAAAGCCAAGAAGATGTAGCCCGTAGATCTCTAAGACCATCTGGTGAAATAAGAAGAATCTTCACGCCCATATTCCCGAAAAGGTAGACAGAGGTACGACGTTGGGTAACGTTTTTTCAGAAAACTGAAAAAACACGTTTTTGAATGGCCTGTGGCGCCGTTGGTCGGGCCAGCTTCTTGTCAGGTGACGTCATAACTGTGGAGGTTTATGACGTCACACAAAGACAAGGAAGGGGAAAAGAAGATCTTCCCAGCCAGGCAAGGTGTACTGCCTGGGGACCGAAGTCCATTTGAGAAGCGTTGGAACTTGTATACAGTGTGTACAAGATAAATAATTGTGATATCGCGACTCAGGATTTTATTTTGTATTTTTTTTTCCATTTTTTTATTATTTTTTCTGATAACGTTTGTAGATTGCTTGAACAGCTACAGACCCAACCCGAGAATCGAACCTGGTACCTCATGCGATCAACACTGACACCGGATCAATAGGCCACAAAGGCGATTGATCATCTGTTCAGACCAAATATAATAATATAATACATCCAGATACTGATCGCTAAATATGAAAGGAAGGCACAGATATTCAGTGACTAAGTCACGACCTCCTTAAGAGTTGAAATCCTGATGCCACTTACTGTATTTCACTCACTTACCACTTAGTGGGAACTTATCGTCAAGATACTTCCCTAAGCTGAGGTTCGGTCTGACAGGAGACACCCTTAGGACGGGCTCTAAGCCTCCTTTAGCTTAAACTCTAGCTGTATAGTCTGCTCGCAAAAACGCCCGGTTTTGGCTATAATGGTCATTTAAACCAACTAAGGTGTCCTTTGAGAACGACCCCAAAAAGTAATGGCAAATTAAATAACTGACCTAATGTCATCTTTGACACTAAAGATTTTTATATAATTCGAACCTTTTATAATTTAAACGGATAGAGGATAAAGGACAAGAAAAATATACACCAGCTTATGAAATCTTTACAACAAAGTCACGAAACAAAATTAATAAAACATGTAAACAAAACTAACAGAACCATTGCTGAAGATAATAAAATATACATTATGTATTACCTCATGCAAAATTCATGGCCGATGTCAATTTCCAGGAACTTGCTCGGCGACATTTACATATTATCTAGTTTAACAAAAAACTTATGTTTAATTTAAATATGGAACACCATGTGTTTGAATCTTGTTATTCATTACTTTAATATGTTACATAATATTATGTTTATTATTTGTTTCATAGAATAGCAAACATGCAGATGGCTCTCTTGATGAAAAAAAAAAACAATAAGCACCATAGATCTCAATTTTGCGATGTTATCTGTGTGGCGAGGTTAGGATAAATAATAATAAATAATATAATTATTTACGGGACAAATTACACTTACTGATCTAACCCCAAACTAAGCAAATTATTTGCTTGTGTTATTAGTTAGTCATCGATACTATTACATAGAAATACATATATAAATACTGGACTTTATTTAATAAACACCCAAACCCGGAAATACAAACATTTACGCTGATCACATAAATGCTTGTCCCCGTCGGAGAACGAACCCGTGCCCCGTCGATTGCGTAGTCAAGGTCGCTAACCACTCGACCAACGTAGTAGTCAAGAAAACCACATACATAAGTTTACCGGCTATTTCACCTTCAAAACCGGAACACGACAGCGTAAATTATAGATGCTATGGCGGCAGAAATTGGTTAGGCGGTTAAAATGCTATGACCGAATCATATTATAAAGCCTATTGATTATTAATATTAAAAAACTGGTATCTAATCTATATTATAAACATATATACAAGACTTAAAAATTTTAGCGATAATTTTTAATTTGATCAATCGTATCATAACGATAGTGACGTTTAGACCCAAATCAAAATGTATTCATTTTGATGATATCCTTATATTTTCTTTACGTCAAATTCCATACAGTCTGTCTAAATCTAACCGCGTGTCAATTCATCATCCTTATTGCACGCTCACCTCTTTTGCCGAGTCATTACCGTAGACTCCTCACGGTGCAAATTAAGACTAAGCTCCTGTTTTTAACACTATATGGTTCCTGACTAGTTTTTGAGACTCGTATTTTTCCAGAGATGCTGTTATATATAATTATATAATTAGCTTTGGGTTGGCAGTAAGTTGAGTGCTAAGCCTATCAAACAGCAAATACTTTTTACCCATTCTTGTTGTAATTAACCCTTACACTGAATTGAAAATCTACACATAATTATATACAAACATTACCATTTATAACTTGTTTTATGGGGGGGTTTATAATACTAGCATACGGCGCGGAGCTTAACAGGCGACTTTTAATATATCGGGGATTACCCGCCCGCTCTAAAATCTGTTTTATAGCCAGATTACACTTCCGCTCAGATTACACCTTTACGTTTACATTTTACAGCTTATTTTGTGTTTATTGAGACGTATAATTAATTGATACGATGTGTTGGCGAAACATAAATACTATCCTCTGATTAACTATTCTCCTAAAAAGAGACTTCGAAATCAGCTAGTATTGGAAAATCAATATCTTCCTCAAGAAAAAATATAGTATTTTTTATAATAACATTAAATAAGAATAAGATATCAAACAAGCAGACGGCTCCGCTGATGGCAAGAGACAACCATCGCTTAGACACCAGAGACGTTAATTGTGCGTTGCTATTCTGTGGTGGGGTCTTAATGCTACATGCATTAGTTTACCGGCTACCTTACCCTCAAATGGAAACACGACAATGACAAGCATTGACGCTATTGCGGCAGGAATAGGTAAGGCTTTGGTACCGCGACCTGGGCGAGACAATCTAGAACTCTACTATCTAGTAACCACGATGGTAGTGGTTCGCATAGCCAATAGTTCGCCTCTTACGAACTGCATGACACAAAGCACAAAGGCAAGCTACGATGAGGAACTATGGTTACAGAATAAACTTAAAAATAGGTATATAAATATATATTAAGAATTTATGTTTTACCTATCTTCAATATAACAGATTTTATATAAAATCCGTTCACAAATAATATGTACTTATAGAAGTTTTATCGACTAAATTCAATTTCGCTGCAGCGTCGCTTTGCCTCGAGGTAGCAATTTCCAGGGAAAATTTAATTCAACGTCACCGGAAAAAGCTAAGACCTCAAAACTAAAACAAGGAATAAGTATAACAGCATTTTAAACATAACTTTATTGATTAAGGGTATGAGTTTTTTTTTTTGTAATAGGACAGTAAATAACCAGACGACTTTGCTGATAGAAAGAGATAAATTTCGCCTATACATATTCATGATTTTAAAAAATAATGCGAGAGTGAATAAGTTTACCGGCTGTCTTACCCTACAAACTAAAACATAACAGTGATTCTAAACCCAGTGGTCTGGGTCCCATTGAAGAATGGACTATCCCTTCATTCGGTCCGATAATTTGTTAAAGGCAAACAATTGGCTGTACGTGTCAATATCATTGTGACTACTAGGTGGTAGAGTTTTGCAAAGTTTCAACGTCTGTGCTTAGTACCACCTATTACCTATAACTATTCCTGCCGCAATAGCATGAATGCTTGTCACTGTCGTGTTCCTGTCTTGCACTGTCTAATTTACAACATAGAATTCCTATTTGGGAAAACTCTGTTGAATTGGTACGAATTTTTAGAGTCCAAAAGAGATATATTCGAGCAAGCTGTTGTGTTAATCAGTTACATTCCTGTAAACTACTTTTCAAGTCTCTTCCCTTACCATGTTTGTATATTTTAGAGGTATGTGTATTTGTAAAAAAGCACCAAAAGTTATTTAAAACAAATGCTGAAGTCACTGGTACCTCATATTTTAGGAATAGTAAGAATCCTCCGTGTTGGCCCCGAGCTCCTTTGAAGAATAGAACAACTGCCGTTCTGCCAGACAGGTCGTAAAAGGCGACGGATTGGCTATGCGAGTCACTAACATCGTGGCTAGTAGTAGGTGGTAGAGTTCTGCATTGTGTCGCCCGGGTCTGGTACCACCGCCTTGCCTATTCCTACCGCAATAGCGTCGAATTCAAATTCAAATAATATTTTGTTCGACGTAGGTATACATAAGAACACTTATCGACGTAATTTATAAGTAAAATTATACATGACAAGTTATACAATAGTTATAAAATACATTAAGGTAAAATACAGAAGTATTCGGTGCTTGACAATGTCGTGTTTCAGTTTGGAGGGTAAGGTAGCCGGTAAACTTATGCAAGTGGCATAAGACCTAGCCCCAAGATAGCAATGCACCATTAACATCTTTGATGTCTATAGGCGATGGTTGACTCTTTCCATCAGGAGACCCATCTGCTTATTTGCTATCTTATAACATAAAAAAATCGACGGGTCCTACGTAAGTTTTTGTAACTAAAAAAATGTGAGTTTTGCTTTATTTATGAAAATGACTTTATTTTTTACAGATATTTTAATAACACAAAGAATAAAAATGAAGTTTCTATCAGATAAATCCAACTTCTAATAGATATTTCATTTTTATTTTTCGTGATAATAAAAGATCTATAAAATTTTACAATCTCACATTTATATAAATAAAACAAAAATCGCGTTTTTTAAGTTACTACAACTTACGTAGGAGCCGTCGAAATACTTAAAGTCTGTTGTCGAACTTAAAAGAGATTTTTTTGTTAATCTGTGGTCAAATTTCAGTCACAGGCGAACGCTAGTACTGAGAAATATTCCTACGCCACCATTTTACTTTGTAAATTAAGATGACATTGTGTGATTCAGACATTTCTTCTAAAGGTTTTGACAGTTAAGGATAGAAAATGTGTCCAGGCAAAAGCCGGCTAAACTCAGGCTCAGAATTAATTTTGTATTCTCTGACAGGTCTGGATAGGTTTGTTAGACATCTAAGGCACAGTATACTGAAGACTAACAGTAGTCAATCTACATACATGTGATATTCGAGCAATGCACACATAGACACTTCTCACGGAAGCGATATCTCGGAATGATTCGGGAAGTTTGTTCCGCGCCAGTCCGAGATATCGCGTCCGTGAGAAGTATCTATGTGTGCTATGCTTGAATATTACTTGTATGTAGCATTGACTTCTGTTAGTCTCTATGTGTCTACGGTTAGCAGTTGTTCTGAATACACCCATGATCTAGGTGAATACTTCACAGTATTTTACCACAGGGTAAAAATGAATATGTCTTGTCATATCATGTCAATGTGACAGACGTCAAAGAACGTCAACACCAAAAACTACATCATAGGCATGTCATAATTAAAAGCAGCTCATCTGCATTCATTGAACCTGTTTAATAAATTGCTTGAAAGCTATGAATCAGGGAACATCTGCAAACTCATAAAATACGTCGAACGACCGATAAATTAGCCTTGAACTAACAATTATCAATACTCGTAAATCACTTAAAGATATTTTAATTAAACATCCTCTATATATCAGGGAGGAGGGTGGGGGCAGGGCGGAATTAATTTAATTTTAACTTGATAATATATCACGCCGGCGTCTTCGCTAATAATAATGGAATTATGTTTGTACTTCCAGAATCCATTTGCATTCTTATTAGATTCGTGAAAGGTTCGATGTTGGTGAATGTTTACACAGGAAAAATATTCAAATTAAGTAAAATTGTGTGTAAATACAAAAAAAATAAATTAATTTAACATTATTAAAGTTGTAAGCGTTATAAAAATTCTAGACCTAAAAAACAAGATAGCTTTAGCGTCAAACGGATTAACTAAGGACTGATGGCAACTCAGATCTTATATCACTGTATAAATTGTGTGCAGTGATATAAGATCTGAGATCCTATCGGGTTTGGGTTTGGCGATCAAGACAACTTTTAATTTATCCATGTGGCATTTCAACCCTAATATAGAAAAGCAATGCATCATTAACATCCTTCATGTCTGTATAGGCGATGGTTATCTGTTTCAATCAGAAGAACAATCTGCTTGTTTGCTTTCCTATGAAATAAAATTTTAATCACAAATTTTTTGATAATTTTACAATTTTCAAATGTAAAACTATACCACAAACATCTATTACATAGCCACTTGAACTCCTCTAGGAGAAACAGGTATCTATTTTCGAATATACTTCAATTTAACTACATTATTTAGTATTATCAAAACCTAATGCGTTTTCGTGCGCTTGATGGGCAGTCGACAACGCCAGGTATTGCATTCAACCGTCCAGACAATTCAGGCTCCCTAGATTGCTATTCTAACCTCCCTCCCATCCTCTACCACCCCCTACAGGGGTGTAGTCTACCCTCAGCGCATAGCGCTTAATTTCCGTATCGTATGGTCATTAATTTATAACACGATATTCGTAAATACATAACTTAGTTTACGTATCTTAATTAAAATAATTAGTTTAATCATTTTCCTTACAATATTAATGAAATTATTAAATACCTTGTTCTTCTGTTCAACCTATTCGGCTTAAATGATACGGAGTCGATTTCCAAGTCGAAAAAAATATTCAGTTTTTGCAGTTTGCGAAATCTGTTTTTTATATCATTAGATAACAAGCAAGCAGATGGCTCTCCTGGTGGAAAGAAAAACCATCGCCTATAGACACCAAATAAATATTAATGGTGCGTGCTATCCGTGTAACGTTGTGGCAATGCCACATCAATAAGCATACTGGCTACTTTACCCTCCAAACCGGAACACGACAATAAAAATCTTACACGCTATTGCGACGGGAATAGGTTAGACGGTTTACCACCTAGTAGTCAATATGGTATTGATACGTTTTGCTAATCGATCGCCTTTTACGACCTGTCTGGCAGAAAGTAGTCTATTTTTCAATGGAGCTCGGACAAAAATTAGAACTAATAATTAAACGCCAAAACGTTGTTAGCCCAAATTTTAACTTAAACTGTGGTTGAGCACTCTGCTCGCTCAAAAAATCCAGTGACACAGTAACGACCCATATGGTCAACTGTAATCGTCATTTCAAAAAAAAAAGACGTGTGGCACTCGGAGACTGCCGCTGTAAAGCTATTGCATAGCATTTTTTATCAACTTATGCAATAACAATTATATATTTATTTTATTTATGCAGTATTTTTTTCTTTGTTTATTCATATTTAAAACACTTTGTACACAAATTATACGAGTACAGATATTCACTGTTGTACGTAGATGATAAATACCTATACACCTGTATACTTTCTCACAAACAACTGATTACGGTAGTTTTCCAATACAACCAATGCCACCTAAAGGCGGGTTGCTGAACTAAAGAGACAAGCGTAATATTTCAAAGAGTCATTAAAAGTTCTGGTATTTATCGATAAATGGAAAAACTAAAAAGTATCACCGCTGTGCCGGTCGGAGTGGGGGGTGTTAGGTTTTTTCGTTACGGAATTTCTGGATTCGGTCTCCACGCTCAAGGCCCGCGATAGAAGCTATACAGTAGCTTAAAAACATCATCTGAGTGAAGCTTGGACGCTCAAATAGTTATCGTTTACATATCAAACACCAGAGAATTATATCACAACACAGCATTATAATCAACCACTTAAAGTTGCCGCTACAAAAAACAGGAAGCTGTGTATCTAGTAACTTCTGCCCTTTGCTCTCTCTCGACAAGATTATGGCGGATTGCCGTTGTCACCGCGCGCTGCTTGCCAACTTTTAATTACAAACCATTGTGACCAAAAGTTTAACTTTAACAAAAGAAGTTTTTCTAACGAAATTCGAAACTTTCTTTCCTAAGCTGCGTTATTTCAAAATTTAAATTACTTTTTACTTTTTAATCTGTGGGCACGTAAATAAATACTTAGGGCGTTACAACTTTCTGTAAACAATGTTTGCAAAACTATTTTCAATACTATACTATAATTATCTTCGCCGTGTTGGTCCCCGCCTCCTTTGAAGAATAGGCCAACTGCCGTTTTGCCAGGCAGATCGTAAAAGGCGACCGATTGGCTATGCAAGTAACTTCCATCGTGGCTACTAGGTGGTAGAGTTGTGCATTGTCTCGCCCGGGTCTGGTACCACCGCCTTACCTATTCCTGCCGCAATAGCGTCAGTGCTTGTCGCTGTCGTGTTCCGGTTTGGAGGGTAAGATAGCCGGTAAACTTATGCATGTTGCATTAGACCTCGCCATAAGATAGCAACGCACCATTAACATCTTTGGTGTCTATAGGCGATGATTAACTCTTTCCATCAGGAGACCCATCTGCTTGTTTGCTATCTTATGATATATATTTAAAAAAAGTAGGGTGAGAAAATCAAGAACTATACATATTACATTTTTTATATTATAATATTATAAGCAAACAAGCAGATAACCATCCATTTTAGAATGAGATAACCATTGCCTATAGACACCAAAGATGTTAAGAGTGCGTTGTTATTCGTGTGGTGTAATGTTACTGCCACATGCACAAGTTTACCGGCTACCTCATCCTCCAAACCGGAACACGACAAACATTGACGCTTTTGCGACAGAAATAGATAAGGCGATGGTAGTGACATATGCATCATTCGTTCGCCTATTACAAACTGCCTGCCAGAATAGCAGATGGTCTATTCTTCAAAGGAGGCACAGAACAACAGAAAGCAGGTGGTAGTCCCCGTCGCCGTATTTTACCAACCGAATTTTTAAATCAAATTTGTATTGTAAAACCTATGCCAAGTATTATGTTTTATCTATTACATAATATAATAAAATCGTAGGAAAGTCAAAACTGTACATTGAATATTTTTTTAAAGAATATTTGGGGCGTGATCTACAATCGATATCGAAGCCAAAAATATAGTTTTTAGAATTTTTGTCTATTTGTCTGTTTGTTTGTATGTATGTCCGGGGTAAACTCAAAAAGTACTTCATGGATTTACTTCAAATTTTACATGAACATTACTAACAGGTCGGGAAACATATAGGCTACATATTATCACGCTATCACCTACGGAGGAGGAGCTGTGCGGAGTAAACGAAGTCCGCGCGGACAAAGTTGAGGGCAACAGCTAGTAATTTTATAAAAGTAATTTTTTAAATATTTGCACAGCATATTATATTGTTTAGTTATTATAAATAGAATATGTCTAGTTATTATAAATTATCCGTAATAAATTATGTCAGCCATATTCGCGCGAATAAATGGTTTTTCTTTTCTTCTCGTAATAAATGAAAAAATATCATTTGATTTTAAAGAAAAATATACGTTGGTTAATTATTCTAGACAGAATCGTTAAGTGCATTTTTCCGAACGGAATTCCCGCTTGTTCGTAGTGTTTACATAGAAAACTGAGACACGGTCGTGCATAAATTGCAGAGATCCACATAATTAAAAACCAACATTTACATTCAATTCAATCTCCACTACGCTGTCTATATCACGTCTCTGGCGCGGATGTTCTGCATAGCCCATATCTGTTGTTTCAAAACTGCCGCTTTTGTGACGAAAATATTTGATTAACTACCAAAAATGATACGTGATTTTTTTGAAAGATAATTTAAAAGTCAGAAATTTTATCCTGCCAGATAGTTCGTTAAAGGCAAACAATTGTCTAAACCTATCACTATAATTCAATGATTATAGCGATAGGTTTAGGCCTCGCCTCAATCACAGTTGATTAGGTGTCCATCCAAAAATTATGTCAAACAAATTTTAGGGTTTTTAGATCCCCTCCGCATTGTCACAAGTTGTCAAACTTATAAAATCCTCCATGGTGTGACGTCACATTGTTTTCCATTTTATAATTAAAAGTGTTTAAAATTAAAATAGCAGTTTTTTCCAATTTGCACACGGCGAAGACTTAAACCTACACAGGCCTTAAAATATAGATCAAGTTAATAATATTTTTAGTTTACATAAAAAATATATTTTAGACTAGTTGTTGCCCGCGACTTCATCCGCGCAGACTTTGTTTACTCCGCTCCTACTGGTCGTAGCAAGATGTTATATAGCCTATAACCTTCCTCGATGAACAGGCTATCCAGCTCAAAAAGAATTATTCAAATCTGCCCAGCAGTTTTCGAGATAACCGCGTACAACCAAACAAACAAACTCTAAAATTTTATAATATTAGTATAGATTTTCACACGTGAGTTCATAAAACTTTTGACCCCGCCCGCCCCTTGTCGCACAATATCATTTCATTTCTTCAGTTTAATTAAAAATATAATTCGAGTTCAACTTTTTAATGATGTTAATTAAAGTAACCTATTTGACATAAAATTAACTTAAGTTTCAAAATAATGTCTGTAGTTTCAGAAAATGTATCTAACTTTCTTGACACAAATACTTTAATTGAGCTCTACATTTGGTGTAGTTTTAATGAGGACAAAAATATAACTTCAGTATCGTTTGTTTCTCTCTTTGTATTATTTTGTTTTAAATGGACTGTTAGATTTTACATATATTTTAGGTTTTATTTATATATTATATTTCATTTTGGTTTTATATTATAAAACTGCAAATAAGTGCATGGCTCTCCCAATCATCGCCTATTAGGCGTTAATGATTTTAAAGATCACATAATAAAGAACGATTAATTATTTTAGTTTAAGGCAACAAACTGCTGTGTAATTTATAAGATCCACGTTATGATGATCAACGCGGAGAATATCATTTGGAAATAAATATGAAAATGCACTGCGTTGCGAAGCGGCCCGTTCCGCGCTGCTGCAGCCCGTTCTAATGTGCTATGCTAGCCTTATTTATTGCGATGCAGCCCAACCCCAGCCCGATGCGGGTCGATCCTTAAGTGTATAGGCTTCCTTTCCAAACCGAAACACAAAGCTAACGCTATTGCTGCAGGTAAAGGTAAAATTGAGTTACATAGCACGAGCGAGACGCAGCATTAAGCAGTCACGATAATAAAACATATTGTCAATCGTTCGCAATTTCAAAATTATCTCGTAGGAAGGTAGATGTTATATTACCTGTAATAGTTCGGGCTCCCTTTAAAGAATGGATCATCTGCCATTCTGCCAGTCAGTTCATAAAAGGCGAACAATTGGTCAAACTTGTCACTACCAGTGTGACTACCAGATAGTAGAGCTATGCAACGGCTCGTCCGGGTCATGTAGGGATCGTACGTACCTACTCGCTATTTAATTTTAAACACTAAAATACCAATCAAATTAGAGCTTGTAGATAATTTTACTTTATTAAGCTAATTAGTAAAATTATTATAACTTATTAAGTTTATTAACTATTTTATAAATATAATAATAAACTTAAATCTTGTTGTTATTATAAGTTTATTAAGATAATAATAATAAGAAAGAATTATGAAATAAAATAAAAATGGAATTATGAATAAGGAGAAAGAATAATGCAATATTTTACATAAAATATAGAAAAAAGAATAAAATAACTGAAACGCAATGAACCTGCAACAATCGACTGACGACATCATATTTTCTTTATCTATTATTTTTGTATAGCCATTTAACAAAAAAATTACCAAAAAATAAATTGATCCAATCGCTACCAAACTTCCCAGTATCACCCGTCTAACATGACGAGTTTCGGGGAAGTTTGGTAACGATTAGATTGGATCCGAGTGCTAAGTGTGAGTTTTTCTTTTCGCATTCGATCGTGAGCGCGTTTCGAGTTTACTAGGAATTTGTATGTGATTTGTACAGCGCCACCTAGTGGTAAACGTGAGAAACCAGTTTACCACTAGGTGGCGCTGTACCAATCACATACAAATTCCTAGTAAACTCGAAACGCGCTCACGATCGAATGCGAAAAGAAAAACTCACACGTAGCACTCTGAACATTGTTTAAAGATTTCATCAAAACCGCTTTAGCCGTTTTGGAATTTATACATACCTTTGAGGTATACACATCGACTTTTATACATAAAGGTTACTTCTGTATGGAGTAACTATATAGAACATATTCAAGGAACAATAATTATATTTACGAGCAATAAAAACAGAAACTGCTTTATCAAATCCATTTGAAGCATAAGAAAATTGGCAAAGCAATAAAAGAGAAATAATAGTTATGGAAATAGTCTTTCATTTTCCACGAAAGAAAACTCCGCGAAACTACCGACAATATGAATGAAACTATAATATTAGAAAAGTTTCTGGCCGGGAAATGAGAAAACGTTGTACGGACTCGTTCGTCTAATACACGTAGTTATAAACTTGTTCAATATAATATCGAGTGGGCTGCGCGCGTATGTCTGTCCCCCTCGCACCTGCAACGACCCGCATTTAATTTATATACGAATTAAAGTTTTCTGGAATCAGTATTTCATATAGCCAGCAGGAAGGAAAGAAACTTTATTCTGGAAGTCTTTTTCGAATATAAAACCTTATTATATATTTTAATAACTCTTATTAAACTTCTTTGAACATACGTTTATTCCAACTGCTGGAAAATAGTATTAGCTATAAAAATGTAATATTTTATATCCAGTAAACCGTCATTTATTTCTGTAATTCTGAATCAGATCTATACCAAATTTGTATGGAACCAAGCTAAAAGTATACTTTCACAAACAAAAGAAAAATAATGCAAATCCATCCATATTATATGTCGGAGTTATTCCCGAATATTTACATAGAATAAAGCAAAGTCACATTCGCTGTATGATTTCTTAGATCTTTTAAACTATACAACGAGTTATAATACGGTTTTCAACAATAAACAGAAATAGTAGGGAAAAGCCGAGAATTTTAAATATTTTTACAGCACATCATTAAACACCCGTGCGAAGCCGGGGCGATTTGCTTGTATACATTTAAAATATAAAAATCCAAATTGAGAATTTTTTCCTTATTGGGAAGTTATAAAGGGCAAATAATTGAACTAGCCTGTAACTGTCATCGTGATTACTAGATGGTAGAGTTTTGTAGCGTCCCCCACAGTGTTGGTACCACCGTCTTACCTATTTCTGCCGCCATAGAGTCAGCGCTTGTTACTGTCATGTTCCGGTTCGGAGGGTAGACCATAAACTAATTTATGTATATTGCATCTTTGACGCAGGGCCGGAAATGTAGAATTAGCATCTTAGAATCTTATAGCCGATGGTCGTCTTTTTTCATCGAAAAATCAAGCAATTAGCAATTTAGCAATTTTTTTAGCAATACTATGATACAGAAAAACGTGCTGGGAGAATCAAAAGTTGAAATAACTTTTCTTGTATAAAATTTATATTATGTTAAAATCAATTAGTATTTAAAATATCATCAGAAACCAACAAACCTCATTGTCAAATATCTTTATAACAATAAGGATTATTCATTTTGCTACAAAATAAAGCATTATAATACGCATTCCGTTGCCTTGAAACAAAAATACGCGCGGAAGGTTATGGATCGCGTCACCTTGACGGACCGGTAAAACAATGTAACAAAATTATATCTTTTAAGAATGGCAACGTCGCTTTTTATGTATGCAACGCGCTCGCAGTTCGAAGGATCCAAGCTTTATTCATAAGTTTTAGACGTAATTAGAATTATTTAATTAACGCTTGCTTGATTGTTTGACTACTTTATAGTATAACTGGTATATATTTATACGTTTTAGTTAAGAACTAGAATATAAGAATACTAGCCGTGCCCTCTACTTTGTCCGCGTGGAAAAAGAATTAAAATAAAGTAGCCTAAGTAACTCCTTATTACGTCAGCTATCTGTCAGTGAAACTCCCGTCAAAATCGGTTCAGCCGTTTCAGAAATTAGCTGGAACAAACAGACAGACAGACAAACATAGTAAAAAGTATTATTTTGGTATATGTACCTACCATATATATATATATATATATATATATATATATATATATATATATATATATATATATATATATATATATATATATATATATATATATATATATATATATATATATATATATATATATATATATATATATATTATTCAGTAAAAAGTGGTTATTTTAATATTACAGTCACTCCAATTTTATTTATTTGTACAGAATACAGATAATCGTGTGTAATATTTTAGAAGTATAATATTTATTGGTTTAATATACTATTTAAGATTAATATTTAAGCCAAGTTTTGGAATGTGAACGCATGAACACCCGTTATAGTTTGCGGGCTGAAGAGCTAGATCGAAAAATTTGTAACATCCAAAGAAACGGCACCAAATTACGTACAAAAACCGACAATATTGCAGTGATTTTTTAGGCACTTTCCAATCATCTAAAAAACTAAAGCTTTTTTAATCGATTTAGCTTACTGTCAATTTTGAGAATATGAAAAAAAAAACATTTAAAACCCTTTTTTGTTAATATAAATAATCAAAAAAATACTACACGAATGTGAACAAGGGCCTTGCTCCCTGGTCATGTATCAACGTTTTTATACAAACGATTCACGTCCAGTTCAACTTGACACCTCTTTTAAGTCAGAGTCATAATTTCAGATATAATGAAAAGAACACTGCTCCAACATTTTTTCGTTTATAAACTAGTTTTTAAAGATACAAGTACACATTTAAAGGCAATATCAGATTAAGGTGCAGGACAACCTAAGAAACCTACTTAATATTTATGTAAAGTCAGGTTGCGGCTTACTTGTGGCTATTTCTAGACATATACTAATATGACGCGATTTACGGAATTTTAACTGATAGGGTTAATTTGCCGTTAGTAACACCCTATATACTTGCTTTATTATCCTCTGGTTTTTAAAAGTTTTGTAAAGTAAAACGAAATTCTCAAGTCTTGTAACTTTGTTATCAATAGAATGACAATAATTCAATAAATTGCATTACAAACTAATTTTTATTAAAAATGTAAATACTGAATAATTGTGCAAATGTTTCAATATCGATAATAAGCATTAAATTAGTTTATACGTTTCATCAATAATCAAAATATTTTGTAATTTATAAAATCGATTCGAAATTTAATATATAAATTATCGATTGAGATAAAATCAGTTATTGCTACATATTACTTGTAATTGGTTATGAGAGTACATTAAATTTCAATGCTTAAAATGTACGTAGATTAGACTAGGGATGCAAATGCATGGCTGTGGGCGAAACGCTTAGAACCTACATAGCGATTGTTATGATAATGCGAACTGCGATAGACGGAAGAGCCATGAAATATTGGCCTCTTTTGCATAAGTAGCGTGGCGTAGTCCATCCGAAACGCTTCTACGATGTTCTACGGGCTACGAAAGTAACTCGTGCTGCTTAATTACTTATTAAGCAAATTGTTATTCTTGTTCAAGCTAACTTTTAGTTAAACTAAATAAAAATATTAATTAGTAATTTGAAATAACTTTGTCTCTTCTACGCGAATAAAATTAAATACGATGTCGTCAGTCGATTGTTGCAGGTTCATTGCGTTTCAGTTATTTTATTCCTTTTCTATATTTTATGTAAAATATTGCATTATTCTTTCTCCTTACTAATAATTCCATTTTTATTTTATTTCATAATTGTACATATTGTTATCTTAATAAACTTATAATAATAACAAGATTTAAATTTATTATTATATTTATAAAATTATTAACAAACTGAATAAGTTATAATAATTTTACTAATTAGCTTAATAAAGTAAAATTATCTACAAGCTCTAATTTGATTGGTATTTTAGTGTTTAAAATTAAATAGCGAGTAGGTACGTACGATCCCTACCAGACCCGGACGAGCCGTTGCATAGCTCTATTATCTGGTAGTCACGCTGGTAGTGACAAGTTTGACCAATTGATCGCCTTTTACGAACTGACTGGCAGAATGGCAGATGATCCATTCTTTTAAGGGAGCCCGAACTATCACAGGGTAATATAACATCTAACCTTCCTACGAGATAATTATTAAATGGCGAACGATTGACATAATATGTTTTTGTTGCGTCTCGCTCGTGCTATGTAACTCCGTTTTACCTTTACCTGCAGCAATAGCGGAAATATTTTTTCTTCAATCATTTTAACTCGCATTTTTGCATCATAATCAGTTTTATTATCATATTCTTCAGAGTCTTTTAATTCTATTAGTTCAATTTCCTTGTCACTATATTCACTCCAATCACTATTTTCTGTAGTACTTGATTCACTATCTTTCTTTTAATCTTTTTGCTCCTTATTTATTCCTTTTGCAATTTTTCTTCGGGAAAAGCCTAAGTTTTGAAGTGTTTACATTGTTTGTAGTGGATATCTCGTCCAGGTACTAGGTACCAGCGCTTTACCTATTCCTGCCACAGTAGCGTCAATGCTTGTCATAGTCGTGTTTCGGTTTGGAGGGTATGGTAACCAGCACTGACGCTATTGTGGCAGGAATAGGTAAGGCGGTGGTACCAAATCCGGGCGAGACAATACAGAACTCTACCACCTAGTAGCCACGATGGTAGTGACTCGCATAGCCAAAACGGTCGCCTTCTACGATTTTTTATGCTGCTGCATTTTATTCATAATGTAAGAGATTTGGAGTTACAATTCCTGATTCCTCGTTATGTTCTATAGTACTGTATGACAAACTTCTCTTAAACCAGTATTTTAACATTAAACACATACCTATATACTGACTAAATCTATAAAAAATCTTGCCCCATACTAGCTTATTATGGTTTTTGCCAGAATTATTTCAGAATCTACAGTAGATACTTTTGTCTAACTATATCAGTAATTAAATCAGTACTGCCATGCAATAAGAAAGTCATATTCAAAATTCTATTCAATAAACATTTTGAACTACTATGAAAAGACATGACGTAGGCTCTTTATTCCAGACTGAAAAATCTATCATCCTCTTGTTCTTAAAAGAAACCTTTCTGTACTTACAAAAATCTATGTACATGTTTTTATACAATTTTATTACCGTTTTACGTAACACAGCATGGTAATGTATCCAAATAAGAAAAGACTATATAATATATCATTATATGCAATTCGTACCCACTATTAAGTAGTACGTGAGCGTCCCCGCCAGACGAGAAGGGAATTTTAAACTCTAATGATAGAGAGAGATGGACGCACCGCCAGTACAATGTCTTATATTATATTAGAATTCATACACGTCGACCATCGAAGATGATGAATTTTCATTACAGTAAGCTATATATAGCTATATATAAAAATCAATTACTGTTCGTTAGTCTCGTTAAAACTCGAGAACGGCTTAACCGATTTGGGTAATTTTGGTTTTGAATTAATAATTGAAGTCCCGGGAAGGTTTAAAAGGTGAGAAAATATAGAAAAAAAATAGAGTAGTTAAAAAGGCAGAACAACGTTTGCCGGGTCAGCTAGTTTTAAATACAATTTTAATTTTATGATTTGAATTTAAAATATAACAATTTGACGATTTGATATTGAAACGTTATAATTGTACGTTTTGAAATAGTGTTTTAATGCATTTTTTGTAACAGTATTTTTTTACTTTTTATATTTTTTTAATACTTTTAAAAATTACTCATATTAAACATTAGTAGGAATTATAGAAATGGCGAATTAGTTAATTAAAATAAATGAATAATGTAAAATGGAAACATGAATGTAACCAAAAGTTATATAAAATGTAAAAGCTCTCTTGAAAGTAGAAAACTAATTTGTTTATCAAACTCTGTATATGTATGTGTGTATATAGGTTGCGGGCGGCGGGGCGGGGACAGAACCGCTTGCCGCTCGTTCGGTCCGTCACACTGGCACCAGTCACGTGCGACGACGCTGGTATACCACGCGTCTTATGTAACATAATATCGAATCCTCGCAATCGATTACCGATCGTCGATTACACATCACTATCGCTTCCCGCGTAAATTTAGTTTTCGAACGCGTGTGTTGTGTTTTATTTTTCTGTGATTCGATAGGATTTTAAGTCAATTGACAAATTTTTAAGGTTCGTATATTTTTGTGTACCTACTTAGAGAGCATTAGAAAATTACTGGCAATGCTAATGCATTTTACCGGCAACATAAGGTTTGCCGGTAAAATGCTATTAGTTTTGTTGTTTTAAAATGTTACGCATTGGAAAGGTCAATATACCGCATGGCACGCGAGTAAAACGTAGCCATGAATGTAGAGCGGTAGAGTCAATCAGTGACGGATAGCTTGACTTATAATATTTTTATACACCTTAAATTATTACACAACACTTATTTTAGTTTTATTTATTTTACCATTTTACCCCTTTTGCATAGAACATGTAAATGCCTTATAACTAGTATTATACCTAATTTATAAATATATTAACAACTTTTATATGGATGTGTAAGATGGCAATAAACATAATCAAATTGTTAAGTATTGTAATAACTTGTCTTATATTACATTACGATCATAATAATAACAAATATTAATATATTTCATTGAATTACAGACAAATTTTAATGTAATAAGTATAATAAGTAAAGCGTAATATTAATAAGTAGGTATTATCACTAGAGCTATCTACTTATTTTCTATATTTATGAAAAATAAAAGCTAAATTAAGTAACAATAAAAATTTACAAATACTACATACTATAAATAAAGCATATAATTCAGAAAAATATAAGAATTTATAAAAATTATTAATATGTATAACTTATTCCTAAACATTTGTACACATAATTTTTTGTAAATTTATTATTAATATAAAAAATCTTAATAACGAGAATATTTCCAGGGTGTGACTACAATAATAGGATATTTTTTTCTATTACTAAATGTAGGTAGGTATGTAGTCTTTTGAATACCTATAAAGATTTTATTCTATTGTATTCTTAATACCTATAAGACCATCGAGGAGTATTTTATGAAAAAATAAAAAATGTTTTTAGCCTTTACTAAGAAATATTTATTTACATCTTTTCAAAAAAACATAAAAATTCGTGATTAGTCTATAAATAATATTTTTATTATAAACTAGCTGTTGCCAGCGACTTCGTCCGCGCGGACTTCGTTTACTCCGCACAGCACCTTCCCCGTAGGTGATAGCGTGATAATATGTAGCCTATATGTTGACCCGACCTATTAGTAATATTAACACAAAATTTGAAGTAAATCCATGCAGTACTTTTTGAGTTTACCCCGGACATACATACAGACAAACAGGCAAACAGAAAATCAGACAAAAATTCTAAAAACGATATTTTTGGCTTCGATATCGATTGTAGATCACGCCCCAAGTATCCTTTTAAAAAATATTCAATGTACAGTTTTGACTTTCCTACGATTTTATTATATGTTTTTACAAATAAATCAGCTAATTTAATTATCTGTATGTGTAGATGAACACCCAAATATCTACTTTATACGGGCTTAAGCCACAAGCATTGGCGGGTATGTTATAAGAAATTTCCAAAGAAGATTTAAATGAGATTAAGTTTTTTAACTTTATAATTTTCAAATTTTTGCTAAGAAATATTTAATTAAACGTATTGTCTTAGTCTAATTTGTATAATATATATGCCCTTAATAATAGCAAAAGATTAGCGAGTAACATAGGCTATATTTATACGCTATATTATATCCATTTTACGCACGCTGAAACTATAATGAAATGAAAAATAAACATAAGACTTTTAATTAGTTAAGTTTAAGCTATTTACTAAGGAATATTTTATTTTACATATTATTATACGAAATAATTTAAATGTCATAAAATCAGAAACTTCAATTAAACTTTTTACAAGTTATTTTGACGCGTCAACAAATTTTTAACCTTATAAAACCTTAAAAATATATGAAAAAGACTACACATGCAGTTTTTCTTGGAACAAATGTTTATTTCCATTTACGCTAAAATTAAAGAAAATGACAGTTTTAAAAGACTTCCCAAGTAGAAAAAGGTTCTCAAATCCGTTGTTTTTTTTTTAATTTCTTAAATCCGTTGTTTATTTATTTACCTGGGAACTAGGTCACTTAGGAACCAAATTTATAAATTCTTTTTTATTTGAGAGGGTATGCCTTTCGTGTAATCCCATTTAAATTTGGAGAAGATCTGATGCAGGGTTCCAGTGATACAGGAAATATGAAGTTGGCTATTGCAGTTTTACTGCATTTCTTTTTCATTAATTATAATTATTAAACTAGATAGCCATTTAAAATAAGATGTCATTTTAGGATAAAACATGTTGATTATGAAAATTAATTAAATAATGGTTTGTTTCTCAAGATGTTGTATTTTCAAGCTACACATTTTTTTACTGCTGTATGGAAATATTTTAATAATATGATCGTTGCTGTTACACTAAATTAATTTTTGAAAAATGCAAAATTAATCTACATTAAATTATCTATACAATTGTATATTTAGTAAATGGGTTCTGTGGACTAGCAAAATTATGAAAATAGAAAATTCTATATCCGTTATTTTTAACTATTTTTATTTAAAAAGTATTAAAATTCTTAATTTAACAAACTACAAGCCCTGATGATGTTCTATTTAGCGATATCGATTAACAATAAATAAAATATAACAGTGAAACAATACAAAAGTTTAAACAAATCATCATGATGCAGTAGAATTAAGTGCAAAAAATATTTTTGTGATCTAAATATTATTAAAAGAGTTATATTATAAATCTAGTTAGGTAGAGTTTTGCAACGTCTCGCCACCGCCGCACGTGCCGTAATAGCGACAGAGCTTCTCACTTTCGCGTTCCCTTTTTGAGGATAAGGTAGCTGGTATACTTATCTAGGTGGCAATACATCCATACAATACGAAAGCACCATTAACATCTTTAGTGTCTACAGCAGATGGTTATGTTATTCTATCAGGAAAGCCATCGGCTTGTTTACTATCGATATATAAAAAAATATAAAATATGTCAGCTTTAACTTATTAACAGTTTATACAAATAGTCTAAAAGACGTATGGAACGCTTTATCTTTAAATACGCTAGCACAAATCGCTCGTCGATTCTTAAAAGTTGATTGAGAATGTTTCGTATTTTTAAGCTCCAAAACATCGTAAGAATTCAATACGCTGTTTAAAATTCTTTGAGTCTGATTCATGTACTTATCAGTTTCTGTGATGTAAAGTTTACATAACATGGTAAATATAGATTAGGACCACAGATAAGGCTTATCTGTGGCCTCGTTTTATGTTTTTCGTTTGCCCCGTTTATTTTTGTACTGTATTTGCTTCTATTTATTACGACCAGCGGCAAACGCCCACGACTTCGACTTAGACTCAGTTTGAGGCTTAAAATAGTAACTTATATTGTTTGTTTGATGTTTAATATAACTCCTTTGGAAATGAAGCAGAGTGACTGATCAATTTACTTTCTAGTTCGCCACAATTCACCACTGATTTGTCTGTTAATGGACAGTAAATCCCACCTGATACCATTTGTTCTTTGTGACAGGCGGGGCTCAATAAGAGAAAGCTAGGCAATGACTGGCTTATCACCTCATCCAAGGCAAGGAAGTACTAACACATACTTCAATAAAATTTCCAGTTTTAAGGAATACCTAAAAAAACTACCTACATATAACACTTTTTTTCACATTAATTTGAAACCGGAATCTCGTGATATGAGTCAAATAGGCTAACCAGTAAATTAAAAAATATCTTATTCAAATAAAATTTACAGGCACTTTTGACGGATCGATATTTTAAAAATTACTACTAAATCGTGAACGGAACGCGGCCACACACTGAGAAGATCCGGCGGAAAAACACAGCGAGCTCGTTTTTCTTGTTTATTATTTTTTATAATAAATGCGTTACGATATTACAAGAATTTTATGCTATTAGTCCTAGGCTTGTTTATCTGCTGAATAATCTGAGATTTGTGATATGTTCCTTAGCTAATGATATTATACACAAACATAAGATTATTAATAAAACTAGCGATTGCCCTCTGATTGAAATTCGATTAAAGACTAAACAATAAAAGTTCTTCTAAGTTTGACAACAGACTTTATCTATAAGTAAAATAGTATACATGTGTGTATATTATGTATATCAAAAGAAGGTGTGTGTAATGTTTATTTTCATTAATTTAGTGTATATTTTACAAAATTATTAGCTTTATATTAGGTAGCCCATAGACTTATGCATGTAACATTGCCATCCCGCCACACGAATAGCAACGCATCGTTACCATTTTTGTCTATGGGTTTCTTTTTCAATCAGGGGAAGCCATCTGCTCGTTTGCTATCTAATTATATAAAAAAATATTTTCCTTTAAATGTCGTAGTAAAAGGTACAAAGTTCTTACTTCACTTATATAAATACAATTTTTGTATAAAATGTATACTGTTTTTATAAAAAATATATCTACATATTATATCCTTTTTCCATTATAAATAGACAACATATTTTGTTATTTGTATGTTTATAACGAATAAACTTTAAAACTACTAGACCGATTTTAAAAATTGTTTTACCATTAGAAAGCTGCACTATGCAAGAGTAACATAAGCTATTTTTTACGCGACCAAGCATAAGGAAGTATCGATTTTGAGTCACGTGAAAGAAATCGTGACTTACAGCTACTTTAGGGAATCGGCTAGTCTAAATATCCAAGTACATGTGTATGCGTAACGTGGCAGATAAAAATTCAGGTCATACGTTGGCCTCAATTCATTGAGAGCTACAATTCTCGTGTGTATTACAGCGGGTCGATGCTTGATAGTGTAAATAAAAACACGTGGAGTTGATTCTATTGTACGAGTAGAAAATACCACTGTAAACGCGGCTTTAGTATTGGAAAGTTACCCGATAATACAATTGTTTTATTGAGCTAGCAATATCTTTTACCACATCATAACAGCAGTGATTCCCCTTGTTGTTTCGGACCCACTTTGAAGAAGAGGCCGTCTACCATTATGCCTGGTAGTTCGGAAAAGGCGAGCGATTGTCTGAACGTGTCAATATGCTATTCGAATATCGTGGCTAGGTGGTAGAGTTCCGCAGCGTCTCGCCCTAGTTTTGTATCACCGCTTTATCTATTCCTGCCGTAATAGCATCAATGCTTGTCACTGTCGTGCTCCGGTTTGGAGGGTAAGGTAGCCGGTGAACTAATGCGTGTAGAATTAAAATCCCGCTATTTGAAAAACGCCATTAACATATTTGGTATCTAAAGGCAATGATTTTTTTTCCATCAGGAGAACCATCTGCTTGTTTATTATCCTTTGGCTCGAAAACTTATGACTCTTGTCGTTTTTTTATATCATAAGATAGCAAACAAGCTGATGGTCCTTCTGATGGAAGAGTCAACCATCGCCAAACACCAGAGATATTAATGGTGCGTTGCTATCTTGTGACGAGGTCTAATGCCACTTGCATAAGTTTATCGAATACCTTACCCTACAAATCGGGACACGACAGTGACAACCGTTGAGGATATTGCGGCAGGAATAGGTAAGGCTATGGTCCAGACCCGGTCGAGACAACGCAAAACTCTACCACCTAATAGTCACGATGGTAGTGACTCGCATAGCCAATCGGTCGCCTTTTATGATCTACCTGGTAGAATGGCAGTTTTTACCGGTAGAAGAGATGCGCTAAGCCGCGCTCCCGGCTGCATGGGTCTCACCCATCACCATCACCATCTTGCTTATCTCTGCCGTGAAACAGCTTTGCTGTATTTCAGAGAGAAGGGAAAGACAGACAGTGTAATTGCTACCGAGACTTAACATCTTAACTTTTATTGTATTAAAAGCTCTTGTACTGTTTACTTGACTTTTTATTTATTAAAACCAACCGGTTTCGTGTTTTAACGCATCTTATGTCTCAGGGTAGACAACACATAAATGAGTTACCTGGGCCAGTTCCAGGTAAACTAGTTTATGTTCATTGGCGACGTCGACCACTTACCACCTGGTCGCACGTCTACCATTTTAATTATACAACTAACATACAAAAAAGTGGACCTATTCTTCAAAGGAGCCCAAACCAACATGGGGTTATCGTCGTTATATGAACACCAAAGATATTAATGCTGTATTGTTATCGAGTTTTGGGGATAAAATACCACGTATATAAATTTACTGGCTTCCATACACTCAAAACCTAAATATGACATTGAAAGCACTAATGCTTTTACGGCAGAAATAGGTAAGGCGGTGATGGTATCAAACCCGGGCAAGACGTTTCAGACCTCTGTTGCACCTTATAATGGTCACAATTGTAATGACATATCGATACCTGTAATTTCAATTAACGTAAGCGTCAAAAAATTAAATTTCAAAACGTGAAAAAAAATTGTTTTGTTTCTAATCGTTATGACTTTTTCGTTTGTAACCGAATATTAAAGACGTTAAGGGGTCATGATTTACTTTTTTTTTGCATTGTTTCCAACGATTTTATTTAAAATCACATAGATGCGTATACACCATGAAGCTGTATTATATCTAGAGGCAGCACTTCTAATACCTACTTGAAACACAATTTTAAATACTGCTGTCGTCTTCTGAGGTCTTACCCTCTTTTTCTAACACAGCTGTATAAAAAGAGACGGAGAGACCTCATAGACACATATATAACGTAAATATGTGTTTCAAGTGATTAATACGAGTGCTAGCTCCACCTATACCTAATACTTCATGGTATACACAAACACACATAAAATCGCATAGACATGTATGCAAATGTAAATGTCATTTACGTCAATTGAAATTACGGGTATATATATCAGAAAAATCAGACGACCTTACCTTTAAAAGGGTCAACAAAATGGAGCTACAATTTTGTTGTTTGTTTCATCTTGTTGACCTTTCCCATCAGTGATGTTATTTAAACATCGTAGTATCGAAGATGTAGAGCTATTTTTGCTAGTATAGCGAGTACCTAACTGTGTGCTATTTGTGAGTTTTTCTTTTCGCATTCGATCGTGAGCGCGTTTGGAGTTTACTAAGAATTTGTATGTGATTTGTACAGCGCCACCTAGTGGTAAACGTGAGAAACCAGTTTATCACTAGGTGGCGCTGTACAAGTCACATACAAATTCCTAGTAAATTCGAAACGCGCTCACGATCGAATGCGAAAAGAAAAACTCACACTTAGCACTCTGTTCGCAATCATCATACATTATATACTTTAAACGAGCAAGTCTTTTATATTTGCATATAATTGGTTTCACCCAAACGGCTTTAACGATTCTGACGAATTTAGATAGTTTTTTACTGTCAAAATTAATTTAAGTAAGTGTCATTTCCGTGATAATCCTTTTTCACATGAATCATCCCAGCGAAGTTCGGTCGCCCAGCCAGTATATACTTAGATAAGTGTATATGTATGTTAGTCTATAAGGTATTTATAGTATGGGCCATGTTGCCTGAATTAAATGGTAAAATAAAAAATAAAATAAATAAATAAAATAAATATTAACAATAAAATGAATAGCTATTTGGCCAAAACTTTAAAGTAAATTTAGAGAAAAAAGTTTATGTAAGAACAGCCATCAGCACCCCATGGAGCGTTAGTGATTCAAACCACGTTTTATTTTATTGCGTATTTTAGCGCCAAAGATTGCTTTTGTTTCAATGTTGCGATTTCTTATGGCAAAAGTTTTCAAAAATATTACAATATAATGTTCTAAAGCTTTGATGCGGAATACATATACTGTACTTTTACCTGCCTGCGGCTTTGCTTATGTACAATTTGCAACCCCTATTTTACCGTCTTAGAATATTCATGATGTTTTATTTCGTAATCAGTTGCATCGTGCAGCCTGCTGCATTACAAAATTTTTTGGCGAATCTATATGATATTCCAGGTCATTATATACCTGTGTGCCAATTATTCAAATACGTTTAGTAGTTTTTGCGTGATTAAGTAACAAACATCCATCTATCCAAACATCCGAACTTTCGTATTTTATTATATTCATATAGACTAGCTGCACCGTGCAATCTGCTGCATTGTAAACGCATTTGGCGAATTCTGCAGGATTAACTTATATTTCCGGGATAAAAAAAATCCACAGAGGATCCACAGAGGATCCACACAGGGGTTGTATATGCAACCCCTGTGTGGATCCTCTACCTGTGTCCCAAATTCAATTTGTAATTTTTCATAATTCAGCAACAAACAACCATCCAAACATTCAAACTTTCGCATTTATTACTAGCTGCATCATGCAGCGGGCTGCATTATAAAAGCTTTTGGTGAATCCCACGGGAACAACTTAATTTTCTAGAATAATAAGTAGCCTATTGGTCATCATCATCTACATGTGTGCCAAATTTCATGTAATCATGTAAATCCATCCATACATCCAAACATCTAAACTTTTGCACTTATAATATTAATATTATAAATGTGAAATTATAAAGTGAGAGCAGATGGCTTTCTTGTTCTAAGGAAATGTTCATCACCGATAGACTTTACCATCCGTGTGTTGGGAATGTAATATTACAAATTTACTCTTAAATTTCTAACAGAAACACGACAGTTACTAGAAAAACACTGGCGCTACTGCGGCAAAAAAGTTAAACCCTATCGAGACGTTCCAGAACACTACCCCCTAATATAATCACAATCATCACAATGACGTAAAATATTTAGCCAAGCATTTTCCCTACAAACTGTCTATTAGAAACACATCTTTTAAACTAATTCCTATATCATAATAGCCATCTATAGGTATGTTAAATTTCAGCTCAAACTACCTTATGATTTGAGACGTTCGCGGTTCCTTCACAAATCAAACCTGATCAGTCTGGAGCAGACGCATTTTTTAGCTCGTTCTATATAAATTACTTTGATTCATTCTACATTACTTGGTTGAGCTTGCCCAATTTTTCGATAGATTAGAAACCTTTCACTTTATTGGACTCAATACCGTTAACTATTTAAGCTAATCGTAGAATCACTAGATTCGCCTCTGGCAACTTCGGAAATATAGACGTGTCGGTATTTATAATTATTTAAAATGCTCAAATATTAATAAAACAAACAAAAACTTATGTTGACGTAACCGGGACATGTAAAGTTGACTACGCATGTCCTTCGCCGAAAAAAGGTTTTTAAAAAAGTAAAATCAATAATGTTTGTGAGCGGCGGACTCTAGACAGTTTAATTGGAATTTTTGGTGCCCAGCAAGTGCTATAAATTTTCACTTTTGTTAAAGCCAACATGCGTTGACTGGTTTAATTACGGATATCGTTATTAAACATGATAACTAGGGTTAACTATAATATTCTACACTTTTTATCGTCGGCACTTGGTGAAACTCCATTTTAATGTAATATTTTATCACTTATACACTTGTGCTGTTTCACAATAAAGTGTATAAGTGATAAGTGATAAAATATTATCATTACAAGTGTATAAGTGATAAAATATTACATTTAACTATAATAATTGTAGTTTTAGCTGAAAACTATTCTCAATCTTTTTGATTACTCTGTTTATCTCTAATAAGTCTCGATTTAACTATGTGTCCCAGGTTTGATTCAATATTTGAGCAAAGTTTTGTTTAACTGACAGGCGTAGATAACCACCCCCTTAGCGAAAAAATATGTATATGTGACATATTTTTATTCATTTAAGGTAATGTAATTTATTTGTATCAGTCAAAATAGAAAATTTCTTATGAAATGAATCGCTAAATATGTTGCCAAGCACAAAACTCGAGAAATTGGAACTATTAAAATACCAATATTATACAATATACAAATATTAAAATACCAATTCAGCAATTTTTTTTAATATTCGTTGAAGTGTAGTGAAAAAATTGCGACGAAAATAATAATAATAATAAATAATAGGTATTCACGGCACAAATTACACTTACTGATCTAACCCCAAAGTAAGCAAATTATTTGCTTGTGTTATGGGCGTTAGTCAACGATATACATATATGTATAAATACATATATATAATTTTACACCCAAACCCATAAATTCAAAAAACATATTTTATGCTCATCACGCAAATGTTTGTCCCCGTCGAGAATCCGGCGCGGGAATCGAACCCGACGGGTACAAGCATTTGTGTGAAGTAAAAACAAAAAAAAATTATTTTCCTATAGAAACAATTACTAGCTAGCAATGTTTAACAACTTTGGACGTTTTTAATATTTTCTAAGGCTATACAAAGTTTTTTTTAATATCATAAGATAGTAAACAGATGGCTGTCTTATGAAAAGAAACAAACATCGCCTTTAGATATCAAAGATGTTGATGGTGCGTTTCTATCCTTGTGGCGGGGTCTTAGTGCCATATGCATAAGGTTATCGGTTACTTTACCCTCCAAACCGAAACACGACCGTGACAAGCACTGACACTGTTGCGACAGGAATAAATCTGGTAGTGGTACCAGACCCGGGCGAGACAATGCAGAACTCTACCAACTACTAGCCATGACGATAATGACTCGCATAGCCTATCGTTCACCTCTTACAAAATGCCTGGCAGAAAAGCAGATGGTCTATATTTTAAAAGGAACGCGAACATACACGGGGGAAAGTTCGCCGGGATGGGTAGTTAGTAACAGTCACAGACCATATGAATGTGGTAATAGTTGTAGCATCGTGGTAGATACTACAAATTTCAGTTGTAAGATAATTACAAGGAACTTATATACTATAACTGGAATTGTTACGAAGCAATATTTGAAAAAATAAAAATCTACTTTATTTCGTAACAAATAAAGTTGACATTTGTTTCTTACTTAACAGAGGAGAAAAACAATCTGAGCAAGACAACGACAAGAGTGTATGATGTCCCTTTCTTGCAATTGCAAGTGTAAATAAAACTATCTAAATGGTAGATTTTTACATATTCGGTAATCGTTAAATCCTTTTTATTCATACATGTCGATAAATAAATTAGAATAAAATGTATTGTAATTAACATAGTGAGTTCTAAAATGTGCTTATTTTAATTGTTACGTAATTACTTATGCAATGCAAAAACTGTTTCTCAAATTAGTAGGATTACTTAGTAGTAATTTGCAAACTACGCATGGCCGCACTTATAAATGGCGATTGGCGCTTTATTTAGTAGAAAGAGACACACTCCACCCTTGTCGTGGTACTCTTCGGAACGATTTTTAAGTGTAGACATTGCGGGTAGAATGTAACTTCCTTGGATAATTATTAAATATAAGCTGTATTTTCTTACTCGCAATCCTTAGGCGCATATTTCATTGTATGCCTTTTGAATTTCGTGATATATTGAATAATTAATAAGACATGGCCCATAAAACAGCGTAGCCATCTATTACGTCTACATGAAGCTTTTACGGGAAGCGTAAATTTTAATTCTGCGCATTTACACGCCGCTCGTAATTGACTTTACGACTCATATCAACTGCAATTAGGGAGAGTCGACGCGGCCATTTTTATTTCACATACAAACAAAAACCTTTTTTTAATTTTCTTCGTATTTAAAAAGGTTTTACTATGAACAAGTTAAATGGCTAATTAATGCCAATTAATTAATTAATTTCATATTACCTACTCGATAGCATTTAATAAGGTACTCTAACTTCTATAGGTACTCTTCGTTAGATAATCTATATCTTAAAAAATATAAATTCTTCTACCAATGTAACTAGCTGTGCCCGTGACTTCATCCAAGTGGAAAAAGTTTCCGTTCCTATGGAATTACTAAGATAAAACTATCCTATGTCCTTTCTCGGGTAAATTTTTATCTATGTACCAAATTTCATCCAAATCGATTCAGTGGTTTAGGCGTGAAGAAGAGACAGACAGACAGTTACTTCCGCATTTATAATATTAGTATGGATTACGAAGGCTACATTTTATCCGACTAAACAAAGGAAGTAATGATTCTGAATCACACGGATAAAGTCGTGAGCAGTAATTTATGTATTTTTTTATTAAAATTGTAAACACATTTTAAATACATTGTGATCATGGAATCCTGTGACTGGCTAAACAAAACTACTTGAAATTCCTTACTTATCATATTTTAGTAATTATTAAGACCGCCTCGTTGGTCCGAGGTTTGCCTAAACCCTTAACGTGCCATCGAGACATGGCTCACATTAAATCTTTTATCCTCGCTAGAGGCAAAGCACACAACAAGGTGTTGACTGTTGAGTATATATATTTGTATTTCTAGGTTCTGGTATCTATACATATAATAAAATCGTAGGAAAGTCATGTATGTCCGGGGTAAACTCAAAAAGTACTGCATGGATTTACTTCAAATTTTGCATGAATATTACTAACAGGTTGGGTCAACATATAGGCCACATATCACGCTATCATCTACGGGGGAGGAGCTGTGCGGAGTAAACGAAGTCCGCGCGGACGAAGTCGCAAGCAACAGCTAGTTTTTTAAATACATTTCGGCATTTATATGTGCGTTCTTATGTTTTAGTATCACTGAAAAATGCACATAACGGAAACAAATAATTTGCTAACTTTGGTGTTATATTGATTCGTTGTAATTTGTCCAGCAATATTTATTATTTTTAGATGTTTGTATTTCTAGGCCCGAGTGCTTACTAAATAAATGTATTTGCTCTATATTTTATAATGTGTATTTCTTTGTATTGTTATCGTTAACTTACATCGCGATATCGCACGAGGAAATAATTTGCGTCTAGATCAATTTCCAATGATATAAATATTTATTTATAGCTAACGGGCTCGACATGCGATTTTCTGCGTAAAACCGATATGTTTCATGTAAACCATCTATCTAAGGACGTACATAAACACACGCAAAAAGATTATCTTAATTGATCCAGCCATTCTTTACTTTAAGCCCCGATTACACTATAGTTAATGTGAGTGCAAATGATTAATAATAATTAGCGTAGTAAAAGTGAATAGACGCTGATTACTAATCACTCACACTGATCTACGCTGTCTTTACGTATTTTTTGTTTATTAGTAAACACCTCATTAAACACTCGCACTCGCACTAATCAAAGTGTAATCGGGGCTTAAGCGTTAGTTTCCTGCACGGCAAATTACTTATTTTTATATATAGGTACATAGACATATTAGCTTAACAATCAAACGCTGTTTTGTGCCAAACAAATTATATCGATCAGATTGATCGAGTACTGTCCGAAGGTGGTGTCAAGAGTCTTCGCAACCGGCGTGTGTGTATGAAGAGAGTGATGAATGTGGAGGAAGCGAGACAAGCCTGCAAGGATCGTGATCTATGGCACTCGGTGCTCTCTGCCTACCCTGTATGGGATCTGGCGTGAAGATATGTATGTATGTAAATTATACGTATTGAATGTGTTGGTGGGGTGGACCCCTTGTTAAGTTGGACCAAGCAGTAGATATTTATAAAATTGCATTAAAGTCGGTTCATTAGTTTCGGAGTCCATCGTAAGATCAGATGTCACGTTGTTTGACCTCGATGGACTCCAAATAGTTTTTATTCAATTCTGAAGTAATATATATTAAGACGAAGAGACTAGTTAATGGAACCCAATCCAGATACTAAAGGTTTAAAGCGTTATCGACAAATTAAGGCGAGTATTTTGACGAGCGTCAATTCAATAGGAAATGGGCGGCGCGGTATGTTCTGAAACCGCTGGAAAACGTAATTTTCGGATGAATAAATATAGGGCTTCAGCTGAAACCCAAAACTTAGTACATTCTTTTTTGTATTTAAAACTAAATATCACCATACAAAAATCATGTGGAAGATTAGAAATATTATTAACTTATTGTTTGTTCTAGAGATTTTTGAGCCGGTTTTCGGAATTTTATATGATGGAGTAAAGTACATTCTTTCATGTAATGAGTTAGTACATTCCTTAGATAATATCTTCAGGTATATTTTGTAATTTTTGTAAAATTGTTATTTAACAATCAATACAAAAAAATGTGATTGAGCAAACCAGTTTTTTCCCGATGCGTCGCGCTAAGTTATACCGCCATCTCTTAAAATGAATATAAATATGGTGTAGATTTTACTTCGTAATGTATATTGCTTCAGTTCTATGAGCGTCTTATGAGCTGTTCGTATTACAAGTAGGCCAGTACTTTCACTTCCTGACTTTCTATTTAAAATTGAAGTGATAACAGCGTTATCGCTAAATAAATACATTTCAATCTGATTGTTGGGTTTATTGGTTCCTAACATAAGCTTTAAAAAATACTAGCTGCAGCGTTCAGCCCGCTGCTTTATATTTTTTTTTGGCGAATCCCGCGGGATTACTAAAATTTTCCGGGATAAAAAGTAGCCTATGTCCAGGTCATCATCTACTTGTGTGCCAAATTTCATTCAAATCCGTTCAGTAGTTTTTGCGTAATTGGGTAACAAACATACATCCATCCATCCAAACATCCAAACTTTCGCATTTATAATATTCTATTATATTAATAATAATATTATTATTATTATATTATAATTATAATATTATTAATTAATTAATATAATTTTTTTTCATAAATATCGCCTCCGTGGCCTAGTGGTGCAGCGTTGGCGTTGACCACATGAGGTCCCGGGTTCGATTCCCGGGTCGGGCACTTTAAAAAAAAAGTGTTTTTTCAGTTTTCTGAGAAACACAAAGTTGCCCGGGATTGGAAAGTGCCCGGTTGGCGATAGGCTTGCCACCTATCACATTTGTGGGACCAAGTATCTTCGGCTAATCGTGGGTGCACTTGTTGTACCTCTGCCTACCCCTTCGGGGATATGGGCGTGAAGATACTTTTTTCATAAATCAAGTAATATAAAAAAACAACCATTTGTCAATGAACAAAATGACAAAGATGACAGGTTTTTCTCTAAGGAATATCAATGAAACAGATGGCTCTCCTTGTGGAAAGAGATACAAATATGTTAATGGTACGGTGTGGCAGAAATAAAATTTCACATGCATACATTTTTCGGCTATCATGCCTTCCAAACTAGAACACGTTACTGATAAGCACTGACGCTGTTGCGGCAGAAGTAAATAAGACAATGGTACCAAACACCAATTTCATCAAGTGCCGATGATGGAAAATGCACAATATACTAACAGGCTAACAATGACGGCGATACCACTATGACTAGCTAACAAAGCAATATATTTTGAATAATTATTGTCTGTGGCAAGAGAACAAGTCACACTAATCTAAATTTATAAAAGAAAAAATATTACAAATAAATAGTCTTGTTGCTTTGTTAGCTAGTCATAGTGGTATCGCCGTCATTGTTAGCCTGTTAGTATATAGTGCATATTTGCAATTGATTTATATATATATATATATATATATATATATATATATATATATATATATATATATATATATATATATATATATATATATATATATACCGATTTGGCTAATTTTGGTTTTGAATTAATTATTGAAGTCCTCGGGAGATTTAAAGGATAAGAAAGGAGGAAGAAAATATAGAAAAAAATAATAGTTAAAAAGGAAGAACAACGTTTGCCGGGTCAGCCAGTCTATATTAAAAAAATGATGTAGACGTGTCGTTTCAGAAAATTATTAGTTTCCGCTTGCAACTTAATTCAAACAAACCCACTAATTTTCTTTCAGTTTACAATTTGCAATTGGGTCCCGCTTTCTACTAAACTTAATGCGGGTATTTAACTTAGGCTTTCAGCTCATAATATAGTCGATTAAATCGAGCGGAGTTCGCTTTGTTTTAATTTAAATTTACTTGTCTTTCTCAATCTTGTTTCGGTCTTTCTAGTGCAACTAATAGTTATAGTTTTACTATAACTATAGGTATAAGTATATACTTATAGTTTTTTGCATTCGGTTGTTTTAATGTTTTAATAACTTATTCTCCTTTATGCACAAAATAGATTGTTAATAAAAATAAATGCCAAGTCCGTGGGTATCAGATAACTCGTAATAATTTCCGCAAAATAAAAATTGTCCCTTAATACTTTCACGTATACATCATTTTTGTTAACTTCAATTAGTTACATAAACTTCTGTAAGACTTACGAACAATCGTAAAACGATATACCTACAATGTAAATTCTTTAGCACTCTGTAGTACTACAAGTACTGTCGGCATGTCGGCCCGAGACAGCTCGGCGCCTCTAGCGAGACATTTCACGCGTGCTCGCTTTGATGACACTTGATCTAGAGCAGTTATCGTATATGTTGTATCAGTAAAAACAGGAAAACGTCAATCTTTACATTCAAGATTATTAAAACGTATAAAACTGGGTGTCTGAGAGAGAATCTGATGTCTACTCGTAGATATGCTGTTTTAAAATGATTGATGTAAAGCCCAAGTCCGCTGCCATTATAAAAATTTTTGATGAATGCTAATGGAATTGTGATTTTATTTGTGGAACTACTTTTTTTCGAGATAAAACCTACCTGCCTCCCCATCCAAACTTCATCTCTGTTTACTCTGCGTCTAAAAATTATAATCTTGTACCTTTCTTACCTTTTTTAATAGATAAGCTAAGCCCAAAAAATAAGGAAGGAAGCATATAACATAGTAGGATCAAAGAATTATATAATAATAATTTAAGCATTCGTCGAAGCAAAAATCTTCGATAAAACAAGGTGTTTACATTGAAATTGAGTCTTGTTTACAAACAAACTAAAATGGTTTCATTCAAACGCTTTTAGACACGATACCCTCGGGATTGCAAAGATTCTCTCCTCGAATCCCGGCCTTGAACTTGGTGCGTGACGCCGACACCGGGACATTTGCCCCGGCGGTTACCGGAAAACTCGCTCATTCACAGGGGACCAAATAGATCGAGCTTACGATTTGATTTACAATACCCGACGCTATAAATTGAGGCGCATTTTAACTGAGATCTCTCACATGTCAGAATGCTTTTGAAATGCGATTTTTTTGTTAAAAATTTGATTTATTTTATTATCTTTCAAACTTTAATATATAACTAGCTAACATCCGCGACTTCATCCTCGTTGTTTATTATATTAACACATATCTGAATGCATCGTGCTTATAAAAATTTTAGTTACGTAAATCTTTATATTGCATAAAGTTGTCTTGCTAATTTAAATAGCTAGTGACGCGCGTAGCTGCAGACTTTTATAATTTAATGTATATAGATTTCTTTAGATAAAGAACACGTATATCACTACATAGTATAAAACAAAGTCGCTTTCTCTGTCTGTCCCTATGTATGCTTAAATCTTTAAAACTACACAACAGATTTTGATACGGTTTTTAATAGATAGATTGATTTTTGAGGAAGGTTTTAGTATATAAACCTTTCCGATGTTCTCACGGGAACAAAAGCTACGCGAGTGAAACCGCGGGCAGGTTTTTTATAAAAGCGGGAGCAAACGAAGAGGAGGCTTCAGCACCTAATAGCAAGTTGATCGCCTTCCATAGATAACTGCACCACCCGAGTTCTTACAATTATGTTGCCGAACCTTATGAATAAGTTCTTTTCTTGACGGTCCCTAAATTACTGTAGGTATCCATTCAGAAAAATCCTGCCAACTATGGGTTCCAAAAACGAGATAATGCACTTATGTCTCTATTTTAATTTATTTTCTTATACTCATTTGTTTATTTAGTGAAATAAATGTTTACTTGTGAATTATTTATCAATTTACCTCATGCCAATTATGGAAGCATAACACATATTTAATATAGACGACCATTTTTTTATTTTTTTTTCTAAAAACGTTGGCGTTGACCACATGAGGTCCCGGGTTAGATTCCCGGGATGGGGACATAAAAAAGTGTTTTTTCAGTTTTCTGAGAAACACAAAGTTGCCCGGGATTGGAAAGTGCCCGGTTGGCGATAGGTTTGCCACCTATCACATTTGTGGGACCATGTATCGTGGGTGCATTTGCCTCTGCCTACCCCTTCGGGGATATGGGCGTGAAGATACTTTTTAAATAGATATTTATTTGGTATATAGCAGTTTTCTATATATTACAAAAAGAAAACACAACATATATATATATATATATATATATATATATATATATATATATATAACTGCCTTACTGCTACGCTACTGCATTTCGTAGAAAGCGAGAGTCTACACGTACCAATAACACCGTAACAACTAACGTCTCGACCGGGTTTGGTGGTGGCCCAAAACTATTCCTAACCTAAAAAACTTATGCATGTGAGTGACATTCAAACCCCACCACACAGATAACAGCACACCATCGATGTCTATTGACAACGATTGTCTCTTTCCATCAGTAGATCTGCTTGTTTCAACGAAGAGTCAATCATCGCCTATAGACACCAAAGGCGTTAATGGTGCGTTGCTATCTTGTGGCGATGTCTAATGCCACATACATAAGTTTACCGGCTACCTTACACACAAAACCGAAACACGACAGTGACAAGCACTAACACTATTGCGGCAGGAATAGGTAAGGCGGTGGTACCAGACCCGGACGAGACAATGCAGAACTCTACCACCTAGTAGCCACGATGGTAGTGACTCGCATAGCCAATCGGTCGCCTTTTACAACCTGCCTGGCAGAACGGCAGTTGGTCTATTCTACAAAGAAGCCCGGGACCAACACGGGGTAAAACTGTTTGCTATACTATGATATAAAATGCGCATTAAAATATTAAAATCGCTAGCTAATTTGAAATAGTTGTCCATTATTACATTAATCCAGCCATGCATTCATTACATCCACACCGTCGCGTCGGAGATTTATATCCAACCAGTAATTCTGTGTATTCGAATGCAAGCAATTTTCGTTAGTTAATCCGTAGTTAAATAGGCCATGGGCTTGAATGTTATGACATTGGTGTTGCCAGATCCGGATAAATGATAATGAAGGTCAATGCCACTATATCCGGTCAAACATCATTAATAATGATCGTTACATTTCGTTAACACGTGTACATTCACCAGGATAAAGTTTTGAAATGATTATTGTCAGTAAAATTTGGAAAATGACTTAAAAGTTGTGTTGTGTTCTAGTTTGGAGGGTAAGGTAGCCGATAAACTTATGCATGTGGCATTAGACCTCGCCACAAGATAGCAACGCACCATTAACATCTTTGGTGTCTATAGGCGGTGGTTGAATCTTTTCATCGGCAGACACGTCTGCTTGCTTGTTTGCTATCATATGATACAAAAAAATAGCTTACAGACAAGAATATTATTTCTCTTCCGATGCTGTTCTTCTTTTTTGAGCTTTTTTTTATTATACAGATTACAGAAAGAGGATTTTTCGTACTCAATTCTTACACCGAATATGTAAGTTATAAAAAATGGTACTTAAATTTTGACCTAATTAACCAATAAAAATGTTAAATACGTGCTGTTCGTAAGTATCGAAGTTTATTGTGTACAAGCAGCAATCATTGCCGCTGCTTGTGTCCGTTAAAGCGCGTGTGTATTACTCGCGCGGTGACCATAATTTTTGAATGTTACTACAGTAATTTCGTTGAGGTTTACTATCTAGTTAAGCAATATTATGTTTTTATTATTTTATTGATTATATGTGACCATTCACTATAATGTCCTTCAATATGTACAGTAAAAATATTACTGATAAAAACCAGTCAACCTGTATAACCCTGTTATTTTTCGCGATTTTTCCATAACACTTTCTTCGGTGACATCTAACCAGTGCGTTCTTCTGATACGTATGGCTGTTTAGGCTTTTCTTCCTTCTTAGTTTTCTTTGTAAAGTTTTTATTACGTGAAAGTACCAACTTATTACATGTTTTGTTTCAAAGTCCAATAGAGATTATAAAGATATTAACTCCAAACTAATTGGAAAGCGATCTTGTAAAATGTATTCAAGTTATTTCCTATTTGATACGAAAGCCGAAATTAGTTTGTTCCCAATAAGTAGTATCAATTGTAATTGTTTTTAAAATATTTTTTAGTTCAAAAAGGCTTTTTTTATACAGAGACATTAGTTTATTTATAAAATTTTGTTTATTTACCTAATTATTCTTCGCTTAAATCACCAACGTTTCTACCACTGAAATATTCTAACAGTTCAAAACCTCTAATTGTACTGGGAAATGTTATCACATATTTAATAATACCTAGCTAGTACGGCGACCAGTCAAGCTTATTGGCGCGTATAGTGACAATAATTATGGGACGTCGTTAATATAACTAAGTATGTCGATAACTCAAACAGTATATTTTATTTCTGTTCTATTTTTTATTTTAGTATTGTTTATGTACTAAACAGGGTTGGGTATTTCGGATTTTGTGTCAAGTAAGAATCACAGTGTTGTACACTTACACACACATACTTAATTTTTTATGTACCAGGTAAGTAAAAAAAACATTACAATGACCTGATTGCCATTTTATGTTTCCCGACTAATAAAAGGGGTATAAAGTTTATCGCATATAAAAATAACATCTAGTTTTATGTGTCTTCAAAAATGATGGTTTACGGCTCTTTGGCAATGAAAGTTTTATAGAGCTTTGTTAATAATGTTAATATAAATAAAACTGACCTACCGCAAGTCAAAGGATCACTTCTGTGAATTGGGTCACTGCGGACGAATCTTTGTTTTGAAACATTCAATATTATACCTTAGATATAGATAGGTTTGTTATATATGTCTTAAAAGTCGGCTTCGAATTTTTAAGTTGCAAATGTACATAAACAGAGGTAACTGCTTTCCATCAGGTGGTCCATTCCCTCATAATTCTGCAAATTCAATAAATTAATGTTAACTTTGTTTACTGCCTTGTGATTATAGCTTATTCGGCTTACATCAGGTCAGAGTTCGCTCCCAAAGATCAGGAAGTGTTGTTGAGATATCTCTCGTATCGGCCGGGACTTGGTACCACCGCCTTATCTATTTCTGCCGAATTAGTGTCAGTGCTTATAACTGTCTAGTTCTGGTTTGGTGGGTACAGTAGCCAGTTAACTAATACATGTGACTTTACTATTCCGCCATCCGGCAACGCACCATCTGCTTGTTTGTTAACCGTTGATATAAAAAAACGTAATCTCAGTAGCAGCTTAAAGTCTAGTGGTGGTACGAGTATGTTACCTTCCTCATATCTTAGATAAGTACATAAAACTGCTGGTGCTACTAGCTGGTGGCTACTAGCCACCGATACCGCTAACCGATAAACGTCTATTAAATTTTTTTAATATAAACAAGTTTAATATTTTCTATTTTATATTTCTTATACTTATGCTGTTTCAGTATTCACACACTAAATATTTGTTAATGTTTAAATAGCCAACCGATTTGCATGATTGTATGATCAGATGATGCGCTAAAATGTGAAACTGGTTGGCTAACAAATATATAGTGTTAGAATTGTGAAACAGTACAGGTGTTTTAATATAAAATAACCACCAAGTTTCACCAAGTGACAATGGAGCGTTGAAACATGATAATTGCCACACAAAACATTCTAGGAAAGCATATCTTAAAAATAAAAAAGTATCGATAAAATAACAGAATAAAAAATGAAAGTAAATACGTATTGTAAAAGATAAGCTTTGGCCGGATGCGGTCCGATAGTGAACGCTGGCTGACCCGGGTAAATGGTACCAGGACCGGATAACGATTTACTCGGCGTTGTATATGTTGTCGTAGGTCGGGTATTGTGTGAACTAAACATATGTTGTGTTGAGATTTCACACATAGAACCCGTATAGTCCTATTTATAGTTTCTAAACGAATAGTACCTTTAAATTAAAAGCTTATAAACCCCGACACATTCCTGTATCATCAGACTACCTTCCTGTTTCATGTACACCCTTTTCAGAGTAAAATATAAATAGAGCTGATGAACTTTGTATGGGAATGCTGCAGCATCATGTTAAGGTTATCATGTCATTGCAATATCATTGAAGTAATAGAGTAGGTATCATATTTTTGTATTGATCAGGCCTGTACAATGTATAAATTGCTTAATTTATTACATAGAGTATAAAAGTATTGGTGATCTTAAAACGGCTGATTAGATTTTGTTAAATAAAAGCTAAGAACCGTCTTGACGGTAGGGGCTTTCGATTAAAAAAAACGACACTTTAACCGGTTCATCTATTCGGGAGGCATGATGCCAAAGACAGACACAACTACATACATGTTAAACTTATAACACCCCTCGATTTTAGCTTCGTGGGTTAAAAATAGGATTTATATAAAATAAAATACGCTGAACTACAAGCTATTTTACACATTTAAATAATTATCACTGTATATCATGCTGTATAATATTATAACGATTTTAGAATTATCTTCTCTCCCACTGTCAATGCGACATAGCGCCCTCTTGTAAATATTCTTGTTACTTGTATTGTTGCCAATGAATGGATGACAATCAACTGTTGCCTTCCGTGGTTGCCTTACAGTTTGCGAGGTAGCAATATATGACATATTTATTGTACGTATGTACATGAAACGTTGTTATGCCACGCAAATTGTTTGTATTGAATATTTTGGTGGGGCACCAGATGGGGGGGAGAGGTAAATAAAGATAAAAACTCCTACCTCTTAAGTGGGACTAAACTGTGGATATCTACAAAATTTCATCGAAATTGGTTTAGTAGCTTAGGAGTCCATCGCGGACAAACAATTTGACATGTAATTTATATATATATTAAGATACTGGCGCGCGCAGATTCCCCGCGACCAGAGGAACATGTCTTTCAAACAAACTTTTATACCTATTTCAGAGCCTTAAGGGTTAATTTTTGAAAAACCATTATAACCTGTATTTGACCCCAAGTTTTTAACTATCTCCTTGCCAAATTTCGTCAAAATCAGTTTACTTCTTTTAGCCGTGAAAGCGTAATTGATCGACGTGTATATACGTATGTTAATATTTTCTTCGAAAAAAATGTTACAAAAAAATACCAAGTGAAGCTTGATTGCCCTGAAACTTATAATTTAAATAGAAAGTACACAATATGAATCTGTTTAGTTTCTGTGTTTTTTATATATTCTCTTCTTGTTAGGTTAGGATATCTTTTATTAATTATTTACCTATTCGTACTTACTTTTAATATAACAAAACTCTAACAATAAAGTATTAATAATAAATTTAATTGTTTGCAGGTCTTGCAAGACATCAAGGTAAAACCTGTTTCAATATTTTTATCATATTTTTAGCTTTCATTTCTTTGCATCTCCTTCACGCACATTTTTTTGTTTTTAAGAGCATCTTTGTTTATTTTACTAACAAACTATTTATATAATTGTTTAATTTTTTTAACTTGTTTTTAAAATTATTCATCCTGATGTTCTTTATATGGGCTTTTATTTTTCAAGTCTAGAATATGAAACAAACAAATAGCTGCTTAGTATATAGAGATAATCATCGCTTATAGACACCAAACAGTTTAATAAAACCTAGCAATCCGTGTGGCGAGGATGTAATACCACATGCATAATTATTCGAGCTACTTTACCCTACAAATCGGAATACAATACTGACAAGCACTAACGCTACTGAAGCAGGATTAGGTTAGGTGCTGATACCATACTAGAAACGTTGCAGAACTCTACCACCTAGCAGTCACAATTTTAGTCAAATGTTGGGTTAATAGTTCGTCTTTTCTGAACTTTAGGCACAGACTGAAAGAGAACGGAGCGATACTTTACTTCCACAGAGGCAAATTTAAAAGCTTTTCGGGAGTATATTTAAGGGGGGATTTTGGGCTGCTTACGTCAACTTTTAAGACTGATGCCCTGTGAGATGGAACCACAACATAGTGCGACTTTCTTACCAATAAGAAAAGAAGAATTCGATGCATGACCAATAAATTAGGGGAGCCCAAGAGGGAATTTTGGCATTTACTCAAGCGCGTCGGATTAACATAGGGTGGATTATGGATATCACGCATTCTATTAAAGCTCTCCACCCAATATAAGCGTACTAAGTATATAGAGCCGGGTGTCTAGAGCAGGCCATCAGATTTGTAAAAAAATTCAATATTGAAGCGGCGTAGTAAATCACGTGAATCAGCATAGCAAACGTGTGACAGCCGAGGCGGCCCGAATATGTCCGATCGTGCCCGAACGCACCGTTCGGAAGCATATAAAAGCCGACGGAGCAGCCATCAATTCATTCCGTAGCTAGCGGTCTAGCTTGAGAGACGGCCTATGCTATCCTCAAGTGAATACCGAAGTGGGTACGAGACGAGAAAGCCTATGCTGTCCGTCTTTAAGCTCACGTTAGTGAAAGATATTGTATGCACATACGTAGCTAGGTATTTGTATAGACTAAGACCTATACTGTTTTGTAAGTTTAATTAATAAATAACTGCAACCCATCAGTTGTCTTAGTCACCTCGTTACCTTCCATGGTACAATATCTTTTATATTTTTTTCGTTATCCTTAATTCATTTCCATCAATATAACAAAAAATATAACCACACTTGAGAATGTCAAGACTTTTTTTGCAACTTTGTGCTTCTACTTACGTTACTCATAAAATCTGTAGACTCTTTTCCACTTTTGAAATGCAAAACACTGTATAAACTTTTATTTTTCCTGTTATCTAATCTAAAAAATCCAGTAGGTCCCCACGACGTTCGAGTAAATCCTCATTTAGCATCTTGGGCTCCCCTACAAAAAGTAAGTTCCGTGATACATTGTCTGAACATTTGTCAGAATACAAAAGATTTTTACATAAGAAATCAATGCTATAAAAAGTTTTTAACAACAATAACTTTATATAACATTTAGTATACTTAAGTCATATTATGTCACAAAGCCCAAAGTTCATTTAAAAGTAGTCTGAATATATTCTTAAAATTCCCAAAATGTAAGTATAGGAAGATGGTTAGTTTATTACTCGTGTTCTAAGTAATATTTTTAATCACTATAATAATCGATTATATATAAATAGTATATTATATAAAAGCTTATAATATAGGCTTATATATTGTATATAAGCCTCAACAAATACTGAGTAATTCCCTTTTAATGGACTCAAATTACTAATCACTATTATCAGTATCATTTTTTGATTTTTCTTTTAGATATAAGTAAATTTATTATAAGCTTATTTTGTTTCTTTTTTGTTTTGTACGGTAAATGTCCATTAATAAATAACTTATTATTCTTATTCTTAAATATTTATTATTGTCGCCTCTGTGGTCTAGTGGTCCGGTGTCGGTGTTGTCCACATGAGTACAAGTGATTTTTCTAGACTAATGCTGGACCCGCATTTGCGTCTATCGTACACAAAGCTTCATGAAAGGACATGATAAATGTAGAGGTCACATCTGCATTTATCCTGTCATTGCATAAAGCTTTGTGACGATAGACACAAGTGCGGCTGAGGAAGAAGCCGATCACACATTCGTATTCATACATACCCTATGCGAGGCTGTTAATTTTCTGATTTCTTACTTAAACGGAAGCTCCAACAATTATTCTTAGATCATTTTATATCTATGTCTATATCTATAGGAGGTAATCAATTCGGTTGTATGTTTTTTATGCTTTATATATATATATATATATATATATATATATATATATATATTGTTATATATGTCTACAGCTTTTGGGAATTTACCCAAAAACCACTACAAAAGATACTAGATTTTGTTCTCACAGTTATATTTTAAGTAGGTAGTAAAATCTTGGGCAGGTTTCATTCTGTTGTTTCATGCAAGTTATTAATAATGACATACTTTATTTTTTAAATCGCAGATCGTAACGTCTAGAAACGTTAACATAAAAAATATTTTGAAAAAATGCACTTCTAAATTTATTCATTAATAAATTACATGCGTGCGAAAAAGAGGCGTGCTACTAGTTTTTTGAATTAAAACTGCATAATTTCTTTTCTGCCTTCACCGAACGAACTAAAAGTTAATTTACAACCTTGCTTTTATACAATTTAATATTAAATTTCTAAGAACTCTTCCGAAAAATTCTCTTTTCTCTGAAACCCGTAAATTATCAAGTTTTGATTAAGGCCAAAATTAGACATACATCTTTTATAACAACTTTGTAGATCGTTAATTTATTTTCTTAATCTTCAAACGCAACTTCATGGTTACGAAATTTGAATATAACCTGGTCTGTAATATTTTTTTTATATCATAAGATAGCAAACAAGCAGATGACTCTTGATGGAAACAGACAACCATCACCTATAATCACCAAAGATGTTATTAGTGCGTTGCTATCCTTGTAGCGAAGGTTTTATGCCACAAACATAAGTTTACCGGCTTCCTTACTCTCGAAACCGAAACACGACAGTGACAAGAACTAAAGGAATAGGCAATGCGATGATGCCAGTCTCAAGTGAGACAATGCAGAAATCTACCACCTAGTACCCACGATGGTAGCGTGGTAGTGAGTCGCATAGTCAATCGTTCACCTTTTACGAACTGCCTGGCAGAACAGAAGATAGTCTATTCTTCGTAGAGAATAGAGAATTAGAGAAGTGCGTAACAATATGAGGGCGAATTTATCTAAGCGCAAGTTATTCATAATTTTTTTATGATAATCATTTTTTAACGCACTAAAACTGCAACAACTGACACCTGTATCTCCCTAACCCTCCATTAGATCATCATCCAAATAAAATGGGAGCACACGGGTAACCTCCTCCCAAACAAAAACAAAAAAAATTCATAATTGGTTCTTAAATGACCGAGTTCCGAGTTAAGAAATACTAAAAAATACAGCCGATTTAATAACCTCCTCCTTTTGGGAAATCAGTTGAAAAAGGCTTTAAACGTTAGATTTAGAAAAAATGGAAAATACTTTTAACCCCAGTTTAAAAAAACTGAACTGACCCTATGCTAACTGAAGTGTTTCAATGTATAAAATAAGTAAGACATATCACGTCCGCGAAGGTTCGATACGGGGCTAGAGTGGGGGTAGGCGATGGGGGACGGTCGATGGGTCGACGACCTCGGGTAGATTTCGAACCCACCCCCCTTCTACTTATTTATTTATTATTTTGTACTTCTATATTCATTGCAAATAACGAGGGATGTGAAATTAAATAGCTGTTTGTTTTTAATTAAAAATTATGGAGATAAAATATATTAGATATTTTTATTAAGGTTTGTGGGTTTAAAGGCAATCTATGTTATTATATTTACATAGATATTTTATAACCAAGACTTTTGCTGGAAACCAAGCTTGGTTCCGTTGGTCTCGGGCCCTCTTTGAATAATAGAACATTTGAAATTCTTCCGGGCAGTTCGGGAAACCCAGGTATTTGGTACTAACGTCTTTCCTATTCCTACTGTAATAGCGTCAATGTTTGTCATAGTCTTCTTGTTCCGATTTGGAGAGTAAGGTAGCCGGTAGATTAATTCATGTGGCATTGCTATCCCGCCGCACGGATAGCGATTCACCATTAACATCTTTGGTGTCTATAGGCGATGGTTTCTCTTTCCATCAGGAGAGACATCTGCTTGTTTGATCTCTAATGATATAAAATAAAAAAATCCTGTAATTTTCCTCGTGTTAATTCCGGGCTCCTTTGACGAATAGACCAACTGCCGTTCTGCCAGGCATGTCGTAAAAGGCGACCGATTGGCTATGCAAGTCACTAACATCGTGGCTACTAGGTGGTAGAGTTTTGCATTGTCTCGCCCGGGTCTAGTACCACCGCCTTATTTATTCCTGCCGCAATAGCGCCAGTGCTTGTCACTGTCGTGTTCTGTTTTGGAGGATAAGCCGGTAAACTTATGCATGTGGCGGCCTCCTTTGAAGAATAGGCCAACTGCCGTTCTGCCAGGCAGGTCGTAAAAGGCGACTGATTGGCTATCGAGTCACTACCATCGTGGCTACTAGGTGGTAGAGTTCTGCATTATCTCGCCCGGGTCTGGTACCACCGCCTTACCTATTCCTGCCGCAATAGCGTCAGTGCTTGTCGCTGTCGTGTTCCGGTTTGGAGGGTAACGTGGCTACCTTATGGTAAACTTATGCATGTGGCATTAGACCTCGCCACAAGATAGCAACGCACCATTAACATCTTTGGTGTCTATAGGCGATGGTTGACTCTTTCCATCAGGAGACCCATCTGCTTGTTTGCTATCTTATGACATAAAAAAAAAAAAAAAAAAATGTGGCATTAAAACTCGACCTGCCTGGCAAAACGGCAGTTGGCCTATTCTTCAAAGGAGCCTGGGATCAATACGGAGAGTATAGTTATATTGTTTTATTAATTTTTACACAGAAATGGATAACATTTAGTTAGGCTAATTTTGCATGCCCAGAATCTCACTCAAAATCATCTTAAAGCCTTATGTCTGGCGTAAAATCTTCCGATGCACAATAGAATAACTTCTGCCGTACATTTCCCCGCGTGCACCTACACTTTCTCAATCTACCGTTCAGCCAGGCATTTCGAAAGAGGTGAACGAGTGGCTATACGAGTCACTACCATCGTAGCTACCAAGTGGTAGTGCTCTACATTGTCTCGCCTGGGTCTGGTACCACCACCTTACTCCTGACGCAATAACGTCGGTTTTTTCATTGTCGTATTCTGTTTTAGAGGGTAAGGTAGCCTGTATATTTATGCATGTAGTATAAAGACCTGGCATATTTTATGTGTTGTGCAGACAAGGACAGCAGCGCACCATTAACATCTTTGGTGTCTATGGGCGGTGTTTATCTCTATCCATTAGGAGAGCCATCTGCTTGTTTGTTGCTATCTTATAAATATACAAGAAACAGACTTCAAGCTGCTACTATAATTTTATTAAAAAATGAATGTTGTGTAAAATAACTATGTCGCCTCTGTGGTCTAGTGGTCCAGCGTTGGCGTTGACCACATGAGGTCCCAGATTCGATTCCCGGATCGAACACATAAAAAAAGTGTTTTTTCTGTTTTCTGATAAACACAAAGTTGCCCGGGATTGAAAGTGTCCGGTTGGCGATAGGCTTGCCACCTATCACATTTGTGGGACCAAGTATCTTCGGTTAATCGTGGGTGCACTTGTTGTACTTCTGCCTACCTCTTTGGGGATACGGGCGTGAAGATTTATAAATAAACTTTGCAAAGATTTATAAATACAAATATTCTCAAAGATTCGAACATGGACACATAAATTACAATCGTACTTGAAGTCAGACAAAATTTAAACTCCGTTATTGAATTATAATCAACCTTAAAAATTATAATTTAACCAACCGAGTAACCAGATTACCGTACATCGGTTGAACTCGAATGGCCATAAAATTCATTTAGCAAACCATATTTCTTCGACATAAAGGCTAAAATTGATTATTTTTGACAGGTCCCCTATCTCGCTCAGTTGTATTTTCGTCTTGCTCGTGTGACAATCGCCGTCTATTTACAAATATTCAAGACGTCCGCGTCAGCGACGCGACGTTGCCATTCTGCTGCGCTTGGGCAACGACATCATATGTTTCATCCTTCTCTTTTATTTTCATTGCCTATAGTCAAAACGTTTAGGCTATTTTTAACTTTTTTGAATCGTCTTCACGATCATAATTTATTAAATAAAAGCAATAAAGTAATGACATTAACGCAGCAATAGTGCGAGTAAATTTTTATTTGGGGATAATGGAATTATTTTCAAAGAAAAGAAACCTATTAAGTATTTTTTTATATCATAAGATGGTAAACAAGCAGGTGGCTCCCCTAATGAAAACAGAAACCATCATCTATTGACACCAGAGATGGTGCGTTTCTATCCTTGTGGCGGGGTCTTAATGCCACATGCATAATAGTTTATCGGCTACCTTACCCTAGCTTACCCTACAAACCGAAACATGATAGAGCGGAATAACATCACTATAGTGTTAAAAATATATCTAAAAATGCTATTGTGGCAGGAATAGGTAAGGAGGTGGTACCAAACCCGGGCAAGACTATGCAAAACTCTACCACCTAGCAGCTCACATAGCTAATCATTCGCCTTTTACGAACTGCCTGGCAGAACGTCATATGATATATTCTTCAAGGGGGTGGGCACCAGTACGAGGAAATATTAAGAATTAGCGTACTTAGATATATTTTTTAAATTCAGCTAGTAATTTATAAGTTTTAACGTTACTTAACGTTAAAACTTATAAATTACTAGCTGACTCGCGCAGCTTCGCGCGCGTTTCGATTAACATATCCTTGATATAGATTTTCATACAAATTTTCATCTCCTATTTCATCCCCTTGGGGGTTGATTTTTTGGTTGAATTTAACCTACGTTTGACCAATTGTTAATGAATTTGATTTGACATGTAGCGTGCTTATATTAAATATTATAACTCGAATTAAAAACAATGAATTTACTTAACATATAAATTCATTTGTTGAGAGATAATTACGTAATTAAAATAGGTAACCGGTTTTATATCAAATTGTTATTTGCTGTTAGTGTTAATATAGATATAATTATTTGGTCAGCCTTGAAATCAAGTTTTTTTGGCGTAACTACATACATTAAATACACCTTTTTGTATAAAACTACAAAGGACAGACGAATAAAATAGGAAAATCCAAAAGTGCATGCCTCAAAAAAATTGTTTTCGTAATTATCTTCATATGTGGGATTGAATATTGTTTAAAGTAAGAAACGGCCTTACATCCTAATTTCAACCAATACAACTAAGAATCAAAATTAAAATAACAATAAACTAAATTCAAGGCAGCATGGCCGCGATCATAACCTGTACCTGTACAAAATAATTGTTGTAATTATTAAAGTTTATTTTGACATCTCATGAAATGTGAAGTACCCACAGACTACCACAGATGCTTGGAAGTACCTATTTATGAACATTACACAAAAAAAAACAGAAAATAATATGGATTTTGTTAATTATAATTAAATAACACCTAATTATACAACCATTTGCAATTAAAAACAGCGCACTGCAATTCTGAAAGTAATAAAAGAAAAACAAATCTCTATAATGTTAATTATTGTGACCGGCCATAATCGTGCAAGATCCGTACATCACGTATGTCTGTAACATCTGGACGGACTCAGATTTTTTTACAATCAAGTTTTTATACATTTAATACATTAACGGCAGGTTTCCGAACCGAAAATTAATTTCAGCAAACAATTAATCTGTGTTTAACAGAACATTTGCTAGTAAACATTATGTTAAAATTGATTTGCATTTCAGAAACCGGCCGTAAATGTCTTTTGAAAATATCAAATTTTTAAAATGAGTGTTTTTTCTTGAATTCGTATTATTCTATAATTGCAACATAATAACATTTTTAATTCAGAAAGTTGCTCGATTCTCGAGAGTACTATCAGGATTCGGCGTTTAGGCGGGCAATAATAAAGCATTGCAAAATATGTGTTCACAATCAATATATTTTTATATAGCAAAAACCATAAAATATAAATAATATGGATAAAATTTTGTAATTTTTTCTAACAATTTTACCATTACTCAGTACATAGGGACAATTTCATATCTACACTGTAGATGGAATATTCGTTTACTTGCCACCAAAGAATATCAGCTCTGCCTGTTACACTCCAAGTTAATTAAATGTTACATGAGTCACTATAAATAATGAAAGTGACGAAGTGTTTGGATATCAATGACGGATGTTTGAGAAATATTACCATTCGTCGATGTAATCAAATGCTATTTAATAAACATTTACCTACTACTATTGTTATTTCAAATAACATAACATTCATGTGTGGCTAGCCATCTGATCCAAATATTTTTTTTTTATGTCATAAGATAGCAAACAAGCAGATGGGTCTCCTGATGGAAAGAGTCAACCATCGCCTATAGACACCAAAGATGTTAATGGTGCGTTGCTATCTTGTGGCGAGGTATAATGCCACATGCATAAGTTTGCCGGCTACCTCACCCTCCAAACCGGAACACGACAGCAACAAGCACTGACGTTATTGCGGCAGGAATAGGTAAGGCGGTGGTACCAGACCCGGGCGAGACAATGCAGAATTCTACCACCTAGTTAAAGTTCTTCGTTCAATTTTTGTTACTGTATTGTAGTATAATATTTTTTTTATGTTATTGAGATAGGCAAACTGGCAGACATGCCACCTGGTGTCAAGTGGTCAACGTCGCCAATGAACAAAAATGGGATACCTGGGCTGTAACTAGCCCAGGTATTCCATTCGTGTGTTGCCTATCCTGAGACATAAGATGTTAAGTCTCGGTGCCAGTAATTACACTGCCTGTCTTTCCCTTCTCTCCGAAACACAGCAAAGCTATTTCACGGGAGAAATAAGCTCTTGCTGGTGGCTTGGTGGTACTAATGCAGCCGGGAGCGCGGCAAAGCGCATCCCTCCCGCCGGTAAAATATAGCTTTACATGATAAAATAACTTAAATTAATTGCAAGCTTAATAATTTGACGATGATTTATACACCGTATTGGGCCGGCTATCTTTGAAGAATAGACCTTCTGTCATTCTGCCGGCAGTTCGTAAAAGGCGACCGGTTGGCTATGCGAATCAATACTATCGCGGTTACTAGTTTGTTTAGTTCTGCAATGTCTCCACACGCATGGTACCACCTTCTTAACTATTCTTGCCGCAATAGCTTCAGTGTTCGTCACTGTTGTGTTTCGGTTTCATAATACGATGTCGGAGCATTATTTTCTATGTCATACATTATCGAACAAGTGGATCAATTATCTAGCAAAAGCCTATAAGTAGCTGTATTGTGTTGAATACAATATGCATACCTGCGTACTTACGTACTCGTATGTACGTCGTACATATTATACTTCTTAATTTAGTCAATCGTGTTTGAATGGATTTGGATCTTTACATACAAAATTTAGTTTCCGTATGTTTATGTCCACAAAACTCAATAACAAGCCGATGATTGACTTGATGTATTTTTACAACATTGCTAATGAACGGAAGAGTATTCTTATACACTTTTATTTCGAAGTTTCTACGGAAACGAAAAATTCTTAGTGTTGTCAAGTGGCTTATCAATGAGTCACAGCAAAGCGTGGCCGGGTTTGGCTGGATTTTTATACAATATATAACCTGTGTGAAGACTAAAGACACAGGCAAGTAAATGTACAAAAAATATGATTAAACAAAAAACATAATGATTCTTAGTATAGATCCGTCTTTCCCTGGGCAAAATTTTAATATTAAACATGAAGTAACATAATGTAGAGTTCTACATCGTCTCGCCCAAGTCTGGTACTACCACCTTACTTATTCTTGCCGCAATAGCGGTAACGCTTATCACTGTCGTATTCTAGTTCGGAGGGTAAGGTAGCTGGTAAACTTAAATATTTGGCATAACCATTTCGCCACACGGTTAGCAATACACCATTAATATCTTTGTTGTCTATAAGTGATGGTTTTCTTTCCATCAAAGGAGCTATCTGCTTGTTTGTTATCTAATAATATATATACGTAAAAAAATGTTGCGGATGATAAAATAAAGATAAATTTAAGCTTGTATGTATTAAAAGGTATGAGTTTATTTGAATCTCACAGCACACGTACACAGGAAGCAATCAATTCATCCACATAATAGGCACAACGAGGAAGGTTAAAATGTTTAATAGGATCACAATACATGCATAACCTTCAAGTTCGTTTGTAAGGTGACTTCGTACGGTGTGTAATCTTGGAGCCTTGGAGAGTCCATGATCTATTTTAATGTTTACTTACAAAATTAAATAATAAATAACTAATCAGTGGACAAAGTGATGTAACCCCAAAGTAGGCAATTTATTTGCTAGTGATATGGGTGTTACTCAACGATTAATTAATAGAAATATGTACCGATAAGTACTGCAATATCTATACATATAATAAAATCGTAGGAAAGCCAATGTATGTCCGGGGTAAACTCAAAAAGTACTGCGTGGATTTACTTCAAATGTTGCATGAATATTACTAACAGGTCGGGTCAACATATAGGCTACGTATTATCACGCTATCACCTACGGGAGAGGAGCTGTGCGGAGTAAACGAAGTCCGCGTGGATGAAGTCGCGGGCAACAGCTAGTATTTAATAAATACCCCAGCCACCGATTGGTCCAGTCTTAAAATACGACCGATTGTCTATGCAAGTTACTATATACCATCGTGGCTACTAGGTGGTGGAGTTCTGCGTTGTCTCGCCCTGGTCTATTGTCACCGCCTTACCTATTCCTGCCACAATAGTGTCAGTACTCAACTACTAGGTGGTAGAATTTTGCAACGCCTCAACTGGCTATATGTTACCACCACCTTATCTATTCGTGTCCTAATAGCGTCAGTGCTGGACACTGCCGTGTTCCGGTTTGGTGAGTAAGGTAGCCGGTAAACTTATGTATGTGGCACCTCGCTACAAGGACCGCAACACACCACTAATATCTTTGGTTTCTATAGGCGATTGTTGTCTCTTTCCAAAAAACGACCATGTTTGTTGATTTATCTGCTAGTGAGGTGGGTGGTGATTGCCACGGCCGCATTTTAAATATCTCTCCGTAGTGCTCAGAGCGTTGCCATCTTGCCAGACAGCTCGTAAAAGGCGATCAAAGGCTGAGTGTCTCCTATTTAAAACTTCTAGGTGGTGGTGTACACCAACCGAGTTATTGTGCAGGTACTACTCAATAAATCGGTTAGTGAAACAGCCTTATCTATTCTTGAAATCTTTGAGAGTCTATAGAGGACACTTATCTCTTTATATCAGAAGATTCGTCTACTTTTTTATAATTCTACAAAAAAACGGCTAAAAATATGCTAAATGAATTACAAAAATATTATTACAATAATTAAGATTTAAATTAACGACCTTCATAAAAAGGAAGTCCATATTACGTTTGTTTTTAAATTATGTCCATATTTAATTTTTCCTTAAACGTTGATAACTAACAACGTTACCTTGAATTATTTTCCTACTTTATGATAAGTTATTATAACATTTATAATTATTATATCAAAGGCTTATAATCCTTAACACTTAAAATCTTAAATAGACATATATTTGCTTATGACAATAACTTAATCTGTTTACTAATGTTTAGAAGTCATTTTGTCAGATAAGTAGTAACCTTCAAATATCTATCATGTGTTTATTTAAAACACGTCATGTAATATGTAAGTAGGTAGAAATTAATTATCAACGGATTAGTGAAGATTTTGGATTAATATCCGTCATGCCTATGGAAGGACTGAGCAAAGGTCCAACTAGTGCTCCTACGATTGGTCATAAATATACGTCACATTTATGATAGGTATCCAACTTAGCGACTAATTGAATAAGTCCATTGCAAGACTTGTATTAACAAAAAACTGCAAATCTACTTCCAAACGAATTGCTTGACTACGGGACTTGAACCCATGTCCCCATGACTCTACTCCAACAACGTTAACGCTAGGAAAAGATGATAATTTCTTCAATTAGCAAAGTAACAGTTCGCTACTCCATAGTTTTTTTCTTTTGTTTGTGTTGTTAATTCTATCGACTATAATTTTTAACAGCGACGGGAGACCGAACGCGCTCTTGATTTTTTTTTATATCATCAGAGAACAAATAAGCAGATGGCTCTCTTGATGGAAAAATACAACTATTGCCTACTGACACCAAATATGTTAATGGTGCGTTACTATGCGTATATGTGTGACAGGATGGTAATACCACATGCATAAGTTTAAAGGCTACCTTATCCGCAAAACCGGAATATGACAGTGCCCAGCACTGACGCTATAAGATAAGGCGATGATACCATTATAGTAGTCACGATGTTCTCCCGCGATTAGAGTAACACGTCATCAATATAATCTTTCATACAAAATTTCATCCTCTATTTCAACCCGTTAGGGGTAGATTTTTGAAAAAAATAGCTTATGTTTGACTCTGGGTTTTCTTTTATCTCTTTGGCAAATTACATTTAAATCAGTTTATCGGTTTATTCGTGTAAGCGTAACAGACAATATTTCCGTATTTAAAATATTAGTATGCCGCAGTAAGACAAATTTTATGGTTCTGTCTATTTCCATTCATGAGATAGAGTCGACAGATAAACAGACATCTGCTGCTGTTCCAGGTCATCATCTATATATGTGCCAAAATTCATCCAAATCGGTTCGGCCGTTTTAGCGTAAAAGAATAACAGACGTCCATCCACCCAAACATACTCTCGCATTTATAATATTAGTAGGATTTATCCTATTCTCTCATAGAATGTGAATTTTAGACAAAAATATTTGAAAAGCACGCCGATTTTCATAACAATTGCCATTGAATTTTTCGTGAAAGTTTTCTCTCAACCCATTTGCATGTTATGCTAATACACGTAGTAAATAATGCATGTAATGTGTTCTTAGTGGTTTTACATGTAGATAAGTTTAAGACAGATTTATTGTAATTTTACACCTGTTTTTTGCATTCATTTTGTTTATCTAATATATTGACATGAGCAAATTTTGTATCACGATTGCTCCAAGTATTTTGACATAATTCTGTACTTAGATAATATTTTGCGTTCTAAGCTTATATATGTCCTTGATTGTTTTATTAAAATTTTCGTCAAAATGCGTTTTTTTATAAGTATACACTGTTATATCCTCATGAGTGTGAATACACATAAAAACCGGTCAAGTACGAGTCGACCTCAAGGATGAATGGTTCCGCAACATCGTCTATGGAAAACGGCAAAAAAATCACGTTTCTTGTATGGGAGCCACATTGAATGATTGTCTAATTTTAAAAATAAGTTTTATTATTTTTAAAATTAACTAAACATTCTGTGAAATTCAAGCATCTACCAGTTGTCGTACTAATAAAATCAAGAAAAAAGACTGTAAACGGTTGAGCCTTCGGGTCATCCCTGAAACTTCCCTCTAAATTAAGGTATTTTAAGCTCAAAGGAGTAAAAACTATAAGCATAGATGTTTTCAGTTCAAACATCTATTTTGTTAAAAATGGCAGTAAGTATATTGATTTTTGAAAAGCTGTATATTTTGGAAACGATAGTCAATTTTGATCTTCCAAATGGTATTCAACTCAATTTTTGAGAACTAAAATATTGCTTTAGCTAAATAATCGATAGGTTGAAAAATTTCGAAGTACTTACTGTCAAAAACATTTTTATCAAAAGTATTCGTTATTGATAAATTCCCAAACAAATTAACCGATTTTGATCCAATTAACGGTATTTGACGCCGTTTTTAAAGAAGAAAAGCCGGTAAGATTTTTAAGTCAATCAGTGTATTAGCCTTAAATTATTTAACAAAAAAAAATTAAGTAAGTTTGCTAAATACGGCGTAATTTTAATATTTAAAGAGCGGTAACTTTGAAAATTAGTTTCGATTTTGATTTTTGAAAAGACATTTGACGTAGTTTTTTTAGCACTAGAATATCGTAAAATACCAAAAAATCGCCGTGTTGGTCCCGGCCTCCTTTGAAGAATAGGCCAACTGCCGTTCTCCCAGGCAGGTCGTAAAAGGCGACCGATTGGCTAACGAGTCACTACCATCGTGGCTACTAGGTGGTAGAGTTCTGCATTGTCTCGCCCGGGTCTGGTACCACCGCCTTACATATTCCTGCCGCAATAGCGTCAGTGCTTGTCACTGTCATGTTTCGGTTCGGAGGGTAAGGTAGCCGGTAAACTTACACATGTGGCGTTAGACCTCGCCACAAAATAGCAACGCACCATTAACATCTTTGGTGTCTATAGGCTTCCATCTGCTTGTTTGCTATCTAATGACATAAAAAAATGATACAAAATTTTTCGTCAACAACTACTCCCAAACAGATGAACTGATTTCGATGAGATTTATGCATTAGACGTAGTTTTTTGAGGAATACAGCTGATTAGTTTTTGTACTTAATCGGTACATAACTCTAGAAGTAATATTTAAAAAATACTGTTTCGCCAAATTTTTTTTTGGGTTTTTTTCAAAATTTCTAAACTCCTGGGCCGACTTAGTTCAAACTTTTGAGAAATCTTAGTTGAGTGGAATTCAATTAAATGCCATCAACCGTGTTTCGATCGGTCCAGCCGTTCAAAAGTTACTAAATGTTTACATACACACATACCCACACACACACACACACACACACACACACATACATACAGACATACTGAAGTTATCGTGAAAATAGTCGGAAAAGGTTTCTAGGACCTCAAAACGTGGAGATCTGGTGAAAACTCGATTTTCGAAAACCGGGGTAAAATCAGAAACTTCTTTATCTACACACAAAATCAAGTTTATTGTAGGGGAGCCCCACCCTAAAATATTTATTTTATTCTGTTTTTAGTATTTGTTGTTATAACTGCAACATAAATATGGATGTAAAAATTTCAACTGTCTATAACGATGCATGAGATACAACCTGGAGACAGACGGACAGACAGACAGATAGACATACGGACGGACAGCGGAGTCTTAGTAATAGGGTCCCGTTTTAACATATGGTTACGTAACACTGAAAAATTGCTTGGCAAGATATAGCCCTGTGTCCACGTGATCCGTTGCAGAACTCTACCTAGGCAGATAGTAATCACGATATTATCGATACGTATTAGCCATTTCTCGCCTTTTAAGAGATGCCTAGTAAGGCAGTTGATCTATTCTTCGAAACAATCCAGTTCATCGCGGGAAAATAAGTAATTTTCACATAGTTTTAAAAGTGTATATGGTCAATGGGCATATTTTGTAAAACGGTAACTTTTCACTTATCAAAATGCAAACCGCCAGAACATTGATATAAAAACCCAAAATGCACAGTTCCGAACAAAACTGATACTCAAAAATGTCTCTTATTTCATTTAAATAGTTATGGATATGGCAAAAACATATATTTTTACATATTCAATCTTAAGTGCAAGATTTATATTACAAAGCAATGTACAAAAAGAAATAAAATTGACAGTGTCGCGACCGACGTGATTCTATTTGAAATGAGCGCATAATTTTTAATTGTGCGCTCATTTTTAGAGGACGTTTTTGAGAAACTGATTACTGTATCTTAGGTTTTTATATCAATGCCCCACAATAAAGGATTTCTTGATCTTACATTTAAATTTTACCCCATGTAACGAATTCACGTTAAAAGCACAGACGGTGACCTAACTTGATTTAAATAACATGGAAATAGCATTCGTGTCATACATACGAGTACAAGCCCTCCCGCCTAGTGCAGGAATAACCACGGCCAACGTGGTAAAACACGTGTTCTGCTTGTGTTACCGCTAGTCACGTATATACTAAAGCTTATTCTCACGCTATTTCAAGCCTTATCATGTAACAATGAGTGTTATTTTACTTTGTTGATGTAATCGCTTAGTAATGCCTATGTTATGTCCTTGTGTTTATCACTTTTATTGCGTAATATCTAATGTTCCAATAAGACACGAAATTTAACGTCTTTTTCTATGAGTATTGGTATGTTATTACTACTGTTTAACGCTAATTTGTTATTGTAAGGCTATTATTACAGCCCTACATTGAAAACTTCTGAAAACCTTTTATTTTTCATAGTATATAACCATAATATGTTTCTCCTTTTAGAAAAATGTAAAAATCCAACCAAAGATGTTGCTATCCATATAGCGGTTGCCCACCTTACCTTCGAAACCGGAACAAGACAACGACTAGCACCGACGCTTTTGTGGCAGTAGTAAATATGACCTTCTAAGACCTATAAATCTCTTAAAGTAATCTATTTACCACGTTTGCATATTTTTGCGATATGCGTATTTGTAAAGCATCAACTTTTATATGAATGATGAATTAATGTTGCCTGAATTAAATTGTTATTATTATTATTAAAACAAATGCTGAAATCGCTAGTAACTCATATTTTAGGAATAGAGAGAAATTAATGTACCACAGAGATCGCATATACCTAACCAAAAACTGCACAATTTAAAAAATATATGTTGTATGTCAATCAAGCTATACAATCATATTCCATATAGTCTTAAATCATTTTAACCTTTTAATCAATTTCGTAAAAATTTGTTTGATTTACTATTGATGAAACATATGATGTTAGAAAATTATTGTTCATAAAAATCAATGTTAACAGCAAATATATTATTATTAAATGCAAAAGTATTAGAAATATAATTATAGCGTAATATTTAATGTAAATATATTTATATAATAAAATTTCCAGTTTAAGTGAATTAAATTAAAAAATATGCAGAAATATGTAAACAAATTATGAATCTGATAAAATTGTTAAATATATGTTAGTACAATAGGTACACTTATATGTAATTAGCGATCGCCCTGTGGTTGAAATTCAACCAAAAACGAAACATAAAGATAATTATTTAACGCAGTAAAACTGCAGCAACCGAATTTTTATTTTCTTTACTTCCGGAACTTTACATCAGATGTCACCAAATTAAAATAGAATCACAAGGGAAGTATACCTTCTAAAGAAATAAAGAATTTTTAAAATTGGTTCATAAATGACCGAGTTGGTTCTCCTGGTAGTAAAAGAAACCATCGCCTTTAAACACCAAGAATGTTAATGGTAATTAACAATGCCACATTCATAAGTCTACCGGCTACCTTACCCTCCAAACCAAAACACGACAATGACACGCACTGACGTTTGTTGCGGCAGGAATAGGTAAGACGGTGGTACAAAATACCCGGGCGAGACGTTATAGAATTCTACCGCCTAGTACTCACAATGATAGTGACATATATAGCCAATCGATTGCCTTTTACAACCTGCCTGGCAGAACTGCACCAGGTCTATTCTTAAAAGGAGCCCGGACTAACAAGAAGAAACTTTCTTTCTGATTAACATGAACCCTACACCTTATGACCTGAAATGAACGATCGTGAATAAAAGTTTTATAGTATGTACATTGTACAGTATAAATAATCCAGTTGGACTGTTATTTCGCCAACGAAAACACGTAAAATTATTAATGTCTCAAATAAAATACAAAAATCTACATTTAAAAACAATAAACGATGGCCAGCTACTGTTTATAAAGCCCTGCTTATAAATACAAGAGTTCATTCTCTATTGTTAAGAATTTTGTTTGTGGAAATTGCCTGATTTATAATTCCATTAATTTATCTCGGCGAACGAAATAAAGTTTATTAATTTATCAAGACTTAATGACAATATTTATTTGTCCACTGTTTTTTATTGTATATCACAAGATAGCCAAACAGATGTTTTTTTATATCATTAAGGTTTAAAGAACGTTTGTTTCTCATAAGAATTACTTATTAGATAGCAAACAAGCAGATGGCTGTCCTAATAAAAGAGAAACGATCACTTATAGACGCCAAAGATGATAACGGTATATTGCTATCCGTGTGGCGGGATGGCAATATCACATGCATAAATCTACCAGTTGCCTTACACTCCGAAACCGAACATAACAATGACAAGCATAGACTCTATTCCGACAGAAATAGGTAAGACGGTTTTACCGTATACCCAGGCGAGACGTATCAAAACTCTACCACCAAGTAGTCACAGTAGTGACCTGTATTGCCAATCGGTTGTCTTTTGCAACCTGCTTGGCAGAACGGCTGTTGATCTATTCTTTAAAATGGGCAAAATACCAATGCGGGATAAGGTAGAAATAAGCATCGCCAAAAGTCGCCAGAAAGATAATAATCCCTATGTCGATGCGAGCCTTTTTTGTAATATAGGCTACCTTACTGCACTAAATGCACTACTGCACACAGGCATTAAAAAAATCTGGCCCTTTTTAGTAAGAGGCGAACGACTGGATGCGAGTCACGACTATCGTGACAAACAAGTAGTAGAGCTCTGCGTTGTGTCTCGCCCAGGTTTGGTACCACCGCCTTACCTATTCCTGCTGCGATAGTGTTAATGCTTGTCACTATCGTGTTCCTTGGAGAGTAAGGTAACCGGTAAACTTATGTAAATTGCATCAACACCTCTCCACACGGATTTCAACGCACTATTAACATCTTTAGTGTCTATCAGGAGATTTATCTACTTATTTGCTATCTTATAAAAAAAGACGCAGAAGAGGAACGTTTTTTTTTCAGTTGACTTAGAGAAGGAGATTTAGTTTACTTATTTATTTATTTAATACTTTATTGTACACAGAATACAATACAAAAAAAAACAATATTAACGTAACATAAGTACAATGGACGAGCTTATCTCTACTTAAAGAGATTTCTTCCAGCCAACCCGTTAAAGGAGCATAAAAAAATGAAAATAAAGAATTGAGTAAATTGACAAAAAATAACAAATATAAACTATGAAACTAAATTAACATATACTTATAAAGTATTTAAAAAAAGAAATGATGTAGAGAAAAAAATACATACATTCTTAATTAAACGAAATCTTTTTTTTAATGTATACTCCACGATTACTCAAAGATGCCTGGTCTTATTTTTTAATTCTTTTTTAAGATTTTGTAATGTCAGTATATAAGTTATCATTATTTTAGTATAGGCGAATAACTGTATTCTTTTTGAGAAATAAACGTATCTTTAACCGTAAATCGTATAACCGTATAATATATATCCATAGTTCCGAAAATACAGGGGATTGGAAGTTGGTTGCTAGAGTTTCACTATGATTACATGACTAATTCTATAAATGACTATTCTTTACTTTATTCCAATAACTGATCAAAGTATATACTTTTACCACAGAACCTCACAACGTTTTTATCTCGCATTTTCTCTATGTTGGTTCTTGAAAGTTTTGAAAATTCCTAAATTGGCTGATATATTTTTTCGGGAAATCCCGTTTATTGCTAACCGCACACTTTACCTAAAATATTGCAGAATAGCTACCGTATTTGCATACATTTGCCGTTCTATGCTTTTTATTGTCCTACAGCACTGAAGATCGCAGTCAGATAGCACTGTACACGATTTAAAATTTTAACTGCTAGCACGAAATTGAATATGTAATCTTTGCTTCTTTAAAACACAAATGTTTATTAAAACATAGTGATTGCATACTCTTAGGAATGTTTTAAGCCAAAATTACGTATTTTCTAAGCATTTCGTTTTTTATGTCATAAAATAACAAACAGATAGCTCTTCTAACAGAAAGAGATACACACCATACATTTCATGGTGCATTGCCATCCGTGTTGTAAGGGCTCGCCTGCACACACAAGCAAGTTGTTGCAGAACTCTGCCTCCTTTATTTTCGCCCTTTATTAACTGCCTGGCATGAAGGCAGGTCTATTATTCCAAATAAACCAGACCATCAAGAAAACTAACGAATATGGCTTTACATTCCTGTCACATAGATAAACACTGCCGGCGACGGTTTTTCCTTATGGCTTGTGATCTTATTGTAGCCTATTCAGGACAGGTCATGAAATCCCTGGTTCGCTCCTAAGTTTTTGCGAAAGTTTATTAACTGTTTTCCGGGGTAATTGACGGAAATCGAAATCTTAATGGCAGCTCGTTGCAGTAAGGTTGACGTGATTATGTTGTTTAAATCCGTATAGCTCGCCATTTCATCCATATAAAAATAAATATGAAAATCTAACACACATTGCAAAAGTTTGTATTTTATACATTTTCAATCTACTTTCCAAAGAATAGTAGTTTCTCAATTCTATCATATTTTTTTTTGGTACTTCAGAATTAATCAGATTAAACCGATTCGGAAAATCTTTTTGCTTGGTTGAGAAGGGTTACTTCTCATTCCCTGGAAGCCTGATCTTCAATCATAGTTATATTTGGTAAAGATGTGTTCTAAGGTTTTGGGTTTAAGTCCATTTTTTCAGTTTTACTACATTTTGTACAATTTATTGCATTTTTATAGAATATATATAGATTAAGTATCGTAGTAAGGTAAAGTATGGTGGAGTGATTAACTATTTTAGACGGAAACCCATCGATTCTGATAGTGTTATCTTATTAGGTCGCGGCTGATTCTTTACGGCTAATCGGTGTAATGGATTATTTTGAACTCGAGGAAAAACAACATTCATTTTTCACAGTTTTAAAGGATAGTCTAAAACGTAGCAATGTGTTCAAAAAATTAAGCCACATGTTGTATATTTTTTATCAGACATTTTCTTTTTTTTTTGTTTAATACACATTAACACTGTTCCACTAATTAGTTTTTTAGTAAATTTTTATATCCGTTTTTAATATTATATCATCTTCGAAGCTATAACATAATCGTTAAAATATGAGAGATTTTATATTAATAATTTTATAAAGTTTTTTAACCTTCAATGATGAAATAAATTCTATTATTCTATTCGATGATAAAGTAAATTGTCCTCTATCTATTAGTTCTAGACTGATTGCCTGTATACCTTTTTCGTATGCTCAAGTGTACCAGCTACCTTGCCGGCGTCGGGACGTGACGACCCCATCGCCCGCTGGTGGAATAATCTTCTTCTGTGAAATTATTCTACCGGTGCAGTCAGTCAATAAAAGTGGTAGTGCTATGCTTAGCTGAATGGGCCGGCACGACCGGGGCAATACCACTACCTCACTTAAAACCAACGTAAAGTAACAGCTTTGCTGTTGCGTTCCGTTTGGTCTGTGAGGTTCCCGGAGGCCCTTTCCCCCCTCCCCCTAACACTATGGAAGTGCGATTCAAAGGTAGTAGTTTACCCCAGGGGGGTACCACTAGCGTTAGCAGTGGAGAATCCCCCTCTGGACATCCATGTTCAGGAATTTGTCATCAACCTAATCATGGATGCCCAGGCTGCCCTGCGTACTCTGGGGGGGGCAAAATCGCGCTCACATACTTCGCTGCTCGGGGCAAACGGAACAAAAATCTTCAGGCATCCCCTACCACACTCCACGTGGACTTTACTAATATTAGGGGTCTTCACTCGAATTTAAATGCCGTCCACCACCACCTTGAGACGGCCAAGCCGGCTTTGTTCTTTTTAACCGAGACGCAGATATCTTCTCCGGCTGATACTTCATATCTCTCCTACCCTGGGTACAAATTTGAGCATTCATTTGTACCCCGGGCGGGAGTTTGTGCTTACGTCAGAGAGGATATCTGTTCTCGACGTCTCAGCAGCCTTGAAGGCAAGGACCTATCCATCCTCTGGCTACGTGTAGACTGCGACGACCATCCCCGCATCTATGCGTGCCTGTACAGGTCCCACAGCGGAAATGCCGAATCAGACCGACTCATAGAACACATCCAAATTGCAACAGATTCCGTGCTGCAGCAGATCCCCTCCGCAGAGATCGTGATCATCGGTGATTTTAACGCCCACCATGCCGAATGGCTCGGTTCACGTACTACCGATCATGCGGGGAGATCTGTTCACGATTTTGCTTTAGCGTATGGTATGACACAGCTGGTAACCTCGCCTACGCGTGTTCCAGATGTGGACCACCATCTTCCTTCCTTGTTAGACCTTCTGCTGACCTCACACCCAGACAGTTATCAGGTTTCTGTAGACGCTCCACTTGGTTCATCGGACCACTGCCTAGTACGGAGCAAAGTGCCGATTTCGCGCTTATCACGGCCTCGTTCTTCAGGCTACCGTCGCGTTTGGCACTACAGGTCAGCAGATTGGGACGGGATGCGGTCTTTTTTTGCATCTTACCCATGGAGGCGTGTGTGCTCCTCACTGGAAGATCCAGATGTCGTTGCTGACTGCGTCGCTGATGTGGTGCTGCAGGGAATGGAACTTTACATTCCGTTTTCTGCTGTACCCGTTGGTGGCAAATCTAAGCCATGGTTTGGTCACCAATGCAAAACGGCTTCACGCCGAAAGCATGAATCCTACCATGCCTGGGCTGCGGCATCGGCATCTCAGGATGTAAATACCAGCACACTCAGAAAGGAGTACAATTATGCCTCTAGGTCTTTTAAAAGAACCATCGCTAAGGCAAAATCCGAGCACATTGGCAGAATTGGCGGGAAGCTAGTTCGCCTTCCTTCGGGAACTCGTGCGTTCTGGTCTCTAGCCAAAGCTGTTCAAGGTAATTTCTGTATGCCCTCTTTTCCACCTTTGCACAAAGATGATGGCTCTCTAGCCCATTCTGCAAAAGAGAAAGCTGATCTCTTAGGCTCGTTTTTTGCAGCCAACTCGACTTTGGACGACCAAGGAAATACACCGCCTACTATCCCGCGGTGTGATACTTCCATGCCGGAGGTAAAGTTCTTGCAAACTACAGTGCGTAAGGCACTCTTTTCCTTGGACGTCCATAAGTCGAGTGGGCCTGATGGCATCTCTCCAATCGTGCTAAAGATGTGTGCTCCAGAGTTGGCACCGGTTTTAACGCATTTGTTTCGACTCTCCTACTCAAAAGGCGTCGTGCCCATAACTTGGAAGACCGCCTTAGTGCACCCAATCCCTAAAAAAGGCGATCGATCGGTCAAGTCCAACTATCGGCCTATAGCGATAACCTCCTTATTCTCCAAAATAATGGAGTCCATTATCAACTGCCAGCTTCTGAGGTATCTTGAGGAGCACCAGCTGATTAGTGACCGCCAGTACGGTTTCCGTCGCGGACGCTCAGCTGGTGATCTTCTGGTTTACTTAACACATAGATGGGCGGAGGCAGTCGAGAATAAAGGAGAGGCATTGGCAGTTAGTTTGGACATAGCGAAGGCCTTTGATCGGGTATGGCACAGGGCACTTCTTTCCAAGCTTCCATCCTATGGGCTTCCTGAGAAATTGTGCAAATGGATCACCAGTTTTCTGACGGATCGGAGTATAAGGGTCGTTGTTGATGGCGCATGCTCTGACCTTAAACTCGTCAATGCTGGTGTTCCTCAAGGTTGTGTGCTATCGCCTACGCTGTTTCTTCTGCACATTAATGACATGTTGCGATCGAGCAGCATTCATTGTTATGCGGATGACAGTACGGGCGATGCTTTGTACTCTGGCCGCAGCGGAATTTCTCTGGAACACGTCAACGAGTGCCGGAACAAACTAGTGTCAGAAATTGAAGCACAACTTTCTGTTGCTTCGGAGTGGGGTCGATTAAATTTGGTCCAATTCAACCCCATTAAGACACAAGTTTGCGCGTTTACCGCTAAAAAATCACTCTTTGTCGTATCACCTCGTTTTGAAAATACTTCCCTGAAAGCCACAGCCAGTATTGGAATACTTGGAGTCGACATTACGAGTGACGTTCAGTTCCGCGGTCACTTGGAAGGCAAGGCTAAATTAGCCTCTAAAAAGCTGGGAGTTCTCAGTAGGGCCAGGCAGTACTTCACACCGGCCCATCGCTTATTACTTTATAAGGCGCAAATCCGGCCTCATATGGAGTACTGCTCTCATTTATGGGCGGGAGCTCCTCAGTACCAGCTCCTTCCTTTTGATCGAATTCAACGTAGGGCGGCTCGAATTGTCGAGGACGAGACTCTTTCAAATCGGCTTGATTCTTTGGCGTTACGTAGAGATGTGGCATCACTCTGCATCTTTTATCGGCTCTACCATGGGGAATGTTCCGAGGAACTGTTTGGATTAATTCCTGCTGCCGAATTTCACCATCGGACATCGCGACAAAATTCGAAGTTCCATCCTCACCATTTCGATGTCTGGAAATCCACAACCGTGCGATTCTCGAGGCATTTTTTGCCCCGCACCACTCCTTTGTGGAACCAGCTATCGGCAGAAATTTTTCCAAATGGATACGACTTAGGGACCTTCAAGAAAAGAGCTTACTCATTCTTAAAAGGCCGGCAACGCAATTACAAGACCTCTGGTAGTGTGGTTGTCTATGGGCGGCGGTAATCACTTACCATCAGGTGAGCCTCCTGTCCGTTTGCCCCCTCTTCTATAAAAAAAAAAAAAAAAAAAAAAACCTTACCCTCTAAGCTGGAACACATCAGTAACAAGCACTAACGTTAAAGCAACAGAACAAGCAAAGTGAGAAAAACGCAACAGTCTAAACATTTTTCTTATACCACTTAAATTTCGTCTACTTGTGTAAATTTAGATTTATATCATATATACTCCTGAGATTCTAAAGAAATAAAATTAAGTCTAAAAAATATACGTCTATTGACGCTAAATATGATAATTGCAATTCTTCACGCTCTCAATAATATTAAACTTATCCCCACATGCGTCTTCTAAATATAGTTTTATTAGGTACCATAGGTTAGACGAATGTTGACTATAATTAATAATTTTCTACATAATCCGGTAATTTTATTAACTAAAAGCCCAAATCTGCGGAACAATTCCGAATTAGCTAAATTTTGGCATGTACTTTATTTATTTATTTAAAATTTATATACCAACATGATAGAGGTGGACTTAATGTTACATGACATTCTCTACCAGTTAACCTTAAGCAAATATAAACAGTGTTTACGATGGAATGTACAGAGAAACGTATTACAATCGTTTACTATTGACATACTTTCTTAATCCATACTAATATTATAAATGAGAAAGTAACTCTGTCTGTCTGTCTGTCTGTCTGTTACGCTTTCACGGCCAAACCACTGAACCGATTTGGATAAAATTTGGTACAAATATAGTTTGAGACCCAAGAAAGGACATAGGATAGTTCTTATCCCGGAAATCCCACGGGAACGTGAACTATGCGGGTTTTTATTTTAGAATTTTTTCCACGCGAACGAAGTCGCGGCCACAGCTAGTGATTAATAAAATAAATTAAAATTAAACAAAACAATAAGACAATACGATATTACAATATACTTAGATTCAAGTAATATATTACATATATAATACATTATACATATATATCTAGATATATACAAGTACCTACATAAATATCTAGATATATATACCTACATAAATATCTAGATATATACAAGTACATATTTATATATAGTTATATAAATACATATTATATTGCCATAGCGCGTTACACCATTATTCTGCCTTAAAAAGGCTTAAAAAGAAAACGTTTAAAAGACAATTTGGAGGGACTATTCCTAATGTCAACGGGAAGAGTATTCCAAAGCCTCACAGCTTCAGAAGAAAAAGATTTGGATAAGAAATCAGTACGACAAAAAGGTACTTGAAGAGTCGGGATATTTTCTGAATAAAGTTGACGTGAATGTGTGGCATGCTGATATTGATATTTATTTACAATTTTAATGAAATTTGAAATAATTTTTTTCGTAGAAAAAAACTTAGAATGACTGGGTTAATATAGCCGTATCCAAATATCGTAACTACACCTTTTTCTTAAATACAATTTTGTTTTGATTGATTCAGTTACGGCTGGCATGGTTATTATTATCGTCAGACCTGACCTACAAACCGACTATCGTATAATCTACTCGTACGTTCAGTACATTTGTTTCAGTAAATTGCCATGAAACCGAAATAACTGTTTATAAAACATCGACCAGTGTTTATGTAATGCCGCTTCTTTGGTAGAGTGAGAAGTGACCCTGACTTACGCAATCGATGGGACTCGGGTTCGATTCCCGACACGGACAAGCATTTATGTAATGAGCATAGATGTTTTTATTTTCTGAACTTGTGTGTTCATTTAATATATTTAAGTGTTTATATACTCGTATGTATTTCAATGATTAATATCGAGTAGGACCCGAGTCAAAAGCAAATATTTTGTTTACTTTGGGGTTAGATTAATTTGTGTAATTTGTCCAGCCAATATTTATTTGTTTTAATAATAAAGCTAAAAAAATAGTCAGAACGTGAATTTAAATATATTTTAAACAAGCTGTGCCCGCCACTTCGTTCGTGTAAAAAAATCTGAAATAAAAGTAACCTAAGTTACTCCTTATTATATGAGCTATCCGCCAGTAAAAGTCCCGTCAAAATCGGTCTAGCCGTTTCAGAGATTAGCCGGAACAAACAAACAGACAGACAGACAACATTTTTGAAATTTTTTTTCAATATATGTACCGTATTTAACGTACCGCTTTTTACTAAATGCATTTATCCATATGCATTTAGTAAAAAGCGGTTATTTTAATATTACAAACAAACACTCGAATTTTATTTATTTGTATAGATGTATAGATGGAAACTTGGCGGCGCAATTGTACGTCATCTGGTGATACAAATGTCTATAGTCTGTATTCTTAAATTAATTTCTTGTTTTCCTCACATTCTAAACAAAATGCATGTAAAATTTCGAAATAAGTATCCAGCCGATGGCACTTTTGAGGCAGTTGTATTTTTTCAATTCATGATATACGAAAGAACCTGGCACTCCAGCCAAGGTCGCGGTAGCTTTGATCTCTTCAGTCTTGGCACATTATCAAGAGGCATAAAACATTTTGTGTGACTTAAGAATTAATTTTGGCCGCAGCTGGCAATTGTTTGCTTATGCAATATGAATTGTGGTTTGTGTATACTGTAGTGATTTATAGATGTGCATGCTATATGCAATTCTGAAAATATGTACATATAAAGCAGGTAATAGAATATTATTCGCTACTATTACACCTCCCATTTTATTACTAGCAATTTTGGTGATTATTAATAATTTACTTAAAATTATGATTTTTTAAAATTATGCGTAACTACTTTGCGGTTAAAATTCGTATAAGTGGTCGAGCAAAAACTACTGACTACGAGTACACCAAAAAGTCAAAATTAGAGACATCATATCACAATATAATGAAACTTAGGTATTTTGACTGGTTAAAATTTAGCTAGGGTTTTTTTTAAAAAAAATGCAAAATACTTATTACACTTCAGCCCCGCAATGGACTGAGCTTCTTTTAATTAATAGACCATTTATTTTGAACACTGATATCGTCGGAACTTGGTAAAACTCCATGTTAATTTATGTTGATATTATGGTATAAACACTTGTACTGTTTTACTTCGTTTTTACTAATTAACACCAACCGGTATTAAACTTTAATAAACGATATTGATTTGTCGCCCTGATGATGCGTTAAAAAACGCGAAACCGGTTGGTGTTAATTAATAGAAACGAAGTAAAACAGTACAAATGTTTATAACATAATATCAACACAAAATAGACCATTTACCTTCCTGTCACAAGGGCGGATCCAGCTTTCGATTCAGAAGGGGGTGGGTCACATATACAAGGGCTAATCCAGCCTTAGGTTTAGGGGGGGTATATTTGAGGTACAGTCATAATAGACTCTAATCTTTATCTAATCCTAATAAGTCCCTCCCCCGGAAATAAATCCCTGCCCAGGGGGTTCATGACCCCTTGACCCCCCCTTCCCCCCCCCCCGTCTGGATCCGCCCTTGGTCAGGCAGCTAAAACTAGCCAGTGGAAGCTGAACAAGTCACCACCGTCGTTTACCCTTAGTGGTAAATTTATTATATCGAAAATATCTAGCTACCCTCATCGTATCTTGGTATGAACGGTAGAGCACACAAATTCATTCACGTGGTAGTACATTAATGCCACTCGTATGCCGGCTTGCCATTAACATCTTTGACATATATATGCGATGGTTCGTCTCTTTCCACCAGAAGATTAATCTATTTGCTATCATATAAAAACTAATAATACTATTATTCAACGAAATTCAAGCCGGTCAATTAATCTGAGGATAATTTTTCCGTCCGCTCATCTTTCTACAAAGATAAATCGACCTATTTTTTATGTAAGGCACGTAAAATTGTCAACAAATTCTTTGACATCGATATGAAAATATTTCCGTTACATAATTTACGTGAGATCAAGGCAATTAAAATTAAAGGCGGCTGCACAGAGTTACACAAAAGATAAGTTTACAGGCCAAGTTGTTGCTTATAACAATACGCTTTTGTTTGTAGTAATGGATGGCCTTTGTCGCTAAAGCGTAAATTTTCACTTATTGTTTATTACGGAAATATGTGGGCACCTTTATGATGAAATTAAATTCATATGAAAATTATTCCTGTACGTTCATGTAAAGTATTTATTTACATCCATGCATATCTTAATGTAACATCCTATACAAAAAAGGTGAAATTAATATAAATTTGCTATTATCCGCGAACTGTTCTATATATCCTCCGCAACGATACCAAAAAGAAAGACGTCGATTTGATAAATGTATAAGACTGACCGATATATAGCGGTAGCCGATAAAAGCAAATTTAATTAATTTCACGTTTTTAATAATGGATTTCCGCAAAGTAACGCCTAAATTAATAAAACATCCTATACAATTTCGTAACGTCAGCTTTTTTATATTATAGGTTTAAAACACCAGATACTCTCCTTATAAAGAGACTAGCAACCTGCCCCTGCGTTGCATGGGTGTTTATTGACATGCTGTAAAAATCTCTAAAATTCTCGGCTTTTTTTACTATTTACAGCGTGTTTTATACATATAAACCTTTCTCTTGAATCACTGTCTTGGTGAAACCGTAACATTTTAAGACTATATTTTTATCTTATATTTTCTCTCTATCTATTATCTACAACAGTAGATAGTTAGTAGTTAGTAGAGAGGCCCAGAGGGACCAGATGCCCCTCCCTGCCCTCCCCCCCTCCTCGGTACGCCCATGGATGATTAACTATTTCCATTAAGTGAACCGGCAGTTTGTGTACCATCCTATGATTTGAAAAGGAAAAACTTTATAAACTTGACGTGTTCAAAATCATAAGATTTACAATAATAAGCACTAATCTTGTTGCAGGAAGAAAGTTAAGGCACCCAAACATCGCATAACTTTACGATCATAAATGTCGAGCCTGTTGATGCTTTTAACCTTTCTTTCCATTATATAGACTCCCCGACAATAAGGCTATTGCCTTATTTTCTTAAACAAAAGCTGGCAACACTATATACACGAGTCTTAAAATCGTGCATTATATTGAACCTTAAATTCGCAACAAAAAAATAGGAAACAAGAAATGCACAACCAAAAATGTTTCCAACAATTAGATAAAAATTCCCAAATTTATTTGAGTATGTGTATTTGTTCGTCGGAGCGGCAAATATGAAATACGCAGCTGTTCGCGAATAGTATTTGTTAACAAATCAACCAGGATTTCCTAATTCAAAAACGTAATAGATATTTTCATTGGAATTTAACGCTTGTTGAGGTTATTCTATAAGGGTCTTAAGTTATAAGAATGCAATTATGTTTGAATATGAATTTTGATATCCATCACGAGATATTAAAAAGATTTTTTGTCGGTATAAACAAAATGATAGAGGGTGGTTGTTGTGCGCGCATCACATAAAAACTACTAAATAATTTTCGACAATTTTTTGTTTTATTTCTTCTATACTTGGTTCTTATCTTAAATAAATAATACCATTAAAACAACCATCGCCGATAGACAATAAAGATGTTATTGGTACGTTGGCCCCTGTGTTGGTCCGAGCCTTGTTTATAGAATAGACCACCTATTGTTCTGCCAAGCAGTTCGTAAGAGGCGACCAATTGGTAATACGAGCCACTTCAATCTAGTAGTCACGCTACTAGTTAATGGTGCGTTGACATTCTTATGGCAGGGTCTTAAGCCTTACCCTCCAAACCAAAACACGACAGTAATAAGCACAGACCATATTGCGTCAGGAACAGGCAAAGCGGTGGTACCAAACCCGGGTCAGAAAATGCAGAACTCTACCACCTAGTAGCCACGACGTTAGTGACTCGCATAGCCCATCGGTCGCCTTTTACGACCTGCCTGAAAAAACGGCAGCTGGTCTATTTTTCAAAGGAACTCAAACCAACACGGGGATTTGCAAATTAGCTATCAAAACAAGCGACAATATTGAAGTCAGCTAATGCAAAGACGAGAATTTTGATTATATAGATTATAGGGTACTAGCTAACACGCGCAGCTTCGCCCGCTAGTTAACATGTCGTTAATACAGTTTGACCTTGGACCTTGAAATATCCCCATGCCAAGTTTCATCAAAATCGTTTCAGCGATTTAACCCTGAAAGAGTAAAAGGCAAACCAACTGTCGCCTTTATAATATCACACTATGTATAATGGAAGTATGGACAAATCGACGCGTCCTAAGAACAAAATCGTATGGAGAGATCAAACGAAATTGGTTTTATAATAAAATTCGCATTAAACATGCATAGGGCTACAGGACAATATATTTTTTATATTTATTGGTCTTTTGTTTTTGGAAATACTCAAGTGAACATCATCTTATCTACAATGTACTCCCACAAACAAACATATTGTAATTTGGTAATTTTGTAGATACTTTGTTCTTGGGACGCGTTGAAATATTTAAAAAATTTGGAAAATGTAGCCCATGTACATTTTAAGACCTTAAAGTTAAATGTAAAAGACCTTAAAGCTATTTGAAATTTTATTACAATCGGTCCGGTGGTATGGTCGTAATATCGTCATACAGACAGACAGCTACTTTTTAATTTATTAGTATGGATAATTAATCAAAGGATGGCAATAACTCAGGTATTTAACTATTTTTAGATTTGAAAAATTTATATCAGTCAGTCTTGTTCGACTATTTATCGTGATATTTTACAATTTGAATGTACAGACAAAAGCCACAGGTTTATATGGTAGGGTAGTATATGTAGGTCACACTATAAGTTATGCGTAACTTAAAAAAATAACATGCTATAACCAAATTATTATGTTTATTGCTTTTCAAAATAATCTACTTTACATTTTAAACATTTTTTCATGCGATCGAACCATTTTTTAAATCGGGAGGACGACAGATCTGAAGGCATCACGAAATTCGTCAAGTAAAGAAACTCGACCTCTATCAAATTCAGCAAACCATCGCTTCACGGTGCTCAAAAAAGGTGCTTCTCTCCTAAAAGTATTTTGAAGACGAGCGACACAGTCTTGCGGAGAAAGAGAACTTTTAAAATCATAAAAAATCATCGCTCTAAAATCTTTTCGACTTAATTCCATTTTCGTTGCGTACGTAGAACTTTGATGTGTGGTAAAAAAAACTATTGACAAATCATTTCCCGCCAATTGTTTTTTTTTTTTATTATTAAGAAGGTTGCTACGTGTTAAAAATATATCATTCGAAATTCAAATATTTCCGATTAGCTAGAAGTGCAAAACTTTTAGTGTGCCCCATGTATTGTAATTAATTTTGAATGTAACTAACATGTTTGTTTATAGAGCTACCGCGGCCGTAAGCCTCTGGGCGGCGCAGTGTCCGCGTCTGTGGGTCTCAGTCCCGGCGTGCCTTCATCTGCCTCCCCCAGCCCCGTCACCCCCGCGGCCCCAAGCCCCGCGCCAGCCACCACGCCAGCTATGAAACAAGAGCACCCCAGTCAGCCGATGGTAAGTATAGTATCGATACTTTTATGAGTTTACTAGTAAGTATATATTGAAAATATATCTTCTCATCCGTATCCCTGACGAGATAGGCAAAGGCACAATCAGTGCACAGATGACTATCCGAAGATACTTAGCCCCACAATGTGATAGGTGACAGCAATATTCCAAGATTCCAATTATATATATATATATATATATATATATATATATATATATATATATATATATATATATATATATATATATATATATATATATATATATATATATATATATATATATATATATATATATATATATATATATATATATATATATATATATATATATATATATATATATATATATATATATATATATATATATATATATATACACAAGAATTGCGCGTTTAAAGGTATTAGATACATTTATTTTATGACACGGTATTAAAAAATTACCCCGTACCCCATGATGCTCCACAGGATTGGCCCCTTCTATTGAATAAACTATGTGCTGTTTTGTCAGACATCGGGAGTAAGGTAGCCGGTAAACATGTGTCATCAGACTGCGCCACAAGATAGCGACACACCATTAACATCTGTGGTGTGTATAAGCGATGGTTGACTCTTTCCATCAGGAGACCCATCTGCTTGATTGCTATCTTATAAAACAAAAAAAACAGTAGCAGTCGTGGGACTGCCGATAGAAGTGAAAACGGAACTATTAAGTTGAGAGTAATTAAAACTATATGCAAAACATAGCTCTAGATATACTATTATCATTAGCATGTCGGTGACGCGAACCGAGGATTTTACCCTCTACCAAAACGCTCAACGCGCCTAAAGAAGTTTTCACTTCAACAAACCTATGCATTTCGTATGACATCCTTGCCTCATGGATTATTGTAAAATCCCTACCACACGAGCAGCAATGGTTATTAAATCTTTTGGTGTCTATAGGCAAGTGTTATCTCTGTCCATCAGGAGATCCACCTGCTTGCTTGTTATACAATGATATAAAAGAAATTGAATAGACGAGCCCTGCACAGTGGGGCTCCGTCTACTATTACCTTAAATTGTGAGTAAGTTACACTGCAATAATAAGATTCAGAGATATCGCCTTTGTGATCTAGCGGGCTGGCGTTGGCGTTGACCACATGTGGTCCCGGGTTCGATTCCCGGTTCGAGCAATTACAATAAAATATATTTTTCAGTTTTCTGATAAAAACAATGTCAATGGAATTGGAAAGTGCCCGGTTGGAAATTAGTTTGCCACCTATCACATTTGTGGGATCTTCGGCTAATCGTGGGTGCACTTCTTTATCTCTGTTACCCCTTCGGGGATACGAGCCTGAAAAATAAGATTTAGATACTACGTTAAAGGGGCTTCACATTAGGATTGCAAGCAGCGCAGCAGCAACAGATGCCTTCGTATTAGAACTTTGGCCACGTAACATGCTTAGATTTTTGTGGTACACTTATTTCTAAAATTGATTGAAAAGTGGGAATATAATCGTTACCTTTGTTTTTGTAGGTCGCTTTTTAGCAGCACGACAGTAGCGCTACTCTTGTCACGCTGCTAGCAACCTAATGTGAAGCCGCTCTTACATACGCAAGCAACGTATATATTTTAAGGTTCTTTAACGATAAACATCCATAATCTAATGATAAGTTTATATCTCCAATATTGGCTAAGGCAGTTTTATGGGTTGGATAATTATAACATAATAGTAAACAAAGAAAAATAAATATATATAAACCTTGTTACGTTTAAGTCCACCCTTCCCTTGAGTTTCAACCTCGCGGCCTTACATAATTTGTTTATCTAGTCTTATTATGTTTTCTTAGCGGATGAAACATCGCTGAAACCAGTTTTCATTATTAAAATTAAGTTTGAATATTCGGTCTGCACTGGACAGTTAATTTTCGACTTTAACAGAATATTATCTGTCATATTTCTCATCTATTCGTCCACACTTATAAATAATAATTTATATCTGCCTAAGCTCACAGCCAGGTCGTAAAAGGCGAGCAAAATTATATAACAGGAAAGTGATTATTATGTGGTATAATTTTACCTACGAACCTACAAACTGGACTCTCTCAAATATGCCTTTTAAAAATTTACTTACTTGTAAATTATTACAAAAATTTATTCAATTTGTTTTAAATTTATACAGCTGTCGACATATGCATTTAAATAAAACAATTGTATAAGTTTCTTTCCAATTTATAATTACTTCCACAATTAAATTTGATTGCGGCAACGCCCGCTTTAATGAAATTTCACTGAACTCCCAAACCCGTTTCCTTTAACAAAGAAATAGAAGTTTTACCGAAGTTGAGCTTCGTACTTATTAATTTGCCGTTCACATAACGCGTTTCTTAAATGTTCCTACCTCATTTTGCTCCTGAAACTTAATAACTTGATATTAAAAATCTTTCCACTAAACAATTTTTGTAACGTTCATCTTGTTTTAGTAACAAAAATATTTACATAATTTATAGTAAGTAGCATAGCATTTTCTCGAACGTATAATTTTTGTTTTAGTAAATAAGGGTTCCTGTAAGAAAATTAAACTTAGAAGTTTGATACGCGTTCACAAAGGAGAAATGGTCTTTTTTAACTTTGAACTTTTTCCTTATTGTAACGTTTACCAAGAAGCTAAAATTTATAATAACGTCTATGAAAAGAGTAACTTTTTTTAATAAATCTTAACATGTTCCGCCTAACCCTTAAGAAAATTGCGAAATATAGTCCGTAGATCACCCTTTTTTATTTATTTATTTATTTAAATTTATGCACATTTAAATTTCAATGGATGACTAAATGCCCATTGGCATTCTCAATCAGCCAACCCCAAGCAATAGCGAGGAAATTAGAGAGCAAGCTGACAATTAAAATGTATAATACCTAAAATATATCTATATATATAAAATCAATTGCTGTTCGTTAGTCTCGCTAAAACTCGAGAACGGCTGAACCGATTTGGCTAATTTTGGTTTTGAATGAATTGTTGAAGTCCAGGGAAGGTTTAAAAGGTGAGAAAATATAGGAAAAAAATAATATATATATATATATATATATATATATATTATGTTTGAAACGTTATGAGTTGATTCATTTTGGAGAGTCTCTATACTTTCTTTTTATGTATTTTATGTAAATAACTAGTGCTGGCCGCAACCAGCTGGGCCGCAACACAAAGTTCCGCCTAGATGGTTTTTACCTATATCTGTATTAATATTAAAAATGTGAAAGTTTGGATGTTTGGATGGATGGATCAATGGATGGATGTTTGTTACTCAATCACGCAAAAAGGGCTGCACGGATTTGAGTGAAATTTGGCATACAGGTAGACTGGCGACCTGCCCGCGGTTTCACCCGCGTAGCTTTTGTTCCCGTGGGAATATCGGAAATATTTATATACTAAAACCTTCCTCAAGAATCAATCTATCTATTAAAAAAACCGCATCAAAATCCGTTGCGTAGTTTTAAAGATTTAAGCATACATAGGGACATAGGGACAGACAGAGAAAGCGACTTTGTTTTATACTATGTAGTGATGATGACCTGGAATAGCACATAGACTACTTTTTATCCCAGAAATATCAGGTAATCCCGCGGGATTAACCAAAAACTGTTATAATGCAGCGGGCTGCATGCTGCAGCTAGTACATTATATATGAACTAACGCACCATTCGGCGGCCCCCGCCAATATGCAATGGCAAGCGAAATTGCGCGTATGTGTTTCTCCGTGTTTTGAGTATTAATTTATTTACCGTTGATTATATATAGCGTATGTGTTTCTCCGTGTTTTGAGTATTAATTTATTTACCGTTGATTATAATTTTAGTTCAAGGCTACAAAGAGCTAAAAGATCTATATTATGATGACCAACAAAGGAGAATAACATTTGGAAAAAATACGGAAATGCGCTGCGTGCAATGCCACCAGCTCCGTCCCGCCGTGGTTCATCTTAATATGCTGTGCTAGAATTTTTCGTTGCGATGCGGCCCACCTCGGCCTGCTGTGGTCCGTCCAAGGATTTAAAACGTTATAATTTCGATATATTTGTGTCCTTGTGATTGGTTATGGTATATGATATTATGACGTTGTCTTCTAGCGCTAGTTGGCGAACCAATCACGAAACAGCATGAAACGCAGGGAACCAATCACGAAACAGCAAAAATATCGAAATCATAACGTTATAAATCCTTGGGTCCGTCTCAGTGTGTTCGATCTTTAATAGGTCGAATGAACAAAACATTATAACATAGGTACTCATGTTGAGCACGATTCAATGGGTTAGCTAGTGAAATGGATTTAGTAAGCCAAAAATTCAAAATTACCATTATTAATGACTTCCTAGATGGCTTTTTACTCGCCAAAAACGTGATCGACGGCTTTTAGTGGTCTCCGGGGTTCGGAATGTTTATTAGATAAGAAAAAGTTATTAGCTATTTTGGTCTACCGAATCATATACTTATATGAATTATTCTACATATTAAAATAAATTTATTTTAATACTTACATAAGCAATTCTATTTATTTTCAGGCACCTATGCCGTTCTACGCTGGTGACCCTAACAGATTCACCACAGCTTGGCAAACTGATCCATCACAAGGTGAGCTATATCATTCTTTACGTTAACATAATCTATCAAATTTTGTTACAATTGTAACTGGTTTACCTTCTCACTCACTATATGTTCAATGACTTTCCAAGTTTGTATAGCTCAGACTATTTTATCCATTTGAATAAACACTATTATACGACATATACATTAATGCTGTATAAGTATAAGCTGTGCAAAGTTTCATATTTTAAGCGCACAGGCTTCAGAAGGAACTAAAACTGTTCTTACTTATTTTTTTGTATAAATAATTTGACACGAAATTTTTTATATTTAAGTATATTTCATATTTTTGCTAATCACAAAGACAAATATTGAACCCTTTATTGTGTCTTCTACCTTCTATATTGTGATCGATGGGAAATCAGATATCAAATTATATATACTGTCACTTTTAAGCCTTACTTATGGAAAATTTAAAAACATATATAAAAAGGATTCTCTGGCTTAGACATGTATGAACTGAGTGCTAAGTGTAAATCATAGGAACTTTTTTATATGTATTTTATCACAGAATATACAATTATCATTTCATTTGAAAAAACAATTATTTAAGAAATTTCAATCATATCGAAATGCCCCGTGGAACATCCATTTATATTAGACGTATTGTATCATTCAGACAATCGCGTAAATATATTTATATCGCTTAATCAATTTTATTTGAAAACTGGTTTCTCACGTTTACCACTAGGTGGCGCTGTACAAATCACATACAAATTCCTAGTAAACTCCAAACGCGCACACGATCGAATGCGAAAAGAAAAACTCACACTTAGCACTCAGATATGTATGAATGAACTTAAACACTCTACCTTCAAAATATTATACAGTAAGTAATGTTTCTAGTTTCGAGAACAACAAAATTTCGAAAAATATTTGACTGTCAGCGCCAAAAATGTTTTATTCAAATAAAATTTATTAAGCGATATAAATATATTTACGCGATTGTCTGAATGATACAATACGTCTAATATAAATGGATGTTCCACGGGGCATTTCGATATGATTGAAATTTCTTAAATAATTGTTTTTTCAAATGAAATGATAATTGTATATACTGTGATAAAATACATATAAAAAAGTTCCTATGATTTTAAAGATAACATCAATTTCCTATTAGCATATTTTTACAATAAAATTAATATTTTTCAGTTTTTGAAGGTTATTTAAAAAATCAAATTTTGGTTACGAATAATCTTGATCTATTTAAATATGTATACAAAACGAAAAAATAAAATTTAAAAGATTTAAAAGATTAAATTTAAAAGAGAATTAGAATTTAAAAGAGAGAAGACAGACAAAGTTTCTCATTCATAATATTAGCTTGGATTTGATAAATATCCTTAAGTTATTTAGACTGGGCATTGCCTGACAGATAATCAGATAGCATGTTATTGAATTATTTCAATTTGTACATATTAAATCATTTTCATTTAGTCATAATTAAGTTTTAAAGCAAAATGTATTAGAATAGTGATGGTTCAAAATTAAACCGAAATATTAAAATCTGAGAAATAACCCGGCAAAGTCACAAACCATAGATCTCAGTACACCAAGAACATTAGCCCACAAAAGCGATATATGTTTAAGCAATTCATAATTTTAATAAAAATATAATTAATATTAATTTTTTGTATTTCTTACAGGGTGGCAAAATCAATTTATCCAGCAACTTCCGACTCAAACTGGCCAAACAACACTAGATTATCAAGGAAATCATACTCCTTACGCTACATCACCACATTATCAAGCCAACACTACTTACACCGTCCAAAATGTCGCGACAACTTTTGATGTCACTAACAACACGTATTATCCAGCGGGAGTTCAAACTGTTCCAGCACAACGTCCACCATCTAACCGAGGAGCGTACACCCCAGTACCGTCTCCACGAGCGCCTCACTATACGACGGAATATCAGCAACAATACGCACAACAAGCTCCTACGCCAGGTGTAACTAGTGGTAACGAGTCCAGACCGGCATCAGCAGCATCATACCAAAATTCAGCACCAACATCAGCGGCACCGGTCTATACAGTGAGCCAACAGAGCTATGAACGCTCGGAATATAGTACAGACCACACCGAAGAATATAGTAACGCTGACAATGTGTCCAACGACGCAAGCAACGAAGGTGAGAGACAGGAACAAAACAACTCAAATGCACAGCATTCGGGAAACGCCGAGCCTGGATACCTGCAGGGGAGCAACGGTCCGCGAGCTTCACTAGATTGTAACGGGTATCCGGGCAACTATCAAGGCGGACAATATTCAGAAAATGGACAAACACAAAGCCAAAATGATTGGCAACAACGGCAGTGGCAGCATAACCAAAGAATACAAAATCAACAAATGCAGAATCAACAGCAAATTCAGAATCAACAAATGAACCAAATGCAAAATCAACAACAGCAGCAACAACAGTTACAAAACCAACAGCAACAGTTACAAAATCAACAGCAGCAACAAATGCAAAACCAGCAACAGCAACAGTTACAGAATCAATTACAAAATCAACAACAACAATTACAAAACCAGCAACAACAGCAATTACAGAATCAACAACAATTACAAAACCAACAACAAATGCAAAATCAACAACAATTACAAAACCAACAACAAATGCAAAATCAACAACAACAACTACAAAATCAACAAATGCAAAATCAACAAATGGAGCAGCACAGACAAGAAGTGTCTGATCAAATGTTTTCACAGTCAGACAGGGTTAATTTAAATTCTAGACTAAAAACTATGATTTTAAATAAACAGAACCATATACGAGATGGCACCAATACACCACCCGATAAAGGCGATCCTGGGGACGGGCCACCTCGAATGCTAGACGACAGAAAAAGTGGTGTTAATCTAAACGATGACAGGAATAATACCGGTCATTTTTTATCGTATAGCCACCATCTCCGAGATAATTACCGCATAGGCGAACAGTCATATTCTGTCGCTGGTAATTATTCACAACAAACCCAAGCTTACAGCATGGGTGAATTCGGAGGTGGTGGCCACCACATTTGGGAGGGGGGGACGGAAGTCTCGAAAGGTATAAATAAACAAAATGCGTCCAAAAATATACCTAAATCTACTCAAAAATTGCCGCCATATGTAGATGTAAGAGGACAATATAGCACATATTCCAATCCATATGAAATTCAAAAGTATGCAGACATTTATAGTAGTGATAATTTCGGTTTAAATCAACAAGATAGTAAAGATTTTCAATCAAAGATGATTATTGGACCAGTATCTGAAAACAATCGTATTTGCGCATCTACGATCGATGTTAATGCACAAAAAAGAATTTTCGATAGAGAAGCATATGATGCAACGTTCCGACATCCATCAGCACCATTATTACCTAAGTTAGAAATGCCTGATAATTATCAGTATCCCAAAGAACCCGTTAAAGCAGAAGCATATAAATTGATTAATCAAAACCAATATCATAAATCACATAAACTATCAAGTAATGTCTATAGAGAGTATGCCAATGGACCTATTTCAAAATCAGTTCAAAATACGGTTTTACCACCGATTTCTACTATAAAAAATGAGAATTTTGTTCAACATCAAGCAAACCACCCAGCACTTCATCAAGCTTATTCTTATGAAAAAAGATCAGAAGCTGGCGAAACTTACGCACACATTCCAAGAATACAGGAGAGTATAGCTTTTCAAAAGTATAGTAGAGGATTAGAGCCCGGTTTAAATAAAGAAACAAACGATCGAGGAAATTTTGAAAAAACTACTTCATCAGCGAATAATCAAAAACCACCGTTTTATATAGAACAAATAAAATCAGAGCACTCGCCACCAGGGCACAAAATATACAAAAATTTAAATTATGGTCCACCAAGAATAGAACCTTATATGTTCGCGGGTGATGGTGGCCCAGTTGCAATAAAAAATGAAGCGGGATATTCATGTTGTCGACAAGGATCTACAAAGAAACCTCCTCCAGAACATTTAAGGGATGGAGCATGTCCTGGCCTTCAAACCAAAGATGAAATCCTAGAAGATGATCCAGACAATGTAGATAAATCCGATTCAAAATCCTCTGTTAAGCCTGGTACGTTGCTCTCCGATATCCATGGTAAAGGCCCTAAAGAAAATCAATTTAACTATTCCAAAGAGTATTTAGAAAATTTGGAAAGGCTACGAAATAATTCAAGGACAGAAGTTCCCGACTGTAATTGTTTTCCAGCAGATAAAAATCCACCGGAACCAGGCAGCTATTACACACATTTAGGTGAGATTATTAGTTTCTTTTTTTTCTGTAATTTACGAATCATTGTTAATATTATATCCCCGCAATACTGACATCAACTGTTTATCTATGCCACAGATGATTAGATCTTACTTTTTCGACAATATTAGGCATATCCTTTGGAGCACTGATGAAACAATAAATTAAGTAATAATAACACTGTTAGTGGCAGTAGTAAGGTTCCCGCATATTAGTTCCGCTATTACATTATAGTCAGCAGGGTACATTCTGCTGACTATAATGATAATATTGATTCGTTTACAATATAACTTCAGGAGCAGCATCTACTCTGGCAGAATTAAGGAAAGATCTCGAAGCCCGCACTGGACTATCAGGCAAAGAATTACGGATAGAAAAAGTTTGTTACACTGGCAAAGAGGGCAAAACTGCACAGGGCTGCCCGATGGCTAAGTGGGTGAGTGTATGGATCCCAATATATTGCATCAACAATTATTTGACACCCGTCGTAACATATGAAGTAGTAGTGAAAATATTTTTAAGGTTCGTAACGATTTCAATAATTTACTTCTGATCAACAATTTTTTCATGAATAACCTATAATTACTCGTAAGTGATCTAATTACGTTTCTAATATAACACTGAATTACATGATTTTCAGGTAATCAGGCGAGCAAACTATACAGAGAAAGTTTTAGTGGTGGTAAAGTTTCGAAATGGACATAAATGCAATACATCCTGGATAGTAGTATGTTTAGTGGCTTGGGAGGGAATACCGCAATCTGAGGCCGATTTGGACTACACTTTGCTTTCACACAAGCTGAACAGATATGGCCTACCGACTACTCGGCGTTGCGCTACTAATGAAAACAGAACCTGTGCTTGTCAAGGTAATCATTTTTAAAGTGAAAACTTCTCTAGCCGCGTTAGACATTTTTGATATAACAAAATCTTCTAGGTTCGCGTTAGCGTCATCAATATACTTATATTTAAACATATTACTTGGTTGAAGGTCATTGCTGGTCTTTCTTATGTCAATGACATAGTTAAATTCCGTTACAATTAAAAAATTCTTATTGGACAGTAGGTATAAACAGTCAGGCACTTTTTTCAAGTACCAGCACCTTCAAAATTGTTTACCAAACCATCTTCGGTAAAAAAATAGCAACTTCAAAAATGCTCGATTAAAAATACAATTTAAGCTTTCAAAATCCGGGATATTGGAAGCTTAAATTTAGCATACAATTACGTGATTAAAAATGTCATAAAGGTGATAAGAATTGGTTAGATCGTTTGTAATAACACGGTCACCAAAATCTACCATAATTTTGCGATGTGTTTACCGCTATTTATCTGATGGAAAAGACAAGGTGGATGACGACTTTTATTCTTTTTTGTGTAAGAGGTTACCAATAGAAGCGTGTCTCCTGCAATAGTTAGCGATGATCACCACCCAAGGACATCAACAATACTAACGTTGCCAGCTTTTAAAAAATGTTTATATTTATCCTGCCGCAATAGCGTTAAATTTGGCACTGTTGTGTTCCGGTTTGGAGGGTAAGGTAACGGTAAACTTACTCAATTAACACCCCGCAATACGGATAGCAACGCAACATTAACATTTTTGTGCCTCTAGGGAATTTTGCCTTTTCCCTTCAGGAGAGTAATTAGCTAGTTTGCTATCTTATGATAAGTAAAAAAATAGAACCATACTTATTGTATTCATTAATTTGAATAAAAATATAAATATTATATCTAGCCTATAACGAAATACTCTATCTAAAAGTATTTATAAAATCTAACATAAAAACTACGGGACCAGTTTTACAAATTCACATGTAGAAAAATGCATTACAAAAACTATTATACAACGTATAAGAGACGGTCTATTCTAAAATTAAGAAAACATACCATTTTTTCATTGTAGTTACAATAGTAATTCCTTTTTTTTTTTGTAGGAAATGCGAAATTTGCTTTTTATCCTTTTTTTCTTATTTTTACTCCAAACAGTGTAAACAGTCAAATCAGCCGTTTGCATACATACACGGCATGTGGCACCTAATACATTGTTTATTTTGCTAATTACTTTTAATGTTACTGTTTTAGGAAAAGCACTTTTTTAACTATTTAATTTATTGTAATATTCTACATATTACAATAAATTAAATCATACAAAATTGAGGTAAAAAACCGTCAAAAAAAAAAACAAAAATTTCCCACACAAAAATTAACAGTTTTCATCTCAGAATCATGGCCCAATGCTATGGGTTTGATTTTCGATAGACCGTCCCTTACACCCCCTATAGTTAAGTTCCGAAATTTCAATTTTGTAACTAGAGTTTTTTAGGAATCAAAATTATTTACTGTGTATTACAATAACCATTTATACCTTTAGCACTAGCATTAACAAGCAAAGAAAACTTACAGTTAAAAACGCATTAACCATAAGTTTTCTTTGGTATTTCAAGGATTAGACCCGGAGACCTGCGGCGCTTCCTACAGTTTCGGCTGCTCGTGGTCCATGTATTACAATGGATGCAAATACGCCCGTTCAAAAACCGTCCGAAAGTTCCGGCTTTCGGTCAAAACTGAAGAGAGCGAGATTGAGGAACGCATGCACGTACTGGCAACTCTACTCAGTCCCTTGTATATGAACCTTGCACCAAAGTCCTTTGAAAATCAGTGTCAATTTGAAAAAGAGGCTTCAGATTGCCGACTGGGTATAAAACCCGGTCGTCCATTTTCAGGTATAACCCTTTTAATATAATCATGTGGCTAATACTTTCATTTAAGTTCATTATGATAAAATTAGAAACGATACAGCTACATCTCATAAAACCTTAAAATACCGAAAAGAATAATGTTGTTACTTAATTAAATAAATATTTTAAAAAAAAGGAAAATAATCTATATTAATATTGTTAATGCGAAAGTTTAGATGTTTAGATGGATGCTTGGAGTGACTCAATCATGCAAAAACTATTGAACGGATGTGAATGAAATTTGGCACATAGGTAGATAATGACCTAGAATAGCACATAGGCTACAGTTTATTCCGGAAAAATCACTCACCTAAAACTTATAACGCAGCGGGCTGCACGCTGCAGCTAGTTAAATAATAATTATCTAAAATATGACGATTCTTCCTCAGTAATTTGTTGCCTTATGCCTAAGAATTATTGCTGTCTTATCTCATGTAAAATTATTGTCATTTAATTTATATTATTATTATTATTACAATTTAATCATTGATCTAAAATATTAGCGATTTCAATTAAATTTTCTGTACTACGTATATACCAAATGTGTCTCATTAACTATTTATTTGCCTTTCGGACAGACAATTCGTGTATGGTGGATGAAGGCTAAATGTATCGTTATTACTAGATATTTCAACTGCATTCTGAAATGTCTTGACCGGATACCACCATCTTACCATTTTCTGCCAATGCAGCATCAATGCTTGTCTAAAATTATGCATCAGCCATCCTTGTCACACGGATAGCAACGCAACATCAACATCTTTCTCGCCAAAGGTGATGATTTTCTTTCCATCACGAGGCCATCTGGTTGTTTCCTATCTTATGATACCTACTTTGAGTCAAAAATTTCTATTATCTTGATCTGAATCTCTATTCAATTCACTATATGTATCAACAATGCAATTACATACATATCTTCACGCCAGGTCCATTACGGTGTAGGCAGAGAGAACCGAGTGCCATACATCACGATCCTTCCAGGCTTGTCTAGCTTCCTCCACATTCATCACATTCTTCATAAACACACGCCGGTTGGGAAGGCTCTTGATACCAACTTCATGTAGATATTTAACAATGTAACTGTCATGTAGATATTTTAAGAAAAGTAATTTTATTTCCATAATTCCAGGGGTAACCGCATGTATAGATTTCTGCGCACACGCACACCGCGATTTGCACAACATGAATAACGGATGTACCGCAGTAGTGACACTCGCCAAACACCGCTCATTGAATAAACCACCTGACGAACAATTCCACGTGCTTCCACTCTACGTGTTAGACACTACTGATGAGTTTGGGTCTAAAGATGGTCAAGATGAGAAAATTAAAAGTGGTGCCTTAGAAGTTTTGGACAAGTGAGTGGTGATGTACATTTTTTAATATACTATTTTAGGACGTTAGGCAACCTTAAGGTTTATTATAACACACATAAAATAAATCCCAAAATATTTATACAGCCATAAAATTTATATTTCCATCTTTGAACTTAGTAAATTTTTCATTTTCATTTTTTTTTCATTTTAAAGTAAATTTATATAATTGCATGCAACATTTTAAAAAAATCAATACAAAATATAATCTGTGTTATTAGTCTAGTAACGTAAGAGGACTAGGCTGAGCTAACTAGATAGGAACTAGACATTTCTTACATCATAACATATCAATACAACATATAGTATTAAAAGTAATCTAAAATCGAGATACCTCTAGGAACTTCTAACATTCTTGCATGTAAAATTATTTTCATTTAATTTATTTTTATTATTATTATTATTATTATTTTATAATTTCAGATATCCAATGGAAGTTAGAGTTCGATCAGTACCCTTGCAACCCTGTCGGCGACATGGAAAGAAAAGAAAAGATGATGAAAACTCAGAAACAAACAATTCATCAAACAATTCCCAACAAAAGAGCCCCGGTAACCAAAATAAATCGCAGTGCTCAACGCCGGCTCCTAAAACGCCTCAGCCAAATGATACCAGAAATATCGCAAGTCCACGGAGTCAGAGTAGTGCATCACCAAGAGCAAATACGCCGGCGTTAAATCAAACCAACCCATCCGCGTTTACAAATAACACCCAATATAACTCTGCTTTTATTAATCCTAATATGCACAATTCTAATTCAGGTCTTATGAACCCCAATCTGGGGAATCCCGCCTTATTAGATATGGCTACGATGATTGATAACTTTACTGACGCTCAATTACAAAGTAATCAAATTTCCAGTACTGTTTTAGACTCTCCATATAATTCTTATGATCAAAGTTATAACATCCACAACCAAAATAACATGTACCATCCAAACCATCAATCACCTGCCATGGAAGGTAATCATCAAAATAATAACCCTTTGCCTAGTTTTACGCCGGGATTACAAAAAAGAGAACAACAGTATAACCCTCATGTTAACCAGATAAACCCGCCACAAAACCAATGGCCTGACTTTGACAACTCTGAAATGTTTAATAATGTTGTTAAGGAGGATCCGGACTCAACGACTGCTCATCTAAATGTACAACCAAATAATTATAGTCCAGATTCAAATCGCAGTGAGCCAAATTCGGAGCAATTAACCAGAAATACAATTGAACCGGATAAACACAATACAGCTGATGGCCGAAATAAAATATCCGAATTCGATATGCCAAATTCACCGCGAATGACAGAAATTTCGCAAAGAACTCAAAGTACGCCGGAGTCACCAGCACCATCACATATATCAGATCTCAGATCTCCGACAAATGAAACTACGATTACAGATAATCGCCAATCTGTATGGAGGTCTCCAGACTCAAAAAATTGGGATCCACTGAAAGCTAAAGAGCAATCATGTGAAAATGAAAATTCTTTGTTTAGAGTGCCTAAGGCTAGACCACCGTCGAGGTCCCAGCATATAAATCCACCCGATGGTATAGAAAATTCAACATTTTTAAAACCGTTCCCACCTTCAGATAGATCGCCACAGCACCACGGCTATGATCCAAGAAATCCATATGACAATCGAATAAATAGTGTAGCGCCACCTACATCATTACAAAGTAATTATACGATTAATCATGAAGATTCCAACCAAAATGTTCTACAGGCAAATAAATCAGTATCAGAATACCCAGGGAATAATTATCAGCAAGTGAATCAATCTAATTATGGTAATCAAACGTCTGTCCAAGGATATGGTAATTATCCTCAAATGACAAATACTTATACATATCCACCGAATCCATATGGACATTTTACACCATATGAAAATTCTTTCAATGATTATAATAGTTTAGCATACTACAATGCTGAAAAATATAAAAGGGAAGAACTTATTCGAAATTCACACTGCTACAATACATATAGCTATCAATATAATACTAATTTTGCTCCAAATTTCTATCAAAATCCTAGCCCTAATTGGTGTCAATCATCACCTAATTGGTGTTTATATCCACCGCCATTTTCTATTCCATACCCGCCAGAACCGCCAAAGGCGGAACCAATCGGGGAAGTGACCGGTGTAACGGATAACCTAGAATGTTTTAAAGATAGTCAAATGGGTGGAGTGGCCATCGCGTTGGGACACGGTAGCGTTCTATTCGAATGTGCAAAACACGAGATGCACTCAACCACATCCGTCAAAAGTCCAAACAGAGTCAATCCAACGCGGATTTCGTTAGTATTCTATCAGCATAGGAATTTGAATCGTCCAAAACACGGGTTAGAAGAGTGGGAAGAAAAGATGAGATTAAAGAAGTTAGGTTTGAATCCGTCGACGCCGAATTCTGGTGCCAATTCAAATTCAGTTTCACCGGCATCGACGCCGGGTCCAGATAGGGCTTTGCCTTTGGAGAAGTGGAAGAGTAACGAGAACAGTATCCCCGGCGGGTACCGGTCGCTGTCGGCGCTGGTGGAGGCGACGGCGGCGGCGCGGCGCAGCGGGCAGGTGCGCCTGCGCGCCGACACCAGCACCACCACCTCCTGGACCACGCTGTTCCCCGCGCACCCCTGCACCGTCACCGGGCCCTACCAGGAGTCTGCCGCCTGACGCCGCCCGCGCGCGCCCCGCGCGCCCCACACCGCACAACCAGCGCACACATAGACACCTCTCGCGGCCGCGATATCTCCCACTGGTGCGGAACAAACTGTCCCGAATCATTCCGCGATATCGCGTCCCTGAGAGGTCTCTATGTGTGCGTTGCTCGAATATTACTTAAATGTAACATTGACTTCTGTTACTCTCCAGTATTCTGTGCTACTCATTTGCCGAAACCTTTTTAAATGCCTTCCAAAATATACTACAATCGAGAATATCTTTGTTTACATGAAATTTCATGAAAACAAATTATTAAACTATTGATTTAAAGTGTATATATCATTATTTATTTATTATAAAAAAAAAAAATTTAATCAAACGATTAAAATTTATAATCATTTGATTAATAATTTCAATATCGTTGGATGACAGGTTAAACTCACTAAAAGCGCGAATCCAGCGTTATGGGCACAATGGGCATGCCCACAACAAATTGTTACTTTGTAATATGCACTAGACGCATACGGATGTCTTAGATCTAAAAGTCACAAAATCCATTTTTGTTTTGAGATATGATCATTATAAGAGCAAAAATATATATATTTAAAAAAGGGCTGTGTAAATAAATTTGAAAAAAAATATTGAAGACTTTAATAAATTTATTCACATAGCCCTTTTTTAAATATCTTTATATTTGCTCTTATAATGATCATACCTCAAAACAAAGAAATGGATTTAGTGACTTTTAGAACTAAGGCATCCATATGCAATTGACGAGGGCATACTATTTGTAAATTTCTGCTATAGGAATGTGAGTATTTATCGTGAGCGTATCTGTCTCCGGTTCATACTTATCTGATTTGCCGTAAGGTTACCCAAAAATCAGACAAGCAATCAGACAACCACAAACTTATTTAAGGGCTAAATCCGCGCTTGACTCTTACTAAACACAGTTTTGGATGGTTTTGAGTTATTGACACAATGTTATCAATTTAAACTCAAACGACCTGGTACAAGTCACCAAATCCCTAAACACATTTTCTTATGACATATGAATAAAGAAACTCATGTACGACATTTATTCCTGCCACAATAGCGTCGTGCTTGTCGCTGTTGTGTTCCGGTTTGGAGGGTACGGCAGCCGGTAAGCTTATGCATGTAGATTAGACCTCCCCACAAGATAGCAACGCACCATTAACACCTTTGGTGTCTATAGGCGATGGTTGACTCTTTCCATCAGGAGACCCATCTGCTTGTTTGCTATCTTACGATATAATTTTTTTTTTTAAAGATGGGCAGGAAAAATTATTGAAATGTCTGTGGGTCAATGGCAAATATACTTATTGAGTTTTTCCTGTCATAAACGAAATCATCTCAAACAGTTTGATTTTAAATATTTATAATAACAATAGAGTTGAATTGTCAAAAGCGATTGGATTTTGTGTGACAGTAACTACCTAGACAGCAATTGAAAATTATTGAAATGTCTGTGGGTCAATGGCAAATATACTTATTGAGTTTTTCCTGTCATAAACGAAATCATTTCAAACAGTTTGATTTCAAATATTTATAATAACAATAGAGTTGAATTGTCAAAAGCGATTGGATTTTGTGTGATAGTAACTACCTAGACAGCAATTGAAAATTATTGAAATGTCTGTGGGTCAATGGCAAATATACTTAATGAGTTTTTCCTGTCATAAACGAAATCATCTCAAACAGTTTGATTTCAAATATTTATAATAACAATAGAGTTGAATTGTTAAAAGCGATTGGATTTTGTGTGACAGTAACTACCTAGACAGCAATTGAAAATTATTGAAATGTCTGTGGGTCAATGGCAAATATACTTATTGAGTTTTTCCTGTCATAAACGATATCATCTCAAACAGTTTGATTTCAAATATTTATAATAACAATAGAGTTGAATTGTCAAAAGCGATTGGATTTTGTGTGACAGTAACTACCTAGACAGCAATTGAACGTATTACTACAGGCAGTAGGTTACAATCGGAATGAATCAGAATGGATAAAAATAGTTAAAAAAATGGAAAAAATGGCTTCCTAAATCTACTACTTCCTTTATTATTTAGAATTCTCGCTACCCATTTTCTTCATTATGACTTGGTTGGACGAAGGTTTTAAACATTTTTTATAATGGAAAAATTCGCAATTTATTAAATCATTACGAAGACATTACTTAAACATATTACATGTAATGTTTAAAAAATTGGTATACAATATTCGTGGTTTTCAAAAAATTTGAATTGGAAGAGATTTCTAGAATTTACATAAATGTTAGCGATTGTGAAGTTTGGAGTAGATTTTTCCTAAGATCTTAGTAAATCTTCACGCTGTCTATTAATCGTTACAAATATGAGTCCTTATGAAAGGGAAGGCTGATCTAAAAAAATGTTTTCCAAAATCGTTCCGTAGTTCCTTAGTAAATTATAGTTACGATAAGCTCTCGAATTTGTCGCACTGGTCCATAGTTCCGAGATTCCTCCATTGCATTTACTTCGGAATTGAATACTATTACGCATTGTGACCGCGAACTGAGTGAGTTTTTAATCAAAGATGTAATTTAAGTTTATATTTTTAATAATGTTTATCGCATTTCAGCTAGTCTTACGTTATTGTGTTAGTGTCGATCGTATTTCTAAGACAGTATCTGTAGTTTTGTATATTCACGTGTCATTGAGTTTGTTGAAGCGAATGTTTCGAAATAAGATTATTTTAACATGCTCTGTATAGAAAAGTTAGTTTACGATTTGTCTGCATATTTTGTCGAAGTTTTAATTAAGCGCATAATGACGTAATGTGCGATGCAATGATCTCATAAAATACTAACCTACAATGTATACACGATTCAGAGCGAAAGTACAAATATCCCAGTTGTAGACCGCAGCGTCCGGCGATCGTATTGATATTTTTGTACCTTTATCTGTTAGTTTTACTATATCATTATTATTTTAATTCATTCCTCAGCCGCTACGGCTATTTTCGCATTTTGTTTTATATAAATCACGATGTATCACCACGATATAAACGAGTGCTTTTTATTAGGATAAGATGTGTGTATTTTTAGCTTTTTAGAATATTTAACTTATTTATATTGTATTACGTGAATCATTATGGAATTTTCTTTGTAATAATTTAGTGTTACTGTAGGTATTAATATTTAATATATTTGCTTTACAATTTTGATATAAATTATCGGCAGTTGTTTTTGCACGTTTCATTGCCTTCTTTACTTTCAACTCGAGTGCCTGTGCGTCTGGCTGTCCAAGTTCGAGTCGTAGCTGGAAATTACTTTTAAATTTATAAAAAACTGACCATATTATGTAAGTATGAATTGAGTACTTTTAATGAATTCTTATATTTAATTATGTGACGATAAAATTATAGTACCGTTCATATGTTAAAAAGAAATATAAATGACAATTATTATATAGAGTGTTTGCAAAAATATCAGGCGCTTGAAAGATTATAAAGTAGGCATATTATTGAAATTGAATGAGAACATACTGATGAATAGTTATTAATATATAATTAGAATAAGAAAAGTTTGTTTTAAAGATTAAACTATTGATATAGTTTATATTTTTTACGTGTACGTATTTATTGAATGGTAAATTTATTGGGACTTGAAATTATTTATAAGAAAAGTTTTGAGAACAAAACTTATAAAACTAAGCAATAATAGGCGTCGGAGTCTATGTACATTGTAATGTAGGAGTGAAAATATTAAAATAATAAACGAATGGTGCGTTAGTCGTCGATCTTATGGGATAAATACTTGACGGTTGAGCTCTTACTGAATTGCCTAAATTTTTATTCTGATATTATTTGTGTGATTGGAAAATGCCTTTGTTCTTGCCATTAATGTAGGCTCACTAGTTGATGCATTGGGTGACAAGACATATCAGAAGCAATCGCAGTAATATATCATCACAATATACAGCCATAAAAACGGAACTTTGAAATTATTTCGTGAAATTCATGCCAATTTCTAAGGTGTACAACAATATTTAAGATGATTGAACTTTTATGTAGTTAAGCAGCATTCATACATACCCCACAATATCGTTCAGAAATATTTGGAAGATCTTCTAAATTAATGACACATATTTTTATAACGCTTTTATTTATATAGTCATAAGAATGAAAATATATTATTTCATTGATGTGTTAATGCATTAAGCGATGGTTGTTATGTATCCGATTTAGTTGATATTCAAAACATACTCGAAATCACACTAGGAACCTGTGATATAAACATAATTCACGAATGCTTGTTTGCTTGTATGTAGGTATGTCTTTCTTCAGTGTGTTGTGAGTCACCGGCACAAATTAACGAATATTTTGTAAGTTAACCGTTGCAAGTGTGTGACTTGCGTCGACGGTGTTTTAACAAATAGCCACAAAACCAAAAACGACCAGTATTTTGAAATATTATAAACCAAAAAGTTTTTTGTATGTTTTTATCCTTAGGCTAAGCCTGGATGATCGCATGTTGATGTACGACGATATATTTGATGACAGCATTAGCGAACAGCAGTAGTTTCTAAATACCAATTATGTGTCAAGTATTAAAAAGTTCAATTTTGTGAAATCGTGGAATTAAGATTTCTATATTTCGCTTAGTGGACTACGGATGCGCTGTCTTACGATCATCTGAGCTTTCCTTTATGTGCGGTGAACTGTGAAGATTAGTTTTACCGATGTGAATGTTTTTTTACAAGTTTTAAATGAGAGTTCGTTGCGTTTCAGTTACGACGAACCTATTGTGTAATAATATTTTGTCTTCTGCCAAAACAAAAGAGTGTCATGTAAATAGAACTACCATTATTTATTAATACAATAATTTAAAAGGATATTCATCGTTTTATTGCTTATAACCACTGTTTATGTTTTAAAGTAAGACCACACTTAAAGTAATCACCGCAACTACAATCGAGTCGTATCGATTCGATCGATCGAGTATACAAATCGAGTATACGTTCCTAGTACCTATATCACAATTCACCTACCATAATTTATAATTTAAACGCAGTAAAACTGCAACTGACTTCCTATTTCCTGTATCTCCTTACCCTGCATAAGATCTCGTCAAATCAAAATTAGTCAACTTAGAAAGTATACCCTTTAGAATATAAAAAAAAAGTTTTCAAATCGATCCAGTAGTATACGAGTAATCGGTGAATATCCAACTATAAACTTGGTAGAAAACTAGGCAAGTGTTGCATTTACCTATTAGTTATCCTGTAGTCAACGCGAGAAATGCGTTCAAATATATAAGCGGGGACCGCCCAAAAAGGGGGAAAAGGGTGGCGAAGAACAAAAATGGTCTTTATTGTTTTAGACATCGATCGGTTTGGCGATCTATAACTTGTTCAATTTTTTTAGATTTTTTTGCTATTCCTTTTAAATGACCAATTAATTCTATTCAAAAGAGAATGAAAAATACAAATTTTTACTGTTTAGTTTTTTCTTATACCTTATAAAGAAAACTAAGAATTGCAATAAAGATATTCAGAGTGGTGGTGGTAGTAACAGTTTTTTTGTCCATAACAGTAATGCCGGACTTTTTTTTTCTCATCAAAACAGCTCCAAATGGTACAATATTTTATTATCTTTTACACATCAATTTTACAAAAAAAATAAGAAAAGAAACTTTCCACAAAAAATTGGTTGCAAAGTTGGTTTGCGGACGATAATTTTACGGGATAATGTCATAAGAAAACAATATAGTGCATCTCAATCGCTTGTTCCGCGCTCTCGCTAGCACGCTTAGGCTCAGGCGGAACGTGACAGTGAGGCATTCTTTTTTGTGCGTGCAGCCAGTGTTAATTGATTTATAAGACAAATATTGGACAAATTACAGATCGCCAGACCAATTGATTATTATCTTATATTCAAATAGCAATTCCATTTTGTTCTTATTCTGGAATCTGGATCCCCACCATTTTTGACAGTCCCTGCTTAGACTAATATGAAAATCGTACAAACGTATGAAATAAAACAAGGTCAGGAGACGGGAACTATCAATTGCTACTTTATAATTTTAATATTCAAATTTTTTATTTAACTACATATAAATAAATAAAAAACTAAAATGACCAAGCATGAAATATCACAACGAAAAAATATAGCGAACTATCTTTGTGATTAAGCTAAAGTGGTAGGAAACAAATAGACGACTCTCCTGGTTGAAGGAGATGATCGTCGGCTATAGACGCTAAATAAACACACAATGCATTCCTATCTGTATGGCAGGGTAGTGATGCCTCAAGCATGAAATTACAAGCTACCTTACACGAATTGGAACAGGACAGTGACAAATAGTTGATTTTGCAGCAGAGAGTCTGCCACCTAGTAACTGGGCTAATGGTTTGTTATTTACGAACTGCCTCGCAAAAGCCAAAAAGTTAGACGTTCTGTTCTTTCAAATAAATTTGAAAACTAAGATATCAGAAGAACTTTATTCGCTAAAACTTTTTACAAGTTACTTTGACACGTCAAGATATCGTCAAAATGGACATCCTGTCAAAACAAACTATATTTTATTTTCATCCACGCCAATGCTGTTTGATCTTTCGCATTAAGGGTTCCTCCTTTTGTCATTTATGAGCGGCCTAGCAAAAAAAGCAGATATTCTATTCTTCAAAATAAATGTAAATGTATATTTACACACTCGATATTTTCTCTTTATCTTCACCAATGCTGTTTGATCCTCTGCATAAGGAGGACCGTCTAGAATAATTTGAGTTTACAGTGGAACACCTGTCTAACCAAAGAATTTTACCTTATGTATTGGTTGTCAAAGACGAAGAAGAGTGTCGATATTCACGTAGGATCATGCCAATTTGGCTCAGATTATGAAATCTGAATAAAAAGTTATGGAAGTTCTTTTAAATAAAAATAACAAAATAATACGAAGCTAGATCTCCATAGCCCTCCCAAACCAGAACACGACAATAATAACCGTCGACTTCTTTTTAGAGGGATCCCTTTGGATAAAACCTCTAGTCAGAAAGAACCTTTAATACACATTATAAGCCCTAAAATGCATCAATTTTTTTAAGCACAATTAAATAAAAATACAAAATGTTGAACAAAGTTATATTGAAAAACTTGAGCAATATTTCATTAAAAATGTACAAAAATTTTATTACTAAAAGTATTAAGTATTCTAGTTTTTATACATTGTAAACATATTAATAATATTATCTATTATAACCTGTATAAATCATTAGATTCTAAAATACATTTATCTCCTTAATTTAAAAAATTTTAAATACTTGTATATGTATAGTTTTTTTACTATTTTCGTGTTAGTGATATTCAACATATTTTTAAACAAAAAGGATACACTGGCTGCCAGAAAGGCACTGGTTTAAATTCGATCAAAATTGAAAATATCCTTTTTTTAAGAATATGTTGAATAATATCAATGTTGCAAAAAGTTATAAACTTAAAAACTAATTCAATAAATGGTAAAATTGTGTAATATATTACATTATGGTGCCCTAAGAATTATAAATTTGTACGGTTCTGTTCACTTATTTTAAAGGTAATTAACGATAGGTAAAAAAAAGTTATACACGTTTCCAATTTAACCACCAAGTAATAACGTAACTGTAGCAAGTAATCGTGACAATAATTTGTATACCGGGTGTTTGTTGGCGTTTATACGAGAAAAGAAATACTTTTTTCAAATAGTCACTTTCATCGATAAGCTTCTCCTGATGGACAGAAACTACTATCGTCTAGAGACACCAAAGATAGTAATAGTGCGTTATGTTGTTGCGAGCGAGACCCATTAGAGAGCAAAGCCGAAGGCTGGTTTTCTAAGATCGATTGTTAGAGGTGTAAGTATTCAGCAAGGGATACATAGCTTTGAACACTTATATCAGAGAAGCTAGGAAAGCTGTTTAAATTTATAAATCATGAACAATTTTCTCTAACCCGAACATTTTTTTGATTGATATAAATTATTTTTTTAACAAACCCCAAAATACTTAAGAAAGAGGTGAAACGCTTCCACTGACACATACAGTGTTTAGGGATGCATAGCCACGATGATGTTGGCGAGCGCGGTGCGCGCGTCACAGTCTGGGAAGCTGTCCAGCACGCGGCTGGCGCGGCCGATGTGCTCGCGCTGCAGCTGCTGGGTCTGCTCAATGCCATTGCCTTCGAGCACTGCCTCGTAGAGCTGCGGAGAACAACACTTCAATCATTTTTTTGGATACAGTAGAACTTCATTAAGTCGAAAACCTCCAAATCTCGAAAAAATGTTGTGTTTCCTTCCCTTCAAAAACTAAAACCTCCATTACTCGAAATATCAACAAACTATTAGTTGAAATAATAAGTGAGTTTCTCCAACCCTTTTTGGTACACATTTTCCCTCTATAACTCGAAAAATTAAATTTTATGTCTGTATCTCGAACATGTTTTATTTTAAGTACATCCTTTATAACTCGATTATTTGAAAGTACTACCTCTATAGTTCAAAGAAAAATAAGTTATTCTTACCTCTGTAATTTGAATTTTTGTTTATTTTACTTATCTATCTCTAAGTTTATAAAAATAAAACTTAACCTCTTTATGTTGAATCAAAATACGCCTAAGTCGAAATTTTCTCTAAGTCAAAAACTCTATAATTCAAGTTTTTGGGCGTATCCCTTCATGTATTATACTAAATATTCTAAGACTCTATATTCTAAATGTAGAAGTATATATATTACCGGGTCAGCTAGTCATACATAAATACATATGCTCAAAAAAACATTAGCCTCATTCTGCCGTAGTCATTTATACATTTAGATCATGTACATACATACTATGCTGGCCCGCCAGTCACAGCCCCGGCAGCATACCAGCTGGGTAATTGAGCCGCCGGTATGGCTGCCAGGGCATGTCGGCGGGTTGCACGGGGAGCCAGCGGACTGAGTCAGTTTTCTGATTGATGATTCTCTGCGGCAGCCATCGGCAAGTACCGGCGGCCTAGATAAAATGATGGCATACCCGCGCGCCAATAAACCGCCGACATAGTGTGTAGGAGCCATATGCCCGTACATATATTCAGCGTGTACAATGGCATACTTTGGTGTAGAAATGCAGCAGTTACGCGTTGTCTTGTCCGAACCCTTTCTAATATAGTATCTTGTCGCTGCTTATAATTACAACTCACCGCGTGGTAATCGACATCCTGGACACTACGACGACCAGCCTCGATGTACCGGTAGAGTTCGGGTCTGGCCTCCAGTGTGAAGGCAAGCGGCGCTCCCACCAGCGAGAAACTTGCGGGTTCAGGACCGGAAAATGCCTCGAGGTCGAGGAATGCCTGCCATGCAAGTGCTAGGTGGCATCCAAATAAGTAACCCTGAACACAAAATATATATTTTTTTTGATACATTGAATATAAACGGATATAATATACAGGTTTACTGGTAAGATTGTACGTATTGAAGGATATGATAGTTAACAATGTTAATATGTAACCCATGAAAATATAATAAAAAGAGAATATTATTGAGCAATATTCTCTTCTTATTATATTATTTTTATGGGTTGGTTTTATGGGATGGTACAGTAAACCTCAATAAAATTAGTATAATAAAAAACTTATGCATGTTGATTTAAGACCCTGTCACAAGGATAGCCTATAGACATCAATGATTTTAATGATGGCCGTCTTTTTCCATCGAAGAGCCATCGCCTTGTTTGTTTCTTAAGATATAAAAAATTCAGAACATTATTATCATCGCGCGCAGGATGGATACAAGTACAACATGCATGCTTATCGGCTACCTCGCTCTCCAAACAGGTACACGACAACGTGAAGCACCGGCACGATAGGGAATATTCTCATCTGTGTAACAGACAAGCGTTGACGCTATTGCGGTAGAAATAGGTAAGTTGGTGGTACCATATACACGGGCGAGACAATGCAGAACTCTACCATCTAGTAGTCATGATCATACATATAGTCAATCGCTTTTTACAAAGTGCCTGGCAGAATATTAGATGGCCTCACTCTTATTAGATTACTCGGACCAATACAGGGGAAGTCTGAACTTGTCGCTGTTATTTTCTGTTGGTAGGGAAAATAAGGCAGTTAACTTTTGCATATGGCATTAGGGCTTTAATGCCATATGCAAACGTTTACTGCCTTATTGCCTTCAATAGACAGCAATGCATCCTTAACATATTTGGAGTCTATTTCTTCATTACCCCTTTCTATCAGGAAAATCATCTGCTTGTTTGTTATGATATTATTATATAAGTAAATGATATATATTATATAAGTAAAATAATTGGCCTGATCATCGCCGTTGCACGCCGCATCCAAAATCAGCTTGTGTTTTGACGACAGCTGTGAAATATATTGATCGTAACTCTTATCACGTACGGTTCTCCGCTATACTAACTCGTTTGTAACCGAAGTGTTGAAACCGAAGTTAATTACCCTTGACAATTTATAATCACCCCTGAAAGAAATTTAATTTGGACAGATGGTAAATAAAGATTTATATATCACATATACTAGTATATGATATATACATCTTTATCTTTACGTCCGCGGTTTTATTTTTCTAACATATATACCTATCACACATTTATTAGCGCCACCCATAGTGGCTCTTTTTAAGTAGCACTACAGCGTGGGCTAGTGGCCCACCATCCGAACGGTTGAGGAGCAACTCTTGTATTACCTGCGTCTGGAGCGCGGGCGGTGGCCGGCCAGCTTGAGGATGACGGAGCAGCTCATGTATTACCTGCGTCTGCAGCGCGGGCTGGTGGCCGGCCAGCTTGAGGGTAGCGGAGCAGCTCTTGCCCAGCAGCGCGCCCGCCGCCAGCACGTGCCGCGCCGCCCACTCGCGCCGCGCGCTCCCCGCCACACCGCCCATCGGCAGCGGCGACAACACGCACTCCCACTCTACACGTACTTTCACAATTATATAAATACGACAACTTATGTATGTGTATGCGCGTGTGGTGAACTTTTTACACGCTTTTTATTAGCTTCACCTGTATGTTTGTATGTTTGTTTGTAACCGACTTCTTTGGGCGCGATTTTGGCCCACTTTAAACGGCCAGATTTCGTTCAAACTTTGTAGATTTATCGAGGACCGATGACAATACACTAATTTGACGTTTTTTGACCTGTATGTTTGTGTTTGCTTGTAACCGACTTCTTTGGGCGCGATTTTGACCCACTTTAAACGGCCAGATTTCGTTCAAACTTTGTAGATTTATCGAGGACCGATGACAATACACTAATTTGATAAAATTATTAGGTTAACCTGTATGTATTTATGTTTGTATGTTTGTATGTTTGTTTGTAACCGACTTCTTTTGGCACGATTTTGGCCCACTTTAAACGGCCAGATTTCGTTCAAACTTTGTAGATTTATCGAGGACCGATGACAATACACTAATTTGATAAAATTATTTCATTTTTCAATTTGCAAAATATGATTTTTGTTAACTTATATAATTTTCATCTATAGTTGATAAGGTAAGAAACTTCATAAATTTTTTTTATAATTTTTCTCTACAGTCGATAAGACAGGATTTGATGTTAATTTTAATTTCTAATAATTATCTTTAGCCGATTTCTCTAATATTGACAAATTTTTGAATACTTGGGAGAATTTTAATTCTACAAAACTATTTAAAAAAATAATATTTTTAAATAAAAAATAAAAAAAAATCACGCTTTTATAAATAAACCAAAGTAAAAAGTAAAAAATAAATAATAGTTTAAAAAAACTAAAACTACTTTTTTTATAAAAAACCAAACTAAAAAATAGAAAATAAATTTTAATAAATTTGAATTAAAAATAGTGTAAAAAAATTTCATAAATAAAAATCAATAATTGTACAAATAAGAAAAAAAAATGTATTTTATAAAAAAGGGTGGCTTGATTTTTTTAAGATATCATCGAAATGATAATCCTACTCATATCTGTCAGTAAAATATTAATAACTATTGACAACATGAACCTCACGCTTTTTTACACGCTTTTTATTAGCTTCACCTGTATGTTTGTAACCGACTTCTTTGGGCGCGATTTTGACCCAAAACGGCCAGATTTCGTTCAAACTTTGTAGATTTATCGAGGACTGATGACAATACACTAATTTGATAAAATTATTCCATTTTTCAATTTGCAAAATATGATTTTTGTTACTTTTTATAATTTTCATCTATAGCCGATAAGGTAAGAAACTTAATTAAATTTTTTTATAATTTTTCTCTACAGTCGATAAGACAGGACTTGATTTTAATTTATGAGTGGGGGCTTTTTAAGATATTATCAGAATGATAATCCTTCTACTCTGTTACGTTTTCATGTAGTGTTACAGTAGTGATGTATTTGAGTAAGAATGCGAAATTAGGTTGCGTGAGCAGGGTAATGAAGGTAAGTGCAAGCTGGTAAGGTAGTTGTCTTGAGAATGTCGAGTTGCACTTCGTAAAAGCGGCCGATGTAGTGTGTCGCTCGATCAGTTACCGAAGCGAGTTTCAGCCCCTTGGACAATGGTGATTACCCAGGAGGGGCAACTGAAATTTCGCCGTCTTAAAGTACGCAAGTTTGAGTGTGAATGAGTAAGGTGCGTTTAGTGTGGAATTAGGTAAAACAAATGTACATAATATTTATAGATATAGATATATCACCATCAATGTTAATTTTATATGGATATAAATAGATATACAGTCTTGTAGTTTTCGTTTTTTATTAATTGTAATTAAACAACACTGAATTTATTAGCCATTCGCATTCGGTGACCTACAATTGTCGATTAGAATTTTACAAAAATGTAACTCAAATAATTGATTTTTTCACAAGTTACAGTGTTTCCGGAGTTTCATACATGACGGACAGGAAATTTTTTTGACCTATTTTGATGTTTTTTTTTCCGTTTCTATTGCACTAAGTCAATTTTCAGAAAGTATATAATTAATCTCCATTAAATTATCTCGATAATAGTATGCAAAATATCTTGATTCCCTTAACTAACAAGGCTATAATACTAAAAATAGTTGCCAAAATGAGGCGAAAAAATTTTCGATCGTAAAGCACTCTCTGATGCTTCGCATCATGAGCCGTGCAATTTTTAATTTAAAAAAAACAAGCAATTATAAATAAACCAAACTAAAAAGCAGAAAATAAATAATAGTTTAAAAAAACTATAAACACGCTTTTTATAAAAAAAAACCAAACTAAAAAATAAAAAATAAATTTTAATAAATTTAAATTAAGAATAGTGTTAAAAATTTCAATAAATATAAATTAATAATAGTGTGAATAAAAAAAATATTTTATTTTAAAAAAAGCGTGGAGTGCATGGTGTCAATAGTTATAAATATTTTATTGACAGATATGAGTAGAGTGATTATCATTTCGATAATATCTTAAAAAGCACTCCACGCTTAATTATTATTAATTTTTAGCACTATTATTAATTTATATTTATTGAAATTTTTAACACTATTCTTAATTTAAATTTATTAAAATTCATTTTCTATTTTTTAGTTTGTTTTTTTTTTATAAAAAGCATGTTTTTAGTTTTTTTAAACTATTATTTATTTTATTATTTACATGCTAAGGCTAATTTGACTTTCATTCTACAATAACTTCTTAGTTTACTTAAGAGTTTATAATAAAAAAATCCTTCAACGATTACTACATAATGAGATCATTATTTAACGCGTTGTTCGGTTGCCTCTTCAAACATACATTTAACTGTCTTACTGTCATACAGTAAGGCAGTTCCTCTCGTAAAAGGCGAGAGAATGCTAATACATACGTGTTGCTAACATCGTAACCACTAACGAGGTGAAAGTGGTAGTATTTGATTGATGGCCGTCGCTTACCATCAGAAAAGCTATCTGCTTGTTCGCTTTCTTAAAAAAGAATGATCACTTATATTCTAGCTCCTGCCCGTTTGACTCCGTTCTAAAATTATTATTCTTCATTAAAAATTCAAAACCCTCCAACTCACCATTACTCTATCATCAGATCATCTTTTTGACGTGAATACGTCTTTAAATTGCTTACATAGGGGGGACAGTTCAAAAAATGGATGATAACAAAATTGGGCGATAAAGTTTGGTGTTATAGCTACATAACTATCAATAACATAGAAAGTCTAATTATATTACTGGATAGCTAAAGAATCAAAGAATTTGATAAGCTGAATGCGGATTACGATGCTTCGCGAATAGTGGAGTAGGAAGTGCCTCCATTTTTAGTAAATTTTACTGCGTTACATATTTTGCATAATATGGTATATCTTTAAACTCAGAACAACTATAAAATTCGATTAAGTTTTATTCGAAAGCTCTTGTAGATTTATTGATTATATAATTTTAAAAAATAGTTTTTAAACGCTAATAGTAAGTAAAAAATTTAGTGCAAAATTGTTATCAGCCACAAAAAATATTTTAGAAGCCATATAAAACTCAAGGAATGTATAAAGTCTGAAAGAGATTTTAAGTAGCAATCTAATGATACCCATGAATCCCCATATGAAAAAATGGGTTGTGGCTGTGTCATGGACACAGGCGTGCATCTTTTACGTGAATATGTCTACGTCATGCGTAACATCTTGCAATGGTAACATTTTTCATTCATAGTTCGAATCACAACCCTCCGATACCAAAGAAATAGAATGTAGTCCACCGCAGTTAGGTTAGGGTGTGAGTTGCTGCGATTGAAATATTTTTTGGAAATTACTTGAAATGCCTAGCTAAGCCTGGCAATTCAAGATTTTTATGAAGGTCAATGTATGCCACGGTGCACCCGTGACAATACGCTGGTATATGTTCTGTACTACTTGCAACGGATGCAAATCTGTACGGGAGAGACCAAACGCTACACAGGTGTATGATAGAATAGGCCTTACGCAAATCTTGTAAAGTATCACCTTGTGTCTAAGTGACACGAGCGCGGGACACCTGCTGTGTGTGGAGGAATTGAAATTAGCGGTTGGTTAGTTACTCTCGTGTGATGAGTACGAGTTTGTCGGGCACTTCAGTTTGGCATAGCTTGTATATTAGGCTATTGTGCCAGATCTTATCGAATGCTTTCGCGACGTCGAAAAATAGAGCACCGGTGAGAATTTGCAGCTCCAAGGCTGCATTTAAAGGGTTTAAAATGTACTATGTGAGTCGGTGCACTTAATGAGTGCAAGAGCGAACTGCTCGGAAACCAAACTACTCATTTATTATGAGACCTTTTTCGTGAACAAATGCCTTAAGGCGAGATAGTATGATTTTTTCGTAGATTTTACCTCACGTATTGATTGGCCTAGTGAGACGATAACTACCGTCATTATTTCGGGGTTTTTTTGGCTTGTGTATTCCTATATTGGTGGCTTCTTTACACTCGTCCTAAAACGCACAACCGGCTCGGAGTGCATTGAAGATGCACACTAGTAGGTATATAAGGGAGGGAGGTATTCAAGTACCTTATTTGTGAGTCTATCAGACCCCGAGCCTTTTTATTGCAAAGGTTTTCGTTTATTTCACCTATTTCTTTGGTATCGGAGGGTAATAGCGGGTCACTATCTGATAGTAGCGCCGCCCAATGCGCTACTTCGCTATCCACAAGATAAACGTGGTTTAGATCATCTAGGTCCGTAGGCTGATTTGACGGAAAACATTGTGATTCGAACGACGAATGAAAAATGTTACCATCGCATGACGTAGACGTATTCACGTAATAGATGCACGGCTGTGTCCATGACACAGCCACAACCCGTTTTAGTTTTAATCTTTAATATGTGGCATATAGGTTTAGACCATCTTAATCAAATAAATATTACTGGACAAATTATAGGAATTGATCTGATCCCAAAGTAAGCAATGTCTGTCGGAGATCCTATTGATGCGTAGTCAGGTTCGCTAACCACTCGATCAACAGGTTAATCAATATTTAAGGATATGCATATAAAGTTATTTTTATAAAAAATGACATTAAATGGCTACAAATGGTACAGTGCCCAAAGCTTATACATTGTACCCTACATCTTAAGCTTCTCCACACCACGTTTAAGTCAGGGGTTAAAGAATTATTTACTCTGTTAACTCCTCTTCCTTCCCCAGAAAACCGTTGTGATTATCAATCTTATTGACCATTGATTTCAATATCGACGTGAAAGGTGTATTAACTCCAGCGAAAGTCGAGTCCTTTTAGATCTTAGTTAATAGTAGCTACACGTTCGATACGTACAGATTAAATGGCAGAAATGTGTTTGTATTAGATTCTAGTAAATGATAGTTACATTATAGACAACCTCATGATACGTTGACTACCATATCCAACGGGATTAGAAATACGAATCGGTCGAAAAAACGACGCGAGGTATTAAAAGCCTCGTATAGTACATAATTATGTACACAGCACGAAACTGTTATGTCCAATTTTTGTCGACATTATGAAAAACTGCAAAGCCGTTGCCCATTAACACGTTGTCAGACATTTTGTTTTTATTCCGTTTGAGCGTCTAATGAGATCGCAGTCGTGAACACTTATACCTGTGCTTATACGATCGAAGAATATTGATGAACATTTATGAATCACAAAAAATCCCTACCTTTTATCAATACAGTTGCTAATGGTAGAAGTACCAGTTTTGACCATCTTAGTACTATTTTTAGACACTTAAAAATGGAAACAATTTACGAAAAATTTAATATAATACAAATATATGTATGTATACTTATAATAACTTAATTAATCAAATATATAGTAGGTATACTAGCTACAGTGTGCAGCCCGTTTATTATTGAAAATTATTGAAAATTTTTTTGCGCATCCCGCGGGAACTCCCTAATTTTACCGCGATAAAAGTCTAAAGTAGCCTATGTGCTATTCCATAGAGTTATGTAACTCCGGAGATACTGAATCAAAGGTTCTGATTCCGGGGCGGATATGATAAGCTTATTTATTCCTTGCAATCCTTATCGTCTCCGCGGAACGGAACTATTTATTCCGGCCAGAATGATGAGCGACTGAGCGTACTGCGATTAGAATAAGAGAGAGAAAGAGAGAGAGAGAGAGAAAGTGAGACGCGAATAGCGATAATTAACCTAAAATACTAGGTACCTAAATTACATAGTACTGTGGAATTGGTCGGAGCGAGAAAAATATATAGGGAAACGTTCATTTAAAGATACGCTGATAAGATAGAATATGATACGCTGCAATAAAAATGGCGAAGTGAGCCAAAGAAATGAACTGATAAATGAGGTGAATTATATCCATGCCTGGAGCCGGAATAAGTGAATAAATTCACCCCGAGGAGTAAAGATTACCCACCGCTACAATTCCAGGTCATCATTTACCTGTGTGCCAATTTTTTGCGTGATTGAGTAACAGACATCCTTCCATCAAAACATCTAAATATATACATTCATAATAAAAATATAAATATTGATAAGTCATGCATTCATGAATGTGTAAGCCATGCCTAAAATTATGAAATCCCCACCAATAAGCCTATGTCTTCGACATGCTTAATCAAAGAAAATTATTTCAAGCCATTCAAAGCCCCAATGATTTCCAATTGTAACCTTATAGTTTCATCATCAGCTAAGCTCAACTTAGCTATATTACTTAGCAACTTAGAACTAGGCTATATTGATATCAGTATAACGTGTATTTAAAAAAAATACATAGCACTTGCAAACAAAGCTAATAAATAAACGTATTTCCTTTTTTACTTTGAGGAAAAATACAATTCAACATAGAGTAATAACGCTTAGAGTGATAATTGCATTCAACGTTTCGTTCATATTTTAAGCCAAAACCGTATCGATGTGTGCATGACCTTCGTCACCCTTCGTGTAATTACTTGCGTTGACACGCACACAAAGACACGTTATTGCGTGAATAATGTTGCAAGCAAATAAATATTTTCCCAACACGGTATTTAAAATAGGTCTACCTTACAAATAGTCTTTCATATTATAACATTAATAGTCATTTAGTATAAACTTGAAACTTATACTTTTATTCGGTTACGTTAAATATTTTAAATGTCGAGAAATATTCTAAATGTTCTCAAGATGATATTCCAAAGCTATTTAACCTTATAATTTTTTTAGTTTTTGTGCTTTCATTTGTAATTTAAAATATTTTTACCTCATTAAAATATTGTCTTTCTTTCCAACAGTATTATTAGACATATAAAAAACTTAAAACTTACATTTTTTATCCCGGTGAGGTAAAATGAGTAGAATTAGAAATGTTAAAGATTCAAGATATTTTTTGTATATATATCAGTAATCAAACAGCGGTAACCAACCAGCACCAACCGTAAATAAAAAATATGGCCAATACAAGTTTACATTATTGAAGTTATAAAAACATTTATTGAAGTAATTCTTTAAAAAAAATATTGAAATATATCTACTAAAATGTAATTGTATAATAATAATAATAATATAATATAACGGGACAAATTACACTTACTGATCTAACCCCAAAGTAAGCAAATTATTTGCTTGTGTAATGGGTGTTAGTCAACGATACTAATACATAGAAATACATATATAAATACTGGAATATATTTAATAAACACCCAAACCCGGAAATACAAACATTTATGCTCATCATGCAAATGCTTGACCCCGTCGGGGATTGAACCCGAGCCCCGTCGATTGCGTAGTCAGGGCCGCTAACCACCCGACCAACGGAGCGGTCAAATGTTATTACAAATTTGTACATTGCTTGGCGAATGCTTGTGTGTCTTTATGTGTATGTCTGTGTGCGTGTATGTGTGTATATGTATATATTTGGTGAAAGCTAAACTAGCTTTAACGTTAGCAGATGGGCGGGCAAGCAGGAACAATATTTACAAGCATTTTGAGGTAAAAAGTAATAGCTTAGGTATGCTTATTAATCAAATTATTTATTTAAATCAGTTTAAAAAGTTAAAATGTTTTAAGCTAAACATAATATTTCTGACTACTATATTGAGTCAAGCTACTATTGGCTCTGTGCACGACTTGAGCATCACCTATCGTGCGCAACTGTTTTGTTTCAGATCTTAGAATATAGAAAAACGTAATCCCTGTGCGTAATCTCCTCTAACGTTTTTAGCTGAATCGGAAACAATACAGCTCTTTGTGGCGACTCTTTGGCTTCTACGTGCTATACTATATGCATTGGAGTATACGGCACAAATTAATTAAGTCGTGTATGAGCAATATCGTTATTCGCAACATAAATTTCAAGCTATGTAAAATTGAAACTTAATTATCAGCATAAACATATTAGGAGGCCAACATTTGGCGCAGACCGATTCTAGGGCACGTTACCCTACATTATTTCGTCGATAAAACTCGAAAATATCGCCAATAAAACTACTTGACACTTAGGAAAACACGAAATAATGCTGTACCATGGTACATTATTTCATAAGAAAAATTTTAAAAAATGTTTTTTTTGGCAGTAACAGTATTTTTCTGGTGATCACTGCGGCATCTAGAATGCTAGTTGGAACAATTTTTTGCCTTCTAAAAGTCCTCATTATACACGAATATAAGCTTTGTAATATTGGTTTGACAAACGGTTTTGTAATATTTGTGCCAGTATAATGGTAAGTCCCAACACTTAAAAAATATTTTTTATGCAGAAGCAAAGTCCAAGCTATGTGTAATAAAATAGTAATACACACGTTATTAATTATAATGAAAATAGGTAAAAACAAATACGTGGTAGAATATTTTCCTCTTTTGAATTTCGTTCAACTTAGATATTTACGATTTATTTGTTTGGAATTTATACAAAAATATCCGATGCCAAGTAGTTCTTATCTGTGAAATGTGATCTTCAAACCCTAAATACGCTTTTGTGAAGCACGGTGACAACCTTTCACCACACAGTAACTCACATTTTTTGAAATTGCGAGAGCTGTACTCTGTGTGGCACGTGTCACATGTCTGAGCGGCCGGCGAGCGTAAGAAGCCTTTTCAGGCTTCTTTGAAAAGGCTTAATATAGCGCGGGTCGACTTGGTTTCCATGCGTTATTATTCTATGAATGCAGACTATGAAGAGGGCTTTTATTGTTTTATACTATGAATATATAACGTAAAAGGTGACCGATTGGCTATACGAGTAACTGCCATCGTGGCTACTAGGTGGTAGAGTTCTGCATTGTCTCGCCCGGGTCTGATACCACCGCCTTACTTATTCCTGCCGCAATAGCGTCAGTGCATGTCACTATCGTGTTCTGGTTCTGAGGGTAAAGTAACCGGTAAACATATGCATGTGGCATCATCGCCACAAGATAGCAACGCACCATTAACTTCTTTGGTGTCTATAGGCGATGGCTGACTCTCTATCAGGAAACCCATCTGCTTGTTTGCTATGTTATGATTAAAAAAAAAGTGACGGCAAAGCTTCTGATGTTGCGGCTATCTATCCTATTCCTTCTCCTGCTTGTTTATCTTCTTCTATAAAAATTCTTAGATACACTATTTATTTCTCTTGTATCAATAGCATTGCAATAAAACATATTTTTTCGCCGTGTTGGTCCCGGCCTTCTTTGTAGAATAGGCCAACTGCCGTTCTGCCAGGCAGGTCGTAAAAGGCGACCGATTGGCTATCGAGTCACTGCCATCGTGACTACTAGGTGGTAGAGTTCTGCATTGTCTCTCGCCCGGGTCTGGTACCACCGCCTTACCTATTCCTGCCGCAATAGCGTCAGTGCTTGTCGCTGTCGTGTTCCGGTTTGGAGGGTAAGGTAGCCGGTAAACTTATGCATGTGGCATTAGACCTCGCCACAAGATAGCAACGCAACATTAACATCTTTGGTGTCTATAGGCGATGGTTGACTCTTTCCATCAGGAGACCCATCTGCTTGTTTGTTAGCTTATTACATAAAAAAAAAATATTATTCCACAGATACCTACTACTTCCAAATTAAAAAGCCTTAATTTCCTCTTACTCCTCATTTGTTATAAAATATGTGGTGTGACACTCGCGGACCGGGTTCGTAATGTCGAAGTGAGAGTGAGGTTAGGTTTGAAAGAAAGTGTCGGTGTAAAGATGAGAAAGGGCATGCTCCGTTGGTTCGGACATGTAGAAAGAATGGTAAATGAAAGGTTAACAAAACAGATATACAATGCGAATTTGGAAGGATGTAGATACCGGGGAAGACCAAGACTGACATACCACGATCAGATTGATCAAGTACTGTCCGAAGGTGGTGTCAAGAGTCTTCGCAACCGGCGTGTGTGTATGAAGAGAGTGATGAATGTGGAGGAAGCGAGACAAGCCTGCAAGGATCTTGATGTATGGCACTCGGTTCTCTCTGCCTACCTCTTTATGGGATCTGGCGTGAAGATATGTGTATGTGTGTGTGTCCTTATTTGTTGAAGTTGGTTTATAAGCAACTAAATATAATATGTTCTTTAGTCATACTTTAGTGGCTCTCAATGATTATATATTCGCCACACGCGCGAATTGCTTGCATTCAGGGTGCGGTCGACACAGTTCCGTATGTACAAGTATGATATAAGCTAAATTTATAAAAGTATTCGTTTTGATGGAGCGACATACATTTTTTTTTTCACTAATAACTAGCTGACCCAGCAATCGTTGTTCTGCCTTTTTAACTACTCTTTTTTTCTATATTTTCACACCTTTAAACCTTCCCTTCAACAATTAATTCAAAACCAAAATTAGCCAAATCGATTCAGTCATTCTCGAGTTTTAGCGAGATTAACGAACAGCAATTGATTTTTATATAATACTAGCTGTTGCTTACGACTTCGTCCGCGCGGACTTCGTTTACTCCGCCCCATTCCTCCCCCGTAGGTGATAGCGGGATAATATGTAGCCTATATGTTGATCCGACCTATTAGTAATATTCATGCAAAATTTGAAGTAAATCCATGCAGTACTTACAAAAATTCTAAAAACTATATTTTTGACTTTGACATCGATTGTAGATCACGCCCCAAGTATTCTTTTAAAAAAATATTTAATGTACTATTTTGACTTTCCTACAATTTTAGTATATGTAGATAATATAGATAAGTATAGATAAGTGTATACTTCCACCGCGTCCTTTCAAAGAAGGGAAATTAAACAGAACGCTGTTTTTCGAAATGACTATAGCTGATAGCCTCGACCGGACACCGGACATCGGAGATGACGATTAGAATGCGCAGCGGGAGTATAAGTTAAATTTTGGTTACTAGCGCCGCGCTAAGGGCTGGTCTCACAGGAGAGGCCCAATTTCGGCATACGCGCCCTGCAGCGTTGTGATTCGTAGCACTGCACTTTGCGTTAGGTGTGGAGCTAAGATGGCAGACGGCTCTCCTAACAGAAAGAGACACCCACAGACTACATGAATACTAATAGACACGCCATTGGGAAGGAAACGTGTCGCCGCACATATGAGCAAATGCTCCTATCACTGTCAAAAGTGCCATAAATTTGTATATATATTATATCGTAAAAAGTAGAAATAAGCCATGTTGTACTGTTTTATTGTACCGAATGGATGACAAGGTGATATATGATAACAAGGTTACCCTTGAAGTGATTTCATTTCATCGGTAAGTACCTAGTATAACTCTGCATTTTTTTTCTAAATGCAAGCTACATTGACAAACTAAGAAATTACCTTGAAAGGCGTATCCATTTAATCCGTGGAGACACCCATCGTTTATAGACATCGAAGTTTTAAATGAAACGTTGTTATCTGCCGGGTAGTAATGTCAATTACATAAGTTTACCGGTTTACTTTACCCTGCAAACACGGCAATGGCAAACAATGACGCTATTGCGGCATCACCAAACCCAGACGTGACGATGCGGAACTTTACCATATTCCTAGTAGTCACGATAGCATTGGCACAGTCTGCCAACTGTATTACAAATAGCCTGGCAAAAGGGCAGATGATACTCTACAAAAAAGGCCTGGAATACACGGAAATCTACGTATCCATAGCAACAACATCAATAATATAATAATAATAATATATTTATTTATTTCTCTCACAATCATTAGATACAATAAGTAAGTTAGGTACATCCTTCTATCTGTGACTGCAGTGACTCTATTCACGTAACAAATCTTCAATTCAGTCAAAGCGTTTAGGGCTCTTACATACATAAACAAGATACAGTGTCACATTGTACTACGATAAAGCAATGTGTAAAATAAACGTATAGGAGCCCTAAACGATACGATTCGATTCGTGCTATACAAAAAAAAATCAAAAAAATAAGATACGTAACAGTCATTATTGTGTAAAATTATCATTTTTTTTTTGTCGATTTTCGATATTTACTGTTTTTTCTTTCGATATTGATCGTTTTTCTAAAATGAACGGATAATCGATAAATGACCGATTATCGATTATGGGTTTTGAGTTTTCCAACATTCATTTGATTCATGATGACAAAAGTTCATATAGGTAAACAAAAATGTTAAAACGTATTTGCATCCACTGTATATACTCTTTGACAACGGGAGATGTTGACGTACGGGATAGTACCTACGCTGCGCCTGTCACTAACTCAAGGTCGTTCGAAGCTGTAATCGCCTTAAAGTTGTGTGATGTAAACAGGGTCCCAGTTACTCGAAAAACTGTTTCTTTTTTTTTTATGTCATAAGATAGCAAACAAGCAGATGGGTCTCCTGATGGAAAGAGTCAACCATCGCCTATAGACACCAAAGATGTAAATGGTGCGTTGCTATCTTGTGGCGAGGTATAATGCCACATGCATAAGTTTACCGGCTACCTTACCCTCCAAACCGGAACACGACAGCAACAAGCACTGACGCTATTGCGGCAGGAATAGGTAAGGCGGTGGTACCAGGCCCGGGCGAGACAATGCAGAACTCTACCACCTAGTAGCCACGATGGTAGTGACTCGATAGCCAATCGGTCGCCTTTTACGACCTGCCTGGCAGAACGGCAGTTGGCCTATTCTACAAAGGAGGCCGGGACTAACACGGCGGAAATCTTCGAAATAAATTAGAAATAACCACACTATATCTATCCGTACCTCTATGTAAACCGTATTTTTATTTCTTTTGTGACACAATCTAATCTCATTTCTAATTCCTGGGTCAGGCAATTCAAAAAATGTGTTTTTTCAGTTTTCTAATAAAAACAACATTACCCGGGATTGGAAAGTGTCCGGTTGGCGATAGGCTTGCCACCTATCACATTGTGGGATCAAGTATCTTCGGCTAATCGTGGGTGCACTTGTTGTACCTCTGCCTACCCTTTCGGGGATACGGACGTGAAGATACTTTTTTTAACCTTATCATTGATTTGTGAATTTTAATTTAACGTTATATTAAGTACAAGTTACATAACAGTAATTTCAAATTAATAAATTTGAATGTATGAAGAGTTAGAACGAACAAATAGAAGGATGTTTGAACTTTAAACAGATTAGGAATGATGTGAACTGAGAAATACAAACAAGCGGTCATTAAACAGTAAACCTGTAATATGTTTAAATAGTCTTATTTCATTGCGCAAATATATCACTCCGAGAGCTCAAGTTGTAATTTTCAACGATCTTCGTGCGTGCAAGTTCTCGCTCACTCCGTCTCGTTTATTGTCACTTTCTTTGTTGTAGATTATTTGACATAGTAAGCACTTCTTTACTCAAATAGTCTTATTTCAATAAGCAAATAGTAGGTATACTCCGAGAGCTTAAGTCGTAACTTTCAATGAACTTCGTGTATCCTCATGCTGTCTCGTTATTGTCACATATAATGTTGTAATTCATGTGACAAAGTGAGTGTTTGTCTACGCGCGTGCATAGATTTGTTAATAACAACAACCCCCCATTTTCGTACCTACCCGAGTCAGGCTTTTTTATTTTTTATTTTTATTATAAACATAAAATCCACAGCATACAATTCAACAAATACACCAAGTAAGCATACCAAACATTAGCCAATTACGGATTTTCATTAGATTACTGAAACTTTTAAAGAGTGCATTGACAGTACAAGCCAAACAAAAAATAACAAATAACAGAAAGAATTAAATCATACGGAAGAGGAATTAATAATTTAAGAATAAAATATAATGAATTTAAAAACCAAATCATTATTGTTAATTAAAAAAAAAACAATAATAATTTGATTGAAATTTGAAAAAAGATAACAATAATTACTTACACAAATAAACACGATGCAACATCGCGTGATGCTTACGACGCGACATAATATGAACGAAAATATGTAACAGCCCTAAACGCTTCGACTCGATTGACATTTTGTTATATGATCAAGAGATGTTATTTCTAATTTGCATATTAAATCTATTTTATTAGTGGCGCCCATTTTGAAGATATGGTAATATTTTTCAAATAACGTAATGTGCGAATTGTAAAATCGATATCACACAACACCTACCTACCCTGACTACGACACATAGATTAGTGCACATATTCTTTACACTTTATCTTATGTATTGATAGCCGAGTATTATGCACATAATTTTTACTTACGATACGTAGGTTAAATACCTGCCAAGGTTTGCAAATAGCAGTTATAGTTTAAGAAATTAGAGAGTACGAACGCATGAGTTTTATTTCCCTTGATACGTATAAAAAAATTATATATAACACGTGAAGGAAAACTTTGTACCCCTTTTTAAGGCAATTGCGCGAACGGTGGAATATGGAATTTGGCACAGTTATAGTTTACTAGTGTATCCCGCGACTTCGTTCGCGCGGACTTCGTTTACTTCGCACAGCTCCTCCCCCGTAGGTGATAGCGTGATAATATGTAGCCTATATGTTGACCGGACCTATTAGTAAATTCATGCAAAATTTGAAGTAAATACATGCATTACTTTTGGAGTTTACCTCGGACATACATTGACTTTCCTACGATTTTATTATATGTATATAGACATTGCGCAGGACTGCAGAAACTTATTGTTTTTAAATATACATTAGGAATACATTAAATTAATAAAAATTAACATTACACACTAAATTCATGTGATATACGTGATTATATACACACATGTATACTATGCAATTTTTTCACGGCTAAAGTCAGTTGTCAAATTTAAAAGAGATTTTATTGTGTAGTTAGGTTAGTAGTCTATGGTCGAATTTCGACCACTCGCGATTACTAGTATACTTTAAAGTTACATATAGACACTGCAGAGTGTCAAAAACGAGAAGTGCGTGCGGGCGTAAGCGACCCGACTCTTGCAAGACTTATATACATAACCACGAACCATTTTCAGAAAAAGTCCCCAAATAGTAAATAACTTAATTGCTCTATACGAACGATTCGTATAATGTATTATATACTGATAGAGTAGTAAAATATGAGCACTTTTCTGGGTTAGGAAAAAAGGGTTTCAAGTTAGCGTCTGTCGAAAGGCTACACGCCATTATTTATTTCAAGAAGCCTAAATTGTGTAATCTCGGTTCAGGTTATATTCTTGTCCAACTTCGAAATTCTTTGAATGACAAGTGTTTTGAGGTTGAAGCTGTACAGTTACAATTTGCCATTACTGTTCTCCTTGGTCTTTTTAAATACTTTGATGACACTTACCTGACGCAGGTTCACGCTGATCTTCTGGAAGGGGTCTAGAAGGTAGAGGGTTGTTCTGTTCGTCACGTTCTCCAAGGAATTCTGCTTCCGCTAAGTCTCGTACTGCTGATGACATCAGTTCGACCAGCTCCTGATTCCTGGAAATATTACATTCCTTTGAAATATGATAAAAGAAGATAAAAGAAACGTAACAATTGTTTACAACAGGAATAAAATAACTGCTTTCCCAAAAAGAGGAATATCCTATACCCTGCTTAATATAAAAAAACTGAGTTTTTTATAGAGGAAGTAGCAAACGAGCAGAATGATTACTGAAGAGCAATTAATCCCAGGCTTTTTTGTCTTCTAAATAATCTGACATTTAATAATACCTTTTTGACACAGTTTTGTTTTAACACATTTTTAAATTTATTAACTGGTAGACTCTTATAGCTTCGGGAACGTTCAGGCGCATAATGTTAAAAGCGCAAAATGCATCGATAACTATCATTCCCCCATTTAACAATACTTAACAGGTCCTTCAATAACTCCTCGTATAATGGTAAAAGCAAAATGTTAACGGAGCAAAATTTTAATAGCACAAAATTATAAAAGAGCAAAAATGTACAGTTTTGACTTTCCCACGATTTTATTATATGTATAGATTAGCTGCCAGCACTGTATTAACGAAATTTTGTTGAATAGTGACACCCTAACAGTAATAATATTAATGAAACGTGATAAATATTTCGAAAAATATTTATTTTCAAAATGATCAACATTCATGATATTGGGACGTAATGTCAAGCTTCATAAATAAGTTCTATATATGTACGCGTTTTTGACCCATTCATAATTTTTAAAAACCGGCCAAGTGCGAGTCGGACTCGCGCATGAAGGGTTCCGTACCATCATAGCAAAAAAAAACGAAGAAACTCATTCTATGGGGACCGCCTTAATATTTTCATTTTTTTTTTAATTTGTTATAGCGGCAACGGAAATACATAATTTGTGAAAATTTCAGCTTTCTAGATATCACGGTTTATGAAATACCGCCTGGTGACAGACAGACAGACAGACAGACAGCGGAGACTTTACCTTTTTACCTTTTAGGTACGGAACCCTAAAAATGATAGAACACGTTAGGTTAAAAGTTCCTAAAGAAATTAGTCCTACTGATGTTATAAATGCATTTTGCCATGGGGCATTTCGATACCATATTGTATATTTCAAACAATAGCAAAGAATTGCTAAGTATTGTCAAATGGGGGAATTTGTGTCACATTCACCGACGCCTTTACGTGATGGTTTGACGCATGGGGTGGTAACACATCATCCCGTCAGACTCCGAAGTTCGAGCTACTACTGGATTTTTGGATTTTCGAGAAAAACCTCAAACAAACCACAATAACACTTTTGCCCGTCCCGGGGATCGAACCCGAGACGTCATGATCTGAGCCGAAAAGGCTAACCCCTAGACCACGAGGTAGTATTTATTTTAAATGCTCTTTATTTTAAATAATAGCTCAGTTCAAGTGGGTAAACTTCAATCGCATTCATTATGTCATATCGTAATATTCGTTATGTTGTAATATTCAGTGCATGGGTGATCATGTATAACAATTAACCGCTTCCGCGCTACGAGAAGTAAGTTACGCTTTCATGATATAGACCTTCACTAAAAGCAAATACCATACATCCTTTATAGAATGAGATTCATCATTTTTACTCGGTCGTATATTTCTGCAACTGCTTTTGCATTAAATGTTTAATTTATTGCTAAGGGATTTTATTTCGAAATGAAAAAAAATCACTTAAATCGATTTACAAACTGGGAAATAATATTACGTACGAGTATGTATAAAACTATGGTATAATTTTATCAGGAAACGCCTTTTTAAGTTCGGTTTAAAATAAGAATGCAATTTTTCGACATTAAAATTGAAGCAAAACATAAATATATATATGTAGTTCTGAGTAAATTTGCTGGCTAAAAGGTATATTTTACTTAAATTATTATTTTACTTAAATAAAATGTATAGAATTCTTATTTCCGCAGAAGGTTGTTAGGCGGGCTTTGATATTCCTCAACATCATTAAGTCAAATGGGCCAGATGCTATTCCCGCCATTGTACTAAAAAAGTACGCTCTCGAGTTTATACAGCTATTCCGACTCTTACAACTCTCCCGCGCGGTGATCATACTATTTGAATATTACTCCACTATTTTCATTGAGGTTTATTATGTAATAAAACAAATTCTCTTTTTTTATTGGTTACATATTATGATCGATAACTATCAGGTCCTTCAATATCTACAGTCTTTTAGCAGTCAACCGTACAGTTTGATTAGTATATTGCGTGTACTTGCAATAAAAGGCATTTACCGATTTGGTTGAAGATGAGATAAACAAAAAAACTTTTATCACACAACCTTCAGGGCGCGGCTAGTAAGTGGCATTAACATATTTGTTGTTTAGTTCGTGGTCATCTCTTTCCGCCGTCTGGCTGTCTGCTTGATTGTTATCGCGACATATCAAAATATCCCCGTTAAGACAAACACGTGAAAGTCAAGTCACGCAGCATCTAATATTGGATATCAAATCTCAAATCGATAGCGTGCCTGTCTCAATGATAAGATATCATCTTTCAATCAATGCCTTTTGGTAGTGATTGAAAGGTGCAAAACCATTGCTCATAGACATTTGCAACACAAAAATTTAGTTTTCAATTCGGATACAATGCTGTAATTCACTTCAATGAATCGATTTTTTATGTTTTTTTTTTGCATATTTGGTAGGTATTAGAAAGTTATTTCCCGGACTCCTTTGAAGATTAGGCCAACTGCCGTTCTGCCAGGCAGGTCGTAAAAGGCGACCGATTAGTTATGTAAGTCACTAACATTATTATTGTATATTTCATACCGTTCGCGTTAGGTGATTAGGAAGTCCCTATTAAAAAAACTATTTTTGTCGATTATTTTTTTTGTATTTGTTTTTTAGTTAGCCATCAAATTTTGACCCTCCTACCCCCACCTCCCTTTAACCCTATTCCACCAAAAATTTACTCCAATAATTTATATGACGCATAAATGTTAGCCCGGTCAGCTAATACCACATATATAATTTACTTTGCTCTTTAAACAAAACTATTAAACATCTAATAAGAACGAATAAAATAAAAATAAATTAATTTGAAGTAGGTTTCCAGGAAGCTGGCAAATGTGGTTCAGGCCATAAAACCAAATTACGTTCATTATTGCGTCACATGAGACAGTGAAGAATTGCTTAATTATATTTTAATGCATTTTAAATAAGAACATTACACAACAGCAATGTTTTATTTTGATATATTGGAACGAAGTTCCTTACGGCAGGCTTGGAGGGGATAGGGATTTTGCTGCGCGACCGAACTGAAAAAAAATGTGATAGTAAAACCGTAAGAAAAATGCGTGGAATAAAAGCGTTAAATGAGACGTGCGCAGGCGCGACAGTCGCGTACACAAGCGAGTAGTGCCGTTTAGCCGAAGGAAGTTCGTTCCTACCCTGGTGTCTCGCGACACCACATCATTTAGTTTATTAAAGTATGTATAGGTGTGTGGCAATGTTGTGTATTTAGGGCTAATTATCTGTAAAATAAAAAGGACTGACTTAAAAATTTATATGTTGTGCAATATATGACAAAACTTTTTTTTGTGAGTTTCGACTTTTCTATATTCCGTGCATAAATCATATAATGCAAGGTTTCTCAACGTGCGATACCCGTTTACTTTAGGGTCCGCAACATAATCTCAAGATGTGAAGACTGCGGTACAAAAGTTATGTAATAGCGGCTGCTGAGATGCATTCCGCTTATAATTTGCACGAACCACGCATGCGCCACTACTTATTCTGTGCCACTAGTCAGAAATCAAAATTAAATCACTTCCCGGAATTAAATTTGAATTAACACTAGCGCAAAATTACTAAGTAATCGACTTATTTTTCCATAGTTTACAAGCTCAGTCTTACACTTTTTTTATAATTAAATTGTTGTTTTGTGCATATATTCCTTAATCAGTTTATCTATCTGTATATTTGTATTTTTAAGGCCTTGTATTCACAATGTTGAGAAACTCTGACCAGTATACATCTATACATATAATAAAATCGTAGGAAATTCAAAACTGTACATTGAATATTTTTTTAAAAGAATACTTGGGACGTGATCTACAATCGACACCGAAGCCGAAGAAAATATAGTTTTTAGAATTTTTGTTTTGTTGTTTTAGAATTGTTGTTTTAGAAGTTTTGTTTGTCTGTTTGTCTGTCTGTTTATCTGTCTGTCTGTCTGTCTGTCTGTCTGTCTGTCTGTCTGTCCGTCTGTCCGTCTGTCCGTCCGTCCGTCCGTCCGTCCATCCGTCCATCCGTCCGTCCGTCCGTCCGTCCGTCCGTCCGTCCGTCCGTCTGTCTGTCTGTCTGTTTGTCTGTCTGTCTGTCTGTCTGTTTGTCTGTTTGTCTGTTTGTTTGTCTGTTTGTCTGTATGTATGTCCGGGGTAAACTCAAAAAGTACTGCATGGATTTACTTCAAATTTTTTTCTTACTTCATGAATATTAGTAACAGGTCGGGTCAACATATAGACTACATATTATCACGCTATCACCTAGGGGGTAGGAGCTGTGAGGAGTAAACGAAGTCCGCGCGGACGAAGTCGCGAGCAACAGCTAGTTCGTAATAAAATTAGTGACAATATAGTTGTCCTCTTTACTTGCAATACAGTACTTACAAGATTCATCTTTAAGTTTAACTTGGAACCGGTTCGCAAATGTTCTACTTTCGCTCACATACTCACATTGTATTAGTAATCTATTACTTACCACTAAAAAGTTACATTCAGAGTTGGTAAGGTTTTTTTAATAATTACGGTCATGGTACGGTTACATGACGTGCTTTTATCGAGTAGTAATTTTTTTCCCTGTGCTGTTCCCGGTAACCAACTGGACATAGATAGTAATAGATTGATTTCATTCCAAACCTGAACTCAACAGTTACAACACTATAGGAAAAAATTTAAACATAACCGTAAATTAAACATTTGAAAATCCCCCTCCACATTCCTTTATAAGCAGACCATCTTACTGCTTCATGTGCATCTTTAGAGCTGATGATCTTCGAATGGGGATTTTGCAGCATGATGTCAAAGTTACCAGTTATTGCAATATCATTGAAGGAACAGAATAATACATTTCGTGTCAATCAGGCCTATACAAGTTCCTTAATTTTTTTTATTAAGTTTAAGGAGCTGTTGACCTTAAAACGACTAAACTGATTTTGATAATACATTTTTTATAACATAAAATAGCAAACAAGCAGATGACTCTCCTAATGGAAAGAGACAACCATCGCAAATAGACACTAAAGCTTTTAATTGTGCATTGCTATCCTTGTGGCGAGGTCTTTCCGCTACATGAATAAGTCCACCGACTACCTTACTTATCCTCCAAACCGGAACACGACAACGACCAACACCAACACTATTACAGCAGGAATAGTTAAGGCCACCAGACCCGGATGAGAGAAAGAACTCTTCCATCTAATAGCTAGGACGTTTGTAGGTACTTAGTGACTCGCATAGCCAATCGTGCGCTTCTTACGAAGGTGTACGTCAGGATCGTTGGTGTATTTTTTTGACTTGGTTAATTTTATTGCATCTGCAATAAAATTAACCAAGTCCATTACAAAAATATCTATTTTGTACCTTTTGTGTACCTTAACGTACCTCTCTTGAAAATCTGTGTACCCCTGCGCATACTAAGATATTTAAAAAAAAAATGCGCACCCGCCATCCTGACGTCAGTACCTATTTTTTCCGAGAAACCAATATGTGTACTGTAATATATTTTTATGTAGATTTGGTACCTCTTGTGTGTTTGCAGAAACATAAATTAGACTACAACTTTTCGATAGGAGAATAAATTTATTTGAGAAACAAAATACAATACAATAACTCTTTATTGCGCACCAAAATATATGACAACATATAAGTTACAACATAAAAATTATTCAAGTAAAATACACAAAGGCGGTCTTATCACTAATAAAGTGATCTCTTCCAGACAACCTTTATAATAAAGATAACAATATACTAGGAAACTGGTGCTAACCACAAGATAATTTAAAGTTTTATGTTCTTAAATAAAAGACAAAAGTTATAATAAAAGTAACATCCGATTACACGCAAAAACAAAACAAAAACAAAAATCGCATATAAAACAGTGGTAATACAACAAAAACAAAAATCGCATATAAAACAATGGTAATACATAAAACTAACAAGAACAATTAAACAAAATTACTAGGTACATAGGAAGTGACGTTTGACCATTCTTTTGAAAAAGTTTAAACTTGGCGCCTTTCTGATATCTACTGGAAGAGAGTTCCAAAGCGTAACAGCTTGTGAAGTGAAGGGTCGGCTGTATTAAAGTGTTCTGCGTTGGCACTGACAGTGAACGATTATCAGCCGATCTAAGACATTTGTGGTGGTTGTCACGGAAAATGAATCTTTCTTTCAAATAAGATGGAGATTTCAGATCATAGAGAGTGGAGTATAGCTGTGAGAGAATATAAGCATTCCGACGAAGATGAATAGGCAACCACTTGAGCCTGGTACGAAATTCGGAAACGTTTTGCGCAGGCCAAATATAAACCTTATACAAAGATTTTGAAGTCGCTCAAGTTTATTGATCTAATCTAAAGAGAGATTTATATAACTAGCGTCAACATAATCTAAAATACAAAGTAGTAAGGAATCTGCCAGCATAATTTTGGTAAGAATGGGAATTTTCAAGAGAGGTGCATAAAGGTACTTAAAAGGTACCAAACAAATATAAGGAGGCGTCCACAAATTACATGAGATGTATAAGTGGGACAGGAGGTCGAGTCAAATCTGATCTAATCTTACGTTGGAGAGAGTCTCGGCAAATACCTATCATACAATTTTTTTCTATTTGAAACAAAAAAATATACTATTTTTATAATATTTTAATTTATAATTATATACATTATAATTATATATATATATATATATATATATATATATATATATATATATATATATATATATATATATATATATATATATTATTAAATGATACTTTATTATTATGTAATTGTTAAAATGCGTTTCTGGCTACGCGCAATGTACATACCCTAGATTTTCTGAAGTTGCCCACCACAATAAAGCTACTAAAAAGAGAGAGCTTTTATTTTTTCATACTATGAACATTTAACCTATTTAACGTCAATGACAGTGATATTCCCACAGATTCATCTCTATAAAAACTTCTCCAAGGACATTTTATAAGTTGGTCAACTATTACTAAAAAAATTGTAAAGCCCTCTAAACCGTGCTGGTTTTCCTTATAACTTCTTTATATTTACTACTTTCCTGATTTTTCCCCACCGCAAGACGAACTGTTTAACTAGCAGAAAACAATTGACTCTAAAAAAATGGCAATTTAAAGCTTAATATTACGGACAGACGGACGGACATAGCGAAACTATGAGGTTTCTTAGTTAAGTTCGGAACCCTAAAAATGAGTGTCACCTGTTAACGATGTTACATTATAAAACATAATAACTAGACATGAACGATTCAATTCAAAGGTTAATATTAAAACAACATTATAAAGATTGCTTCAATCCGTTATGAATATTCATTACACTTGCTAGCAGCACGCAGCGTAATAATCGTTAATCGTAAATTGAAGACAGCACGGCAGGTTACAGAATTATTATGACACAGAAATGCTACATAATACTCTTCAATTATTCTAGCTGTTTAAAACATGGCAGAAAGTAGGGATGTACCGCGTAGGTACTCGGTAATAACCCGGTACTCAGCGTATTCGAAATTTATTTACTACTCGCACTCAGCCGCATATTTCGAATAAAGCTACGAATCTCTGTTTCGTTATTATAAGTATCTATTTCAGTTAAACCAAAGCGACTGATATGGTTAATTTTATATTTTTTAACAATTCAAATGTTGAAGATAGAAATAATAGATACCTGATACGCCAATAAATTGAAAAATTAAACACTCGCTAACTATGTTCGACAACTTCAATAAAATCACTGATTGTTAATTCCATTTTATAAGTAACCAAAAAAAACAGGTTATTCTCGATAATTTTTTTTTGTTAGGGAGGGTGTGTTCTTCCTATGTGTTCCCTTCTGTGTGGTCCCTTTCAAATTTGATGCAGGTTCTAGAGCTGTTTTGCCAAGCGACCGGCTATACGAGTCACTATCATCGTGGCTGCTAGGTTCTGGATTTTCTCGACTGAGTCTGGTACCACCGCCTCATATATCCTTACCGCAATAGCGTCAGAGCTTCTGACTGTCGTGTTCCGGTTTGTAGGGTAAGATAGCCGGTAATCTTATGCACGTGGCATTAGACCTCGCCACAAGATAGTAACGCACCATTAACACCTTTGGTGTCTATAGGCGATGGTTGTTATTTTCCTTCATGAGAGTCATTTACTTGCTTGCTTTCATATGATATAAAAAAAGAAAAACAGTGTTATATTCGGCCCATCACTAGTCGAAAATCGGAATACTACATTTTTCGCAATATCTTGTTACCGTCTATAACGTGTTAAGTGCAACACTGAACGCAGTTAGTTACAATACATATGCAGTTATAGTTTAAGTAGCATTATCTTGCAGTTTTATGCCTTATTCCGTAAGAAATGAAAAGTGAAATAAGAAACACGAACAACAAGAATCATGTCGTCCAGTTGTCTCTGTAACTAATGAAGAGAGCCATAGATGCATAGATGTAGAGAACGCACGGTAAATCTGTAGAACTCGTGATGATGATTTCGGTTCTTTCTGCCTACACCGTAAAAGACCAGACATTAACATATGTATGCACGTTTTTACACAAAATACAACGTAAAAACTATTTTTACGTTGTATTTTGTGTTTACTGTTACTCGCGACTTTGTTCGCGTGACCCAAAATTATTATTTCTATTTGTTTAACCAGGTAAAGAAGTAGCCTATATCACTTCAGGGTAGTGAAGCATTCTAATGATAAAAGAATTTTTTAATCCCGTACTTTTTGTGTTTATTCTTTACAAACGTAAAAAAATCTAAAAATCCAAGGTTTTTCTTTATAATATTAGTGTTGGAGTGTAGATTGAGTTATATGTTTCAATTTCAATGATTGTATAAATGTGAAAGTTTGTTTTTAATATCATAACTTATGATAAGATAGCAAACAAGCAGATGGCTCTGCTGATGGAAAGGAAAACCATCGCCTAGACATCAAATATGACAATGTCACATGCATAAGTCTACCGGTTATCTTACCCTCCAAACCGGAAGTCGATAATGACAAATATTGACGCTATTACGCCAGGAGTAGGTAAGTCGATGGTACCAAATACCCAGGCGAGCCGTTGCGGAACTCTACTACCTAAGTCACGATGATAGTGACTCCTATCCACCAATCAGTCGTCTTTTAAGGCCTGTTGGGCAGAACGGCAGTTGGATGTTTATTAGTTCATACATGTACTCCACAACTACTACTAAAGCGCGCTCCGGTTATAAGGTTTATACTATGCGTTCCAACTAAGAATAGGATCGCGCTTGTTATCAACTTCAGACCACAAGTGTGAAATTAGTAATGTCAGCAAAAAAACATTTGTTCAAAAAATATTGCTGGTTTATTGAATAAGAAATAACGTTTTAATAATATTATTTTCATCACTAAAAAATTTAGAAAAAAACATCAGTCTAGCTGTTCATCTATATATTATATAAAACAGTCGTGTTATTTACGCCACTTAAGTTAAAAACGACGGGGCCAATTTTGTTGCAATTTTTGTGGGTTTGGGCTGTCTTTGTCCAGAATAGACTAAAAAGTATTAAAATATAATATTCATCAATAAAAAACAATAAAATGTATCAATCTAGCCTTTCACCTAAATATACGTATATATATAAAAGTCATGTTAGTTATTTTACACCTTATTTTAATACATTTTTACATAATCTGATTGGAATATAAATAAAAATATACCAATTAGAATTAAATTATTTTTTTAAAGTATTTCTTTGTTAAAAATTTTTTGCACGCCTTATTCATCACTTACGAAGTTTTTGCAAAATGCGGAGCAATGTGTCATCCTGACAGTCCTATTCTTATTTGGAACGCATAGTATAATTGTGAAGTACCCATAAGATACACATGCATGTATTATTAAACTCTTGAACTTTTCTTTAGAAAGTATTCATCATCTTACCGTTAAAGATACACTCGTAAAAACGCATTCAGAAGACAAGTTTTTCGTCCACTTAGATACGTTGTACGATAGGTCTTCACAGAAATCACTTTTACTTCAAACAGAATAATTTACAGCCGTTTCGTATTTTCTCTGCGGTAGTCCAAACTTATTTCGAACAATAGACCAATTACTACTCTTCTGTTGAGTAGTTCATGAGCAGCGAAAAATTATCAAAGGGTGTCACTATCAACCTGACTACTAATAGCGGTAGCCATGTTTCGTTCGAAGTGTAGGGTAGACCATGAAGTATTAGATATAATACAGCTTCATGGGGAAGACAAACTTAAATAATCTGTAACTCACATCCTTGGCACTCGGATGACAACGCGTCATTAAGTTAATGTCTAATATAATAACCGATGGTTAATTTTTACATCAAGAGAACCATCTATTTATTTCCTATCCTCTGATAAAAAAATAATATATCTGAGCAAAATATTAGAAAACCTATATTAATTTCTAAGCATGCCTGATGTTATCTATTTATTAATAAGTGAAGCTCAAATTTTGTATCCTTTTTTAAGACAATTACGCAAACAGAGACAATTTAGCACGATTACCTAAGGCTTATACATAAAAAAATACATTAGAAATACATAAAATATCTCATTTGACACATATCATAATATACACACATACATAATATATACTATTGTTTATGGTTAAATCTATTGAAAAACTTAGAAGAGGTTTTATTTTTTACACTATGGTCAAATTTGATCATTATTCTTTGACTCTGTACGAGTAAAAGGACAATGGTCGGATTTCGACTAAAGGGCGATCGGTAGGTTTAGTGTGGTTACTTAAATTTAAAAATATAATTCTGCAACAAACTGAAATGCGATGCACTTGTTAAAGTGATAGTTTGTTTCGATCAGTATCTGAGTTTATCTTGATATTAACAAATTATATCATCATTTATGAAGTTACATAAGTATACTCAATTTCAACACAAAAGGTTGCAATAGTTGACCAGTGGCATATTGCAAGTTACTTTGCGTAACTTGGCATAAAAAGTGGCCAACACTAAGCTGAACTACAAATGTGTCACATTATGAGTTATAAATATGATTTATTTGTTTAATTAAGCAAAACTACCAAAACCGAATACATTCATATTTAGTATACCTACTTCGGTTATTTGCTAGTGGAGTTTTGAAGATTGGTATTTTTATAAATTTTGATGCGCTCTTTCGAACGTTACGCCAAAATTAGGTGTGAAAATGATTAATTACCGGTTTAAGGTTAGGTTATCCCGCCATATGGATAGCAATACACCGATAACATATTTCGTGTTAATAGACGAAGGTTTCTTCTCTCCCTCCGGATAGTCTATAGTAGATATGCTAGTTTGCTATTTTTTTATATAAAAAAAAATAAAATGTGACCAAGACAAATCGAGAACTTGTCTAAAACTTAGTTAAAGTGTAGAGTCTGCTAGCGGTACTGATAAGGTACTGATCTTTATCAGTTATAGTGCCGTAAATTGCGTCATATTAATCTTGTAAACTCGCCTCAATAGTAAATTTATCACACAAAAATGACATAAAAAATATGTGTAAATTCGCCACAATCCTAATTTCGCATTGTAAACTCGCCACACATCGTTTTTAACTATTGTAAATTCGCCACACTGTTTTTTCAGTACAGATCGCAGGATAATCAAATAACAAATAGAATAATATCTTTATTTACAATTGTAATAATCACAACAAGTATTAAACATTTTACTTTTCATCTACATTAAAATCACAGTTTTAATTTAAGAATCGACTGGCTAATTTTAATTTGCCTGAGATACGTATCAATTCAGTCATTTCTTGATGATATACTATTAATGACTACTGCAAAACGATTGTAATTAAAAAAAATCATAAATAACTAAACCAGAAAACATTTCTAATTATCACAGTAATGTTTTAATAGTAATCATTAAAATATTTACAAATTTTTAATAATAATCATTTTAATAATTTTTATTTTTATTAAAAAAAAACATAAATAACTAAACTAGAAAACAGTCACGGCAATTATCACCGTAATGTTTAAACCTAATTAAAAAAGTCTGACTCTCAATGTCATGTTCCGGTTTGAAAGGTAAGGTAGTCGGTAAACTTATATATATATATATATATATATATATATATATATATATATATATATATATATATATATATATATAATTTATTTATTTAAAGTCTATATAACCAGCCTCATTGTTTAATATATCGAGGAACTGCAATAAATTCGGTTTTATTTTACCCATTTTGTTATTTAATCTTTATGCCACGATTCTGCTAAGTTGATTGTCCTATGACGGAAACCATGGACATTCTAATTATCCCTATTTTTGGGTTTTCTAACCACTTTTTTGCAAAGTAGTCGTTAATTTTGTGACGGCTTTGTTATACGGGGCATCTTCCATGACGAATAAAAAAGAGTTTTCAATATCTTCTTTTTTTACATGGGCTAATGGAGCACACATGGCCAAATGAATCTCTTCTATAGAATTCATTCGAAGGGTGTGTGCCTTTCTTGCTAAAGCTTGTTTAAAAAGGAAGTTACAACCTTACAGTTCAACATTAGGAAATATGATTACAATTACAACTGCTGTTTCAAGATCTACAACTATCATTATTGGTGTCCAGTTATGTAAATGTTTTTTCAGTGGTCGTTCGTAAGACTGTTCCTTCTTATTAGACATAAGAACGTAGGTAAATTAGTGAGACTATGTTGTAAAGTTGTTATTACTGTATACGTATGTATACAGTAATAACAACTTTATATGTTAGTGAACTTTATATGTTAGTATACTGTATATGTTAGTGAAATATGATAAAAAAGTGAGGCGCTAAGACTTAGAGTTTTGCTTGCTAACCCTACTTTTTACTATATTTATACAAAATTAAAATATGTGGCGTAAAAATTTACAATAGTTAGTATGTACCTGTGGCGAATTTACACATACCTTTTATTATTTTTTTAGGACCTGTGGCGAGTTTACTTTGAATGTATGGAATATCTAAAACGGAGACGAATTAATAACTGTGGCGAGCTGGTGGCGAGTTTACAACAACCCGCTTAATCGCTACTCGATTTGTTGCATAAACATGAAGTAGGTTTGTTAGGTTGCCTTTAGTTGCCACACCTAAACAAAGTCCATGGATTAGCAACTTAACTATGAAGAATATATCGTCGCCATTCTGCCAGGCAGTTTATAAGTAGTGAACGATTGGCTATACATGACACTATCATCATGACTACTAGATGGTAGAGTTATGCAATAATGCATTATCTCGCCCGGATCTGGTACCACCGCGCCTTAACTACTCCTTCCGCAGTAGCGTCAGTTTTTGGAACGTAGTTCCTTATCGCGCGTTGTGAAAGGGGGCTAGACGGAAAAAATTCTCACGAAAAGTTGTAACGACACTTTTTTGCTATAGTGAGCTGTTGTAAGCTGTGCGGCGTGCGCATGTTTCTCTCTCTCTCTCTCTCTCTTATAGAAAGCAAGTCAGATTTACATTTTATTACAATTTAAAATTTTATTACAATTCCTTCACTAATTAATCGAGAGCAACTTCGTTCCACCCGGGTGTCCCTTGACACGTCTCAACTTTTTTGTATTTGTCGTGCTCCGGTTTAGAGGGTAAGGTAGCCGGTAAACTTATGAAATGTGGCATTAGATCTCACCACAAGATAGCAACGGACCATTAACATATTTGGTGTCTATAGACGATGGTTGTCCTTTTACATCAGGAGACCCATTTGTATGGTATATGGTATTGTTTATATTATAATATAAACAATACCCTTATAATGTGCGGACTGTGACGACCATGCAAGTTCGCGGGAAACAGTTCCTACGTCACGCATGTAACCTACTTGCATAGCACACTAACCTTTCCTCCGTCGATTCGTCATTACCGTTCGGCCGCGGTGATCACAAATTGCGGTCAATTTCGTTACGTTCATCAACAATTTGCATTGCCCTTTAAACACGTATGTATTCCGGGAAATAAGTGATTTACTCTGTTACTGTAAAATCTTATTTTGTTTCATTTCATGGAAACAAGCCCGATTGACGTAACAGAACGTCAATCTAGTCTAAGCATTTAGAGTTACACATTTTCTTACACATTATTCCACTTTTCAGTACGACACGTTGCATCGTTTTTTAAGTGTGTACCTATAGGTCGTGGCCAGATCGCAAAATTGCCCACATTATGAAATACTCGTGAAGTTCATGAAATGGGGGCATTTCGTGAAATGTTTTACTGTCCATTGGCCACATCATGATGTTCTACGATCAGATCAATGATAAGAGATCGTTTATCAATATGGTTAATTAAATGCGCTTCATAAAATGGTCAAACTTAATTTTTAATATTGTTATAATAGTTACATTATCTCCCGATAGAGCGTTGAATGCGCTTTCAACATGGCCACTTCGCTTACAGTCTGAGTTATCGTGTGTTATTTAATAATGACCTGAAATCTAAAAAGATTTTTAATATTTCCAACCGTTCCTAATTTTTATAAATGTATATCATATCTACTCAAAAACAATAAACAAGTTACTAAACTATTCTAGATTTGTATGAAATATCTTATGGTCATTCAATTTTCACGATATGGCTAATGGTGGATGATAAAATCGTTAAACATTAATCATTTAAGTATCTAGTCAATTTTAATTGCCCACATCACGAAATGCGACCATTTTTTTACGACCTGCCTGTGGTTTCACCCGCGTAGCTTTTGGTCCCGTGGGAATATCGGAAATGTTTATGTACTAAAACCTTCCTAAAGAATCAATTTATCTATTAAAAAATCCGCATCAAAATCCGTTACGTAGTTTTAAAGATTTAAGCATACATAGGGACAGATAGAAAAAGCGACTTTGTTTTATACTATGTAGTGAAGAGAGTGTTTTATATACTTTTTTTATTTGATAAGATAGCAAACAAGCAGATAGCTCTCCTGATGGGAAGAGAAGCTATTGCCTATAGACACCAAAGATGTTAATAGTGCGTTGCTATCCGTCAGCGGCGTGCACAGGATTATGATACTGATTATGCGACGGAGTACTCGGCCACAAAAACTTTTTCTTTTATAGATTTCAGCGGCGTGCACATGATTATGACACATTTTATTCATTTACTTACTATTAATTAAAATCATCTAAAACGTACGAACGTTTTATTGAAATATCTGTGAATGGCAAGTAAAGCACTGCTTTTCTGCCTACAAGGAGCGCACGCGCCTGCAGTATCCGTGGACGGGATGGCAATGCCACGTTCATAAGTCTACCGGCTACCTTATCCTCCAAACCGGAACAATGATGATAGTGACAATCATTAACGCTATTGCGGTAGGAATAGGTAAGGCGGTACCAAATACCCGGGCGAGTCGTCGCGGAACTCTACCACCTAGTAGCCACGATGGTAGTGACACGTATAGCCAATCGGTCGCCTATTACGACCTGCCTGGCAGAACGGCAGTTAGTCTATTCTTCAAAGGAGCCCGGACCAACATGAGGAAAATTCTATTCCAAAGTTTTTATGAGAAACGGAACATTTTAGGAACAGACCATCTGCCCTTTTCCAGGCAGTTCGTAAAAGGCGAACGATTAACTAAACGAGTCACTATCACCTTGACTCCTAGGTGGCCGAGTACTGCAAGTATCATGCGATTCTGTTACCAGAGTTTTACCTATACATATAAATAAATAAATATTCACAGGACAAATTACACTTACTGATCTAACCCCAAAGTAAGCAAAATATTTCCTTGGGTTATGGGTGTTAGTCAACGATACTAATACATAGAAATACATATATAAATACTAGAATATATTTAATAAACACATAAACCCGGAAATACAAACATTTATGCTCATCACACAATTGCTTGTCCCCGCCGGGAATCGAACCCGAGCCCCTTCGATTGCGTAGTCGCTATGGAAAACTACATAATTTAGGAGTAACTTCTTAGTTTTTGGGTCACGCGAACGATGTCACGGGCAACAACTATTAATTACTAAAGTAATTTAAAATATAATTAGTATTACTAAAGTATTAATTACTAAAGTAATTTAAAATATATTTATACTTTAAAAGTAATTTAGAGTATAATTTAACTGCCTCGTGGTCTAGTGATTAGCCTATTGGTTCTAACTTGAAGTCCCGAATTCGATTACCAGGTCGGACAAGTAATATTGAAACTTTTACTGCGTTTGCCTATTAAGGCGAGGTATTTTGACGCGCGTCAGTTCTATAGGAAATGGGCGGCGCAGCATGTTCTGAAACCGATAGGGCTTCAGATGAAAACCAAAATTTAGTACTTACCTACATTCTTTTTTGTATTTAAAACTAAATATCACCATATAAAAAGCATGTGGAAGATTAGAAATATTATTAACAAATTACTTGTTTTAGAGATTTTTTTAGCCTGTTTTATCATGTAATAAGTTCCTTAGATATAATATTGAGGTATATCATGTAATTTTTGTAAAATTGTTATTTAACAATCAATACAAAAAAAACGTGATTTAGCAAACCAGTTTTTTCCCGTTTGTCCCGATGCCTCGCCTTAAATCGAAATTTAGTAACAATTCGGACGCTGGTTATGGTGTGTTGACAATGCGGTAATAAGGGTAAGTACCACTAAACTCCCCAATTGACAAACAACGAAAACGTGGTGAACCGTGTTGGTTGCGGGCTCCTTTGAAGAATAGACCAACTGCCATTCGGCCAGGCAGGTCGTAAAAGGCGACCGATTGGCTATGCAAGTCACTACCATCGTGGCTACTAGGTGGTAAAGTTCTGCATTGTCTTGGCCGGGTCAGGTACCACCGCCTTACCTATTCCTGCCGCAATATCGTCAATGCTTGTCGCTGTCATGTTCCGGTTTGAAAGGTAAGGTAGCTGGTAAACTTATGCATGTGGCATTAGACCTCGCCACAAGATAGCAACGCACCATTAACATCTTTGGTGTCTATAGGCGGTGGTTGACTCTTTCCATCAGGAGACCCATCTGCTTGTTTGCTATTTTATGATATAAAAAAAGAACCGAAAAATCTATTAACTTTCGACTCTTTCTTCCAAATCGCAAAGGCACCAATATGATGCTCCTTTTTTTTATAAACGGGACATAAACAGTACTATGTTTTTTACCATTACAGCAATTACAAATAACTGAAACATCTTATGCTATATTCTTTCGAATAAAAATACATACTACATTTACTACCTGTTGCTAGCGACTTCGTCCGCGCGGAGTTCGTTTACTCCGCACTGCCCCTCCCCCGTAAGTGATAGCGTGATAATATGTAGCCTATATGTTGACCCGACCTGTTAGTAATATTCATGCAAAATTTGAAGTAAGTCCATGCAGTACTTTTTGAGTTTACGCCGGACATACATACAGACAAACAGATAAACAGACAAACAGACAAAAATTCTAAAAACTATATTTTTGGCTTCGATATCGATTGTAGATCACGCCCTAAGTATTCTTTTTAAAAAATATTCAATGTACAGTTTTGACTTTCCTGCGATTTTATTATATGTATAGTTTCTTTTATTCATAAATCCATTCATGAAATAAATTGAACTCTAAATTATATATTGTGTATTTTAAATTAACGTTATTGAAACTTTAACTCCGACAATAAAAACTCATTATAAGTGTACTGTTGCATACAAATTCAATTTGATTTGTATTTTCAGGGTCTGATTCTGAATATATTTGCGCTGCTACCCGCGATGAAGGAAAACAGAAAAACCGACCAGGTGCGAGTCGGACTCACGCACGAAGGGTTCCGTACCATCTCTATTCAAGTTTCTACCTGTTTATTAAGATCGAGTAAAAAATTACTTAAAAATTATGGTTGTTTTTCAAACAATTTAAATAGCCCCCATTAAATTATTTATTTTGAATTTTTTTTTTTATATATTATAAGATAGCAAACAAGCAGATGGGTCTCCTGATGGAAAGAGTCAACCATCGCCTATAGACACCAAAGATGTTAATGGTGCATTGCTATCTTGTGGCGAGGTCTAATGCCACATGCATAAGTTTACCGGCTACCTTACCCTCCAAACCGGAATACGACAGCGACAAGCACTGACGCTATTGCGGCAGGAATAGGTAAGGCGGTGGTACCAGACCCGGGCGAGACAATGCAGAAATCTACCACCTAGTAGCCACGATGGTAGTGACTCGATAGCCAATCGGTCGCCTTTTACGACCTGCCTGGCAGAACGGCATTTGGCCTATTCTACAAAGGAGGCCGGGACCAACACGGCGATTATTATATACAACTAAATATTCTGTGAAAATTTCAGGCGTCTACCTGTTACCGATATTAATATTGAGCAAAAAAATACAAAAAAAAACACGCTTATTGTATTTAACATTTTCATTGATTTATTCTATATCTGGATAAGTGTCTCCAAAGATTGAGGTCATTGAATGTGGGAATTCGTATGCATAAAGCAGGCAGTTCACCACTAGATAACTTCTAGTGGTGAACTGCCTGCTTTATGCAGATGACGCTGTACTTTTAGGCTCAACTCCATCTGAGCTGCAAACACTGGTCACAGTTATGAATGAGGATTGTAAGAGTATGGGCTTACATTTGAATGCCAAGAAAACCAAAGTTTTAGTATTTGAAAGAGAAGCAACCAGAACGAACGTAAGAGTTGTGGTCGATGATGTAGTGCTGGAACAAGTGGATGAGTTTGTATATCTTGGATGTGCTTTTAACAGGGATGGAAGGTACACCGCTGATGTTGAAAGAAGAGTGTGTGCAGGGAACAGAGTGAATGGAGCGTTAGGGAGATTACTTAATAGCAAAATTTTAAGTCAGAGTGCCCGTCTAGCCCTGCATAATCATGTGATTATCCCAACGCTATTGTATGGAAGTGAGAGTTGGATATGTCAGAAAGGGCATGAAAGTAGAATAAACGCGGTCGAGATGAGGTCCCTAAGATGAGAAAGGGCATGCTCCGTTGGTTTGGACATGTAGAAAGAATGGTAGATGAAAGGTTAACAAAACAGATATACAATGCGAATATGGAAAGATGTAGGTACCGGGGAAGACATACCACCATCAGATTGATCGAGTACTGCCCGAAGATGGTGTCAAGAGTCTTCGCAACCGGCGTGTGTGTATGAAGAGAGTGATGAATGTAGAGTAAGCGAGACAAGCCTGTCAAGATCGTGATGTATGGCACTCGGTTCTCTCTGCCTACCATGTAAAGGATATGTATGTATTGATTTAATATTTTCATTTTTTTTTATTTTAAGTATGTTGTTATAGCGGCAACGGAAATACATAATTTGTGAAAATTTCAGCTTTCAAGCTATCACGGCTTATGAGATACAGCCTGGTGACAGACAGACAGACGGACAGACAGACAACGGTGGCTCAGTAATAGAGTCCTGTTTTTTTACATTTTAGGTACGGAGCCCTAATAAGCAAGCAACTCTCCTATTAAAAACAGGGATCATCATCTTTAAATGATAAAGAATTTAATGATGCATTGACTATATGCAAGTCGGAGAAGTTATGTTACGTGCGTAATAGGAAAATACATAAACAGATAGATCCACTAATTAGAAAAGTCAATCGTCATGCATTGCCATCCACGTAGTGGAGAAATAAAATACCGTGTTGGTACTGGACTCCTTCTTTGTGGCCAACTCAACTTTGGATGATCAAGGGAACGCACCGCCTACCATCCCGCAGTGTGATAGTTCCATGCCAGAACCACAATTTCGGCAGTCATCTGTGCGTAAAGCACTACTTTCCTTGGACATCCACAAGTCGAGTGGGCCGGATGGCATCCCTCCGATTGTGCTAATGTGATGTGCTCCGATGTGTACTCCAGAGTTGGCACCAGTATTAACACGCCTATTCCGGCTCTCATACTCACTCAGCGTGGTACCGAATTCATGGAATACAGCTTTGTTGCATCCCATCCCTAAAAAAGGAGATCGCTCTAACCCGTCTAACTATCAGCCCATAGACCTCCTTGTTCTCCAAAATTATGGAGACAATTATCAACTCTCAGCTCCTCGAGTATTTAGAAGAGCACCAGTTGATTAGCGACCATCAGTACGGTTTCCGTCGTGGCCACTCAGCTGGTGACCTTCTAGTATACATTGGACATAACGAAGGTCTTTGATCGGGTATGGCACAAAGCGCTTCTCGCGAAGCTGCCTTCCTATGGGCTTCTCGAGAAAGTATGCAAGTGGATCACCAGTTTTTTGGCTGACCGGAGCATCAAGGTCGTTGTCGATGGTGCGTGCTCCGACCTTAAATCTGTCAATGCTGGTGGTCCCCAAGGCTAAGTGCTATCACCGACACTGTTCCTTCTGCATATCAATGACATGATGCGAATTAGCAACATATATTGCTATGCGGATGACAGTACTGGTGATGCTACATACTCCGGCCGAAGCGGTATTTCTCGGGAACACGTCGAAGAGTGCCGAAACAAGCTTATGTCTGAAGTCGAGAATCGACTTAGCGATGTCTCGGAATGGGGTCGTCAAAACCTGGTCACTTTTAACCCCAAGAAGACACAGCTTTGCGTGTTCACCGCTAAAAAGACGCCCTTTGTCACATCACCTCGATTTGAGGATACTCTCCTCACACACATACACAGGACAGCCTCAGCTAGTGTCGGAATCCTAGGAGTTGACATATTGAATTACGTTCAGTTTCGCGGTCATTTGGAAGGCAAGGCTAAACTAGCCTCCAAAAAGCTCGGTGTGCTCAGCAGAGCGAAACAATACTTTTTGCCGGCCCATCGCCTTCAACTTTATAAGGCACAGGTTCGGCCTCAGATGGAGTACTGTTCGCATCTCTGGGCCGGAGCTCCCCAGTACCAGCTTCTTCCTCTTGATCGCATTCAACGTAGAGCGGTTCGAATCGTTGATGATCAGGCTATTTCGAAACAGCTTGACTCTTTGGCATTGCGCAGAGATGTAGGTTCTCTCTGCGTCCTTTATCGTATATATTATGGAGAGTGTTCCGACGAGTTGTTTGGATTAATTCCTGCCGCCGAATCCCACCATCGGACATCGCGTCAAAATTTGAAGTTCCACCACCTCGATGTCTGGAAATCCACAACTGTGCGATTCTCCCGACACTTTTTACCTCGCACTACTCTGCTATGAAACCAATTACTGGCAGGGGTATTTCGGGACGGATACGACATAGGGACCTTCAAGAAAAGAACTTACTCATTCTTAAAAGGCATTCAATCCACTCAGTAATGGGTGTACCGTTACAGGTAAGCATTACAGATATTCAATACGCGTTATTTGACATACTCAAGCATCATTGTTAGTTTTTTATTTCCTGTGTCACATACTGACCGTAAAACCAGAATACGTGACCATGATTTCCGCACATGCTTCAAAGTAAAGATATTTAAGGTACACATTGTATTGATATTTTTTCTTGGAGTCTAGTGTTTAAGCACCTCCGTGGCTCCTAGAACACGTAAAGTTGCCGCTCTTGGTAGTACTGTGGCGCCACTGGTGAGTACAACAGAGAAACTAAGCGGTTGCACCAGAGTGCCAACTACTTTCAGGATGACGTTCATCGTCGTGACGTCACCATTTTAAAGGTTAATGGCGTCACAAAAGGATGTGGGAAATGCAAGATCTTCCCAGAAAGGCAAAGTGTACTGCCTGGGGACCAAAGTCCGTCTGACAAGTGTTGAAACTTGTATATTGTGTTACAAAATGAATAACTGAAATAAATTACTGTCAATCTATATTTATTAGTCTTTTGTTTTATCCTTTGTCTAAAATATTTAACGTTGTATTTATTGTAATTAAATTAAAAACAATGGGAAAACTATTGTTCTAATTTGTTTAATTCTAAATACAAAATTGAAAAATATGTTACGTCACACAGAGGTAGAAGGTTTTACAAGTGGACAATGGACATCTCTGCCAAGGACAAGAGGGAGATAGACAGCGATACTTAAAGGTAAGCGACGCATACCTGTGAGCGCGCGAAATTAACAATTAAAAAAGATATAAGCAATGTTTTTTCTTTAAATCTTTATTAACTATATTAATAACTATTGTATAGAGAATTAAAAAAAAATATTACTTAAACATTATGTTTTTTTTAAATATATTTTTCATGGGTCGAAAGTACCCAAATTTGAGATTTTTCGAACCTTTAAAAATCCATATATTTAAAAATATTAACTTTATCGTGAAAAGTCATAGGAGTTTTTTATTGGCATTTCAATACAGAATATAAAAAAAAAATGTCCGGTTGAAAAATAAGTATTCCTTACAATTATTTAAACAATTTCGGTTTAAACAATATGGCACCGGGTTGCCCCATGGCAACATGCATTTATATCATCAGTAGGGCAATTTGAAGAAGATCGCATAAAAAAATTGAGGTGGAATAGTTATCGGTACTCATGCGCCGATTCCTCCTGGACTATTTTATTTTATTAATGTATTTGTAATACATATTTTTTTTATATTATATGATAAATAAACAGATGGCTGTTCTAATGGAAAAACATCCATGACCTATCTAAAATGTAAAAAGCTCTCCGTGTAGCGGGATGGTAATATCATGTACATAAGTTTACTGGCTACATTTCCTTCTAAACCGGCACGATAGTAACAAACATTGACGCTATTGTGGCAGGAAAAAGCGAGGTATCGAAGTATAAGATTTTTTACTAGGTGGTAGAGTTATGTATTGTCTCGCCCGGTTCTGGTACCACCGCCTTATCCGTTCCTGCCGCAATACCGTTAATGCTTGTCATTGTCGGGTTCCGGTTTGGAGGGTAAGGTAGCCAGTAAACTTACGCACGTGACATTAGACCTCGCCACAAGATAGCTACGCACTATTAACATATTTAATATCTATAGGCGATGATTGACTCTTTCCATCAGGTGACTCATCTGCTTCTTTGCTATCTTATGATATAAAAAAACCGAGCTAGATGTTGCAAATATCTATGTAACTTTTAGAATTTTTTCAAACCTGCCATACGGATAGCTATGCTTCACTAGCATCTCTGGAGGTGATGGCTGTCTCATTTCATTTCGAGAACCATTTGCTCGATTGCATCATATGAAGTAAAAAAGCCAAATCTTTGAGGGGTCCGCACGAATTAGATGACAAAATCCGTTCAGATGCAACATTTCGCGTAGAAGATATTGGGATATTAACACAGTATTGGCCTCGTTGCGAGGATATGTTCTATTCATTATTACAAGTATACTAATCTGAAGTTCATTAATAGAGAGTTGTCAACAAAATAGCGATGTAAACTGTTGTGTTCGAGGTGATGTAGTTACTATCTACCGAGTAGTGAACAAAATCACGCCGGTTCCTTTACGCGGTTAGCAGAGGGGACTTGATATCCTCTCTCTGACACTCTGGTTAGAACGATTTACCGAATTTCTACTGGCAGAATAGGGGGCAATCATTAGGCAAGTTATTTTCAGTTCAGTGTTTACTAAACACTGAACTTATTTCAATGAAATTTATTCAATGCGTATAAATAACACCTTTAGCCGTGGAAACGTAACAGACAGAAAAGACATTCGCATTTATTATATACATTTCTTACAAGTACATTTTCATTGTAGGTACTGTTTGTAAAAGATATCCTTTTATTAGTGACCAAAGTAATAAAGGTACTATTTTAAACAAAGTACGTAACGATTACAAAGAAAATTCTCAAGCTATTAAAAAATTGTGGGCGAATCTATTGTCGTCGGCTGGTCGAATTTTAGTTCCTTGAGTAGTTTCACGTACCTAATTGTATTTTTAACTAAAACTGCTTACAGCCAAAAACCACACCACTAGCAAATGGCCGATTTTGGGACTAGTATAATTTATTAACTTATATGATATTTCTTACGAATTCCGAAGTCCTCCTCCTACGAGTCAGGTCTCGCCCCCCTCTGCACACTAAACGATTGCTTTTGGGACTAACAAAAGGGCTTTTATAGTTTCACGCTATGAACATCTAAGCTATTCAACCTCAATGCCAAATATATTATATCCGCACCATGGGTTCACCGCATATAAAAACTCTCTCAGTACATTTTATAAGTCGATCGACTATTACTCAAAAACTTGTAAAGCCTTCTAATCCGTGACAGTTTTCCTTTTAACATCGTTATATTTACTACTACCATGAATTGTTTACCACCTCTAAAACCAACCGTTTAGCCTGACGTCACACAAGAAGGGAAAATAGAAGAGCTCATCTCTCGCATGGACGATCCCAGCCGGGCAAGGTGTACTGCTTGGGAACCGAAGTTCCTCTGAGAAGTCTTGAAATTTGTACAAAACGTTATTAGATAAATTATCGATGTAGCGCGATTTAGGATTTACTCAGTTTTTACTGGATATTTAAATCATTTATTAGAACATACTTTTTAAATATGTATATCAGATTATATGTGTTGGTCCGGGCCCTTTTGAAGAAAAAACCGTCTTCTAACAGGCAAAACCTTAAAAACAACAAAGAAAAATATCGACACGCGGGATTTTAACCTGCGACCATTTTCCTAAGCCGGAAAGTTGTTTTTAAGGTTTTTCCAGTTTCCCAAGCACGGGGTGAGCGCTATAACACAAAAATAATTCTAACAGGCAGTTCGTAAAAGGCGAGCGATTGGCAATATATGTGACTACCATTGTGACTACCAGGTAGCAGAGCTTGGCAACGTCTCGCCCGGCTATTCTTGCCACAATAGCAGTAATGTTTGTCATTGTCATGTATTAGTTTGGAGGATAAGGTAGTCGGTAGAATTATGCATCTGGCATTACCATCCTGCCAGACGGATAACAACCACCATTATATCTTTGTTGTCTAGACAACGGTTTCTCTTTCCACCAGGAGAGTTATCTGCTTGTTTGATATTTAATAACATTTGCACGTAACAAAAGATATACGTTAAAACTATAATATTTCAGAATAAACGAAACGCAACTCGTCAATATTTACAAATGGTGGCTTCTTAAATGTGAAGTAACAGAGTGCTAAGTGTGAGTTTTTTTCGCATTCGATCGTGAGCGCGTTTCGAGTTTACTAGGAATTTGTATGTGATTTGTACAGCGCCACCTAGTGGTAAACCTGAGAAACCAGAAGAAAAACTCACACTTAGCACTCAGAGTGCTAAGTGTGAGTTTTTCTTTTCGCATTCGATCGTGAGCGGGTTTCGAGTTTACTAGAATTTGTATGTGATTTGTACAGCGCCACCTAGTGGTAAACTTGAGAAACCAGTTTACCACTAGGTGGCGCTGTACAAATTACATACAAATTGCTAGTAAACTCGAAACGCGCTCACGATCGAATGCGAAAAGAAAAACTCACACTTAGCAGAATGAAATAATACGCGTATTGTGAAAACACAAAATGTTTACCCGACACGAACTTTCACCTGCCATTATTGTAATATTCTTGAAAAGGTGATGGCAACTGGAAAATTATTCGTGGGCTCATTCACGCATGAAAATAATATTCTACGGTGAATTAAAGCGGTGGGTTTACTTATTTGCATTAAATAATTAAATAATTTTTTATATATCATAAGATAGCAAACAAGCAGATGGCTCTCACAATGGACAGACAAACTATCGCCTATAGACACCAAAAACGTTAATAGTACGTTGCTATCGTGTTGGCAGGTTCTAATGCCACATGCATAAGTTTACCGACTTCCTTACCCTGCAAACCGGAACACTACAGTGATAATAAATAATAATAATATCTCTGGACAATTATACACGAATTGATAGAACCCCAAAGTAAGTAAATATTTGCTTGTGATATGGGTGTTAGTCAACGAAATTAATACATAGAAATATTAAAAAAAAAACAGAAATAAATATAAAAATACTCAAATATAATTAATAAACACCCAAACCCAGAAATACACACATCTATGCTCATCACATAAATGCCTGCCCCCGTCGGGAATCGAACCCGAGCCCCACTGATTGCGTAGTCAGGTTCGCTAACCACTCGACCAACGGGGCGGTCAGACAGTGACAAAAACTGACGCCATTGCGGCAGGAATACGTAAGCGGTGGTACCAGAGCCGTGCGAAATAATGCAAAACTCTACCACCTAGTAGTCACGATGGTAGTGATTCGCATATTAGTCTTACGAAACTGTTTTGGGGAAAGGCAGTTGGTCCACTCTTTAAAAGGAACCTGGACCAATACGGGCTCATTAGTTTAAATAATTTTTTAAATGGTCAGTATTTCACTTTGTAAGATGGCCTATTCTTGTTGTTGAAGTTTTACCTCATATCTTTTTACGGAAGTGCTATTATTAAAATGAAATCATTAAATTCAAAGTCGATAAATCATCCAATGAAGAAAGATTTATTCTTGTTTGGACAAGGCATCGAACGCCGAAAGTTAACCTTTAGTTTTTAGTTTTAGTTTAGTTATTTAGTTACACAAATACAAAAATAATATTGCTAAAAGTCACATTTAAACTTCAATCATGGAGAACACGTACTAGATATACGTTTTACTTCGCAATCAAAGGAGTCCCAGTAGAATTATATAAGTATATATTCAATTATGATATAGTAGTATTCAATGAAAAGTAAATTAACTGCAAGAATAAATAAATCATAAGTTTCCATGAACAAATTATACGAACTGGTCAAGTATTTCATAATCTCATCGCCGTAAATCTTACATTATACCCTAAAACTAAAATTAATTGTTCTAGACCATATGTATACTGGATATTTCGTAATATATTAAGTCTTAACAAAATGAAATTCTCTATTAAATCAAGCAAATTTATAAAATTATAAGCACATAACACTCGCACTTGTATGCTTCGACTGTGAACTGATACATGCGATAATCTTTTGACTTTATAATCGAAGCATAATTATATTATTTTCAGAAGCGAGCTGGTTTTTTAAAACTATGCCTTACCTTAGATTTGCTAGCTCCGTACACGAATTCGCTAAAAGATAGTCACCGCTAAGCAATGCGATCTTGTTTCCAAACATCATGTCGTCGGGCTGCTCCAACATCACTTGTCTGGCGTTCATGTTCACCAGCCCTTTATGCACCAAGTGCGATGTTCTGATCATCTCCGTTACTTCTGCAAGCGCGCGTTGGCTAGACAAACATGTTATTTGAAAGCGGTTGCAAATTTTAAAATCAATTATACATAACTTATGTACATGACTTAAAATGGGGTCATCTTGATGTTGCCACATTAAACGATTTGAATGGAATTTTGGCAAACGTAGACGATCTATCGGAAACAGCGTGTTCTTAAAAATGTCTGCTGTCCTATGATTATAGGATAGCAAGCAATCACATGGCTCTGCTGATGGAAAGAGAAGAGGATAGCCAATAGACACCACAAAATAATTTAGTGCATTACCATCTCTGTGGTGAATGTCATGCCACATGTGTAAGTTTACCGGCTACCTTACCCTTCAGACCGGAATACGACAGTGACGTGGACTGACACTTTTGTAGCAGGAATAGGTATGACAGTGATACCAAATTCGAGCGTCAGAAGAGACATTGCAGAACTCAACACCGTCTAGTGGCCACGATGTTAGTAGCAATTAATAGTAACAAAAAATAGCATAACCTAAGAGAATTGTCAAAATGGTGACTGTCCCTAATAGACAGATGGTAAATCAAATAATTCAATGCTAGAATGAATTGAAATAAATCTCTATCACCTCACAGGAAAGGGAGATGTATGACTAACTTAATGCTACAAATTTCTCACAAATCGTAAAAGTTCATTCATCATTTTTTCCTTCTTTCAAAGGCACATCACATCAAAATTAAAAAATATGATTATATGTTATCGTCTGGTTTCCATTTTTGATATATATTTTTAATATAGGTATCAAAATGTCCATTAGCTCTGGACAATAAACACTATCAGTGTCGACCTATAGCTTTCGGTATTGTACAAAACATACCACGTGTGCGTAAAAAACCTCTACAGTTTTTTACAGTTTTAAACCCGGATTAATTCTGCCGCTAGTAGCGCAATCAAACGCTTAAATAATTTTGCAATTATATGCCAAGTATGCTTGTGTATAACTCCTACTGCTTTATCATGTTCCATATCCTGTATCTCTGAATTGTTAGGGCGCGGCACACAGGGTGCATACGTAATATGCGGCTCTGCAGTGAGATTTATTTTTATTCTTGCTGTTATATCTATATGAATCATACCTATGCAAAACCACAACTACTTTATCCTGTTGCATGTCTAGTAACTTTAGACCGTAACCTGCTTTTGGCACTAGCAATACGGTTATTGCCTCACAGTTACTGCTTTTAATTTTTTGCTATTATACATGAAGTATAATTATGGAAAACCTCGATTACTTTATCCAGTTTCATGTCTGGTAACTCTAGACCACAACCGGCTGCATATAACACTAGCAATATGATAACCATTGTAGATTACTTTTCCTTTTGCTATTATATGTGAAGTATACCTGTGTAAAACCCCTGCAGCTTTGTCCTGTTCCATGTCTGGTATCTCTGGACTGTGGCCGGCTGCCTTGGATACTAACAACACGATCAATCCCCAAGCTTGCATGTTGTTTTTTCCATTGTATATGAGATTCCTAAAAAATAAAAATTATAATCAGATTTTTGTCTATCATTTGCAAGCTGACCTAACACGTTACACTGTCCAATTCGTTAAATAGTACACAGTAGTGCCCCCGCCACGACAAACCAAGCAAAGCGCAATTGCGTTACTTATTTATTTATTTATTTAAGAGTGGGCAAACAGGTAGGACCTAATGGAAAGAGATCACCGCCGCCCATAGAGATAGCAAAAACAAGTTCTACACTACACTTTTAAATCTTTTTTCAAAGCGCTTGGTCGCTATTTAAAACCTCCATAACTTGGTTTTGGATTATACCAGATGAACAAAATTCTTGAGATATAATGTCAATAATGGACTTATTAAACATATAAAATTTTAATTGCATTGCTTTTATACTTTAGATTTTATTGATATCTAAAAAGCCCCGATTTAGTCACTCACTGATGAACATCAAAATCCTTAGGGTACTTCCTAAAATCCTGTAAAGCTGTAATTTTGTATGTAAGCTAGTATTATACACATTACACATAGAACAAAAAATCTTAAACTTGCAATTTTTCCCTATAACCACTTAAATAAGGAGATGGAATGTTGTAAGAGACTTGCGCAAGTTTTGATACAAGAGTCTGAAAATAAATAGGGACTACTTGTTACATAATTTAAAATACATATTTCAGGACTTTTACTAAATCACCTCCATCCTTTAAATTACGGCGTGGAAGTTTGGGTATTCCCATAAAAATTAAATTTCATGCTAAAAAATCTGTAGTTTATCCAAGTACCACAGACTTCTTAATACAAATTAAAATACGTGTTTAAAAAGTATTGCCATTTTTCCCCGTGTTGGTTCCGGGCTCCTTTAAAGAATAGACCAACTGCCGATCTGCCAGGCAGGTCCTAAAAGGCGACCGATTGGCTATGTGAATCACTACCATCGTGACTACTAGGTGGTAGAGTTGGGCATTGTCTCGCCCGGGTCAGGTACCACCGCATTACCTATACCTGTCGCAATAGCGTGAGTGCTTGTCGCTGTCGTGTTCCGGTTTGGAGGGTAAGGTAGCCGGTAAACTTATGCATGTGGCATTAGACCTCGCCACAAGATAGCAATCCACCATTAACATCTTTGGTGTCTATAGGCGACGGTTGACTCTTTCCATCAGGAGACCCATCTGCTTGTTTGTTATCTTATGATATAAAATAAATAAAAATAAAAATAAATAGCAACTTACAAAAAGGTATGTAGTCACACTATGAACTAATTCGTGTAAAATACTTCCATGACGAGACCATATATCTCGTACTGTCAAAAAGTTGTCAAATCTTGTGTAGAGCTAAGCTTCTAACACCCCACGCGCTAACCCTACAAGCCCTAACATAAAAAAATCTACACTATGAAGCATGGCCGAAGCGTAAGGTGAACAATTCATTCAATACGTCGCGTTGGCCAAGTGGTTACACAATCGATGGGTCTCGGTTTCGATTTCCGACAAGGACAGGCGTTTATGTCATAATTGTAGATGCGTATGCGCACGGCGCATAGAAGTTCGTTGTTTACAAAGAACGATTTACATAACTCGCGGCTAGACTCGGTAGTACACCGTGTGGTGACCATACTTTTTAAATATTACTACACTAATGTCGTTCAGGGTTACTATGTAGTTAGGCAATATTCTATTTTTATTATATTTTTATTGTTTACTTATGACCATTAACTAACAGCCTATAAGTAAATAATTTGCTTTCTTTTTAGTTAAATAAATTCTTGTAATTTATCCAGCGATTTTTATTTATTTGAAAAACTTTAGCCAATATCCAGTCATTAAGTGATATGGCTACCAGATACCATTCGTGTCAACGAGCATAATTATTTTAATATTTATTTCATATTAATTAGTATACAACCAGACGGCTCTCCTTTTTATAGTTTAGTTTCGACAATGATATTATCATCAAATTCCTCCACCCAAGGTGACTGTCAGTTGGACTGCATTTTTGCCAGCTGTGTGATAACCGCCTAAAAGATAACTGCCGTTTAAAGACATCATATTAATATCACCCAACCTGTTTGTCTAATGACAGCAATATTTAATTAATAAAACGTCCCGGATGTTTTATTAATTAATCATCACTAATTATTTACTAACGACTAATAGGTGGTAGAGTTCCGCAGCGTCACGCCCGGGTATTTGTAGCTACCGCCTTATCTATTCCAACCGCAATAGTGTCCTCTTTTTGAGGGTAAGGTAGCCAGTGGAATGGCATTGCTGCGTGATGAAAATGGTGCGTTGCTATCCATGTGGCGGGAACACAGATAGTAACGCATCATTTATATCTTTGGTGTCTATATCAGGAGAACCGCTGCTTGTTTGCTATCTAATGATATAAAAAAACATAATCTTATCCCCTATTTCAAACTTTTAAGGGTTGATTTTTGAAAAAAGTGGCTTACGTTTGATCCCGAGTCTTCAACTACCTCCTTGCCAAATTTTATCAAAATCGATTCGCTGGTTTAGCAGTGAAAGTAACAGCCGACAGACAGTTTTACCCCGTGTTGTTCCAGGCTCCTTTAAAGAATAGACCACCTGCCGTTCTGCCAGGCAGTTCGTAAGAAGCGACGATTTGATATGCATGTCTCTACCGTCATGGCTACGAAGTGGTAGAGTCATGCTTGTCTCGCCCGGGTCTGGTACCATCTTTTTACGTATTCCTGTCGCAATAGCATCGGTGCTTGTTACTGTCGTATGTCGGTAAGGTAAGGTAGCCGGTTAACTTATACTTATATATTTTTTTGGTTCTTGACAATGTGTGTATGATGATCAGTTAAATAAATAGGACCGGAAACTTACATAAAAGCATAACAAACAACCAAATATTTGACTGTTAATGTGGAACCCTTTTTAAGGAATAGATTAATTGCCTTACTTCTAGGCATATCGTAAAAAGCGATAGAAGATTAATACGCGGCACTAACATTCGACTACTAGCTAGGTGGTAGAGTTCTGCAACGTCTCGACCGGGTTTTGGTACCACTAGTTTGGTAACACTTTGGTTCCTACCGTCTTATCCTCCTATCCTATCCTATAGTCCTATCATCCTATCGCTGTCATGTTGTTGACGTTTGTCAACAACATGACAGCGATAGGATGATTTGAAGGGTAAGGTAGCCGATAAACTTATGTATGTGGCATATCAATACCGTCACACTGATAACAATACACGGTAAACATCTATGGTGTTTATAGGCAATGTTTATTTCTTTCCGTCAGGAGAACCACCTATTTGCTATCCTACGTAACAAAATATATTATGCCCTTTCATATTTATGATATTTTTTTGAAAGCCTACTGCAAATAATTTTTTAAGGAATTATTTTATTCAAATAAAAAGTAGCCATGTGCGTATTCAAATATAGAGATTTCCGTGCTACCTCTATGCTATTGTTCTGTTAATTCTATGTGCTATTATTATACTAATAACCGTAATCAAATAAGCTTCTACTAGGTGGTAGAGAAATGCATTGTCTCGCCCGGGTCTGATACCACCGCCTTATCTATTCCTGCCGCAATAGCGTCAGCGCTAGTCACTGTCGTGTTCCGGTTTGGAGGGTAAGGTAGCCGGTAACGTATGCATGTGGCATTAGATCTCGCTACGAGATAGCAACGCACCATTAACATCTTTGGTGTCTATAGGCGATGGTTGACTCTTTCCATCAGGAGACCCATCTGCTTGTTTACTATTACGTTTATTTGGATGGAATTTACTATGTTGGTTCTTTTTAATATTATAAGATAGCTAACAAGCAAATTGCTCCCTTAATGGAAAGAGACAACCATCTGTAGATACCAAACTTAATGGTGATATCCGAATGACGTGATGGCAATGCCACATGCATAACTCTACCGACTGCCTTATCCTTTATACCAGATCACGACAAGGACAATTTTTCTACAATGTTCTCGATTTTATTACTATTTACCGATTCTTGTCGCAATAGCGTCATACGGTGAACGGAAAACCTACATTCACCAGCGTCAATGCTTGTCACTGTATTCGGGCATGGAGGTGAAGGTAGCTAGAAGTAGCTAGAAGTTAAACTTTTGCTTGTGGTATTATAACCCGCAAACGGACGGCGACCCACTATTTACATTTTAACTGATAATAGGGGTAGTTGCCTTATGTGTTTTACTATGATATAAAAAAGTTATGAGTTCGCGTAGACTTATATGGTTACTTTGACTTAATACTTTATTATTAAACAGAAATCCAATGCAATAATTTTTCTAAACTCAGTTTTTCTAGGGTCCCTAAGACCCTCATCTAGGTTAGTCAGGTAATGTTACAAATATAAGTTTGGCTGTTACATTATCTTCAAAACCAGATACAATCTAGTCAAATATTGACGCAATACCGGGCGAGACGTTGCAGAATCTTTCACTTTTTATGTAATGTCTGGCTGGCTAAACCAGATGGGCTTTTTTCAAACCTACTCTAGATTAACAAGAATGAATATTATTTTGGACAAAACAAATATAGACAGTGATCCCAGGAACAAACATTTTTATTTATTTATTTATTTAATACTTTATTGTACACAGAACAATTAGAGTAAAAATATTAAAACATAACATAAGTACAATGGGCGAGCTTATCTCTACTTAAAGAGATTTCTTCCAGCCAACCCGATAAAGGAGATAACAAAGAAATCAAATAAAGTAGACTTGGTGTACAAAAAAAATAGATATTATGGTTACATAACTAAACTATATATATATATATATATATATATATATATATATATATATATATATATATATATATATATATATATATATATATATATATATATATATATATATATATATATATATATATATAAGCTTCAGTTAAAAAGTGTTTTATTAATAGCAAGCTGAATTTTCGTGAACAGCTTCATTTTCACGAGACGCCCATCTTTTCTATCTTCGAAAAATCTCGAATCGGGTAACTAATAAAGATAGATAAAAAAAAATTTTAGTGTGTCGGACTAAGAAAAGTTTCCACTTCACGTGTAGGACAAAGTAACCCTTGAATCGTAATTACAATTAACAAGCTGCTGTGAGAAAATTAGATTGTTTTTTACTTGATTAATATTAATTTAATAAAAATATTATAATTCCGAAACTTTAGAGTGGGGAATTCGTCAGGAAAACCATCGAATGCGTAGGACAAAGTTTTTTCGTGTTTTTTATAAAATAATCATGTGATTACAATAAAAAAATAATTATTGTTTTTAATCAATATTTTTCCTACACCGAATTAAAATTTTCGAAGCCCTCTAGCTTTGTTAGTTTCCCGATTCGAGATTTTACTCTCGTCTCATCAAAACAAAGCTGCTCACAAAAATTCAGCTTGTTATTAATAAAAAAAAGTTTGTTTCTGGGAGCACGGTCTAATAGTAATTATTATAACGCTAAATAAATAAAATTTGAATTATTTTAAGACGTATTCTTATATTCGTTTACTTAAATACAATTTTGATTACAAATGGATTCGAAACCGCCCCGTTGGTCGAGTGGTTAGCGACCCTGACTACGCGATCAATGGGGTCCGGGTTCGATTCCCGACAGGGACAGGCATTTGTGTGATGAGCACAGATGCTTGTATTTCTGGGTTTGGGTGTTTATTAAAATATATTAGAGTATTTATAAATGTATTTCTATGTATTAGTATCGTTGACTGGCATCCATACTACAAGCATATAATTTGCTTACTTTGGGGCCAGATCAATTCGTGTAATTTGTCCAATGATATTTATTTATTTATTTATTTAAACCTATGGGATCTACCTGCACTATGATTATAAAAAGGTATGATTTTATCATGACTACTAACTATAGGCTGTAGAGTTCTTCAACGTCTCGCACGGGTAGGTATATGGCAACACCGCCTTCCCTATTCCTGCCACAATAGCGTCATTGCTTGTCATTATCATGTTCCGGCTTAGAGTGTAAGGTAGCGGGTAAACTTGTGCATGTAGTATTGCCATCCCGCTGCACAGATAGCAACACACCATCAACATCTTAGGCGTCTATAAGGGTTATCTCTCTTCATTAGGAGAGCCATCTGCTTGTTTGCTTATGCTTATGTTCTTTGTTTGTAATGGATAAACTTAAACTATTGGACCGATTTTAAAAATTCTTTCACTGATATAACTCCTCGTTAAGATAAATTATATTACTGAGTAGCATAGGCTACTTTTTACCCGACTGAGTTAAAGGATGTGAAGCATGTAGATCACGCGAACAAAGTCACAGGGAACAGCTAGTACAGAAATATATTAATAGCAACCCTATTGGTGGTGTAGGTAACTATTAACACTTCGTACATTAGAAAGCCTGCCGCCCACGTTATCGTCAGTGACAAACGAACGATATTAAATGTGGCAAATCTGGGGATAGGAATCACTGGTAAATTTAGTGAATATCAAAGCATATCCCGGACAAATTACACATTTTAAAAAAATACCTACTACTGCCGAAATTATCAGCTTTCCTCACTTTCGTGTTCCGGTTTGGAGTTATAGCTGGTAAGTTTATACGTATGACATTACATCCCTGCCATACATACCTACAACAAGGATGATCATATGTATATTTTCTCTATAGAGAAGTACTAACATATTTATCTATTTAGGCGATGTTATCTCTTTCCATTTGGACGTCCATTTGTATATTGTATGCTTCCATATGTTGTCTCCACAAAAATTATAAACTAGCCGATGGGTTGATTTTATAGTTATTCACATCACACATATTACACAGAAAAGTATTTTTATACTTTTTTCAGAAATTCCAATGGAAACTGAAAATAACTGGAGCCACTGCGAAGCATGACTGGATTCATTTAGTACATTATACAATATCTCGTTTGCTATCCTATTACCTACATAAACTACTCATAGAATTTATTACCGGACAGCGCTATCACTAAACCAACGAAACATTAACTTACTTTGCTGTTTTTAACAGTGGATGGTTACTTCCAACCAGCTTACGTAAATGGAGCGCTACATTCGCTATTTCATCGCTCAGAACCCATCGGAGACTGAGGAAAGAGGTTGGATATCCAACTATCTTCTCAGCTTCGCTCACAGCTCGATTCCAATCTGGCTTCGAATTTTGTTGCCCAATAGATCCTTTTAACGAAGCGCTCGTGCTGATTTCTCTTCCAACACAAGGTCTCCGAGGTTTCGCAATTAGAATGCTTGATGGAGAACCTTTCATCACATCACATAAAATAGCTCTTCTCAAACAACTTAAACTCATTTTGCACACTATTTTTTTAATATCCAATCGGAAAAACTTTTTAAACACACAAAAAACTTTAATTGATATTTATTAATAAATTCATTAATAAAACATTAAATACACTTGAATGGGATTATTTAAAATCTAACTAGACAACAACTTTAATTTACAATACAATGTGAATTTGCTTAAACTGGTTATTTCGTAAGTTAAACGGGAACGAAATACGCGACAGCCGACGCGTCTTACGCGTAACCGCAACAATATTTAACTGCACAGTATTTTCCAGTGATAAACCAAGAACGTATTTCGCAATTTCCACGACGTATGTTGTGGGGTTCCACTTGAAATTTTGCGATATATATATATATATATATATATATATATATATATATATATATATATATATATATATATATATATATATGTATATATATATATATATATATATATATATATATATATATATATATATATATATATATATATATATATATATATATATACATATATACATATATACATATATATATATATAGTTTTCTTATCAAATCAAATTTCGAATTCTTGTGTGCCCAAGGGCCCCAGCATAATCTAAGACGGTCTTGTATATAATCCCTCGTGTTGGTCCTAGGGCCTTTGAAGAATAGACTATTTGCCATTCTGCCAGGCAGTTCGTAAAAGGCGGACGGGCTATAAGTGTCACTACCATTGTGACTACCAGGAGGTAGAGTTCTGCAACGTCTCACCCGGGTATTGGTTACAACGCTTTACCTATTTCTGTTACAACAGCGTCAATGCTGTCATAATATAGAAATAATGCCTTTCTTATAAGATCCGTAAAACATGTCTACAAACTGAATGATTTCCCCGAATTTGATCTTTCCAACACGTCCCCTGATCAATTAAAACATAAAATCACCAATAACTGGTTCTGTGTGCCACCGTGACCCAACGTGCTTGTCTATTTGTAAACGGATTTAGTTCTAGTTAAGTACAGATGTTTCATTGTATGTACTATTTTTCTAGTACTCAAGCTAATGTAGTTACAATATGCAAAAGTAAATAAATGGTGCCTAGTTAATCACATTGTAATATAAATTAAGTATGTACACTGTATGCTTTCCAAATAAAATAAAATAAAATAAAATAAAAATAAATAAAATAAAATAATCGTGTTCTACTCTACCTACATCATGTTCTACTACCATCTCGTCACATAGCAACTCGGATAGCAACGCACCATTAACGTCTTTGGTGTTTGTAGGTGGTTGTTGTCCCTTTCCATATCGGGAGAGCTATCTAAATGTTTGCTACCTTATGATATAAAAAAACCTCTCCTGTTCAATAGCTACCTATGTGATCATTAGCAAAAGAATCGTGATGTAAACAACAGAAATGCAGGTTCGCTACATTTCTGTTGTTTACATCTTCTATCGCGCTTATCATGGAGAGTGTTCCGATGAATTATTCGGATTAATTCCTGCCGTTGAATTCCATCATCGGATGTCGCTTAAAGGGAGCTAGACAGAAAAAATTCTTACGAAAAGTTGTCACGACACTTTTTGCTATGGAACGAAGTTCCTTATCGCGTGTTGTGAAAAAGGGCTAGACGGAAAAATTCTTACGAAAAGTTGTCACGACACTTTTTGCTATAGTAAGGTATTGTAAGCTGTGCGGATGCGGATGTTTCTCTCTCTCTCTCTCTCTCTCTCTCTTATAGAAAGCAAGCCAGATATTTTCATTTCTATTTCGCATTGAACAGTGTGGTGTCGCGACGATTATTTTTGTTGAGTGTACACAGGTTTTTTGTAAATAATAATAAAAGGAACTTCGTTCCATCCGGGTGTCCCTTGACCCCTCTTAAGTTTTTTTGTGTCACTACAACTTTATTGCAATGACATGACTGACTTGAATCTCCATTTGAGGGTTCCGGAGTAAACTAGGAAAACTTACAGTTTCGATATGTCCGTCTGTCCGTCCGTTCGTCCGCACGATAGCTCAGAGATCCTTATTACTAGAAAGCTATAATTTGGCACGAATATACTTATTAGTCACGTTAATAAAGTCATGACATAAAATCTGGAAAAAATATTTTTGCAGGGTAGTTCCCCTATATGTGAAGTTAATTTTTAAGTGTTAATTTTTTTTCTCACGTACCCCATCGTGGGGTATTGTTGGATAGGTTTTTAAAAAATATTGTAGCTTTGTCAAGACAAGTTTTCGATTAAGGGGCTCATTTGTAAAATATTAAGCTTATAAGTGCTAATTTTTGTCAAGTGCCTGTGCCAAGTGCCAAGTCAAGTTTGAGTCAAGCCCCCCCCCCCCCCCATCGAAAATAGTGTGGAAAGCAATATTCGATTTCGATCCGAGTTTCTTGGATTTGTAATTTTAAAGATTCAAATCGGATGTATTTAGGGATTTCAATCTCACCCTCTCTGTCTATGTCCTTCTCTCTTTCTTTCTTTCCCCCTGTTTCCGCCACTTTCCGCCTATGTCCACCTATGCCTGCCTGTTTTCTCCTGTTTGCACCTGTTTCCGCATGTTTCCGCCTGTTTCCACCTATTTCCATCTTTTTCCGCTCGTTTAATGTTTTGGCCTGTTTCCGCCTTTTTCTATCTCTTTTTACCCGTTTTCGTCTGTTTCCACCTGTTTCGACTGTTTTCACCTGTGTCCGCTAATTTCCGCCTGATTCCATCTTTTTTTGGTTATTTTTTTCGCCGGTTTCCGCCTGTTTCCATTGTTCCGCTTGTTTTGACCTGTTTTCGCCACTTTCTGCCTCTTACCTCCTCTTTCCACCTCCTTCTACTTTTTTCCATCGTTCTATTTCTTTCCGCCTGTACCGCCTCTTTCTGTCTGTTTCCGGCTTTCCGGCACGTTCCGGCCCCTTTAGTCGGTTTTCACCTGTTTCCACCTATTTCCGCCTGTTTTAGCCTCTTTCTCCCTCCTCAATCTTCTTTTCCCTTTATCCCGTCTTTCACCGTTCTTACCTGTCTTTTCCCTTTCTCCCCCACTTGTAAAGTCGTAAACGTCACAAAAAGAACAGCCTTAGTGTGATCCACGCCTTTGGCCCCCGCGCAGTGGCAGGTTTAAAAGCGAGCACACGATCTTTTAGGCCTGCCACTTTATTTCTACTTAACCTAGACCCCGTTCCTTTGTTCGCAGAGTCAACCAGGCAGCCACCAAGCTAAGTCCAAGATCCATCAGGCTGATGACCTCGTTTTTTTAGTCCATTTTTCAATCCCTCTTTGTTTAGTCCATTTTTACCGTCTGCCGGATTACTAAATTCGATTTTCTGGATTGCCATCCCTAGATGCAGTGCGTAATCGGTTATACAATAATATTAACATCCGTCAAGCCTTTTGGATAATTCGTGCCAAGAACATGGAGATTGGACATGCCTCATACGTGTTCGAGGTACATTGCCTTGCTTCTGATGCATTCGGAATATAATTCTTTAAAGCAGTAAAACTGCAGCAACTGACTTCCTATTCTCTGGAAACCAGCGTCATATCTTCACCAAGTTAAAATTGGACCACAGGGGCAGTAAATATCTCAAACAAAAAACCAGGTTGTGGCTGTGTCATGGACACAGCCGTGCATTTTTTACGTGAATATGTCTACGTCATACGTAACATCTTGCGATGTGTTATGTTGAAATGTACCTAAACGTATGCATTAAACAGTCTACTATAAGACATTATTATTTGTATGAGCAGTTCAAATTAAATCGCCGTAAATATAACACAGTGTTTATATGGTCCTTCGAGCCGGATCAAGATAACGATTAGAACCTTTTTTCATTACTGCAATACAATAGACTCGCTCGCCGGACAAACCGAGAACAAAAGAACTGCATTCCTTTCATTGAAGATTACCTATAGTAATACAAATAAATGCTATATTTGAACAGTTTTTTGCGTGGAGAATTATATTTAATCTTTTAATATTAACTTGAAGTTTTTGAACTTTTATTTAATTTGTGAACATTTAACTAGTTACCGCCCCGTTGGTCGAGTGGTTAGCTACGCAATCAACGGGGCTCGGGTTCGATCCCTGACGGGGACAAGCATTTGCGTGATGAGCATAAATGTTTGTATTTCCGGGTTTGGGTGTTTATCATGTATGTAAAAGTATTTATATATGTATTTCTATGTATTAGTATCGTTGACTAACACCCATTACACAAGCAAATAATTTGCTTACTTTGGGGTTAGATCAATAAGTGTAATTTGTCCCGTGAACTAGTGAAATATGGCAAAAACACTTGAAAAAATACTAGCAGTGCTTGAAGATACAACCCTTTTGATACGGAAAGCACAAATTAATCTAAAAAAATGTCCTAAGCAACGGCTAACTAGGGGCTACTTAGAAACTCGATCAAAATCCGTTGAACAATACTGGGAGACATTTAAGAGCACCCACAGCGAGTCGGTTCAATACAGGCCAAAAGAAAAACGTTTAAAATTGCCGTATTTTTCAAACGAAGATTATGTTATTATAGAAAAAATATATATACAGGTATTCAAGCCGAACTAGCCGATCTTTTATCTACAATGACGCAAAATATACAAGGCGGGAACGCAACAAGCAGTAGGTCCGGAGGAGTTTGCGGCGAGTCCTCGCAAGTGAAACTACCACTAATACAATTACCCGTTTTTACTGGTATTTATGAAGATTGGCCGACGTTTCAAGATTTGTTTGTTTCTTTAGTGCACAACAACAACTCCCTAAGTAAGGTACAAAAACTTCATTATTTAAAAATTAGTACCAATGGAGAAGCCGCGTTATTATTGCAACATATCCAGGTTACTGAAGCCAATTACGAGCAGGCATGGGATGTTCTGAAAAATAGATACGGTAACAAAAGACTTATAGTAAAATCCCCTTTTAAAAAAGCTATTTCTACGGATTCCTGGGATCCAGTAATCATATTTCTGGTCACGCAGAAGTTGGACCCGGAGTCACATCGTGGGAACCAACGTGGGAAGACCTCGTAAGTTTTTTACAATCAAAATTCAGAACATTAGAATTAATATCACCGGTACAGTCAAAAGAAAAAATGCCTAAGCCTAAATAATATACTGTACATATTTCGACGGAATCAACAAATAAAAATCGACCTTGTTCTTTATGCAAAGAAATGCATACCTTAAGCCATTGTAAAGACTTTATCAAAATGGAACCAGTAGAAAGGAGTCACTTTGTGAAAAGCAAGAGCCTATATTATAATTGTCTGGCACCACGGCACTCTGCAATGAAGTGTTGCTTAGAAATGTTTTGTCGTGTGTGTGTCATAAACGTCACTATACTTTACTTCACCAACCGGGGTACAGCACAGCCGTCGTCCCTAATCAAACCGATGTACAAGCGCTCCACATCCAAACAGAAGAAGACAGTGATAATGTTGCCTCATCAAACGTCGCATATGCATCACATTTTGCAAACAGTACATGATCAGCATTACTGGCCACAGCGTTGGTACCAATCAAAAAAGAATGTAGATGTACAACCATGCTGCGCGCGTTAATTGACACGGGTTCACAGGCAACGTTTATCAGTGAGCGAGCCGCCCAGCTACTGAAACTTAAAAGAATTTCTATGGAAGGAAAAATCACGGACGTTGGATCAGCAGTAACTACAGTCAAGTATGCAACACAGTTTAATATATTATCAAGCTGTGATGAAACATTTAACCTGGAAGTAAAAGCTTACATCATGCCAACACGACCTACCTCGAAATTACCTAACAAAACAATCGCTGCATGCACCTGGCCCCACCTGAAAGATCTTGTCCTTGCCGATCCAAGCTTTAATAAACCTGGACGAGTTGACCTGTTGCTGGGTGTAGAAGAAGAAGTATGCGCCCAAATAATGAAAAGTGAAATTATCAAGGGTCCCCCGGCACACCAAGTGCTCAAAAAACCAGCCTGGGCTGGATCCTATTTGGGGCAGTAAACGAATTAAGAAAAAATGAAGAGGTAATTGTTATGCACCATGAAGTTAATTTAGATAACATGCTTAAACTAATGTGGGAGTTAGAAAACACAGAGAAAAGAGCACTTACAAAAGAAGAGAGGAAATATGAAGAAATATATCAGAAAACACATTTAAAAAACGAAGACAGTCGGTATATTGTTAAATTACCTACAAAACCTAAAAATTTACTATCAACACAAGTCGAAACAACAAAAATTGCTCTTTAAAGATTAAATCACTTGAAAGACGACTGGAAAAGAACCCTTGGCTAAAAGAAGAATCACCAAGGTAATAGAAGAATACCCAGAAATGAATCATATGGAAAAGTTTCCGTAGACGTAATAAATAAGCCAGCAATATATTTACCCCGTCCAGCTGTAATAAGAAAGGAAAAAGAAACAACCCAAATAAGAATAGTATTTGATGCCTCAACAAAAGGAAAAAACAACATATCGCTAAATGATGAATTAATGGTTGGACCACAGCTTCAGGAGGATATGAGGAATATAATAATTAGATGGCGAATGAGAAAAATTTGTTTTGTTGCGGATATACAGAAAATGTATAGAAATAGTTTAGTTTCGAAAGAAGACAGAGATTACCAAAGAGTACTGTGGCGAAAAGACATAAACCAACCAATAGTAGTGTAAAAGATTATCGCCTCCTAAGAGTAACATTTGGGACAGCAAGTGCTTCATACTTAGCAGTTAAACCATAAATCAAATAGCTGATGATATAGGAAAAAATAGCCCTAATGCTAGAAAAGCAATAAAAGAAGACTTTTTCATGGATGACCTTATGTCTGGCAAAGATACGCTAAATGAAGCTATAGAAACAGCCAGATATATTGATAGTATTCTCCAAAGGGGGGTTTCGTTTTGCAAAAATGGTGTTCAAATAGTGCACAATTTTAAAACAATTCGAAACAACAAAAATAAGCTCTCATGTTAAACTCGGACGATACCATCTATTTTAATATCTAAAATAGATGGTATCGTCCGAGCTTTGGGTTTATACTGGAATATAGGTAATGATATGCTGCAATATAAATTTATTTTATCTGAGAATGATCCATTTACCTCTAAAATAACGAAGCAAAGCATCCTGGTGGAGACCCAACGGCTCTTTGATCCATTGGGTTGGTTGGCTCCCGCACTAATTCCTGCAAAATTATTAATAAAAAAGTTATGGCTGCAAGGACTTATCTGGGACGAAGAAGTTGATACAGCAACTAGAGAAGAATGGTTAGCTATACGGCAAAGCTTTTAACATCTGAATGAAATTGAAATCCAAAGATGGTTACAGTCCACTGAAAAAGAAATAGATAAAGTCACTGTACATAGTTTCCGCGACGCATCAACTAAGGCCTATGCCGCTGTAGTCTATATGAGAATAACAAAACAAAATGGAGAAGTAAAAACTGGAATTATTGCAGCGAAGACACAAGTAGCACCGGTTAAACCTGTATCCCTTCCTAGACTGGAATTATGCGGCGCGTTGCTACTGGCTAAACTACTGAAACAAATAAGAGAGGCCACAAGATTACCACAAAATCAAATATTTGCCTGTACAGATTCTACAATTGTTTTATCTTGGTTGTTTGGTGATCCAGCTAGATGGCAAACATTTGTACGAAACCGCGTAGTACAAATAATAGATGCTGTGGGCAATACCAATTGGTATCATGTAACCACGGATAAGAATCCAGAGGATGTAGCGTCACGAGGAATGCTTTTGCCTGAGCTAAAACATTTTAAAACTTGGTAGGAAGGGCCAGAATTTCTTCATGAGCTTAAAATAAATTATACCAGACCAGGTGACCTAACAACAAATGTAGAAAAAAGAGAAATAATACAAATTAAACTGAACGTAGAAACAAAAGAAACAAGTTTAGTAAATCAATCTAAAAACTTCGATAATCTAAACGAATGATTGAAAACAATTATATACTGCAAACGTTTAAAGAATCGAGATAAAACTACACCTATAACGACGGGATAAGTTGACGGTTCATTAAAATCCTGCATTTGTATCATACAAAAGCATAATTTTGAAGAAGACATTCAAAGTATGAAAGAAAATAAACCTGTAAGAAAGGGTAGTAAATTAAAATCCCTAGATCCTTATATTGACGAAGATAGTATCCTCAGGGTGGGCGGCAGATTACGGCATGCAAACTTGGAAGAAAACAATAAACACCCTACAATTCTTGATAGCAAATGCCAATTTGCAGCATTAGTTGTTAGAGATGCACACCTGAAGACGCTGCACAGGGGACTCCAACTAATGCTGGGCTATCTTCGATCGAAATACTGGAACCTAAAAGCAAAAAATATAGTTAAAAAGACAATACATTCACGTTTAAGTTCTGCATAACAAAGCGCTGTCTCCCAAACTCAAATTATGGGTGATCTCCCAAAGGCAAAAGTCACTCCAGCAAGGCCATTTTTACATTCCGAGGCGGACTTTACTGGGCCCTGCCAAGTGTTAATGTCGTGAGGTCGATGAGCTAAAACTACTAAAACATATAAAACTAACTAAAATAGCTTCACTAAAATTAATACATGTAAACTGAGTACCTAATTATTAGAATATTGTTTAAAATATTAAAAATATATAAATATAATTGCTATTGTAAAAAGTAATAAAATATAGAATTTACATAATGTACTTAAGTAATAAGTAATAACTAATTATTAATAATATGCATTTTACAGTCCACCAAGCTACATAAATCATTTAAATATTGATATGTAATAAATGCTAAATTGATATTGTTAAATTGCTAAATATAATTGATATTCACGTATTATGATATTAATAATATTGAGTACTTACTTTGTTTAAGAAAGGACCTAGGAGTCCTTTGGTGGGCGGTATGTTATATTGAAATGTACCTAAACGTATGCATTAAACAGCCTACTATAAGAAATTATCATTTGTATGAGCAGTTCAAATTAAATCGCCGTAAACACAGTGTTTCAGTCTAACGTGACTCATAACAAAATCAAATAAGTAAAAGTGAACCTAATCACAAAACCACGATGTTAACATTCTTCATTCGTCCTTCCAATCACAATGTTCCTCGTCATTCTAGCCTACGGACCTAGATAGTCTAGACCACTCCATCTTGTGGATAGCGAAGTAGAGCGTAGGGTGGCGCTACTATCAGAAGGTGACAGATACCGAAGAAGTAGGTGAAATAATCAAAAACCTACGCAATGAAAAGTCTCTAGCTCTGATAAAATCACAAATAAGGTAGTTAAATACCTCCCTCCCTCCCTCCCTCATAAACCTACTAGTGTGCATCTTCAATGCACTCCTAGCCGATTGTACGTTTTCGGACGAGTGTAAAGAAGCCACCATCATAGGAATACGCAAGCCGGGAAAAACCCCGAAATAATGTCAGTAGTTAGCGTCTCACTAGCCTAATCTATACATCAGGCAAAATCTTCGGAAAAAAAACGGGTTGTGGCTATGTCATGGACACAGCCGTGGATCTTTTACGTGAATAAGTCTACGTCGTTCCAATCACAATGTTTCCCATCAAACCAGCCCACGGACCTAGATGGTCTAGACTACGTCCTTCTTGTGGATAGCGAAGTAGAGCGTAGGGCGGCGCTGCTATCAGATGGTGACCTGATATTACCCTCCGATATCGAAGAAGTAGGGGAAATAATCAAAAGCCTACGCAATAAAAAGGCTTGGGGTCTAATAAAATCACAAATAAGGTAGTTAAATACCTCCATCCCTTATATACCTACTCGTGTGCATCTTCAATGCACTCCGAGCCGGTTGTGCGTTTCCGGACGAGTGTAAAGAAGTCACCGTCATAGGAATACACACGCCGGGAAAACCCCGGAATAGTGTCAGTAGTTACTATCTCACTAGCTAATCAATACGTAAGGCAAAATCTACCACGAAAGTAGAGTAATCATACTATCTCGCCTTAAGGCGAGATAGTATGATTTTTTAGTTCACGAGGAAGGTCTCATAATAAATTAGCAGTTCGGTTTCTGAGCAGTTCACTCTTGCACTCAATAAGTGCACCGTCTCACATAGTACATTTTAAACTCTTTAAATGCAGCCCCGGGGCTGCATATTCCCACCGATGCTCTTTTTTTCGACGTCGCGAAAGCGTTTCATAAGATCTGGCACAATGGCCTAATGCTATGCCGAATACTATGCCGGGAGTGCCCGACAGACTCGTACTCATCATACGAGAATAACTAACCAACCACCGATTTCAATTCCGTGTAGTGGGTTCATTCTTCACTCATAGGTCGATCACAGCAGGTGTCCCGCACTCGTGTCACTTAGACACAAGGTGACACTTTACAAGATTTTCGTAAGGCTTATTCTACCATATGCCTTCATAGCGTTTGCCGAGCTTAACAAGGCATAGCCAGGTATATAATTGCCGAGCTTAGTTCTCACCGATCCCGATGACCTGATAACTGTGGCCAACGAAACATACCAAAACACTACACACCTACACACGGGACAATACCGCTAACCTTTTTATCACAAAACACGACACCATCCCTAAGCCGAGGATCGGTCTCACAGGAAAAACCCTTAGGGTGGAAGGCATACGACTCCACATCTTTAAGCTCTGACTGAGCACTCTGCTCGCCCCCGCGAACGGTGAAGCGGTAAAGGCCGTTAAAATCAGCAGTGTACAGGTGCCATAGTTGACCGGTTCGGATGCCTTCATCTTTTTGAGGTCTCGACACTTCTTCACTTTTTCATATGGGGGTTAATGGGTATCATTAGATTGCTACTTAAAATCTCTTTCAGACGTTATACATTCCTTGAATTTTATATGGCTACTAAAAGATTTTTTTGTAACTGATTACAATTTTGCACTTGAGTACCATATATATTTACTATTAGCATTGAAAACTATTTTTTGAAATTATACAATCTATAAATCTTTATAGGAGCTTTCGAATAAAACTTAATTGAATTTTATTGTCGCTCTGAGTCAGAAGATGTACCCATATGCAAAATTAGTAACGCAGTAAAATTTACTAAAAATGGCGGCACTTCCTATTTCACTATTCGCGAAGCATCGTAATCCGCATTCAGCTTATTGAATTCTTTGATTATTTAGCTATCAGGTGGTATAATTAGATTTTGAATGTTTATGATAGTTATGTAGATATAATATCAAACCGTATCCCCCAATTTTGTTATCATCCGTATTTTGAACTGTCCCCTCTATGTAGGCAATTTTAAAGACGTATTCACGTCAAAACATATTATCTCGCCTTAAGGCATTTGTGCACCAAAGGTCTCATAATTCTAGGAATTTGTATGTGATTTGTACAGCGCCACCTAGTAGTAAACTGGTTTCTCACGTTTACCACTACAAATTCCTAGTAAACTCCAAACGCGCTCACGATCGAATGCGAAAAAAAAAACTCGCACTTAGCACTCTGAGTGCTAAGTGTGAGTTTTTCTCACGAGAGAGAAACGTGAGAAACCAGTTTACCACTAGGTGGCGCTGTACAAATCACATACAAATTTCTAGTAAACTCGAAACGCGCTCACGATCGAATGCGAAAAGAAAAACTCACACTTAGCACTCTGTTCGGTTTCCGAACGGCTTACTCACTCTTGCACTCTTTAAGTGCGCTGACTCACATAGTACATTTTAAACTCTTTAAATGCAGCCCTGGGGTTGCAAATTCCCACCGGTGCTCTATTTTTCGACGTCGCGAGGGCGTTTGATAAGATCTGGCACAATGGCTTAGTATACAAGCTATGCCGAATACTATGCCGGGAGTGCCCGACAGACTCGTATTCATCTTACGAGTGTAACTAACCAACCGTCGATTTCAATTCCGTGTAGAGTATTCATTCTCCACTCATAGATCGATCCTGTGATCGATCTATGAGTGGAGGTGGAGGAGGTATCAGGTGTCACGCACTCGTGTTACTTAGACACAAGGTGACACTTTACAAGATTTGCGTAAGGCCTATTGTATCATAAGCCTGCGTAGCGTTTTTCCATCTCTCCCATACAGATTTGCATTCATTGCAAGTAGTACAGAACAAATACTAGCATATTATCACGGGTACACCGTGGTATACATTGACCTTCATAAAGATCTCGAATTGCCGAGCTTAGCTAGTCATTTCTAGATATTTTCAAATGATATTTCAATCCCACCAACTCACACCCTAACCTACTGCGACAGACTTCATCCCAGATCCTAATCCCGATACCAAATTACGTAGGCCCGCCACGTTCTAACTGATCCCGATGACCTGATAACTGTGATCAACAAAACATAGCAAAACACTACACACCTACACACAGGACAATGCCGCTAACCCACTTATCACAAGTCAAGACGCCGCACCTAAGCTGAGGATCGGTCTCACAGGAGACTCCCTTAGGGTGGAGGGTGTATGACCCAATATCTTTAAGCTCTGGCTGAGCACTCTGCTTTACGACCACGATCGGTGAAGCCGTAAAGGCCCTTAAGGCCAGCAGTGTACAAGTGCCATCGTTGATCGGTTCGGACACCTCATCTTTTTGCGTTCTCGACACTTCTTCACTTTTTCATATGGGGGTTCATGGGTATCATTAGATTGATACTTTAAATATTTTTCAGACGTTATACTTTCCTTGAATTTTATATTATGGCTTAAAAGGTTTTTTGGCTGATTACCATTTTGCACTGAATTTTTCACTTATGTGCCATGTATATTTACTATTACCGTTGAAAACAATTTTTTTTAAATTATACAATCAATAAATCTACAAGAGCTTTCGAATAAAACTTAATCGAATTTTGTAGTTGATCTGATTCTAAAGATAAGATTGTGCAAAATATGTAACGCAGTAAAATTTACTAAAAATGGCGGCACTTCCTACTCCACTATTCGCAAAGCATCGTAATCCGCGTTAAGCTTATCAAATTATTTCATTCTTTAGCTATCCAGTGGTATTAATTAGATTTTGGATGTTGGTGATAGAAATGTAGCTATAACATCAAACTGTATCCCCCAATTTTGTTATCATCCATTTTTTGAACTGTCCCCCCTATGTAGGCAATTTTAAAGACGTATTCACGTCAAAAAGAATTTTCAAAATCCGTTCATAAATGACTGATTTCTGTGGCAACAAACATAAACAAAACATACAGCCGAATTGAGAACTTCCTCCTTCTGGAAAGTCCGTTGAAAATAGAGAAAATACGTAATACGCAGGTTTTGAAAATCTGTATACCTAGACCACGGCATAGACTTATGATCACGGTATATTTAGTATATACCAATGAAAATGTTCATTTGCCATCGATGTTAGTATATACCGAGGAAAATGAAAATTTGCCATCAATGTTTGCCATAAAACGTAGTGATTATATACTCTTTGGTTTGCCACAGAACTTTATTATATTATATATATTATCTACTATAATCACAGAACATAATATACTATGAGAGACTATGATAGTATCATGAAGCTGCATTAAATCGTATAGGTCATATATACATAAAAAGTATACATAAATAATCTGTGGTATAGGTACATTTGCCTTTAAGGACGTGTAATATATCTATAACATTTCCTAATTGCTTATAATAGCGCCATCTACAAAAATGTATCTTAACCATGGAACATCTTAACTATAACTTGCTTGAGCTATCATAACTATTTATGTTCGATTTTTCTATTTCACATAATGTGACAGGATATAAACGGACTTTTGATGTAAAATTGCCCAATGAATGCAGCCGTTTATTAAATGTTCAGTATTGCAAGACTTATATTATGATTTTGCTCCCAAACAGGGGTAAGCTAGTCATTATTTTCACATTTTCACTTCGGTTCGGTTTTGACCACCCTGCTAGTCGAGTGGTTAGTGAACATGACTACGCATCAATGGGACTAAGGTTCGATTCCCGACAGGGATAAAAATTTATAAGATGTTTGTATTTCTAGTTTTGGGTGCTTATTAAATCTATTTGAGTATTTATATGTGTATATTATTATGTATTAGTATACTTGACTAACACCCATACAACAAGCAAATAAATCGCTTATTTTAGGGATAAATCAAGTCGTGTACTTTATCCAGTGATATTTATTTATTTATTGTATTATTTCATATATATTTTCTTTGAAACAAATTTTATACATATAATTAGTAATATTTTTTTTGTATATAAGATTCTGAATTGACATCAAAACGTCAATTAGTGTGTGTTTCACTTTAACATGGATAGTTACGTTGTTTTAGAGCTGTCAGAGTGATTGGAAGAGATACGTGTTTTTTTTCAGCTGTATTATAGGCGTATTTTCAGTATTTTTGTGTTGAGTGATTTAATATTTGTGGTGATTGGTTTTGTGTTTGTCAGGTATTCTTCCGTTTATAAGTGTTGTGTAAGTGTTAGATGTACGTTTTAAAACATTCGCCATGGCGGCGGGTGTAAGCGACTCCGAGCCCCCTGATATTACTAACGATTATTCCCAGGAGATATCATCTAGAGTTGGGTCTAAGCGCAAGGATGATATCTATTCTTCGAATCTGCCTACTCCAACTCCAAAAATCCCAGCAACCCAACCCGGCAATGTAGCAGCAGCAATACAGACTGTTTATACACACCCGGATTTTGAAAATAAAAAGCGATACACGGACTCCGATAATGGCCCCTTTGTTGTCCACCTAGCGCGTACAGAAAATGACCTTGTTACAGGTTCTTCCATTAGAGCCATTAAGGTTGGCCAAATGCTCCACACTGCCAAAATAAATAATATTGCCAAAGACGGTATAAAAAATATAGGTCGAAACCGTGTAGCAGTAGAGTTTAAGTCGGCCGAAGACGCTAATAACTTCCTTACCAACCCAGCGATTTCAGATAACAAATTTGCTGCTTCAATCCCCTCTTACAACATCACCAGGATGGGTATAGCAAGAGGCGTGCCTATTGATATTAATATGGAAGAACTTGCTACGGTGTCGGAAACCCCATCTAACTGTGGTCAGATTATCAAAGCCCGTAGACTGCACAGGAAAGCCTACAAGAATGATGTAGTAGAGTGGATTCCCACTCAATCTGTAGTTTTAACTTTCACAGGGCAAATCCTTCCGCCAAAGATATTTTTGTATTATTCTTCCCTTCCTATCGAAAATTATATCCTTCCAACTATTCAGTGTTTCAAATGCTGCCGCTTTGGCCACATAAAAGACCAATGCAGGGCGAAACCTAGGTGCTATCGTTGTGCTGGTGACCACACTGGTGATACATGTGAGCGTACTCCATCATGCCTGTACTGCTCAGGTAACCATCAAGCCATAGATAACAACTGCCCGGAATACAAACGTCAGAAATCAATAAAGTTGGTAATGTCCCAGGAGAATGTTTCCTACTCAGATGCTGCTGCTCGTTTTCCTGCTGTCCGCCAACCTTATGCCGAAATTACCACTGAAATTACCTCTCCCTCCCAAATTCCCCCCCGCCATCCAATGTCACAAATTGCACCCACACATAACCTGCATCACTCCTATAAGAAAACTATTAACATCCCTCGTAACGTTAGAACCAAGTCTCTTGATAGAGGTTACAATAAAATTACTCACTCCCAAATTATCAATGACCCAGCCCCGAGCCTAAGTAATGGTTCAGCATACCCTGTGGGGTTGTCTTCTCCTGATGACAATCTCTTATACAACCTTCTAAATACCCTAACCAGTATTTTAACCCGATTCAATGATGCCCTACCGAACAGCGTGATACTCCAACTGGAAAACCTCTCTAAACTAGCATCCCATAATGGCTCTGTCCATTCTCCAATGGAACTGCCGGAGTCTTAAAAATAAGAAAACTGATTTAATTAATTTAATTAACGATTTTAAACCTTCTTTATTAGCCATCTCGGAGACTTGGCTGAGACCCGGGTTACATTTTCGTATCCCCGGTTTTTCCTGTCTCCGGGATGACAGGAGTGACGGCTATGCCGGAACTCTCATACTGATTAAGTGCTGTATTCCTTACACACAAATCCCTTTACCTTCTTACAGTGATAATTTTAATATAGTGGCCGTGAAAGCTCTAGATATCACTTTCGTATCTATTTATATTCCCCACCCAGAACCTGCCTGTATTCTTGAATTGAGTAGCATCCTGTCATCTCTTTCCCCTCCCATTTGCGTGATGGGTGACTTTAATTGCCATCATAATTTGTGGGGTTCTCATACAACAGACTCTACTGCCCCATATGTTGTTGACCTGGTGGACGATTTAAACTTGTGCATATTGAATAATGGCTCCCCAACTCGCAGGGTTTATCCAGACCAAAACCCAAACAGTGTAGTTGACCTCACACTATGCTCCCCAAACCTAACAACCAGAATGAACTGGTCCACTCTTAGTTCTTCTTATGGAAGTGATCATTTTCCCATTCTGCTATCTGTCATCACTCAAACAGTCCCAGTCAAACAATTTTGTCCTCTCCTGAAGCATAAAATATCCAAAGCTAACTGGGATGAATTTGTTTCACATACTAACTCTGGTGTACACAGTCTCCCACCCCCTGGTGTAATCGGCCCACAATCATCTTATGCAGCATTTTCGTCCATCCTAGTTGATTCTGCAAATAAGTCTATTCCATTAAAAAAATCTCCCAAGGACATGATTTCGTCCCCCCCATGGTGGGACTCAGAGTGTTCCTTGATGGTTACTAAGAGAAAAGAAGCTGAACACTCTTACTCTCTAAATATGAACAGGGATAACTTTATTAATTACCAAGATGTTTCTGCCCAAACCAAAAGACTACTATCGAAGAAAAAGAAAGATGGCTGGCAGCTTTTTTGTAATTCTCTCTCCCCTAGATCTCCCCCGTCATTAGTCTGGAGAAATATTAAACGTTTTCGTGGCTCATTTACAGATAACACATCCTTGAATATAGATCCCACATGTGTAGAAAAATTTGCTAGTAATTTGGCTCCTCCCTGGGTCCCAACTAGAGAGGAAGCTAACCCTGAGGTAGCCTCTCTACCTCTAAACCTGGATAGACATGAGTTTGACAAACCTTTCTCTATGGACGAACTTTCTTTGGTCATAGACCACCTTAGAGATTCTACCCCTGGGTCTGACGGAATCCCTTACAGCTTCTTGCAAAAATCTGGCCATTACTCAAAAGAATATTATCTTGATATAATTAATTCTATATATCTATCAGGTATTATTCCTGAAGAGTGGAGATGTCAGACTATTCTCCCAATCTTAAAGACAGGTAAAGACCCGTCACAGGCTTGCAGCTACAGACCCATAGCATTAGCTTCAACTTTGTGTAAGGTTATGGAGCATCTTGTCAAGAACAGGCTTGAGTGGTTTCTCGAGAGCCAGAAAATACTTTCACCTTCCCAGTATGGCTTTAGGAAGGGCGTTGGTACAATGGATAGTCTAAGTTACTTTTCAACTGAGATCCGCCTCGCATTTTCCAAAAATCACTTTCTCTTAGGTGTCTTTCTTGACATTGCATCAGCCTATGATAATGTCCTTCTTCCAATACTCAGGCAAAAAATGCACCAGCTGAGTGTCCCAGTGAAGATGACAAACTTCATTACAAATCTTCTCTCTCATAGATACATTTCTGTTAGAGTTAATGGATCTATAGTATCTTCCCGTACAGTCTGGAAAGGCCTTCCTCAAGGATCTGTATTAAGCCCCTTGCTCTACAACCTTTACACTACTAACCTTGATTCAACAGTTAACAGCTTTTGCTCTATTCTGCAATATGCGGATGATATTGCACTCTTATACTCCGGTGACTCTATAGATAAAGCTACAAGTAGAATGAATTCAGCCTTGTCATACCTTAGTGATTGGCTAACAGACCATGGACTTTCATTATCCACACCCAAATGTTCCTCCGTATTGTTTACAAGAAAAAGATTCATCCCAACTTATTCTATCTTTATAAACGGTGATCTAGTTCCCCAAGCAAATAAAGTTAAATTTTTAGGTGTCATTTGGGACTCTAAACTGTCAGGAACTGCCCATCTTACTTATGTAGCTGAAAAATGTGAACGTAACATCAACATACTACGCTCCCTATCAGGAGTTTGGTGGGGCTCTCACCCATTCTGCCAAAAAATTCTATACAACGCATTGATCCGAAGCCACTTTGACTATGGTTCCTTTCTCTTAGAGCCTTGTAACAAGCAAGCCATTTCTGTCTTTGACAAAATCCAGTCAAAATGCCTTCGCATTATTATCGGAGCAATGAGATCATCTCCTATCAATGCCATGCAGTTAGAGTGTTTTGAGCCTCCCCTGTCTCTCAGAAGGCAATTCCTTTGCGACAGATTTGTGTATAATATTGCCCACTTGTCATCCCATCCTCTTTTCCCTAAACTCAGAGAACTCACTGAAGCCACCTCCACTACAGCCTACTGGACCCATAAAAAGGTTCCTTGCCTTGTCAATAGCTACCTAAAACTCACTAACTGTACATCCCCCCTCTACAAATCACCTATGAATCCTCTCTTCGTAGTCCCCTACTCGGCCCTCACTTTCAATCCTAGAATAATCTTAGATTTTGGAGCCATGAAAGACGACCCTTTTGCAGATGCGATTGTCAATAGGAGATTAGCCACAGACTTCGTGGATTACCTGGTGATGTATACAGATGCATCCAAATCATCCGAAAGAGAGTGTGTTGGTTCCTCAGTCTGGATCCCCAAATATAGAGTCATATTGAATTTTAGGTCCCCTCCTGCCTTTTCAATTTTTTCTGGAGAATCTGTAGCTATTCTGGAAGCTGCTACTTTTGCATTCTCTCATAAGTTTAAAAAAACATTAATTCTGACAGATTCCCAAAGTTGTCTACAAGCTATCGCGTCCAATCCATTCCATGCCAAGATAAAATATCCTATCATCCTCAACATCAGGATGATTCTCTCTCAAGCAGCTAGTGATGGTTTAGACTTCACTTTGGCCTGGGTCCCAGGTCATTCTGGCATCAGGGGAAATGAAATTGCTGATCAACTGGCCAAGGAGGCTATTCAATCAGGCCTGCCAATACACAATGAGATATTCTCTTATGACCTACGTGCTACTGCCAGAGTGGACTTGATGTCCAACTGGGACAGTGCATGGGCAAGATCAAAATGCTATAAAGGCAAATACTATGCCAGCATGCAGGAAACAATTCCAACTAAACCTTGGTTCTTTCGTTTCCGTGATTCCTGTAAAGATATAACTTCTACAATATGTAGACTCCGTCTGGGCCATGCATGCACCCCCGTTCATCTTGCTAAATTGAGAATTCGTGATTCCTCTATTTGCGAATGTGGCCTTGATGAAGGAACTATTGATCACATCTTCTTTTCTTGCCCCAAGTTAACATACTCTCTGTATGACACCCTGCCACCAGACATACCTCGTCCTACTAATATGCAATGCCTCCTCGCTTTTGTCCACACCCCTTTTATTAAAACTCTTGTTGCTTTTATTGCCGCCAATAAAATTAAGCTGTGAATTATTTTATGTTAATCATTTATGTTGAACCCTCTTACCCTCCCCTATATCTGTAGATAGTTATATATATGTGCATAGCATTAGCTTCTAACTCATATCACTGTAGTTGTGTAAGTTTATTGTACTAATCTTTGTGTTTGTTTTGTTTTAGATCTCTCAACGTGTAATTGATCTAGGTACCGGACAATCTTCATTTTGTGTCTCTCCCATGACTGACTTGATATTGGCAGAATCCGTACCAACGGGAAAGCCACTGAATTAAAATAATAATAATAATAATAATAATACGTTGTTTTAATTATTTTTCTTACATAAATTAAGATTTCAGGTCTAAAAAGTGAGGTGATAATTTTTGCAAAATTGTAATACCTTTTTTTCCGGTATGATCAAGTTAGACGAGTCTCATGCTCAGTAACAAAATAGCAAAATAAAAATCTCTCTTACATTAACAATAATTTTTCTTTTGCAAGCCAATGCTTGCAAAAGAAAAATTATTTTTTATAAAAGATTATTTTAGAATAATCATTCAGACTGTTAGGGTTATCGGCTGAATTACAGGGATTTGAGTAGATCGTAGAGTTTTAATACAGAATATGTCGTTGTATGGTGTAACTGAACCTCCATGAATTTGGATTATGTCATATTAGGTAAAATGGAAAGATATTTATTATCAATAATAAAAATTATTTCTATAATTATTTCAATTAATAGCATCGTTAATTTACTAACCGTTCTCGATAGATTTCCGTGTTGTGTAAGCACTTCTGTCATAATAGTAAAGAAATTTAATCGTTTTTTTTTATTTTACCTTACCTAAAATTACCTAAAGTTGACTCTGTCGATGATTTATATATTGTAATTGAAGATAGTCGGTCAATTGGCTTTCGTCTCGTTTATATATAATTTATCTAATAAGGCGCTAAAGACCTTTGATATATAGGTTAGTATACAAACAAAAAAAACTTTTTTACTAGATTTCTCTTTTGTTCTTTTAAATACATTAGAGTACAGTAGTATAGGCTGGTGGTACCATTTTTGACATTACTACATGGATTAAATTTATTCGAAGAAGATTTGTTAATCACTATTTACTGTTTTTATCTAGCATTTAATACTTACCATATCAAAATAAATGCTCGACACAAGTTTTTTTTTTCAAAAAAGGTTTTAAATTTAATTAAATAAATTGTGCAAAATAATTCAATAAATTTTGAGAGTACCAACGAATATTTCGTGTAATGCTACCGTTCATCTTTCTTTTCCTCGACGTAGGACTGTGTTTAGCAGAATTTTCATATCCCACACATTTCTAACTTAGTAAATTCTTAATGTGACTACTTTGATATATATTCGACTTTAGTCCGGAAGAAGAATTGATTAGTTTCCATTCTCCCAGGCTTTTGGTAGTACCGTTGTATGACTATTCTTGTCTGCATACAAGTGTCTTGTCGCGTGCGATAAAAAAGAGTCTTGACCGATACAAATATTATCTACCTTATTTACTAGGTTATTTATTAGGCTTAATTAGGGTTATTTACTAGGTAGGTAGTTCTGCATTGTCTCGCCCGAGTGTGGTACCACCACCTTACCTATTCCGCCGCAATAGCGTCAGTGCTTGTCACTGTCATGTTTCGGTTTGGAGGGTAAGGTAGCCGGTAAACTTATGCATGTCGCATTAGACTTCGCCACAAAATAGCAGGCGATGGTTGACTCTTTCCAAAGAAAAAAATATATATCTAATTTAATGCCACGAGAAACATTTCCTTTTTCCGTTTATACGCATTTTATACAAGTTAATCTTTTTTTACATTTAGATTAATACTAGCTGTTGGCCGCGACTTCATTCGCGCGATCTTCGTTTACTCCGTTAATATGTGGCCTATATTTTGACCCGACCTGTTAGTAATGTTCATGCAAAATTTGAAGTAAATCCATGCCGTACTTTTTGAGTTTACCCCGGACATACATTGACTTTCCTACGATTTTATTATATGTAAAGATAGATGTACGGATATGATTTAATTATATAAAGCAAAATTTATTTATTTTGAGGCAACACTAAGTTCATTCTAGTCTGTCAGTTCAATTCCAACTTCATTCAAATCTTTCACCGACAAATCGCTTCATTCAATACTCTAATTGGTCTGTGCTTCATTCAATTTTTATCAGTCAATCGCGCATTGCCGGTCAGTGTAGTCGGCTGTAAAAGTCAGTGCTCGTTGCCGGTATATTTTTGTGTCCCAATTTTCAATCTAAATACTTTTTACATTTTGTGTTAAAAACTTATATCTAATTTGTGAAAGTGTAAGCTTGCGCAGTTACTAGCTTACCATTTTTGTCATTCTTCTTATCTTTTCCAAGGTAAGACGTAATAAATACGTTTAATTTAGTAACCACATTCAATGTGCTTGTTTCAGCGGATCTCATCTTACAGTTTTATGCATACGTGGTATCTTAAGCCAAAATAATTTCTAATTCCGTTTTTGCAGTACGAAATTAAAGGTAACATTTGTAATGCGACTATTTCGATAAACCGGTCTCCTATTAAAATGCGCAGTTTCCAATTAGTATGTTTCAATTTTGAAAATTTTGAAATATATAAATATTTTTCTTGTACTTATATCAGACAAATGTACTTTTAAATTCTGGAACCTCTAGAAAAGTTCGGTATAAAATGTTTCGATAAGAGATCCATACTTGTATTTCGAGATATTGAAGGTACCTGCTACATTTACCAGATTGTTTTATAGCGGCTGTACACATTGGGCCAAGGTGTTGGGCCAACATTAAATGTTTCTGTTTATACATTGGCTGTGTTGGGCCAACTGTTGGGCCAACATTAAATGTTTCTGTTTATACATTGGTGTATTGACCATTCTGCATTGGTTCTTTAATAAAGATGGACGTAGAATCTCTTACAGCCGTAAGATTTGTCATTAAAGATTCCCTTTTCTTTTTTAGTTCAATAACAGGAATACTTATCTTTTTTTATATCATAAGATAGCAAACAAGCATATGGGTCTCCTGATGGAAAGAGTCAACCATCGCCAATAGACACCAAAGATGTTAATGGCGCGTTGCTATCTTGTGGCGAGGTGTAATACCACATGTATAAGTTTACCGGCTACCTTAACCTCCAAACCGGAACAAGACAGTGACTAGCACTGACACTATTGCAGCAGCAATACGTTTGTAAGCATCATTAACCTGAAATATAAGTATTAAAAAATGGTATTTTTAATAACCTAACCTAATATCTAATGTCATCTGAAACAGTGCACTGCTCTGAACCTCCTCTCACCAATGAGGCAAAACAATGTGAAATGTGACAAGACGAGAAAAGTTTAAAAAATAACTAGTATTGACTTGAATTCAATACGAACAACATGTATTCGGAATTAGGATAGATTCTATATAATAATTCCGTATAAGATACTGAAAATAATAATTACTTTATACTTTAAAATCAGTCCAAATCTCGTAAATATGTATCGATAAGTAATTATTATTTTCAATATGTTACAGAATTTCTCGATAAAGATGATCATATTTAATAATTGTGGTGTAATAATGAAAAAGTTGCAATTCATAAAGGACATTCATCATCATCAGTCATTCATTCATTGGTTCATTTTGATACATTTCTATGAATTGTAAAACCTCAGTGTTTGTTTACGCCATCGTAACTCGGGAACAACAATTTAACTCACGTGCAACACAACCGTCTTTACTGACGTATGACAATGAACTGAATAAGAGGCCAATGTGTGGACACCGTTGGCGGAGCGTGCCAAGATCCTTTGATGTGTGCACGAAAAACCGAGAACATTCGCTTGGCCGGCCAATGTTGGCACCAACTGCCAACATAGCGCCAAGTAGGCTTCTACACGTTGGGCCAATATGTTGGCCCAATACTTGGCCCAATGTGTACAGCCGGCTTTAAAAAAATTAAATGTTTATTACTAAATAATACTCAATTTATTATTGTATTATTGTTGTATATTGTTGTAGGTTTGAAACTAATATTTTTGATAAATATCCTTCTTTCTTTTACGCAAATTAAAAATTTTTTACATAGTTATGCCTTATGATTCAAAGTGTTGTATAGGTCTCCTGGACTGAAATTAAGTTCTGATAATTTAAAAGATCCCCACAGTTTGACTTAATTTTGTAATGAACAAAATTGCCTGGATTTTGCAAAATTAAATTCTTGATTCTGTAAGTTAACTTTTGTTACCATGTTACCACAAATGGTAAAACCAAAGATTTATAGAATTGTCAAATCTTAAATAGTTTGACAGAGAGTAAATTGCGATAATCAATTTTCAATATCCTATATTTCTTGGACCTTGAATGAGATTTTCCCCATAACTCTGGGCAACGATGGATCCAGCCTTCGGGCTAGGGTTAGGGGGTCACACATTTGAGGTTCAGGCAATATAAGATCTAATCCTAAGTTTGCAATTATAAATCCATACCTAGACCTCTGCCTAGGTGGAGGGTCATGAACCCCCTGGATCCGTACTTGATTCTATGATACCAGCCGATCTTTAAGAAACATCCTTTATAACAAAAATAATAAAGGTCTAAGGGCCTATAATTTCTATGATACTCCTCATTCCATGTGAATTGGTAGACTAACATAACAACTTATGAGTATTCTACAATCATCCTACAATTTTAGTGTTCACTAATAGTGACATCACTTATTTGGGAGAGTTTTGAAATTTTTCTACTTTTCTATCATCACACTGGTTCCCTTGCACAGTGCACATAGAGGCTCTAACACTTTTTGTAACTATTGACTGCCCAATTGTCAAGAGGTTAGTGACCCTAGCTGCGCAATCGAGGGTGCTCTGCAGCTTAGCAAAATGAATAGATGGAGAATATAGCCAAGCATAGCTAAACCAACCCATGTTAACATTCACATTCCGTACAGAGAACTGTCCACGGGTATAACTTTGAGGGGACACATTATCTCCCTAAGGCTTAAGTTATAAAACCATGTTAAACAACACACAAACAGCCTTGCACAAGCTCTCACTAATCCTTAAAAACTCAAAGACTGAAGAGATATCACTCTTGATATCAATGAGGCTGAAATTGGCTGCTGATGTTTAGCTGCTAGAAGAACAAAAAGAAATGGATCAGACGTAATTAAAAATTTCTAAGAACATCAGATTTAATAATGCCATGATTGTCTGATAAGGTAAACTAATAAAATTATGAGCTTTCGTTCATTAAAAAAAAACAATTATCAATTGCGCATACTTGTAAAAAAAAACTTTAAAATCGGAAATTGGCAGTTATTAAGGCGATTACAGCTGCGAACGACCTTGAGTTGCTAACAGGAGCAGCGCAAATACTATTTCGCGCGCTGGCATGCCCCAACGTCAAAGAGTGTTTACAGTTGATGCAGATACCTACGTTTTAACATTTTTGTTCACCTATATGAACTTTTATCATCATGAATCGACTGAATGTTAAACTCAAAACCAATAACCAGTAATCGCTCATTTATCGATTACATATACATTCATTTTAGAAAAACGATAAATATCTAAAGAAAAAAAATATATTGAAAATCAACAAAAAATCATAAAACAATTTACACCATAATAACAGTTACGTATCCTATTTCTTTGAAAGTTTTGTAATATACAATACATCCCGTGTAGCACTTTATTTTAATACATACAATCAACAATTAATATTTAACAAAATCTTTCAAAATTTGATTTTGTAAAATGTAATCTCTTGAATAATATTTTCAAACTAACTACCTTCTTAGTTTTTGTTTCAAAATCTCGTAAGAAAAAAATAGATATATAATTTGATTTAATGTTTATAGAGGAAACTACTAAATAAATTGGTTTATTTAGACTATTTGTATTTATAATATATTTTATTTATTTATTTTTAGTTACGAAGTCCTTACTACCTTCAAATAGTACCAGTTCTTTTTTTTTCTTTAGAGTTTTGCTTTTTATTCGCTTACTTGAATTATCTTCGTTTTTTATATGTTTTATTTTTTTTTATTTTGTACATTTATACAAAATATTGACAAAATACTTTTCTATCTATAGCTAACTAATAAAACATTCTCAAAATATTATTCAGCGTCTACTCGCAAACAAAACTATTTATAAAGTGCTAGCTTTCAGCCTCTTTAATACCCTCTTTTACCTCTTTAAGAGATAAAACTCACAGCATCCTTACATGCATGTTTATTTAATTGAATTAAAGAACATGACTAATGAAAACCTTAAACTCGTATTCATTTAATTGTATTAAAAATCATAAATACTAAGTTTTAAATAATTTTTACAATATTCTACAATAAACAATCTATTTTTTATACAAACATCAATGCTTTTTTTACCCTTTAAGGAATGAAATTTAAAAAAATCCCCAAATATATGATTCTTAAATTGTGTTGAAGAACATAAGTGCCGAATTTCAAGTTATTTTGACCATAAACGTTTGATTTTTTATAAATTGGAAAACACACTTTTACTCCTTTAATGGATGAAACTTCGAACGTTACGTGCATGTTTCTTCAATTTTGATTGAAGAGCATAAGTACTAAAAAAATCCGAAAATTCGTACTTCTTAATTGTATTAAAAATCATAAATATTAAATTAAAATAATTTAGATTTTATAGTAATGCAATAAATAAACAATTTAAAAAAAAAAACATTTTTGATACAAACTTTAAAGCCTCTTTTTATCTCTCTATGGGCTAGAATTCAGAAAAATATTAAATTTGTATTTAATTTTTTTTAGTTAAAGGATAATTTAATTACGGCATATCATTCATTACAACTCAAAAATGACAGAGTTTCATACAAACTTTCACCTTTTCACCACTATTTCAACATCTTAGAGATTTAAAAAAAATAATAATAATAATAATAATAATAGTTTATTTAAAAAACAAGCATTTCAAAGATTGCAAAAAATTACAGTCTTACGCTAGTTAAGAACAATAATTTGGTGCATTTTAGAATTACCAGGGGTTCCCAAACTAGGCGGAGCCTGTATTTTGGGATACCATACTTAATTAAAAACAAAAGAATTACAAAACAATAAAGGACGTGTACAATAATAAATAAAGTTATAATAATTGATTCACATTATAAGCATTGATATGTCAAAATAAAATTGTGCTATTTATTTAACATTAATTTATAAACATAAATTTAATAGACTCGAGGTTATAATTAAATACTGAGAAATTAATATAAAGTTAAAAATATAAAAAAAATAAATAAAAAACAAGAACATCATTGGTGTACTTTCTTCTATGAGAGTGTTGACATTACAATAGCTTCAGTCTTTTCGTAATCTAACGATTGCAACCAACTTATAATATTACGTGAACATTCTTGAACTGAGGAATTCTTAATGTCACAAAACTTAACAACTTTATTATAAATATCTTTATGGGCAAAAGATTCAAATCGTTTAGCAAATGAGGATCTTACTATTGGCAACTCTACTCTAAATAATCTTTTTTTTAAAAGTGATTTGTAATTGGTAGAGGTAATTACATTTTTATGAGTTGAGATACATGCTCTCAGGATGTATAGCTGACGCACTCGCAAAACTCCAGTTTCCTCGTACAGCGCATTTGTGGAAAACCAAGGAGGCTTACGCGTCATGACCTTTAAAACGGCACGTTGAGCTCTTTCAATAGGAAGCATAGAGGTTTTCGCTGCACCACCCCAAACACCAATGCAATAGGTGAGTAACGATTGACAGACAGCAGTATACACAAGTTTACGGATTCGATTGCAGGTTGAATTCCTCAATAATTTCATGATACCTATAACCTTGCGTACCCTAGCTGACAACGTTTCGATATGCGATTGAAAACTTAAGCGCTCATCCAAATCCTTATTCCTTGTCTATATCATAAGAACAATATCTGTAAAAAAACAGCCTTCTCGGTCCAAGCTCATTATCTACTATAAAAAACATCCAAGCGTAAACGAAATGTTCAATTTCCAAACAGCACAACCTTACTATTATGCCAAACGTTCTATCTGTACTATTACTCTTTGACTCAAATATGGAGAGCGGAGCACGCTAACATGCGACACAGCCTCCCCGTATGAACGCTACCGGGAGACTGACTTTCGACGCGAGCGCTGTCCGCGAATTTAATAATAAGGTTTTTAACATAACATAACATATCTTCACGCCAGATCCCTTACGGGGTAGGCAGAGAGAACCGAGTGCCATACATCACGATCCTTGCAGGCTTGTCTCGCTTCTTCCACATTCATCACTCTCTTCATACACACACGCCGGTTGCGAAGACTCTTGACACCACCTTCGGACAGTACTCGATCAATCTGATCGTGGTATGTCAGTCTTGGTCTTCCCCGGTACCTACATCCTTCCACATTCGCGTTGTATATCTGTTTTGTTAACCTTTCATCTACCATTCTTTCTACATGTCCGAACCAACGGAGCATGCCCTTTCTCATCTTTACACCGACACTTTCTTTCAAACCTAGCCTCTCTCTCACTTCGGCATTACGAACCCGGTCCGCGAGTGTCACACCACATATTTTTCTTAGCGACCTCATCTCGACCGCGTTGATTCTACTTTCATGCCCTTTCTGACATACCCAACTCTCACTTCCATACAATAGCGTTGGGATAAGCACATGATTATGCAGGGCTAGACGGGCACCCTGACTTAAAATTGTGCTATTAAGTAATCTCCCTAACACTCCATTCACTCTGTTCCCTGCACACACTCTTCTTTCAACATCAGCGGTGTACCTTCCATCCCTGCTAAAAGCACATCCAAGATATACAACCTCATCCATTTGCTCCAGCACTACATCATCGACCACAACTCTTACATCCGTTCTGGTTGTTTCTCTTTCAAATACCAAAACTTTAGTTTTCTTCGCATTCAAATGTAAGCCCATACTCTTACAATCCTCATTCATAACTGTGACCAGTGTTTGCAGCTCAGATGGAGTTGAGCCTAAAAGTACAGTGTCATCTGCATAAAGCAGGCAGTTCACCACTAGATCACTCATGCGCATTCCCACATTCAATGACCTCAATCTTTGGAGACACTTATCCAGATATAGAATAAACAGACGAGCTGACAACACACAACCCTGCTTGACGCCGATATTGACATCGAACCAGGGCGATATGTTGCCGTCCACCCGCACACATGCTTTGCAATCCCAGTACATGGATTGCAAAGCACGCAGCAGACGCCCATCTATCCCATAACTGGGTAAAATGTCCCAAAGTTTCTTTCGCACAACTCTATCAAACGCTTTCTCCAAATCCACAAAACCGCAGAAAACCTTCTGGCCGACAGCCAGATGCTTCTCTACGATGTTGCGGAGTGAGAAAACTTGATCCATACATCCTCTTCCAGATCTGAAACCCCCTTGTGCCTCCCACAACATTCCCTCGGACTTCCCTTGCATTCTCCTTTCAATGATCTTACCATACACCTTCGATGCTAAGCTGATCAAACTGATGGCCCTATAGCTATTGCAGTCTATACGTGAGCCCTTGCCTTTATACAAGGGCACGATGACCGCGCGCCGCCAGTCTTCGGGTACTCTACCGGTCCTCCAACATGTATTGCAGAGGACCCAAAAAGAGTCCCAGACGGCAGGACCACCGTATTTGATCATCTCAGCAGTCACCTTATCTATTCCCGCAGCCTTTCCGTTTTTCATACTTCTTATCGCCCATACGATCTCTTGCATAGTAATGTCCTGGCACGCCTCCACCGTCTCCGAGTCACTTACTGAGTCAGAGACGGAGGCAGCGTCCTGAACAGCATCATACATATCTCCAAAATATTCACTCCATCGTTTTAACATGCTTTCTGTGCTTGTAAGAATGTCACCATCCTTAGATTTAATCCTATTCATTCTGGAGGCTGCCGAACAACTCCTAGACTTCTTCACCTCCCTCCAAAAAAGTTTGGTGTTTGCCTCGAAGTTGCTCGCCAGTCTCTCTTCCGCTTTCAAACATTCTCTTTTACGCTTTTCTTTCACTAAGGTTTTGGTGGCATTCTTACAACAACGATACAATTCTTTCTTCTTGTCTTTCATACCATCATTCGCTTGCAAACATGATACATAGTCTAGCCATGCTTTCTTCTTTCTCTCAATCGCAGCTTTCACTTCATCATCCCACCATGCATCTCCTTCCATTGACTTGCACAGTTTTGCACTACCACATACTTCTTTCGCGGCTACTATCATACTATCTTTCAAAACTTTCCAACATTCGTCTACATCCAAGTCCGGTAGGTTCACTTTCGCCAACCTATCTCGAACCTGAATCTTATACATACTCCTTATACTCGGGTCTTGCAACTTTTCGCTCTTTATCCTTTCAAGCTCTCCGAATGGAACACGTTGTCGCCAATGTCTCCACTTCTTAAACAGACCCCTATATCGGCTTATTACCAAATAGTGGTCCGTTTCCAGATTGGGACCTCTGTAGGCGCGCGTATCCATTAAACAACTGCGGAGTCTACTATCAATCAAAATCAGATCTATCACACTCTTTTGGTCATTCCTTCTCCATGTATACAAATGTATGTCCTTATGAGGGAATATTGTGTTAGCCACAAGAAGATTCCTTTCCATGCATAAATCCACAATGTGCTTACCGGCGTCGTTCACTCTACTGTCACCATACGGACCAAGAACGGCATCAAAACCAGGCCGCTTAGTCCCGACCCATCCATTCAAATCACCACACAAAATGACTCTTTCATTGTCATCAACCATATCCAGAACATCCCTTACAGAATCCCAAAACTTTTCCAGGTCACTGGGCGACGAAGAGCTTACCGGTGCATATAATGCGACCAAAAAGACTCTCGTGATTCCCAGTTTGATCCGGACCCAGAGAAGTCTCGAGCCAGCCATCCCATAATCTTTCAGACCAGAGACTAAGCGTGATGATAGAAGAATACCTACTCCGGCACCAGCATGATCGCTCTGGGGCACACCAGACCACAGAGCCATCATGCCACCGGGGAGATCAGTGGTTTCACTACCTTTACGTTTAGTCTCTGTTACACACAAAACATCTAGGCATCTCTCATTCATTACATCTATCAATTCATGCATCTTATCTTCCAACCCACCTCTTACATTCCACGTGCCTATTTGGCACTCTGCTCCCCTCGACTCGCCTATTCGGGCCTGGCGTGATAGGTGGCGGCCCCCATCGCCGCATCCGCCGCTTTTCGTACCGACGGGGGCGGATCGGTACGCGTCGCCTCCAGGGGACGCCCTAATCCGCACTGCGGTACTTATTCGGGCCAGAATTGCAGTCCAGTGGACTGGCAGGGGTCGCGACGAGCACGCTTCTGGCCAATAATAATAAGGTTTTTATTGATTTAATAGCACACTATAATGATTTTGTAAAATTTTGAACTTACATTTTATAAAGCAATAAATTGTCTGTAATAATAAGAAAAAATCATCAAAATCGTTACAGTAGTTTGGAAGTTATAAGCAAATTTTTGCGTAAAAATAAGAAAGATATTCGATTTTTTCCATCAAAAATAACAATAAAATTTGAAAATACGAACTTAAAATTCAAACTTAATTATATTATACATATAATACATATTTTTTTTTAATTATTGGACCAACCAGTTAGCAGTAGTAGGCTTTCAAAGAGGTGTCTATTTCGTAGTTTGGCATTTCCTATCGCCTTAAACATATTAATAAACAATTGCAAAAAATAAATACTTAAACATGTAAATTAACTGTCGTTCAATTAAATAGTTGTTTATTAGCCGCCTGAAAATGTTTATAACAAATCAACAAACTGGGGCCAGCCATTTGTTTCAATAATTAAAACACAATTTCGAAAAAAATACTAAAACGTGTAAATTTAGGCTTCTAATGGACTATTATTTATTTGAATTATAGTTAATTTCACGCGTTTAAATGTATTTTTTTAGAATTTGTTACCTTGTTTAAGCAAATGGACGGCCGCGGTTTGTTGATTGGTTACAAAAATTGTTGAGCATCTGATAGATTATTATGTTTTATTACAATAGTTAATTTACACATTTTAGTAATTTTTTTGCAATTGTTTATTAATTTGATTAACCAAATGGCCGGCCCCGCATTAATAATTGGTTATAATTGTTATTAGGCTTCTAATGTACTAATATTTAATTAAATAACAGTTAATTTCCTCGGTTTAATATATATGTCGCAGTGAAATTGTCAATACCGTTAGATTATAATCTACGTAAGTGATATTATAATTTAACTGCTAACCTAACCTAACCAAATTATAAAATCCCTAGGTAGATTATAATCTAACGTCTATTGACAATTTCACTGCGACATATAATATATATTTTTTTCAAAATTTCTATTAAATTTATTTTAAACTAATGGACAGCCCCGGTTCATTGATTGGTTGGAAACGTTTTTAGGCATCTAATGGACTATTATTTATTTGAATAATAGTTAGTTAATTTACACGTTTAAATATATTTTGTTCGAAATTTTTGTTACCTTGTTTAATCAAACGGACGGCCCTGGTTTGTTGCCCTAGGTGTCTAATGAACTATTTTTTAATAGTACAATAGTTAATTTACGCGTTTTAATGTTTTTCTTTCGCAATTATCTATTAATTTGTTTATACAAATAGAAATGTTTTTGGGCTTCTAATGAACTATTATTTAATAGTAATTAATCTTTTTTTTAGTAATTAATTTTCACATATTAATTTTTTTTTCAAAATTTCTTTTAAATTTATTTTAAACAAACGGATGGCCCCGGTTCATTGATTGGTTAGAAAGGTTCTAGGCTTCTATATAAACGTAGGCTTCTAATGGACAATTATTTATTTGAATTATAGTTAACTTATGCTTTAAAAAATATTTTTTTTAGAATTTCTTTCTTACCTTGTTTAAGCAAATGGACGGCCCCGGTTTATTGATTGGTCATAAAAATTGCGTCTTAATAGATTATTATTTATTATTAGACAGTTTAATTACGTGTTTAAGTACTTTTTTTGCAATTGTTAATTAATTTGTTTAAACAAATGGCCGGCCCCGGTTTGTTCATTTGTCATAAATGTTCTTGGGCGTCTCATGAACTATTATTTAATTGAATAATAGATAATTTACGCCTTTAAGTTTTTTTAAAGGTGTAAGTTTAAGTTTTCTACAATTGTTTATTAATTTGTTTAAACAAATGGCCGGCCTCAGTTTGTTGATTGGTTATAAACGGTCTTAGGCGTCTAATGGACTATTATTTAATAGAACGACAGTTAAATTACGCATTTAAGTTTTTTTTTTCGCAATTGATTATTTATTGATGTTTAAACAAATGGCTGACCCAGGTTTGTTGTTTGGTTATAAATGTTTATGGGTGTCTTATGACTGTTTGCAGAAGACTAAAAAAACATTTTATAATTGTACTAGCAGTTACTCGATTCGTACGAGTGACTAAACATCTGCACTTCTCTTTTCTCAATCGAGTAACATAGTAGCCCCATGTCACTCTTGAATAATGTAGCTTTCTAAAAGGAATAATTTTTTCAATATTTGTCGAGTTTTTGAGTTAAATTATAACAAACATACAAAAAATCAACTTATTATAATACTAGCAAAAAGCAGAGCTTTGTAAGGGCTCGCTAAGTAATATTCTTTGGAAATTATTTTTATGCGAATTACATCTTTTAATGTATCATGGACTTTAACATCTTTAAATGTACCATGGACTTTATTTATTATATTCGCATCAAAGGCGTCGTCAGGCAAAATAAAAAATAAAATGTTTCTAAGATAATTTTTTTAGTACTTATGTATAAGAAAAATTCTTTAAGATTTTCTTGATTTATTAAAAACACTATTTCTATAATTATCAATGTCATCTACACAGAACAATTATAAAGGTTATCTACATATTTTACACCATATTTTCTGGTCTACCTATAATATAGTACCTACCTATAATATGTAGCAACTCAAGATCTATCTCGCGCCACCACTTCGCTTTTGAAGTCTAATATTGATAGAAATCTATTTTTATTTATGGTAACTTTCTTGTAAAAGAGTTTTCTAGGAAAAATGAGTTTTAAAAATAAAAGTTGATCTTATAAAGAAAATTTAATTTAATTAACATTCAAAATTTTTAGAATTAATATTGGACTTACCGCAAGCACGAAGAATTGGCGGTAGAAACTCAGCGAATAAATTTTTCGAATTTTTCCATCAGAGAAACTCTCAGGGTTCGATTCCCGAGTCAGGCAAATCAAAAATGTGTTTTTTCAGTTTGCTGATAAAAACGACGTTGCCCGGGATTGGAAAGTACCCAGTTGGTGATAGACTGGTCACCTATCACTGTCTGTAATCTGTAAATGGTTGACCTTGCAAGCCATCCCTGAAACTTCCCGCTAAATTAACGTATTTTAAGCTTAATATAGTAAAAACTATAAGCATAGGTTTTTTCAGTATAAACATCTATTTTGATAAAAATGGCAGTATATTGATTTTTGAAATGCTGTATATTTTGGAAACGATGATCGATTTAGATTTCAAATGGCATTCAACTCAATTTAAATAATGCTTTAGCTAAAAAATCGGTAGATTCAAAAATTTCGAAGCAATGTCAAAAACACTTTTTTTTTTAATTTTTCGTCATTGATAGATCCCAAACAAATTGACCGATTTTTAACCAATTAACGGTACGTGGCGCAGTTTTTAAAGGAGAAAAGATGAAAAGATTTTTAAGTCAATCGGTATATATTAGCTTGAAAGTTATTTCAAAAAGATTAAGTAACTTTGCTAAAGAAAACGTAATTTTAATATTTGAAAAGCTGTAACTTTTGAAAATAAGATTCGGTTTTGATTTTTAAAAGGGCATTTGACGTAATTTTTTAGTACTAAAATATCGTAGAATACCAAAATTATTGGTTGAAATATTTCGAAATTATGTCGAAAAACACTTTTTCAAAATTTTCATCAACGATTACTTCCAAACGAATAAACTGAGGCAATTTATGCATTAGACGTAATTTTTTGAGGAATAGAGCTGATTAGTTTTTGTACTCAACAGTACATTAATCTGGAAGTTATTTAAAAAAAAATGTAACGCCACAATTTTTTTGGGTTTTTTCAAAATTTCTCAAAATTTCTTGGGCACATTTGGTTCAAAATTTCAGGAAGTATAAGTTGAGCGGAATCCAATCGAATGCCATCAACCGCGTTTCGATCGGTCCAGGCGTTAACAAAACTTATGAGTTGTTGACACACACATACAGACATACTGACGTTATCGCGAAAATAGTCGAGAATGGTTCCTAAGACCACAAAACGTGGACGTATGGTGAAAACTCCATTTTTGAAAATCGGAGCAAAATCGGTAACCTCCCTATCTACATACCTACGTAGTGGAAAGTTAAAAAGTACAAGTGTTTTAATAGATTAATATTGTATTAAAATGGAGTGAATGAAAATGAATTAAATGAAATAAAACTACCACGCCAAAGCTTAAACTTAAAAGTGCGATATTTTTTTAGTAAAATGTACCACTAAAGGGCACAAATCGTCGCCTAGTGTAGCTTTGTAGCATTTTAACTCGTTAGTTTTATAATAGATGGCGTTAGCAGTAATAAAATTCTAATACAAAATGTATCTTCTATTTTTTAATCTTTATGAAATAGCATTTTAATGATAGATAAAATATCTAGACATGAATTTAAACCACCACGTCAAACCTCAAACCTAAAAGTGCGATACTTTTTTAGTAAAATGTACCACAAAAGTGCATAGAAAGTCGCCTAGTGTAGGGCTCGCTTCGCTCGCCCTAATTAGTTTAGATAACTGCCAATTTCCGCATTAAAGATTTTTTCGATTTTGTTACAAATAGGTATGTGCAATTGTTAATTTTTTTAAACGAACGCAAGCTCATAATTTTACTAATTTACCTTATCGGACAATTGTGGCATTATTAAATCCGATGTTCTTAGAAATTTTCAATTATGTCCGATCCATTTTTTTTGTTCTTCTAGCAGTTAAACGTCAGCAGTTAATTTCAGTCTCATATCAGTCTCAAACCGCGGCCGTCCATTTGCTTAAATAGGGTAACAAATAAAAAAATATATTTAAACGCGTAAATTAACTATAATTCAAATAAATAATAGTCCATTAGAAGCCTAAATTTACGCGTTTTAGTATTTTTTTCGAAATTGTGTTTTAATTATTGAAACATGGCTGGCCCCAGTTTGCTGATTTGTTATAAACATTTTCAGGCGGCTAATAAACAACTATTTAATTGAACGAAAGTTAATTTACATGTTTAAGTAGTTATTTATTTTTCGCAGTTGTTTATTAATATGTTTATTTATATGTTTAATAACTGCCAATTTCCGAATTTAAAGATTTTTTTTATTTTTTACAAGTATGCGCAATTGATAATTGTTTTTTTTGATGAACGAAAGCTCATAATTTTATTAATTTACCTTATCGGACAATCATGGCATTATTAAATCCGATGTTCTTAGAAAATTTCAATTATGTCCAAACCATTTCTTTTTGTTCTTCTAGCAGTTAAACGTCGTTAGCTAATTTCAGTCTCATATTGGATCAAACTACCATCTAATCATTTAAAAATAAAAATATATATTTATAATATACAACAAACACTTAAGTACATTATATAAACGAATATGAGGTTCAATTCTTCATTAGATGAATGAAGCTGATCCTAAGTATACTTAAATATATCATTACAATACCACCAACACAAAGCATTGTGGATACCTACAAATGATTGTAAACAAACAAAGGATATTGTGCCAACCCTTTTGAAATAACTTACACAATGCCTCATGAAACTCAACATAAGTGGCTTAAGAAAAGTTCTGGGCACTAACAGAAGATGGTCATTTAAACTGACACCTATTTAAAGTATATATAACAGCAGCCCTTTATGCTGTGGCTGCATTGAAGAACAAAAAACCTCACAAAGAACACTCACATTGTTACAAGCTGTTGAAAGGAGTTAGGATGACTGGAATAGAATTAGCTATGTGCAAAGGTCCAAGTGGCTAAGTGCGGAAAATATAATGGCTAACAAAAACTACATTACATTTTTTTTTTTAATTTTTATGTACCTAGTGCAAAGAGATAGACTATCCTCATCCTAAGAAGACTAACCTTATCACTAAAAAGGTTTAAAGTAATAAAATGCTGCATATTTAGCAAAACTATTCTAACAGATTTTTTGAAATATGTAATCTTAAGGTAAAATTAATGTTTCCTTATGGTAAAATTAAAAGGTACCAAACAGTAATTGATTTTAACATTTTATATTTTTGTTCTACAAGTTTAGCAAAGATCTTTTTCAAGATTTCATAGTTGGAAAGTGGTTGTTGTATTACCATGTTTAAATATTTTTTTCTAACCAGGTATGGAGTGGGAAGGACCAGCTAAGCAAGGCTTGTACGACCCACAGAATGAGCATGAAGCTTGTGGAGTTGGATTTGTAGTTGCTATTGATGGAAAACGTAGTCATAAAGTAAGTAAATAGTTTGTATAATTCAATAACCTTTTCTAAGTCTTTACAATGGCTTTGATTTTAGTAACAATTTATTTTTGTTTCATTTTTTTTGTATCATTATTTGACTGTCTCGATGGTTGAGTGGTTAGTGACCCTGACTACTATTATTATTTGATTGTTCAATTCGTCGCCCATTTCATATCCCCTCTCAACAGAACACACGCAAAACAACCAAAAGCAAAACACTATTGCAAGAGAAACGGACACTATTTGACTTTTAATAAATTTTGTGTTATGATAATTTTAAAATCTTAACCTCCCAGTAAATAAGCTTCAAATAGTGAAAACAAACTTTAAAACCAGTTGCTGATTGATGATACGTAATAATTGAGAGCTCGCTTAACATTGTCAGTATTAAAGCCCTGCCTTATTGACTACATCGCGATGTCGCCGGCTACGTATCCAAGTAGTTAATATTGAAATGTATGGTACTTATACTTGGCGACGGTTTGGCGGCCATACATTTCAATATTAACTGCTTGCAGCCGGCGATGTCGCCATGGCGTCTTAGGGCCGCTTGCGCGTTTCAGAGTTAAATTATTTAACTTTGAGTTAGCCATAACCATAACCATAGGTTAAATAGATAAATATTTAACGCGCCAAAGTTGGGCGGTTAAATTTTTAACTCTGGGTTAAAAACGACAAAATTGTGAGATTATACCACGTTGTGTTATGTATTTGATAAGAAATAACAATTTAATTATCTTTTATTCAATTGTGAATGACTTTTTGTATTCTGACGATGACGAAAAAATTGTCGAATATATTGATTTGGATTTTTTTCAATAGAAGAGTTGCGAATTGGCCATTTTAATTTGCAGAGAGACAAAGCATTGAACTTACTTCTAACCAAAACTTTTGCTTTTGGAGAAGATTAGCGCCATCAGTTGTTTTTTTTTTATTTTTAATTATGTGTTTCTATTTTGATATAATATCACAAAGAAGACAACTGTCACTACTTGTAAAACTTGGGCCACGTAAATGAGATTTTTTCCAAATTTTTGTAGAAAATAACACTGATTAAAAAATGCGAAATTATTATTTTATTAACACGAGTCATGAAACTGAAGCTTAGGTTTTACAATGTATAAAGCCCCCAAAACGCCATATTACGCCATATGACGTAAGAAAAGGATATAATAAGCAAAATAAGGTTGTGCGAAAGAGAGAAAAACTTTTGTATTTAGCCGCAGATACCAACAGCGGATGAATTTGGATTTGACAGAAAGAAACACCACAATGCAGAGTTAAAACGTTGGGTTAGTATACCTTGGGTTAATTTCTGTTCGTGCAAGATACACCCCGAGTTAAAAAAGTAACAAATTAACTTCGAGTTAGTTAACTCAGAGTTATTTATTTAACTCAAGATTTACGTGCAAGCGGGCCTTAATGAGGCAGAGCTCATTTATCATGTAAGAATGTCATAGACTGATATTTCTGTTGGATACCTATTACCACCTTAATTATCTTTGGTGTCTATACACGATGCACAGTATTTCGCCTAGAACATGCTAGGTGGACAAAATTCATGTTATCATTTCCAGGAAATCTTAATTGCAAAACGTAAACAACACCCCTAATCTCCAGATTCCAAGAATCGGTTGTTTGTCAAATGCTTAACTGATAAGGAATAGTGGTTAGAAGTCAGGTATTGAGTTTAATGAAATCGTTACAGTCAATCAGTTGCAGTTTAGTGACACTTTCGTACACATCCATAGTGGCTTATAGTTAATATTTTGAGTGTTTGTGATGGATATCAACACGGAGGGTAAGTCCTATTATTTAAAAAACCTTTTTTAAAATCTGAATCTGTTCAAATGAATTTTAGGTATAATTTTAACATAGCTTATATATTTTAACGTATTTTTTTTATGAAAGAATAGTTTTAAAGAGTTAATTTTGCAGACATTCACCTTTATCCGGGCTAGTTCTTTGATATATCATAGGAAATACTTTATTCTTCATAAAAATACACAAATTGTTTAGCACACTTCAGTACAACATATTCTTTTCTTTTTTTTTTCAGAACGCTTATACTCTATTTCTAGGGTAGAATTTTTGAAGAGTGGTTGAAACCCACAAAAAATGAAAAGAACTCGGGTATATATGAGTACCTTTCTTCAAAATTTCACTTTGGTAACATTACTGAATGTAGCCAAAAAGAAATAAAGTTGAAGATATCCAACTTTTCCAATAAAATTGGTGTCAAATGGTTGGCTTCAGGAAAATCGAAGGAGCGTTTTTTAATTAAAAATAAGACCTGGCTGGATGAAGAAGATATACAGTTTACTGTGAGTTCTTTTGAGCCACAACCATCAACTTCGAGTGAGGCTGTGATTTCAGCAGGAAGGCCTCGCAAAGAATTCGAAGAATCGTCGTTTAAAACCAAAAAACGTCGAGTCGTGGATCTCGTAGAATCGCGAAGTGTCAGTGAATTGGTGACAGCTGCCGAAATTGCTGCGCGTTCAGCAGGACAACGGAAAATTGCCAGCGTAATTAGAGACATTAGTGAAAGCTCAGTTATTAATGTTAAGTCTAAGGATACCAGTAATGTTAATCCTAGGCAGTTAAGTAGTGACGAAGCGTTAGCTTACTATATAGATTCTAAGTCAACAACACATGCGTACAAACAAACAAGAAAGTGGTCTATGAAGGCAGGACATAATGTGTTTCCATCATATTATAGTTTGACAAAATCTAAACAGGCCTGTTATCCTGCACAGGAGCACATTGCTGTAACAGAAACACGTGCTGAAATAAATTTGCAAGCATTATTAAACAAAACAGTGGAACGTTTAGTATTAGCACAGCATGAAGTTATCAGCAGTGTCCTCGCAACAAGTTCGTCTTTTACACTTGTAAGTAAATGGGGATGTGATGGAAGTTCTGGGCACAGCACATACAAACAGAGATTTGAGAACACTGAAGATACGGACGAATTTCTTTTCGTATTTTCTTTAGTTCCCCTTAGATTATATGATGGGGCCAAAATTGTTTGGCAAAATCCTCGGTCTTCATCAACATTGTATTGTCGCCCAATCAAATTAATATTTGCTAAAGAAACGAATGACTTCACGTTAACGGAGACAAATAGATTGTTGGAAGAAGTTAACGCTCTTCTTCCAACACGTATCGACTTTGGTGATTCTCAAATCTCTGTGAAACACGAACTTTTGCTGACAATGACAGACGGAAAGGTATGCAACGCTTTAACGGAAACTCGTTCAACTCAAAAGTGTTTCATCTGTGGCGCCACCCCCAAGACGATGAATGATGAACCCGCGAACTTCAACAGCAACCAAGATCATTTTGGCTTTGGTTTATCTACACTTCATGCTTGGATTCGTTGCTTCGAATGCCTTTTACATATCAGCTACAAGTTGAATATTAAGAAATGGCAGGCTAGAAGCAACGAAGACAAAGCAGATATCAAGGTTCGTTCCGACGAAATTAAGTTAAAATTTAAGAACGAGATGGGACTTATTGTAGATAAACCAAAGCCAGGATTTGGTTCTTCAAACGATGGAAACACGGCTCGTCGGTTTTTTAAGAATGCTGAGATGAGTGCTCAGATCACGGGATTGGATGTTGAAATCATCAAACAGTTCGATGTAATATTGAGGACTTTGTCTTCTGGATTCGAGATAAACTTAGTTGAATTTAATAAATTTTGTCTTGAAACCAGAAGACATTATCTAAGTCTCTATTCGTGGTACTGTATGCCTGCTACTGTACATAAAATATTAATTCATAGTACAGAGGTCATCAAAGCTGCATTGCTTCCAATTGGGCAGCTTTCCGAAGAGGCTCAGGAAGCACGTAATAAAGATTGCCGCAGATTTAGGGAGTACAACACCCGCAAGTGCTCGCGTGTTGCCACGAACAGAGACTTGCTGTCAATGTTGGTTATAACATCTGATCCCTTGATCAATAGCCTTCGAGAGATTCCCCAAAAAAAGCCGGAAAAAATATGTTCAGAGGTTTTAAAGTTAATTTTAAGCCCTAGTATAGTAGAATCAAGACTGGAAACGTCATCATATTATCGCACAGTTCCACAAAATGATGACGATTACACAGTAAACGATTCATCAGAAGACTCTGATGATGATTATTAGGTTACGTTATGAAATATTATCTTTGCTGCTTAGTTTTAGTTTTCATGCATATATTTTCTTTTATTGTAAATAAACCTATGATTGTTTTGTTACTATTTGTAATTTTATGTATTTAGATTTATATTGTACATACCTCTTGATACTTATTCGATCTGAACTGCATGCAATTTACAGCATTCATAGTACTCGCTAAGTTAATTGTTGCTCATATATTATTTTTGAAAATATTTTTTTGCTATCATAATTTTTTTCGTTTTTTATTACAAAAACATGACTACCCATATTTGAAATAAGTAAGAGCATCGTTATATAACATAAAATAATATTGTCCACCTAGCATGTTCCACGCGATACACTGTGCGATGGTTGACTTTTTCTATCAGGAGACCCATCTGCTTGTTTGCTATCTTATAATAGGTATATATTAAACCTGTAATCTGACCAACTGCAATCAATAAGTAGTGATCTGAAAGTTGAGCTCCCGATAGTAGTCGGACTGTTACATTCTGGCTACATTCTTTACTATGGACATTAGCAACTTTGACCGCAAAACTCTAAACTGCTCTATTTGTTCAGTGCCTTGAATATTAGCCCTCTGCTAATTTCAAACTCTATCCTTGTTGACAATTCTATGGGCAGTAGATATTAGATACTATTACTGAAGTAGATATTGGATTTGTTTATTGTATTCTTACATTTAAAATCCTGGCATTAAACTGTTATTGATTGATAAAGCGGTTGATATTATTAATGTTACTGGTTAAATTTTGCTTGCGATTATAATTTTTTTGTTTGAACGCGCGCGCGTTATCTCCGTCGTATTTCATCAGATATGGGCCTTAATATCCAGCTGTCTTTGTCTTTTCCGCATTGATGTGCTTGTATCCGACTTTCAAATTAACCGGTGGATTTCGCTGAACAGGGTTTTCCCGAACAGATACGACTTGGGCCCTTCAAGAAAAGACCCTTCTATTTCTTAAAAGGCCGACAACGCAACTGCAAGTTTTCTGATAGTTTAATTGTCTATGGGCGGCGGTGATCACTTACTATCAGGTGAGCCTCCTGTCCGTTTGGCCCCTTTTTTATATAAAAAAAAATTAGAAAATACGGTTCCTGAATTTAACTAGTTATTTACCAGTAAACGTAACATTTACATAAACAAAGATAATTTTAGATATGGGGTTAATGATCGAAACCGGTTTAGAAAATTAACCGGTTTGCGAGCTCTGGTAACAATCACTGCAGTTGTTACAAAAAATATTGTTTTTTTTTTGTTGGTTCGTGGTAAATTCGAGTGACACGTTGCAGAAATTTATCATCTAGGTAGTGGCCACGATGGTAATGATAAATTTGGAATCACCCGACATGAAGCTTACAACTGTAAACAGTTGTTAAACTGTAAATGTATCTATATTTTTCTACAAGTATCATTGTTGATATCAACAAAACATAATATAGGTCTAATTGAACACGCAGGTTAAATCTCATTATATCATCCATTATGTTGAGGTGACCTATACCGTAAATATCTTATATTTCATTTAGTGTTTTTGTTCAAACAAATGTTGTCACGCAATTCGATGTTTAACGTTTTTTTTTTCTTTCAAATGGGTGAGCCCATTCTGCTACCGTGGGCTCAAAAATAATACGTGTGTTTTCATAAAAAGGATTTCTTATACATGGAACATTCACGATGTAACTATTCAACTATTCAAAAAGTTCAAAATGTTTAAATTTAAAAGAAACACAAGAAAAAGTCAAATAAAGTAAAATTGGGTGTAATCTTCAATTCTGTTTTGTACAGAATTTGAAACGACAAAAGCGGAAGTAGGTTTGCGCAGATTTACAAAACGGGGACAATTTACGTAGGTAGAAAAATTGCGGTTTTTTTGACGCCTCTGGACTTTTGGGTGCTGAATTTGTAGCATAAAACAGGTTGTTCGCTCTGATAAGATGTTCGCGCTACATTAATTAACGAATTGAATGGCGTGGCCACGTAGGTATGTTTGTGTTTTATGCTAAGGTTATAAATATTTTAAATGCAGTAAAACTGTAACAATCCATTTCTAACCTATAAGTCTGGTGGTAATCAAATCTTAACAAAAATTATGTGGGACCAAATCGGAAATAATACTCTCTTAATAATTATGCAAATCCGTTTATATATGACGGAGTTGCCTAAACATACAAACATCCGAGTTGAGAATCTCCTTTTTTCTAATTAGACAGTTTCTGCATCGTATCGACCGGGTCGCGTACCACCGCTTTACCTATTCCTGCCGCAATAGCGTCAGTGCTAGTCGCTTTCGTGTTCCGGTTTTGAGGGTAAGGTGGCCGATAAACTTATGCATGTGGCATTAGACCTCGCCACAAGATAGCAACGCACCATTAACATCTTTGGTGTCTATAGGCGATGGTTGACCCGTCTGCTCGTTTGCTATCTTATCATATAAAAAAATAGACTAGTGAAACGCCCCAACTTAGCACAGCAACTTTCTCCTTTTTGGGAAGTCGGTTGAAAATAATTGTACCTAATCGTTTTTTTTATACTCTAGATTGTTCGTGATGCTGAAGTACTCGCTAAGCGTATGGAGCACCGTGGTGCGTGCGCATGTGACAATGACACTGGTGATGGCGCGGGCGTGTTGACTGCCATCCCGCATCAACTCTACTGCGCTCAACTTAGGTAAGTGACATTCTAGCTGACCCGTCTTTAGTGCACTTAAAATTATTTCACTACCAAATATTTTCCTTCCAGATCATTGTTTGTTCGTGTTCGTGTTATATATATATATATATATATATATATATATATATATATATATATATATATATATATATATATATATATATATAAAAAATCGTAGGAAAGTCAAAACTGCGCATTGAATATTTTTTTAAAAGAATACTTGGGGCGTGATCTATAATCGATATCGAAGCCAAAAATATAGTTTTTAGAATTTTTGTCTGTTTGTCTATTTATCTGTTTGTCTGTATGTATGTCCGGGATAAACTCAAAAAGTACTGCATGGATTTACTTCAAATTTTGCATGAATATTACTAATAGGTTGGGTCAACATATCGGCTACATATTATCACGCTATCACCTACGGGGAGGAGCAGTGCGGAGTAAACGAAGTCCGCGCGAGCAACAGCTAGTATACATATAATAAAATCGTAGGAAGGTCATTGTATGTCTGGGGTAAACCCAAAAGGTACTGCATGGATTTACTTCAAATTTTGCATGAATTTTACTATTAGTAATATTACCTACCGACCGACCTATATACTAGGTGACCCACCTATTAGGTCGGGTCATCATATAGGCTACATATTATCACGCTGTCACCTACCGGGGAGGAGCTGTGCGGAGTAAACGAAGTCCGCGCGAACTAAGTCGCGGACAACAGCTAGTAATAAACTCAAACTTCTTAAACGATCTTAAAAATTCTTTTACTATTAGTAAGCTACGCTATTCAAGAAGGAGCAGAAAGAACTAATGATTTTGGGTCACGCGAACAAAATTGCGAATAACGGCTGGTAAATCTTTATATAGTATAAAACAAAGTCGCTTACATCTTTAAAGTTACGTAACGGATTTTAAAGCGGTTTTCATAAATAGATAGAGAGATTCAAGATGAAAGTTATGTACTACGTGCATTTTCCGGGTCAGCTAGTAAAGAATAAAATACATTCCTCTTTGTAACCCTGTACTTAGGATTCCCCCCTCCCGATCCAAAACCTGGGTACGCCCATGCACTCATTTATCTTAAATCGGAACATGTAATCAAAAATTAATTAGCATTGAGAAAAAAATTTCATCCAATTCTAGACGATTGAGGCCATAGAGAAATGCATGAAAAGCGCTAATTAAAGAAATTGTCCAGTAACATTGTAAATGTAAAATTAAAAAATGTGTGTGTATTGTGTAGTTGGTGTAGTGCCAAGTGAGGCTGCGATCGTCTTACTTGGAAACACTCCAAAGGCTTGGTAATATCGATTACTTTTTTCAACTGAACCAATACGAAATTTAAAGTAGATTTTATAAACTATATTCTTTTTGCTTACACTACATTTTAGACTGAATTTGTGCCAAATATTATGTGAGTAATTTCAACCTGATGAAAAAACGGAGGTTCTCAGTAAATCAGTCTGACATGTATGTATGTAATAATATTGGAATTGGATAATATTTGAGTATGTTGATCTATCTAGACTACCAAACACATATACTAAATTTCGTAAGTGTATCTATGTTTGATAGTTTTTGTGTTTGTCCACAAATTTCTCGGGAACTAAAAGCCATATCGACATAATTCTTTTTGATATAAATCAGGTATATTCCAATTTAGAGAACAGTCCAATTTACATCGAAATTGATTCAGTGGTTTTTGAGATACGAGTGTAGTTGATATATGAAGTCGGTTTAAATTTTTTAATTAGTATTATTCCGTAATTCATTAACTAAAAGATTTAACCCCGTGAGTCTTTAGTGTCTGCTAATTCTTAACCCTTTATAGTATCTGCTAAATCCTTACGCGAGCAATTTTGATCTCATTGCTAGGCCAAGGATTTGGTGACGCTAATTATAACTTCACTAAATCTTCATAACAGATCCAGAATTTGATGGAATACCGTTACAATTCTGAGTTTCGAAGAAACTGCTGCTGCTCCTCGATTTTTGATCAACGTAGTGCTTCAATCGAAAACGAATGAGAAATTTTATTTGTGAAAATTGGATCTGTAGTCGAATACTTTTTCTTGCAGTTAACTTTTCCACTATATAATTTAGTCTTGAGTTGTCAATGAATATTGACGACCTTGTCTCTCTGTTGTTGCGGGCAAATGCTTATAAATTATATTATTATTAATTATTTCTATTCAATGATGGTTATCCTTTAATAAATTATTATTTACCTATTCGACTGCTGATAGGCAGAGATGCAAGGCAGCCACAGTTAATTAACGATTTATTTTCAAGTTTATAACCATGTTATGATAAATAGTCAACTTATCGACAAATTAGTCACATATCCAAATTCCGGCATGTTGTTTCCCAGAAAAACAGCCTTATTTGGAAAAATTTTCCGACTTAGGATACAAATTCATCTATGCTGCCGTCTATCTATACCCCTAAAACATTGAGATGTTATGATGTTCAAATATTAATTGAGAAAACAAAAATTTAGGTGTTGCACAAAATGTCAAAGCTTTACAAACCCAAATATTAAAAAAAAAACAAAAATCATATCTAATCTGTTATATAATATCGTATTTATATGCAACTTGAATGCTCGAAAGCGAGTATAAAGCCTTTTTTAGACAAACTAATCTCGTACTACACTTAATTTTATACATAAATTTGCTTTATTTTAACTTCTCCAATCTGATCACACTTCATTGGTTTATCCCAGTGTGGAAAGTCCAGAAAGTATTCTGGTATTCCCATTCTAAGTTATCCTATGATTTTTAAGTAACTTCTTGTAATGCACCATGATCGTATGCACTGTTGTCCTCCGGTACCGTACTGTTTCCATTTTGTTCCTCTTATCTTTACTTTTCAGGATATTGTCAATGTTTTTCCATATTAATCTGTTGCGTTTTAGTGCAAATATCCTTTAAATGTACTCCTTTCAATGTCATTCTGGTACTAAAGACACATAGTATTAAATTCAACAACATATTTATTTACGTATGATGTCCTTTGTATTTTTTATATGTATACTGACTGATATCTAATGTCTAGCACGTGAGTTGTGGTCTGTGGTTGTATGTGCTTATCACGTTACAGAACTGATTGTTTGCCATTATTAATAGTCTACCTATTAAAGGGAAATAAGTCGTTATACACGAATGAATTGCTAGAATTCAAAACAACCTTTCTCAAAATTAAATATTTCTACTTATAAACAACCACTAGCGAATCGCTCTGACTTCACGCGGGTAGCACTAATTATTTATAGCCATATCAGCCATACTGATAAAAAAAATTACTATCTGTTCGCTCCCAAACTTACAGAATCATCCTCTAGATCAGCGTTTCCCATTTACCGGGTCGCGACCCGGTACCGGGTCACCAAAATAAAATACCAGGTACCATGATTCCCGCATTATTTTAAAAATATTACCTACAATCGATCGACAATTCATAAATTTTTAGTTAGGTATCTTATCGTCAAGAATATACAAAATTCAACTCATCAAGCATACATACATACATACCTATATCTACATACATATCTTCATGCCAGATCCCTTATGGGGTAGGCAGAGAGAACCGAGTGCTTTACATCACGATCCTTGCAGCTTATCAAGCAATAACTTTTTAATGCCTTTTATCACAACTTACAAATGTGAACCTGGGTTTTTAACACTAATTTACCTTAAAAATAAATAAAGAAACCGATTTGAAGTGGATCCAAGCCTTAAGATAAACCTTTCGTAATTTTCCGCGAACTTGGATTCTTTAGTAAAAAATAAGCAAAAACTCCATACTTCGCACTAGCATTTAGTGCCTAAATAGGCGATATCACAGTGTGTAGTAGGTAGGTACTAATAAAACATTTTTACTACTAATAAATGGTATTATTTTACTTCATGGTACCATCTTGGGTTTAAAAGTATTAAGTGGGCCATGAAAGGGTAGTGTGAAAATTACCGGGCCATGACAGAATAATGTTTGGGAAACACTGCTCTACATTAATCTGATTTGCCGAAAAAGTTTCATAAATCTTTTCAACGTTTTAGAATACATAGAGAACATACATAATACATTGAATTTTATAATGAGACCAGCGAATCGTCTCAACATAACACTTGTAGCATTAAATTCATATAAAAATTTAAAAAGAAAAAAAAAGTCGTATAAGTAGATGTCAATAAAATCTCCGTTGATCCGAGTATGAAAATTTGATCAAAATGCTCCAGTTGTTTTGATATCCATAGGAAATACACATATATAATTCGACTTTTATAAGTATAGTACATAGACTATCTGCCTACTGGTGAAACGGATTGTAAGAGGTATCCCTACAATCTATACATTTTTTCTTAAAATATTTCACACTTACTATGATATAAATGCGAAAGTATATCTTGTTTAGCTTCGAAGAATTTGGCAAGAAGATAGTCGAAGAACTGAGACTAAAAATAGGTTACTTTTTTACCATTTTATGAGGTGAGAGAGAGGTTAGGATTGATAGTAGCTGTGTAAAAATTAAAAAGAGCATGCGCCGTTAGTTCGCACATGTCGGAAAAATGGCAGATGATCGATTAACAAAACAGATATACAATGCGAATGTGGATGGATGTAGGTAATGGGGGAGACCAAGAATGATGTACCGTTATCGAGTTGGTCGATTGCTGTCCGAAGGTGGTGTCAAGTCTCTGAAATCGGTGTGTTTATATAAAGAATTATGAATATGGAGGAAGCAAGGCAAATCTGTCTGGACCGTGATATGTGGTCAATTCTCTCTACCTACCCCGTAAGCGAATTTGCGTAAATAGGCATATATTTTTAAGAGTAAATTGGATACTTTCCATCGACGGCACTTGGTGAAGGTGCATTTTAAAATAGGTATTACAAATAAACTCCCTTCAATTTCAATCAATATAAATGAACTGGAAGTACAAGTGAGTTTATCTGTAAAGCCCCATTTACACATTAGTAGTGTGTAAACAGTGCGCTCGCTATTCGCCTCGTGCCCCGCCTCGCGACTTGTGTCACCCACGAATGTGGGAACAGTTAGTTCGCGACGGCACTCGTTACGAATGTTTCGTCGAATGGTTCGTCGAGTTACGAGGCGAATAGCGAACACAAATGTGTAAATGCGGGATAATAATTTTTATTGTGACGAGCTTGTCGTTTAACATTGTGTAATAATAGGAAAATAATAGTGTTACTAGATTATTCTAGTGACATTATTGTTTTCCGATAAAAAATAACTCTCTTTTATCCAGATCATTTGTAACAATATGTGTTACCTTTTTTTTTCTAAAATAACCATTGTCAGCCCCACAGTATGTATTAGTCTTGGGTAGTTCGCGAGCGATCTAGGTGGGAAGAGCGCTCCTTTAGGTGAACTATGCGAACTAGTTCATTAAAAATCCCGCTCTTAGTTCTTTTTATATTTTTGTTAGCGTCTACTTTACTAGGCAGTGGCACTATGTGACCAACCGAGTTATTTACTTTTACTGTGCGCGCCTTGATATTTCAATAATCGATATCGATACTAAACAACTTCAAATCCCCATGGTTAAAATTTTATCAAATCATATGAAATCATAACAATCGTCAACTGAAGTATTGCTGGCTAATTATCAAACAGAATACTAATACCATTTATGTCTTATTTACGAAGAGAATTTTTTTAAGTTTAATTAAAATTAAAAAATTCTCTTCTATTCCCATTTATTGTTACAAATAATTGATTATTATTATTATATATCACGTTAATTATGACTAATTATTAATATAAATCATTTTATTTTTTTCGTTTTTATTTCGATAAAAGATTTTATGTGCCATAACAAAAAAGTCAACTTTAATTGTAAAAATTCATACTTTTAAGTATTCTAATATAATTACACATTATACTAGGAACTAACCTAGCTGTTGACTAATCATTAATATAAATTATTTTATTTTTCATTATTTAAATAAAAAATCTCATATTACATAAATGGACGAAAATTTTCATGTAATACTTTGTATTTTTTAAATAACAATAAACAAAACTTACAATAATCATAACTATATTTTTTCTTTATTTATTGTTCTTAATAAATTATTTCAAAAAAAGAACTAATGAACTAATAGAACGAACTAGTTCATCCTTGGATTTTGAACTAAATTGAGCGCTCTCTGTAGTGACCGGTTAGGCCCAAGCCTAGTATGTATAGCCCCACAAATAAGGTATGACAGTTTATATGAAAGATCACATTGGTGGCCTACTCAGTCGAGGGACTTTGTCCGCAGTGGACAAAAATATCTGAAACTTGAAAATATGTCCGCCGAGAACTTGCCACGGACTCAACATGGACTCAACGCACATGGTGTGTTGCCGGAAATTTAGTGAAGCCACGTTATGGGGCAAATATTCTGAGATTACGTTGCGTTATGCTGTAATTTAAATGATTTAAAAAAAAAAAAAAAAACATTACATTTGTTTAGAAGAAACGCGGACTAAAGTTCGCTGTGTGCGTTACTGCTCCTTGTCACTTTAATTGTATTTTTTCGGGGACTCCCGCGTACTTTTGTCCAGTACGGTCTCTTGGTGTCCTCAGTTATTCGAGGAACATGTTGTACGGCGTAATTTTAGTCCTCTGTGTGCGTTATGCGATACAGTTTATTAGGGATCTATATTGGTGGACAAAAAGTAACCTGTTGATAGTCCCTCGTCTGCGCAGACCATGAAAGTGTACAAACGGGTGTAGCTATGCCTAAGCGAGTCAGCAAGTCATGAACATTGTACGATTCTAGGTGGTAAATCTCTGACTATACTATTTTTGTCCTAATGACTTTCGTGTAACCTGGTGGTATATTGCACTCTGTTAATTCGCACATGAGGCATAAATATCTACAATCACAAGGACGTACGGCAATAAACTCTAGCTAAAACGGGATGACTATATTAGGCGTGTGCAGTATATGGCGTACTTCGTTTCGCATACTTGTTGCGCGGTCATTTTGCGTCCATTTACTGAACTCCTTTAATCTATATTAATCATTTTTTAACAATATATAAACGGGTCAATAACGCGTAACATATATAGAACTTACTTGTATTACTTATTGACCGCCCCGTTGGTCGAGTGGTTAGCGACCCTGACTATGCAATAAACGGGGCTCGGGTTCGATCCCCGACGGGGACAAGCATTTGTGTGATGAGCATAAATGTTTGTATTTCCGGGTTTGGGTGTTTATTATGTATGTAAAAGTATTTATATAGGTATTTCTATGTATTAGTATCGTTGACTACCACACATAATACAACCAAATAATTTGCTTACTTTGGGGTTAGATCAATAAGTGTAATTTGTCCCGTGAATATTTTTATATTAATCTTACTAATCCCACCAATCTATATTATCTTTATTGATATTATGAATACGAATATCTGGATGTTTATCTAAATCACGCACAAAACTGCTGAAATCATTTGAATGTTTGGCACACAGGTAGATAATAACCTGGAATAGCACATAGGGTTCCCACGGGATTCACCAATAACTTTTATCATTCAGCAGGCTGCAGCTAGTAGGTATTATAAATGCGAAAGTTTCTTTGGATGGATAGATGAATGTTTGTTTGTAACTCTTTCACGTGAAAACGGCTGAAGCAACTAGGGTGAATTAATTTGTACTAACCATCATCACATAGTGAATATTTGAATAGCCGAAATGAATCCGTTTTATTTTTTAAGGTTTTGTTCAATAATGATAGATAGGAAACAAAAGAGAAATTACATTTACAAAGACATCCATCGAGATTTCTTACGTATATGTATATAAGCTAATAGTTTAGAACTAGTATTTTTATCCATCTAAAAACTTAGATTGTCCACGGTTCTATGCAGTAGAATGGTCGTGTCAGATATGACATCTTAAGAAGCATAATTAATAATTATACATACAATGTCGAACACACATTAACAAAATATATAAATAATAGTTTAAATAATCATATTCAATGGATATAATCATTAAAATGTATATGTAATATTCCACTCGGTTTTTTTAATCAAGTAAGTACATTTGTTTCGCAAAAATACATTATCTTTTGTTATATTATAAATATAAGAAAAGGTAATGTATTCTTACACTTATATTTATACAATTAGAGAAGAGATTTTCATTTTATATTCGCATACATTGTTATAGCTATTAAAGATGTACATTTTAGCTGCGCAATCAGAACACGATAGTGCTGAGCACTAACGCTGTTGCATCTAGAATATACAAGCTAAGGCCAAAAAACTGGAGCAAGACGAAATAGAACTGTTATCATGTAGCAGTTAAGATTTCACTTCCTACTTAACAAGGAGGCAGATGATCTGTTCTTTAAAAGGAGTCCGGACCACCACAGGGGACTTGGATAAATAAATAAATATAACTAAACAAATCACACGAATTATTCTAACCCCAGAGTACGCAATTTATTTGCTTGTGTTATGAGTGTTAGTCAACGATATTAATAAATAGAAATACATATATAAATACTGTTACATATATAATAAACACCCAAACCCAGAAATACAAACAGCTATGCTCATCAATTATATGTTTGATTCCATCGGGAATCGAACCCGAGCCCCATCAATTTGTAGTTAGGTTCGCTAACCACTCGACCAATGGGGCGGTCAAACTCCGTCATAAACTGGTGGCCGTGTATAGCAATTCACCAGACTCAAAGCACATGAAAGTATATTTAAGCAACTATATAATTATAGGGTGAGTTTATAAAGAAAAACTTACCTCATTGTTGTAGTGTCTTTCACTGTTAGGATTATTTACTTATAGGAAGCAAAAATGGTATACGAAGTATCAAGTGGGAACCATGGCTGACCGTTTGTGACTGATTGCCAAAAAATGTCAAGACGTATGCGAACCATGTTATACAAAACTTAACATAGTGAAACTTAACAATAACAAACTCATTGTGGTCTGTTTTGATCTTTTTTTATGTGCATATGAGATGACTAAAAATACAACTTACACTATTTATATCGAATGCAAAAAGTGCCGCTATCATAAACAAGTCGCAGTGTTAGTACGTTTTTATGTGATAATATCACCTGTTATTCGTGTTTACCTAGTCCGCAGGCTCTGTTGTTTGCACACAAATGAATGAAAATACCTAAAAATGACTAACAAATGCATTTGATATGCGCATATTTTTCAAGGTTTAATTTAGAAGACACCACCGACGCGGTCGGAAAGACACTGTATAATATATTAGTAAAAATGCTCATATAGGTATATCCGATCGCTTTAGATCGGAGATAGCTCTGGTTATATTTTCGAGTGTTTATATACTTACACATATTTCTTTGGCATACTCTATAGCCTAAACAGTTTCATGGATTTAAAATAAATAAGTCGAATCTAATATAATTCGACTTATTTTGTGAAAGTGACATTACTACATGTATTTTTTTTACTCGACTGTGCTAAATAACTAAAAACAACATAGCTCAACTAATTTTTATTTCTCCGAGTCTTTATGATAGTCATTTATTATTATTACCTACAACAATTATTTTTTTTGTTGACATGACACACCTATACAGCGTGTGTAAGGGAAAAAAATATGCCATTTTTACGTGCTAGTCGTAATAATAATAAGTCTTTATTTGCACGAAATAAGGGTACAAAAAAATCTTATTGAAGAAAATTACAATACTTCCTACTTCACTATATAATGGCATACAAATTTTTCAGTGTGTGTATTAGCAATTCCTTTTCTTGTAAGAAATGCGATATTTGTGAATATTTTTACCCCATGCAATGTAACGCGAACATTATTCGGGCTCATTGCGCCCACAGTACTCCAAACCAGCCGTTCAAGTTGCTCGGCATAATACATAATTATCCTAAGTTAAAATAAAAAATCATCAAAAAAGTCCCACACAATTTTCCAATAGTTTCCGATTTAGAATCATAGTAATTTACGGTTTCGATTTTCGATAGACCGTCCCTTACAACCTGTGTATCCCTTATCCCAGGTATGTATATACTTATACAGCGTGTAAGGGACTTTAACCAAAAAATTAAAAAAAAAACATTTTTACGTTTTAATTAGCATTGCAATTTCTTTTCTTGTGGGAAATGCAAATTAGCGTTTTTTTTTTTCAAGCCGTGGTTAAAAATTTGTGCTCTCCGCTTAACCAATGACGGATTCGGCGAGAACTATCTTATCTATATCCTTAATTTTTGAAAAATATACTAACATGCCGATAATAAATAAAACGTGAACTATTTTAGTAATTTTTCAAACACTAGCTTAAAACTAATGTAAACAATTCTGAACTCACATGTACAACCCAAACCACGGAAAAAATCTACCGGGGTTATCACGTAACTTGCAATGCGAAAACATCGTAATTGTTTAGTTATTGCAAGAGACATAACAGCCTTGTATATTAGTGGCAGTTGTTGCCGCTTGAATATTTTTGGTGCTGGGATATCACGAAAGGTGCATCTAGTGACCAGCAAGCAATTGGCGACATTTTTGATGAGTTTTCCGTTACGTTTAAAAGTCATCGTTGATCGCTGGCGAATTTCAAACGTTAGGTGATACGCCGTACGCCGGGAGTACGCCGGGAGGCTAGCATTTTATATCGCACGGTCGCTTTTATGTGGCTAATCAAAATTTGTCGGTTAATAACTGTTAAATTTTCGTTATTGTAAGTTGTTAGTATTTTGTTTATATCTCCCTTCAAATCAAGTGTATCGAGCCAAAATTATACTGATAGATACTTGAACGAACAAACAAATAATTTTTATGCTTTCTTATGTGTCTTTTAATGCTAGTAGAATTTTTTTGATAGTACATACTTACTAATGCAGTATTTAATTTTTCTGCAGGACTCTTTTGATAAAAAAGTTTTTCTCGAATAGCTTCAAAACGCCTGGACACACAAATTTTAAATGATCACACACAATTACCCACCGTGACACACTAAAAATCTATTAACTCAAATAATTTATTTTGAAACTTTTCCGCTGGGATAACGCACGCCAAAGGTTATCATCAGCTGAGCTCCATAACTGCTGTGTCAGTAGAGTACGTCAAGAATTATCGCCGGTATGTTTACTTATTATGATTATGTTTTCCATGACCCACCATGTAATGCACGAGTTCAAAACTTGTATATATAAATACTTTTTGCATACCAATGAAAAATAATTGGCTTATGGAAACAGATAAACAAGTTAATGGTACTTTTCCATCCCTGTTGCGGGAAAGTATTGCTACATGCTTAAGTTTACCACCCTCGAGTGGTTAGCAAACTTGCCTACGCATCAATGGGGCTCGGGTTCCTTTACCGACTGGGACAATCATTCGTGTAATAATCATAAATGTTTGTATTTCTGGGTTTGGGTGTTTATTAAATAAATTTGAGTATCTAATATTTGTATTTCTATATTGTAATAGTGTCGTTGACTGACACCCAATATTACTAGCAAATTTGGTTACGAGTAGGTACTTTGGGGTTAGATAAATTCGTGTAATGTGTCTAGCGATTATTTATTTATTAGTTTAATTATAACATTAGTCAAATTACCCCTAAAGGGGTTTGATCAATCCGTATAATTTGACCAGTGATATTTATTTATCCTAAACTTTAAATCGAATCAACCTAATAGTGATAATAAATGACGCTATTGCTGCAGTAAAAGGTAAAGTGGTGATACAATTTTTTTTATATCATAAGATAGCAAACAAGCAGATGGGTCTCCTGATGGAAAGAGTCAACCATCGCCTAGTCAACCAAAGGTGTTAATGGTGCGTTGCTGGCGAGGTCTAATGCCACATGCATAAGTTTACCGGCTACCTCACCCTCCAAACCGGAACACGACAGCGACAAGCACTGACGCTATTGCGACAGGAATAGGCAAGGCGGTGGTACCAGACCCGGGCGAGACAATGCAGAACTCTACCACCTAGTAGCCACGATGTTAGTGACTCGTGTAGCCAATCGGTCGCCTTTTAAGTCCTGCCTGGCAGAACGGCAGTTGGTCTATTCTTCAAAGGAGCCCGGAACCAACACGGGGAATCCGTTTGAGACGTTGCGAAACTCGACCACCTAAAAGCTACGTTTGGCTAAATGTTCGCCTTTTACTAACTGCCTGGCAATAAGGCTATTCCTTAAAAGAGATTATGATCAACACAAGGAAGATGTCCTGCATGACACTTCAAAATAAAAGAAGACGCCTTCTTTCTGACTTCTAACTTAGGTGATTACTGTTAAAATTCAAACTTGAGATCATTTCTCGTAGGTACTAGAGTCTGAATGTAATCACATGCGTCTTGTATCTTTTTCGTCGTCGTTTTGTAAGTAGCAACTAAATAATTGGTTTTGCCATATATTACTTATTAGAGCTTACTCGTTGTTAAAAGGCCGGCAACGCAATTGCAAGACCTCTGGTATTACGGATGTCCCTGGGCAGTGGTGATCACTTACCATCAGGTACTCTCTGCTGCTGCTGCATCAACCCCCTGCTCGTTGCTCCCTCTTCTAATTTTTTTCTGCAAATAAAATTAAAATTGCATAAATTTAGTTTCGTTTATAAAACTAGTTTCGTTGAGACCTATGTACTTACGGGTGCTAATTGAATCTAACGTCCCTAACCGATCTAGTTCAATCAGAAGTTGTCGTCTGACCTAGTCACGGTTATTGTAGTACACGTTTTCAATGGAAGTAATCTGTACTGTGGCATATTACGCAGTTGATTTATCATACGATTTACGATTCGATTTTTTACAAGATAAACGCAGTAAAATTAGAACAACTGACTTTCAAACTCCTGTCAGTATCTATGAAATTAGGAATTAGATTTTCACCAAATTTATATGGGAACAAATTGGAACTATACTCTCCCAAACTAAAAAAAAATTGGGCAAATCCGTCCATATATGAGGGAGCTATGCCCGAACGTACATAAAAAGAACATACATCCGAATTGAGAACCTACTTTTTGGGAAGTAAGTTTAAAATGCTATTTAAATAACCATAGTGTAGTTGTCACGAAGTGTGAAAGTTTAACTAACACCTTTATTCATACTCTTAGTCCATTCTTCGACTTATCCTTTGAGACTTAAACCTGATGTCTCTAATTTTTTGCAACAAATTTAATTGGATTATTAGTTTTTAATAAATTGCGAGATAGCTCCTGTTATAGAGATAAGCGCAACCTATGTGCACCTACATATTGCTATCCCGTGACTTGAATCAACATTTTTAACTTTTCTAACCGATTTGATTTCGGCCCAAAGCAGAAGCTGAACTCAAATTTGATTTAGTTAAGCAATTTTTGACATTTTTAGCAGATATCCCGTGCTAGAAACAACTTTAAAAGTTTTGACACGACTGAATTTGACAAGGTCCCTGGTTTTTTACTTATAAATTCTCTTATCCATTAATCCATCCCACCGAATACATTACTTCGTCTCAATTCAAATCTGAGATCGAATTTCAGCCGGCTGTATTAACGGTTTGACCTACGCTTTTGGCCATTAATTGAATCTAACAACCGTAGCGGATCTAGCTCAATCAGAAATTGTCGTTTGATCTAGTCACAGTTATTGTACTGCGAGTTTTCAATGGGATTTATCTTACTACGTCTCTGTTTTATGCAATTTATTTATCATTTTATTACCATATTAATGTTACTACATATGCACATCGAGATAAGATTGTCTCGGCTTATTTGCAAGTACAATGCTAACTGTAATAACTATGGCGCAATATTACCAACCTTTAACTTTACGAGATTATACCCTAAACATTTCATCGGTTCAATTCTGATCAACTTACTTTGCGCTTACAGTCACACCTATTTACAGTTATAACTTTGGCAGGCAATAGCAATTAAAGATTGGAATTTAATCAATTAAGATGTTGAAGACGTTAATAATGTGTAATATTTTCAGCAGCGATGTACAATATAGGCTGGTTTACTGAAAACTTTTTCTAGGCCAACCCGTGTAGTCGTAAAGTAATTTTACATAATCAACAATTTTTCGCCGTGTTGGTCCCGACCTTCTTTGAAGAATAGGCCAACTGCTGTTCTGCCAGGCAGGTCGTAAAAGGCGACCGATTGGCTATCGAGTCACTACCATCGTGGCTACTAGGTGGTAGAGTTCTGCATTGTCTCGCCCGGGTCTGGTACCACCGCCTTACCTATTCCTACCGCAATAGCGTCAGTGCTTGTCGCTGTCGTGTTCCGGTTTGGAGGGTAAGGTAGCCGGTAAACTTATGCATGTGGCATTAGGCCTCGCCACAAGATAGCAACGCACCATTAACATCTTTGGTGTCTATAGGCGATAGTTGACTCTTTCCATCAGGAAACCCATCTGCTTGTTTGCTATCTTATGATATAAAAAAAAAATCAACACCGATTTTACATAATGAACCCGCCGATCTTATTTATTTATTTCACATTTTATTTTACACAAAATACATCTTTTTGAGTATGCAATAACTTTTTGCCGCTTATGATACCGTTGTTCGGGCCGGGCCGTCTCTGGAATTCAGCTTGACACTACTTTTCGGGACACCTGTATCCCTAATAAATTAATTGCCAATTAAACTTTTTCGTAATAGGTTTTTTTTTTTGTAATTACGTACCAGCTAGTTTACTCATATAACATTAGCATAGTCGTGTCTGTCCGATTCACTTTGTTGTGGCACTAATTGAGTTCGCACCATTATAAAAAGGTGTTTCACGGACGCTGCGCTACAGACTTACTTGAGATAAGCAGACACAAGCGGTTTTATTATCACTAAACTAAATCTCTCTATATCAGCTCGCGGAATCTTTTGTCAATAAATAAATATTTACTCAATTCATCATAAACGGAATTTTTAATCACTTAAAGGCGTATGCATACGTGTAAATAATTTAAAATCTATGTTTAGCAATCATTACTTTCATTCACACCGTTGGTCAAGTGATTAGTGAAACTAACCACGGATCCACCGGGCTCGGGTTCGATTCCCGTAAGTGTCCCTATCATAACATTTTGTGTTATCATAATGCAATCAATGATGTATGTTGCATTATTTATATATTATGTGTATTTCTATGTATTTAGTATCGTTGTCTAAAATCCATAACACAAGCAAAATGTACTGCGTCAAAACACAAATGTGAAACGAGAGCCAATTTCAATATAAGGGTTCACGTCTCTGTCGACTTCGTAGACAAAAGAATTGAGATCTATAATAGACCTCAATTCTATTGTCACAAATAATTTGGGTGCCAAGTTTTGTAAAGGAACTCCTAAAATTTTAATTAAACAAACCTATAGTATTCTAAAATAAATTTATACAACAATTTATTATTTCTTGTAGACTAGCGAGTCATTATTATTCAATACTTAAGATATTGTAATCGCAGCTACGAATGGTTAACATTTCTCGAAACTCGAACGAAAGTCTGCTAATAGTTGTCGAATTTATTAATTACTTTTATGGGTGTTCTTCATTTGCATTATCTATCTTCTATAATTAAAATTCTATCATAGAATGTCAGAAGTTTAAAAAAGTAAGTAAAAACTAAAACCCTGTTACGGAAAATTATTACCATTCCTATAAGAGTTTCTTGACCCTCACAAAAACTTCAATATCGATTTTGTTAAACACTTGTACTGTTTCACAAATATTTCACAACTAACCTTTAATTGTTGTAAAATACTATTACAGCATCATCAGGGCTTTTAGTTTATAAATTCTTTAAACATGACAAACGCACACGCAAGACAACAACTAATTATTTAGTTGTTGTCTTGCGTGTGCGTTTGTCATGTTTAAAGAATTTATAAACTAAAAAAGTAATAGGCGAAACCGGTTGGCTTCACAACAATTAAAGGATAGTTGTGAACTATTTGTGAAACAGTACAAGTGTTTGACAAAATCAATATGATGCAGTTTCACCAAGTGCCGACGATGGAAAGTATAAATTATAATTTCAATATCAATGCTCTTTCATAAGCCCCAATAAGAGACTATACCAAATAATATAGAAATATTACTCTCTTCTGGGACGTTTCGTATTATTCATCCGTATGTGTATTGCGTAGTAAAGAACAATTCCTTCATCAAGTTGGTACTCTCCGGAGACTGTAGTGTTTGTCAGTAGGTAATAGGATTACAATAGAATCGCCCTCGCTCGACAACTTCATCCTTTCAAGGTTATTTTTGGAACGCTTATGTCCTGTTGTTCTGTCCGATTCTGTGATCCATTCAACGCATAACAGGATCCTATTTCGTTGTCGTTACAAAGGGGAGGAGACGCACTCTTTTACTGACTCGAGCAGTAAATAACTACTAACCGCGCGCCACGATTCAAATATAAAGAAAAGTATTTTGTGAAGTAGTCTCTTAATAAGTTCAAAAATCATTAATAAAAAATCTTTAAACCGGATGATCCTGCAAGCCATCCCTGAAACGTGTTTAAAAGGATACTGTTTTAACTTTTAAAACTTTCGAATTTGATTATTGATTTTGATCTTTCACCGCAAACCGTTTTTCGAACAGCCAGGCCGTTTAAAATCTGTGAGAGATTTAATCATGTGCCCACATACAGATATATACTGACGTCATTGAAAAAATATAATCACGTTTCAAGAATCTCAAACCATGGATATCTGATGAAAGCTCGATTTTTGAAAATCGCGGTTAATAATTATAATTTCCTGCGTAAAGTTTTAAAATCTTTTAAAAATATTTATAAACATGTTATTTAAAATTGCTCTAATAATACTATACAAACATGAGACAATTTAAACGCAGAAATCTTGCAAATAGTTGATTTCCCACTTCCAGTATCTCCCGTACTCTGCATCAGATCTTCGTCAAATTAAAATTAAATAATCTGAGAAGTATCTAGGTACTCACTGAAACAAAAAAAAATCCTTATCGGTTCAGGCGTCTTCGAATAATCAGTGAACATTCTTAAAAAAAGATTCCGAACAAATAGGAACCTCCTCCTTTTTGGGTAGTCGGCTGAAAATAGTGAGTAGCAAAAAATGCTTAGGTACCTAATTGCTGGAAAAGTTGAAACCGAGTTTTTTTTAATTTTTTTCACGGGACAAATTACACTTACTGATCGAACCCCAAAGTAAGCAAATTATTTGCTTGTGCTATGGGCGTTAGTCAACTGTACTAATACATAGAAGTATATATATAAATACAAGAATATCGTACCCGAGCCCCGTCGATTGCGTAGTCAGGGTTGCTAACCACTCGACCAACCGGGCGGTCAAGAGTGGAGTTGGTGCTACAGAAGAGCAGCGCAAGGTAAAAATTGTCTCCAGAATTGCATAATTATAAATCACAACTCACAAAACATCAAGATGACAAGATTTAAATTTTAACATAATCTGTATTATTAGTTACAATTTGCTTACTTATTTTTTATATTACTAATCTGGAAAAAGTGATGACTCAAAATTTGGAGGCGCCTACCCTCAATCGATTTTAACTCGTTAGTTTTATAATAGATGGCGTTACTAGAAATAAGATTCTAATACTAAACGTATCTTCTATCGATTTTAACTCGTTAGTTTTATGATAGATATCGTTAGTAGTAATAAGATTTTAATACAAATTGTATCTTCTATTTTTTTTAAGGTCTGTAAAATGGTATTTTTCTGGTAGATAACATATCTAGACATGAATTTAAACTACTACGTCGAAGCACAAACCTAAAAGTCTGATAATTTTTCAGTAAAATGTACCACAAAAGTGCATAGAAAGTGGCCTATCGTAGGAAGGTCAAAACTATACATTGAATATTTTTTTTAAATAATACTTGGGACGTGATCTAAAATCGATACCGAAGGCAAAAATATAGTTTTTAGAATTCTTCTGTTTTTCTGTTTGTCTGTATGTATGTCCGAGGTAAACTCAAAAAGTACTGCATGGATTTACTTCAAATTTTGCATGAATATTACTAATAGGTCGGGTCAACATATAGGCTACATATTATCACGCGATCACCTACAGGGAGGAGCAGTGCGGAGTAAACGAAGTCCGCGCGGATTAAGTCGCAGGCAACAGCAGCGGCGTGCACAGAATTATGACACTGGGTATGCAGCTGTGTACTCGATCACAAAAATTTTTCTTATAGATTTGTAGCATAGCTACAGCCATGCGACGGATCTCTAAGTCGGAAATCATGCCAACAGAATAAGTCTTAGATGTACTACTATTCATGTACATCTTCTACGGCAACGCAAACAAAACAGCAATCGATCGTCGCGGCGAATGAAATTGTAATAAAATAAGTAAAATAATAAGCTAAATTAATATCTAACTACTCACCTAGTCAGCTTCAATTTTCACTGAAGGTTCTGATTACTTGAGATTACTATACACCGATATAAATAAACGCAAGATTTTGACCACCTCAAATATATTATCCAAGTGAGTGATAGTTACAGAACACATCCCTTGCGAGATATCCGATATGGCCTTATATAATATAAACTTAATAATAAAATTACGGGTTAGTAAAAAAACAAACTTCTCATTCATTTATAGATTACTAGCGACCTGGGCCCCAAGTCTGCTAATTAAAAATTGGATCAATAGCATCTCGATTGGGTCGTGTTTGAATAATTTGACACATTTCGTATTCTGTTAATTATTTAAGACCAATTGCGTTTCATTGACACACCATCCAAATACGATTCAATCGCTGTTGAAAAATTCGCTATTCTGCTCCATTTCTACCTTTCAATCGCGTTACAGTTGTCCCTCGATCGCGCACTAAACGGTAGTCTGCTCTGTATTTGACGTATGTTTGACATTTATTTCAATTGCCTCTCAGTGACAATCTTACTATTGAAGTACAATTCAACAACAATAGCTTTTTTAAAACTGTTTCTTTGAATTTTCTTGAAATTATTAGCAAAATACATGAAAGAATGTAATGTGCAATTAGAAACAATTGAATTAACATAAGATATATACAAAAAAACGTCAGCCAAGTGAAATTAGACAAAACCGGCCCCGAAATAAACATTTCTAGAGGTATAAGACAAGGAGACCCGTTATCGCCCACATTATTTATAACTGTGCTGCAAATCACCATGAAACAACTTAAGTGAAATAAAGGCATAAATATTAAAGGAAGCTACCTTAGCAACTTAGGTAAACAAACATCTTTTTCAAAATCCAGACACAGACGAATTGAAGAGGAGATAAGTTCTTGTCTTGGCATAACAAAGAGGTCTTGAAATATGATTTACCCTTAACAATAAAAAAGAAAGTCTGACTTGTGTATCTTACCTTGCCTCTCTAATGCAAGCCAAATGTGAATGTATAATAATTACACGGGAAGAAAAATTGTAACATGTCAGAGAGCCATGGAGAGAAGTATTTGAAACTAAGAGACAAAAAACGACATAGTGAAATAAGAAAAAAGACCAATATTATGTATGCCCACCCACTGTAAGAAATTAAAATGGAAATGGGCTGGCTACGTAACATGTCAAAATAAAGAGAGATGAGCTAGAAAAATCATTACATGGGCTGCCCCCCCCCCCCCCTGTTCAAGACAGAGTAAAGTGGAGAGAGATGGAGAAGGTCTATATTCGTCTAAAGGTCCTAAATAATTAGAAGAATTTTAAAAACTAGTGAAAAATAAATTCTTTAAAATGCAGTAACATAAATAAACAATAATGTATCTTCCTAAAAAAAAATGTACTCTATTAGTGTTAAGGAATTAAAACTGGCTTATTATTATTATTGTTATTATTCTTATAGGAGTCCATTAATACCAAGCCTATGTTGGTTTATCCTGGTCTCTGGTGTAGATTTTAGCTCAATAGCATGATAGGTAAATCTTCCATCGGATTAAGTATTATCACGCTACTTCCTTTGCAGACTGCAGAATAATTCACACACACACACACATATTCATGCAAGATCCCTAATGTGGAAAGCAAAGAGAAGGTCGATAAAATTTTCGGTTCACCACGATTCACCAGTTCGCCTGTTAGCAACTAGCAAGATAAATGGTGATCCTCATTGCTGTTTTTTTATAAACGTAATAACGGAGTATCGCCTCATCCAAAACACGGTGGTGCTACCACATCACCAACAGACTCCGAGCTACCAAAAATATCTCATTTACACTAACTTTGCCCGACCCGAGAAAAGGACCCAAGATATAAGCTAAATAGGTTAATCCCAAAACCACGGTGTAATTGTTAAATTGTGAATTTATGTAAATGCTTTTCACAATCTTGTAGTAGCATTTTGGTAAAGTTTCCCACTTGGAAAAGAACTTCCAGAGCAAACAATTCCAAAATTCAATTAAAATCTTGCACAATGGTGTAAATATGGGATATCAGCAGGTTAGTATTTATACTCGGATCAAAAGACAAAATCATACCCTATCTATTCTGATAATCTTTGCCACTCAGAAGATACTCTGAACAGATTTTCTTGTGTTGATTTTCCGTTTCAGATACCTAATATTATACTTATTACTTAAGATGAAATATAATGAGCACCAAAAAAAAATTGTAACCATAAAATGTCTCACCAAAAAAATTAAATCTGTACCAAAAATAAGATACCTTAAATAACATCTATCTAGCTATTTAAGTCATGCCTGCGCTTCAAAATGTATTCAATACCCAAAATTAGTAAACAATCACCAAATAATAAGCATTGTGTTATTACTACCCGGTACCCAAATATATCACTACTTTTGCTTTAAAATGTACTACCTCTCTGTTTAAAAGGTGATTTCATAATTTTTGAAGACTGATTCTTCATTATGATTTTAAAATAATTATAATTAAACAAAGAGGACTGAGTATTAAAGTTTTTGAAGATTGATCCTTCATTAAGATTTTAAAATTACAAGAAAAGACTTCCTTATTAAGTTTTAGGTTCATTTTTAAATAACATGTTGACTGTTGTATTTATTAACAATTTGAAAAAGATTTAATAAATACTTGAATAATAATATTGTTTTAGTAGCCATTATTTTATTTAAAGTTCTAAGGTCAGACTTTAATAGACATTTTCGGTACCATAAGTTAAACTTTAGAAAATCATTTAAAATTTTTGAGAAAACAATTATTTATCTACATTAAATGTAGATTTTGTTTTCTTTTGTAGGATAAAAAATATGTCACATACTTGGATAAACTTTCAAATTATAATGCGGTAATATTTTGGTGATTGTTTACTATATCTGGGTTGTTCAGCAATTACTTTGGAGATACAGAATTATTTTGGATATAAGTTAGCAGGCTTTAAATTTATTGGTTACAATTTCATACTAAAAGGAGGATTAAATTCTGGTAATTACTATTTTAAGTAGTTTATAGTGATTTTTTTGGCATTTTATTTAATTATATCCAGTGATTGTTTAAACATAAGCCTATTACTACTATGCTAAGCAATTATGTTAACATTTTAAGTAACTGGCACTTGCTAAATGTCCGTTGGCAAGAGTGCATTTCATAATGTATCTCAAACCAAGTTTCAAGGGAGTTCAAGTTTCTACTTAAGTGCGCACCTTAGAGCACCACGCACCACCTTAGAGCTTTAAATAAAATAATGGCTACTAAAACAATATTATTATTCAAGTATTTATTAAATCTTTTTCAAATTATTAATAAATTCAACAGTCAACATGTTACTTAAAAATGAACCCAAAACTTAATAAGGAAGTCTTTCCTTGTAATTTTAAAATCTTAATGATCAATCTTCAAAAACTTTAATACTCAGTCCTCTTTGTTTAATTATAATTATTTTAAAATCATAATGAAGATATTAAGAAGAAAAGTCTTCAAAAATCATGAAATCACATTTTAAACAGACAGGTAAAATGTACTTTTTAAAGCAAAAGTTGTGATATATTTGGGTACCGGGTAGTAATAACACAAAAATTTGTTTATTATTTGGTGATTGTTTACTAATTTTGGGTATTGAATACATTTTATTGCATGACTTATGCGCATGCACAAACTAATAAATAGCTTCAACTGTCCTCCCAAATAGTCAAAAAAACTTAAAACTCAGAGTAAACTCATTTCTATTGCAGAAAATGATTCACTATAATATGCCTAAAGAAGTAGTCATAAAAACAAATAAATAAAGCTTTTTTTATTTTAAAGTAAGAAAGCACTTCCACTTAAAAATATAATATTTTTCACTCAAACATTATTTAATAAATTTCAAATCATTTATGTCTATATATTAAATACACAAATCATCGTTCAGCAAGACTTTATTCACTAAAATGCAAATTCATGTGTACAACAAAATAAATTCATTCTTCATTACTCTAGATTGGACTTCATCATTTGTCTCTTATTCGTGTTATTTTTTCACACATTATGAAATAGTGTAGCATTTCCTTTGCTGCCTTTATAGTATCTACCTATGTATTACAGCTATATTTTAAGCTATTTTCGATAGAACAAAACTACATAATTATAATAAATTTGGACTGAAACTTGATCGTGTTGGTGGATAACCGTATTTTGGCGATTGTGCCATACGATATTTCTAGATATCTTGAAATTTCTTCGTCTGTTTGTGGAGTAACTTGAATGGGTTTTTTAAATATTTTTTCTGTTTTCAAGATGAAGGCAGCCCTGTATCTGTGATTTGACTTGAATCGTATGCATAATACTATAATACATATTTAAGTTTAAGTAAGTTCGTTTGAAATCGTTTGTTTTTGGTTGGTATCGTCATTCGAGGATTCTCACGTCTATTCTTATGAGCTTTTCGTTTTGAAGATCATGAAAGGCAGATTTTATTCGATTTCTAGTAATCTTTCTTCGGTGCAGTTTCATTCTTGGCAGGCCTATTTTGTATAAGTACATTATTAATGGTGTGATTGATATATTAGTATTCGCTAAGATATTAGTAATATTGAAAGGATTCGTGGATTAGTAATCCGGCGACTGTAATATGCTAATATTTCATATTCGCCTAATATCTGTAACGGCTATCCAAAATGAATCGGATAATATCATTCGATCTTCGGAATAGTTCGGATTCACTAGATTGGCGCCCGTTCGGATTCGTGAAAATATTAAAATATTTTCACGATACGCCGCGTCGTACGTACGAATGAGACAGACGTATTTCCTGCAGTGTGCTGTTGTTTTAAGGTCCAAATTACAGTGAAATATTAGTTAATACTGATATATTAGTTAAGATATTTTCCTGCCGTATCAGTATAAGATCTTATTACTGTTACTTTAAGGTCCAAATTACAGTGAAATATTAGTTAAGATATTTTCCTGCCGTATCAGTATAAAATCTTATTACTGTTGCTTTAAGGTCCAAATTACAGTGAAATATTAGTTAATACTGACATATTAGTTAAGACATTATAATATTTGAAAGTGAATATATTAGTATCACCTAATCTTGAGAAATATCGGTATTAACCCATCTCTATACATTATATGATTTATTATAAAACAGTCACGGAAACATACGCAGTATATATTATTACGCTGTAATATATTTCTTTTAAGGCAATACACATCTTAATCTATGATTTAAGTTTATTGTTTTTAAATATTTACTTAGGTTGACCTTTCCAAAACAGATGATCGATTGGCTTTTTACTTTTCAATTTTTCGATTTGGCATGGATAATCACTATATACAGCCAACGTATTATAAATAAAGTGTTTTTAAATAACCCATAGTTATGTTCTATTGACTAGACATTCAATATAATAATAATTACTTCGAATTTGATCATAGAAAATAAAAAAGTCGTCGTTTTAAAATAAAATAATCATTCATGTATTAATTCAATGTAATGGTAGATTTTAGTAAGCAACACTTAGAATAGTGTCATTGAGATGCTATTACAATCCAATTGTGACACTATTACGATTATGGTTAACATTTAGCAGAATACCAAATTTGTCACAATCATAATCGCGTCGTAATAGCCTGGCAGTTGAATCGTAATTTTACTTAAATAGCAGACTTGGCCCCCTGCCCGCGGTTTCACCCGCGTAGCTTTTGTTCTCGTAGGAATATCTGAAAGGTTTATATACTGAAACCTTCCTCAAGAATCAATCTATCTATTAAAAAAACCGTATCAAAATCCGTTGCGTAGTTTTAAAGATTTAAGCATGCATATGGACATAGGGACAGACAGAGAAAGCTACTTTGTTTTATACTATGTAGTGAAATCTATGCGCCTATCCTTTTTTAAATATGATTTTAGGATATCGTCATAGAAAGTTGGATTGCGTTTTAATTCTATCATTAATGTCGTTTCTATAGAAATCATGGAAAGCTCTGTGAGTTGTTGATTTTGTGTGTTTTTCAAATATGTGTGTATACGTTTTGCTGGCCTTGCTGGTTTAATTGTAACTCGGGTACACACCTACATTTAGACACGATTTGAATCTTTTCACTGAATGACAAAATAGAAAAAACTTGTTATTTTTAATTTTTAATAAACACACATTTTCAACGCAAACTTCACAATCAAATAACATTTAAAAAATCAACAAATGCACTAGTAAAAGCAAATCACTACAATTATTATAGAAACTCAGTAATAACCTATTAAATGTACCTACACACTTTCAAATATTAAAATGAAAACTTTATATAATATACTGACACAAACAAAATAATAAACAATGCTTAACAGCTATCACACGAAAAAGCAAATGGCCCCCGCGAAACACAAAACATTTCTGCTATTTAAACAAATAAAACCTTACTAAACAAAAATGCATAATGTGAGCATACTTTTTGTCAATAATATTTCGTCTATTATCTTTACCTGGATTATAGAACAAGCCCGCATTACCTGCTTTATAACATAGCATCATTGTGTGAGTGAGCCAATTACGTGCGGATAGGTAATTATGTCTCGCACACATTTACAATGTGAGGCAGATTGCTTGCGGCATTAGTTCAATATTATTTATCGTTTAATAAACGCCTGGCAAATATGTTTGAGTGCTGTGCTTGCAAATAGGTGCTATTTAAAAATATTAGGCGTTTTTAAGTTATTATATTTTGTTTATTCATTTATTTATAAGTCATCTAAAACGTATGAACGTTTTATTAAAATAAAGGTAAAGCACTGCTTTTCTGCCTATAAGAAGCGCACGCGCCTGGGCAACAGCTACTTTTAAATAATAAATATACTTGCACAATTTAAAACTAGCTACAGCGGGTTTTTGATGAATCCCGTGGGAACAACTCTTTTTTTCCGGGTAGCCTATGTGCTATTCCAGGTCACAAATACTTAACAATCGCTTTTTGTCTGTGTTCCTTTCATCCAAATCCGAGTAGTTTGGCGTGATTGAGTAACAAACATCCATTCATCCAAACATCTTTGGATGTTCGTATGCGACCACGAAGGCATCCATTTCTCGAGCGACAAGCTTGTGATTATCTTGGAGCCTACTTGTAAAAGTGATTTTACTGGTGTTGTGTTCAATGCCTGTGCATCAAAAGAATCTAAAGCTATAATATAAAGCAGTCATGGGGCAAATCCTCCGTGTTGCTCCAGGCTCCCTTTGAAATATAGGCCATCTGCCGTTCTGCCAGGCAGTTCGTAAAAGGCAAAAATTGGCTACGCGATTCACTTTCATCGTGGCTACTAGGTGGTAAAGTTTTGCATTGGCTCGCCCGGGTCTGGTACCACCCGCCTTACCCTATTCCTGTAGCAATAGCGTCATTGTTTGTCATTGTCGTGTTCTCGTTATGGTAATGTAGCCGATAAACTTATGCATGTGGGCTGTGACACTAAGATGCCGCCGCACCATAGCGATAGCAATAATATCTTTGTCATCTATGTGCAATAGTTTTCTCTTTCTTTGTCATCTATGTGCAATAGTTTTCTCCTTGCTGGAGTGTTTGCTATCTTATGATATAAAAAAATGAAAATTGACGTTCGGTTTACTCTGCAAAAGCACCAAATATGTAATATTATATCAACCTTCCTCATAATTTTATATTTGGCTCCGGATAAATTCATATCAGGCATAAGTCAGTGTTCAAACACGACGTAATACAATAATCATAAATATGTTAGTCGTGTCTGCGCAGTGATTCTTCAGACGACAGCTGTTTATATCGATTGGAGAACATTTCCTGTCGCATTTCAAGTGTTTCGTCTACGTTTTTCATTAGTAGCCGAGATTCATTGTTTAGAATACTTTTGTTTTATAATTAGACTAGCTGTGCCCGCGATTTCGTCCGTGTGGTAAAATTGCAAAAATAAAATAATTACTTCTTATTACCGTTAAAAGATAAACAATCCTGGGGTTTTAAACGCATTGGTCCCGTTTCCGTGCGATTTTTGGAATAAAAACTATCTTATGTATTTTCTCGGGTTTCAAACTATATTTGCACCAAATGATGTTGGTCCCGGCCTCCTTTGAAGAATGGGTCAACTGCCATTTTGCCAGGCAGGTCGTAAAAGGCCACCGATTGGCTATGCGAGTCACTGCCGTCGTGGCTACTAGATGATAGAGTTCTGCATTGTATCGCCCGGGTCTGGTACCGCCGCCTTACTTATTCCTGCCTCAATAGCGTTAGTGCTTGTCGCTGTAGTGTTTGGGTTTGCAGGGTAAGGTAGCCGGTAAACTTATGCATGTGGCATTAGACCCCGCCACAGAATAGCAACGCACCATTAACATCTTTGGTGTCTTTAGGCGATGGTTGACTCTTTCCATCAGGGTACCCATCTGCTTGTTATCATCTTATGATATAAAAAAACATTGAAATCCGTTCAGTGGTATAGATGCGAAGAAGAGACACACAGAAAGAGTTACTTTCGCATTTATAATACTAGCTGTGCCTGCGACTTCGTTCGCGCGGAAAAATTTCTAAAATAAAATTAGCCTAAGTCACTCCTTATTACCGTGGTTTGAAAGATAGACAGTCCCAGGGTTTCACCCGCTACCCCCCTTTGGATTTCCGGGCTAAAAACTGTTCTGTGTTCTTTCTCGAGTCCCGAACTATCTTTGTAGCAAATTTCACTTAAATATGTTCTGTGGTTTAGACATGAAGAAGAGACAGATAGACAGACGTCACATTTATAATATTAAGTGTTTAGTATGGATAAAGATCGAAAATAGTATGACTTGTGTTCTGATATTACGAACTTTAACTTTGTAAACTTTGAACACTGAATACCGTCGGCACTTGGTAAAACTCCATGTTAACTTATATTTATATCGTATTAAAAGCACTTGTACTGTTTTACTTGACTTTTTATTTATTAAAACCAACCGGTTTCGCGTTTTAACGCATCAACTTTTAAAAGGAGGTCCTCAACCACTGTCAAAATGTAATAATGTTTTTAACATTTCATGTATAATGTGCCTGTATAAAACAATTGTACTATTGAATTGTACTAAATAAATTTTATTATTATTATTTATAACTTTTGCCCTGATGATGCGTTAAAAAGCGAAACCGGTTGGTTTTAATAAATAAAAAGTCAAGTAAAACAGTACAAGTGCTTTTAATACGATTTAACTTTGTAACTTTCCGCTACGTATGTAGATTAGAAAGTTACTGTTTCGCCCCGATTTTCGAAAATCGAGTTTTCACCAGATCTCCACATTTTGAGGTCCTAGGAACCATTTCCGACTATGTATCCGACGTCAGTATGTCTGTATGTATGTGTGTGTGTATATGTATGCGTGTAAGTAAACATCTTATAACTTTTAAACGGCTGGACCGACCGAAGCGTGGTTGATGGCATTCGATTGGATTCCACTCAACTCAACTTAGACTTTCTGAAAATTTGAACCAGGTCGCCCCAGGAGATTTTGAGAAATTTTGAAAAGGCCCACATAAAATTTTGGCGAAACAGTATTTTTTAATATAACTTCCAGATTAATGTACCGATTGAGAACAAAAACTAAGGATGGAGACGAAGGAAAGGGTTCAAGTACTGCGAGCTAAGCCTACGGATGACAGGTGGGAAACTGATGAGATGCGTGAGGCGTGAAGATAGAGATCTGCGACCTCTAATAGATTGGTTGAAGCAAGACACGGGAAAACCGGAATGGCAAGAGCTGGCTCCCTTCAGCGCCATTACGAAAAGTTATTGGGCGCAGTGGGAAAGTCTTGTGTTGCAAAACGGTTTACTATACCGTAAATGGGAAAAACCATCAGGAAGAGAACATCACCTACAGTTGGTAGTGCCAAGAAAACTACTCAAGGACGTACTACGTGAGTTGCATGATGGGGTTTTTAGGAGCCTTGGAGTACGATGAACATTGGTAAAGGTGCGAGAGCGTTTTTATTGGTTGAACTGCCGTGAAGATGTCGAGAACTGGTGCCAAAAATGTACATCATGCTCAGCAGTGAAAGATCCGCAGGTCATAAGCCGTGGCAACCTTAGATTATACAACGTAGGAGCCCCCTGGGAAAGGATAGCGATTGACGTGGCTGGGCCATTTCCTAAGACAGATAACGGAAACAAGCATTTTATGGTCGTGATGGATTACTTTACGAAATGGAAAAGATGTTCGTGCGAAGCGAGAAGGGTTTTATTGTGTAGTCGGTTAAGTTCAGTGATAGTACAGTGAGTGACTAGTGTTAATCAAGGTATTTGAGTATTACGTTGTGTTGTGTGTATTTGTATCGTAAATACACGGATTTTATATAAGTGGTGTTTTTATTACAATTACGAACCCGAAGTACGTAACAGTATTTACCGGTGGGAGGGATGCGCTGTGCCGCGCTCCCGGCTGCATGGGTACCACCATCTTGCTTGTTTCTCCCGTGAAACAGCTTTGCTGTGTTTCGGAGAGAAGGGCAAGACAGCCAGGGTAATTACTGGCACCGAGCCTTTAAAAAATTTGGCAGACAAATTTGCGATTAACCAATATGCCAAATATCAAATGTTGCTGAATAGATTTTACCGCAAGTCTGCCAGTCTCTTTAATTACTCAAGTCTCAGATAACATCGTGGGAACTGTCTGTAAATTAACGCAAATAATAATGATAAGTAATATCACAATAGTTATATATTGTGATAGTCCTTATCATTAATATATTTTTATAATATATTAATGATAAATAATTACTTGCGCTCGAATACACACGGCGTTTATTGATACGACTGATAATGTTGCTCTATCGTTAGAGTTGTTAAATATCATACGGCATTCCCAATTCCCAGTGTCGCATCTGCGTCTCATTTTAAATGGACCCAGTATCTCTATACTTCAAAATATGCCATAAATTTTTGTTTTTCAATATAAACGTGTTCAATCATGACATTTACTAAACTTTTTATCATTTACTAAGCTATTTAATCGCATAAGATAGGACCAATGTTTAAGTTTGACATTATGGTAACACTTTAAATATGATGGTACAAGATGAAAATAGTAGTAATTATAAAAATGTAGACTTATAATAGTTTTGATTATGATGTTTGGGAATGAATAGTTTTAAATACTGCTTAAACATGTTTACTGTTTAGGAAAGATTGTGCAAGCGGCTGTATTGAAATGTTTTATGATCTTCGTTTCATTTCGAGCAAAGCAAGCGGCGCACACAGGAGTATTCGACCTCAAAATCCGGTCATAAATATTTTTTGTCCTTCTCTTATTGTAAATGGTATAAAATGATATCTCATAACTGTGTGCTGTAGTTAATAATATAAATACTAATATTTTTAGGTTCAATAAATAACAAATTTAAAAAATATGATAAATTTTATTCTTTAATCATATATCTGAAACATCTTTCACTTCTAACAATTCTATTGTTTCTGGTAAGAAACTACCGCTCGTTTTTATTTTCTGCCGTTTTCGTCTACAGCTCATAAATGGGTCAGAAGTCAGCAGAAGCCTATTTAACACGTTTATATTACAAAGTTCCCGTGAGAATTTCCTAGAGAAATCTTGTCTGTAACCTCTAAAATGTTTATTTCTAGCCTCTGCTGCTTCTTCTGACAATTGCCCAATAGGCAAAAGGGCATGTTTAATAATAGCAGGACCATGCACAAGTATTTTATGTAGAGTTGGTGTCATTGGGTGCCAGTCATATAATCCTACATACAATTCAGCAGTTTCATTTGCAAACTTCGCAAACTTAATCACATCTATATCAAATCCAGAAGAAATAGCCTCTAATATTATTCTGAGTCTCTGTATGAGGCGTATGTTTATACCTGTAATTTCTGCAGCCGTTTCTGGATCGCTGAAAAACCTTCTGGATGTATTTCCTGAGTTCGAATTGCCAAAACCAGCCTTAGGCATATCTATTATCAGCCCTGTTTTTGTTCTGAACTCCTTTTGTATCCTTTCTTTTGTAGCTTTTACAATATTTTTTTCAGACTGACCCCTAGCTTGCCATTTTTTAAGTGGCAATTTGTAGGCAACATGCAAAAGAGTCTCAAATAATCTAATTCTTGCATGTAACACCGAAATTCCGAATCTGAGTGCTTCAGGATTTTCGGTGTTCGTAGTTTTTAAATCATTGAAATGTTTGGAAGTTTTTCCACATATATAGCACCTCATGGTAGATGTTGTGCCTGTAGCCGCATTACATACTTTGGCATCTACCATTGTCAGAGCCAGGGAGTGTGAAACATTCATTACAGTTCCGTTCGTGTTTGCAATCTGTGTCTTTGTCAATTTTTTCACCTGATCTTCCAATACTTTATCTCATCTTTTGTGACATCGACAGTTTCCTGTAGGAATCGTATTCTGATTGGACGACAGAAACGTGGCGAAGAAGGCGTTGGGTTCTGCCATAAAATTTTCTTTCTATCTCCAATTATAGAAGCTGTGTGATTTAATAAATCTTGAAGTTGTACCTCTGCACAAGTTTCAGTAACACGTATAGATTCGACCTTAGGATAGCACTCTTTTTTGGCTTCCTTAATTAGCGAATAACATGGATAAATATATTTGTTGGATTCGTGTAGTATTTCGTATTGTCTCTTAGTTAACTCACACTCAATGAAAAGAGCTAAAGCTTCTGCTGGTGAATGTTTTCTTATAGTCTCGCTTTGGCCTCCAGAGAGTCTCTTTTTAAGCTTTTTCGCTCTTGTTGGGGAGGCATTGACTTCTTTTATAAACTTCGAAGCTTCTACGTTTCCGGATGTTCTTTGACTAACACTCGCAGCATAAGTTAATTTTTCAACATCCACGTGCTCTCTAAGTTCTTTTGTTTGTCGTCTCTTGCTACGATCAGTTAATTCTTGAAAGGATTTCTTTGGACGACCTTGTTTTGACGTAGATATTGTTGACCAACAGTGTATTGTTACAGCACCGTCAAGCCAGTTTTCATTTTTTAATAGAAATCTTGATTCTGTGTTATTGGCTGTAGTCCATCTTGACTTAAAATCTGATTTAAAATGTCTCAGATCATTAGTCAAGGTTCGAAAGTGACTTTCGGGACATTTCGTGATCTCCCGCAGTTTTTTTTCTACATCCGATAACTTTTGATCCAATTTTCGTTTACTGCTATCTTTGAAGATCATGTACAATGATCTTCTAGACATTTGAATATCATTTGATACGAAACCTAAAATGAAAATATTTTTTTTTTAAATACAAGTAAAAATGACAAAAAATACATCCAAAATATAAAAGGTTATTAAAAAAAAAGGTGACAAGATGGGTGAGTTTTTCAATGTACATGACATGACTAAGATATATAATTAACTACAACATAATAAATTTTCGCCCTATCGTATCCGGAACTATATCAAAAACACTTTTTTTATAAAAAAATATGCATAAATATTCATACTTTACTACGCGTGCTGGTTATCTCAACTATAAATTAAATATTATTAAAATATAGTACATTTTACTATTATAATTAAGTACAAACCTTGAGCTACGGTATCCATTATTAGTTTTTAAACAATTCACCACAATTTACTCAGAACACAAACTACAAAGTTGCTGTTAAGAAAGTATCGAGACAAAAGACGCGTACGCATTTGACAGTGACTAGAGTCCGACTACCTGCTTCACGAGCAGGGGTTTTGGGGCTATTGTTTGAAACCGGTTTAAGTTAGCCCAGTTACTGAGCAATACAAACAGCACAAATTAAGTGACCAATATGATTTTTTTTATTTTTGACTTATGACCGGTTTTTGAAGTTGATTACTCTTGCGTGCGGCGGTCCCATTTTCATTATAGTGGTAACCCTATATATCGTCTGAAAAATTTTCGTAAATATTTATGTTACCCAGTCTGACAAACCCCTGGTGACTACTGCGCCTTAAATTTAATTGAGTCATCGTTTAAAACGCGATCATTTATAAAATTCATCATAAGTTAGAAAAACAAATATCATCACGCCATTATCATTTATCACCGAAGATGTAAGCAGAAGTACAATTAATGCACCCGCCAGTAGCCAACGGCATTAAATCCATCATATGACCTATCGATACCTCGGGTATTTGAATTAATCTTCCAATCCGGAATTCGAACCCAGGATTATCATGTATATCAAAATCGGTATCGCTAGACCATTTAACAAACCGTTGTATATAACATGTCGTCGTATATATTATGCAGGTACAAATAACGGCAGTTTTAGTTGACTTCGATTCAAAGTTGAAAATTTGTTCTCAATTATATAAATATTCTACTAGATTTTTAATCATAAGTTAATATATAATGCAAGTATTATGATAATAATTAGTAACAAATTGGATGAAGTAAATTTGAATGTCAGGACCTGGAACCGATAATAAATATAATATAGTCATACACGTGGTTATACATAAAAAATACAATAATGCATCTTAAATGCAAATTTTATGGACTATTTTGTATTGAAATCACATTTTTAACGCAACATGTCATGATAAATAAAAGAAACCATTCAGATTTTGAGACCTAGATCTCGAGACTGGTTTACATTGGAAGCACGATATTTTAAATGGAGATATAAACAAAAAGACAAATGGATAAATGTTTTATATTGTTCAATTTTATGTCGACCATACATATATTAAAATCTGTGAATTGTTTTTCGCAGACTTTGATATTGAATCTAGGACCTTGAGGTTCACGAGAACTAGTCCCTATAGTCTTACTACTTGATCAACGTGACAAAATCACTATAATGTGGTTAACAAAAGCAGTTTGGTCTCGATCATTTTAAATGAAACCAAAAGAAAAGCAATTTGATATAAATTCAACCGGCACTAATCTGGCGTAATGTAGTTTTGACCGATGTCACTGTATGATGAGAATGTCTGTTCACAACTTACAAGATATATGTAAATACGCTCCTTATCTCACAAGGACTTGTTAGTTTTACATTCTGTTTAAGTAATAGATATATTTAAACAGACTGATATGTAACTAGAGTCGTTTGAATTGTGGATCAAGATAAAACTGTAAATCCATAAAAAGATTTGAACTGATATAGGTAAATAGAACGATCCAAATTACTCTTTTTACCAATAAACTGGTAGTTTAACTTGTGTTTTTTTCAAACTTTCAACACCTTAACAAAATTTCGACGCGACAGGATTTGAACCTGCGAGGCAAGCTCTGGCGGGCACGCTCTAACCAACTGAGCCTCTGGCGAAATTCTTTGCTTTTTTGTATTTGTAAGTCTAGGAAAAGGTTGCTAGCAAGAAAATATTCGAAAAATCCTGCGGAAAAGTGAAGAATTTCATTTTCAAAGGGGTGGTCTAAATTTTCTTAGTGTAGTTAAGCAAAACCTGGTAAGGTAGATAGTCGTTAATAATTATGTACGACCTTCATAACAAGTGGCATTGAAATTAAAATATCAAAAAAGCACGTAGCTCTGATCAACGAACATGCAAGTTCAAAACATTTCTCATGAAGTGGCAAAATTTGTACGCAAGAAAAATTTAGCGGGGGCATGACACGCCCTTCCCTAATCATAGATTTAATCGTACTTGAGGAAACTATATAAATAGGTGATAAGATTAAGGAAAATGACATGATTATTATGACTGATCATGTTATCATTTTGTAGTCATGTATAATGCGCGTGATCATCCGTGTTATTGACAAAGTCAGGAAAATTTGGACAAGTAAATAATTCAAAATGTAGGCAGTATTCTCTGTATTGGTCCGGATCCGCTAGAAAAAAAATCTAACAAACATCTGTCTAATTGTATGAGTCGAGCAAAGGTTATGTACCTATGTTGCTGCTAAGTGGTGTACTAATAAGTCATAGTTTGTCACTGTCTTGTTCCGGTTCGCAGAGTAAACTTATATGTATATGTGGCATCACGCCCCTGCCACATGAATGACAAGTTATCCCTAATATCTTTAGTGGCTATAGAGCATAGGTGACGGTTATCTCTTATCATAAGTAAATAATTGCGTTTCATAGTCTATTTCGGCCCTTTAGAGGTTGTTTTTTTTTAAAAAGGAGCCTATTTTTGACCTCGTGTTTTTAACTATCTCCTTGCCAAATTATATCAAAATCGATTTAGAGAATTGCCTCTGTGATCTAATGGTCCGTTATCGGAGTTGACCATATGAGATCCCGAATTCGATTCCTGGGTCGGGCATTTCAAAAATGCGTTTTTTTTTTAGTTTTCTCATAAGAACGATGTTACCCGGGATTGGAAAGTGTCCGGTTGGCGATAGGCTTGCCACCTATTACATTGTGGGACCAAGTATCTTCGGCTAATCGTGGTTGCACTTGTATCTCTGCTTACCTCTTGGGGATACGGGCGTGAAGGTACTTTTTTCGGTTTAACGTAAATGCGGTTCGATATTAATATCAATATCGGATGCACTCTAGTTAAAATCTGTACTTATACTTGCTGCGCCCTACAGCCCGCTCTATCATAAAAGTTTTTACTGAATAATACGGGAACAACTCATATTTCCTGGATAAAAAGTATCCTATGTGCTAATTCAGATCATCATAATATATATTTGCGCCAAATTCCATCAGAATTGGTGTAGCCGTTTTTGCGTAAAAGAGTAACAATCACCCATCAATACAAACTTGCATTTATAATATACTAGCGGCCCGTTACGTGCTTCGCTACTTATCGCCATTTATTAAAATTCATTTGTTACAAAAAATGTGATAAATGAAGAACTCTATCGATTTTGTGCAAACTTTACATAAACCATCTTCTAAATAGTCCGAACAATGCCTAAACATTTGGTTTGGATAGGTGAGCCCGTTCTTGAGTTATAACATTACAACGAAAAGTGGCATTGATTTTTATATATATAGAAGTAGGATAGTAAGATTAGTAGGACGCACTGGTACATCAAAATATTTGTTTCACATCCATATTAATATTAAAAATGTGAAAGTTTGGATGGATGTTTCTTACTCAATCTCGCAAAAAATACTGAACGGATTTGAATGAAATTTGGCACACAGGTAGATGATAGCCTGGATTAGCACATATGCTACTTTTTATCCCGGATGACGAAACGTTGTCGCAATTATCTTGAAAAATCTTATAATAATAGCTAGGACACGTTTCATGAGCAATTTCTGTTCTACAATTACAATTAGGGTTGTAACGGAGGCTAGGTTAGCGGAGGCGGAGGTTAACGGAGGCGGAGCTGAAATTTGAAGTAGAAAAAATAGAAATGTATGGTTTATTAATTATGAGTACATCATATTAATCACGCACTAAATCACTTAAAACAATCACGGCTCAAACACAAAATAACTACGCGGTAACGAACGATTCGACAAGTTGATTTCGGTCATTCATTCACGCCCCCACCACCTTCCGCCCGTCCGTGTTCCCGTGGCACAAGCAAAATATTGATCATTTCACTCGCAAATACGCCCCGTAAGGACGCGTCTACCAGCGTTGCTCTTTGCGCGTTGTGTGTTAGCGTAAATAAACCTCTGTTAAAACTCCGCATAAATTTGGCGGAGGCAGAGGTTCGATTCTTTGCGGAAGTTCCGCAGTAACGGAGGCGGAGTTCCGTTACAAACCTAATTACAATTATATATGAAAAAATTGAGTTTTTAGTCCGAGTAATCAGTACTGCCGGTTTATTACTGAGGTAATTTACCAAAAAAATGGGAAACACATTTCATATAAGTATGTCTTGGTAAATCATAATAAAATTGTGCAATTACGTGTAGATAGATATAATATATGTATAATTCTCTATCTAAATATCTAAAATAAAAATAAAACTATGAAAATTTAAATTACTGATAAATAAACAAGCAGATAGCACTCCTAAAAGATAGAAAGAAACATCGTCTATAGACACAAAATGTGTTTCTATTGCGACGTTATCGACGTGATGGGGTAGGATGGTATTGCTGGATACTTTACCCTCAAAACTGTAATACGAAAGTAAAAAGCATTGACGCTTTTGCTGTATGAATCAGTAGACAGCTCTTTTGTGACAGCTCGGGTGATCCAGAACTCTACCAACTAGTAATCTCGATGTTAGTGACATGTTGAGCCCATCGTTCGCCTTTTAAAAACTGCCCGGCAAATGGTAGATGGTATATTCTTCAAAGACAGGGGGAGTGGAATGGTTGAACACACTCGTGCCTCGAAGTAGCATATTGCGGATGTCGCTTCAATTTTATTCAAAGTAAAAAGAAGAGGTGGTAATTATTATGAATTAAATAATGCAATTTCAAAAGTAGTAAACTGACAAAGTAGTTCACTAAAAAGCTGACTACTGGGTGTTTTACCCTATTAGACGTTTGACTAAAGTTTAGGTTGCCCCAACATAAACGTAGTGAACTCATGCGACCTGGCGTCCGAATGAGATAGATAGTGCAGCGGCGGGGTGTGAGGAAGTGTGGGCGAAAATTGAATTCTAGCTGAGGTATAGTGGGCTCTTAAATCCTGAATAACCAAAATATCTACTCTCGCATGGAAATGAGCGTGATTATTTATTTACTTACACCTACCCACCAATTTTTCGCATTTGAGATTTAAGTTACATTTCCTGCAAAAACTCAAATCGTATAATAATATATACGCTTTCTTTGTAATTGTATCTATTTAAATTAAATACGGATGTATAATATTTACTTTAACCTTTATTATTTATATTGAAAGCAGGGATAAAAAAATTAAGGTTGGGTACACCAACCACGCTAGTGTGCGTGGCTTGATTACTGTAAGTACACAAGTGATAATCGTTTCACACATTTCACACAAGCAGATTTTCTGAAGACATTTTTAAATGTCAATTGCTTAGGAATACTCTCTCTGGAGGTATATACTCAAAGGTATAAAACATAGTAAATAAATACCGCCAATCTCCTAAAGGGTTAGATAGAGGTGCAATAAGTGCATTGTCTCATGATGTGACATTTAACTTCATTCGGACTAATCAGGCACATGTTACTCGGCTAAATTATGAAATTGACTAAAGATGAAATAAGTTATATCCAAGTTTATTAATAAGATTGTTGGTAAAATTGATTACTTCCTCAAAAGATATATACATATTGAGCGTTATCAATTTAATACTCGGCAATCAATTAATAGCACTACTATTGGTGATATGATATGGTATCTTATATTAATGTATTACGAATATTACAAAATCATTATTAGAGATAACTAATCTTCCGCTTTTATGCTCTTATACAGTCGACCAGCTTTTGTCCGCGGCTTTACTTGCAAAATTCGAATTTATCAACAGGTTTCCCGAAAAAAGGGTTCAATTCGGACGTTTATATGTTTTTTTAATCATAATCATTTATTGCAACAAATATGATATTATAAATTTTATTTTTTTACATATTTGACCTCATAGCACGCAATAGATATAAAAATTAACAATTAAATCTATAGGAAAAAAAACTATTCATTATTACATTTATACTACTACTTATTTAAATTTTGAATAATTTCATTTTTTTGTACTAGATTGTCATGTCAGACTTTTCGTTAAAAAAATTACAATCCATACTAATATTATAAATGCGAAAGTCTGTGTGTCTGTTACGCTTTCACGGCTAAACTGCTGGACCGATTTTGATGAAATTTAGCATGGAAGTAGTTGAAAAGCCGGGGTTAAACCCAGGCTATTTTTTTTTTTCAAAAATCAATCCTTGAAGGGTTGAAATAGGGGATGACATTTGTATGAAAAGCTATCTGGCCGACATGTTAATCTGCTCGCGGGCGAAGCTGCGCGGGTTAGCTAGTAAGTCTCTATATATAAAATTCAATGTTTTAACCAATCAAATATATTTTAATTCAGTTTCAAAATAATTCTACACATATTTCAGAAGTCAGAAGCACTTTAGTAAATAAAACTTTTTACAAATTATTTTGACGCGTCAACATTTTTTTTAACACTACTACCGTATCGGAACCTCGGCCACACACTTAGAAGATCCGGCAGAAGAAACTCAGCGGGCTTGTCTTTTTGACCAATCTAAAAAAAAGGAGGGGATTCTCAATTCGGCCTGTATATATTTTTTTTTATGTATGAACACCGATTTCGCCGAGGTTTCTGAACCGATTTACGTGATTCTTTTTTTTCATATCATGTTTTTCACAATATCATTATATTACAAGATTTCAAAAATATATATATGAGATTGGTATGAGGAGCAAATAATTCCACTTATTAATTGATGTCATTTGATTACATTGCATGTATTATTTCATGCATAATTTGATATCATATATTTAAATTTATTTATTTATGTATGTTCGGGTATAACTCCGTCATATATAAACAGATTTTTTAAGAAAGTATATTTCCGATATGGTGCCATATAAAACTGGTGAAAATCTGATGCAGGAGATTGAAAGTCGTTTGTTACAAGATGTTTCATAGATTCAGGAGTTATTGCAGAAATCTATAATTCAAAGAAGAAATTAAGATATATAATTCGCAAAATTTCCGCGAAATCTGTATGAAACTGCTGTGATGCAACTGAAACAAAACGTAGTGTAAGGAATGGGACAAACTTATCAAAGACTGAAAATCAAAGAAGATCCCAGCTGTACCTACGTCACACGTGACGTGACGTACGTGTTCACCTACGTCAACCACACTTTCTTCCAAAAAAAGGAATGTCCAAACCAGTTAATAAATGATAGAATTCTGAAGTAACAAACAAAAAAAATACAAATGAATTCACAGCCTTCTTTTTGGGAAGTCGTGCACATTTACTTGCCATAGTGAAAACGCTATCCTATAATATTATATATGCGAAAGAGAATTAATTGTTGGATCCTATGCGAATGAGAATGGAAAGGATGTAGGTACCAGGGAAGACCAAGACCGATGCCAGAATCTTCGCAACTGGCGTGTTTGTATAAAAAGTAATGTGGAAGATCGTGACACATGTCACTGGGTTCTCTCTGTCTCGTAAAGGATCTGGGAGAATTCTGGGGTTGAATTATAAATATTTAACCAATCATCGTGATATTTTACGTGTGCATAGTTAGGTATTAAATGCACGAATAAGACTATTAAAATAATTGAAATACCCAAATAACTTTAAACGTAACGCGTCCTGTAGAAGACCAAAATATCGATTCGCTTTAAAAAGCTCGGTGCCCTTTTAAGTGAAGAAATTATAAATTGTCGTTCAGTTTGCGTGCGACCGATCCATTCTACCGCCGAGCGCCGATATAGATCGGCGCTATAGAATAGAATGGTGGATCGACCATAGGGCCGATCTTGTAACTCGCTAGAAAAATGAACCGAATCTTTAATGCCCGAATCATTTTTATCGAAGAAAAACACAAGTCTTTCTATACTAAACCATTCTACATTACATCGAAGTTATGAAATGAAAAATAGACAGTCCGCCTTCCTACTAGATCGTAAAAAGCCACCGATTGGCTTACTCAGGCTTAGCCTGTTACTTACTACCTTACTGACCTAGGTGGTTGATTTCTGTAACGTCTCGCCAGCATTTAGTACCATCGCTTTATTTTGCCACATTAGCATCAGTGCTTTCATTATCTAGTTTCGGTTTGGACGGTAAGATAGCAGGTATACTTATGTTTGTGGCGTTAGATCCCACCATTGACATATTTGATAATTAGTAATTAAAATAAGTATGTTTTAAATAAAAAGTATGCTATGTTACTTCTAATACCTCCAAGAATATCTGTACAAAGTTTCATGATGATCGGTTAAGTATTATTCGCGTGAAAATGTAATAAACAAACGTACATTCGCATTTTTGACATTAAATGGGATAATTGATAACTATTATATATTATTTTCTCTTTCCATCATTAAAGCCATTTGCTTTTTTTATACAAAAAAAAAGAATGTAGTTTTTTAAGTATTTGGTGTCAAAAATTTTCTCCCACGTGCGAGTGATTAACTGTCCCTCATCTAGAATTTAAATATTTTCTAGCTAGTAAGAGCGTCAATGCTTTTCACTGTCGTGTTCCGGTTTCGAGGGTAAGGTATCCGGTAAACTTATGCATGTGGCATTTAAACCCAGCACACGGAGCAATGCACCATTAAAATCTGTAGTGTTTATATGCGATGATTATCTTTTACTATTAGGAGAATAACCTGCTTGTTTGCTATCTCGTAAAAATATGGTTGTACTAATAATTACTGATTGACGAGAAATACGTATATTTTATTAGAGTTTTCATTACCCCGTGTTGGTCGGATTCCGGGCCTCTTTGAAGAATAGATCAACTGCCGTTCTGCCAGGCAGGCCGTAAGAGGCGACCGATTTTCTATACATGTCAGTAACATCGTGACAACTAGGCGGTAGAGTTCCGCAACGTCTCGCCCGGTTATTTGGTTCCACCGCCTTACCTATTCCTCCTGACGCAATAGCGTCAATGCTTGTCACTGTCATGTTCCGGTTTGGAGAATATAGTAGCCGGTAGTCTTATGCATGTGGCACTGCCATCCAGCCACACGGATAGCAACGCACCATTAACATCTTTGGTTCTCTTTCCATCAATTTTTATGATATTAAAAAAATGTTAAAAAATGTTCACGTGGAATGAAATGTATTAAAGTCACACAGAACATTATCTTTGCCATAATTACGCTGAGTAATAAAATTCGAGGTATATTACTGGAAGAGTAATAAAATATATTATTGTGTAAAGATTGTGTGTATTGCAACTTTGAATGTATGTATAAGTAAAAATAAAAAATGTTTTTAAAATCGAGTGTGTTACAGATGAATACAAGTTCACTCGCGTACTATAAATGAGAAATATCGAAGAGATTATGCCAAATGCCACGTAACAGTTATGCGATTTATCTAAAACATGTTGTGTATTAATCATAACAATATACACGGCCCAGTCGTAAGTTCAGCGGCCGACAGGAACTGAATATCCCGATTTGGCCGCCATTTTGGCAGTAGTCCAACTTTGCATTCCGCCACCGTCAGTGTAGTAAACAACTTGGCGTCCATGTGCTCGCCCATGTGACTAAGATATTGAAGTAACGTGATTCACTTGATAGTAGAGTTCTGCAACGTTTCGCCCAGGTTGATACCACCGACCTTTTCCATTCGCAATACCGTAAGGTCTTGTCAGTGTCGTATTTTAGATTGAAGGGAGATGTAGCCGAAAAGTTACATGTGGCTTTCCATTTGCAACGTCCATAGCAAAGCATCAATAACAATCGCGTAAAGCGATATTTCAGTCCAAGATACATCTTGCATCTTTATAAGGCACTAGCTGACTCGCGCAACTTCGTCTGCGTCATATAAGAGGGTTAAAGGGACCTATAATACCATTATAGAGGAACTGTAACTTTCTTCAATTAATCCGCTAACCGCTTGAAAACTATTGAAACAATCATACCTACAGGACTACTCGTAATATAACCAGAAGTGTTTGTACCTATGTATGCTATGTTCGTAGGTACATTCATTTGAAGTTTGATTGTTTTTTTTTATATCTACGGTAAGAGTATATCAAAGCCTATTATTATAGTCATCCCACTATGATCATGACCAGTAAGACTGCAACTATTGCAAAAAAATGGCACGGGAACATGAGTAATAAAGGAACGTTAGGTAACACTACCGGGGTGTCAATCGATGCATAGTTTACGCTATCTCCTGGAAGTTTAGTCAGTATTCTGTCATTAATTTCGTCAACACTTCTATTTCTAGCCGCCAAAATTGCCCTTTGACACATCCACTGGCAGTCTTAGTTTTCTTCTTCGACTACGTGCGGCATGCTGTCTCGCAGAGCAGTCTACCATCTGACTTGGCTACCACGCATTCAACCCACGCACGCCTCGCGCGGTGCTCGATACTAACAATATTATATCTTAAAACTTTGATAACTCCTAAGTTATTGGTTGAAATCAAATGAAGCAAAGAGCGATTTCGTTCAAAATTAAATACTTGCGATGAATAACTAATCTATATATATATATATATATATATATATATATATATATATATATATATATAAACATCAATCCCTATTTTCCTTGGTCACGACATCACACCTGAATGGCTGGACCAATTTAGGTAATTTTTTTTATTGTGTTTGTGATTGTAAGGAGAAGGTTCTTATAAAAGAAAATATTAAGAAAATTGCGCGGAAAAATAGAAAATTTAAGAATACTTAACCACCATATAAAGTTTAATGCCATTTTGGCTGCGTGGAAGGGCAATCCCGTAGACTATAAATTACGTGCCACGTTGTTTGTCCGCTATGGATTCCTAATATGAATGGCAAAAAAACAACGTTTGCCGGGTCAGCTAGTTTTAGATAAAGATTAATACCATTTTTATTAAAACACCTTCGCAAATAAAGCATTTTTTTAGAGTAATTTTGAATACCATAAAAAGGGTAATAAAATGTGAACCTTAATAGACAGATGTACACTATTGTGGACTTCTTTTACAACTTTTTAAGACGAACAATTCGATCATACATATTTTTGCGTAACTTTAACCATTATCTCAGCGCACGCCAGGAAAGCTCTCAAGAGGAAAAAAACTCCGTTTAGACCACATTTTCTGTTGATACTCCGATCCTGTTGGTCGTAGCGTGTTGTTATATGGCTTGTAATTTCCTTGATAAATAGGCTATCCAACTCAAAAAGAATTATTCAAATTGGTTCAGCATTTTTCGAGATTAATGCGTACAACCAAATAAACTCTACAATTTTATAATATTAGTATAGATAAAGTTTAACCCCGTTTGGAATATTGCTCACATATCTGGACAGGAGCCCCTTAATATCAAACCCTCCAATATGACAAAATACAGCGGAAAGCCATTCGACTAATCAACAATCCAATACTCACCGATGTTTTAGAGCTACCGATGATACAATGGGGATTATTCTGATAAACTTTTTCAATTAATACCGGCATCTACTGTCTGCCTTTGTACTACACGCGGTAGTGAAAGATTTCATCCACACCACCTTGAAGCTTGGTCATCTACCACTGTTTGTTTTCCATGCACATTCCTGGATATATATGGTCATAAATTTCTATATAAAAAATATCTGTAAACGGTTGACCCTGTGGGCCATCCCTGAAACTTCCCGCTAAATTAAGGTATTTAAGCTCAAAAGAGTAAAAATTTTATGTATAATTTTTTCAGTTCAAACATCTATTTTGTTAAAAATGGCAGTATATTATTGATTTTTGAAAAGCTGTATATTTTGGAATCGTTTCCATTTCCATGGGTTTTGATCTTTTGAATGGCATTCAATTTAATTTTTGAGATCTAAAATATTACTTTAGATACATAATCGATGGGTTCAATAAAAAAAATCAAGCCAACTGGAAGTTATGTAGCAAAAAGTGTCTTAATTCCTTTAACATAATAATGTATGGTGAGATTGTCACTTTTTTATAGGCCTACAGAACGTCTGCGTTCACGTTTATCTTTTAGAATAGCTTATTATATTTATTCTTTTGTAACTACCATGTTGGTTGCTTCCCCTTGTTGGTCCCGGGCTCCTTTGAAGAATAGACCAACTGCCATTCTGCCAGGCAGGTCGTAAAAGGCGACCGATTGGCTATGCGAGCCACTACGATCGTGGCTACTAGGTGGTAGAGTTCTATATTGCCTCGCCCGGGTCAGGTACTACCGCCTTACCTATTACTGCCGCAATAGCGTCAGTGCTTGTCGCTGTCGTGTTCCGGTTTGTAGGGTAAGGTAGCCGATAAACTTATGCATGTGGCATTAGACCTAGCCACAAGATAGCAACGCACCATTAACATCTTTGGTGTCTACAGGCGATGGTTGACTCTTTCCATCAGGAGACCCATCTGCTTATTTGCTGTCTTATGATATAAAAAACGTCCTAATTAAGATGTCATTTTTAATGCAAATTTTGCGTTTTGTGATTTCCTTATTTTCATGCGACGCAATGTAAAACATACAATCCTCGGACTCAAAGCGCCCGCGGTACTCTTGAACCAGAGATTTATTTTACGTGTATGTGACGCATAATACATTGCTTATTTTGTGTATTTCCTTAAATTTTACATTTTTTTTAGAATAAGCACTAAGTATAATAAATTGATTTATTGTAACTAAAATCAATCAATTTACACAAAGTTAGGTTAAAAAATCGGCAAAAAAACTTTCTTACACTAATTTCATACAGAATTCGTCTCTGAGCCATGGTGAGAATACATCCATGATTTCAATTTTTAGTAGATCGTCCCATTTTATAAGTCCCATCTAATAACTATCCTAACTTTTAAGTTGGACCAAACAGTATATCTAAAATTTAGCGTAATGTAAACCTATTATTTGTTAAAAATAAGAGGCAATGTTACCTACAGTAAAATTGCCTCACATTTTTTATCAAATAAATAAAAAAGAACTCTCAGAGCTACAAAACCAGAGTTATTTAATTTAATTTTCCCACTACGGGGACGACGATATATATATATATATATATATATATATATATATATATATATATATATATATATATATATATATATATATATATACTAGCTGTTGCCTACGACTTCGTCCGCGCAGACATCGTTTACTCCGCACAGCCCCTGCCCCGTAGGTGATAGCGTGATAATATGTAGCCTATATGTTGACCTGACCTGTCAGTAATATTCATGCAAAATTTGAAGTAAATCCATGCAGTACTTTTTGAGTTTACCCCGGACATACAGACAAACAGACATACAGACAAACAGACAAAAATTCTAAAAACTATATTTTTGGCTTCTGTATCGATTGTAGGTCACACCCCAAGTATTCTTTTAAAAAATATTCAATGTACAGTTTTGACTTTCCTACGATTTTATTATATGTATATATGTATATATATATATATATATATATATATATATATATATATATATATATATATATATATATATAAGACAATATATAGATACGCGAATGGTGGAGTATGAACTGCAGAAATCTTTTTTTAAACAATTTGCGTTACAAATTAAATTAATAAAAATATGCATTACACATAATACATTCATGTGACATACTACTTATATTCACACACGTATATTATTTTCTTTACGGCTATAGAACATAAATTGTCTATAAGAGAGATTTTTATTGTTGTCTAAGGCGATCGCTAGTATAACTTATTTAAACTACGGCCGAAAAGAAGCCATAGTATATCTATATATACTACCCGTGCGAAGCTGGCGCGGGTCGCTAGTTACATGTATAAATTATTATCATGTAATTCTTGCAAACTCATTAAATTTTAAATTTATCGCCTTGATAATGATCACAACATTTTGTTATAAACTCGTATTTCATAATATAAAAAATTGATAAGATCTTTTGACCATGTTTTCTTTGCATTTGATTTAGGTACCGACTTCAATTTGATGTTATATTTAAATTTGTTGCATAGTTTAGAATGTTTATTTACCTGTTAACAAAAGCTACTTAAATATGTAGTAAAGAAGGGGGTTCTCAATTCACATGTTTATATTTTTTATGTATGCTCTATGCTAACTGCGTCTTGTTTTTCTATTTGTGGCAGTAAAGTTCGTCACATATTTTACATATCGGTTGTAGACAGAAAATTCTTGTTTGGTTTGGAAGAGTATACCTCCTTTCCGTTTGCCTTTATTTTAATTTGGTGATTATCTGATTGAGGAATTTAGAGATACGAGAAGTTGGAAATCGTTTGTTGTTGTTTCTCTGCTTTAAAATTACTGTGTTTATGTAGCCCTTGAAAAATAACGTATTCTGTCTATGTTTTATTTAAATCTCTTAAACAGACTATAAGTCTTAGGTGCATGTGGGTATATAATCACGACGTATATATACCACATGAATTTAGGGTGTGTCAAGTTTATTTTTATTAATTTAATGGTTTTCAAACGAATATTACTAGTATTTAAAAAATTTGGTTTCTGCAGTACTCCACAATGTAGACTTCAACTATGCCCATAATCCACCGTTTGCGTAATAATTGTCTTTAAAATGGGTACAAACTTTTTGCTTCATTTTTAAAATATAAACATTATACATACGAAACTGAAAAATGAATTTTCTGTTATATTGACGTTAGTTTAAAATTATGAATTAAGATCATAACGACCTTTTTACAGTTCAATTTGGTAGGATAGATTATCTGCCTTCCATCGCAAAAGGCGAACGAAGAACTAAACTTGTCACGACTCACCCACTATCAGCGTGACTACTACATGATAACTTAAAAATTTCGGATGAGTTTGATGCCGCCGCATTACCAATTCTTATCTCAATAGCGTCAGTGTAATTTTCCACTTTGGAAAGTAATGTAGCCCGTAAACTGATGCACGTATTGTATGCAACGTAATGCAAGTATTCAAGATATTCTAGTTATTGTCTTATTCTTACTAATGATAATTGAATAATTCGTGACCTTAAGTTCTATTGATATTGTCGCCTTAATCTATTAATATTCAGCTCTATGTCCAGGTCTGTTCTAGAAAATAGCAGTATTTGAAATGCCTCAACAACTCGGACACCATTGTATCAGCATTTAAAAACGTCGCTAAACATCCCCACGAAATACCAGGAATTTCGGATGCCAGGGCTTATTGGAAATCAATAATCAAACATTCCGATTGTGAGAACGATTTCCGCTCATCTATACTCCATTGAAATGCTACGTATGAGCTTTAAATTTTTAGAGTATCACTGGCATGATTTGTTTGTAGTACAATGTTTTCTTATGGATTTATATAAAAGAAAGTGCAGTTTTTATGATAAGTTTTTATTTGAATACACAGAAACGATGTCAATAAGTGATCAATTACACAGTGATAAAATATAACTTGGTGTTGTGTTTTAGAACATCGAAGGGTTTTGCTTATTACTTCTTTAATTTTAAATTTAGGACAAAAAGTTATATGAACATATTTGTAGACAAAGCGATTTGCTACAAATTATGTTTTTACGAATTTCTTGTAGGACACATAGTTTCCGAGATATCATGAAAAAGGTGTTTGCACCCCTTTTTCCAAAATAGCGGTCGGGGGATAAGGGCGGCAACCCCACAAACTTGGGGTTAATCTTCTATTGATCCCCCACACATGTCCCAAAAATAAAATTGCGTCCTCTTAAAAATGTAATATTAGGTCCTTAATTGTAACATTTCAATGGATCACTATTCATCAGCGGTATCTGCGGATGTTGACATTTCCACACTCACGATAATGCATCGTAATAGTAGTGAAGGTTACGTGGTCGATAAAGAGACGAGGATAATTAGTTACTGTTTAGCTCTATTACTTGGTTACTAAATGGAATAGTACAATGTAGTGTTAGGTTGTTGAGATCACGAGAAAGAAAAATTAAGGGATGCGGGAACGCCTGGCACACTTGGTTCTTTGGATACTTTTTTAACTGGTGTGCCGTGATACTTCATCTGTCCGCTTACTAATTGCTATATGTCGCGTGATAAAATTTTAAGTGTTTTGTTTTTTCATCATTGAAGTCATTAATTTCTACTTGTTTACAGTGGGTAACGCGGTTGTGCATATGATTCGTGTTAATACTTCAATGACTATTTTTATATCATTAGATGGCAAACAAGCAGATGGCTCTTCTGATGGAAAGAGAAACCATCCCCTATAGACACCAAAGATGATAATGGTGCGTTGCTACCCGTGTGACTTGATAACAGTGCCACATGCATATATCTACCGGCTACCTTACCCTCTAAACCGGAACATGACAATGACTAGCATTGAAGCTATAACGGCAGGAACCGATAAGGCAATGGTACCAAATGTCCGGGCGGGACATCACCTCTTAGTCGCGGTGGTAGTATATATAGCCAATCGTTCGCCTTTTACAAACTGCATGGCAGAATGGCAGATGGTCAAAAGACCGGACCAACACGAAATAAAAACAACATACTTACAATTATAACAAAAATTTATTACAAATTATTACAAATTATACTTTCCAAATTAATTTTATAATATATATTTTTATTAAATTATATTTACTTACAAAAAAATCAAAGTAAACATAGAAAAGTGGTTTTATCATCAATTCCATTTATACAAACTATAAAAGGCCTAAACTCTAAGCTAACACCGAAAAAAATGGTTGGAGAGCAAAGATTTAGATTTTTTTGCTTAAACACAATTTTCTTGCATAAACTAGCTATCAATGTCTCAGTATTATCACATTGATTAATAGAAAACCGCCTTAAAACTTCCATTAATCTCTCTGACAACGCTTTCCGAATAATCTTGACGCCACAATCAGTCATGCCGTCACCCAGAATCGTCGTCACTCAAGGTCTTATCCTTCAGTCACTTTTCTTGACATAACTAGACCGCCGAAAATGTAACAACTTTTATGTATAAATTCCAAATCGATTTTTCATTTTTCTTATTTTTATAATAGTATATGAAACTAGCGAATGGCTCTCATGATACAAAGAAATAAGACCAAAAATCGTATTAACTTCAAAGCATGGTAATAATATTTTATCAATGATTTTTTGCACGCAAGCATGTACGATTATTATCGTAATTAAATTACCTTTCTTCTCATACCAATTTTTATTGGTTAACATATCGGTGGGGTTTCATTGATTGACCTGTTGATACCTGCTTGCCAAGTAGCCATTAACAGTAATAAGCAGGCAAGCACACCAAGGCATATTCTCGTGTTAGCCTGTTCCTCCTTTGAAGAATAGCCTACCTGCCGTTCTGCTAGGAATTTCATGAAAGACGAATGATTGGCTATGTAACTACATCTTTAGTATCTATAGGCAATGGTTTTCTCTTTCCTTAAGGAGAGCCATCTGCTTGTTTTGCTATCTTATTATTCTATTGAAACATTTGTTTGGTTATTAAGAGTGAAGGTTATGAAAAAAATTGATTAAAATTAATTGTTCGAATGGCAAGCAATCATAGACATGTTAATAAATCAATAAAATGTTATAAAAAATCTCATCTAGAATTTATCATCACCTCATGATGGGTGAAGGTCAATCTTCGACTGTTTCTTAGACCAACATTATAGTAGAGGTACTTAATAAACGTCTACATCAGGGCTGTCCAAGTCAGACACCATCCTGGGCTAATATGAGTTACCAAAAAGATTGGAGGGCCGCAAACGCAACTCACTTTTCAAATAAAAATTGAAAAGTAAATCATTTACAGTCATGAAAATTATTAAATAACTTATTAAACAAAGCAATATGTAAAAGGCGAGCTTATCTTGTAGTGAGATTTCGTACATTTTACGCGCACGAAAAAACAGTAAATTTTTAAGTATGTTGCAGTGGTTTAAATACATATCGCGAGCCGCACAATTACAAACCGTGGGCCGCACGCGGCCCGCGGGCCGTACGTTAGACAGCTCTGGTCTACATAATATTTTTAAATAAGTTAAGTATACATTTATGTAGTCAATAGTAGAGATACCCCGTTTACGTCTACAGAACATGTACTTTCTTTGTTCATGAGCGTGTATGTGTACTTAGCATTAGGCAAATAATATGCGCAATCTAAATAATGACAGACGACACAAATATATCTTATGAATAAGCTGAAACACGAAACCCTTTTATTTCATCATGGCCATCTGAGGAGGTAATTTAGAGTACAATGCGATCTTTAATGAATAAAAACAGCTGTGACTGGTTACATGAAGTGCTCGCTGGTGATGGTCGCTGGTTAACGTTGATGATTCTGATTCCTGACATCTCCATGTGGCAGAAGTTGGCAATCATCTATTTATTTTTTTTATTCTGGCTATAAATAAGTTGCAGTGAAGCATCCACAATTAAATATTTAAATTGGCATATATTATTCGCTCTTAATTAGGGGACGTCCACAAATTACGTGAGATGTTTAAGGGGGAGAGGGGGTCGAGTCAAATCTAATCTAATCTTACGTTGGAGGGAGGGGGGTCTAGGCAAATATCACGCAATTTTTTTTCTGATTGATACAAAAAATATACTATTTTGGTCCATTATCCAGACTGTACATGCTTAAGATTTAATCTTAAGCGTAATCGTGAGACGATTAAGATCAGTCACTAACTCGTTCGAAAGAAAATAATTTCATTTATACTTCGACGTTATACAACCATAACTAGTCGTAAATAAAAGCACGAACATACTTTTTCGTTTTCTTACAATAACAATGCAACGCGTTTATATATTTAAGAAACCCACATTTTGAAATATCTCACGTGAGATTAGGGGATGGGGGAGGGGGTTAAATAAAATCTCACGATATCTCACCAGGGGGCGAGGGAGGGACAGAAAATTTAAAAAAAAAAACACCTCACGTAATTTGTGGACGCACCCTTAGATTTTCTTAATAAAATGTTTACGCTGTCTGACTGACTAAACGCCCTGATCGGCGGGCTAATAAAATGGTGGTTTTATGGCTCGTCGGTAAAGTTCACGTATATTTGCAATATTGCGATTTTATACCGTACCGACTACCGAGGAGGCTGGCTCGCGGCTCGTCATGTTTTTTACTAAAATATAGTCTTAAAATGTTGTTTGATCAGGGACCACGAAGTGCGGTGTATTTGTCCGTACAATTTTTTTATTGATTAAAGTAGACAATAACAGAAGAGGGAGAGAGAAATAAATTGAATGAGTCGAGGATAAACGTTTTTCGTATTTTAGAAGTAAAAATTTGCAGCAAAATCCCTCTGGTTTACCTGTTCGTATCTGCCTAGTGTTGGGAACCATGAAATAGACGATATATAAAATAACGTGTCATATATTCTATAATTCTATCCCCTTCTCTCGCCGGCGTAATCATATACATTTATATGTTTTTTTTTTTAAATTTATCTTAACGCATTTCTGTTTCATCGAGTTTCAAATCGCAACAACTTTTAAAAGTTTCACTTGAATAACACGACCGAAAGAAAAAATTAGCAAGTGAATTATCCTATCCTACTAATATTATAAATGCGAACGTTTGGACGTTTGGAATGATGGATGTTTGGATGAATGGATGTTTGTTACTCAATCACGCAAAAACTGCTAAACGGATTTGAATGAAATTTCGCACACAGGTAGATCGTGACCTGAAATAGCACATAGCCAACTTTTTATCCCGGAAAATCGTGTAATCCCGCGGGATTAGCCAAAAACTTTTATAATGCAGCGGGCTGCCCGCTGCAGCTAGTATTGTAAATGCGAAAGTATGTTGGATGGATGGATGTTGTTACTCTTTCACGCAAAAACGGCCGAGCCGATTTAGATTGAATAAGATTGAAGTGTTGTTTTTAATTGAAGAAGATTAGATTGAAGAGTGCTAACACATATAAATGATGACCTGGAATAGCACATAAGATAATTTCTACGGTTTAAGAATTTATTTCTCTAAAGAATTACATTAAAATTCACTTATGGAGAAACAACAATATCATACTACGTTATATACAAACTAAAGTACCTGCAAATTTTTACCAAATTGTATCAACGATGTCTGATAAAGATATGACTGGCCAACTGTACAAGGATTTTTATTCCAGAAAAATAAGTTGTTCCCGCGGGATTCACCAAAAACTGTTATAATGTAGCGGGCTGCAGAGCGCAGCTGGTAAATATGTTTCAGCTTTAGAATTTATCGAATCTAAACGAAATATACAGAGAACTTTTTCTAACTCATGTCTTGCATCACAGCCAACTAGCGATGGCTGCTTAGCCTATCCTGACCTGAAGTCTCATATATACCAAAATTTTACACTCGCTTATATATTTTACACCGTGTAATATTGTGAAAGATTTATAGGACGTTTTCCGATCGCGTGTTGGTCAATATTACGAATAGGTTTCAGACGTGACGTCACAGATGCGCGCGCAATATTCTCCTTAACTTCTGTGACCTTTACAAGATATGTAGAGCACACAGTGGCTGTTAGCAATAAATATGGAATTATAGAGCATATAACACTGTAATAGCTGTTGTTTTTGCTTGAAGTGTTTTAAGTGTCCTTATGTTCTTGTTATGTCATAGAGTTTGCTGAGCTTTCACGTTAACTGCAACTCTTTTCATATACGTTATGAAAAACAAACAGTTTCCTTTTTATAGTTCTTCTATCAGTTTTCTTATTGTTTACAGTTACTTATGTTATTAAAAGATACCTTTTGAACTTGACATCTATTAGTTTGATTTTTAGGGTTCCTTATCTCAAAGAGAAAAAACGAAACTTTTATCGTATCACTTTGTTGTCCGTCATCTATCCGTCTCTCTATCAAGACCTTTACCTCAGGAACGCGTGGAGGTGTCGAGTTGAAATTAAAACCATTCATTCATGTCTACAATCATCTAAAGCTGTGAAAAAATCAAACTTCTATGTTAGCATAAAAAAGATACGACCGTTTATGCTGCAAACAACGTATATTCCAATACTGAAAAAGGAATAATATTTTTAACGCAGTAAAACTGCAGCAACTGACTTCCCTTTTTCTGTATCTTCGGAACTCTGCATCAGATCTTCATCAAATCAATATAGAACTACACAGAAAGTATACCCTCCCAAACAAAAATAAAATTTCAAAATTATATTAACATAAAACGGTCATAAACGACCGTTATTATGTAGGTTTTGGAAACTGAATTTCGGAAAAAGTTGAAAAAACTGCGAGACTCGATTTCCGAATTATTTATAATTTGTACCTACAATTTTATACGGAACCCTCGGTGGACGAGTTCTGCTCGCACTTGTCCATTTTTTTTTATTGTATATAATTATAGAACACCAACAAGCGGATGTCTCTACTGATAGAAGAGTTAACCATAGCTTATGCTTTATTGATACCAAATTCGTTAATGGTGCATTACTGTCTATGAGGCGGGGAGGTTATGCCACATGCATAAGTTTGTCGGCTTATTTCCCCTCCGAGCTGGAACACGACCATGTCTCAAGGAAAAGGTAAGGTGGTGGTAACAAACCCTGGCGAGGCATTGCATAACTATTACGTACTAATCCTTGGTCCCGTCCCCGTTGGTCGAGTGGTTAGCGACCCTGACTACGCATTCGACGGGGCTTGGGTTCAACCCACAACGGGGACAAGCATTTGTGTGATGAGCATAAATGTTTGTATTTTCGGGTTTATTAAATTTATTCCAGTGTTGATATATGTATTTCTGTGTATTAGTATTGTTGACTAACACCCAAAACACAAGCAAATTTGCTTACTTTGGGGTTAGATCAGTAAGTGTAGTTTGTCCCGTGTATATTTATTTATTTTATTTATAATCCTATTACCACCAAGTAGTATTAGATGGTCAGTTTTTCGAAAGAGGCCCCGACAAATGCTTTCACGGAAACTATATATGCCTGTTTCGACCAGCGTCACTTTATTTTTGTATAGTGTCAGCTGGCGAAAGAGGAGTTGGGCTACGTGATTGTTAAAGGCCATCGCCCATGGACACGTGCGACATAGGGGTTTGTGGCCAATTCGCTTCTGAAATATAGGCACCTATAAATATTTTATTTTCTCCTCACTGACATAGATATAGAAGTATTTGTTTAACCGCCTTTTAATATCTCCTAGTATAGTCTAAATGTACATATAGGAAATATACGCGAATATAATTGTTGACGTTAACCATGAAGATGATGGTGCATATTATGAAAGCTTTCACTGTGATGAGTATCGGCGATATGCTACTGAGTAAATACCCTACCCGTACTATGTACAATAGAGACGCTGTCATTTTTTTACTGTCAGAGTGTAAGGGGTTAACAAAGCGGACAATGTTATTTCTAGACTGTAGAGTTGGGCGTAATATCGATCACAAGTCATTGTTATATTTATTTCTTTTGGCATAATATAAGTGTTGGTCACTGACTTCTTTTCTACAAGCTATGTCAGTAATATAAACTACAGAAGTATAATTTATGTTGTTACAGAGATTTACATCAAATTGATCTGCCACCATTTGGTCAGTACGCAACTGGCATCTTCTTCCTCGACAAGCTTCATCATCAGGATATCGAGAAAAAGTTCCAAGAGCTCGCTGAAAGCCTCGGCCTAAAAGTTATTTGCTGGAGGACTGTACCTACCAATAACTCTACAATTGGTGAATATTAAGTTTTTTATTAAATTTTTAAATTAATTTTATTGTGGAACCAAATTGAATTATGTTTTGATCTACTAAGAAGTCGCGTACAAGTTTTTTTTTAATTAATTTAAAAATGTTTTTTAAAGGAGTTAATAACACAGTGAATCGTTCAGTATCGTGCTGGTTTTATAATGCAGTACTATAAAATATACTATACTCGTGGTGGAAGCCGCTTTTGAGTTTACCATACGAGGTTTTGTACTGTACTAATGTAATTTTTTTTAAACTGTATTTTTAATTCAAAGTAAATCGCACATTATTTTATATTTATCAGTAAGAAGTTATAAATCTAAATCTCGATTTTCGTTTAATAGAGTTTGCAGAGTTTATTCATTCCTAACTTTTTTTACGAAACTATTCTGCCTCCTTATAAAAATAGATCTGTTACTGCAATTAATTGTTCTATAGCTCTTGGTTCGAATAATTTTATTTATCAATTAAAAGATTCAAGCTTTATTTAAGAAAAATTTTTAAGTATAAAATAGGACATCTGAATTTTCAAAAACATTGGCTAAAATTGTAAAAACAATTTTTTTTTATATAAAGCATATACTACATAATGTTAAATTAGTTGTATACTATGCAAAATACTACATAGATAAGCCCTGAAAAACAATATTAACACTTTGTAACCTGAACAATTAGATTTAAAATATGGCTTCTTAACCAATTTCAGAAATATGTAATAGAAAAAAAAGTGCTTTTAACAGTACATTTGACCTTTCTGATTTTTATTATACTATATTTTTAACATTTCTAAAAAATACTTTACACGCATGCAAAAGCCAGTTACCGATATATTATTTTGATGCTCTTTTAGTGTCACAATCAGAAATGCGGTACAAGAAATGTAAAGAACCTACGAATGATCTATCATTCAAAGTACAGGAAAAATAAAAACTTACACTATTTCAATTTCATACAGATTTTAAAATATCCGATTGGATGTCAGGCCGATAAGTTCTTACGAAGTCACTTAATATATTTAACTAGAAATATTAAAATATTCTTATTTTTCTGTTACTCTATAACAAATTATTCAGAATATCAGATGATCGAAGATTTCAGTGCCTCATTATCCCTCGTTTGCATTTATTATGTTGGAAACTATGTGGATATGGACTACAAGAACTTAAAATTTGTAACTGAATTACAGTTCATACATTAAGTGAGGTCCAGCATATTAAAATTTAAGTTTTTATTTCAAAGCATAAAAAACAATCTCGACGTGTGGCCACAATGACCTGTAATAATGAAATGTTGTGTTTTGGTAAGCGCATTTCTTGAGAACGGCTGAACAATTTTTATTTATTTTTTTAAATTAAATACCCGTCATTATCAGAAAAGAAATATTTGTATATGTGTAATATGTATATCATAATATGATTCATAAAATAATTGCATCAAAAAATTTAAAAAATGGTTGAATTTAAGTTACATTTTTTCATGGGAATACAATTAATTAATCTCGGACAATATAAAACAATACAAAAAATAACTGGTTGTATGCACTCGAGGGTTAAATAAAGTGAATTATTTGTAAAACCAAACAATTTTTAACGATTTTTTTCTCGTCGTAGTTGATGGAAAAATTTAATAGCATCACTGCCTCTTTAAAAATAACATTGTAGTTGATGAAAAATATAGAATTTAATAGCATTGCAGCCTCTACAAAAAATGGCATTAGTCAACAGCGATTAGGCTACGATATTGTCTGCCATTGTTTTTTTTAACGCCTGACGCTGAAATCTTCGACCATAACCCAAATTCTGCTTTGCGTCGTGTATCTTAAGTTGATTCTATCTTTTCTCTGAGTGAAAAGTATTATTTAACAGAACTGAACAGATTTAGTTATTATATTTTGACTTATAGACTGAAATAGGTGAAATACTTATAGAAAATGTACATAACCTTTACATAATTTTACAAGAATAAATATTTTATGTTTTTTTGTTAAGAGAAATATAGCATTAACTTAAGATGTTTTTGGATACGCAACAGAATCAGGACCAATATAATAACGTTATAGTTTTATTAATTTGTTGTATGAAAAACACACTTGTTTTGCTCACTTTCTTATATTTACTTAAATATTTAAAATAGTCGCCGCCTTTTTTAAAAAACATTAATAGTATATTTACTAAACTATAACGTGAATTAAGACTTAAAAATAATACTAGTTTCTTCCTTAATATCTGTAAAAGAATTGGCATTGTGGAGGAAGAGTTCGGTAACTTCTCGCCAGGGAACGGTACCAACGCTTTACCATTTTTCTTCCATAAACGGGTCTATGACACTGTCGTGTGTTAGTTAGATTGTTATGGTAGCTAGATAATTTATACACAAACTGAATTAAATGCCTTTTCAACGTTATTGCTAATTGGTATTTTATAATAATAATTTTGAATGAAATACTTTTATTACTCATATATTTTAAGACATTATTTTTAAACATAATCTATAATAATTGTGGATAAATTCCTAAGTTTTTATTGTATACAACAGGTTTTGAATAAAATGATAAAAAAATGAAAAAAAAAACAAATGTGTTTTATACATAAAGTTAGTAAACAACAACTTTAATTCCTTTACATATTATTTATAAAGGCATTTTCTATCGCCTTTGTCTGATTGATATAAACTCGTCATAATCAAGCGTTAGTTCACCATCATCGAACATTTGTCTCGCTTCGCTTATGTTGCGATTGTTTGCGGCTATCATTCCAGGTCGTACACATTGTTTACTCGATTGGGTCGCGTAATACGCGGCCAATGCGGTCTTGCGATGCTTGACCATCTGGTTTGTTTAGTTTAAGTTTATAGCAGGGGAGCGCAAGAGGGGATTTTGGGATTTACCCGAGCGCGGCAGATTAACATAGAGGGGTACCTCCCATACTGTTGAAGCTCTCTACCAAATATAAGTCTTAGATAGGGCCGGGCATCCAGAACATAAAAAAAAATTCAATAACTTCGACTTGTGGAAATAGACAGATCAATTTTTTTTTCGTTATTATTAAATTATTTCCTTCAAAATAAAAGAAAATTCAGACCCACTCAAGAATGTCGAAGCAACGTTTTCTTTAAAAATTTGTGACCCTCACTCTCTTACGTTATGCTACACTCAAAATGTCAGATTGTCTAAATTTTAGCTCGCAATTATCCCACCACACCTTAATCTGACACGCTTCAGTGTTTTCGTGTCACTGATTTTTTTACATTTTTTATACATGTTTTTCCCATAAGTAATTGAAATAAAAATATTATATACCTACTTAGCCTTTTATCTTTTCCATTATTTAATGTACAAAATCCAATCCCCACGACGCTCGAGTAAATAAATACCCAATTAGCATCTTGGGCTCCCCTACTATAACAGTACTATAAAATATAAACTCTGCTTTTGTGTATAAACAGTAGCTACTCACCTCAGCATACACTGTGTGACATTACATTTACTACATAATTTTAACCCGCTTTTGTGGCGCAGCAAGGAAAAAAGTATCCCAAAAAAATTGTACAATATTCAATATTTTTTATATCAATATTACCAAAAATTAACTTAAGGTTGAATTTTGAAAAAACTTTCGAAATTGATTCGCTAATCGAGCGAGTTTATGGGTTATGGTACTGTTTCTGAGTTTTAAATTTTTATTTGCACTAATAACCGATGGTACTGCATGACAGATTTATTAGTGCAATAAGGTTGCTAGGTTCGCTATTGTTTGGAATATTTTACATTTTGTAAAATCGTACGGATTTGTCATTAACTTGAGATTATCAAACAATATATTCACAGATTTTTTTATTTATTTATTTGCAAAATACTTTCAATAAGCTTCAATCTCAAGTTAGCATAAAAATAATTATTTTTAAAGAAAAAATAAAAATGTTTAATGTGATAAACGGTGTAAATTGGTTGCTTTCCCGGATATCACTAATTATACCCGTATTTTTAAGCATAAGTATTAATTAAGTTCGGAAAATTAAATCACAACAAAAAATATTAGCTTATAGTATCATTGAAACATACCGTTTTAATTTTCCAAAGTAATGTTCACCAAGATTTTAGCCGATTTTGTAAAAATATAAAATGGTAAAGGTACTTTCTAATTCAATTAAATTTGTAAAATGTATCATCTTAGATCAGAAGACTTACTTGCTATCTTATCTTGTTCTATAAAAAAAGAAATTAGAACCATTTTAAAGCCATTTCAACAAAATTTAGTTTAAAGCTCGCTTACCAAAACGTCTGTCATTGTGATTTTCGTGAACGTAAATCTTAGTGGAATTCGGGAAACATCTGATCAAAAATACCTTTTATAATGGGCACGAAATATTATGGCTATGTTGAATATAATATTATAAAATTGGTAAATATTTATTATTATTCAGATGAGAACGATTATTCTACGTTGGTATTGTATAATCTACCATTCAGTTAATATTTTCATAACCACTTAGCCATAAAATTAGTGCAATCATTGGGGTAAAAGAGAAATTATCATATTTCATAGAGCTTAATGTAGTCTAAATGCATTTGACATCATGTTAGACCATTAAAAACATTCATAGTCTCGATAGGCATTTGTGACATTAATAAAAACATGATTATTCTAAAACAAAACGTGCTAGTTACTGCATTTAGTATATTATATTAAGTAAGTTAGACTGTGGTGACCAAGAGTTTAAGAAATGTTAGTAATGGCCTGTTTTGACTGGCTTTCAGGTCAAGTGGCTCGTAACTCGGAGCCGTATATGCGACAAGTGTTTGTTACCGGCGATATCAGCGACGAGACCCAACTGTCCCGGCAGGTAAGAACCAAGGGAAGGATGAAACGTTTCCGTAGTATGTTTAAAATAGATTTGAGAGTATGAACTCGCAATTTAAGATGGGTTTTGCGAATTCAAACTCCAATTTGTATTCATAGGACCCAAAGCACTCTTGGAGCACTTTTTTCAGATCGATGTGTCGCGCGCGGCCCCGGCGGATCGACGCACGTCATCCAAAACGTAAATTTGCGTGATTTATGAGAATTTATATATATTTATCGTGTATGCTGGTTGGCCTGTGTGTGGACTTTGTGATGTGTTTGCAGGTGTTCGTGCTGCGCAAACGTGCTTCACACGAACTTGTGGTCCCAGGCGCTAGATTCTACATTTGCAGTTTGTCCCTGAAGACAGTTGTATACAAGGGTTTGCTTACATCAAATCAGCTATGGGTACGTATTATATTGTTTTTCTAATTCTGTGTGTACATTCTATCTTCTTTGGTACTCATTTTCGTACCCTTTACATATATTTTCCCGTGTAGAGCCGGGCACCTTTGAAAAAAGAAACAAAATAAAGGATCTTCCTGCCTGTATCCCCGAAAGGCAACAAGTGTAGCCACGATTAGCCGAAGATACTTAGTCCTACAATGTAATAGGTGGCAAGTCTATCACCAACCGGGCATTTACTTATAAAAGAAAACTATGTGTTGGTCTGGGCTCCTTCGAAGAATAGCCCAACTGCCGTTCTGCCAGGCAGGTCGTAAAAGGCTACCGATTGGCTATGCAAATCACTAATATCGTGGCAACGAGATGCTAGAGTTCTGGATTGTCTCGCCCGGCTCTGATACCACCACCTTACATATCGTGTTCCAGTTTGGAGCGTAAGGTAACCCGAAAACTTATGCATGTGCATTAGACCTCGCCACAAGATAGTAACGCACCATTAACATCTTTAGTGTCTTTAGACGATGGTCGACTTATTCCATCAGGAGACCCATCTGCTTGTTTGCTATCTGATGATATAAAAAATATGAAACTTAAAAATATTTTTTTTTGTTTTGTAATAATCCTAGAAAATTATGCAAGTGCATCTATTTGCCACTTACCATTAATAATTTATTTTGCAGGAATACTTCAAGGATTTGAGCAACCCCGCTTTTACGACTTACTTGGCATTAGTACATACGAGATTTTCAACAAACACCTTCCCCAGTTGGGAGAGAGCACATCCTTTAAGGTTAGCATTGTAATGATTTTTTGTGGTTGTCCCAGTTATTATGATATCGCATGATGTATTTCCTGCACTGTTGGTCTAGTGTACGGAGGGTAAAGATAAGGAGCGCTATCTTAAGGTGCGTCCACACTTGTAACATGACGACGGAGCGGACTACGTGGCATCGCTACAGGCATCCACTCTATGCCTAAATAATTAATCGTTGTAATACAATTGTATTACAATGATGTTTATAATGTGCGCTGCGTGAACGAGAGGCGGCGAGGTGCGGGCGGGGGATGTACCGACCGGGACACGTCACGACTTGATCCACTCTTACCTCGTGTCTGTATCCGTGGCAATTGTTCGCGTAACAAAATGCGTCCACATTAAACGGTACTGACACGTGTGTCTGATACGGTCACGGGGTAATGTTCGGTAAATTGTCACAAATGTGGACGCACCTTAATATCACTTTTTTGTTCGACCTTTCGAACACTCCTCCACAAAATAGCATCAAATAATGGAGACACAATGGTGCACGTGAAACGGAGATTGATTTTAAGTGAGCTTATTTAGAATAATTGAAGTTTGCTGAAACTCAACTTTTGAATCCAATTTTGAAATTTTTTATTTTTTGTTTGTCAGGGTATACTTTCCGTGTAATCTAATTTTAATTTGGTGAAGATTTATTGTTGTGTTCGGAAGATATAGGAAATGGACAGTCGGTTGCTGCAATTTTGCTATTTAAAAAAATATAGTATTGTTACGTCTTTCGGGATCGTAGTTGTAAGAAAACGCCAGCTATATTAAACCATGTATTTACAACACAAATACACACAATACAACACAACACAATGTAATACTAAATACTCTGATTAACACTAGTCACTCACTGTACTAACTTTCTTTTATTTCTAGATCCCTCCAGCGTTCCAGCTCTTCACGTTTCTAGATTATTCGTAACAGTATTTAAAAATATTACATGTTAGCTGTCACCCGTTACTGTCATTTGCGTGACTTAAAAACATTACTTTATTTCCTCATTCCGATAAAAATGTAGTCTAGCCATCCTCTGGAATGTGGTAATCTTACAATTTTTTTTTTCAAATTCGCCTGCTTCATCCAAAAATATAAAAACAAAAACACTTCAGCTTAATTATATTAGTTAAGAGTTATTCAATAATACTACAAACGTCATTTTATGTATATTGTACTTTTCAAAATAAAGGTAATACTTAAAGGCAACTTTTGGAATATTTAAAGAAATCTGGTCTGTACCCGACTGCGTTAAAAGGTGGTTAATGCCTCTCGAGTGTATTTAAGTGTGTATAACCGGTTTTTTTTACTGTCGATAGAGACGGGCCTGACCAAGATCTCGCCTGATGGTAAGCTAAGATGCGGCCTGAAATGGAACGCGCTTCCCTAGAAGGTACCTGTTCACTCTTTTCTTGAAGATCCCCAGGTTGTACCCGTCGGGGAACACAGACTCAAGTAGCATATTCCAGTCCCTTGCGGTTCGGATCAAGAATGTCGAGTCGAACCGCTTTTTTTCTGGTGCGTGGAACGTCCACCATATGGCGATGCCTAGTATCTGTGCGCCTCGACGATCGATAGAAAAACGGGAATGGCGGAATTAAATCGTGTAATTCCGCAGCGCACTCTCCAAAATGTATCCGATAAAAGACCGATAAACTAGCCACTCTGCGGCGATGAGCGAGGCTCTGGAGTTTTTTGCCTACCAGATCATCGTCGCTTATTAGCCTCTTGGCACGCCTCTATCGTCTCAAGCGTCTCCAGCAGGTATTGGCGGATCCATCCCAGAGGTGAAAGCAGTATTCCATGCATGAACGGACTTGTGCTTGATAAAGAGTGAGCAACTGCCCTGGCTGAAATACTGTCCCACCTTGGCAAGAATACCAAGCTTTTTTGAGGCAACTTGGGCTTTTGATTCGATGTACGAACCAAAGTTGAGAATAGGCGTTAAGGTGATACCAAGGAGCTCGAGGTGGTCAGTTGTCGGCACGGTCATACCAGTTGGTTGCAGTACGGTTTTTGTTTTAAATACTCTGTTATACTACTATGTATTGTTTCCAGGGTTCTCGCTCACAATGGCGAGATAAATACGTTGCGAGGTAATGTGAACTTGATGAAGGCTCGCGAAGGAGTTATGAAAAGCGAGCTCTTTGGTGATGGTACGTTGTATTTTATTGCTTTTTCATTACTACTTTAGTAGTAGTCTTGATGAAATTTGATTACATTCAAAATGGAAATAAAAATCCTTGATATACCAAACTCCTTAATTAGATTGGACCGACTTCTGTCCAGTATTACTAAGTGAAATATTAAAATATTATATCCACTGGCCGCTGTTTTTACTAGAGGTGTGGTGTATTGTTCGAAGAAACTATTTTATGATAGCGCGTTATAGACTATCTATATATATAAAAATCAATGCCACTTTCCGTTGTAATTTTATAACTGAAGAACGGGCTCACCTATTCAAACCAAATGTTTAGGCTTTGTTCGGACTATTTAGTACATGATTTATGAATGATTACATGAAGTTTGCACAAAATCGATAGAGCGGTTCTTTATTTATCACATTTTTTGTAACAAATGAATTCAATAAATGGCGATACGTAGCGAAGCACGTAACGGGCCGCTAGTAAACTATATTTTTTTACGCTTTACGTTGAGTACGCATAGCGCGCTATTATTATAACGCTATGCATTATATTATCCACCACAGCTCTATTTTTTGCTATTCCTCCAGCAGCTGGTAGGCTATATTACCAGCGGCGGTATACTTTGATATCGATTGTAGATCACGCCCTAAATATTCTTTTAAAAAAATATTCAATGTACAGTTTTGACTTTCCTACGATTTTATTATATGTTTAGAAATATCATTAACACAGCAAAAATTCCTTTCAATTACATTTACAGCAAAAAATATTGGCCACTTTAAAGTTACATTGCTAAATGTAGTATGAATATTGCTGCTCAGGTTCTAGGAAAAATATATTGTCTTAAATATTATTGCACATCATTTTTGAAAAGAAGACTCGTTTTGTTTAATTTCCGCCTTTGAGATTAGTTGTCCTGGACAACTTGTCCAGTGTTGAGGATTCGATTTTGGTTTATAACAAGTTATTATAACAGACTAAACTTGGTAATATATTTAGAATCGGCAATGCGAAAGATTTTTATATTGTTTATCTTTTGAGCTCTTAAATTTTCTATTGTTTACAGATCTAAAGAAGCTCTACCCAGTGGTAGAACCAAATTTATCTGATTCGGGCTCAGCGGACTGTGTGCTGGAATTCTTGCTACATTGTGGCAATCGAACCTTACCCGAAGCAGTGATGACAATGGTGCCAGAAGCGTGGCACAATGACCCAACCATGTCGGCCGAAAAGAGGGACTATTACCAGTGGGCCTCGTGCGCTATGGAACCTTGGGACGGGCCAGCATTGATCACCTTCACTGATGGACGATATATTGGTATGTATTGAAACATTTTTTGTTATGCATAGCCCTGGACATTGGCTATCAGATCATCTGAAGTAAAGTTGTGCAGGGTTGTGTACATGATCTAAAGTTAAAAGTAAGTAAAGAAGTACATTGAGCTAGAAAATGTCTAGCTCAGGCCAAAAAATATAAAGACTGATTGCCTCAAACATTTTATTGAAGTCGCAAAACCAAGCTGATCCATTCAAGTAAATAAATACAACGCTTACGCACACATTATGCCAAGCTACAGGCATCAGCTTGGCATTATGTGTGCATAAGCGTTGTATCAAAGTGTCATATAGTAAACTCAGATATGTATCAATTTGTGGCATCGCTATGACATATGGCAGTGCTCCATCTTTATTTTTTTTAAATCTGAGATTTGAAGATACATCATGCGGTTTAGAGATAACCGTGATTATTTAGTTACTTTGTTTTTATAGAGGAATATAAAGGGGGATATTATCAAGCTTTATCTGTGCGTGTATTCAAGGTTTATCTCTCTCTTTCTAGCCTTAAAAATATAGCAAATATCAAGTACAATGATTCTTATTCAAAAATGTGTTTATACCGATAACATTCCAATCTGCCATTATTTGAGTGGTTACTAACACTGACTATAAAGCAAAAGGCCTCTTATATCTGTGACAAGTAAAGAATATATCTTTGTATTTATTGCTATTACTCTATAGTGCAGGGAAATTATTGTAATTATTGACTCGATATATTCAATCGAGGAGCAAAGGTCAGAGTTAAGTCTGTACAGAGCTAGAAGATCTCTATTTCTTATTTGTTTGAATTCCTGAATAAACCTGAATGTCCCGGTATTACGGTACAGTCTGTTGAATACGCACCTGAGGCCGTGTTTATGAGTCACAAGTACAGAAATTTGCTTTGGATGAGTTTATCTAGAAAACAACTTGTCTAACACTGGCTATGTGCCTGATTTTTCAATAGCTTGACCATCATAGGCTTTATACCGTTGGTTAATAACGGAACATTTAGTTTTACTTCTGCAGGAATATGGGCTGATGGAATTAATATATCTATGCTACAAAAAACGCCACTTTAGCAGAAAAATTTAATTCTTACTTAATAATAAAGGATAAAACGTGTCATAATTCGTATCCTTCAAACATTCCAATGCCTAGCTATTGAATCTATGCGTCTTTTTATGTAAAATTATAATTTGATATGGTTGGATATTTACATATCGCCCCGCCCCGTTGGTCGAGTGGTTAGAGACCCTGACTACGCGATCAACGAGGCTCGGGTTCGATCCCCGACGGGGACAAGCATTTGTGTGATGAGCATAAATGTTTGTATTTCCGGGTTTGGGTGTTTATTATATATATTCTAGTATTTATAATGTATTTCTATGTATTAGTATCATTGACTAACACCCATAACACAAGCAAATAATTTGCTTACTTTGGGGTTAGATCAGTAAGTGTAATTTGTCCCGTGAATTAATATTATTATTATACAATGCATTATGTTTGCTTATTTTCCTGCATATAATATATCTACATTAGAATTTTAATTATTTTGCATTAAAGAAACTAAGTATCTGTAATGAATACAAAAATGTTTAGGAGCGGTTTTGGACAGAAACGGTTTGCGTCCATCACGATTCTACGTAACCAGTGAAAATATTCTCGTCATGGCCTCCGAGGTGGGCGTTTATGATGTTGATCCGGAGAAAGTCATACACAAGGTCAGTGCTGTCATATTATTTTTAAAAGCCATTGCTTAACCGATACTTTGCGGATGACACAGCAGCCGTGTCATGATTGTTTTTAACGTATGGCATGTGACACGTTAGTCGTGTCTTTTTAAATTGATTATATCTTCCTAAAATTGCATTTTAAAAGGTTCTACCCTGAATTTTTTTTCAGGGTAGAACTTCTGCTCAGGGTAGAACCTTTTAAAATGGTGGGTGACACGGTAACCGTGTCATCAACTTATATGGCGAAAGACATGGCAGCTGTGTCATGAAATATTTGTACGCCGTCACTACTAAAAGTTTTGGAAAATATGCGCCGCAACGAATCGGTTAAAGCTTCGTTTGCTTCAAGTGTTCTCCTCTCTATTATAATTTAATATCATATATTATTTTTCGAACGCTCGTTGACTTGTACAAATTGAGCTAGCTTTATGAACACAGCTTCAATGAGCTCGATCTTAGTATTTCTAGTGTACCAGTGACTAGCACTGCTGCTTCTGTGGCCGGAATATGTAAGGCCTTAGTATCAAACTCGTGCAAAACGGTCCCGAACTTATAAAAATTTACTCAATAAATGCGGGTGATAACTATTTCAGACAATATTAGTTGATAACCGGGGATATATCACATATATCACAATAATAAATTAACATTATTCTCCAATGCAAGGGGCATTGGAGAATAATGTTAATTTATTATTAATAAATTAACAATATAACATAATCACATTTGGCGATAATGTTAACATTAGTGTTTCTGATGATAAATTGGATGGTTCTATAAAAAATAATCAGATTCAATATCGCAGCCTTGGCTAATGAAGTAAGAGCACAAATAAATATGTGGTCTTATTTCGTCCAATCGAGGTTTACATACGGACGCAGCATGTCTAAAACAACTTATAAGTAGCATCTAACTTGCAATTTTAAATGTTAAAGTCATAAACATAAGGTAGATTTTTCTAAGAGCCTAATAAAATTTTACGAGCTCTCTTCGGTAAAGCCGAGCAATAATCGAAACTAAATCACACACACATTTGGCGATAATGTTAACATTAGTGTTTCTGGTGATAAATTGGATGGTTCTATAAAAAATAATCAGATTCAATATCGCAGCCTTGGCTAATGAAGTAAGAGCACAAACAAATATGTGGTCTTATTTCGTCCAATCGAGGTTTAAATACGGACGCATCATGTCTAAAACAACTTATAAGTAGCATCTAACTTGCAATTTTATATGTTAAAGTCATAAACATAAGGTAGAATTTTCTAAGAGCCTAATAAAATTTTACGAGCTCTCTTCGGTAAAGCCAAGCAATAGTCGAAACTAAATCATAACGTACAGAAATAAGGTTGATTAATTATAATTAAGATACTTTTATGACGTTGCGATATTTTTATGTCTCTGTATATATCATTCTTAAGCCATTTTCTCGCAGTGAGTTTGTAGACAATGTTGAAACTTTTTATATTTGATCGAATCCTTTAACCTTATAAAAGTGGATTACATTAGAAACGCAGAAAATATAGGCAATTTGTTGATTTCAAAAGGTTTTAGTGACACAAAATATAAAACCGGTGTCAAGACAGTTATGAAAGTTACAATACAAGAACATCACTAATTAACATTCGTTCTTTTGTTATTTCGTTTTGTTCTCGAAAGAAAATTTATCCAAGATAAACCAGTGTCGTTATGAGCAATGAGAGTGTCCTTTATGCGGAAGAGTAAGTTTGTTAGTTTAAATCCAGTCAGTATTTATATTTTTCTTTACTCCCGGTTATTTTACTTTATGACCACGTGTTGGTCCGCGCCTCTGCCATTCTGCCAGACATTTCGTAACAGGCGACCGATTGGCTTTAAGTGTCACTGCAATCGTGATTACTGGTAGATGGTAATTCCACAACGTCCCACCCGGATTTTCTTACCACCGCCTGATTTATTCCTGCCGCAATAGCGTCAATGGTCATCATTGTCGTGTTACGGTTTGGAGGATAGAGTAGCCGTTAGACTTATGCACGTGGCTTTATAATCGCACCATTATAATCTTTGGTGTCTATAAGCGAGGGTTTCCCTTTCCATCAGGAGAGCACTCTACTTTTTTATATCATAAGATAGCAAACAAGTAGATGGATCTCCTGATGAAAAGAGTCAATCATCGCCTATAGACGCCAAAGGTGGTAATAGTGCGCTGCTACTTGTGGCTAGGTCTAATGCCGCATAAGTTCACCGGCTACCTTACCCTACAAACCGGAACACAACAGTGACAAGCACTAATGCTATTGCGGCAGGAATAGATAAGACGGTGATACCAGACCCGGGCGAAACAATGCAGAACTCTACCACCTAATAGCCGTGATGGTAGTGACTCACCTAGCCAATCGGTCGCCTTTTACGACCTGCCTGGCAGAACGGCATTTGGCTTATTCAAAGGAGCTGGGGCCAAAACGGGGGTTTGCTATTAACTGATATAAAATGGAACAATGTGAGTGAGACGTGTATGTCCCGCAGAGTCGGCTGAAGCCGGGGCGCATGTTGCTGGTGGACACGGCGCGCCGCTGCATCATCCAGGACGTCGAGCTCAAGATGGAGATCGCGCGCAGCCGCCCGCACTCGCAGTGGCTCAAGGAACAGGTCTACATACTTTTTTTTTTCGAAATTACTGTTTAATAATACAAAAAGTGTGTTCACCGCGCGGGTAATAAACGCGCGCTTTTGTGCGATACGTACATAATATTTTTATTGGATAATTACGTCAAAATTTAATTACCAATTTTTTACATATTCGGTAAGTGTTAGAATCGAGTACTGGACACCCTCTTTCAGTATATACACTACAGTCTTTTAATTTTATTTATTATTAGTAAAGCTTTTGGCGAACAATGCATTTTTTCAGGATGCAAAAGTAGTCTGTGTATGAAGTCCAATCACAGAGTACCAAAATTCCGTTTCAGCTTTAAATAAAAAATATGGGCAGAGAAATAATTAAAAAAATAAAGTATAAATTGTATACTCTATTGGTCGAGTGTCAGACTATGTGACCTATAGGACTCATTCAATTTCCATTAGACACAAGGGTATCTAATGGAACGATGAATGTACAATTAAAGGTTGTAACTCTGACTCTCAACACAAATTTAATTTCTAAAATAAAAGTGGTGTAAGTTACTCCCTTTTACATCAGCTATCTGCTAGTGAAAGTCCCGTCAAAATCGGTCCAGCAGTTTCAGAGATTAGCCGGAACAAACAGACAGACAAAAATTGTAAAAAAAAAAAATGTTATTTTGGTATATGTACTGATTATTGTGTATTTATTTTTAGAAAGAAAGAAAGAAAGAAAATATTTATTTGCAAGAATATGGGTGTTACAAGTTGTTAAAAATAAATTAAGTTACCAACATATTCTACCATTATATGGTGTGCAAATATTTAAAAAAAATATCATAAAATATTACATTTAAAAGATTCTATCGAATATTTAGAATTACTACCGGATCGGAACGCGGCCACACACTGAGAAGATCCGGCGCAAGAAACTCAGCGGGCTGGTCTTTTTTCTCTATTTTATGTACTTGTTATAAATGTACAATTTCATATTACAAAAGAATTTTTTATAATTACAAGTTTCATATTTTGTGCAATTAAATTTTTTATAATTTACAAAATGTTCACTATTTACAAAATTTTACTAGGTACATTGAAATTTTTTAAGGACAATTCAACAAACTTATATTTCTATCCATTAATATTTAATTTTATCGGCTAAAAATTCTTTAATATCATAATAAGTTTTATCTAACAGCAAATCAAGCAACTTTTTGCGAAATTTATTTATAGGTAATGATTTAAGACTATCAGGAATATGATTGTATATAATAATAGACATACAATACACATTTTTTGTAAAAATATTTAATTTTTGATTAGGCACATGTAATTTTTTACTATTCTTAAAATATGAGTTACCAGTGACTTCAGCATTTGTTTTAAATAACTTTTGGTGCTTTTTTACAAATACGCATACCTCTAAAATATACAAACATGGTAAGGGAAGTACCTTAAGAGACTTGAAAAGTGGTTTACAGGAATGTAACTGATTAACACCACATATTGCTCGAATACATTTCTTTTGGACTCTAAAAATTCGTATCAATTCAACAGAATTTCCCCAAATAGGAATTCCATATTGTAAATTAGAAGATACATATCCATGATATGCTAATAGGGAGGCTTTTACGTTTCCTACTTCTCTTAGTCTTCTTAAGACATAGACAAATCTATCAATCTTATTACATAAATATTCAATGTGTGCTTTCCAATTACAATATTTGTCAATAATTATTCCTAAAAAGTTTGTATAATCTACATCATCTATATTTACTTTATTTAAAAATACATTTGTGTTTTTAGTAATATTACTGTGGTAGTTCTGAAATTCAACTAATTTTGTTTTAGTTACATTAACTCAAGTGCTGGTATTTCATGTAAAAAATGATTTCTCCCACCAGCTTCTAGTACTATAAATGTGTAATTTGTTTCTTTCTCTAATCTGTGTGCTATTAAAGAGCCTGCAGTTCCTGAACCAATTATAATAAAATCATATTCCATCTGTAAATTTTGATTTAGTGGGCTGGACAGCAAATTAATATAATAAAACAAGTACGTAAATAGTGCAAATAATTTAACACATAAAGCTATAAAAAAGAATTCAATAATATGGATTGACGACATATTTTAAAGAACAAAATAGCACTAAGCTATTATTTAACCCGTAATATATTCAGTTTACAGCAAAACCGAGAAATTATCACTTCCTTTCTATTATACATTTTAATGTCTACCTAATTTAGTGATAATGATGACTGTACAAAATCTATGCGCATTTAGTAAAAGCAGTTATTTTAATATTACAAACAGACAATCCGATTTTATTTCTTTGTATAGATTAACTGCAGTTAGCTCCATAAATGACAATTTTGTAAACAAAAACTTTCAAGTGGCTTCCATGTAAAGTAACTGTTTTGAATTTCGATATTATACGTAAGGACAATCGATATATTATGAAGTACTATAGTTGGCTAACTAAACTCATATCATAAATAAAATTTTCCAATTTGCGTGTCGTGTGAGTTCGCCATAGTTGTTATAAACTATCTGCCTATCCCGGCTTCGCAAGTCGTGGTGCTGTACCTAATGAAAATAACGAGACAAAATCTTCCATATACCCTAGTGAAAGAAATATTTTTTTTTGTTATTAGTTGTTTTTGTCAATATACTGAAGATCCCTCCCACTACGAGTACCTTCTATCTTACTCATTCACTTCTTTACATAGTATAATGCGAAGTCGCTGTCACAGTAATTTTGCTTATACCTTTTAAATTATGCAACGGATTTTAATGCGGTTTTTCCCTGAGCGTAGACAGAGTGATTCCGGAGTAAGGATTATAATACATTCATAATATTGTAGAGAAAAGCTGAGAATTTCAAAAATTTGCATTGAAATCATATTTTTTTTTCTTTTCGCTTACATTGCATCCGGCCGAAGCAGGGGTGGGTCGCTACTTCATGTGAGATTTAAAAAAAAAACTTATGATATTCAAATGTTCTTTTACACAGACCTCTTGACCCCAACGAACACAAGAAAAAAAGAATTATCCAATTTGGTGTATTTATTCTAAAGTTACGCGGGTATAAACATTTCAGGTATTTATTTTTATTTATAAAAGAATCCAATCGTTACAGTATTTTGTTGTACATACATATGTATAGATGTGCATATACGCACACATATACATACCAGGCCAAACCCACACGTGCAGCCGTGTGCGTACTATATTTATTTCCGTGGGTGTCACAGTCAACTTTTATAAATATTTAATATTGTGTTACATGCGGCTTATGTACTGGAAATACTAACTGTTGCTATATATAGATGGTAAGTTATATCTAATAATACGCCTGATTGTCCTATACAATTATGGTAACATTTTGCTTTAATAATGTGAAAATAGTAAATTCGGTTTTGAAACTGAATATCCAAATCATTTCAATCGCTGAATACTGGAACCACCCCATTGGTCGATTGGTTAGCGACCCTGATTACGCAATCCATGGAACTCGACTTCCGATAAGGACGAGCATATATGTATGATGGGCGTAACATTTTTTATTTCTGGGTTTGAGTGGAGGTGGTTATTGAATATGTATTCTATGCATTTATATATATATATATATATATATATATATATATATATATATATATATATATATATATATATATATATATATATATATATATATATATAATTTGTTTACTTTGGGGTTAGATCAATTCGTATAGTATTTATTATTAATTACGCGATTTTATAAATTAATACTCAAAACACGCTAGTAAACGTTCGCGCTATTCTGTTCGCCATCGCACACTGGTGATGGGACGAGGTAATGTTCATCACATTCACCAAAATCTCCCGAGCAAAAATCTGCCTCGACGTGCCCCGGTACGCCTCGCCGTAGTGTGCGATAGTTCATATTATAAAATGTATGAAAGCGATCTAGGCGGATTTTTGCGTTGCGGCTCGTCCCTTTGTGCCCCTTCCCAGTGTGTTCGATCCTTTACCATCGATATCCATATAATTGATTGATTTGTTGATTTAATGCGAAAAATGCTTTTTGATTGAAATATTGTTGACCTCATTGTATGAGATCAAAACATTTCATCTAAAATTTCACCAGATGCCCTGTGATGAGGTAGAAAGAGTGGAAAGTCATGTTTGATTCGTATCGTTTGCAGATAACAATGGAAGATATTCACAAGTCGGTGTCGCTAACGAATGGGTCCGTGAAGAACGGGCACGCGGAGGCCGTGTGCGGACTGTCCGATAAGCGGCTCGGCCTGTTCGGGTACACGCTAGAGGCCATCAACATGCTGCTCTTGCCCATGATACAAAACAAGTAAGGCTCGGGGAAATACTCTATGTAACACTAACTTTTGTCCGCGGCTTAAATCGCGTTATATTGGGGGCATATTTCCAAAAAAAGAGGCACGATCTTTTTGTTAGTCACAAATAATCCGCATACCAATTTTTAGCTTTCTACCTTGAAAATTGCGGAATGCTCCATGCAAACTTCCACCCCGTATTTTAGGGAAGTGGGGAGGTAAGAAAGAGACAAAAAGTAGCATATGTCACCCTTCATCCCTTCAACTATCTCCACTTAAAAAATCACGTGAATTCGTCGCTCCGTTTTGCCGTGAAAGACGGAAAAACAAACACATACATACAGTCACATTTATAATATGGATGCCCAATATGATTGATATAGAGATAGAAATATGTGTGTAGTTTAAAAGCAGTCTGCCTCGATTAGACCTTATATTAAGTGGAATGACATCCATACTACACTCACAGCAGAGCATCATTAACATCTTTGGTGTTTAAAGGCGATGGATATCTTTTTAGAGCCATCCATTGTTTGCTCGATTTTATAGCATAGGATCAATACATATAATAAAATCGTAGGAAAGTCAAAACTGTACATTGAATATATTTTTTTAAAGAATACTTGGGGCGTGATCTACAATCGATATCGAAGCCAAAATATAGTTTTTAGAATTTTTGTCTGTTTGTCTGTATGTATGTCCGGGGTAAACTCAAAATGTAATGCATGGCTTTACTTCAAATTTTGCATGAATATTACTAACAGGTCGGGTCAACATATAGGCTACATATTATCACGCTATCACCTAGCGGCCAGGTGCTGTGCGGAGTAAACGAAGACCGCGCGGACGAAGTCGCTGGCAACAGCTAGTACGAAATAAGTAGATGACTACTATTAGAAATATATATCACCATTGGCTATAGATATCAAAGATGTTAATAATATCGACCGCTCCGTTGATCGAGTTTTTAGCGACCCTGACTACGCAATCGACGGGGCTCGGGTTCGATTCCCGACGGGGACAAGCATTTGTGTGACGAGCATATTTTTTTTTATTTCTGGGTTTGGGTGTTTATTATGTATATACCAGTATTTATATATGTATTTCTATTTATTAGTATCGTTGACTAACACCCATAACACAAAACGACTAATTTGCTTACTTTGAGGTTAGATCAGTAAGTGTAATTTGTCCTGTGAGAATATTGTTATTATTTTTAATATGTTGCCGTCTATACGGGAATTACGTGATGCCACTTGCATAAACTTACAGTCTAGCCTTACCTTACTTACTTACTACTTAGTCTAGCCTAACTTACAGTCTAGTCTAGTTCTTGAGCGAAACTGCAACTTCAAGCACCAACGTTATTGTGACAAGAATTTATTCTAAGGGACGGCACTTTCGGTGATAATTGACAATTCTACCACTTGATTGTTTTGACTGCAGCAATAGATATAGCCTTTACTCAGATGTACTCATTGCAAATGGTTTATTAAAGCTGGCTGGCTTGTATATTTATATTGAATAAGAAGCGCGGTAAAGTTGGTGTTGCTATACTTGACTCCATATTCTTTATATTATATAAATCATTACGTGTTTATAAAATAGGCTACTGGTTGAAAAGGGACGTCAAAACTGTTGCCGTCTTTTTTCGGGTAACTGGTTGCAACAAAAAAACGACGTTGATGCATATAATCCCAAGTATCATAATCAATAATCCAATAAGTAGTAGGCCGTTTTGGGCTGTTGTACCACCATTATATATTTCAGTATTATTTTTATATCAGTATCTAATTTTTATTGTTCCTTTTGTTTACATAAGTGAATTATTTTTATATAGAAAAAGGGGGTAAATGGACAGGAGGCTCACCTGATGGTAAGTGATCACCGCTGCCCATGGACAACCACATTATCTTGTGGAGGAGGAGACTTGCAGTTGCGTTGTCGGCTTTTTAAGAAACAGAAGGCTCTTTTCTTGAAGGTCCCTAAGTCGTATCCGCTTGGAAAAACCCCTGCTGGTAATTAGTTTCACAGAGGAATAGTGCGGGGAAAACAGTACCTTAAGAATCGCACAGTTGTGAATTTCCAGACATGGAGATGGTGAGGAGGAAATTTTGAATTTTGTTGTGATGTCCGATAGTAAAATTATGCGGCAGGAATTAATACAAACGTTCTAGGAACACTCCCCATGATAGATTTTTATATCAGTGTCTTTTTTATTGTTCCTTCATTTTCATAAGTGTATTGATAGACGCCGTTGTATTTGGAGTTGCTTGTGTGGTTTGCGTGTGACATAGTCAGTGTTGTGTTCCGTGTGGTACAGGAAGGAGGCGCTGGGCAGCATGGGCAACGACGCGCCGCTGGCGTGCCTGTCGCAGTTCCAGCCGCTGCCCTACGAGTACTTCAAGCAGCTCTTCGCGCAGGTCACCAACCCGCCCATCGACCCCTTCCGGTACGTCATACACCCACACCTACACTACCGCCCTACCCTCTGATACTACTCACCTACCCTCCTATACTACAGCCATACCCTCTTATACTACGTACCTTATCTCCTACACTGCCGCCCTACCCTCTTGCACTACTGGCCTACCCTCCTACACTACCACCCTACCCTCTTATCCTACTGATCTACCCTCCTAAACTACCGCCCTACCCTCTTATGCTACTCACCTACCCTCCTAAACTACCACTATACCCGCTTATACTACTGACCTACTCTCTTACATTGCCGCCATACTCCCCTATACTACCGACTTAACCTCCTTCAATACCTTCCAACCCACCCTCCTACACTACCGATTCACCTCATTTAATACCTTCCGACCCACCCTCCTACATTACCGCCCTACCCTCCTACTCTACCGACTCACCTTTCTTCAATACCTTCCGACGCTCTCTCCTACACTAGCGACCTACCCTTACACCTTAAACTGATGATCATTCATCGTGACCGATTTTTGTCGTTTACTACATACCTACTAGCATTTGCCCGCGACTTCGCTCGCGTTAAATACATTTTAAGGAAGTGAGGGGTTAGAAAGAGACAAAAAGTAGCCTATATGTCACTATCCATCCCTTCAACTATCTCCACTTAAAAAAAATCACGTCAATTCGTCGCTCCGTTTTGCCGTGAAAGACGGACAAACAAACACATACACTTTCCCATATTTTGTAATATTAGTATGGATTGTTCAATTTGTCATTTACTTTAATTATTAATTTAAAAAAAATTGCTGATGAGGCAGCTAAAGTCAGAAAGGCCCTGGCACAAAACATTAACAAAATTAAATGAATCAATCTGTATAAAACGGAAGAAAAAGGTATTTGATTGATCATTTGTCTACATAGATGGGTCAGGCTAAAACTTGACATATTATAGATAATTCATGATGTATTAATGCATTGTAAATTGCACCGTATAAAGATTAAATTTTGTATATGAAATAGATAAGACCTAAGGCATAAAATAAGCTAAGATTATTGACATTGATATACATACAACAAATTTATCGTAAGCAAAGTTCCCGGGATATTGGATTATACATTATTTTTTGTATTTCAGAGAAAAAATTGTCATGTCACTGCTGTGCCCGATTGGCCCCATAGCCAACATTTTAGAACCAAGCAAGGAATTTGTTCATCGGTTGTTCTTGCCACAACCGATATTGTCGATACCAGATTTGGAAGCTCTGAAGAGGACTACCCATAGAGGCTGGAAGGTATTTGTTTTATTACATTTTACATAAATAATAAGAGCATTTTAAAGACATTCATAACGTACAATACAATGATTATGAATACCACGAAATAAAGAAAACAACGGAATTGGCAAGTACAAACATTTGTATCAGGACCGCGATCGCCACACTCACACATAAAATAAGCATTATTGCATATAAACTACTAATGCAAACATTGTTTCATGGGTCGTTTTCATTTTAAGCAACAATAATCCGAAACACACAAACAGAACATTTAAAAATATACCAAACTGCGTTACAATAAATTTTATTTTGCTACAAAAAAAAGAAGAGTATTTATGTCCTTTTGTAGTCTATTTAAAATAGACTCATCTATTTGTACAATAGTGAAACTTAAGATCGTAATAGTTTCGCTATTCTACAATAGATGGCAGCATTGATTTTTCCGTAGTTTTCAGTTGATCATATTTGAGTAGAGAACTTTCTAGAACGATATACGTAATGACTGTCATTACGTATATCTTTCTAGAAAAATTAGGTCAACCTAAAATGAACTTTATATGTAAGGTGTACGGCTGATTTTAGCTTGACTTTCTATTATATCATTAGAGATTATATTAAATCAGGAATTTAATTAAAATAAAATGAAAATTGTACTTTCGAATGATATGAAATATCTCCATTTTTAATCATCTGTATTCTACTATCATTTCTGCATTCAAGGATGGCACAATACGGCATAATTCAGTGTATAATAGATTTTCGCACGACGACTATCTCCTAATGATATGGTATCACTAAGGCAATTTAGAGTAAAAGCGCATATTAGTGACGCACGCGGCACGCCCACTCTTCACTTCCCCTTGTTTTCTTTATTTCGTGATGAATACAACAAATAATCATAAAATTGCTATTTTGTAATAAAAAATATTGTTACATGCTTGTAGTTCGATATTGTGTAATAAAATACCACATACTGTATATCAAAATCATGTTTATTTACCACACAAAGGTATGATACACCACAATATATATCGTATATGCGGACTGAATACACTGTCAACAAAACAGTCACTGTATTCACGCTCACGTTGACTATAACCAACCGAATAAACCACTATGCTGTTACACTGTCCGCATCCAGACCAATTCGCGTTATCACTTTATTTACTATATCGTCCGAATTATTGCTTCCGATCGCTTTACCAAAACTAACTTTCTTTGCGTTAACACGCCTTCTATAGATACACCAGGTGAGTTTCGAAAATGTTCTCAAAAGTTCTTCAGTAAACCAAAATAAACAAGGAATTATAGGTACTTAATATAAACATAAACAAATCATAGTACGCGCTGATTTCAACCTTATGACTAAAGCGAGACGGTTAACTATGGCATCGTTGCTTGTATGACAAGGACCTTTTGTTTTCCGATAAAAACAGCTGTCTCTTTCTTTTTATCTAGATTGTCATAGTAATTCTATTTTATTCCGATTAAAATAACTCGCTTTTATCTAGATTATTCTGCAACAATATGTATGCAAGAAACTTAAAGTCCGAATAAACCGGGTTTGTGTAGATTTATAAAAAACAAGATGTTCTAGTGTTCATACTTTAAAAAAGTTTGTTTTTTGTATGTATAGAAAAAACTGAGTATGAAATATTGCAAGCTTAGTTAATCCGCATTTCTTTTTTTAATTTATAATTCTCGTCATTAAATTTTTGTAGCATTTGATATCAAACAAGCCATTGATATAAAAAACCCAAGATACAATCAGTGTGTCAAAAACGTCCTCCAAAAATGAGCGCACAATTTTAAATTGTGCGCTCATTTCAAATAGAATCGCGTCGGTCGCGTCACTGTCAATTTTATTTCTTTTCGTACATTGCTTTGTAAAAACAGCTATAAGTTTTGCACTTAAGGTTGGATATGCAAAGACATATGTTTTTGCCATATCTATAACTACTTAACTGAGATTAGGGACACTTTTGAGTTTCAGTTTTGTTCGGGACTGTGCATCTAGGGTTTTTTATATCAATGAAACAAGCTATTGCTTCTCGAAATGCAAAGAGATATCTCCTATAGACACCAAATATGTAGATAATATGTTGATATCCATGCGACGGTGATGTTATGACATATGTATGAGAATAGCAAAGGTTTATGGTTATCTTCCAGAATACGACAGCAGCTTAACGTTATTGTGACAAAATATGTAAGGCAGTGAACCTGTACAAGACATTGTAGAACTCTATATAACCATGATGGCAGTGACATTTATAGCTTCCGCCTTTTAAGAGTTGCCTAGTAGAAAAGGCAAGTGGTCTTAGCATCAAAAGCAGCCTGGATTTGAACAAATAAAGTGGTGTTAAAGATTTAAAGAAGCTCTTAGATAGTCTGATAAGCAATACGTACATAGGCAATGTCTAGATTTGTTTTTGTACCTACATCTTTTTATATCTTAATATATATAAATTACGTGTCACATTGTTTGTCCGCTGAGGATTCCTAAACTACTGAATTTTAATGATATTTTGTAGATATGTCTGCCGTTTGGTCCAATTTAAAAGATAGAATAGTTTTTAATTCAATTAACCCCCCCCCCCCCCCCCATCTCAAGTACCCCACCAAAATATTCAGTACAAGTAATTTGTATGGCAAAACTGGCAAATTTGTGTCCAGCAAACATTGTCAGATGGTATCAATTATATATTTTAATATTATTAGATATGTAACAAGTAGATAGTACTTGTGATGGAAAGAGAAACACTTGCCTTTACATGCTAAAGAATTTAATGGTCCGTTATTATTCGTGTGGCGTAATGGCGATGCTATGTGCATAAGTCTACCGGTCACCCGGTTTTAAGAACATGACAATGAAAATCATTAACGCTATTGAGTCAGGAATAGTTAGGCTGTGACACTATGCATCCGGGCGAGACGTTGGTTGTTCGATTTTTAATCGTTTCGCCGTTAGAATGGCAGATGGTCTATTCTTCAAAGTGGGTCGGACCAACACGGAGGACAAGTGTAAGGGCGCTTGTGCATTACAAGGAATTTTACTGACCGGTGGTCGGATATGGCACGCTATGAATGTATATTAGTATACATTAGTATTAGTATAAGCTAAGCTAAGTAATGTATATTAGTATAAGCTAGTGCTTACGCGCTGTGCGTAATTTTAGCGCCCAACATTTTTCTTTTCCGCATTCCGGATCGTTTTTACCGTTGGTGATATACACAGCCCTTATTTTGCATCTTGTCTCTTAATCCACGCGCCTTAGGGGCCATCCATAAAGTACGTCACACGTTAATGGGGAGGGAGGGTATCACCGAAGTGTGACATCGTGTGACAAGGGGTATGGGGGGGTCAATAGTTTTGTGACGTCACATGTTAAAATTTAAAATACTAAAACGCAAAGTGCCTGATTTACCAGTAATAGCTGATATAAAAGAGTGGATCCAAAGTCCAAGGACACTCGATAATTAAATTTTTTATCTTTAATTAATATAATTAATCGTTTATTATTTTCTAACTAGTTGTTTGTTTTTTCGGTTTTATGAAATTTGTGACGTCACATCAGGAGGGGGGGGTTATAAAAATGTGACAACCTGTGACAAGGACGGGGGGAGGGGTTCAAAAGTCCTAAAATTCGTGTGACGTACTTTATGGATGGCCCCTTAGTGGTGTAGCAAAAAATAATAAGTAGCTGCGGACATCTAATTGTAAGTAGTTAAAAACAAAGTCGTTCGGCCTGCCTCGGTTTATTGTGTTTCATGTAAAATAACCCCGTCAGGTAAATTTTATTTATAAAGGTTTTGCTTTCTACATCACACTTAGAGTAAAAAAGCAAGCAATTTTTGATTTTCCAACTAACTATTCCTGCCGTAATAACGAGTGTGTGGCGTTTAGTTTCAAAGAGTGCCGTAAGCTGCACGGCACCGATCCGAGTTAAGACGGAGAAGTGCAAAAGCCAATCGTTCGTTTTATTCATGTCACATCAGAGTGTAAAATATCGTCGGCTGGACAGTAAACTTCACGGATTAAATGGATGTGCCTTTCAAGATAATTTCTTAGTTTGTCAGTGCAGCTTGCAATTACACACAGAAATACAGAATTATACTACTTACCAATAAAATAAAATAATTTCAAGAGTAACTTTTAAATCTTGTAATCTCACTTGGTACGATTAAACACTACTTTTTTTACTAGGTGGTAGAGTTCTGCATTGGCTCGACCACCGCCTTACATATTCCTGCCACAATAGCGTCAGTGCTAGTCACTGTCGTGTTTCGGTTTCGAGGGTAAGGTAGCTGGTAAACTTATGCATGTGGCATTAGATCTCGCCACAAGATAGCAACGCAACATTATCATTTTTTGTGTCTATAAGCGATCGTTGACTCTTTACACCAGGAGCCCATTTGCTTGTTTGCTATCTTATGACATAAAAAAAACAGTAGAATATTGTTTGTTTCTATTTTTCACAATATAACATAACCTGCAAATGTATGAAATTTTGTAACAGTAATAGGAGCGTTTGCTCATATGCGCGCCGACACGTTACTTCCCAATGGCGTGTCTATTAGTGTTGAAGTGGTCTGTGGTAAAATCCCTTGTAGTGCACAAACGGCGTAATGTGTGTTGCAGTGTGAGGTGATAGACTGCACGTTCCCGGTGTCGGAGGGGGTGGGCGGGCTGGAGCGCGCGCTGTCGCGGGTGTGCGCGGAGGCGCTGCGGGCGGCCGGCGCGGGCACGCAGCTGCTGGTGCTGTCGGACCGCGCCGCCGGCCCGCACCGCGTGCCCGTCAGCACACTGCTGGCGCTCGGTACGACTACATTCTTTCAAGTGAACATGTCTTTAGCCGCGTTAGACGATTTCTGGCACGGATTTGAGTCAGCATCATGCTACATTTTAAAAATATGGGCTATTTAAAATTTACAAACTTATTCCTAATAATATAAGCAATTTATACCCCATAAAAATAATATTATTATTTATATGGGGTATAAATTATTTATATGGGGTATAAATTTGAAAACAATAGCTTGAAGAATAGCTAAAGAAATGTGCTTTTCCCTGGATGACGTGGATGTCTTTTTTGACTCTGTCTCTAAAATGGAACTGCAGAGCATGGGTCTTCTTTCACCCTGAAAACAGCTACCAGACATTGCCTGCTATCATGGATCGACATTCTGTTATTAAAAACTCAGTGAATAAGAAAGTATATTCTGCCTCAAGGTCAATCAAAAAAGTTATTGCCTAGGGAATAATTGGACCACACCAAAAATTGGTAGAAAATGTTGGTGTATTAAAATACTGTTTCGCAGTCTTTGCAATTCTGCTAAAGCTAGTTTGCAAATGATTCGTATGAGGAGGGGGGGGGGGGGACCGCACCGTAAAGGAATGTTTCGGGAATTTTAAAATAGTTATTATGACTTAAAGACTTAACCCCCAATAAAAGAGGGATTTTTAAATTGATAGAAAGGATCGCCTCTGTGGTCTAGTGGTCCAGCACCATATGAGGTCCCGGGTTTGATTCCCGGGTCGGGCACATAAGTATAGTGTTTTTTCAGTTTTCTGAGAAACACAAAGTTGCCTGGGATTCGAAAGTGCCCGGTTGGCGATAAGCTTGCCACCTACCACATTTGTGGGACCAAGTATCTTCGGCTAATCGTGGGTGCACTTGTTGTACCTCTGCCTACCTCTTCGGGGATATAGGCGTGAAGATACTTTTTACAAAACAATAGATAGTATGTGTTGTATTGATGAGAGCGGTGATGTGTTGCAGGTGCGGTGCACCACCACCTGATCGAGAGCCGGCAGCGCATGAAGGTGGCACTGCTACTGGAGACCGCCGAGGCCAGGGACGTGCACCACATGTGCGTGCTGCTCGGTACGTACACACACACACACACACACACAGCGCATGAAGGTGGCACTGCTGCTGGAGACCGCCGAGGCCAGGGAGGTGCACCACATGTGCGTGCTGCTCGGTACGTACACACACACACAAACACACACACACACAGCGCATGAAGGTGGCGCTGCTGCTGGAGACCGCCGAGGCCAGGGAGGTGCACCACATGTGCGTGCTGCTCGGTACGTACACACACACACACACACACACACACAGCGCATGAAGGTGGCGCTGCTGCTGGAGACCGCCAAGGCCAGGGAGGTGCACCACATGTGTGTGCTGCTCGGTACGTACACACACACAAACACACACACACACACACAGCGCATGAAGGTGGCGCTGCTGCTGGAGACCGCCGAGGCCAGGGAGGTGCACCACATGTGCGTGCTGCTCGGTACGTACACACACACACAAACACACACACACAGCGCATGAAGGTGGCGCTGCTGCTGGAGACCGCCGAGGCCAGGGAGGTGCACCACATGTGCGTGCTGCTCGGTACGTACACACACACACACACACACACAGCGCATGAAGGTGGCACTGCTACTGGAGACCGCCGAGGCCAGGGAGGTGCACCACATGTGCGTGCTGCTCGGTACGTACACACACACACACACACACACACAGCGCATGAAGGTGGCACTGCTGCTGGAGACCGCCGAGGCCAGGGAGGTGCACCACATGTGCGTGCTGCTCGGTACGTACACACACACACAAACACACACACACACAGCGCATGAAGGTGGCGCTGCTGCTGGAGACCGCCGAGGCCAGGGAGGTGCACCACATGTGCGTGCTGCTCGGTACGTACACACACACACACACACACACACACAGCGCATGAAGGTGGCGCTGCTGCTGGAGACCGCCGAGGCCAGGGAGGTGCACCTCATGTGCGTGCTGCTCGGTACGTACACACACACACACACACACACACACACACAGCGCATGAAGGTGGCGCTGCTGCTGGAGACCGCCGAGGCCAGGGAGGTGCACCACATGTGCGTGCTGCTCGGTACGTACACACACACACACACACACACACACAGCGCATGAAGGTGGCGCTGCTGCTGGAGACCGCCGAGGCCAGGGAGGTGCACCACATGTGCGTGCTGCTCGGTACGTACACACACACACACACACACACACACACACACACACACACACAGCGCATGAAGGTGGCGCTGCTGCTGGAGACCGCCGAGGCCAGGGAGGTGCACCACATGTGCGTGCTGCTCGGTACGTACACACACACACACACACACACACACACAGCGCATGAAGGTGGCGCTGCTGCTGGAGACCGCCGAGGCCAGGGAGGTGCACCACATGTGCGTGCTGCTCGGTACGTACACACACACACACACACAGCGCATGAAGGTGGCGCTGCTGCTGGAGACCGCCAAGGCCAGGGAGGTGCACCACATGTGTGTGCTGCTCGGTACGTACACACACACAAACACACACACACACACACAGCGCATGAAGGTGGCGCTGCTGCTGGAGACCGCCGAGGCCAGGGAGGTGCACCACATGTGCGTGCTGCTCGGTACGTACACACACACACAAACACACACACACAGCGCATGAAGGTGGCGCTGCTGCTGGAGACCGCCGAGGCCAGGGAGGTGCACCACATGTGCGTGCTGCTCGGTACGTACACACACACACACACACACAGCGCATGAAGGTGGCGCTGCTGCTGGAGACCGCCGAGGCCAGGGAGGTGCACCACATGTGCGTGCTGCTCGGTACGTACACACACACACACACACACACACACAGCGCATGAAGGTGGCGCTGCTGCTGGAGACCGCCGAGGCCAGGGAGGTGCACCACATGTGCGTGCTGCTCGGTACGTACACACACACACACACACACACACACAGCGCATGAAGGTGGCGCTGCTGCTGGAGACCGCCGAGGCCAGGGAGGTGCACCACATGTGCGTGCTGCTCGGTACGTACACACACACACACACACACACACACACAGCGCATGAAGGTGGCGCTGCTGCTGGAGACCGCCGAGGCCAGGGAGGTGCACCACATGTGCGTGCTGCTCGGTACGTACACACACACACACACACACACACACACAGCGCATGAAGGTGGCGCTGCTGCTGGAGACCGCCGAGGCCAGGGAGGTGCACCACATGTGCGTGCTGCTCGGTACGTACACACACACACACACACACAGCGCATGAAGGTGGCGCTGCTGCTGGAGACCGCCGAGGCCAGGGAGGTGCACCACATGTGCGTGCTGCTCGGTACGTACACACACACACACACACACACACACAGCGCATGAAGGTGGCGCTGCTGCTGGAGACCGCCGAGGCCAGGGAGGTGCACCACATGTGCGTGCTGCTCGGTACGTACACACACACACACACACACACAGCGCATGAAGGTGGCGCTGCTGCTGGAGACCGCCGAGGCCAGGGAGGTGCACCACATGTGCGTGCTGCTCGGTACGTACACACACACACACACACAGCGCATGAAGGTGGCGCTGCTGCTGGAGACCGCCAAGGCCAGGGAGGTGCACCACATGTGTGTGCTGCTCGGTACGTACACACACACAAACACACACACACACACACAGCGCATGAAGGTGGCGCTGCTGCTGGAGACCGCCGAGGCCAGGGAGGTGCACCACATGTGCGTGCTGCTCGGTACGTACACACACACACAAACACACACACACAGCGCATGAAGGTGGCGCTGCTGCTGGAGACCGCCGAGGCCAGGGAGGTGCACCACATGTGCGTGCTGCTCGGTACGTACACACACACACACACACACAGCGCATGAAGGTGGCGCTGCTGCTGGAGACCGCCGAGGCCAGGGAGGTGCACCACATGTGCGTGCTGCTCGGTACGTACACACACACACACACACACACACACAGCGCATGAAGGTGGCGCTGCTGCTGGAGACCGCCGAGGCCAGGGAGGTGCACCACATGTGCGTGCTGCTCGGTACGTACACACACACACACACACACACACAGCGCATGAAGGTGGCGCTGCTGCTGGAGACCGCCGAGGCCAGGGAGGTGCACCACATGTGCGTGCTGCTCGGTACGTACACACACACACACACACACACACACACAGCGCATGAAGGTGGCGCTGCTGCTGGAGACCGCCGAGGCCAGGGAGGTGCACCACATGTGCGTGCTGCTCGGTACGTACACACACACACACACACACACACACACAGCGCATGAAGGTGGCGCTGCTGCTGGAGACCGCCGAGGCCAGGGAGGTGCACCACATGTGCGTGCTGCTCGGTACGTACACACACACACACACACACAGCGCATGAAGGTGGCGCTGCTGCTGGAGACCGCCGAGGCCAGGGAGGTGCACCACATGTGCGTGCTGCTCGGTACGTACACACACACACACACACACACACACACAGCGCATGAAGGTGGCGCTGCTGCTGGAGACCGCCGAGGCCAGGGAGGTGCACCACATGTGCGTGCTGCTCGGTACGTACACACACACACACACACACACAGCGCATGAAGGTGGCGCTGCTGCTGGAGACCGCCGAGGCCAGGGAGGTGCACCACATGTGCGTGCTGCTCGGTACGTACACACACACACACACACACACACAGCGCATGAAGGTGGCGCTGCTGCTGGAGACCGCCGAGGCCAGGGAGGTGCACCACATGTGCGTGCTGCTCGGTACGTACACACACACACACACACACACAGCGCATGAAGGTGGCGCTGCTGCTGGAGACCGCCGAGGCCAGGGAGGTGCACCACATGTGCGTGCTGCTCGGTACGTACACACACACACACACACACACAGCGCATGAAGGTGGCGCTGCTGCTGGAGACCGCCGAGGCCAGGGAGGTGCACCACATGTGCGTGCTGCTCGGTACGTACACACACACACACACACACACAGCGCATGAAGGTGGCGCTGCTGCTGGAGACCGCCAAGGCCAGGGAGGTGCACCACATGTGTGTGCTGCTCGGTACGTACACACACACAAACACACACACACAGCGCATGAAGGTGGCGCTGCTGCTGGAGACCGGTTGGTTTCTTTCCTTCTTTCTTCTTAACGCTTGCTTAAAATCAACAAAAAATATTTGAGCGAACAGCGATGTAAATACTTAGGCATGACGTCATTTTGAAAATGCGAAAATTGTTTTAATATTTAGATATAGACTGAAGTATAGTGATAAAATTTTTGTAATATAGTGATATTTAATTTTTTCTTGTTTTCCATTTCTTTTCTTTTTCGTTATGATTTTAATTATATTATTTTGTTTATTGCTCTCTACTAGTATATGCTATTAATAAGTTGCGAATGGCTCTGTAAAACGAAATTATAATGTAATAGTTCCCTAAAAATAAATGTAAATAAATAGTAATTTATTAAAATATAACTGGTTTCCCAAGATCCAGGCCTAGTTTAGTTCGCGAACGAGGGTACCCCTTGGTAATTTATGAGAATTACCAAGGGGCAATTCTCATAAATAACAATTTATTATTAATAATTTATTATAAGCACGATTCGTAAATGTAGCAATTAAGCATTTATAAATTGTTATGTTGTAAAAGCTGTATGAAATAACAAAATTGAAATTGAATTGCAGGCTACGGCGCAGACGCGATCTGTCCATACTTAGTATTCGAGTTGGCGTTCGCCCTCCGCGAGGACGGGCTGCTGCCGGCGCTGTCGGACGGCGCGGTGTACGGCGCGTACCAGGCCGCCGTGGAGATGGGGCTGGCCAAGGTCATGGCCAAGATGGGCATCAGCATGCTGCAGTCCTACAAGAGCGCGCAGATCTTCGAGGCCGTGGGGCTCGCCGAGGAGGTCGTCGACCGCTGCTTCCGCGGGACGCCCTCGCGCATCGGTCAGTCCACACACACAACATCACACACCACACATACCACATACACCACACACACCACACACACAACATCACACACCACATACACCACACACACATCATACAAACCGCACACACCGCAAATACCACACACACCGCACACACCATGTACACCACACACACCACATACACCACACACACACCACATACACCACTCACACGACATATACTACACACACCACACATACCACATATACCACATACACCACACACACCACGTTCACCACATACACCAAATACACCGCACATACCCCACATACAATACACACACCACACGCACTGTACACACCGCACATACCGCACACACCACACACACTGCACACACCACACACACCACACATACCACACATACCCCATACACCGCACACATTACACATACCACATACACGACACACCCTACACTCACCACATGACACACTTGACATACTCTTGACAATCGACCACACTATACAAATAGTTTTAAAAATACTAAAGTCATAATCGACCATAGTAAAATTGGTAAAATAAATAATTATAAAAGAGTGAGTGTAATGAAATATTTATATGTAAAAGAATTTAAAAAATATAATTTTCAATAATTCCTTTCTGTAGTCTGAAGTAAAATGAGACAAGCATATTTATTTAAGGAAAGACAAAGAAGTACACGCAAACAAGTTATACATGTGCATTTGTTATAACAAATATCCATTTTATTAGGGTTACTACCGAAGTAAACTAAAAACCCTAATAGTTTCGCTATGTCGGTCCGTCCACACGATAGCTCAAAGTTAGTAACTAGAAGTTAGTAACTAGAAAGCTGTACTTTAGCATAAATATACATGTTAGTCACGGCACCTAAGTGATAATATGAAATCATAAAATTTTTTAGGGTAGTTGTTCTACATAATATAAAGTACAGATGTTAATTTTTTCTTCGTGTGTACCTGATAGTGTTGTGTGTAAAAAATATTGCAGGTTTGTTCAAACAACTTTTCAATTAAACGACTCGTTTGTAAAATATTAAGCTTTAAATTGCTAATTTTTGTTACGAGTCAAGTGTTCCCCCACTCTGCCAGCTAAACAGTTGGTTTTGGAGGTGAGAAAAATAAATAACGGTAGTAGTAAATATAATGACATTAATAGGAAAACTGTCACGACTCTGAAGACTTTACATGTTTTTGAGTAATAGTCGAATGTGCATGGAGGAGTTTTAATAGGCGGTGAACTATCGGTGATATATCATTAGTCATTGACGTTAAGTAGGTTAAAGGTTCATGGTATAAAACAATAAAAATCCCTTTTTATTCCACATTATTATGGTGGACAGTTTCGGAACCCTACATTGGGTGACGATACGCACTTTACCAATTTTTATTTATACCAATCAAAGAAAATAATAGTTTAGGTTTTTGTTAATCACAAATGAAGTAACAATCAATATCTTTGAAAATTGCAAAACATGTATTAATTGAACTAACTCATGTGATATGCTATAGGTATATAATTTTGCAAAGTATATGGACTGACAGAGGACTAACTCGATATTCAATACTCGTTAATATCTAAAAGAAAGATCCTCGTGTAATACAGCCAAGGTATTTTGACACCTATAAAGAAAGTGTGTGGTAAATGAGAAATGAGAAATCTATTCGAATAATCCATGGCAGGCACTTTTGTAGGATCGGCAATTTTATAACTACATCAGGGAAAACGTGACCAAGACACTGAGAATGTTCGGGAGAGAAACTCTGTGGGCTTGCTTTTTTTCACATTTTTTAGGATAAGGTTTAAAAATATTTATATTTTTTGCGATATTATACTAAAATAAATAAATTGGTATGTGAAGCATTTAATCCCATGCTTTTTTTATTCTTTTAATTATTTGTTTGGTCCATCTTTTTTACTTGGTTTATCGTAACAAATTTTTGAATATGTTTACAGGTAAAAAATCTGCAATAGTTTCGAGAAGGCTATTATAGTCTTTAGAACGTGTGCATGGAAATTAATATTTTTCTCCCCAGGGAACAATATTTTAGATTGTTTTTGCTGATGATATTTGTGATTATGTGATTTTAGATCGTAGAAAGGGTGAATTAAATACTGCAACTCTTTCTTTCTTGCACTATTCAGGTCACTGCTTACTCAATTAGAAGAAACAACATGATTGTTACTCTCACCGCACATAAACTAGTTCTTGAACAACGCTTGTTATATTTACAGGTGGCGTGACTTTCGAGATCCTTTCGAAGGAGGTATTTGACAGACACGGGCTTACGTACGGAGAGAACGTCGATACACTTGTTCTGAGGTATGTATATTAATATCTTACATTATCTGTGATTATAAAAAGACACGGAAATTTACATGATAGTTTGAAATCTGGTGGTGATGTGTTAACACCCCCGTGCCATGTTGGGCATGTGATCACAGATGAGTAAGTGATCACTTCGGTCTCCACGCTATAGAGTTGATTATAGAGGTGATGTAACTACTGTGGAGGTTTATGACGTCACACAAGGATGGAAAATGGAAATAATCACCAGCTCGGCAAAGTAGACGGCCTCGGGACTAAAGTTTACCTGAGAAGTAAATTGTATATAGCGTTACATACATACATATCTTCACGCCAGATCACTTACGGGGTAGACAGAGAGAGCCATGCATCACGATCCTCGAAGGCTTGTCTCGCTTCCTCCACATTCAACATTCTTTCTACATGTCCGAACCAACGAAGCATGCCCTTTCTCGTCTTCACACCGACACTTTCTTTCAAGCCTAACCTCTCTCTCACTTCCACATTACGAACCTGGTCCGCGAGTGTTACACCACATATTTTTCGTAGCGATCTCATCTCGATCGCGTTGATTCTACTTTCATGCCTTATAACATACCCAACTCTCACTTCTATACGATAGCGTTGGGATAAGCACATAATTATGCAGGGGTAGACAAGCACCCTGACTTAAAATTGTGCTATTAAGTAATCTCCCTAACGCTCCATTCACTCTGTTACCTGCACACACTCTTCTTTCAACACCAGCGGTGTACCTTTCATCCCTGCTTTAAGCACATCCAAGATATACAAACTCATCCACTTTTTCATACACTACATCATCGACCACAAATCTTACATCCGTTCTGGTTGCTTCTCTTTCAAATACTAAAACTTAGGGTTTCTTCGCACTCAAATGTAAGCACATACTCTTACAACCATCATTCATAACTGTGACCAGTGTTTACAGCTCAGATGGAGTTGAGGCTAAAAGTACAGCGTCATCTGCATAAAGCAGACAGTTCACTACTAGATCACTCATGCGCCTTCCCACATTCAATGATCTTACTCTTTGGAGACACTTATCCATACATAGGATGAACAGACGAGCTGACAACACACAACCCTGCTTGACACCGATATTGATATCGAGCTAAATACAAAACAAATATGTAAAAGTTATAGCGCGATTTAGAATTTACTACAACTTTATGTATTGTTGCGTTGAATTTTGCTTGATTGATATATTACCTTAAGCTTTTGGTCTCGGTTATCTCATAAGAAAAGCGATAATTATTACCTGGTGTGCTGCAATCCATTTTCTCGTGGTGAAGAACCGAAACGTGTATTGACGTTCACCATTATTGTCTCGCAGGGGAATTAGATATAATTATTTATAGAAACAAATTCAGACTGTTAAAAATCTTATCTTATCAGGAATAAGTTTATTCATATCGAATTTATTCATATTCATAAAGAGCAAATCAAATTTAGTTATCTGGATTTTCTTCTTTGAGCTATGAATTTCCGCATGCAATGCGGTAAAGGATTTTGCAACGTGAAAACTGAAACTACATTTCATATTTCCGTGACATTACGACTCCACGGTCGTCATATGTATTTAAAACTGCGGTCTATACATAGGTCTTGCAACAAAGCCCAGTTTTAGAGGTTAGATATTGGTATTGTTATCTCATAATTTTTCTTTCGCGTAGCATAATTATACATGGGGCTCACTAAAAGTTTTGCATTTCTAGCTAATCGGAACTATTTGAATTTCGAATGTTATATTTTTGAAACGTTGCAACCTTCTTAGTAATAAAAAAAATGGCGGGAAATGATTTGTCAATTTTTTTGTCACGCATCAAAGTTCTACGTACGCAACGAAAATGGAATTAAGTCGAAAAGATTTTAGAGCGATAATTTTTTTATGATTTTAAAAGTTCTCTTTCTCCGCAAGACTGTGCCGCCGTCTTCAAAATGCTTTTGGGAGAGAAGCACCTTGTTTGAGCACCGTGAGGCGATGGTTTGCTGAATTTGAGAGAGGTCGAATTTCTTTACATGAAGAATTTCGTGAAGGGCGGCCTTCAACTGGCGTCAACGAAAATAATGTGACTACTGTTAAGCGGTTAATTGAAAAAACTCCAGGATTACCTATGAGATAATTCGAGGACTATTGGGGATTGGTATGAATCAAATTCAGAAAATTTTACACGAAGAATTGAAAGTTCGGAAACTTTGTTGTCGTTGGATCCCTCATGAACTGACAGCGGAGCAGAAGCGGGCTCGCGTGGAATGGTGCTCACAGATGCTACTGAAGTATGACTACGGACATTCTAATGCTGATTATGACATTGTCATAGGAGACGAAACGTGGATTTATTATTTTGAACCCGAAAAAAAACAGCAATCTTGTGAATGGATGTTTGAAAATGAGAACAGGCCAACAAAAAAAGGAGGAAACGTTGGTAAAAAAAATGATCGCGTTTTTTTCTTAGCTACGGGTCCCATCTGTACAATTCCACTTGAAGATCAAAAGAGTGTTATTGCCGAGTGGTATTCTACCATTTGTTTACTCAGGGTGTTAGAAAAAATTCGCAAAAGACGACCCAAAAGCCGCATTCTCCTACACCATGATAACGCTTCTTCACACACGGCCAAAAAACAGTCATTTTTAGCTTCCGAAAAAGTACATCTCGTCACTCATCCTGCGCATAGTCCCGACCTAGCACCCTGTGATTTCTGTATTTTCCCCAAAATTAAAGATTTGATGAGAGATTTTACTTTTACCAACTCCGAAGAGGCAGTGATAGCGTTCAATCAGCACGTAGAAACATGCCTTCAGATCTGTGGTCCTCCTGCTTTAAAAAATGGTTCGATCGCATAAAAAAATGTTTAAAATGTAAAGGAGATTATTTTGAAAAGCAATAAACATATTATTTTGGTTGTTTTTTTAAGTTACGCAAAACTTATGGTGTGACCTACGTATATCGTTCCTATCGAGGATGCAGTCCTACGCACGCCGGTTGAGTGACACGCGACTGTAAGCAACTTTGTCTCATTGCTCGTTGTTTATGCGTACAGCGTATATTATATTTCCCCTCCAAGAATTGTTCTTTAGTCATTATTATAGTTTTGTTGGTATTTAAATTTTTATTCGACTAATGTGATATGGGCTTACTACGCAAGCGCTACGTATGTTAAGAAAGAGAATGCTTTTCTGTCTTCGTTGCGCAGCACACCCATGTATCATTATGCTTCTTTCGTCTGTAAATTGAGAAGAACAGCGTAACCATTAAGCCGACATTCTCCAACTACTATTGTTGCAAGTCTACGTGCATACATTATATATTTGTTTATATTTTCATTAAATTTAAAACCATTTTAGTGAGTTTAACAAGATTTCGTATTTATAATGTTAGAAGTATATAAAAATTATCGATTTCTTTCTTCTCAAGCCAAAACATTGTTACATGCATATAATATTGTTTAACAGGAATCCAGGTAACTATCACTGGCGTGCTGGTGGAGAGAAGCATATCAATGACCCCGTGTCCATCGCCAACCTACAGGAAGCCGCCGCCAACAACAGCGCATCGGCATACGAGCGTTACCGGTATTTATATATATTAAAGTTTTAAACTATGATTGTCGAACGAATCCACGGTATTTGTTGATTTTGATTTTGATTGAAAAAAAAATATATTTTTTATCTAAACTGACAAGACTTTGATTGGGGGACATATAAAATCATTTTAATTTTCGTGAAAATAATGTCTGTTGTAAAATTGTATTCAGTATATATCATAATACTCTTTAGTATTGAGGTAATAATCTATACATATAATCGTAGGAAAGTCAAAACTGTACACTGAATATTTTTTTAAAAGAATACTTTAATAAAAAAAAAAACTGAATATTTTTTTAAAAGAATACTTGGGGCGTGATCTACAATCGGTATCGAAGCCAAAAATATAGTTTTTACAATTTTTGTCTGTTTGTCTGTTTATCTATTTGCCTGTTTGTCTGTATGTATGCCCGGGGTAAACTCAAAAAGTACTGCATGGATTTACTTCAAATTTTGCATGAAAATTACTAACAGGTCGGGTCAACATATAGGCCACATATTATCACGCTATCACCTACGGGGGAGGTGCTGTGCGGAGTAAATAAAATCCGCGCGGACGAAGTCGCTGGCAACAGCTAGTTATAACTAAAGCTTAAGTCATATTTTTACCATCTCAGTTTTTTTACTAAACATCATTGTAAAAATAAACATGCTTAATTTTTTAAGCAATTTATGCATCATTATTTTTCATACAATTTATTTTGGATGTTTAGCGTAATTACTTTTTTTTATATCATAAGATAGCAAACAAGCAGATGGGTCTGCTGACGGAAAGAGTCAACCATGCCCTATAAACACCAGAGATGTTAATCGTGCGTTACTATCTTGTGGCGAGGTCTATTGCCACATGCATAAGTCTACCGGCTACCTTACCCTCCAAACCGGGACACAACAGCGACAAACACTGACATAAACGTGGTAGTAGTGCAGACCCGGGCGAGACAATGCAGAATCCTACCACCTAGTAGCCACGATGGTAGTGACTCGGATAGCCAATCGGTCGCCTTTTACGACCTGCCTGGCAGAACGGCAGTTGCCCTATTCTTCAAAGGAGCCCGGGACCAACACGGGAAAACACCAACACATAAAAATTTTTTTGCAACAAAATTCAAAGCGTTATGCGAAGGCAATCAGGCAAGAGCAGGTTTAATAGGGTAGATCGCGAGTGTAAGAGATCTACTGGCATAAGAATCAGTCGCCTCTGCTCACTTAAATTTCCTTAATAGTATTGTAATAGGAAGGAAGTGGTCATTTATGTGGCTGCATACTTTTATGTTTGTTACCTCAGAATAACTTTGTTTTTACAGAATGGTTTATGATATAGGCACGACCACGAAGTAAAGAAAACAAGGGGAAGTGAAGAGTGGGCGTGCCGCGTGCGTCACTATTATGCGCTTTTACTCTAAATTGCCTTAGTGATACTTACCATATCATTAGGAGATAGTCGTCGTGCGAAAATCTATTATACACTGAATTATGCCGTATTGTGCCATCCTTGAATGCAGAAGTGGTAGTAGAATACAGATGATTAAAAATATTCATATCATTCGTTTTATCATTAAAAATATTTCATATCATTCGAAAGTAAAATTTTCATTTTATTTTAATTAAATTCCTGATTTAATATAATCTCTAATGATATAATAGAAAATCAAGCTAAAATCAGCCGTACACCTTACATATAAAGTTCATTTTAGGTTGACCTAATTTTTCTAGAAAGATATACGTAATGACAGTCATTACGTATATCGTTCTAGAAAGTTCTCTACTCAAATATGATCAACTGAAAACTACGGAAAAATCAATGCTGCCATCTATTGTAGAATAGCGAAACTATTACGATCTTAAGTTTCACTATTGTACAAATAGATGAGTCTATTTTGAATAGACTACAAAAGGACGTAAATACTCTTTTTTTTTTGTAGCAAAATAAAATTTATTGTAACGCAGTTTGGTATATTTTTAAATGTTCTGTTTGTGTGTTTCGGATTATTGTTGTTTAAAATGAAAACGACCAATGAAACAATGTTTGCATTAGTAGTTTATATGCAATAATGCTTATTTTATGTGTGAGTGTGGCGATCGCGGTCCTGATACAAATGTTTGTACTTCCCAATTCCGTTGTTTTCTTTATTTCGTGGGCACGACGGTTTTATCATTGTGCATCTATACATATAATAAAATCGTAGGAAATTCAAAACTATACATTAAATATTTTTTAAAAGAATACATGGGGCGTGATCTACAATCGATATCGAAATATAGTTTTTAGAATTTTTGTCTGTTTATCTGTTTGTCTGTATGTATGTCCGGGGTAAACTCAAAAAGTACTACATGGATTTACTTCAAATATTGCATGAATATTACAAACAGGTCGAGTCAACATATAGGCTACATATTATCACGCTATCACCTAGCGGCCAGGTTCTGTGCGGAGTAAACGAAGTCCGCGCGGACGAAGTCGCTGGCAACAGCTAGTTAGTTAATAAAACTGGTTAACAAAATATAATTTAAAGGCAATAAAACTTCAGCTTCCAAAAATTCTCCCGAATGCAGCAACTTTTAATTTATCTTTGATGTGATTCTATAGAAATCTTAACCATTCTTTAAGAATGTTCTCGACTTCTATAGAATCTTATCAGGTCCTGACCTTATGACGACGGGGCTATTAAGAAATTCTACCCTTTCTAAAATAAAGGAATCTACAATAAATAGGCCTAATCGTATTTAAGTATTCAGGGAACACACTTGAATAAAAAAACATATTCCAATGAACTGGGAAGCTAAATTTTTTTTTCAAATTCTTTGAAAAGTAAACGTGTTTCTTTTTTTGTTTCATTAGCAAACAAGCAGATGGCTCTCTTGATGAAAAGGGAAATCATCGTTTATAGACTAAAGATGTTAATGGTGTGTTACTATCCGTGTGGCTTTATTGCAATGCCATATGCATAAGTTTACCGGTTATCTTTCCCTTCAAACCGGAATACGATAGTGACAAGCATTGATGCTAATGTAGCAGGAATAGGTAAGGCGGTGGTACCATATTAATAAACCCGGGCAAGACTTTGTGGAATTATACCACTTAGTATCACGATGGTAGTGACACGCATAGCCAATCGGTCACTTTTTACGACCTGCCTCGCAGAACGGTAGTTGGTCTATTCTTCCAAGAGCCCGCGCCAAAATGCGGCTGTGTGGTCGATGGTTTAGACTAGTTTAGAGTAATGAAGTAGTTGAAAGCCGGAAAGCATCGTAACTCGTAATAACCGAGGCTATGTATTGGCAGCGAGAGCGCGCTGGAGTCGATCCGCGCGTGCACGCTGCGCGGCCAGCTGGAGCTCGTGAAGCTGGACGAGCCCATCCCACTCAGCGAGGTCGAGCCCGCCACCGAGATCGTCAAGCGGTTCGCCACCGGTAACACGTGCACACTCACCACACTCACACCACACACACATTGCCCGCTACTACTATGCGTTCCTGCCGCGCACACTCACACTCACATTTCATAGTAGTAAAATAGATGGATTATAAATGTTTCTGAAGTTAAAACAATTTCATTAAGTACGACGTATCCATCTAATTTAACTAAGACTAGGGCTTTTAAGTCAGTTAATACAATAAAAGGAACTATCAAGTCTCATGTATGTTAAAGAAAAAATATTTTGTGCATATTTCTTTCAAATTATGCGCAATTCCGTAATGAAGAGATTTTGTTTATAAAATATTTTGTAAATATGAAAAAAAATGAAAATGAAAAATATATTTATTTACACCACTACAATTTGAATACATCAATTTAAATACATCATTAGTGCAGAGTGAAAAATATATTTATTTACACCACTACAATTTGAATACATCAATTTAAATACATCATTAGTGCAGAGTGGACTGGAGCCTAAACTAGGAAAAACCTGTATTTCAGGACTCCAAATATATATAAGTGAAGGTTTGTAAAGATGGATGTTTGATTCCCAATTACGGTGATATTTACCAATGACTACCTATAAGTTTTTTGTATGAAAGTATATAATATGTCCATGTACTATAACATCATACATAATTTTTTTATTCCCGAAACATGTACTATAACTTCATACATCGTTTTTTAATTCCCGAGACATGAATTATTCTCTTGTAATTCACCTTTCCTTACTTCAATTTCCCGATAGAATTCGCTGACTTTTAACATTAGTAACTTCACGCTAACTTCCACAATGTAGACAATATAATAACGCGCCTTGCTTCTTCTACATTAATTTGACTCTCTTTTATATCATAGAATCGCAAACAACCGGATGATTTTTTTTAAGATGGAAAAGGACAACTACCGCCTATATATAGTCCAAATAAAACACTAAATCCCCGTGTTGGATCCGGGCTCCTTTGAAGAATAGACCAACTGCCGTTCTGCCAGGCAAGTCATAAAAGGCAACTGATTGGCTACGCGAGTCACTACCATCGTGGCTACTAGGTGGTAGAGTTCTGCATTGTCTCGCCCGGGTCTGGTACCACCGTCTTACCTATTCCTGCCGCAATAGCGTCAGTGTTTGTCCCTGTCGTGTTACGATCGGTCGGTCGACGGTTTGGAGGGTTAGGTAGCCGGTAAACTTATGCATGTGGCATTGTTAACATCTTTGGTGTCTATAGGCGATGGTTGACTCTTACCATCAGGGGACTCATCTGCTTGTTTGCTATCTTATGATATAAAAAAAAGATCATAAAATATGTATGTTTCATACCGTTCGCGTTAGGTGATTAGTCTCTATTAAAAAAACAATTTTTTGTCGATTATTTTTTTGTATTTGTAATAAAATTGATAGATTTTTGTATGTTTTGAGAAGAATAAGAGAGGTTTCATTAATTTACTAGGTGGTAGAGTTCTGCATTGTCTCGCCCGGGTCTGGTACCACCGTCTTACCTATTCCTGCCACAGTAGCGTCAGTGCTTGTCGCTGTCGTGTTCCTGTTTGGAAGGTAAGGTAGCCGGTAAACTTATGCATGTGGCATTAGACCTCACCACAAGATAGCAACGCACCATTAACATCTTTGGTGTCTATAGACGATGGTTGACTCTTTCCATCAGGAGACCCATCTGCTTGTTTGCTATCCACGCACGCCACAAAAAGGGCAAAATAGGAATAAAGAGCAACATATTGTCAAATAAGATCTAATTATGTACCCTATTTATTGCAGATAAAGAAATTATTATTATTATCTTATGATATATAAAAAAAAAAACAAATGAAACAAAAATTGAATTACCATCCATGTAGGGTTGTTATGCCACAAGCTCATGGGTGCCTGGGTCAGTACGTGAATCTTGATTACTCTCATACAAATTCGCTCACTTTCCAATTAATAAGAAATGTTATCTCCATTCACAGTTATAATTGTTTTTGTCGATACAGGAGCTATGTCGTTTGGATCGATATCTTTGGAAGCCCACACTACTCTGGCTGTGGCCATGAATCGAGTGGGTGGAAAATCCAACACAGGTGAAGGTGGTGAGAATGCTGACCGTTATCTCAACCAGGTACGAATAGCATATTTTATCAAAATTAATCACCTCAATGGTATCTGCTTTGACATAGACTCATAGATGAATAAGGACTTAATACCTTTGGATAATCTCAGGTGTCTTCGAAGACAATGTAAGTCAGAAAACAACGAATGAGTGAAACTAGAGTGTAGCATGCATATTTAGAATGTTTGGACTCAAAGCACTATTTAATATTGTACAGGTTCTTGTTCACTAGTACATTATTAGATTGTAAAATGAAAATTGTTTGAATGTTACCACTTGATAGGATTTATAGCCTGTTAACTTGTTATTACACGGCTTTGTGAGCACGCCCAGCGTTCTTGCTAGCTGTTATATGTTTACTGTAATTATAAAATTATTTTTAGATAAAATAATAACGATGTGTGTATTATAAAATGATGAATAGCCATATGTACCGATTGCACCGTATAGAACTGGTCTCGGCAAAAACGTAAAACTTAAATGCTAAGTCTTTAAAGCCGCATTGTAAAAATACTTCTAAATATAAATTTAAGTCGTAATGAAAATCAACTTGTAACTGTCTTATATCAAAAAATATTAAATAAGACAGTTACAAGCACTAACGCTATTGCGGCAGAAATAGGTAATGCGGTGGTACCAGACCCGGGCGAGACAATGCAGAACCCTACCACCTAGTAGCCACGATGGTTGTGACTCGCATAGCCAATCGGTCGATTTTTGCGACCTGCCTAGCAGATGCAGTTGGCCTATTCTTCAAAGGAGCCCGGGACAAACACGGGAAAAAATCACTGACTTCTATGGATACTATTAAAACTTTATAGTAAAAATTTAAAATTAATTTAGTTTGCTATTATCCGTGAACTGATCTTTGTGACCTCCGCGATGGCACCGAATATTTTATATGCCGGTTTTAAAAATGAATAAAATAGTTACCGAAGGTCCGCACAAAAAAAATACCTCCGACATAAAGCACACAATTTACGCACTCAACGCACGTTTCACTTCGAAACCGAAGCGTCTTTGAAACACACACTACCTCACTCAACGCGATCGTAAGTAATACTCTCGTTTTATTTTTGTGTTTGGTGCCGACGTGGGTGAAAGTGTGGTGTATGTGGATGGATAATTGTGCCGCTGGAGTCTTGTCCGGACTACCGGTGAGTTTTAGCCATTTATAAAACCTGCGTCTCTCTTTTCGGTGCCATCGCGGAGATCACATAGAACACCTCGCCGATAATAGCAAATTTAATTAATTTCAACTTTTTAATTATGAATTTCCGCAAAGTAACGCCTGAATTAATAAAATATTTAGAGTGATGTGCCGGAATAGAAGAAATGCCTGCATTTTCATGTTACTCTACCCTTTCACACTAGACTACAATAGAATATGTATTAACGCTTTAACGTCAGGAGAGATAAAATAGTGACGCCAATCTAGAAAAACCTATTACAATCTGTTATCAAGAAGACAGATCTATGTTTAAAGAGACTGGACCAACACAAGGAAAATAAAGGAACTTGTGTAATATATTTTTAGGATCCAGACTACAACAAACGTTCCGCTATAAAACAAGTGGCCTCCGGTCGTTTCGGCGTGACCGCTTCGTACCTCGCCAACGCGGACGATCTGCAGATCAAAATGGCGCAGGGAGCCAAGCCTGGAGAGGGCGGAGAATTACCCGGTATGTTGCAATTATTATTCCTTTATCAGTAACGACTCAGGTGAACAATTTACACAAATTTTACATAATGATACTAAGAAAGTTGCGATTGTTATAAACCATAGGTATATTACAATCGCAATTTTTTATATGCTGGAAAACCTTTTCAATTTCAAGGATTTACCCAAATACCTAGCAGATTAATTTAGACTAAGAACTAAACAAGACTTTGTTAACTTGATAGACTATTAACTTGGTGTTAATTAACATGACATTATCACTTCAAAATTTAAAGAAGTCGCACGCCTTCGATGCGACTTGGTTGTTTTTATTTGTAAAATATATTTATAAACCGCTAAGTTGATATAGTGTCTTTGTCCGATGTACTCTTTCTCTTATTTTATAGTGAGAAAAATTGATGCATATGCTTCCAGTTATAAAACCACATTTGTCTCCCACAAGATTCCTTTTAATTTTTGCGTTCTTTTTTCTTCTCCTTTTTATAATTGACGTTTTAAAATTATAAAGTCGTCAAAATAAAAACACTATTTCTTTTTTATTTTCCAATTCTGATTAGTAATATATATTTTTTAATTTTTTTCATTACTCAATACTGGGAAAAAAAATTATAATGAAAAAATGTGTTATGACGCCACTTAAAATGCAGAATAAGGTGATTGCTTTGCTAAAACATATATTTTAAAAATTATAATGGGAATGTCATCATACGATAATGTCAAATATTCCGTATTGTTTATTTGTGTTAGAAAATTATCAAAGACCTGCTTCAGCGACTCCCTCTGTTCTATTTGTAATCAACGCCTGGATTTATTTGATATTTCGCAACAATATTACTAAAAACTAGAATGCTTTATAGAAATATGATCAAATTTAAACAAAGATTTAATGTATTACAATACGTCTTGATGTTGATTTGATAAATGTCATAAGTTACATATGCCTTTTTGTCGGGTCACAAAAAGCAAAGGCCGTAGCATCATTCAGCCATATAAATGACGTCATTTGACACTATGTATTTAGAATAGGAAGAATTTGAAAAGTTAAAATAAATATAAAAATGAATGAAATTTGAGAAAATAAAATATACCAGTATCTTATTTTTGAATCTAGTTTCAGTTAAAAATATAAGGGTGTTAAAAAATGAATCCTTGTCAATTATCCCATACGTGTTTTAGGCTAAATAAGAACTTAAGTATTTTTTTGGATTATAATTAATGAGAAGTGCAAAAATTTACGAAAATGTAAAAAAAAATTGATTAATTTACATAATACTGTACATTTATATTATAAATGCGAATGTTTGGATGTTTAGATGGATGGATGGATGTTTGCTACTCAATCACGCAAAAACTACTGAGCGGATTTGAATGAAATTTGGCAGACAGGTAGATGACCTGGAATAGCACATAAGCTTTTTATCTCGAAGGTAAACCCGCGGGATGCGCCAAAAACTTATAATGAAAAATATTTGAGAAAGTCTGCTAGGATTAAATTGCATTGCACGTGGTTTTAATAGTCGCACGTGGTATACAAAATGGTCGTAAAGAAACAGTTTGATGATATCTTTACTTGATGAATGATGTTTGAGCAGGATACAAGGTGACGGCGGAGATCGCGGCGACGCGGTGCTCGGTGCCGGGCGTGGGGCTCATCTCGCCGCCGCCGCACCACGACATCTACTCCATCGAGGACCTGGCCGAGCTCATCTACGACCTCAAGTGCGCCAACCCGCGCGCGCGCATCTCCGTCAAGCTCGTCTCCGAGGTCGGGGTCGGGGTCGTGGCCTCCGGGGTCGCCAAGGTCAGCTCGTACTCACACACACACTCGGAGCCGTGGCTACTATACAAATACCTAGTCTAGCTATTTTTTATGTCACTTTTATTATTTTAATAGATGGCATTTGAAGGACAGTGTTAAAACTACGCAGCTTCGGTGACATAATATGTGTACATTTTTACAACTAATACCAATTATAATTACACCAAAATAAATTAGCTATGACTCGAAGGACCATATTTAAATTGTATCCATACATAAACCAAATAAATTGCAAATTTTAGACACATGAAATGGTTTTTAAACTGTCATGTTGTGTGTGGTGTGGCAGGGCAAGGCGGAGCACATCGTGATCTCGGGGCACGACGGCGGCACGGGCGCCAGCTCGTGGACCGGCATCAAGTGCGCCGGCCTGCCCTGGGAGCTGGGCGTGGCCGAGACACACCAGGTGCTCGTGCTCAACGACCTGCGCTCCAGGTAACACCCACCACACTGTACTACACCTCACCACACTACACCACACCACACTACATTAGCACATCAAGTGCGCCGGCACTTTATACCATGACACCACCAAACACAAAAGTACACAATTTACGCACTCAACGCGCGTTTCACTTCGCATCCGAAGCATCTTCACGTACTCCGAACACTTACTATTTTCCTGGTTGAATTCAATATATTGCAACTTGTATTTAAAAGAATCGACTCTTTATATTGCCACTTGTATGAAAGAATCGATTCATAATAATTATAGAATATTTAAAATATATAAATATATATATATATATATATATATATATATATATATGTGTATGTATATATATATATATATATATATATATGTGTGTATGTATATATATATATATATATATATATATATATATTTGAATGTATCGTAATTGTCAACCCCATTCGCAAAGTGGTAAAATAATAAATAAGTAAATTAAAAAATATCAATTTGTCGTATGAAATATTTCGACCTATAATTAATTGCATTTTTTAAGAAATGTACACGTGCAATGCACATTACAAAGTTTCTATTTAAATCTGAACATTTCAGGGTCGTGTTGCAAGCTGATGGACAAATTCGAACTGGATTTGATGTAATGGTAGCAGCTTTGTTGGGTGCCGATGAATTTGGCTTCAGTACTGCCCCGCTTATAGCTCTAGGCAAGTTTCTTTATTATACTTTATTTTTTATTAGGTGTAGTGTGGTGTTGTGTAACATTTTTTTTATTTTACCATTTAATTCAGGCAACATGACTCATATTATAAATACCTTATAGGCTAATATACACATATTTAAACGCAATAAATTGTAGCAACCTACTCCCGTCTTCCTATATCTCCGGGTGCCGTAAATCAGATCTTTATCAAGCATATACTCATAGGACCAAACGCTAAGTATGTATTCCTTCAAAAACAAAAAAAAAAGAATTTTCCACGTCGATCTACAAATGACCAAGTTCTGAGTTAACAAACATAAAGAAATACAGCCGAATTGAAAGCCCTCTTGTTGGGACGTAGATGGGAAATACTAATATTTAATTTTATGCTGTGATATCTGGATTTTATTAAATTTTTAGTTGGAATAATACCCTTCTTAAGTCTAACGACTACATTTTACGCAATGCAGAAATTATTTTAAACCGATTACCCTAAACCTTAACTGAGCTGGTTCAAGATTTTTGCAAGTAAAAAAACATGAGAAACATAGGTAATCAAAGAAATTACTTTCTGATGAGATTACTTCTGATTGCAAGATTTTGTTTACTATCCCGTATTATTCAATCGAAACGGATATTTATAATATTGTTACGAGCTTGTTGTTCGATCGTCGTAATAAAATACTACTTACATTGAAACTCTGTTTATTTACCACTAAATATACGATACACCACAGTACAAACGTATATTAAGCACTTAATAACACCTTTAATAGAAACAGTCACTATATTCACACTAAACGTTCGATAAAACCAATCGACAAAACCAAATCACTATGCTGTTGCACTATCCGTATTCAGACTTAAAGCTCTATCACATCGCACTTTACTATATCTTAGTTGCATTGCAATGATCGCTTTCAAAGCTTTACAAAACTGACCTGCTTCGCGCCAACACGTCCATAAATATAGATCAGGCAGTTTCGAAAATTTTCTCGAAAGATCTGCAATTTTCGAGATCAACAATAAGCTGTATACAACTTAAACGTAAACAAGTGATAGTACTCGCTAATTTCAACCTTAGGTCTTATGCAAGAAGTCAATTATGACATCGCTGTTTGTATAACAAGCAGCTGTCTCTTTCTTTTTTTATATAGATTACTTCACTGATACAGAATATTCGCAACAATATCGTCAGATTTAAGCATACTTACAGGGTATTAGTTAACTCTCGACTGATTACACCAGATAACAATAAAAAGTATTCTTGGAAAAAGCAAAAAGCGAAAAACTATTTCAAAATTTAGAAATTACTAGAAAGAACGTAACATTTTTACAATGTTGTCGAAAATCTATTTAGATTGAACATCCGCAGTGTCTTGCTGGAAAGTTGTAATTTTATGCCGCCGCTCATCTGTAATTTTTGGTTTTAGGCTGTACAATGATGAGGAAATGTCACTTGAACACGTGTCCAGTGGGAATTGCAACACAAGATCCTGTGTTGCGAAAGAAGTTCGCCGGAAAACCGGAACACGTGATCAATTACTTGTTTATGTTAGCGGAAGAGGTAACTATTTCTTAAAGTTTAACAAATTATGCAACTTTTTTTATAAAAGATTTCCTGAATGCTAATAGACATTTAGTAATTGATTTGGGTAATTTGTTAAATCCTTTTAAAAATAACTAAATTATCTTTTGAAATATTAACGGGTTAATAATACTCATATAGAAATATTTGTAAAGGCCGGCATTTCGGCAAAATTACAATGACCGTGATAATGAAAGAACGGTGACAGTAATATTATAACATCTTATTTCAAAATTCATTGATATCATGATTGTTCCAAAATACACGACTCGGTTCGATTAAGGAACTTAATAATTTTATTTTTGTTGGCATATCATATTTTCTTTTCCTTAATGAAAATAAAACAATATTATTTTTATGTCTGCTTCCGTGTTTCCTTATCAGGCCTTCATTTTAAAATAAGACTTTTGTTTTCAGGTTCGATCGTTAATGGCTTCTGTGGGCGTGCGGAAGTTTGGTGAGCTAGTCGGGCGTACGGATTTGTTAAAAGCGCGCGATGGCAACACTAATCCTAAGGTATATTATACTTAAAATTTAGATTTTAAACTTTCAATCGTCGGCACTTGGTGATATTCCATTTTTTTTAGTTGAAACTAGTTTATAACACTTGATTGTTAGTTTGTAACGATGCTTTAAAAAGCGAAATCGGTCGATAAAATTAAATAATTTAGTATATAATAATAGTGAAATAAAAGTACGTGTTTGATAAACTAGTTTCAACTAAAAATTTAACATTTAATGTGTGCTGTTTATTATAATTAAATTAAAATAAATGAGTATCTATCCGATCCTTACTAGAGCAATTTGTTTAGGTTATAGATAATAATTCCGACTCGAAAAAATAGAATCTGTAAGCATCACTATATTGTAAGATTTTAAAGCTTTCCACAATCTTAAGAGTGTATTTTTATACATTGTTAGTTTAAACGCTGAATGTTTAGTTACTCGAGCGTCGTAGGGACCTATTTATTTATTTAACACTTTATTGTACACAAAATAAAATTCTTAAAAATAAATAGATTTAGATTAGACTAGACCAATTGGATTTTGTAGATTAAATTATAGGAAAAGTAAAAGGTTACATAATGTTTTTCATTTCAATTGTAGGGAAAAAATCTATAGATAAAAAAATATTTTAAAAAAATTGTGACATGGAAACACTAAATTGCGTCAGATTAAGGTATGGTGGGTTAATTACCAGCTAAAATTTAGAAAATGTGCCGATTCAAATGCAGCATGAAGAAGTGAGTAAGGTCAAAGTTGCAAAGAAAACGTTGTTTTGACATTCTCTTGAGTGCGTCTTGTTTTTTTTATCATAGAGGAAATGATGTAAGAATAACGAAAAAAAAAAATAATTTGACAATTTCCACAAGCCAAAGCTATTGTAATTATTTGTTTTTTCTACCCTAGTTACCCACCTCTACATAAATGGCTTATATTTGGTGGAGTCTCTACAGTATGCGAGGTTAATCTGACGCGCTCGAGTAAATGAAAAAATCCCACTTGGGCTCCCTTACTTATTAAAACTGATGTTTTTATAATAGACTTGGACATGTGACTGATATAAGTTTTTTATAGTTTAATAGAAGTTAAGAAATTATTTATTAGGTTTATTATTATAATAATTCTATATGTTAATTTAACTTGGTTTCTACACAAGTTGAATGTTAAAAAATTGTACGTACGTAAGTTCAGTATTCGATTCTGAAACCCAATATGTAAAAAATCATTACTTCAATTTCTACCTAATCCAATAAAATATTGAGTAAGACACCCGTGCATAGATATCGAAGTTCATTATTTACAAATAGCGATTTGACTTCGTGGTAAGTGTAAGTCAAAACATTCGCTTGTCGCCCCAGCGACCATATTTTTGAATATCACTACACTCATTTCATTGATGTTTACTATGAAACAATGTTAAAGCAATATTCTTGTTTTATTATATTTTTATTGGTTTCATATAACCATCGTGTCCTACAATATGTACAGTATTTTACCAGTCAACACATATAATACACGTGCAAACGTGTTTTAAAATGACGGCGTTGACAGGTGTAATTTATTGCAGGCTCGTCTCCTAAACCTGTCTCTGATCCTCAAGAACGCGCTGCACATGCGGCCCGGCGTCAATATCGTCGCTGGTTCAAAGGCTCAGGCAAGTCAACACATTCATATTATTTTTCTCAAACATGCGCGAAAATAGTGTCATTACGTTTGAATAAAGGGCATGCGAAGTATCGTTATTTTCAAGACGGACAAGAGTTACGTTCAAAACCTTAGCTCTTCTGCTTTGTCGAATCACTTATATTATGCTATACTACCCGTGCATATAAAGAATGGGATTAGAAATGGCATCCAAATATGCCGGTACCGTCAGCATACACGAGATCAACAATCCGCTTACAAAGATTTGTTTAAATATAACGTTATACATATTATATATAAATACATGACCATTTATTAATTTAAAAAGAATGCAAATAACTTTAAAATGCAAAAAAAAAATTCTGCTACTTGGACCTTCACCTGGATCGTCTGATAACTCTGAAATGAAATGAAATTAAAATATTTATTTGCAAGAATATGGGTGTCACAAGTTATTAAAATAAATTACCATCATATTCTACCATAATATGGCGTGCAAACATTTTAATTTAGGTTGATTTCTTTATAATTATTACCGGATCGGAACGCGGCCACACACTGAGAAGATCCGGCGGAAGAAACTCAGCGGGCTTCTTTTTTTCTATTTCACGTATTACAATTGTATGTATTACAATTTACTAGAATTATTTCACATCAAAAGTTATTTTTACAATTTACAAAAAATTTACCATTTTACAGAATTTGCCATTCAGTTTTCATTACATTTAAATTTTAAGGTAAATTGTACAAGCTTATATTTCTGTTTATTAACATTTAATCTTATCTGCTAAAAATTCTCTAATATCATAGTATGTTTTATTTAACAGTAAATCAAACAATTTTTTGCGAAATTTATTTATAGGTAATAATTTTAGACTATCAGGAATATGATTGTATATATTAATTGCCATACAATATGCATTCTGGACATAGCATAATTCTGGACATAGCATCATAACTTCATTATCATTTTCTGAATCACTGCTATTGCTTTCAGTATCGCTATTTAGTTCAAAATTAATATTAAAAATAATAAATGATTTTGTAGTCTGCTAAGAATAGAAAAAACACAAATATATCGAAATAACTAACAACACATAACAATAAAATAATGATTACAACTCTAACAAAAAAATATACAACAAAAATAAACTAATAACATCAACAATTACCAAGAAACTGTCAGAACGCGTCAAACTCCAGATCGCGAAATTGGACTGACATATAATATACGGATTTTTTGGTTGTCCGTACTGGTGAGTGTGAATATAGATAGCGACAATGTGCGAGTGAGAGGTGAGCAGAGGCGTTGTCATTTTCAATCCCATTGTTTATGCGCGCGAGTTGTATTTGTTCTACTTTTTAAAAAATGTCATCGACTTTATCTGTAATAGTTTGACCAAGCGAATCTCGTCTATGGCATCGAAATTTCTGGACCAAAAACACTTGAACTAATTTTGTACTGGCACTGCGTTAAGTCCTTAAACATCACATATTTTTTTGCACGGCTTGTGTTGCATATTTTCCGTCTTGTAATTAATAAAACTTCAAAATCAAGTTTATTCATTTGATCACACATTTTCGCGAACAGAAAAATAAATAGTGGGAAACCGTTTTTACTATTTATTGTTCTCTTTTTAAAGAATATTTTATTTAAAGGTAACAAATCCAGCCAGATACAAACATAACCACCAAAAAGCTACTTTTTACTTATAAAATACGATAAAACTTTTTCCCCGACGTATATTCCTTTTTGTTATAGGACTTCCAACTAGAGAAACGTTTAGATAACCAGTTGATCACGCGCTGCAGCGGCATACTGGCGGGCGAAACCGGCTGCGTGGACATTGAAATGAACATCACCAACGAGGACCGTGCCTTCACCTCCACGCTCTCCTACCATATTGCACTGTGAGTGTGCTACGATGTTATAATAATAATTTATTTTAATAATAATAATAATAATAATTTATTTATTTGCAAGAACTTTTTGTGTATCTTTACTCCTTCGCACTGAATTGCAGGATGAAATTGAATGGAATTTGATAAGCAGTTATTTATATCTAGACTTAACACCTACGTACTATCCCGAAAAATACATAAAATTTTAAAGGTATTATTACGGTAGAATCTACTTATTCGTAAATACACTATTTTCTTTGTATTTCCTGTTTCTGTGTCCTATTCTATTCTATTGACCAAACGAGACACTAGTATCATGACTACTACAGTATTTGCATTGTAACGTGGAGCTTATAACAGGTGAGTGTTTGATAGGACTAAAGATCAGACAAGTTTTAATCGAATTAGTAAATATCGATTAGTGTCTCAAGGGCTAATATTGGTACCGATTAAAAACGTAAAAATATTCGGAATCTGACTGAAAAAATTAAATTATTAGGCATTTCTCAACTTATTTATTACAATGTTAGTTTAACAAATATTATAAATTTATAAATATTGAATGAAACAAAATACATACATTATTATGTAAACTTTATTCGTGTAAACTACCTAAACCATGAAACAAAGAAAACAAGTGGAAGTGAAAAGTTGGCGTGCCGCGTCCACCACTATTATGCGCTGTTACTCTAAATTGCCTTAGTGATATTTAACATATCTTTAGGAGAAGTCGTCATGCGAAAATCTATTACACACCTAATTATGTCGTATTGTGTCATCCTTGAATTCAGAAATGATAGTAGAATACAGATGATTAAAAATGGAGATATTTCATATCATCCGAAAGGACAATTTTCATTTTATTTTAATAAAATTCCTGATTAAATATACTCTCTAATGATATAATAGAAAGTCAAGCTAAAATCAGCCGTACATCTTACGTATAAAGTTCATTTTAGGTTGACCTAATTTTTCTAGAACGATACACGTAATGATAGTCATAATGTACAGCATTCTGGAAAGTTCTCTACTCAAATATGACAAATTGAAAAATACGGAAAAGTCAATACTGCCATCTATTGTAGAATAGCGAAACTATTAAGATTGTAGTTTCACTATTGTACAATAGATGAGTCTATTTTGAATAGACTACAAAAGGACGTAAATACTCTTTTTTGTAGTAAAATAAAATTTAATGTAACGCAGTTTTGTATATTTTTAAATGTTCTGTTTGTGTGTTTCGGATTATTGTTGTTTAAAATGAAAACGACCAATGAAACAATGTTTGCATTATAGTGCGCGCGGAACTAGTTGGCCGCGCCATACGTAATACGTAATACGTAAGGCGCGGCCAACTAGTTCCGTGCGCACTATAGTAGTTTATATGCAATAATGCTTATTTTATGTGTGAGTTTGGCGATCGCGGTCCTGATACAAATGTTTGTACTTCCCACTTCCGCTTGTTTTCAAAATGTGTGTGTGATTCAAAATCATCTGAATCATCACTGGATTCACCACCTGACTTTGGTACTGGTATAATTAATGATGACTGACGTTGTCGATATAGATATCACGGTCTCAATCATTTATGAAGTGCCCTTTTGTATTTTTACGACCTTGAGTCTTGGATATTGTGGATTGCCTCTTATAGAAATAAAAACTTTTTATTGGCTGTAAATAAAGGAGCGATATTTTTACGCAAGGAATGGCAATGCCTAAAAAAAATAACCCAATATTATAAAAAGTTACATTCTTATCGACATCTATACATATAATAAAATCGTAGGAAAGTCAAAACTATACATTGAATATTTTTTTAAAGGAATACTTGGGGCGTGATCTACAATCGATATCAAAGCTAAAAATGTAGTTTTTAGAATTTTTGTCTGTTTGTCTGTATGTATGTCCGGGGTAAACTCAAAAAGTACTGCATGGATTAACTTCAAATTTTTCATGCATATTACTAATAGGTCGGGTCAACATATAGGCTACATATTATCACGCTATCACCTACGGAGGAGGAGCGGAGTAAACGAAGTCCGCGCGGACGAAGTCGTGGGCAACAGTTAGTATTATATATCTTTTGTAATAATAAAAATATTTTTTTATTTCAAATAAACGAATTCATATTTTTAGTATGCACTGCGTAAACTTATAAGTGTGTTAGTACTTTACCTAAGACTTATTTAGTGATAAGTTTTAAGTGAAGTTTTTGTGGGAGTTGACGTCTTATGAAGATAGACCAAAGCAATAAGCTCGGACTGTACCATGTTTTTGTTTGTTAGAAACCCGTGACCTGTTTTACATAATAAAAAATACGTATAACGGATTATCAGTATTATTTTATTTAAAAGATAGTTAAAGTGAACAAATCCACTTGCCGTATTAGCTTTGTACATAATTCTCTTATCACCTTTTCCTTCCAGCACCTTGGTTTACGAGTGTGTCGTTTCTAATGCCCTACTATATCCACTGTGGTTTGCTCTACCCACATTCTAGAAAGATAATTTTGTTTTTCTTAGAAATGTATATCTTATCAAGGCAGTATCAAACTTCTACATTCTTCTATAACAGCCGCAACGAAGTAGTTCTTTCTTTAAATAAGCCAGGTTCAATCAAAAATTCAGCAACTCTAGTAATGTTGGTAGGTTGATAGAGGTGGTTGGTGGTTTTATAATATATTTATATATATTTATATTTAGAGCAAGCGGTTGAAACTGATGCAGAGAAGTGTAGTCATTGCCTAAAAAGCTAAATGATTTCAGGAAATATGGTGACGCTGGTTTACCCGACGGCACATCAATAAATATCTCGTTGAAAGGTTCAGCGGGACAGAGTTTCTGTGCGTTCATGTCCAAAGGAGTTACTGTCACCTTGGAGGGAGACGCTAATGACTATGTCGGTAAGTCTAATTCCTATACAGTAATTTGTATTTACAAATAAAATGCTGAGTGTATGCAGCATGCATTAATATTATAAGCGGCTAGACCAATTTTGACAAGACTTTTTACTGATCTTACGGATTGGGCGTTAAAGTGAGCCGTCAAAAGTTATGAGATGTTTACACACACATACACACACACACTCATGCACGCACACACACACAAACACACACACACATACATACTGACGTCATCGTGAAAATAGTCTGAAAATATTCCTAGGACCTCAAAACGTGGACATCTGGGGAAAACTCGATTTTCGAAAATCGGGGTAAAATCAGTAACTTCCTTATCTACATACGTAGTGGGAAGTTAAAAAATTATGTGCAATATTTATACATATGCAAGGCATACGTGTAATTTTTCACGATGTTTTAGTACCTTTTGACCAATCACAAAAACACGACTGTGACACTTAATTGGATACACCGTATTTTTTAAATCACAAGCGTGATATCATACCACTAGACAACGGTATTAATGATTTAATCTGGCGAATTTTTTAGTATCGATTACGTTGTACAATCTAGGTCATCAAGAGCGATATTTTATAGTTTTACAGTCTTAAGTTAATGAGTTCACTGTTGCAAGCTAAATTCATGTTTATTTATTGAACATTATTATTCTCTCATCCTCCGGGTATTCTCAATGTGTGGCCACATTCGCGTCTGGTAGTATATATAAAAGATGTCGACTCCGCAAAAGGTTATATGAATTTAACTTTCTTTAAATAAAGAAATATTTCGACACTGGCTAGATTTTCTAGCTACTAATGGGTCGGAAACATAATCGCACACCGAGAAGGTCCGCCTATCTCTTAGCATTCTTTACTACTAGACAGTACAATGATAACGCATTTCATCAAAATTAATCACACCACATATTAAATCGTTATAATATCCGCACTTACATCATTTTCATACCGATTAAGAACTTGACAAAACTCTTAACTGATAAAAAAATGCCTTAATTACGGGTAAATTACAACCAATATTATAAGAATAGAGCAGGAAAATAGTTCACTTGGTTGACGCAAGATAATAGCTCAATTTTGAAAGAACGTCTATGGTGCTATACATTGTAATTGTTGTTTTGAACATGGCTCCCTCTGAACATTTTAAAAGATCAAGAGAATAATCTCGAGCGCCGGAAAATTGTCGTACAATAATAACAATCAATATTATGGGGCACAATAATAATCAATCAATGGTTTTCTTATTTTTAATGACATACTTTTAGCTCAATCATTACTATTACGTTACATTAGTAGATTCTGACCAAAACTTTTTGTTTTATACTTAGGCAAAGGCTTATCCGGTGGCACCGTTATTATCTATCCACCGAAAAAATCTCCATTTGAGTCACACTTGAATGTGATCGTCGGTAACGTCTGCTTATATGGTGCAACATCGGGACGAGCTTACTTCAGGTAAGAGAAGGGACAATTTTTAGTACTTTTTATTTTATAATTAGGCTAGAGGTCATACAATAACGATTATCAAAACCTTGTAAACATTTTAATAAGATGTACACTAATATGCAAAATTCAGAAACAAGCAAGATATATATATATATATATATATATATATATATATATATATATATATATATATATATATATATATATATATATATATATATATATATATATATATATTTTTAGGAAGGATAAAATTTATAAGATTTGTGTCAATAATAGTCACATAAATGGATTAACCATTTTGACGTTCATACTCCATCTAAAAAATAATTAATTTAATTTACAACTAGAAGAGATAATTTCCATCAGTTGCCATTTATCACAATAGACTTTTGTGGACGTATTTTAGGTGAAATATTAGGTATTGAACTAAATTTTTGAGAATTCAAACAGACTAAAGCAAAATGAGAGAAAATTGGCACCATTGAAAAGCCAGAGAAAATTTCAGTTCAAATACCGTTTTTTCTCTCTAACAAGTGGAAGTCCGTGTCGTATGGAGCACTGCTCCCATTGGCTCTAAATAAATCCTAATATTTTTTAATGTATGAGAAGCATATATAGTGCTTTTCTCAAAAAAAAATGCAGGGAAATAAAATTAGGTTTACTATGTAATAAATTTACCTTACCTATTTTGGTTTTGACTTTGCTAAAAGCAGGTTTTCCATTGTTAATTTGCATTCATCTCAGATCCGACAGAGTTCTAAATTCAAATGACTGTTACAGCGATGGGTCAGCTCGACTTACTAACTTCAGTTAACTCGAGTTGACTCTAGTTAGAATCTTTTTAACTAGAAGTTGAGGTTTTTGAATAAGCTTTCGCTGTACGTGAACAAACGAGGAAAGCAAGCGAATGAGCGAGGGTACAATTCTTAGATCTCATAAGGACGTACTCATTGACTCACTGCGATGGTATTGAACAAATTTGGGTTAAGTTAAACAAAAGTATTATTTTTTTAACGGTTAGTGAAAGTATGTATAAATTTTAAAAATTGTTTAGATTCATTCAAATATGGAAGGAATTCACGAAAGTTATAAAATCACATTAAAAAGAAACATTCAAACGCTATTGAAGGAATTACTTTAAGTGGGCCGTCATCAGCGAATGGAGATAAGATTTCCATTGATTCATCTGCTCAAGTATTTATATTTAAAGAACCTCCTCCAAACAATTGAAGTGTATTTTTCCAAATAACTAATACAGTTCAACCTCGGGCTGGTTCGACACCGGATTTTTGGGGCGAGTAGAGTACTTAGTAAGAATTAAAAATTAAAGTTTGGGCTACTAACATCGTGCTAAAGGCTATATGCAGCGAGACCGGACCTTGGTTTTGTGCGGCGTTCAAATTAAACAAAAACTCAATTTTGCTTGGCTCTTAGACATAGTTTTTTGGTACACAGTGTTGCAAATAATCTAGAAAAGTGAAGAGTGAAAACACTGGAAAAATCTAGAAATGAAAGAAAGAGATAGATTCTATCGATAAACAATAGCCGCCGTTACCCAGACAGCTATGCCATAATTGACCTTCTCACATAGGGCATAAGGGTGAAAAAAGCGTGTACTATGACTAGTTTACATTTAGGTTGTTTATGCGCTATCTTCGGAACTTTCGTGAATATGGTCAAACTTAACCTTGTGTATAAAATAAGGAGGTATTGGCAAATAGTAAGTCAGTTTTAAACAGCGATTCAAAAGCGATAGTTCGGACGATCAATGTGAAGCAATATAGTAAAGTGAAAAATGATATGGAGAATGTTTTAGTTTAGTGATTTAGTGCAGTCAGTAAGTTTTAGTGGAATATATTGACGGTGCGTTAGTGTTCGTCAGTGTGTATTGTAGTGTACATTTGTGTTGTAGATACATGGTTTTAATATAAGTGGTATTTTATTGCACAATACGAACTCGAAGCTCGTAACAATACTAAAAATACCTTTTTCCACCTACTAAGTTTCATAACGATGTTTGTCACTACGTAATTACATGAATAAACAGTTATGCTAGAAGTGAGTAGTAACAAATAAATAACTTATTTAAAGCCTCGTCCTGCTAACTCGAGTTTAATTCGAGAAATGTGAATTTGAACTTGGTTTAACTCGAGTCGTGTTTCTCTTCATTTGGCATATATATGCGCCTTTTCATACAGCATTGCCGACGCGTTTTTCTTTGTTCCAAAGTCAAAACACGTGTCGGCAATGACTTGTTTCTTTGCATACGTAAATACTTCGCGTGCTCCTTTTTATGTTAATGAAAATATTTCCTCGCATTAAGATATTACCTTCCTAGGTGCCCCTAAATCTTGTTAACTTAAAACGTGGTGCGAGTCTGACTCTATTTTCTAGTGATAAAATGAAAACCATCCTGATTTTGAGATCGTTTAAATAATAGAGTCTATTTAATTCCAATAAAGATACGATAAATTCCTGACGAAATTTATCGTCTCGTAGCTGAACTTCATTCCGTGGTTAATTTTTTTTGTATTAATCAAATGAAAACCGTGTATTTTATGAGATAATATATAGAGCTTTTAAAAATGTGTAAACGTGCGTAAAAAGCCTTGCATTCTAAATTTAATACAAAATCCGTTCAACTGATGTGTTGATTCGAGTAAAAACTTACAAAGTACCCGCTCTTTGACATTTTATTATCTGAATGTTATTTTCGCACGGATAGAGGTATCGCGTCGGAGCGGTTTTGCGTGCGCAACTCCGGGTGTGTGGCCGTCGCCGAGGGCGCGGGCGACCACGGCTGCGAGTACATGACGGGCGGGCGCGCGCTCGTGCTGGGGCTCGTCGGCAGGAACTTCGCCGCCGGCATGAGCGGTAACACGCGCAACACACACCACACACTACACACCACACAACACACAGTAGCGCAGGGCGCGGCCACCACGGCTGCGAGTACATGACGGGCGGGCGCGCGCTCGTGCTGGGGCTCGTCGGCAGGAACTTCGCCGCCGGCATGAGCGGTAACACGCGCAACACACACCACACACTACACACCACACAACACACAGTAGCGCAGGGCGCGGCCACCACGGCTGCGAGTACATGACGGGCGGGCGCGCGCTCGTGCTGGGGCTCGTCGGCAGGAACTTCGCCGCCGGCATGAGCGGTAACACGCGCAACACACACCACACACTACACACCACACAACACACAGTAGCGCAGGGCGCGGCCACCACGGCTGCGAGTACATGACGGGCGGGCGCGCGCTCGTGCTGGGGCTCGTCGGCAGGAACTTCGCCGCCGGCATGAGCGGTAACACGCGCAACACACACCACACACTACACACCACACAACACACAGTAGCGCAGGGCGCGGCCACCACGGCTGCGAGTACATGACGGGCGGGCGCGCGCTCGTGCTGGGGCTCGTCGGCAGGAACTTCGCCGCCGGCATGAGCGGTAACACGCGCAACACACACCACACACTACACACCACACAACACACAGTAGCGCAGGGCGCGGCCACCACGGCTGCGAGTACATGACGGGCGGGCGCGCGCTCGTGCTGGGGCTCGTCGGCAGGAACTTCGCCGCCGGCATGAGCGGTAACACGCGCAACACACACCACACACTACACACCACACAACACACAGTAGCGCAGGGCGCGGCCACCACGGCTGCGAGTACATGACGGGCGGGCGCGCGCTCGTGCTGGGGCTCGTCGGCAGGAACTTCGCCGCCGGCATGAGCGGTAACACGCGCAACACACACCACACACTACACACCACACAACACACAGTAGCGCAGGGCGCGGCCACCACGGCTGCGAGTACATGACGGGCGGGCGCGCGCTCGTGCTGGGGCTCGTCGGCAGGAACTTCGCCGCCGGCATGAGCGGTAACACGCGCAACACACACCACACACTACACACCACACAACACACAGTAGCGCAGGGCGCGGCCACCACGGCTGCGAGTACATGACGGGCGGGCGCGCGCTCGTGCTGGGGCTCGTCGGCAGGAACTTCGCCGCCGGCATGAGCGGTAACACGCGCAACACACACCACACACTACACACCACACAACACACATTTCACACACACACACACACACACACACACACACTACACAACACACACACTACACAATGAATAGAGTTCTTTAAAGTTACGCCCGGGTGTCGATACCCCTATAACTAACGCAATAGCGTCAATGCTTTTAAATGTCATTCCGTTTTGGAGGGAAAGTTAGTCGGTAGACTTATGCATGTGGCATTGCCATCCTGCCTCACTGAACGCACTGTTTATATTTTTGGTGTTTTTTCACAATGATTTATCTTATCATTACGAGAACCATCAGCTTGTTTGCTATTTAATAACATAAATTCTCAATACATGCCATCTCTTACATATTTATCAGAGTTACACACAAAATAATCCAATTTTTTTATAAGAATTTATTTCACATGAATGTAATATAATTTTATTAACACTGGCTTTACACCTAATTTTTTGCAAAGACATGCAGACTTTAGACGTGTTTAATGATTTGGATCCATTTATAAATAAACAATTCAAGTACAATTCTTCAATTGGATTTCAATTCAATTGAAGCTTCAATTCAAGCAAGGTACAGCTCTGTCTACCTCTTCGAGAATACGGGCCTGAAGATACTTAAAATCTTAATATTTCGTAGTAAAGTACCATGAATTATAGTGAACAACTAATTGAAAATTAATTTTTGCCGTAATAACACAGGCTTGTATTACAAGACATTTTAGCAAAAAATATATTTGCAGGTGGAATTGCATACGTGTACGACATCGATGGATCTTTCAAGAGCAAGTGTAATGCAGAAACGGTAGAGCTGCTACCTTTAGAGCTCCAAGAGGATTTGGACGAAGTACAGCAACTTCTTAAAGAATTTGTGGAATATACTGGGTAAATACATGTACAAGGTATAATTCAATTTTTTATGTCATAGGATAGCAAACAAGTGGATGGTTTTCCTGTTGAAAAAAATAACCATCGCCTGTAGATATCAAAGATGTAAATAGTAGGTCTTCTTCAAATTTATTTATCTGAACAAATATTTTTGATTTTGAAATTGAAACATGACAATGTTATGCGCTGACGTTATTACAATGAGAATAGGTAAAGTTCTAAACCATATCATAAATGTAGAATTATCTAGGTACAATAATTCGAGAATCGAATAGGTGTGAACAATAATTTCAAAGTCATAAAAACCCACGGTGTTTATGGTAAGGAGCAATGCAGCTTTTCGTTGCGCGAAATACCATTAAAATTGTAGATTATTGTGTTTGCACCTTCCAAAACGTTTATGGAAAAAATAAGTTTCTAGTTAAGAAGGTTATTTGAAGATTTAATCTAACATTAAACTCTGTAATATTTTTAACGACCTCCCAAAAAGAGGAGGTTATCAATTCGGTTGTATTTTTAAAATTTTTTTTTTACCTCAGAACTCAGATATTAATGGATCAATTTTGAAAATAATTTTTTTGTTTGGTATATTTTCGGTTTGGTCCTTTTTTTAATTTGGTGAAGATCTGATGCAGGGTTTCAAAGATATGGGAAATGGGAAGTTGGTTGTTGGAGTTTTACTGCGTTTAAATTATATGAATTTAACCTTTATAGTATAAAATGCATTCCAAATTTTGTTCTTAGATCTGTAATTGCTAAGGATCTGCTAGAAACATGGCCTGAACCAGCAAAGATGTTTATCAAAGTGTTCCCGTATGAATATCAAAGAGCTCTTAAGCAAATGTCTCTCAAACAAGCTCCAAAAATAGAGACTAACGGAAAGGCGGAAGAGAACGGCGTTGTGGATATTGAGGAAGCTGTACGGAATGTTGAACTCGATAAGAAGAATCTGGAGAAAGTCATTGATAAAACCAGGTATGTAGTTTAGTTTAGTGTATTTTATATACATTTTATTACATATTGTTACTTCAAAGTAAAATATTAGATTTAACTCAGACTAAAATTTGAGTTTGGTTTGTTTTTAATGTTTAAAGTGTACTTAATTTATTTCATTCCTTGGAATTTGTTAGAAGTGTTGTCATTTTTTTTTTTACTTATACTGACATATTTTCGGTAAAGTGTTAAAAAATACATAAATCGGTTTTTTTTCATGCTTGAAATATGTATTACTTCTAGAGACGCACAGTTATTATATTTTTTTAAATCCAGATACCAAATATTATTATCCGGATTTGAAAGTGCCAACCCTGAATAAAAATTTTAATGTCATTTATCATTTGATAACACGTAATATAATTTTGAAATCGATAATTATCTGGCGATTGTCAATGGAAAGGGCGTCATGCTACAACGTGATAATGCAAGATCGCACTTTGTACGAGGCAAACCCTGAAAAAATTAATGAATTAGTGCGTGAAAAATGCTTCAACCATCATATTCGTCCGATATCGCACTCTCGGATTTTCATTTATTTCGGTCCGTACAATACTTTCTTAGTGGCAAAAAATTAGATGATGTCCTAAATATCATCTTAAGATATTTTACTTAAAAGCAATTTATTTTTATCGATCTGGGATTGAAAATTTACACACTAGATGGTATGACATAAAAACAAGGGTAATTATATCATTCAATTAATTTTTTTTTACAATTTAAACAAAGAAAGCGTCATTATTTTCCAGTCCTCCAATATAAAGCTAATAAGATTACATTTGCAAAATCTAAGTTAGATTCAATGCTCGAAAAGTAAAAAAAATATAATGGTGAAGATTGATACGCCATACGGGTAGCAACGCACTATTTACATTTTGAGTGTCTAGGCGATAGTTGTCTCTTTCCATTAGGACAGCTATCTACATGTTTACTAATTATTAATTTCAACGATACTCATTAAGTGAATTTGGGCATGTATTGGTTTGTTACAGAATGATGTTTAAAGACATTACAGAGGTCCGATTAGATGTAGTAGGTGTATGTGTCGATGTGAGTAATTTATTTGTGCAGAGGGTTCATGAAGTACCCGCGCGAGCGGTCGCTGTACCGCGCGGCGGAGCAGCGGTCGCGCGACTGGGGCGAGATCTACGCGTTCGGCGCGGTGCGGCGCGGGCTGCGCGTGCAGGCGGCGCGCTGCATGGACTGCGGCGTGCCCTTCTGCCAGTCCGCGCACGGCTGCCCGCTCGGCAACATCATACCCAAGTTCAACGACCTCGTCTACCGCGCCGACTGGCGCGCCGCGCTGCACATGCTGCTGCAGACCAACAACTTCCCAGGTGACACACACACACACACACACACATATTACTGTACACCGACAACTTCTCAGGTGACACACACACACACACACACATATTACTGTACACCGACAACTTCTCAGGTGACATACACACACCCACATGCTGCTCCACACCAATAAATTCCCTAGTGACACATGTACCTTTGCTGCACATTTTACTTAAAGAAAAATTACACAAAAACTACTGAACGAATTTGAATGAACACAGGTAGACGATGACCTGGAATAGCACATAGGCTATTCCAGGTCATCGTCTACATTTTTATTCCGGGAAAATTAGCTGATCCCGCAGGATTTGTCAAAAACTTTTATAGTGCAGTGGGCTGCACGCTGCAGCCCACTGCATTATAAAAGTTGCCAGCAGACAACCACAAGCAAAATAGTATACAGAATTAACCAAGAAAACAGTAATTAAAATATTACTAAAAATCTCGCGAGTTAAGGCCACCCTTGCGCCGCCATGAGTCATTAGTCATTACATCGATAAAATTAAGATAATGTGAATGTAATCTACCTCCCCGTGTTAAACTAGTGTGATTCATTTTCCCTTCATACTAAATTCCTGGCTTAGGGCAGCATAATAACTACAGACAGGACAAACACGCACGACACGCACTAAGTATTAAATAATAAGAAACGTTTTAAGGGTGTTATAATTTAAAAAAGGAACAACACATACAAGTATAAAACACTGCTGATATTTAGTTTTTCTGGGGAACCTAAAATGGAATTTACAACAACTGAATTTGATTAATTTACTATTAAGAAAATTTGAAACTTCTCAATTTTTGATTTTTTTCTGAATTTGGTGATTTAGGAACATTTCGCTGTAGTGCGTCGTAGCATCGTACACAATCGCTACATGACACACAGGTACGGACTGTATCCCAATATTCTTCCCTGGAATACTAGTGACATTATTATTAGTCAAACACTAGTACAAAAATACGCAATGAACTTTATTGTATTACGAGGAAATACATTCACAACCGGATGTCGCGGCGCACCGGCACACACTGGAGACGCCGTCGCCGCCGCCGGCACAGCGCCCACCCGCCTCTCATACGTCTCTCTGCAATCATTCATAATAATTCTTTTGTACACCAAAAAGGACACATTCCAAAGAGAATAAATAATAATATAACATGTTAAACAATTTTGCGGTCTTATCGTCTAAAGCGATCTCTTCCAGACAACCAGCATTGTAGACATTTTATTTCAATCGCTAGTTCGTCTCTTGCACGCTTAATGTGCATGATTAATGTATTTTATGGGACGATTAGGGTTTAGGATAAGCAAAAGACAAAATAATTGAGATAATTAGTAATGTTTGCTCAGAGTTCACGGGGCGCGTGTGTCCCGCGCCGTGCGAGGGCGCGTGCGTGCTGGGCATCTCGGAGCCGCCCGTCACCATCAAGAACATCGAGTGCGCCATCATCGACCACGCCTTCGACAACGGCTGGATACAGCCCGAGGTGACCCACCGCGACAACTGCGCTCACTCTATCGTATTATATATGTCTTCAAACCACTTTATCGCCAACTCGCTATACAAATACACGTACAGAAATAACCCTGAATGACTGATGCACAGAGATAACGCTTCTCCGGCTTCCTGTTAACACAGGATACTGGAGATTAAGAGAAGTCAATGCACATACAACTAATATTCGAGCAACGCACATAGACACCTCTCACGGAAGCGATATCTCGGAATGGTTCGGGACAGTTTGTTCCGCACCAGTCCGAGATATCGCGTACGGGAGGTGTCTATGTGTGCGTTGCTGTTGCGAACTAAAGCTAGTAACTAATATTCTGAAATGTTTTCATCTTTCGATATCGAAATACATCAATAGAATATTTCGTTAGTTTTTCACTTGTAATAGGTTGTAGAATTTCCCGTTATATATTCAAATAGAATATCCATCTCGATATATAATTATAAAGAAATGTATTTTGAAGTAACATTTTAATTAAGCATGCTAATAATTAAATAATTTTTGAAATATAAATTTTAAATAATAATAATAAAAATAATTTCATTTAATCGCTAAGCCAATTTTTAACATTGTTTTGTTTTTTCGAAATTTTATGTTTAGTGAATAAGAAATGATCTTGCCCGATCGTCAAAGGCATTTTTGGTAACCTAATAGGTACAACCACATATGTTATTATTTTGTGGATATATAGGTAAATAAACTTTTCCTGATCAAAATAATCTTAAATTATATTTTAAAAAATTATGGCAACAAAAATTCATCCAAAACATTTAGGCGGACGCAAAGACGACTATCGTCAAATGCCGCCGCAAAAGACGTCGCGGCCACTGGCTACGGACGTGGTGTTGTCCAGTTTAATAAATCTTCGCTAAATTTTAGGGAAACTGATGGTTAATTGCGAGCCTTTTTAAATACCACAATATTTTTTAATCTATAAAATGTAGAACATAGATTCTATATTTTATAGAATTAAAAATATTGTGCCCCTTTTGGTCATATAGATTCCATTTATAGAATCTATATGCCCCTTAGGTCATAATATATAATAACTTTTTATTTATACGTTGAGTAAACAGAGTAGAGACCTAATAACAGGATTGTTATGTCAACACATCAGACTAACAGATCTTATAAGTAATCCCAACAGAAACGCAAGAATTAGTATCGATTAATCCAGTAAACTGTAAACACACACGACAAAATACTGATTGTGCATTAACCAATCGGCAGAAGGTTTTCCTTTTCATCGCGCCTTAATTGTTGACATAATTAATTTGGAGCGAGAAATCGAAACATTATTAGTCTAGTGTGAGTTGTCAATTGTATATTATAATTGTTTTATTTTCAAAAATTTCCTGCTATGATTAAATAACAAATAACGTTTTTGAAGTTATACTTATTTTGGTGCGTTAGGGAAAATGTGGAGAGTATACGATGCGCGCTCACACCGTCACGAAAAACTGACACCATAAAATTAGCTAATCAACTGCAGCATAGCAGCATCTTGTTACGCCAAAGATATATAACTTCATATGTGTCTACGTAACTACACACACACGATTTTTTATACACGTAATATAATTGTTACACGCATGTACACTTGGGTAAAAGTGTACCCAAATCAAATATAATTATTATGTTTCAGATCCCAAAGCATCGTAACGGCATGACAGTAGCCATCGTCGGTTCTGGGCCAGCGGGGTTGGCTTGTGCTCATCAGTTAAATAAGGTAACTTTCTACACGCTTAGCATAGACACACGGTCATAATAAACCTATATCAAGCTACTTTGTTTTCCAAATTTTATTTTTACAATAAATTATTGAAACACACAGAAAGATGAATTAAACTGCTGCATAGAAGATATATTGTTTCTCTTTTACACTTACTTCTCTTACTCCCTGTCAGAAACTGCCCCCCAAGACAAGTGGCATCAACGCTAGGAGAATAGAAAACAAAATGTATGGATTTGACATAAGCTGTCGATACGAGCGTAAACGAATTTGTAATTGGTAGCCAAGTGTCATTCGTGAAACGAAACGTTATATTGTATCGATCATTTTTGATCAATTTCATACAAAACCTTAGCCAAGTGGCACTTTTGACAAGCAAAATTGGTGATCCAATGATTAGCGAACGCTAGAACCCTGTAAATTACGCTAAAAATGGCGGATAATCACTATTATTTAATCAGCTGTTCTAAATCGTGGATAATATCTGTTAGAATTTTTGATAATTTTAAAGTAAAATGAACGCAAATTGTCATAATTTAAGAGTCCTAACCTAACTAGGGGGTTTTCAATACATTTTCTTTTTTTAAGTCGCAGACGCCTTTGTAATGAATTTCGGTTTTCATCCCCTAACTCCCCGGGGAATTAACTCAGAGCAAAGTGACCTTGACAAAAGTTGGTGTCCCTTACCCCCTCCACGCAATGGTGCAACAAAAAAGGGGTGTTATATAAGGTTGAAATTTTCCATCAAAATTTTTCTAAGTCCTGCGCACGCTCTGACCGCCAACCGAGCTCTCTGTTCATTCTAATATAACGCATTGGCGTCATTACGACCAAATTGGTAGCCAAGTGGATTATGGCTTGTTTAACGTTCATTCTACTGAGGTCTATCGAATATTGTCTGTGAATTGACGGCGATGTCAGTTTGAAGTGTTATTTTCACAACGTGAATCAATCTCGGATGAATAATATACATGGATAGAATATATAAATAATATAAAAAAATAAGAACAGAGTCGCTATATCTGATTCAATTTTGATTGTATGTACCGCGTGAGTGCGAATAAGATAAAATATACTATCTTTTCTTCTTAATTCCGTAAGTTTCTATATAGCTAACATGTCAATTGAACTCTGTCAGTACTACGGACTACCAATTTAAAGAGTTATAAAATTAAATACTGTCACCAAGATTTATGTATTTATCTTCCTTGCTATCTTTGATTGTGTTAACATATTTTAAGTAAATCCTCTTTACCTACCTTACAAGTGAACGTAGAATTGTGCAAAATGTTATCGATAGTCACATTTTAAAACTTATGTTTCAGATTTATGAAAGCTGATGATAAATTTATTATTAAAAATAAACAAAAATATGCAAAACTGAACATATAAAACTTCTTTTTTACGTATTTTTTGGCATACATATTTGCAGAAATGTAAAATTGATCGAAATCTATTGCTACACTGAAAATCTTTCTTTGTTTCATTAAATTTACAAAATACAAGGGTTGTAACAAGAATATAGTGTTTATAACTTGAACTTATAGTGTCTGTAAAATATTTAAAGACGAAATATTATATTTATCATCCTTAAGACATTGTCAGCATTTTGCAAACCTATCACTACTTACAATGTGTCTAGGCAGTTCGTTAGAAGCGAACAATTGGGTAAACGAGTCACTAGTATTGTGGCTTCTAAGTGGTAGGGTTCTGCATTGTCTCGCCCGGGTCTAATACCACTGGCCCACCTATTTCTGCAGCAATAGCAACAGTGCTTGTTACTGTCGTGTTCCGGTTTGGAGGGTAAGGTAGCCGGTAAATGTATACATGTGACATTAATACCCCCCCCCCCCCCCGCTCCACAAGGATATCAAAGCACCATTAATAATGTGCCACCAAAAGCCTTAATTTGCGTTAATTTTACTTTAAAATTATCAAAAATTCTCACAGATGTTATCCACGCTTTAGAACAGCTGATTGAATAATAGTGATCAACCGCCATTTTAAGCGTAATCTGCAGCGTTCTAGCGTTCGCTGATTATCGAATATTTCGCTACTATTTTGCTTGTCAAAAGTGCCACTTGGCTACGGTCTTGTACGAAAATTGACAAAAATGATCGATGCAATATAACGTTTCGTTTCACGAATGACACTTGGCTACCAATTACAAATTCGTTTACGCTCGTGTCAACAGCTTATGACAAATCCATAAATTTCTCTTTCTATTGTACTAACGTTGATGCCACATCTTGGGGGGCAAGTCTTTTTTGCTTTTAATGCACTTTTCATATAAATAAAACTTATAACCTCGGTGAAAATAATACTTCAAAGTGACGTTTACCGTCAATTTAGAGACAATATTCGATATACTTCGTAAAGTTCGTATGGAACGAACGTTGAACAAGCCATGATCCACTTGGCTACCAATTTGGCCTAAATATCGCCAAAGCGTAATATTTGAATAGTTACTGAGCGTTTATTTCGTTTGCTTTAAACATTTTCGCGTTGTGCCCATAATTTATTGGAGTGTGATTTACTTTTTTAGTATGGCATCCCAATAAGATATTCCGGGACTAAACACAATCTAAGTTTCTTTATTACGTACGTACGTTTATTACGTATACTACCTGTTTTTATTACGTATACTACCTGTACAGAAGGAGGAAGTCTGTTTCACTAGAAGTAGAAAAAAATTGATTTGAATTACACTGTACAGTGACAGTAGTACTCGTGAATTCGTTGTGTCCAGCTCCATCTTATCGATAGCGTCGTCCAGAAAGGCCAAATCCCACCCTAATCTGTTAATCGTAACACCAAAAACGGCGGCATGCTAAAGGCCGTCATGACGCATCCTATGGTCTGATAAGCTGAGCTGAGCTCCAAAGATTGCTAAAATGATCCGAGCAATCTGATACTTTACATCGGTGTTATGTGAACGAATGGTATCCCTTCAACTATCTCCACTTAAAAAATCGTGTCAATTCATCGCTCCGTCTGCCGTGAAAGACAGACAATCACACAAATACACTTTTCTATTTATAAGTATGGATGTTTAAGTATATTTATCAAGCTCAGAAATACAAGCTTTTAGCATACACACGTCCACACTAATAGCATCGGCATTGTGTTTGCAGGCGGGATACAGCGTGACGGTGTTCGAGCGCAACGACCGCGTGGGCGGGCTGCTGCAGTACGGCATCCCCAGCATGAAGCTGGGCAAGGACGTGCTGCAGCGCCGCGTCAACCTGCTGGCCGCAGAGGGCGTCACCTTCCAGTGCAACGTCGACGTCGGCAAGGACATCTCCGCCACCGACCTCTCCAACGAGTACGTGCAGTAGTATTTCTGGCATAAATAAAATCATCAATCACAATTGTTGAACTATTTTTATGTATTTGGCGATTTCGGACACATAATCATTACTTAACGCATAAGCACGTACCATATCCCAATATTATTCTTTGTAACACTGATAAGACGACTTGTTAATATTAGTCAAACACTATCACAAAAATACGCGAGGCAATTTATTGCATTACGCGGAAACACATCCGAACGTCGCAATGCACTGGCACAACTGAAGGACTCCGCGACCGGCCGGTGGTTGGCGCTCGCCACAGTACCTATATATTATGTAATCTTCACGCTTGGTGGTGTAATTCATTGGCCCACGACGCGCGTTCGTACATATCTATAGAAATGTGATTTAAGTGTTTAGTGGGATAATTAAGACAAAAACTAAGGTCATATATTTTATAGATATCTGGGCTCAAAATCGAGTACTGAGTACACTCAGTAAGTCCCACGGCTAAAAAAACAGGTTGTACATAATATAATATAATATTGTGTGTGCGTCAGGTACTCGGCGCTGGTGCTGTGCGCGGGCGCGACGTGGCCGCGCGACCTGCCGCTGCGCGGGCGCCAGCTCAGCGGCATCCACTTCGCCATGGAGTTCCTCGAGAGCTGGCAGAAGCGCCAGGCCGGGCCCGCGCGCAAGGCCGCGCCGCAGCCCGAGCTCGCGCTCTCCGCCAAGGACAAGGACGTGCTCATCATCGGCGGCGGCGACACCGGGTGAGACACACACACACACACATACACAAAACTCGCTCGCTACACAGAAACAGTAAATATGAACACATTGGCAGAATTGGTGAGAAATTAGTTCGCCTTCCTTCGGGAACTCGTGCGTTCTGGTCTCTCGCCAAGGCTGTCTTGGGGAATTTCTCACAGCCCTCTCTTCCACGCTTACACGGAGATGATGACTCTCTGGCTCATACCGCAAGGGAGAAGGCCGATCTTCTGGACTTGTTCTTTGCGGCCAACTCGACTCTGGACGACCAAGGAAATGCACCGCCTACCATCCCGCAGTGCTATAGTTCTATGACGGAATTAAAATTCTTGCAGTCTTCCGTACGTAAAGCACTTTTTTCCTTGGACGTCCATAAGTTGAGTGGACCGGATGGCATCCCTCCGATTGTACTTAAATCATGTGCTCCAGAGCTGGCGCCGGTACTAACTCGCCTATTACGGCTCTCCTACTCACTCGGCGTAGTACCGTACGTAGTAGTAGTATTTCATGGAAGACAGCTTGAATGCATCCCATCCCTAAAAAAAGAGATCGCTCTAATCCGTCTAACTATCGGCCGATAGCCATAACCTCCTTGTTCTCCAAAATTATGGAGACAATCATCAACTCGCATCTCCTCAAGTATTTAGAAGAGCACCAGCTGATTAGCGACCACCAGTAAGGTTTCCGTCGCGGCCGCTCAGCTGGTGATCTTCTAGTATACCTAACACATCGGTGGGCGGAAGCAGTTGAGTCCAAGGGGGAGTTAGTTTGGACATAGCGAAGGCCTTTGATAGGGTATGGCACAAAGCTCTTCTGGCGAAGCTGCCTTCCTATGGGCTTCCCGAGAAATTATACCAGTGGATCGCTAGTTTTTTGGCTGATCGAAGCATCAAGGTCGTATGTTTCCATGTTGAGAGCCAATTCCGATGCCAGATACAGATGCGTGAAACCGTTCTCGAGATAAGCCCAGCATCTGGGCGGCATTTTCGGATATGAGTGATATTTGAGATCCTTGGTCTAGAAGAGCTCTTAAGGTGATATAAGTGCCGTCAGCAGCCTTAACCTGAATCGAGAGTGTTGTCAGCAAAATCTCCTCATTGTCAGAAGCGATGTGATTAGCGCTATGTTGTGTATTTTGATTTTCCGTTTGAATTTGATATTTTTGCGTAGCTGGAATCGAACCCATAGTCGATGAAACGGCGGTCTCGGCTAGTCGGGTCGGTTTCGTAATTGAATCGGTATATGCGTCATGCAACATCGTGTTATGATTCTTTTGACAAACCTTGCATTTTTTCACTGACGTGCATTGCTTGTTACTGTGTGTGTAAAGACAATTATGACACAAGTTTAGTTTTATAACGGTCGTTAACCTCTCGTCGGGTGTAAATTTGACGAATTTACTGCACTTATAAATGTGGTGATTTTCATTGCAAAGAGGACAATTTGACGAATATGTCGCACTGGCTTGAAATTCTCTGTTCGGAATTTTTCCATAGTGGTGACCACCAACATGTTGAAAATGAGGCTTGTAGGGCTTGTTGTTTATCATTTTATGCGTATGAGGCCTGCTCGATGATGGTGTTACAACCTCCCTTTTGTTTAAGGGCTCTAGGGCCTGAAATTTGCTTTCTAAAAAGTTCATTAGTTCAGACAGCGAAGGCAAGTCACGTGGCGATTTTCTGGCTTCTTTATAGTTAGCATATGTCTCAACATCCAGCTTTTTCGATATAATGTGAACCAACAATGGATCCCAAGTACTTGTATCGATACCTAGGTTCCGTATGGCGTGTATACATTCCATTGATGTGTCATGGAGACGTCTAATTTCATATGCCGACTGTTTATGAGCTATGGGTTGATTTAAAAACATCTCAACATGTTTAGTAAACAACAGTTGCGGGTTGTTATATCTGTGCACTAGCAAGTCCCATGCGGTCTCGTAGTTGTCAGCAGAGATGTTTAGATGCTGAATAAGTCGTTCCGCATCTCCACGCAATTTTCCTTTCAAGTGCTGCATTTTTTGTGTTTTGGTTAGTAGGTTATTGTTATGTATGCTCTCTACATAAAGATCATAGAATGTAGGCCATTGCGTGTATTTGCCAGTAAAAACAGGTATGTCGATTTGCGGAGTTGACTATTGATAATGCACAGTCGATGCAAGCTTCAGATTTAAAGCCTTTTTGATATTTTTATATGAGTTCTCGTAGCCATAAAACTCATCATCCAAATGATTTATCGTGTTACCTTCCACATCACGGTGTTTTCAAGGTTGACTCCACTACTACAAAGATGCGAGTCGTCTTCAATGCGTCAGCAAAAACATCTACTGGGAACAGCCTGAATGATTTGATGGAACGTGGTCCAAATCTACAAAAGGACTTACAGCATCTCATATTATTATGGCGTCAACACAAATACGTCATAACCGCTGACATCGAGAAAATGTTTCGAATGATAATTGTTCGTGAGTCTGATCAACACCTACAACGCATTATTTGGAGAAGTACACCAGAACAGCCCTTGAAGGAGTATCAGCTTACAACTGTTACTTACGGGACAAAGGCGGCTCCCTACCTCGCAATGCGTACGTTAAAGCAGTTAGCTATCGATGACGGGCACAAGTTCCCTCGAGCTGCTGCTGCACTAACGTCTTCATTTTATATGGATGACCTGCTAGAAGGCTGTGACCATATTTCACAAGTCAAACAACTACGACAAGAGATCATCGATATCCTAAAGGGCGCCGGAATGAATATCCGTAAATGGTCCAGTAATTCCAGCGGACTGATTGCAGACCTGTCAGCTGATCAATTGGACACACCACTCGACTTCAAAGGTTCGGAAAACCGGAAGACCTTAGGCTTACGATGGATTCCTACTTCAGACACATTCGTTTTCAAAAACATATTTAATAAATAATAGTTTAAAAAAACTAAAAAACACGCTTTTTATAGAAAACCGAACTAAAAAAATAGAAAATAAATTTTAATAAATTTAAATTAAGAATAGTGTTAAAAATTTCAATAATTATAAATTAATAATAGTGTGAATAAAAAATAATAATTTTATTTAAAAAAAAGCGTGGGGTGCATGGTGTCAATAGTTATAAATATTTTATTGACACATATGAGTAGAGTGATTATCATTTCGGTAATATCTTAAAAAGCACCCCACGCTTTTTTTTAAATAAAATTATTTTTTTTATTCACACTATTATTAATTTATAATTATTGAAATTTTTAACACTATTCTTAATTTAAATTTATTAAAATTTATTTTCTATTTTTTTAGTTCGGTTTTCTATAAAAAGCGTGTTTTTTAGTTTTTTTAAACTATTATTTATTTTCTACTTTTTAGTTTGGTTTATTTATAATAGCTTGTTTTTTTAATTTTAAACTATTGCACGACTCATGATGCGAAGCATCATAGAGTGCTTTACGACCGAAAATTTTTTTTCATATATACATATCTTCACGCCAGATCCCTTACGGGGTAGGCAGAGAGAACCGAGTGCCACACATAACGATCCTTGCAGGTTTGTCTCGCTTCCTCCACGTTCATCACTCATTTCATACACACACGCCGGTTGCGAAGACTCTTGATACCACCTTCGGAAATTTTTTTCGCCTTATTTTGGCAACTATTTTTAGTATTATAGCCTTGTTAGTTAACGGAATCAAGATATTTTGCATACTTTTGTCGAGATAATTTAATGGAGATTAATTCTATACTTGCTAAAAATTAATTTAGTGCAATAGAAACGGAAAAAAATATAAAAATATGAAAATAGGTCAAAAAATTTTCATGTCCGTCATGTATGAAACTCCGGAAACACTGTAACTTATGAAAAAATCAATTATTTGAGTTATTTTTTTTAATTCGGCAATTGTAGATCATCGAATGCGAATGGCTAATAAATTCAGTGTCGTTTAATTACAATTAATAAAAAACGAAAACTACAAGACTGTATATCTATATATATCCATGTCAAATTAACATGGATGATGATATATCTATATCTATAAATATTATGTACATTTATTTTGTTTCTTTTTGTTTTTTTTTTGTTTTTTTATTCAGTCAATTAAACTCAGTCACAGAGACGGCGGCGGACTCTTCGTGGCTCGTGAAATCTAAGTTATATGCGCAGACACTGTTGCAAACTCTAATGCGCATACCTAGTCGAGTGCCGCGGTAGAAGCACGGAACTACTTACACGCTTATAGACATATGTGTGTGTGTGTGTGTGTGTGTGTGTGTGTGTGTGTTCCTGTCGTACTCCCATACAGGACAATATGACGGGGCCAGATATGGGCTATGCTTGGCGCAATGCTGTCTATCTCTGGCCCATGCTTGTAAACCCGCTTTGGCCCAGCCTTGGTAGAAGTAGACTCGGTAAGATCCAAGAGCGTCTAGGGAATGAGTCTTTTGAGCAGAGAGCTATTAGAGTTGTTCTCATTATTGAGCGAACTAGCGAACTAGCGACTAGCGAGAGAACTACTAGCGAACGAGTCTGTCGACCAGAAGGCTCATAGAATTGGTCTCATTGAGGAGCGTTTAGCTAAGGAGTCCGCCGAGCAGAGAGCTCGTGGATTAGTAGTGATACGAAACCGTACAGCAATTGCGCGCGAATGGTAGCGCGTCAGACGTCACAAAGACTTCGTTCAATTACTGAGCGTAATTTTATAACCACCATAAATCAATATGCTGAAGTACCATGTACAATCTGTAAGAAATTATTATATCCAAAGCAACAGACGTCATTAGTTACAGCACGTTTTGATTTTTTTTTGCTCGACTACCATAAAAAAAAGAAAAGTTCCTTCTCAGGCCCACTGGAACAACATGGAAGTTATATCTTTACCTCTTGAACTGACCGACTTGACAGACGTAGAACAAAGACTTTTGTTAAGAGTAGTTCCTTTTACAACTAGTTTCCACCCGCACCAAAGTGCTCGTCAACACGAATCAAACGAGCCCAAACTCAATAAAGTTGTGTTATTTAATTGCTGAGCTCCTATGGTCACCTTCTGGCTTCATCATCGAACCCTGCAGGATCCTAGTTAGCACCAAGCACCAAAGTGCTTGTCAACACTAATCAAATGAGCCCAAATTCGATAGAGTTGTGTCATTTAATTGCTGAGCTCCTATGACCATCTTCTAGCTACATCATCGGACCCTGCAGGATCCTAGTCACCACCAAGCACCAAAGTGCTCGTCAACATGAATCAAATGAGTCCAAACTCAATAGTCTTGTTTTTAACCGATTTTTAACCATTTAATTATTAAGTTCCTGTGGTCATCTTCCGATTCAGATTCATCAGATCAGCTCCATGTCATAATAAGGTTTCATTGTCATTCAATTAACATACGTATACAAAATTTCAGCTCAATCGGTAACCGGGAAGTGGATCAAATTTACTTGCGAGATTTGATTTCAGACATCGAGATAGGTACAATAAATAAAAAAATGCTCATAAAACAAAAACTACTGAGCCTACCTGAATCAAATTTTTATGGGACCAATTCGAAACTATTCCGCATCAAACAAAAAAAGAATCACGTAATTCGGTTCAGAAACCTCGGAGAAATCGGTGTACATACATAAAAAAAATATACCAGGCGAATTGAGAACCTTCTCCTTTTTTTGAAGTCGGTTAAAAATGGAATAATTTTATCAAATTAGTGTATTGTCATCGATCCTAGATAAATCTACAAAGTTTGAACGAAATCTGGCCGTTTAAAGTGGGTCAAAATCACGCCCAAAGAAGTCGGTTACAAACAAACATACAAACATACAAACATACAGGTGAAGTTAATAAAAAGCGTGTAAAAACGACAAGAACGACGATATTATAACTAAGAGACAGTTATTATCAAACATCTCGAAGATCTTTGATCCCCTGGGGTGGCTGTCTCCACTTACAATACGAGCAAAACTACTTTTTCAAAGAACATGGTCTGAAGAATCAGCTGATTGGGATACGCATTTGTCTCAAAACATTAACAACGAGTGGATAAAATTAAAGCATGACTTGCAAGAAATAGAAAAATTCAAGATAAATAGATACATGGGAGATAAAAATCACTACAAAGTCAGCGGCGTGCACAGAATTATGACACTGGGTATGCAGCTGTGTACTCGATCAGAAAAATTTTTCTTATAGATTTGTAGCATAGCTACAGCCATGCGACGGATCTCTAAGTCGGAAATCATGCCAACAGAATAAGTCTTAGATGTACTACTATTCATGTACATCTTCTACGGCAACGCAAACAAAACAGCAATCGATCGTCGCGGCGAATGAAATTGTAATAAAATAAGTAAAATAATAAGCTAAATTAATATCTAACTACTCACCTAGTCAGCTTCAATTTTCACTGAAGGTTCTGATTACTTGAGATTACTATACACCGATATAAATAAACGTAAGATTTTGACCACCTCAAATATATTATCCAAGTGAGTGATAGTTACAGAACACATCCCTTGCGAGATATCCGATATGGCCTTATATAATATAACCTTAATAATAAAATTACGGGTTAGTAAAAAAACAAACTTCTCATTCATTTATAGATTACTAGCGACCTGCCCGCGGTTTCACCCGCGTAGCTTTTGTTCTCGTAGGAATATCTGAAAGGTTTATATACTGAAACCTTCCTCAAGAATCAATCTATCTATTAAAAAACCGTATCAAAATCCTTTGCGTAGTTTTAAAGATTTAAGCATGCATATGGACATAGGGACAGACAGAGAAAGCTACTTTGTTTTATACTATGTAGTGAAATCTATGCGCCTATCCTTCCTCCTCATCCTTTTTCAAATATGTATGTGTACGTTTAGCTGGCCTTGCTGGTTTAATTGTAACTCGGGTACACACCTACATTTAGACACGATTTGAATCTTTTCACTGAATGACAAAATAGAAAAAACTTGTTATTTTTAATTTTTAATAAACACACATTTTCAACGCAAACTTTACAATCAAATAACATTTAAAAAATCAACAAATGCACTAGTAAAAGCAAATCACTACAATTATTATAGAAACTCAGTAATAACCTATTAAATGTACCTACACACTTTCAAATATTAAAATGAAAACTTTATATAATATACTGGCACAAACAAAATAATAAACAATGCTTAACAGCTATCACACGAAAAAGCAAATGGCCCCCGCGAAACACAAAACATTTCTGCTATTTAAACAAATAAAACCTTACTAAACAAAAATGCATAATGTGAGCATACTTTTTGTCAATAATATTTCGTCTATTATCTTTACCCGGATTATAGAACAAGGCCGCATTACCTGCTTTGTAAAATAGCGTCATTGTGTGAGTGAGCCAATTACGTGCGGATAGGTAATTATGTCTCGCACACATTTACAATGTGAAGCAGTTTGCTTGCGGCATTAGTTCAATATTATTTATCGTTTAATAAACGCCTGGCAAACATATTTGAGTGCTGTGCTTGCAAATAGGTGCTATTTAAAAATATTAGGCGTTTTTAAGTTATTATATTTTGTTTATTCATTTATTTATAAGTCATCTAAAACGTATGAACGTTTTATTAAAATAAAGGTAAAGCACAACTTTTCTGCCTATAAGGAGCGCACGCGCCTGTACAAAGTGCATGGATTCTGCGACGCATCTGAAAAGGCGTTCGCTTGCGCTGTATACGTCAGTACACGGAATTCTAAAGGGGAGTACACATCGACACTTGTGGCCGCTAAAACAAAATTAGCACCTCTGAAGAACAAATTATCTTTACCGAAGCTTGAACTCTGTGGCGCACTCTTACTATCAAAACTGATGAAAAAGGTCATCGAAACTCTACCAAAAACCGCAACAGTGTATGCCTGGACTGACTCGATGGTGGTGCTAGGTTGGCTGCATGGAGACATAAATAGATGGAAACAGTTTGTAGCCAACAGAGTTCGTACAATACTCAGCATCATCCCGTCTTCATCCTGGCAACATGTACGGTCTGAGGAGAACGCAGCTGATTGTGCTACAAGAGGAATATCATCATAACAGTTATCAGAACATATGTTGTGGTGGCAGGGTCCACAATGGTTGTCTACATTTGATTCGCACATGATTAAAGAGAAGACATACCAATCACCAACATTATAAGCCAAAAAAACGAGTGTGAACGCTGCTTTATCTTATAAAAACGATTTTGTTTTACAATTATTACACGAATGTAGCTCGACACGGCGCATGACAACAATCATCGGTTGGCTATCACGTTTCACACAATGGTTACGTAATAAACAATTGCCACAGCAAAGTTACCTATCGTCATCGGAAAGAAATAATGCACTAAATTTAATAATAAAGACAGCACAATCTATGGAATTTGAAAAGGAAATTCAACAATTAGAGAAACGTGGAAAGTTGAGCAATACCAGTAGACTTTTGAGCCTCAACCCATATATTGACTCCCGAGACGGACTACTCAAGGTTGGCGGGAGATTAAATAATTCGTTACTGAGTCAATCCGCCAAACATCCTATAATATTATCAAGTTACGGTAGACTCACTGAACTCATTATACGAGATTCTCACCGTACCACGCTACATGGTGGACCAAGTTTAACACTGTCTTATATCCGAGAAAAATATTGGATACTAAGTGGATTGCGTACAGTAAAAAGAGAACTGCGCAAATGTGTGACATGTCGTCGTTTTAAAGAAGAACAACGAACGCAGATTATGGCAGATCTTCCAGAGCCTCGCGTTACCCCCTCGCGTCCATTCACGCACACCGGGGTCGATTTTACTGGCCATTTTGACATCAAAGCAAACAAGGGACGTGGAGTACGTACACAAAAAGGATACGTTGCCGTATTCGTGTGCCTATCCACTAAGGCAGTGCATTTGGAGTTAGTATCCGATCTCAGTACTCCTGGATTTTTAGCAGCTTTTCGACGTTTTTGTGCGAGAAGATCTGTTCCCAAACACATGTACAGTGATCAAGGAAGAAATTTTATCGGAGCAAACAAAGTATTAAAGAAAGAATACAAGGATATTATTCAAACGCTTGACGTTGAATTACTAAGCAAGATCGACGACTACGACATTCAATGGCACTTTAATGCGCCGGCTTACCCTTCCGCTGGGGGTCTGTGGGAAGGTGCAGTCAAGAGCTTAAAGTATCATCTTCGACGTGTGATAGGAGAACAGAAGCTCACATATGAAGAGTTTATCACATTACTACACCAAGTCGAGGCTTGCCTTAATTCTCGACCTCTTCTAAAATTGAGCGAAAATCCAGATGATGAATATCTATCACCAGGTCATTTCCTAGTTGGAGGTTCACTTGTATCCAGACCACAAACGGAACCTGCGCATATGAGTTTGACCAACAGATGGCAAATGATCCAAGCTTTGAACAAGCAGTTCTGGAAGAAGTGGTCCTCAGACTACTTACAACAGTTACAAGTCCGTACTAAATGGAGAACCCCGTCTAGAAACATAAAAGTCGACGACATTGTCTTAATAAAAGACGAAAACCTGCCCCCAGGCAAGTGGTTGATGGGCAGAGTTACCGAAGTACATCCAGGGAAAGATGGATACGTCCGGGTGGTGTCCGTAAAAACTAAAAATGGCGTAATCAAGAGGCCAATTTTAAAATTATCTGTTTTACCGGTGGGAGATGAATACACACAAAACTAACCAAATGCCGTACAGTCATTGACAAGGGATGACGTCACTCTCGCCGTCTCGCAAGCAAGTGTATATCAACCAAGGCGTTTGACGGGGCAGCCTACAAAAAACTTATGATGGCAATTAGGCTGTGTGTATCACTTCACCCTCTGCTCAGTATTCATAAAACATTATAAAAATTAGCATCTACAAATTTGGATCCATCTACGTATTAACAAAGTATTATTCTACAGAGCAAATAAACCGATTTAAAATAATAAATTACAATTATCACAAGCACTTTGTAACTTGAGTTTTAATACCATTGTATACAAAGAAGTCGCCGAGCCACGAGCGGAAGATCAAGTTACATTGCGATAACAGTGGCTATTCTCATGCTGTGGGAAATGCATTATGCACATATTTGCAACAACAATTAAGTCACTGACCAGGAACAACACATTAGAAATAGGTCACAACCTTGACCTTGACTATTTATAAATAAAGAGTGACACATTTTCTATACTTCGTCATAATAACTACTGGAGTCACTCTAATATCAAAAACAGGACACTAACAATATCAGATACATCAATTCTACATGTCACACTTCTACTGCTCATCTGTGAATTCTTCTGTTCCTGTGCATCATAAGAGCATGAAAGTGAGTGATGTCACGTGAAAACAGATGTCAAGCAACGAGAACATATACATACTACTGAGTGTGCACGATGTTCATGATATGATGCCATAGCAACTCCATACTGATCATAATCACTGTCGCAAGGTGCACCTATATAAATACAATATCTCAGAGACAAGAAGTATGGCAGATACGAGTACCCCTTTGCTCTCATGAAAGGAGGGTGGCGGAAATCATAAAACGAGGCCTGGCCTCGTGGCCTGCAGCAGCCGTAAGAACCCGACCAACTGGACATTCGGGCTATAAGTGCAGTGAATAGACATGTTACATTTTTTACATTTTTCATTATTATGCATGTTTTACATTTTTATTTTTAACCTTAGTATTCTTTGTGTGTATAAATTCTTTACATTTTATTTACTTTCATACTTAGCATTTTTTACATTTTTTTTTTAAACTTGTATTCATTGTCTCCCTTTTGGGCCCGCAGGATGTACGGGTTACCGCACGTATTTAATGTCAATGACATGTAATTTATTTAGGTTACATAGAAACAACGTAATAAGTTAAACACGCACACATTGTTACGATTGCACTTTTATTTAATCATCATTTTTGTTGTAACTTTAATAATAAATCAGTGTTAGAAAGAATTTCATTGGGTTTGTCTCGTACACTGACTCTCCCTCACATATCTTCTGCACTCATCTTAAACTGTACACAGACATTACAGTTACTATAAAATATCTGAATACCTTGATGACAGGAAAGCATGGGATTAACTGCTCCTCATATCGGCAATCCTTATTATTAATGTAACAATTAGATACAAATTAAATATGATGTAATATTTTATTTAAAAAATGTTATGGAAAAAAGACAAGGCCCCTGAGTTTCTTCCACCGGATCTTCTCAGTGTGTGGCCGCGTTTCCGATCCGGTAGTAGTTTAAAAAAATTTTGACACGTCAAAATAACTTGTAATAAGTTTTATTGAATTAAATACTTCTGATTTCTGATTTCTGATTTCTGACTGATTTTTCCCCGATTTTCGAACACTCGTTTTACCAGATCTCCACGTTTTGAGGTCCTAGGAACCTTTTTCGACTATTGTCACGATGACGACAGTATGTACTATGTATGTATGTGTGTCTATGTGTGTATGTAAAAATCTTATAACTTTAAAGGCGACATACCGATTGATTTAAAAATCTGATCCGCTTTGCTCTCTAAGCGTTGGCGTTGATCACATGAGGTCCCGGGTTCGATTCCCGGATCGGGCACATAAAAAAAGTGTTTTTTCAGTTTTCTGAGAAACACAAATTTGCCCGGGATTAGAAAGTGCCCGGTTGGCGATAGGCTTGCCACCTATCACATTTGTGGGACCAAGTATCTTCGGCTAATCGTGGGTGCACTTGTTGTACCTCTGCCTACCCCTTCGGGGATATGGGCGTGAAGATACTTTTTTTTTAAATATCGTGAATTGAATTAAAATTGGTCGACTGATTTAGGATTTATCAATAACGGAAATTTTTCAAAAAACATCAACATCTTTCAAAAATTCAAACTACAGATTATGTAGCCAATAAATCAATTTAAAAAACAAAAATTACTTTCAATGGCATTCTAAAGATCAAAATCGGTCATCGTTTTCAAAATATACTTTCAAAAATAAAATTACTGTTATTTTTAACAAAATTTAGATGTTTGAACTCTAAAAGAATTCTATCTTAGGTATAGTTTATGTTCCTTTGAGCTTAAAAAAACCTCAATTTTGTAAAAAAAATTCAAGAATGGTCTGCAGGGTCAACTGTTTTACAGTTTTTTTTTTTAATTTATTTCAGCAGATTAAAAGTATCATCATATTTTTAAGATATTTTATTTTAATTGGAATAGGTAGACATCTGGCCTACTGAAGTGTCGATGAACAGGAAGGTGGTACACGCCTATCCAAAGTAAACCTGCTCACTCTACTCTTAAAGCCTCCAGAACTATATTTATGTGGAAAAATAGATCTAAACCTTGACGACATAAACCAAAAAAGAGTTGTCAAACCGTTTTGATCGATTTTCTGTATTTCCCCAACGTTTGGATAATATTTCTGCCTGCGTCTATTAGTCCGATAAAAGAATGGATTCAGGCATTACTTTGCGGATATCCATAACTCAAAGAAAGGAGTAGGCAACATCGAACGTCCGGAAAATAAAGAAAAAACCCCAGCGGCACAATTTATCATATTTCTTACACTGCTTTGTTCCATTTTCAGTGGCATTACAGAGGTCTGTTTATTTATTTATTTAAATTTATGTTCAACAAAGAACAAAGGTAAACTTAATGCTAAGTGGCATTCTTTACCAGTCAACCTAACTTAATCAGATAATAAGAATATTAGTCTGTTCCTTGAACCAAATTGTTTTTTTCTTTGCGTTTAGTAACCGATGGCTATTTCAAGAGTTGTCATTTTGGACATTTAAAGATTTATTCCCGTGTTGGCCCGGGCTCCATTGAAGAAAAGACCAACTGCCGTTCTGCCAGGCAGGTCGTAAGAGGCCACTGATTGGCTATACTCGTCACTACCATCGTGACTACTAGGTGGTTGAGTTACGCAACGTCGCGCCCAGGTATTTAGTACCACAGCCTTACCTATTCCTGTCGCACTAGCATCAATGCTAGTCGTTGTCGTGTTCCGGTTTGAAGGGTGAGGTAGCCATTAAACTTATGCATGTGGCATTGCCATCCCGTCACACGGATAACAATGCACAATTAACATTTTTGGTGTCTATAGTATGCATAACTCATTTACCAGTTAACATATTAAAGTTCGTACTACATTTTTTTAACAATTAACAACTGTTATTTATATTAGCAAATACTGTTAAAATTTTATGCATCACTAAAATTACCAATAACTTATATAGGATAATAATGTTATTAAAAATATTTAAGCTACCTTGATTTATGATAATAATAACTGTTAAAAATTATAAAATTACTCGAGAGGACCTTTTTTTTGGTCGCTAACTCGATGGCTTTGCGTTTTTGCTGCTTCTAATACTTATTATAATATATAGGCTACTACTGATATAATATAACATAAAAAAATAACTGTTAAATATTAATTCATTTTAACAACATACCAGTTAACCTAATAAAAATAAAAAAAAGAATTTTTAAAATTACGGATTTTGTAACATTTCAATAAATTTTTATGTCAAATTTGTGTAGATTATAACAAAGATTATAATTTATATGCGGTATATACGATATCGTAGCAACATCCAAATTGTCAACTGATCAAACGTGAATGCAAAGGATATTCAAAGTCGGATAAAATATTGCTGATTTTGATTGTTTATACACAGATGCGACTGCATAGCCACATCGCTTCGGCAAGGTGCCAGATCTATAACCACCTTTGAAATCCTACCTGAACCAAAGAAAACAAGAGGACAAGACAACCCCTGGCCACAGTGGCCCAGAGTATTCAGGTAAGTGATGAACATTATGAGTTACTTCACTTTTAATGTCATTATGCAGTAAAAAATTAAGACGCACTTAGACCAAGCGACAAGAGCCATCTAGTTTAATACACCAGCCATCCGCTCATTAAGTTGCTTGTTTACTAGATCCGCGGTGTGGACACAACGCGCGGTAGGAACGTTTGAGAAGTACCCGCGCTATGTCGCCCCGCCTCGTCGCGCTAGGCCTTATATACACGTTTAATATTTCGGCACGCAATATGGACAACGCATAAGTGGCATAGTATATAAAAGAACAAGTGAAATAAAATCAAAAAAAAAAAACTATCTTTTTACAGATTCTTGTTAACGAGTTCACTATTAGATTGATAAATGATATTGATTATATATTGATGATGATATAGTTGATAGGATTTGTGAAGATACGTAGATCTTTTTATGGCTGTAACAATGAATAATGCGTGTCGTATAAAATGATGAATTGCAGTATGTGATGGTTATAGGTACTCACAGACCACACAAATACTACGGCGTTGGGCGCAAAATGCGTAGCCGCTCATATGATCAGATGTATGTAAATGTCAAACGCTTTTAGACGAATTAAATCGTAAAAAAATTGAAATGTGCCATATTGTGTTATTTTATCGTGTCGAAAAAGAAGCTAAGGCTTAAGGGAATACCTTTAGAGTGATTTTATTTCATCGATACGTATTATAACTCTACACACTAAGACACTGACGACCAAAGACGTTACCTTGTATGGCGTATCCAGTTTAAATCGTGGTTATACCGTACAATATTATCTAATAAGTGTTCTAATAACATTTTCTTCCTTGCATTGAAGAAAATGCTATTGACTTCAAAAACATTTTAAACTTAGAACTAGGTTCTGACAAAATATCTTAAAAATTAGAGACGTATACATATGCATAAACATTCTATCGCTTCTCTCCCTCAAATTTTGCCTATTCGGCTCAGATCATGAGATTTCGGGTTCTATGCCCGGATCGATCAAAAATGTTATTGAGGTATTGTGTTTTCCTCGAAAGTTGAAATCTCAATAGCGGCTCCGTCTGGCAGTGGTGTGCTAACAATGGATGAGCTCGTTACGCTGTCCGATTCCATTATCGTAAGAAACAAGCGATAGTCGTTAAAATGCGGCGATAGTAATTATCACCGACAAATGGGTAAATCGTGGTGAATCTGTACAACTATTTACGTTCAGTTCAGTTTATCTACTCCACAAGGGTACATACATAATTATACTTTTTCACTTATGATTTTTTTTTGTATAGGGTCGACTATGGACACGAAGAAGTGAAAGTGAAGTTTGGAAAAGACCCCCGGCAGTTTTCGACGCTTACTAAAGAATTTTTGGATGATGGTAAGTACGAACTAGAGCAAACTTTGAGGCGGTTGATTATTCTCATCGACTAGTTTCAGATTAGTAGAGCGTCGGCTCCATAGCTCGGAACAAAGTAACATCTTAATAGTATCTCGTAACACAAGCCCATTATAATGTTTTTTTTTATCATTAGGTAGCAATAAAGCAGATGGCTCTCCTGATGGAAAGAGACAACCATCGTCAATAGACAGCAAAGATTTGTTGGGTCGTTGCTAAACTTATGGTCTTAGTGTCACATGCATAAAATTATCGGCTACCTTACCCTCCAACCCTGTACACGACAGAGACAAGTACTAACGCTATTGCGTCAGGAAATGTTAAACGGTGATACCAAACCCGGGCGAGACAATGCAGAACTCTACTACCTAGTAGCCACGATGATAGTGACACGCATAGCCAATCGTTCGCTTCTTAGGGCATGGACACACGTCTACCGGGAGACGGACAGTGGTGTATAAAAAAGTATAGATGCGTTGCCCGTGTTTCATAGTAACAGTATGAGACTCTGGTAACTTGCCTGACTTAACTCAGTTACGCGTAGTCTTGTGAAGCGATAAAACACCTCTTGAATGTCAACTGTCTCCAGTCAGACGCGATATATATATATATATATATTCATTATTTTATTTGGCTATTGGTTACTATGGATACTTAGAGCGACATGTACGTATTTCGTGTAAGAGTGAAAGAGATGTTATATTATCGCAAGATAGGGGAAGATGGGGTAATTTCATATGTAGTGGCACTAAAGTTTTATTGAAATTTTATTTGTTATACCATTACGTAGTTATCCAATCGTCGCATTTCACATATTTCTATTGATTTAAGAATACGTAGTCAATGGATAATCAAAGGAAATGGCTAATTTTAATTGGGAGTAAACGGGATAATAGGAACTGGATGTCAACTAATTATTTTGAGTTTATTTGGAGCTTTTGATGCAAATCGTCCTTATTTTAAAAAAAGAATACTAAGAATACAGCAATTACTATAATTCAAAAAGTGATTATAACTTGTAACAGTCACATCCTTGCAATTGAATGAATTTTCTCTTTCATCATAAATTTATTGGCAACCTTACCCTCTGAGCCGTAAGACGACCGTATGTAATAGTTATTTTTAATCACTAATCTCCACGCGTAAAGTGTAAAAAAAATGAGTTTAAATATTATTAGATGTCAAAATATGGCGTAACTCAATTGGTAAATTGTTTATAATCTGCGGGACAAGATACTCTGTCGTCCTCTCGCCCTATGGATTGTTAGCACGTAGCGTACAAACCAGTTCGTTAAAATGGCACGAGGGTATACGGAATATTCAATACTTTTAATTGAAAGAAGAATTGGTCAAACATGGACAAAATTTCTTTAAATCGACCCCTATGGGGCTGATATAGGGGATGAACATTTGGACGAACACCTTCGCAATATTTTTTAAGTATGACCTGTCTATTAGTAAAATGTCATTGGCGCCGGGTCATAAAGCTCGATCCACCCAATTTTGGTTAGAAACCAACGTTTAGTACTTCATCAGAGTTGAAGACTCGCCGTCATCTAGTCCCGATCTTAATCATATTATGATTTATTTAGAGAGTATGGCAAGCCATAGCGTAGCATGGCATTGAGAGCAAGCATGATAATTTGGAGTCCCGAAAACAATCCATACGATTGTCTGTGAAGAATTTTCCCATGGAAAGAGTGCGTGCTTCTATTAATAACTGGCCTCAACATTTAAAGGTCTCTATTGCAGTCAATGGAGACCACTTGGAATAAGCTTTATATATTTTTATGGTTTTATATTAATGTATTAAACTACCACACTGTAATAATAATAAATGTTAGGTGCAGTAGAAAAAAGTTTTTCCTTTGTTACAATATTTAGGGCAACACTATGTATGTATGTGTGTATTGTTCAAAATGTTTATGGTAGAACAAACGAATCTTCTCAAGGATGATTTATATAAAAAATATTACGTGAAATAGGTAATATTATATATTTCATCGGAATGATGTAAATAATTTGAATAAATATTTATATATGTTTTGATCATTTTTAAAGATTACGATTTACCCTCTTTTTTACATAACCCACACAATACTATAGATATTATTTCCATTTTTATTTTCTCGATGACAGATCGACGCCCATGTTATTTTGTGTTTTTTTACGTTAAAATGTCTCACAGATAATAGTGTACTTCATGGACGGGTAGTGGTGTGCTACACATAATGATTACTATAGGACCTATATCGATAAACGGAACACGATAACAGACTCGTTTTTTTTACAAAATGTAATAAACTAAACTACTGCCGGATACTTTTGTACAAATTTATGAACTATAATATTATATTAAATATAAGTATAATATTATATTTCATTACAAGATGTTACACGTTTGAAATCTTGATTGATAATGCCTACTACTTTAAAATTTTTGGAGGTGTTGTAAAATAAGTATGTATAGGTAGGTATCCGACAATGAAATGAAATAATTATAACGGCAGGTAATCTTTATTTATTTTAATCAAAATCTGATGAATCGTCACTGTCACTCGATGAGCTCTCCCTAACATTTATTATAAGTTCCTGTTCTTTAGTATATTATCGAATGCCACATGAATTTCCTAATCCGTCGCTATGTTTTGGGTTTTTTTCACAACTTTTTCCCGGTTTTCGGCAGTTACTTCCGCACAAGCATTTTTTTGATAAATTTAACATTTAACACTTGTTTGCCGTAAAAGGCAAGGTAAGGTATTGTTTCGAGCGGCGTGTCCTTTGATTTGTGCCATATTAATTTAGTAACTTCGATGTAATCAGAGGACAACTAGATGTCCTGTTTTCTCGAACTGTCCCAGTGCAACGAAGGCCTTTCTTTGTTATCTCTTCCAGCAAGGGCGTCCCAGTAAAAAAATTATCAAAAACTACGTGGTAAGGAAGGTCGAAGCCACGTGAAATCAGCACATCGCAAAAAGTGAGAACAACGCTTGCACCCAGCCCCAATTCTTTATATATTGGATTGCACATAGTTGTAGCACCTTGGTATGGTTCCATCCATAAAACATACCCTAACCGTGTAGCACCAACCCAAGCTTTGAACCCGTACCTAATAGGTTTACCTTTTATGTGCTGTTTGCAGCCATGTCTACCATAGTAGGGGATCATGGCCTCATCTACACTGTAATGCTCTTCAAGAGGAGAAAAAACTAAGAACTTTTTATTTAGAAGTGTAACTAGGGGGCGTACTTTTGTGTATTTGTCTTGCAAATCCAGATTATCATTGACATGAAGGTGGCGAAAAATAAAGTCAAATCTATCCCTAGTCATAGCCGAGCTGATCAATTCATTCTTTGTATCAGGGGAGTTTTCCCAATACATTCTTCTACGGGGGAGCCATGAATAACCACTAACCAACAATATGCCGATGAAACATTTCATATCTTCAGTGGTTATGTCTCCAGGCAAATTCTTTTTGACAGCATATTTATTGCTCTCTGACACCAACAACGAAATAACATCTTCATCTAAGAAGTTTTCAAACCACTCAATTGGGCGCTTATCTTGGCAAGCGCCTTGAACATCTGGCCAATTCACGGGATTTTTTGCCAAGTCCCGTTTTCTCCATGCGTAGGTACGCCTACGTTTAGTTCGACCTGTAGAATCAGAAGGTTCTTCTTCTGTATCACTCACCATAATCTGCCCTTGAATCATTACTTCAGCCGGTTGAAGCAGAATGTTTCGTGGCAAATTATTCAAAGTTACATTATCTTCTTCACCCGAATCTTCGCCAGTGAGACAGTCAGGATCAACAGGAGGAGGTAGAATACATATCAGTCGTTCTATATAATCTTCTTCATTATCAGAAACATTTTCTAAAGCATCTAAAATTTCATGCGCAGCTAACGGTCTGTAAAGAAAAAGTTGTATTATTGTACTAAAATCATGTATATTATCCTACTGTCCTATATATAGTACGCTAGTATTTGTAACAAGTTATACGTAATTTATTTATATTATTTTGCTAGAATATTTATTTAGTACAAAAGTTAAGGTTATCAACTAGATATTAACACAGAAAAAAACAACTCACGAGTAAAATATAACTTTTTATACATACCTGTCATTTGCCATGTCTGCAACGCACTTTTATTACACACTTATAAGGTAAAATATAAGGTAAAAACTGTTAAAATAACTGTCTTTTTATTTTTTCTAATAAAGCTGACACGTTTCTTACTGCAAATCATAAGACTAAATAATCTTAGATAAAGAGGGTATTCTGATATTTTTTTTTATTTCTACTGTCCTAAATATAGGACAGTAGGCTTATCTGGGTTAATAAAGTACTATCCACATTTTCGCCATGACGTTGGAGCCAGTCAATTATCTCTTGTTTTTTATTGGCCTGCGTCGGCATTTTATCAATTTGTCTAGAGTGCTATGTAGCGTTGTCCATAATAATTATAGACGTTTCTTCCAGAGATTGCACCATTTCTTTAAACCATCTTCGTAAATCTCCGCGTTCCTTTCTTCATGATAGTCCACTGTTTTTTGGATTTAAAGGCCAGTAAAGCATCTGACACGAATCCACATATAGACCCTGCATGTCATATGATAAAGCGTTCACCTTTTCCCATTGGCGCTGAACTAGTGGAAGCGATGGTGTCGACAGTCCAGTTCTTGGATACTGTGTGGTTTGCATTTAACCAAGTCTCGTCAGTAAAAATAACATTTGACCAATCTGATGCCGTAGCAACATCTTGACGCTCCATCAATATTTTCCATTTGTTCGATTTTTTTATTAGAAAATCCAATTTTTTTCAAAACCAAGCTTAATGACAATTTTTGGCCATGAAACAAACCACGTTCACGTAAAGAAACAACAAGTTTTTTAAGTGTTGGAATTTCTTTGCGCAAGTAATAGTCATATATATAACGGCGAATAGCATCAGCGTCGATGTTGTCAACCGATGTCACACGACGTGGCTGGCCTTTTTTTTTCATCGGGGTACGAAGCTTATTTTCTTGCATGCCGCTTGTGCCGTAAGCTTCCTTCGGTAGTAATTTTTTAAACAGTAGGTGCACCAATTCCTAATGCGGCCGCAACACGCTCTCGCACTTGCGGCAGTGGTAAAAGCGGGCCACCATTTTGATACTCTGCTTCAAAGTACTTATGAACTTTGATCACCAGTTCTCTCGCCTGCAATTTTAGACACACAGATCCTTTCGGCATATTGATATTTGACAGCTGGGCAGCAAAATTAACTAGGAAGAACACAAAATACACAATGTAACGTATGGATAATGTGAAAAAACTCAGCGAACATAAATGTAGTGACTAGCACGACCGTGTTGTTGCGAGTGACAGATTAATACAAACACAAAATGGCGCTGGGCCATTGAGTATTGCCACTTCGAAAAAATATATTTGAATGTTTTTGTTATATTTGTCTTACACACAATAAAGTATTGGTAGTTACAATAGGAATATACACAATATATCAGTAAATTCGAATCGGACGACCTCAATGATCGCATGCAACGATAATATGAAATTACCCCTCCCCCGCGGGCGAACGCGGGGATGTTTTCCGTCGTCTCGGATAACGTGTTTGGATTTTTGAGCCAACAAAATAGCTAGGATACGCCCATATTTTGTTAGATGTTAGATATTAGGTGTTAAAAACAAAAAAAGTGTTGCAAGTGACCCGGCTTAAATATTTACGCGTTACATGGACGGAAGAAAATTTTAAAAATGCTGTTCGTCTCTTATTTCCAGCTACTCTTTAAATCAGTTAAATTGATTTTAACGAAACTTTCACTGCCAGATAGCTCATTTTATAAGGAGTACTTTGGGCTGCTTTTATTTTAGGAAAACATTTGGGACTTTGTGCGAACCAAAAAAGGAAAAAACAAATTTCAGATCTAAGTACATGCTGAAAAAATTGCAAAAAAACCTAGGTACCAATAAAATACTTAAAAATACAATTTTAAAGTGAGCTCGGATCATCGTAGTGGTAATTATTGCCTTTCGGACCGGTGGAAACTTCGTTATGTAACGATTCATTGTTCAAAAGTTCACATAATTTTAATTTTGGATTAAGGATTTTAAGTTTTTAGCATATATATTTTGCTAATTACATTACTTTAACATGATGATAATTGGGCAAAAATATAAAACAATTCATTTATTCGTTATGAACAATTAGGCAAATAGTTACATAACTTGTACTAAAATGAATCCGCTGTTGTATCTTGTTATTATTTGTCTTCACATATTCATGGTCTAATTACAAAAATACCGCAGTTTTAAAATACGCAAATATTTTATGTAATTAGACCCTTAGAATCTAACCCCAAAGTAAGCAAATATTTGCTTGTGTTATGGGTGTTAGTCAACGATACTATTACATAGAAATACATATATAAATAGCAGAATATATATATAATAAACACCCAAACCCGGAAATACAAACATTTATGCTCATCACACAAATGCTTGTCCCCGTCGGGGATCGAACCCGAGCCCCGTTGATTGCGTAGTCAGGGTCGCTAACCACTCGACCAACGGGGCGGTCAAAGATAGCGCTTGTTATTAGGGATGTGGGTTTAGTCAGCTTTGCATCGTAAGTGTTTATAAACATAATTGAAAGGAGAATGCAAGGGAATTTCAAAGGAATGTTGTGGGCTTTTAGATCTATTGGATTTAATACAAGATTTTTTTTTCCATCTTTAATACGTATAGAAACATCTAGCTGTTGGACAAAAGATTTTTTGCGGTTTAATGGGTTTGGAGAAAGAATTCGAAAGAGTTGTGCGAAAGAAACTTTGGGATACTTAAACAGATTATGGAATGTGGGCTTCTGCTGCGTCCTATGCAGTCTATATATTGGGAATGCAAAGTACGTATACGGATGAACGCGTCAAGCAAGGTTGTGTGTTGTCAGCTCGCCTATATATCATATATTTGTATAGGTACCTTAAAAATTCAAGGTTGTTCAACATAGGAATGCGTATGTTTGACCTAGTAAATTGCTTATTTTATTTATATGACACTATACTTGGCTCCATTCCATCTGAGTTACAGTTGCAATAATAACTATAATCAGAACGGACGTAGTGGTTGATGAGATAGTCTTGATATAAGCGGATGAGTTTTTATAACTTGAATTCGCTGGTATGAAAGGAACACTGCCTATATAGTAAGTAGTATGTATACAGGGAATAAAATTATTCGAGTGTCAAGAAAATAACTCAAATTTTAAGTCATTGTCCATTCAATACCGTTGGCACAGAATTATATAAATAGAGCTGGATAATTCTGTGCCAAGGCTATTGAATGTGAAAATGTGAGAGTTGGGGTGTCAACGTAGGCGGGAAAGTTGAATCGATACGAAATCGATAAAACCGCCACGGAAAATATTTAGTGTAAAACTAACGGGATGTGTTCGTAATACGTGAACGGGAAGGAAGGTTGGATCTGTGTCGGTTCAAAAATAAAAAAAACATGTTTTAGACGTTTAAAAAGAATTGCAGATGAAACTATGAAAGAAGACATGATGACAATTTGGGCGAATTTCCGATATCGTTTGTTGAAAAACTTGCCAGACTTGTGAAGACTCTGTGACAATGGTACCATCCAACAAAGCTCATGATGTAGCCTGGACGTAGGGACTGGAACTCTCTGACGCAGAGTTTTAACAAAATAACCTTGTTTGTACTCATTGGTTTTGTTACTAAAAGTACTAACTTTGATTAGTGCTCATGTTGACGAGGATCTGAAGATAGAGCTGAAAAAGTGCTACCGAAACTCACGCGTAAAATATAGAAAGAGATACGATGGTCACGTTCGGACCCGATGAAGTTTTGTTGATGTACTTTCCATTATATATAATGTCGAAGATCTAAAGATTGAGCCGTAAGCGTGTCGTAACTCATAAATAAAAAATTTCTAATTTATGTAGTTTGGAGTCATTTCATTTGTTATAGTAGGTTTTTTCTCATTATGATAAGGCTTTGAAGATTGTGCCGAAAAAGTTACATTGGAACTCCAAGAATCAAGCTTCAAAATGCAGCTATAATGAACTCCTAAAGTAAACGACGTACTGTTTTTGAATTAGCACTTAATTGTCTTGTATTGACAAACACCTTAATGCTGGATGATTTTCAGGATCTGATGATGGAACTGGAAAGTAACCATGAGAAGTCGTAATAAACTAAATAAGTAATCGAATTTGGACTCAAGTGCTAGACGATTTCCAGAGTCTCATGATAGAGCTGGATGTATGTTAACTTTAGGATAACATAAGGAAACACCATCGACTTTAGTGTCGTTTAATTTGTTATTATAAGGACTTTGGAGCAGAATGGCTTCCAGTGCCTGATGATAGAGCTGGAAGATGTGCCCGAGAACACCTCAGCTAAAGCAGGTTAACCCATCAATTGGGGACTCGTTTGGTTTGTTTTGGCAAACAATTTGGTGCTGGACGATTTCCAGTATCTGTTGATAGAATCGGAAGATAGTCATGGAAACTTCTAAAGTAAACAAGATAAACCTGTCGAGTTTGGGATCCTTTATTCTATTTTAATAAACATCCTGGTGCTAGACGATTTCGTGGTTAAAAGAACTGATGATGGAGGTCATGGGAACTTTGGAATAAAATGGAGTAAATTTATTCTAAAGTATTTGGAGCAGGATGTTTTTCTAGTGTGTAACAATAAAGCAGGAAGAAGTCCATTAGAACTTTTTTTTATAGAAGAGGGGGCAAACGAGCAAGAGGTGCACCTGATGGTAAGTGATTACCGCCGCCCATGGACATCTGCAATACCGGAGGTCTTGCAGTTGCGTTGCCGACCTTTTAAGAATGAGTAAGCTTTTCTCTTAAAGGTCCCTATGTCGTATCCATTCGGAAATACCCCTGCCGGTAATTGGTTCCACAACAGAGTAGTGCGAGGTAAAAAGTGTCGGGAGAATCGCACAGTTGTGGATTCCAGACATCGAGATGGTGAGGATGGAACTTCAGATTTTGACGCGATGTCCGATGGTGGAATTCGGCGGCAGGAATTAATCCAAACAACTCATCGGAACACTCCCCGTGGCATATACGATAAAAGACGCAGGGAGAAAATACATCTCTGCGCAATGCCAAAGAGTCAAGCTGTTTCGAAATAGCCTGGTCGTCAACGATTCGAACCGCTCTACGCTGAATGCGATCAAGAGGAAGAAGCTGGTACTGGGGAGCTCCGGCCCAGAGATGCGAACAGCACTCTATGTGAGGCCGAACCTGTGCCTTATAAAGTTGAAGGCGATGGGCTGGCAAAAAGTACTGTTTCGCTCTGCTAAGCACATCGAGCTTTTTGGAGGCTAGTTTAGCCTTGCCTTCCAAATGACCGCGAAACTGAACGTAATTCGATATGTCAACTCCCAGGATTCCGACACTAGCTGAGGCTGGCGAGAGTATCCTCAAATCGAGGTGATACGACAAAGGGCGTCTTTTTAGCGGTGAACACGCAAAGCTGTGTCTTCTTGTGGTTAAAAGTAACCAGGTTTTGACGACCCCCTTCCGAGACATCGGTAAGTCACACAAGCTTGTTTCGGCACTCTTCGACGTGTTCCCGAGAAATACCGCTTCGACCAGAGTATGTAGCATCACCAGTACTGTCATCCGCATAGCAATGTATATCCGCATCCGCATAGCATCATATCATTGATATGCAGAAGGAACAGTGTCGGTGATAGCACGCAGCCTTGTGGAACACCAGCATTGACAGATTTAAGTCGCAGCACACACCGCCGACAACGACCTTGATGTCAGCCAAATAACTGGTGATCCACTTGCATAATTTCTCGGGAAGCCCATAGGAAGGCAGCTTCGCGAGAAGCGCTTTGTGCCATACCCGATCAAAGGCCTTCGCTATGTCCAAACTAACTGCCAATGCCTCCCCCTTGGACCCAACTGCTTCCGCCCATCGATGACTTTATATATATATGATGACTTTATAGATATACTAGAAGTTCACCAGCTGAGCGGCCGCGACGAAAACCGTACTGACGGTCGCTAATCAGCTGGTGCTTTTCTAAGTACTTGAGGAGCTGAGAGTGGATGATTGTCTTTTGGGTTAGAGTGATCTCCTTTTTTAGGGATGGGATGCACCAAAGCTGTCTTCCACGAATTCGGTACCACGACGAGTGAATAGGAGAGCCGGAATAGGCGTGTTAATACCGGTGCCAACTCTGGAGCACACATTTTTAGCACAATCGGAGGGATGCCATCCGACCCACTCGACTTGTGGATTTCCAAGGAAAGTAGTTCTAAACTAATCTAGATAAACCCTTCAAATGTAGGCTAATTCGGTTTATCTTGGCAAACACCTAGGTACCGGATGTTTTCTAAGATATAATAATGTTGGAACTGGAAGGTGGCCATCGGACATTGGGCTAATATACTTGGCCTTTATTGTTAGGAGATTTGCAGGGTTTGATAATGGAACTAGAAAGTGGCCATGGAACTCCTGCACTTAAAAAAATAAGCCCATTTAGTGTGGTCCCATTTGTTATATTTTTACATAAACTCTGAGTCATAATAATTTCCAGAATCCAGGGTTACATAGTGGAGCTGGAGACCATAGAAGTTTTGCAATAATACAATTCAAACTCATGGAGTAAGGAACCTAGTAGAAGTGCTAAATTAACCTGATGCTACAAGATCTCCTTTCGTAGATCATCAGGTCCTGTCACATTTTGCTCTTAAAATGATGCATATGTAGCAGAATGGCGGTCTGAGGATGTGGCGGGGGTTTTTGAAATTTTTAATTTTATCTTGTTATTAATTTAATGTATTTCTTATGCATAATAATAATCTTTCTAAGTAATTGTTCTTATTATTTCGTAGCGCGCCCATTTTGTTTTCACTTTAAAAACCTCAATAACCTATTAGTCTCGCTTGGAGTTTAAGTAAACCTATATTCTAAACGAGACTTTTCTTATTATTGAGAGCAACTTTACAATATTAAGAGTATCTTTTACCTATTCAAAACTAACCAATAATCAACATTTGTTTTAAAACTAATCTAAAGTGTGATCACTTTACAAGTTCATACCAGCGTGCCCAATTTTTTCTGTGTCCCTTATCGCCTCCCTCGAGACCTCCAACGCCCACAACGCCCCCTGCGTAATCGCCCACTTTGGGGAAGAATGATTTAAATTTAATTAAAAGCAGTATGTGTAAGCGTTATACAGTACCCGGCGATAAATATTGCACATCGACCTTTGGAAAGAGACAATCGGCTAATTTCGGCTTCGTAGAGCGTTATCTCTGTCGCACAAAATACAAACAGTCCGGTACCTATTAGGAGCTGTTAAAACAAGTATGATTTGCTTCTTTTGATATTTTTATTCTTTGTATAAAATACACTAATTTTTCTATAAGTGATGGCTTTAGGTTGGGGTAAAATAAAATAAAAAAACATTTTTACATTATGTTTACGTATTTAATTATTTTGGAACATTACAGCTTTAGTGTACATAATAAACACCATTATACCTATTGCTAAAATGAGACATTTCAATAAAAATAATAATAATTCTAATTCTCAATTACTTCCATTTCACTATCTGTGCTCTCAAAGAGGTCAATATCACTGTCACTATCAGCCGTATTTATTACTAATCTATCAGTGTAATTGTCTAAACTGTGTTGAATGCTTCTATATTCATTCTCACATTTGATTGCATGATCGCAAACCTTTTTCCACTCTTCAGCGCCGATCATGTTTACTTTTTCAGTCAATAATGTTTTTACTGTAGTTAAGTTCATACCCACATTTCTAGAGGCTACATAGCCTTACTTACGATTTAATGAACTGCCAACAATAAAATCATTAAAAGCTAAGTTATCTGAAGCTATTAATTACAATGGGTCTGAAAAAACATTGAGAAAAATACTTCATGACATGGGATTTCAGTTCACTAAAATGGAAGATAATCGAAAAATTCTAATGGAAAAGCACGACGTTAGTCTCAAACGAATGGAATACCTTGATAAAATACTCGGGAAACAGGAAAAAATATCGTCTACATGGATGAGTCATATATACATGCATCCCACACTAAAGGGAAATCTTGGAGTGACGATAAGAAAAAAGGAGTAAAAAAGCCAATTTCAAAAGGTCAACGTTTGATAATAGTTCATGCGGGAAATGAAAAAGGCTTTGTACCCGGTGCTTTTTTAACGTATAAATCCACGGACACTACAGGTGACTATCACAATGAAATGAATAACGATAACTATGAGAAATGGCTGGTTAACCAATTAATCCCAAATATACCCAGTGATTCTGTTCTAGTTATCGACAACGCACCCTATCACAACAAGTATGTTGAGAGACCCCCCAACTCAAACACCATTAAACGGGAAATGATCAACTGGTTAAACAGACATGAAATTCCAGTTGATCCAAAATTAACAAAAACCCAGATTTACGCTATTATATGTCAGCACAAGGAGAGGTATACAGAGTTTTCTGTGGACAAAATACTTGCCGAACATGGGCACACTGTGTTGCGATTGCCACCATATCATCCGGATTTTAATCCAATTGAAAATATATGGTCTCAACTGAAAGGCTATGTAGCCTCTAGAAATGTGGGTATGAACTTAACTACAGTAAAAACATTATTGACTGAAAAAGTAAACATGATCGGCGCTGAAGAGTGGAAAAAGGTTTGCGATCATGCAATCAAATGTGAGAATGAATATAGAAGCATTCAACACAGTTTAGATAATTACACTGATAGATTAGTAATAAATACGGCTGATAGTGACAGTGATATTGACCTCTTTGAGAGCACAGATAGTGAAATGGAAGTAATTGAGAATTAGAATTATTATTATTTTTATTGCAATGTCTCAATGTGTTTATTATGTACACTAAAGCTGTAATGTTTCAAAATAATTAAATACGTAAACATAATGTAAAAATGTTTTTTTATTTTATTTTACCCCAACCTAAAGCCATCACTTATAGAAAAATTAGTGTATTTTATACAAAGAATAAAAATATCAAAAGAAGCAAATCATACTTGTTTTAACAGCTCCTAATAGGTACCGGACTGTTTGTATTTTGTGCGACAGAGATAACGCTCTACGAAGCCGAAATTAGCCGATTGTCTCTTTCCAAAGGTCGATGTGCAATATTTATCGCCGGGTACTGTAATTATATACTGCGAGAGTATCGAGGGAACGACTTGAAATACGCCGACGTAGTTTTATACCTCTTGAGAGTGATTAGCGGTTAAAGTTAAATGAAGTTCACAGGTAATGAGTTAAGTGGGTAATAATTCAGTGTTGTGTTATGGTCAGGGTCGGGTAATGTGTGCGGCGTAACGGCGGTGGAGGTGGAGTGGGAGCGCGGCGCGGGCGGGCGCTGGGAGATGAAGGAGAAGGCGGGCTCCGAGCGCGTGTACCGCTGCCAGCTCGTGCTGCTTGCCATGGGCTTCCTGGGGCCCGAGCGACAGCTCGCGCACCAGCTCGGTCAGTGCACACACACACACGCACACACACACACGCACACACACACACACACACAACACACACACAGCTCCGAGCGCGTGTTCCTGGGGCCCGAGCGACAGCTCGCGCACCAGCTCGGTCAGTAGACACACAAACACATACACACACACAAATAAACAAACAAGTTTTTCATAAAGTTGGAAAGCTAGTTCCAATATCAAAAACACGTTTTCAAAAATAAAACAGGCCTTTGTAAAACAAAATTAAAATATTAATGTGTAAATTATGATAACACGGCACGTAGCTCTGTGAGATACACGTAACGTATTGTGCGATTATACGATCTCAAAAACTTATGCGATTATTACTAAATATACATCTTAGATGGCTATATGTTTTCCCTATTTCTTAAAGATTTACTCATTGCAGATTTACCTCTGGACGCACGTAGCAACATCGAAACGTTGAAGGACAACATATACAAGACACCCGTTAGCAACGTTTTTGCGGCTGGAGGTATGTTTTTACATTTAGTACTACAATGTTATAAATGTGTAAGTAACTAATAAACAAGAAAATATGATTTTTATATACAAATCTAACGTGAAGGGAGAAGTTAGACTATTTTCAAAAAGTACGCCTATAAACCAACGTGTTGTATCAATAACATGTTTCGTAATAAAATTCAATAAAAACCTAGAAAGATCGAAGTTATTTGAATTTTAAGTAGTGATAAATGATTACATATTACTTAGTTTTCAAATTTATTCACATTGTAATATATCAGCAACATAGGTTTAATCATTGATATAAAAACCCCAACATGCACAGTCCCGAACACTGTCGCTAATTTCACATAAGTATTTATAGATATGACAAAAATATATATTTTTGCATATCCAACATTAAGTGCAAGATTTATAGTTGGTATTACAATGCAATGTACAAAAAATAATAAAATTGGCAGTGTCGTGATTGACGCGATTCTATTTGAAATGAGCGCACAATTTCAAATTTTGCGCTCATTTATAGAGGACGTTTTTGAGACACTGATTGTGTATCTTGGGTTTTTCATATCAATGGATTTAATACGATTTAAAATCTCGTAAGAACAAATATTTGATAATAACTTAAAAGTCAATAGATGATCAATATCTTATGGAGGCTGAAATTTATTAAATTTTAATTTATTGTATTCCAAATTGCAAAAATATAATTGAAACGAATCTGTCATTTCATTCGAATGATCTAGACTCATCTATTTGCTCGGGAAATATTTGCTCGACATGTGTGTACCACGTCGTCCATCCTATTATTTGCGTAGCAATGAATTTTGTTCTTTTTTTTTTGTTTGGAATGACTGAATCACTGCTGGCCTTATAGGCCTTGAAAGTTTTACCGGGAGCGTAGGTCGAGCAGAGTGCTCAGACACAGTTTCTAACTGCGATCGGACTGTACGTCCTCCGTCCTAAGGGTGTCTCCTGTGAGAAGCGAAGCGAAGAAGAGAACCGAACACCGGCTTAGGGTGAGGTCTTGATTTGTGATGGGAGGGTTAGTGCCATTGTTTTGTCCCTCAGCTGGTCGTATACCTCGGTCCTGTTCGCTGATGGACGAAATAAGAGTCGTCCATTTCCTTTCGAGGTCTTTATGCAAATCTACATTGCGCATATACCACATTGCTCTCGTAGCTATTGTGCATATACCACATTGCACTCGTAGCTATTGCGCATTTATTCCCCTTGGGCTATCTTCAGTTAGCGAAGGTCCTTTCGCAAGAGATGGGCAAACGTTACGCTTGCTCTGATGAAACAGATATTGCACACTTTTTTTTTAATAGAAGAGGGGGCAAACGAGCAAGAGGTGCACCTGATGGTAAGTGATCACCCGAGGTCTTGCAGTTTCTTTGCCGGCCATTTAAGAATGAGTAAGCTCTTTTCTTGAAGGCCCTCAAGTCGTATCCGTTTGGAAACACCCCTGCCGGTAATTGATTCCACAACAAAGTAGTGCGAGGCAAAAAGTGCCGAGAGAAACGCACAGTTGTGGATTTCCAGACATCAAGATGGTGAGGATGGAATTTCATATTTTGACGCGATGTCCGATGATGGAATTCGGCGGCAGGAATAAATCCAAATAACTCGTCGAAACACTCCCCATAAAAAATACGATAGAAGACACAGAGTGAACCAACATTACTGCGTAATGCCAAAGAGGAGCTCCGGCCCAGAGATGAGAACAGTACTCCATGTGAGGCCGACTTGAGCCTTATAAAGTTGATGGCGATGTGCCAGCAAGAAGTACTGACTCGCTCTGCTGAGCACACCGAACTTTTAGTAGGATAGTTTAGCCTTACCTTCCAAATGACCGCGAAACTGAACGTAATTCAAGTCAAGAGAGTATCCCCAAATCGAGGTGACACGACAAAGGGTGTCTTTTTAGTGGAAAACACGCAAAGCTGTGTCTTCTTGGGGTTAAAAGTGACCAGGTTTTGACGACCCCATTCCGAGACATCGGTTAGTCGATTCTCAACTTCAGACACAAGCTTTTAAAGTTTTGTAAAGTGTTAATTTATACTTAAGTGACACTTTATTGCATTTATAAGGTTGTATAACCGACAAACGATGTATTTGGTTTTAGCTTTCACTTTCTGTACGCGAGGTGTAAATGACATTTTACTGTCCAACGTTACTCCGAGATACTTGACTTGTCTTTCCCCTGGGATGATGCTTTCTGACGGTGTTATGTTAGGTAGCTTACGGAATCCGCGTCTTTGGTCTCGCAGTTGAAGACCGCGGCGAAAGTACACAGCTGTTTTCGTATTTTTTGTACCGGCTTTATTTCGAAACGACATTTTCTAATCCAATCGTCTAGGGCGCTGGCTGGCTAGGACGCCCGGGTCTGGTAACACCGCCTTTCCTATTCCTGCCGCAATAGCGTCAGTGCTTCGTTGCGGTTTTGTGTGTAAGGTAGCCGGTAAACTTATACATGTGTCCACAAGATAGCAACGCACCATTATCATCTTTATATTATAGGCGATGGTTGATTCTTCTTATCAGGGGATCCATCTGCTTGTTTGCTGTCTTATGATATTAAAAAAAGGTAGTCCTGTATGATGAGTACGAGCCTGTGTGGCGCACCCATTTACTATAGCTTGTATATTAGGCCATTTTGGCAAACATTGTCGAACATCTTTGTGAAGTAGAGGAATAGAGCTCCTGTGGAAAATTACATCCCCAAGGCAGCATTTAGTCCCACTAAATGTGCTCTGTGAGTCGGTAATGAATTTGTTACACATGCAACATGTCATTTATATGCACAATAAACAATGTAAGCGGCAGCAAAGAACCTTGGAAAACGCCAGCATTGACCGATTCCGCATCAGAAGGTTTGACTACGACCTTGATGGTCCGATTAATCAGAAAGCTGTCTGTCTGTCTGTCAGAAATCTTTGACCTCAGTTTCACTGGCACAACATGCAAAGACAGCTTTGATCGAACATATAATTTATACTCTCCATCGTTTAAATAATAATTTGATCGAAGAATTTTAAGAATAATGGCACATAACGGATTGACGAAATATATATGTTAGTACCAAATTTTAATGGTACAGTGACCGTGGTGCAATTTTCAAGTTTCGCTAAGTTGTGGGAGCTGTAATGTTTAACATCCTCATCACTCATTCCTTAAAGCATGCCTTTTGATATTTGATATTTACGTTTTTAAGTGAATTATTTAAAGAAAATATAATTGAAACATTTGTTATGGTTTGTTATTGAATTGAAACTACTTCAGAATTGAATGTATAGGATTAAGCCGGCCAGAGAATAAAATAGAATATACATATTACACGGTGTTTTATATTTAAAATATCTGTTCGCGCCAATAATTCAAATGTAAGAAGACTGAAATACGAGGAGCGGCGTGTGTACGGGGAAACAATATCATATTTTATTTTAATGGTTTTAAAACCAACCAGCTACAAACAGTACAATCGAAGAAAATTTACTGCAACTTTTTACTTCTAAAATACGAAAATGTTTTTTCCCAAATGTATTCGTCTCTATTTCTTACCCTGCGGGCCGCACCTGCGTGTGTCATCCCAAATATATTAACGCGCTGAAACCCTTTGACGTACCGTCGACCGCGTGATAAGACACACGCAGTCCGAATGTTGGGGAGGATTGCCGATAACAGCCGATCACATTTGCATGTATCGCGTCATTGCGCGAAGTTTTGTGATGAAAGACGCAAGTGCGGTTGCAGCATTACAATTAACCAGAATACAAAGTTTCACTCTACCGCGTGTAAGCTTGCATTTGATTTTATTTTCGTTAATGGCAGACTGTCGTCGCGGGCAGTCGCTGGTGGTGTGGGCCATCGCAGAAGGACGACAGGCGGCCCGGGCCGTGGACGCCGCGCTGTCGCTCACCGACCGCTCCGCGCTACCCGGTCCTGGGGGCGTCATCATACCCGCGCCGCAGGTACACACACACACACACACACACACAAACAGGCGCTGTCGCTCACCGACCGCTCCGCGCTACCCGGTCCTAGGGGCGTCATCATACCCGCGCCGCAGGTACACACACACACACACACACAGGCGCTGTCGCTCACAGACCGCTCCGCGCTACCCGGTCCTGGGGGCGTCATCATACCCGCGCCGCAGGTACACACACACACACACAGGCGCTGTCGCTCACAGACCGCTCCGCGCTACCCGGTCCTGGGGGCGTCATCATACCCGCGCCGCAGGTACACACACACACACACACACACACACACACACAGGCGCTGTCGCTCACCGACCGCTCCGCGCTACCCGGTCCTAGGGGCGTCATCATACCCGCGCCGCAGGTACACACACACACACACACACAGGCGCTGTCGCTCACAGACCGCTCCGCGCTACCCGGTCCTGGGGGCGTCATCATACCCGCGCCGCAGGTACACACACACACACACAGGCGCTGTCGCTCACAGACCGCTCCGCGCTACCCGGTCCTGGGGGCGTCATCATACCCGCGCCGCAGGTACACACACACACAGGCGCTGTCGCTCACAGACCGCTCCGCGCTACCCGGTCCTGGGGGCGTCATCATACCCGCGCCGCAGGTACACACACACACACACAGGCGCTGTCGCTCACAGACCGCTCCGCGCTACCCGGTCCTGGGGGCGTCATCATACCCGCGCCGCAGGTACACACACACACACACAGGCGCTGTCGCTCACAGACCGCTCCGCGCTACCCGGTCCTGGGGGCGTCATCATACCCGCGCCGCAGGTACACACACACACACACACAGGCGCTGTCGCTCACAGACCGCTCCGCGCTACCCGGTCCTGGGGGCGTCATCATACCCGCGCCGCAGGTACACACACACACACACAGGCGCTGTCGCTCACAGACCGCTCCGCGCTACCCGGTCCTGGGGGCGTCATCATACCCGCGCCGCAGGTACACACACACACACACACAGGCGCTGTCGCTCACAGACCGCTCCGCGCTACCCGGTCCTGGGGGCGTCATCATACCCGCGCCGCAGGTACACACACACACACACAGGCGCTGTCGCTCACAGACCGCTCCGCGCTACCCGGTCCTGGGGGCGTCATCATACCCGCGCCGCAGGTACACACACACACACACACACACACACACACAGGCGCTGTCGCTCACAGACCGCTCCGCGCTACCCGGTCCTGGGGGCGTCATCATACCCGCGCCGCAGGTACACACACACACACACAGGCGCTGTCGCTCACAGACCGCTCCGCGCTACCCGGTCCTGGGGGCGTCATCATACCCGCGCCGCAGGTACACACACACACACACACAGGCGCTGTCGCTCACAGACCGCTCCGCGCTACCCGGTCCTGGGGGCGTCATCATACCCGCGCCGCAGGTACACACACACACACACAGGCGCTGTCGCTCACAGACCGCTCCGCGCTACCCGGTCCTGGGGGCGTCATCATACCCGCGCCGCAGGTACACACACACACACACAGGCGCTGTCGCTCACAGACCGCTCCGCGCTACCCGGTCCTGGGGGCGTCATCATACCCGCGCCGCAGGTACACACACACACACACACACACACACACACACACAGGCGCTGTCGCTCACAGACCGCTCCGCGCTACCCGGTCCTGGGGGCGTCATCATACCCGCGCCGCAGGTACACACACACACACACACACACACACACACACACAGGCGCTTCGCTCACAGACCGCTCCGCGCTACCCGGTCCTGGGGGCGTCATCATACCCGCGCCGCAGGTACACACACACACACAGGCGCTGTCGCTCACAGACCGCTCCGCGCTACCCGGTCCTGGGGGCGTCATCATACCCGCGCCGCAGGTACACACACACACACACAGGCGCTGTCGCTCACAGACCGCTCCGCGCTACCCGGTCCTGGGGGCGTCATCATACCCGCGCCGCAGGTACACACACACACACACACAGGCGCTGTCGCTCACAGACCGCTCCGCGCTACCCGGTCCTGGGGGCGTCATCATACCCGCGCCGCAGGTACACACACACACACACACAGGCGCTGTCGCTCACAGACCGCTCCGCGCTACCCGGTCCTGGGGGCGTCATCATACCCGCGCCGCAGGTACACACACACACACACACACACACACACAGGCGCTGTCGCTCACAGACCGCTCCGCGCTACCCGGTCCTGGGGGCGTCATCATACCCGCGCCGCAGGTACACACACACACACACAGGCGCTGTCCCTCACAGACCGCTCCGCGCTACCCGGTCCTGGGGGCGTCATCATACCCGCGCCGCAGGTACACACACACACACACACAGGCGCTGTCGCTCACAGACCGCTCCGCGCTACCCGGTCCTGGGGGCGTCATCATACCCGCGCCGCAGGTACACACACACACACACAGGCGCTGTCGCTCACAGACCGCTCCGCGCTACCCGGTCCTGGGGGCGTCATCATACCCGCGCCGCAGGTACACACACACACACACAGGCGCTGTCGCTCACAGACCGCTCCGCGCTACCCGGTCCTGGGGGCGTCATCATACCCGCGCCGCAGGTACACACACACACACACACACACACACACACACACACACACACAGGCGCTGTCGCTCACAGACCGCTCCGCGCTACCCGGTCCTGGGGGCGTCATCATACCCGCGCCGCAGGTACACACACACACACACAGGCGCTGTCGCTCACAGACCGCTCCGCGCTACCCGGTCCTGGGGGCGTCATCATACCCGCGCCGCAGGTACACACACACACACACACAGGCGCTGTCGCTCACAGACCGCTCCGCGCTACCCGGTCCTGGGGGCGTCATCATACCCGCGCCGCAGGTACACACACACACACACACACACACACACACAGGCGCTGTCGCTCACAGACCGCTCCGCGCTACCCGGTCCTGGGGGCGTCATCATACCCGCGCCGCAGGTACACACACACACACACACACACACACACACACACACACAGGCGCTGTCGCTCACAGACCGCTCCGCGCTACCCGGTCCTGGGGGCGTCATCATACCCGCGCCGCAGGTACACACACACACACACACACACACACACACACACACACACACAGGCGCTGTCGCTCACCGACCGCTCCGCGCTACCCGGTCCTGGGGGCGTCATCATACCCGCGCCGCAGGTACACACACACACACACACACACACACACACACACACACACACACACACAGGCGCTGTCGCTCACAGACCGCTCTGCGCTAGCCGGTCCTGGGGGCGTCATCATACCCGCGCCGCAGGTACACACACACACACACACACACACACACACAGGCGCTGTCGCTCATCGACCGCTCCGCGCTGCCCGGTCCTGGGGGCGTCATCACACCCGCGCCGCAGGTACACACACACACACACACACACATACACACACACACACAGGCGCTGTCGCTCACAGACCGCTCCGCGCTACCCGGTCCTGGGGTCGTCATCATACCCGCGCCGCAGGTACACACACACACACACACACACACACACACACACACACACACACACACACACAGGCGCTGTCGCTCATCGACCGCTCCGCGCTGCCCGGTCCTGGGGGCGTCATCACACCCGCGCCGCAGGTACACACACACACACACACACACACACACACACACACACACACACACACACACACAGGCGCTGTCGCTCACAGACCGCTCCGCGCTACCCGGTCCTGGGGGCGTCATCATACCCGCGCCGCAGGTACACACACACACACACACACACACACACACACACACAGGCGCTGTCGCTCATCGACCGCTCCGCGCTGCCCGGTCCTGGGGGCGTCATCACACCCGCGCCGCAGGTACACACACACACACACACACACACACACACACACACACACAGGCGCTGTCGCTCACAGACCGCTCCGCGCTACCCGGTCCTGGGGGCGTCATCATACCCGCGCCGCAGGTACACACACACACACACACACACACAGGCGCTGTCGCTCACAGACCGCTCCGCGCTACCCGGTCCTGGGGGCGTCATCATACCCGCGCCGCAGGTACACACACACACACACACACACACACACACACACACACAGGCGCTGTCGCTCACAGACCGCTCCGCGCTACCCGGTCCTGGGGGCGTCATCATACCCGCGCCGCAGGTACACACACACACACACACACACACACACACACACACAGGCGCTGTCGCTCACAGACCGCTCCGCGCTACCCGGTCCTGGGGGCGTCATCATACCCGCGCCGCAGGTACACACACACACACACGCACACACACACAGGCGCTGTCGCTCACAGACCGCTCCGCGCTACCCGGTCCTGGGGGCGTCATCATACCCGCGCCGCAGGTACACACACACACACACACACACATACACACACACACACACACAGGCGCTGTCGCTCACAGACCGCTCCGCGCTACCCGGTCCTGGGGGCGTCATCATACCCGCGCCGCAGGTACACACACACACACACACAGGCGCTGTCGCTCACAGACCGCTCCGCGCTACCCGGTCCTGGGGGCGTCATCATACCCGCGCCGCAGGTACACACACACACACACACACAGGCGCTGTCGCTCACAGACCGCTCCGCGCTACCCGGTCCTGGGGGCGTCATCATACCCGCGCCGCAGGTACACACACACACACACACACACACACACACACACAGGCGCTGTCGCTCACAGACCGCTCCGCGCTACCCGGTCCTGGGGGCGTCATCATACCCGCGCCGCAGGTACACACACACACACACACACACACACACACATACACACACACACACATAGGCGCTGTCGCTCACAGACCGCTCCGCGCTACCCGGTCCTGGGGGCGTCATCATACCCGCGCCGCAGGTACACACACACACACACACACACACACACACACACACACACACACACACACACAGGCGCTGTCGCTCACAGACCGCTCCGCGCTGCCCGGTCCTGGGGGCGTCATCACACCCGCGCCGCAGGTACACACACACACACACACACACACACACACACACACACAGGCGCTGTCGCTCACAGACCGCTCCGCGCTGCCCGGTCCTGGGGGCGTCATCACACCCGCGCCGCAGGTACACACACACACATACACACACACACAGGCGCTGTCGCTCACAGACCGCTCCGCGCTACCCGGTCCTGGGGGCGTCATCATACCCGCGCCGCAGGTACACACACACACACACACACACACACACAGGCGCTGTCGCTCACAGACCGCTCCGCGCTACCCGGTCCTGGGGGCGTCATCATACCCGCGCCGCAGGTACACACACACACACACACACACACACACACACACACACACACAGGCGCTGTCGCTCACAGACCGCTCCGCGCTACCCGGTCCTGGGGGCGTCATCATACCCGCGCCGCAGGTACACACACACACACACACACAGGCGCTGTCGCTCACAGACCGCTCCGCGCTGCCCGGTCCTGGGGGCGTCATCACACCCGCGCCGCAGGTACACACACACACACAAACACACACACACACACACAGGCGCTGTCGCTCACAGACCGCTCCGCGCTACCCGGTCCTGGGGGCGTCATCATACTCGCGCCGCAGGTACACACACACACACACACACACACACACAGGCGCTGTCGGTCACAGACCGCTCCGCGCTACCCGGTCCTGGGGGCGTCATCATACCCGCGCCGCAGGTACACACACACACACACACACAGGCGCTGTCGCTCACAGACCGCTCCGCGCTACCCGGTCCTGGGGGCGTCATCATACCCGCGCCGCAGGTACACACACACACACACAGGCGCTGTCGCTCACAGACCGCTCCGCGCTACCCGGTCCTGGGGGCGTCATCATACCCGCGCCGCAGGTACACACACACACACACAGGCGCTGTCGCTCACAGACCGCTCCGCGCTACCCGGTCCTGGGGGCGTCATCATACCCGCGCCGCAGGTACACACACACACACACACACACACACACACACACAGGCGCTGTCGCTCACAGACCGCTCCGCGCTACCCGGTCCTGGGGGCGTCATCATACCCGCGCCGCAGGTACACACACACACACACACAGGCGCTGTCGCTCACAGACCGCTCCGCGCTACCCGGTCCTGGGGGCGTCATCATACCCGCGCCGCAGGTACACACACACACACACAGGCGCTGTCGCTCACAGACCGCTCCGCGCTACCCGGTCCTGGGGGCGTCATCATACCCGCGCCGCAGGTACACACACACACACACACACACACACACACACACAGGCGCTGTCGCTCACAGACCGCTCCGCGCTACCCGGTCCTGGGGGCGTCATCATACCCGCGCCGCAGGTACACACACACACACACACACACACACACACACACACACACACACACACACACACACAGGCGCTGTCGCTCACAGACCGCTCCGCGCTACCCGGTCCTGGGGGCGTCATCATACCCGCGCCGCAGGTACACACACACACACACACACACACACACACACACACACACACACACACACACACACACACAGGCGCTGTCGCTCACCGACCGCTCCGCGCTACCCGGTCCTGGGGGCGTCATCATACCCGCGCCGCAGGTACACACACACACACACACACACACACACACACACACACACACACAGGCGCTGTCGCTCACAGACCGCTCTGCGCTAGCCGGTCCTGGGGGCGTCATCATACCCGCGCCGCAGGTACACACACACACACACACACACACACAGGCGCTGTCGCTCATCGACCGCTCCGCGCTGCCCGGTCCTGGGGGCGTCATCACACCCGCGCCGCAGGTACACACACACACACATACACACACACACACAGGCGCTGTCGCTCACAGACCGCTCCGCGCTACCCGGTCCTGGGGTCGTCATCATACCCGCGCCGCAGGTACACACACACACACACACACACACACACAGGCGCTGTCGCTCATCGACCGCTCCGCGCTGCCCGGTCCTGGGGGCGTCATCACACCCGCGCCGCAGGTACACACACACACACACACACACACACACACACACACACACAGGCGCTGTCGCTCACAGACCGCTCCGCGCTACCCGGTCCTGGGGGCGTCATCATACCCGCGCCGCAGGTACACACACACACACACACACACACACACACACAGGCGCTGTCGCTCATCGACCGCTCCGCGCTGCCCGGTCCTGGGGGCGTCATCACACCCGCGCCGCAGGTACACACACACACACACACACAGGCGCTGTCGCTCACAGACCGCTCCGCGCTACCCGGTCCTGGGGGCGTCATCATACCCGCGCCGCAGGTACACACACACACACACACACACACAGGCGCTGTCGCTCACAGACCGCTCCGCGCTACCCGGTCCTGGGGGCGTCATCATACCCGCGCCGCAGGTACACACACACACACACACACACACACACACACACACACACACAGGCGCTGTCGCTCACAGACCGCTCCGCGCTACCCGGTCCTGGGGGCGTCATCATACCCGCGCCGCAGGTACACACACACACACACACACACACACACACAGGCGCTGTCGCTCACAGACCGCTCCGCGCTACCCGGTCCTGGGGGCGTCATCATACCCGCGCCGCAGGTACACACACACACACACGCACACACACACAGGCGCTGTCGCTCACAGACCGCTCCGCGCTACCCGGTCCTGGGGGCGTCATCATACCCGCGCCGCAGGTACACACACACACACACACACACATACACACACACACACACACAGGCGCTGTCGCTCACAGACCGCTCCGCGCTACCCGGTCCTGGGGGCGTCATCATACCCGCGCCGCAGGTACACACACACACACACACAGGCGCTGTCGCTCACAGACCGCTCCGCGCTACCCGGTCCTGGGGGCGTCATCATACCAGCGCCGCAGGTACACACACACACACACACACAGGCGCTGTCGCTCACAGACCGCTCCGCGCTACCCGGTCCTGGGGGCGTCATCATACCCGCGCCGCAGGTACACACACACACACACACACACACACACACACAGGCGCTGTCGCTCACAGACCGCTCCGCGCTACCCGGTCCTGGGGGCGTCATCATACCCGCGCCGCAGGTACACACACACACACACACACACAGGCGCTGTCGCTCACAGACCGCTCCGCGCTGCCCGGTCCTGGGGGCGTCATCACACCCGCGCCGCAGGTACACACACACACACAAACACACACACACACACACACAGGCGCTGTCGCTCACAGACCGCTCCGCGCTACCCGGTCCTGGGGGCGTCATCATACTCGCGCCGCAGGTACACACACACACACACACACACAGGCGCTGTCGGTCACAGACCGCTCCGCGCTACCCGGTCCTGGGGGCGTCATCATACCCGCGCCGCAGGTACACACACACACACACACACACACACACACACACAGGCGCTGTCGCTCACAGACCGCTCCGCGCTGCCCGGTCCTGGGGGCGTCATCACACCCGCGCCGCAGGTACACACACACACACACACACACACAGGCGCTGTCGCTCACAGACCGCTCCGCGCTGCCCGGTCCTGGGGGCGTCATCGCACCCGCGCCGCAGGTACACACACACACACACACACAGGCGCTGTCGCTCACAGACCGCTCCGCGCTGCCCGGTCCTGGGGGCGTCATCACACCCGCGCCGCAGGTACACACACACACACACACACACACACACACAGGCGCTGTCGCTCACCGACCGCTCCGCGCTACCCGGTCCTGGGGGCGTCATCACACCCGCGCCGCAGGTACACACACACACACACACACACACACACACACACACACAGGCGCTGTCGCTCACAGACCGCTCCGCGCTGCCCGGTCCTGGGGGCGTCATCACACCCGCGCCGCAGGTACACACACACACACACACACACACACACACACAGGCGCTGTCGCTCACCAACCGCTCCGCGCTGCCCGGTCCTGGGGGCGTCATCACACCCGCGCCGCAGGTACACACACACACACACACACACACACACACACAGGCGCTGTCGCTCACCGACCGCTCCGCGCTGCCCGGTCCTGGGGGCGTCATCACACCCGCGCCGCAGGTACACACACACACACACACACACACACAGGCGCTGTCGCTCACCGACCGCTCGTGTCCGTGCCCGGTCCTGGGGGCGTCATCACACCCGCGCCGCAGGTACACACACACACACACACACACACACACACACACACACACACACACACAGGCGCTGTCGCTCACCGACCGCTCCGCGCTGCCTGGCGGTGTCATCACACCTGCATACACACAGACACACCCACACACAGACACACACACAGACACACCCACACACAGACACACACACAGAGAGAGACACACACAGAGACACACACACAAAGAGAGAGAGGGGGGTAGAGAGGGAGGGAGAAAGAGAGAAATTATTTATTTTTTGAAATATAATTTTCATTACTCAAAAATTCCCAAAATTGAGATTTTTTGAACTTTTAAAATTCATTAAAAAATAAAAACAATTCCTTGCAATTGTTTAAACAATTTCGGGTTAAACCGTATGGCACAGGGCTGCCCCATGGCACTAAAGAGACTTAAGTTAAAAATAATTTTATTAGGAAAAATAAATACTAAGATACAAAAATAGTCTACTAATCTTACGAAAAATATCGATTAGCTACATTTTACTGCATACAAAAGAATATTATTGATCGTGGTCAATTTATTTCATTTTAAATTAATATTTTAACCTGGGAGATAAGACTAAAGCTTTCAATTTAAAAAAAAAATAGTTCATGAATATAATTGGTATTTCAAGATGCTACAGAAAGTAACAGATGCTACAGAAAGTAAAGGGCGCTACAAACTTTTTGCCGACCTAAAGGTTTGCGGCAAAAAGTTTGCGTTAGCGCCCCATAGACCTACAATAATATTGCACAATATTACGTATTGTGCTATATTATCGACCGTTTAGGGTTAATATTGAAGATTGCACAAAGATTGAACGAAAGTTTGAGCGGGTTTAATTTTTATAGTGCAATATTTTTTTCTTCTAGGCTTATGTGTAGGTATATTGCACAATATTTTTCAATTCAGAGTTTGGAGTGGTTGCATTCGGTCAGTTACGCTGTTTAATGTATGGTCGTGTCGTAAATTTAAGCAAAATGGCGAGCAAGAATGCTATAAAATATAAAGAACGGGAGTTTTTACTTGAGTGTGTATAATTGTATAGAGATTCATTTAACAAAATCACCAGCATGAGAGCATGGCAAACGTTCAGTAAATTCCCTCAATAAAATTGACAAACCAGTCTGATCAATAATTTCGTGCGAGCAGCATATGTGACGACAAACTTTTGGTGGCAACTGTAACGGGCACGATAGAACACGTTCATGCTCGGATGTGTTATCACACCACATTCAATCACGTCGGGGTCACCAATATTACGTTGGTTAAATGACAGTCACACATCGGTTAGTAAATGTGTTTATTAAACTAATTTACTGGGATTTTCCTTAACCATACTAATGATTTACGGATATAGCCGCGTGTTTGAATGTGGTGTGATAACACGTCCGTGCATGAACGTGTTCTATCGTGCCCGTTAACGTTGCCACCAAAAGTTCGTCGTCAGATATGTTGCTCGCATGAAAATATTGATCAGACCGGTTTGTCAATTTTGTTGAGTGAATTTATTGAACGCTTGGAATCAAATGGGTTATTCAATATTATTGCACAATAAAAGTATTGCGCAATATTATTGTAGGTCTATGGGGCGCCCTAGCCGGTCTCTTTCTGACACACTTTCTATTTTTAACTGTTAAAACCTATAGAAAAACTGTCAAAATCTTGCAAAGGCTTCTTGAGTTACAAAATAAAATGGTGTCATTGGATTATATCTTACTATATCTATAGCGTGTCCTGGCAAAGTCTTACAAGCCATCTGTCAATTTAATTACAAGTCTGAGTTTAGATATTTGTCAGGAATATACCCTATCTCAACATCCATCTTAAGAGCGCGTATTCGATTCGCAACGAAAACTTCATGTTTCAAGTTTTGTCCAGAGCAATATCGTAATAATGTGAGCAGATTATTCGAAGGACATTGTAGCGGCTCAAACAATCACAAACGCTCCAAGAAAAAATAATAAAAAATGGACAAAAATCAATAACAAATGGAAAAAATGAAATTTAAAATAAAAACCTGAATCGCGATATCACAATTATTTATCTTGTAACACTATATACAAGTTTCAACGCTTCTCAAATGGACTTCGGTCTCCAGGCAGTACACCTTACCTGGCTGGGAAGATCTTCCTTTTCCCCTTCCTTGTCTTTGCGTGACCTCCACAGTAATGACGTCATACTGACAAGAAGCTGGCCCGCCGGTTCCATCACTTCGACCCTTCCGCGGTACGGACCAGTGGCGCCACAGTGGTGTCCCGACGTGATTTTCACCACTAACAGCCATCAATACGCAACAGTGGTCATCCCAACGTGATCCTTCCACGCCTTTTAGTGACGTCATCAACCTTCGTAGTGATGACGTCATCCCGACGTGATCATCGTTAACAGCTCCCCACAGTGGTTATCCCGACGTGATCCTTCTCCCTTGCACGTTCTTCCGTGACGTCATCGACCTGCATAGTGATGACGTCATACCGACGTGATCATCACCACTAACATCTATCAACATACTACAGTGGTGACCCATTAGCGTCTAATATACTCCCCTCTACTTCCAAACAGCATCTGCCAGCTTCACAAGCTACGCCTCAACTACGCTTTCCGGAATCCACTTCGAACTGCCTACGTTCACTGGATCTCCATGCAGCAACTCTGTCCCGCTCGTTCCGACTCATTGCGATGTGTCTATAGGCGATGGTTGACTCTTTCCATCAGGAGACCCATCTGCTTGTTTGCTATCTTATGATACATAAAAAAACACTAAAAAATATAAATAGTTCTTTGCGACCAGACCAGGTTCTTTCAGACCAGATTTGACTGTATTATTATATGTAAAGATAATTCACGCTTTATAATATTTACAGATTCAAGCTATGGAATAAAGTATGAAGATTTGGATTCTACGGACACAATTCTGATCGCGACACACATTACTCCATTCGGAGTCACGTAATCTAACTCCTTTACTGAGGCAACTAGATATCGTTACTAGATCTGATATGGGGCCTATATAGTGTTACGTAATGTTAAATAGCATCCATTTGAATTAATAGGTAGAAAGGTCCATAATATAATAAATAGACATTTTGGAATATATATCAATTAGTAATTTTTAATAAAAACCAAAAACTGTCTTAAATCATATATCAAGCAGCCAAACTAGTTGCTAGTTGTTGAAATTGTATTATTTTGTAAAGTTCTTAGTTAATAAAAATCGACTATTGGATATTTATATACTTAAAGATTATAATTTGGACAAAAACAATTTAATGATTGTTGTATGTGAAATTTACATAAGAAAAAAAATAAAGAATTTAATTTACATATTAAAATTGTAAAGAAATCCATAATAAATAACATTGAGCTATGTTCCAAATTTAATAATTTATATGGTTTATTACATTTATTTTTTCGAAACTCTTTCAAATTCACGTTTATTTTAATCACTAAAAAATATAATTCATTTCAGCACATTTTCAATAATGCCAACACACTATATGTATTTAGTACTAGTAATAATCGTATTTAGTACTAGAATGATCTCAGAACAATGTTATAAATTAAATATCATTACATAGTATAAAACAAAGTCGCTTTCTCTGTCTGTCCCTATGTCCTTATGTCCCTATGTATGCTTAAATCTTTAAAACTACGCAACGGATTTTGATGCGGTTTTTTTAATAGATAGATTGATTCTTGAGGAAGGTTTAAGTGTATAAACCTTTCCGATATTCCCACGGGAACAAAAGCTGCGCGGGTGAAACCGCGGGCAGGTCGCTAGTATAACCATAAATTAAATCCTAGTAACTGCAAGTTAGTACAAAAAAGTCTAATTTATGTGTGAACGTTGAAAAAGGAAATAATAATAATTTAAGCGCTACACTCATGTTTCGGTGAATATTTTAAAGATAATTTAAATATTTTGATTTTTAATAACATTTATTATATTCAAAGTCTCAACTCCTTATGTTTTAGCAAAAAATATTTAGAGCGTCATAAGAGATAAATAACTTTAAAAAAATTACATGGAAATTGAAAACAGTAAGTCATGAAACTCGTACTGTTATCTATATATATAAAAGAAAGTCGTGTTAGTTACTCCACTTATAACTCAAGAAAGGCTGAACCGATTTAGCTGAAAATTGGCAGGGAGGTAGTTTAGAGCCAGGAGAAGGACATAGGATACTTTTTTTTTCAATTAAAAAATAAATCTGCTTATTTATTGCCATTAAGGCGGAACAAAGTTTGCCGGGTCAGCTAGTATAATAATATAATCGTCGTGTTCGTTAGACACGTTTAAACTCCAAAAACAATCTTTTGTTACACCAATTCAAGCAAGGTAATGTATTAACGAAACTTGCGTATTTGTACGAACGAATCGCTGTTTTGGGTCAAAATAAGGTATACTGATAATAAACACTTATATCGAGACGATCCATGTTAAGCATTTCAAGTGAAGGGGACTTAGATAAAGTAACAATATAAAAACGATATGTAACAAAGTTAGAAAAAAATAAAATGTATTGGATTGACATAAGCCGCGCTAAATCACGTGGTCAATCCGTCATCGTTATCGCAAATTGGTAGACACTTTGACAGTTGTAATTCGTAACGAAACCATAAAGTAACGAGTTGTCTGAATACATAATTTCATTGTCTAGGTTTTGGTTGGTGGTTGGCGTTTATTTCTTTTTTTCGAAAAAACAATTTGACACAAATATCGCGACAATAGTTTCACATTGACTAGGAAATTATTTTAGTTATCTCAGAGACGATGACGAATATCGTTATATATATCGTTTCAGTACGAAGCGATGTTACTTTATCTAATTCTCCAGGTTACAGACTGCAAAGAAAATAAAAGAAGACGCATTATAATAAGTCTCACAAGTTTGCTAAAAAAGTTTAATGATATTACACAACATTTGTGTGAAATAAAAATACTGTTTCGTTGTGTACATTTTTAAGTTCATTTCTTGTATGATAATCATAACCCTAAATTATATTTACTTATTTTTGTTTTACATCTGTAGATTGTTATTTTATCAATAGAAAAATAACTTACACAAACAAATTACAAAGCAAACTTGTGCTTTTTACATTCCAAGTTAAATCTGTAAAGTATTTTGACTGTCGGATTTTATTTACAAAGTGTTACGGATAACAGCGCATTTTATAATTCTTTGGAATATGTAATATAATCCAATTTGAAACTACTGATCAGATATTTAATTTTTCAATTAGTTATAGTAAAGTGGAAAATAGTCAAAATACGTGTAGTAACTAATATCATTACGTTGATGAAAAAATTCGCGACAGTACCACTTAAATTTTACACAAATACTCAAATACTTTAAATTTATAATATTTATAAATATTTAAAATTCATGTTACTTATAAGTAACATGAATTTTGAATAATTTTGTAGAAGAGCAACTATTATGGATAATAATTAGTATATGGCAAAATAAATATTCAATAGTCTATTTTTGCATAGAATATTATCATTTTTTATGAATAAAGGCATCATTCCATTTCAAAATGTAACTAATGAATGTACGTAATTGAAAAACGCTTGCATTGCACTTTTAATCTGGTTTATGTGGTGCATTAGAATTAGTTCACGTAATTTTTTTTAACTCTTTTGAGTACATACTTATGTTGTTTGTTGTGATTGTATTGTAATTATTCTATATTTCATTATTATACAACACGTATATACTTATGACAATATATATTCATGTTTTTCGGTATTGAATTAAAGTATAAAAATAACGGTCAATATTTAGAACTGGTTGAGCTTTTTGTTCGCTTACTAGTCTAGTGGCTCTGTTAGACCCCTTCAGACTGTAATTTTCACTCATCTGACATCAGCGAATAAGTTTCAGTGGTATTAATTTGTTTTGCTTTAAATGGTTAAAATTTGAAAATTTGGATTTACGAAAATAGTTATCAATGAAATAAATTTATAAAGTTAAATGTAAATGTATTATTAACGTTATTTAATATTTAAAACATTCAATATTTACATTATGTAATATTTTATGTTTTGTATCAATTTATACCGTAATATTTTATACAGCGAGATAAAACTCATGTAATATATATTTTTAATATCTAGTGAAATAGTATTTTACGTTTTTAAAAACAAATTACCAGAAATCTTTTGCCTTTTATTACCTTGTAATAGTGTAACTTATTTTTTATAATGGTCGAGTCAAAGCGCAAAACAGAATATTATTGTGTAGATAACTGCACTTTCATACGTACTTGTATATTGCGTAACATTAATCAGTTTACGATATGAAATTATTTATTTTATAAGTCTTAGATTTATTTATCTGTGATTAACTTTTAGTTAGTAAGCGATGTTATTGTTTTAGGATTCTAAAGAAAGTTCCTATGTAAGGTTTATTTATATCTCTGAAAGTTTTGCAGTAGTGATACGTAAAGAAATGTAGTCCAAAATGTGATTTTGATTAAAAATATTTAATACTTTAGATATGTCAACCAAAGACAATTAACTTATTTAGTAGTTTGGTTATGGCAATTGAATAATTTGTGTTTTATTTGACAGTATCCTTTTTGTGAATACATATTGTCCAACATGTGATACACTTGTAATCGTCTGCACTTGGAGCATTTCAATTATTGTTAAAAATACACTTATACTTGTTTCTTTAACAATTGTTAAACGTATGTTCACTGTGATGCTCTGATGTGTATTATAAAGTTGTGGTGGTTAATATAACGCATAGCGTTTATATAATAGCGCGCTATGTATACTCAACGTAAAGCGTAGTAAAATATAGTTTATAGTCTATAGCGCGCTATCATAAAATAGTTTATTTGATAGTGTATTTGAACAATACACCACACTAGTATTAACAAACCGATAGGCTTACATGAACTAATTATTAATAGTGATGCTAGTACAAGTGTGTTTTAATAACAATAATTTTGCCCAACACTTACCGAAATTATGATCTAAAAAACAAATCCTTATCCTAATTTGCTTAAATAAAAATTACTGCATTTTTCGTTCACAGATTTTTTTTAAATTCAGGCAAAGTACAAACTTAGATCGATTTTACACTGGGAGCCATAACAATGATCGTATTAGAGAACATATTTCCAGTCGAAATTATTATAGGAACTCAGCAAATACATTACTAATTGTTTTATTATTTATTTATAAGTTGGCTGTGGTTTAAAGTTGTGCTTGATTAGGAATGTTCTAAACCTTGATTTCATAATTTATTTATTTATTTATGAGTTAGTTAATGAAAGCCTGAAAAAAAAAGAATGATCCTTTCGTATAGGAAGCTTTTGAAGGCTACTAATAAAGCAGACCACGCATGTATATCTTGCTTCTGCTATAATTTATATTTTCAATGAAAATACATTTAAAAAATTTAGAATAACATTAAAAAATGAAATTTTTCGATTTTTGTTAGTTTCGATAAATATTAATTTACATTATTTAATTTATAGTTCTGCTCATAATTTACAAATAGTCTATTACAAACTAAAAAAAGTACAAAACATAGATAGCAATAGAACTATAGAAACTATTTGTAATTAAAAACAGTTTATCTTTATGGATACATAAATTTAAAAATCAAGACACGAACATCTATCTTGTTGATATTTTAACGTATTTCCTGCTTATTTTGTGTTCCATTATTGCTTGTTTTATTTGTAAATAAATTTTTAAAAATTTATTTAGTTTCTTTTTTTCCTGAACATAAATTATCCACTCTCTTAATATTTTATTAATTTTATCCTTGATTTTTTTTTACTTTTCATTTCTGCAAAAGAACCACCACAACCGCTTTAAAGTAACTTTTGTGGTTATGTAACAGCTTTCCTCTAATGATTTTATTATTAGAACCACAAAAGTTAATTATACAGTCAATCAAACACAATAATATAAATAATAATACGCGCATTACATACGCTAGCGGGTAACATTAATGTTTTTACTAAATGTAAAAATGTAGAGATGGGATGCTTTTGAACTAAGAGGAATTTAGAACTTAGCAGCGCAAAACATTTGCATTAATAATATGGATGCAATTTTTTGCACCACTAACAGTTAATTATTACATATCACACAATGAACTCTAAAAAGTTTTATATGGCAAGATGTGATGCAAATAAATACTAGATACCACGGAATTATAAAGTTTTTCGGTGGTAGATACAACATGGACACAACCATGAAGCTGTATAATACCTAGAGGCAACACTTAAAATACTGCTGTCATCTTCTGAGGTCTCACCCTCTCTTTCTAACACAGCTGTATAAAAAGAGATGGCGAGACCTCAGAGAATGAGACAACATGGGCATTTGTTTCAAAAGGTTAACGAGTGCTAGCTCCACCTATACCTAGTACTTCATGGATACAACCTAAATATGACAGTATTTGCCGGAATGATGAGGACTGTGTTTGTGGTTCGCACTTCTCATAAATAATATCAGGGCCTAGTTTTTAAGTTTGCCAATTATAAAAATATGTTTGATTATAAATATATTTTAAAAATATATATCGTTTGATTATAAATAATTTAGATTTGAAATTTAGAAAATGTAATAGTTTATTACAATACTGTAATTACATTATATCACTGACAATAATAGGTGTCTAGACATAGATAAAATAACTTGTCCTTTAGTGTTGAGACAGAAATTAAATGTTATGCAAATTATCAGTCGTACATAATTATATTTCCCATTCTTACTTCCAAACTTCTACCCCCGGAGATTGGCTTACGCTCGCGTAAAAATATCTGTTTACAGCCATGTGTAAACATCTCATAACTTTTGAACGGCTTGACCGATCTAATCGCGGTTGACGGCGTTCGATTGGATTCCGCTCAATTTGGACTTGTTGATAATTTGAACCAATCCAACCCAGGAGATTTCGATAAGTAGGAAAAACTTAAAAAAAATTTTTTAAATAACTTCCAGGTTAATGTACCGATTGAGTACAAAATCTAATCAGCACTCTTCCTCAAAAAACTGCGTTCAATGCATTAATTGCATTAAATCGGTACATACATTTAGGAGATATCGTTGACGTTTGAAAAAAGCGTTAAAATATAATATAAATATATTTTTTAGCTTTAAAAATTTAGCTTTTCAAATATTAATATTTTGTTGTTTACAGCGAACCCGCTTCATATTTTGTAAAATAACTTTCAGACTAATACTCCAATTGATTTCTAAACCTAATCATCTCTTCTACTTAAAAAAAGTGCGTCAAATACTGTGAATAGGTGCAAAAGTGATTGATTTGTTTGGGATTTATTACTTTATACTTTGTAACTGATAAAACATTTTAAACTAAAAATTGTGTTGAATGGCATTCGAAAAATAACCAGCGTTTCAAAAATTAAAAACCTGTCATTTTTACAAACTTTAGATTTTTTAACACTTTGAGCTTTAGCTTAGTGTTCAAAAATCTAAATTTTCAAATGTATGCTGAAGTTTTGTTTTTGCACCTTGTACCTTAAAATCCCTGAATTGAGCAGGAAGTATCTGAGATGGCCTGCAGGGTCAATCGGTTAACAGATATTTTTCTGTTGATCTGGGCGGTGGGCCCCTTTTAAAGATTAATATCATGCATTTCATAAGAGGCTTTAGGTCAAAGGTATTCGTAACGTAAGTCGAAGAATTCTGTAGTTTTGCACGAGTTTGATATCACCACCCTACATTTTTTTGTCAAAAAGCGTTCTATGTAGTATAAAGATAAGGAGAACCAACTCTGTGGATAGAAGTATCCAACAAAAAGCATCCAATATTGGACACGCCACCGCCGCAAAAGAATTCTTAGAAAGAAAGCGGTAAAAGCGCTTTTTAATAAGTTTCCAGCAAATTGTTGAAACAGCGTTACAAACGCTATTTAATACTTATGATCAGCACACTTCACTCCATCTACCACCAGTATATTTTTTAACTTCCCGCTACGTATGGTAGCTAAGAAAGTTACTGATTTTGCCCCGATTTTCGAAAATCGAGTTTTACCAGATCTCCACGTGTTGAGGTGTTAAGAACCTTTTACGATTATTTTCACGTCAGTATGTTTGTATGTATGTGTGTGTGCGTGTGTGTATATGTGTGTGTGTGCGTGTGGGTATGTATGTAAACATCAAAACGCGGTAGATGACATTCGATTGGATTCCACTCCATTTATACTTTAAAACTTTAAAAGAAATTAAATCAACTGAAAATTTGAACCAATTCGGACCTGGAGTTTTTCAAAAAATTTCAGAAAATCACAAAAAATGTAAGTGTTTTCCTTTTAATTTGAAGTTCTACGATTCTTTAGTACTAGTTGTAGAACTCTACCACCGAGTAATCACGATGGTAGTGACATGTATAGGTCGACTTTTACGATCTGCTTGACCGAATTCCGGAGCCGGATTCCGTTCACATTACTCCGGTATAGATCACAGCTACACATTAGACCAAATAATGGAAAAGCATCTAGAACATAACCAGCCGATCTACCTAGCCTATATCGACTACTCGAAAGCGTTCGATTCAATATCACACGAAATCATATGGCGAGCGCTTTCACATTTATATAGATATTCAGAACGCGCTGAATATCATAGATATTCAGCGCGTTCTGAATATCTATAAATATAATCATAGAAATATAAAATAATTTTGTGATAAGCCTATCGCCAACCGGACACTGATCCAATCCCGGACAATGTTGTTTTTATCAGAAAAATAAAACAGCACATTTTTTAATTGCCTGAACCGGCAATCGAACTCGGGACCTTATGTGGTCAACACCGAAACCGGACCGCTATAGACCACAGAGGCGTTTGCTATCTAATAATATATAAAAAGTTGAAAATTAAAGGAAAACAGGCAACGACATTTTCGGAAATATAATCATAGAAATAAAAACAGCACAAGTAGGGTGAAGCTGGATTGACTTGGACCAAAAATCTACATCAAAAGATGAGTGAAACAAGGCGATCCACTGTCACACAAGATTTTTATAGCTGTGTTACAAGACATTATGAAGGAGCTGAAATGGAATAGAAAAAGTATAAAAATTGACACAGAATACATAAGCAACTTAAGATTTGCAGGCGACATCATTCTTTTTGCAAAAACATCATCACAGTTGGAAACAATTATAGGAGAACTAAGCGATGCTAGTAGAAAAATAGGCCTACAGTTAAGTATATCAAAAACTAAAGTAGCCACAAATGGTAGACCAAACCCTATTACGGTAAACGGAAAAGCTATAGACTATGTAAATAGCTATATATGGATGGTCCCATTCTAAAATCTAAACTCCCACTTAAACTAAAGAAAAAGGTCATTGATTCGTGTTTGTTACCCTGTCTCACGTTCGGAGCTCAAACTTAGATGTTCCAAAAAACATTAAAAATAAAATCGTGTCAGCGCGCTATGGAACGAAGCGTTCTCTAGGCCACAAACAAAACAGTGAAAATATTCGTAAAAAACCAAATTAATAGACGCAGGACAACACGCCCAACAACTTAAATGGAGATGGGCAGAACATATCGCCAGGATGCCAGACAAAAGATGGACTAAACGCATTACCGAATGGACAGGCCCAAACGGAAAAAGAAAAAAAGGGAGACCTAAAGATCGGTGGGCAGACGAAATCGAAAAAATAGCAGGAATAGACAGGATGCAGACAGCGAAAGATCGCGATAAATGGAGACAGTTGGAGGAGGCCTTTACCCTGAGCGGGTCCATGTGAAGAACATACATGTTTCATTTAATTTTTTTATATGTATTTATATTTTTCCTTTCTAATTGGAGAACTGTATGTTTTGTTTAAAAGGGAAATAAATGGCTTTATTAATATTACTATTATTGGCCGAACGGCAGTTGGTCTATTCTTCAAACGAGCCCGAACCACCACGTGGAATCTATATTCTTAATTAATTAATTAATCTATATTAATATTATAAATACGAAAGTTTGGATGTTTGGATGGATGTTTGGATAGATGTTTGGATGAATGTTTGTTACTCAATCACGCAAAAACTACTGAACGGATTTGAATGAAATTTGGCACACAGGAAGCTGATGACCGGGAATAGCACATAGGCTACTTTTATCCCGGAAAAATTAGGTGATCCCGCGGGATGCGCCAACAACTGTGTATAATGCAGCGGGCTGCACGCTGCAGTTAGTTGCGTAATAAAGCCATCATTCGCTCTAACCGTTTTGAAAGAAAAATAATAGAGAGCATACATACAGACTTCATTTTTATTATGACTAGCTGACACACGCAGCTGCGTCCACGAAAAGAATATGTCAGCAATATAATAATTGTCGCCTCTGTGATCTAGTTCGTCCGGCATTGACTACATCGTCGACTACATGAGGTCCCGGGTTCGATGCCCGAGTCGGACAATAAAAAAAGGTATTTTTTCCTGTTTTCTGATAAAAACAATGCTGCCCGGGATAGGAGTGTCCGGTTTGCGATATGCTTGCCACCTATCACATTTGTGGAACAAAGTATTTTCGGCTAATCGTGGGTGCACTTCTTCTACCTCTGTCTACCCCTTCAGGAATACGGGCGTGAAGATCAATATAATCTTTCATACAAACATCCCTCTTTCAGCGCTTGACATTTGTTTTTGAAATAGGTAGCCCCTGGGTCTTCAACTAACTCCTGACAAGAATCCACCAAAATTAGTTTAGCGGTAGGGCTGTGAAATCGTAACAGACAAACAAATGGACCTTGCCATTTATAATATTAGTATGGATTAAAGCATAATGCAGATATATTCCGTATCATTATTTCAAGTGTAAGTATAATAATCCATACATCTATACTACTTATAATAAAATCGTAGGAAAGTCAAAACTGTACATTGAATATTTTTTTAAAAGGATACGTGGGGCGTGATCTACAATCGATATCGAAGCCAAAAATATAGTTTTTAGATTTTTTGTCTGTTAGTCTGTTTATCTGTTTGTCTGTATGTATGTCCGGGGTAAACTCAAACAGCACTGCATGGATTTACTTCAAATTTTGCATGAATATTACTAACAGGTCGGGTCAACATATAGGCTACATATTATCACGCTATCACCTAGCGGCCAGGTGCTGTGCGGTGTAAACGAAGTCCGCGCGGACGAAGTCGCTGGCAACAGCTAGTAAATAAATAACACAGGACAAATAACACTTACTGATCTAACCCCAAAGTCAGCAAATTATTTGCTTGTGTTATAGGTGTTAGTCAATGACACCAATACATAAAAATACATATATAAATATCATGGTACACATAATAAACACCAAAACCAAGAAATACAAACATCTATGCTCATCACACAAATGTTTGTCCCTGTCGGGAATCGAACCCACGCCCCATCGATTCGTAGTTAGGTTTGCTAACCACTCCACCGACTGGGCGGGGGCGGCGATACATATACATAAAGAAAATTGAAGTGTCTGTGATTTCAAAATAACTAAGTTTTTTCAAGTGCAATGTGTTATTATTATGATGCTGGAGTCGCACCTGCGTCTATAGTTTGAAGTTGTATACGCGTTAAGGCACACGCAGTCCGGAATGTAGGCGACGATAGCCGATAATAGCCGGTCACATCTGCATTTATCGTGTCACTGCAAGAAGCTTTTCGACGACAGACGCAAATGCGGCGCTAGCATGATACTAATACCTAAACAACTGCTTTTGAAATTTCTTCCTATCTGTCTATCATACTGTTTGTCCGGGCTAATCTCTAGAACGACTGAACCGATTTTGATGGAACTGTCACTGAAAGATAGAAGAGTTTACAGGACAGGATATACTTTTTGCCCAAGTGAGCAAAAGGAAATAATGATTTTCGATCACGCGAACGATGTCCCAAGTAATAGCTAGTTGTCATATAAGGTAGATATTGCCTTACTGACGTCGGAAACAAATTGAATTCAAAACAAGCCACTCATGTGGAAACTACTTTTCACACCGTTTCGATGACTTTACATAATTGCCGAGACACATGAGCATGTGACATAATGAATTATTTAACCTGAATAATTATCCATCCTGGAGTGCTTGATACCAGAACAGTTCTCGCTAAATAGCAGCCATGAGAAGTCTTACGGTGTTCGGTAAGTTATATTTGATGATAGTCATATTTCGGTTTCGTCAATCGATACTAGGTATAAAGTTCAGCTGTGTGTTCCCAAAAAGAAAGAGAATCTCAATTTGGCTATATTTTTTATGCTTGTTCCCTGAGAACTCCGTCTTTTTATTAACCGATTTCGAATTTTTTCTTTTTTTGGTAAAGTATATTTCTGTTTGATCCCAAATTTTGTTGAAGATATGATCCAGTGTTCCAGTTCATAGTGGAGGTTAATTGTTGCAATCTTGCTGCGTTGAAATTACCTTTGATTTATTTAAATTTTACACCAGTGACAGCAGTCTTCAGTCACCATTTACTGGCTGACGAGTAGGAAATTAGATTGTATTCTTCTGAGAAGACCGGGAAAATTTATATTAAATTAACATTAATATTAACAATAATATAATAATAAATGCGAAAGTTTGGATGGATGGATGTTTGTTACTCAAAGACGCAAAAATTAATGAACCAATTTCAATAAAATTTAACACACTGGTAGATAATATTCTGGAACAGCATATAGGGTACTTTTACCTCGGAAAAATTAGGTGATCCCGCAGGATTGGCCAAAAAGTTTTATAATGCATCGGGCTGCACGCTGCAGCTAGTATAGATATATAAAATTAAAAAAATCGAATGGAAATCTTTAAAAACCATTTAAACGAATATAGAACCTCCTTCGTTTTGAAAAAATAATTAAATTATATTAAACAAAAGCTCCAAAATATAAAGGTAAAGCGTCAACGCTTTTTCACTTTAAGAAATAGGATTCAGACTCGAGGGACATCTTTTTCATATCAAAGGATAACAAATACTCAAATTGTAGACACCCATCGCCTATTACAACATGATAATGGTCCATGCCATCCGTGTGATGGATTATATGCCACATGTACAAGTTTGCCGCCTATCCTATTCGGAACAAGTAATGACATCACTGACGCTACTGTCACAGGAAAAAGTACGGTTGTGGTACCAAAACCGAGTGTGACTTTGCAGATTTCTAATACCAACAAAGTTAATCACGTCGTGATAGTGACAGGTTTCTTCAATTATTCGGTTTTTGTAAACAGCGTGGCAGAAAGGCAGATTATGGTCTATTCTTCGAAAGCGGCTTGGATCATCGTGAGGAAAAAAATCTACTCAATATCGGCGATACAAGCTTACGCCTTCACCCTTCAATGAAGATTGAATCTAGTAAAAACCACCGATAATTAATATAGTATTGTTACGTACTTCGGGTTCGTAATTGTAAGAAAACGCCACTTACATTAAACTTTGTATTTACAACACAAATACACACAACACAACACAATGTAATACTAAATACTCTGATTAACACAAGGCACTCACTGTACTAACACTAAACTTAGAACATTCGCTTCGCATTGGTCGTTTCAAGTATCGCTCTCGATCGCTTAATAAAAACTGCCCTGTCCACACGTCTCTATTTATACCCATAATAAAGTTTCTACAACAATCGCGAATGTTTCGCAATCATCTCGTAAACAATAGACAATTATTGTAATCAACTTATGATAAACAAGTTATGATTCATAAGTCCTAGTACTAGATATTTTCAATCTTATACCCTATACCACAAAGTCCATTATGGCATAGCTATTCGGATATCGGCTAACTATTTGTTTATAAACAGGAGTAGCCATGTCTTTCTTTTATTTCTAGATTCCTCCAGCGTTCCAACTCTTCACGTTTCTAGATTATTCGTAACAGTATCCTTTGCCACAAGTTATATTTAAATTAAACACAATATTCATAATTAGCTTGATATGCCTAAATCTGTTAATGACATGTTAATTACAGTCGGAAGAGTCAAATGTTGGGCATCAATAGTATATGATGCGGCAGATAACAAATATAAAGAACAATTTGGATACAGGATAAGGGATACAACGGTAACAAGAATTGTTCAGTACATGTATACCCCAAAAGATTCATCAAGTTTGGCGGTCACAAGGATTCTATTTGGTTTGTTCGTTCAATAGTTTGTATGTATACTAACGTTAAGGAATAAAAAATCTTATCGAGCAAAAATTTGCTTGCAATGCGTTATGCGTTGAAGCTACTTGCTCAGCTAGTATTATATAGTAGCTGTTGCCTGCGACTTCGTCCGCGCGGACTTCTTTTACTCCGCACTGCTCCTCCCCCGTAGGTGATAGCGTGATAATATGTAACCTATATGTTGACCCGAAGTGTTAGTAATATTCATGCAAAATTTGAAGTAAATCCATGCAGTACTTTTTGAGTTTACCCCGGACATTTTTTTTATATATTAAATATCTTTTAATATATAAAAAAAATAAACAAGCAAATGGGTCTCCTGATGGAAAGAGTCAACCATCGCCTATAGACACCAAAGGTGTTAATGGTGCGTTGCTATCTTGTGGCGAGGTCTAATGCCACATGCATAAGTTTACCGACTACCTTACCCTCCAAACCGGAACACGACAGCGACGAGCACTGACGCTATTGCGGCAGGAATAGGTAAGGCGGTGGTACCAGACCCGGGCGAGACAATGCAGAACTCTACCACCTACTAGCTACGATGTTAGTGACTCGATAGCCAATCAGTCACCTTTTACGACCTGCCTGGCAGAACGGCAGTTGGCCTATTCTCCAAAGGAGGCCGGGACCAACACGGCGAACATACATACAGACAAACAGACAAACAGACAAACAGACAAACAGACAAACAGACAAACAGACAAACAGACAAACAGACAAACAAACAGACAAACAGACAAACAGACAAACAGACAAACAGACATACATACAACAGACAAACAGACAAAAATTCTAAGAACTATATTTTTGACTTCGATATCGATTATTGATCACGCCCCAGGTATTTTTTTAAAAAAATATTCAATGTACAGTTTTGACTTTCCTCCGATTTTATTATAATATGTATAGATTAGTTTGGCATGTTCATGCCAAATTACAGCTTTCTAGTAGAGCTATCGTGCGAGCCATTCACTTAGTCAGTAGACTTTTCAGAGTATTTATTACCTATGACAAAACAAAATAAGTATTGCTTAAAAGTGTAAAAAATATTCTGTAATATTAAAAGAATAATCTAGTATGTTGGTATTCTGTTAGAGAGAATGTCTAATTTTTGGTGATGGAAAACTACGGAAATCCACATTGCGCGTGGCCCGACACGTACTAATTGGTCGGTTTTGATATATTTAGTGATAAGTCAACTCTAAGGTCAGGTTTTTCATTGAGGAAAAATCGCATAAATAGTACACATGATTTATAAATCTGACAAACAGGTCTTGCAATGCTTCTGGACATTCCGGACGAGCGTGGAGGTGCTGTGATGGAGAAACGATGGGGGAATCCCGAGACCTGCCACTTTCCACTGATACCCTTTATAAAGGCTGTGCCATTGCCTTATATGGCGGTTGTGTATGGCGCCCTCTGGCTTGGTAAGTATTAAACAATGACTTATACCAAAAAGTATATATTTTGTATTAGATTGAGACCCATGCTTACGACTTTGCGTAAAATCTATATTCTATACTAATATTGTAATTGCGAAAGATGGATGTTTGTTATTCAATCACGCTAAAACTGCTGAACGAATTTGAATGGGCACATGGGCAGATAATGACTTGGCACATAGGCTAATTTTTATCCTGGAAAAATTAGGTGACCCCGCGGGATTCACCAAAAACTTTTATAATGCAGCGGGCTGCACGCTGCAGCTAGTCATTTTATATACTGTGCTTTGCGTGTGTAAACACATTCAATAATTAAGCGAAGTTATCATTTTCAATTAATATTAATGTTATAACGAAGGACCGAATAATCTTACAGTAGGTAAGTAGGTACAAAGGTAAGTATAAATAAGGTTAATTATTGCAATTCGCTCATGTGGTAGGTTTTAACTTTATTTTATAACTAGCGATATGCCCGCGGTTTCACCCGCGCAGCTTTTGTTCCCGTGGGAATATGGGAAAGGTTTATACACTTAAACCTTCCTCAAGAATCAATCTATCTATTAAAAAAACCGCATCAAAATCCGTTGCGTAGTTTTAAAGATTTAAGCATACATAGGCACATAAGGACATAGGGACAGACAGAGAAAGCGACTTTGTTTTATATTATGTAATGATATTGTTATGTATATCAATACAGGCAATAAAGGAGCCCGTTACTTTTGTACTTAGTGCACTAAATTACAGGAGTTATTTTATTATTAACTAGCTGTTGCCAGCGACTTCGTCCGCGCGGACTTCGTTTACTCCGCACAGCACCTCCCCCGTAGGTGATAGCGTGATAATATGTAGCCTATATGTTGACCCGACCTGTTAGTAATATTCATGCTAAATTTGAAGTAAATCCATGCAGTACTTTTTGAGTTTACCCCGGACATACATACAGACAAACTGACAAACAGATAAACAGACATACAGACAAAAATTCTAAAAACTATATTTTTGGCTTCGATATCGATTGTAGATCACGCCCCTAGTATTCTTTTAAAAAAAAATTCAATGTACAGTTTTGACTTTCCTACGATTTTATTATATGTGTAGATAAGTTCAGTATGACGTAAATTATGAGGGCAGAAATGCCGTCATCTTGTGGAAACCGTTTCGACTTATCTGACATCTGACCGCCCCGTTGGTCGAGTGGATAACGACCCAGACTACGCAATCTACGGGGCTCGGGTTCGATCCCCGCCGGGGCCAAGCATTTGTGTGTTGAGCATAAATGTTATATTTCCGGGTTTGGGTGTTTATTATACATATTCTTGTGTTTATATATGTATTTCTATGTATTAGTATCATTGACTAACACCCATAACACAAGCAAATAATTTGCTTACTTTAGGGTTAGATCAGTAAGTGTAATTTTTCCCGTGAATATTTATTTATTTATTTATCTCTGTGACCGTGCACTTGAGACCAAAAATGTTAAGGACTTTTATTGTAAATTATTAAATCTATTCTTTTCGAGATTTTGGCAAAAAATTTAGAAAATACCGTTTTTTTAATATTTTTGGTATAATTAAAATATTGCCCCGCTCCGTTGGTCGAGTGGTTAAAGACCCTGACTACGCAATCAACGAGGCTCGGGTTCGATCCCCGACGGGGACAAGCAAATGTTATATTTCCGGGTTTGGATGTTTATTAAATATATTCTTGTGTTTATATATGTATTTCTATGTATTTGTATCATTGACTAGCACCCATAACACAAGCAAATAATTTGCTTACTTTAGGGTTATATCAGTAAGTGTAATTTGTCCCGTAAATATTTATTTATTTATCTCTGTGACCGTGCACTTGAGACCAAAAATGGTAAGGAATTTTATTGTAAATTATTAAATCTATTCTTTTTGCCTAATTTTTTTATCAGTCATACTACTATTACTCTTGACTAACTTTATTTAGTGACTTTAATTTTTTTTAACTTTTTTTTATTTTACCAGTGATTTTCTTTAACTGACTTCCCAAAAGGTGAAGGTTATCAATCGGGCTCTATGATATTTTATGTTTGTTGCCTCAAAACTCAGTCATTTGTTAACCGATTTTGGGTATACTCCTGTGTAGTCCCATTTTAATTTGGTGAAGATCTGATGCAGGGTTTTGCGGATACAGGGAATGCGAAATCGGTCACTACAGTTTTACTGCGTCAAAAATATTTTAAAAGGTTTTTCGCAAAATGGGGGCACGTTCGTCTTCCTAATTTTTATGTATTTTGTATATTTATTACGTCATACTGGTCTATCTAGAATCTATCTATAAAAATTACTCCTGCAATTTAGGGTAGGAACAATTCCTCTATTGCATATTAATAGTACATGATAGATAGCTATCTACAGTTAGTACTGCTATTATTACTCGAACAGTGACAATAAATTGCTAATAAGCACTCAATAAAAATATTAAAACTGAAGGTCGCAATATTACATTCAGCTTTATGATCCTTAGAACAGTCTATAAAAGCCATTTTGTGGGATAAGGTATTCATATTTACTGAAGTATTTTTATATTACTAACATCTTTGTAAGGTTAACTTATACCTACATATATTATATGTATATAATATATAAGCTAACCTTCTAACTAACTAGTTCTACGAGAAAGTTATCGGCGAGAATGCTTCTAATTTTATTCCCCCTCCTAATTTCTTTATCCTGAGAGGAACTATTGCCTAAAGACCTCAAAGTTGTAGTTAATGGCGCGTTACCATTCATGTAATGATGATTTAATGTGTCTTATCTTTTTTATCTTATCTCAAAATTGCGTTCACATACTTCACTGCTCGGGACAAAAGGAACAGAAATCTTAAGGCACCCCTGCCACACTCCACGTGGACTTTGATAATATTAGGGGTCTTCACCCGAATTTAAATGCCGTCCACCACCACCTTGAGACGGCTAAGCCGGCCTTGTTCTCTTTCACTGAGATGCAGATATCTTCCCCGGCTAATATTTCATATCTCTCCTACCCAGGGTACAAATTTGAGCATTCATTTGTACCCCGGGCGGGAGTGTGTGCTTGCGTCAGAGAGGATATCTGTTCTCGATGTCTCAGCAGCCTTGAAGGCAAGGACCTATCCATCCTCTGGCTATATGTAGACTGTGACGACCATCCCCGCGTGTATGCGTCCTACAGCGGAAATGCCAAAACAGACCGACTTATAGAACATATCCAAATTGCAACAGATTCCATGCTGCAGCAGGTCTCCTCCGTAGAGATGGTGATCATCGGTGATTTTAACACCCACCATGCCGAATGTCTCGGTTTATGTGGGGAGATCTGTTCACGATTTTGCTTTAGCGTGTGGTCTGACGCAGCTGATTACTTTGCCTACGCGTGTTCCTGGTGTGGATCACCATATTCCTTACTTGTTAGACCTTCTGCCGATTTCACATCTAGACAGTTATCAGATTTCTTTAGACGCTCCACTTGGTTCATCGGACCACTGCCCAATACGGAGCAAAGTGCCGATTACGCGCTTATCACCATATCGTTCTTCCGGCTTAAGGCTGCCGTGGCATTTAGCATTACAGGTCAGCAGATTGGGACCGCATGCGGTCCTTTTTTTGCATGTTACCCATGGAGGTGTGTGTGCTTCTCGCTGGAAGATCCAGATGTCGTTGCTGACTGCGTCGCTGCGAGGAACAGAACTTTCATTCCATTTTCTGCTGTACCCGTTGGTGGCAACTCTCAGCCTTGATTTGGTCACCAATGCATAACGGCTTCACACTGAAAGCAGGAAAGCTACCAGGCTTGGGCCACGGCATCGGCATCACAGAATGTAAATACCAGCAGACTCAAAAAGGAGTACAATCATGCCTCTAGCTCTTTTAAAAGAATAATTATTGTATGATCCTCGCGATGCTGCTGCATTGACCGCAAAAATCGTACCTTGAAACCCGTGGACTCAAGCAGGAAAGAACAAAAACACACACAACGGGATGGATGGGTCCGGGGTCCTGGGAGATCTCCTGTGTTCTGTCTTCCTCGATTGGCGCGCGTTAAGGTGGCGATTTAGCATCAGCTAGCTGCAAGCGGGGTTGGTTTTCGGTTTTTTAAATTTAGTTTCTGTTGAACGTGAGCAACGCGACGAACGCTCCAACGGCCATATCAATCCTTTCATCGCCTCCGCCAATGACGAGCGCTCGCGCTTCTGATTGGCTCAGTGCAAGCGGCGCGAAGAAATTATGAATTTTTAAATGAAATAGGAAGTTGGAACGAAACGGATTAGTGATGTGTGTACAATCATCGCTAATGCAAAATGGAGCACATTGGCAAAATTGGCGGGAAGCTCGTTCGCCTCCCTTTGGGAACTCGTGCGTTCTAGTCTCTAGCCAAAGCTGTCCAAGGGAATTTCTGTATGCCACCTTTGCACAAAGATGAAGGCTCTCTAATCCATTCTGCAAAAGAGAAAGTTGATCTCTTAAGCTCACTTTTTGCAGCCAACTCGACAGCAGTGCAGTGCGTAAGGCACTCATTTGTTTGGACGTCCATAAGTCAAGTGGGCCTGATGGCATCTCTCCTGTCGTGCTCAGGATGTGTGCTCCAGAGTTGGCACCTGTCTTAACGCGTTTATTCCGGCTCTTCTACTCACATGGCGTCGTGCCCATAACTTGGAAGTCCGCTTTAGTGCACCCAGTCCCTAAAAAAGGCGATCGGTTGGTCCCGTCTAACTATCAGCCTATAGCGGTAATCTCCTAATTCTCCAAAATAATGGAGTCCATTATTAATTGCCAGCTTCTGAGGTATCTAGAGGAGCACCTGCTGATTAGTGACCGCCAGTACATTTTTACGTCGCGGTCGCTCAGCTGGTGATCTTCTGGTTTACTTAACACATCGATGGACACAGGCAGTGGAGAATAAGGGAGAGGTACTGGTAGTTATTTTGGACATAGCGAAGACCTTGGATCGGGTACGGAACAAGGCACTTCTTCCCAAGCTTCCATCCTATGAGCTTCCTTGGAAATTATGCAAATGGACTTTGGCGGTAGCCAGCACTACCGTCAGCTACCACCATCAAATGTCTAACCACGACGTTTATCTCTCACTAACCGCGTGGGTTATCTCTTTATGACCATGTCGGTCATCCTAAGTGTCTAACCACGACGGTTATCTCTCACTAACCGCGTGGGTTATCTCTTAATGACCATGTCGGTCATCCTAAGTGTCTAACCACGATGGTTATCTCTTACTATCCACGATGGTTACCCTCTAACGACTTTGGCAGTCGTCTCAAAGTCTAACCACGATGATTATCTCTTTCATCCACTAAAATCCCTAACCTTTCTTCCATATGTTTTAACCATAACGGTTACTACATTCAATAACTTCTAACCATGATGGTTAATAACACATAAAATCTCACACTTACATTTCAACCATAATGGTTATTTTAATAATCTCTAACCATGATGGTTAATAATAATATATTTTGGTATACTTACGATACTTACGATTTTCCTGGTACCTTACCGCCTTGCACAACCTAAAACACCTTTATTTACCTTTTACCTGATAACCTTTTATTACCAACAAGAAGAGACAAACACAACAAAGGAAGACTAGCTACGGGGAAGATTTGGAATCAAACACCAACAACACACACTTCATATTTTCTACTGTAAATAAGAACCTGCGTTTCATTTAACCTTAAAGTACATTCGTGCCAGCTGCCGTGGAACCTTCGCCGAGCCTCCAGCCACTCCGCATCGCCTGCAAACTGGTGAGACCTTCTGAAAACTGCCTACAGGAGTCTATTGCTAGCGACCGTGCCGTCCTGCCGCTATGATCGCCTAGTGGTACCGACGGCACACACCACGCTATAGTGGTCAGCTACAGGTGAACCGTTTTCTGACGGATCGAAATATCAAGGTCGTTGTTGATGGTGCATGCTCTGACCTTAAACTCGTCAATGCTTGTGTTCCTCAAGGCTGTGTGTAATTGCCTACGCTGTTTCTTCTGCACATTAATGACATGTTGCGATCAAGCAACATTCATTGTTGTGCGGATGACAGTACAGGAGATGCTTTATACTCTGGCCGCAGCGCAATTTCTCGGAAACACGTCAAAGAGTGCCGGAACAAACTTGTTTCAGAAATTGAACCACAACTTTCCGTATCTTCGGAGCGGGTTCGATTAAATTTGGTCCAGTTTAACCCTATTAAGACATAAGTTTGCGCGTTTATCGCTAAAAAATAACCCTTTGTTGTATACCTCGCTTCGAAAATACTTCCCTAAAAGCCACAGCCAGCACTGGAATTAGATTATATCTCACCACCACATCTCTACTACCACTACCAAAAAAAAAATAACACATTTAATTACAAACGGCAAGTAAACCTATTTATTTTAAAGCAATATTTGTGAGGCACGAATCGTATCGCAGGGTTTACGTTTATCGTTTTCCGGCCTTTATAAGAAAAAATAATCATTTTGGGGCCTGAGAACAAAATAACAATGTAGAGCGAATCATTCGTTTTTTATAGCGTCTTTTACAAAGCGCTAGGTTTTGTGACGGATAAGGACGACGGAGTACACAAACGTTGTTTATAAATAGTGAAAGCATCGATCAAAAGCGTTGAACCACAATTTCTCTTTACACTGTTAAAGGACTAAGGACGGCTGTAGGACACAAATCACAATATAAGCAAGCTTATCTTACTTCCAATACCTACATTTATCTCTCTTTATAGACATGTACTCATGAGTATCATAACATAACGAATTTACAAACAACGTTTACTTTTCAGGAGCTCTCGGCATAACTCTCGGATACAAGTACCAGTTGAGTAGCATTACATTCACAGCATGTTATTGGTACCTATTCTTAATAGAAAAGAGCTTCTGGAATAACCACAGCTATCTATTTGGCCTTGTTAGCCTTCTGCTCATTTTTACCGAAGCCAGTTGCTACTGGTAAGTTTTATAATATTTCATAACAAAATAATAAACATGACATTTTTTGCAGCCAGTAATGTTTGAAGGCCAGTAACCTTCAACCAAGGGTGGATCTATGGAACGGGGGAAAATGGGCGTCATAACTCGCCCCTCTGGGTAGGGGCCTAGGTGTGGATTTATTAGCATCAGAGGCTATCATGACTGAACCTCAAATATGTGACCCCCCTCCCCCGGAACCGAAGACTGGATCGGCCCTTGTATTTTTTTAAAGGGTAATGGGCCCACCTCTCGTTCCCACCACTGTACCTTCTGTAAACCAGAATCAACAGCGGCAACCGTCCTGATAACCTCTGAGTTGCGAGCTCAGGGTGCCCTGGTGAAAAGTTAAGCTGTCTTGGATCCCGCAACGAAATTAATCAGAAGTATATAGGAGGAGTAGGAAAATACATCCTGTTCCCTCCCTTTTTAGCAGGAGACAGCAAAATGTTAAAAGCATAAAAATGCTACGAAATGAGACTTTTACGATAAGGTTAAGCCTGATTGCTATTGCACCACGAAAATTTGGAAATTAGGAACCTACCAGAATGGCCTACTTAATTTTGCTTCCAGTAGTAAGTATGACAAAATCGCTTGAAGGCACAAAAGTTCCCACGTGTACCCAAAAGGTCGGAGTAATAAATTACACCGGATATACATTGGATACTATCAAGCATTTGGCGACGTTCGTTTTGCCAAAGATTACACTCCCAAAGAATGTGATGTGCAGTTTGTTCATATTTACAATTTAATGTAGAGCACTCGCAAAAAGGAGAAGGAACTAATTTAAACGAGAATAATTTAGCTTTAAAATTACCGTGGCTAGTGAGAAACTGAGCAACACAATGATCTATTTCTATACAAGTTTTACTTAAGCGATCCCGGATGCATGGGAAAAAGTTATATAAATGCCGTCCTTTAGTTGAACAACACTGCCATTTTTCAATTAATTCATTAGTAACGTCTATTACGGGATTAAAAAGGCGACGTATTTTTGTTTGAGATTGCGAGTTGATAAATTCTGGGTTGGTAAAATTCCTAGAATTGTAATACATTGAAGCTCGACGCTGAATTTCTAAATCTAATGGTAAGACGCCTGATAAACGGGTAAAGTTTCGGAGCTTACAGTGCGATAAGCTTTGCATAGAAATATTAGTGCTAGACGCTGATTTTGAAGTAGTTTGCGCCAGATCGCACCACACGTAACTTCATCAGCTCACGCTGAACAAGCATAACAAATACAACCTAAATACGTTGCGTTATAAATTATCTTTAAAGTGTTAAACGTTAAACCCCATGTCGAGGTAGATATGCCTCGCAAAGGATAAGAAATTCCGTTTAGCCTTTTCACCGATATAGTTAATATGATTTTATAAAGTAAATTTTTTTTCTATGACCAAACCTAAGCATGTTACCGATTCTTTTCTCTTTATTGAGCTATTATTTATTTTTATACTAGGAGATGAGCGAACCTTTTAATATTAAGTAAAACGTTTTATGGGGCGCAAAGCTTAAACGATTTCTCAAGCCCCAGTTGATGATCAAATTAAGACTAGTGTAAGCCAGCGACTCTTATCTGTGCTTCTGTTAGCCTTAGCTTGTATCATTAAAGCAACATCGTCTGCATAACCTATAAGCGAGCATCCTTCCGGCAAGGATAATAAGAATAAATCTTCAAATCCTAAGTTCCATAGATATCTGTGGGCAGCCTAGAGTAAGGCGTTTAGACACAGTGTAATGCCCTAGCTGTAATTTCGTATGACCGTTTTCTAAATACGATTTAATTAGCTTATATATATTTGAATAACACCCCTTATTTTTAATTTTAACAATAACATCGGCCGCCACGCGTTGTCAAAAGCACCCGAAATATCCAAAAAAATACAACATAATTATTTCGTGACAATTCTACCGTTTTTCTTATAGACAGCACTGCGTCGACAGTGGATTTTCCGGCGATAAATCCATACTATTGTTTATTGAACGTGGGCCCTCGTGGTAGAAGTCAAGGAACTATCAATCTTTCTTTAGCCCTTGTATATGTGACACCCCCCCCCCCCCTGAAACTAAGGCTGGATCCGCCCTTCGATCCCAATCGATCCGATCCGATCCCACCTTCAACAAGAAGATCTTCGTCTGTTACACGCCACTGTTTACCCAGCAAAAGTATAATGGCGAAATTACGAGATGCTCTACCTTCAAGTAATTTTTTGCAAGTGGCAATAACATCTTTAGTTATATCAAATTTTTTTAATGGTACTGATTCGCGGTTCGGCGCATTATTTGTAAAAAGTCTTGAAAGAATACCACCGTGGCCACTGTGAAAATCACTAGCAATGCTTTGTAATCCAGCTTTTATAAGATACATTTTTATTATGATATTAAAATTCAAGTATTCAAGTCAATTACTATAGATCGAAATAACATAACCCCAAGTCTTGATCTCTCTTGGAATTGTTCTTAACCTTTTTCTTTCTAACCAATTTTTTTTTTAATCTTAAGCACTTTACATTTATTTTATTACATAACAAGTTCATTTTTTTTTACTGTAGATAGGAAGCGCTTGACCACGGGTCAAGTGCTTCACTATCTACAGTAAAAAAATTAATAAATTCTCTCAAATAAACTCTCTCAAAAACTCAAGACCACTTCCCTCAAGTGGTCAAGGTAATCAACCTCCAAAGTTGTGAAGTCACTTCGGTGACCGTCATCCTCATACCGCTAAGGTATTCAGTGGTACTGGGTGGCACACAGTGGTCACAAAAATTGGTATTTTTGGGCTCGACACAAAAGAAGAAATTAAGTTTAAGATATGTATCTGTGTAGCATAGCGTAGCGCCCAGGCGATTTCGATTTTTGTTATACATAGGTATTACCTAAAAAACAATTATGATTACATACATTATGATTACATAATTATGATATACAATTATTTATCTTACTAAGTATGATATATAACATGATTCTATGTTCTTATCGCTTAAATATATTTGAAATAACCTTTATTGTTGTTAGTGTGAATATTAATAATTTTTAAACATTCGCTTCGTATGTGGGAATTTGATTTAATACAGATTAATTAATGCTAATATAGTCATTGTTTTATCTTTTTGCATACCTTTTGTATATTTTGATATTTCTACTCATTTTACAGTCTTATAGGTATAAAATGAATAAACTATAAACAAATTTAACTTCAATTAAGCAAGTTTTGATAGAACTGTTGATAATACGGCAAGCAACATCAAACATGGAAAAATATAAATTACTTTGAGACAGCCTCGTGGTCTAAGGAATAGACTATTCGGCTTAGATCATAAGGTCCCGGGTTCAATCTCCAAGTTGGGCAATATTATTGAGGTTTTTCTCAAAAATCCAAGATCTCCGTGTTGCTTCGGGCTGCTTTGAAGAATAGACCAATTGCCGTTCTGCCAGGCAGGTAGTATAGTTCGGCAACGTTTCCACCTGGTTTTGGTACCCGCACCCTAACTGTTCCTGCCACAATAGCGTCGGTGCTTTTTGGTGTTATATCACGGTTTGAATTTCATATTTAATTCAATCCTGTCACGTAAGACATATGGGAAGGTATATATAGCAAACAATAACTTCTTTGGTGGCTATAGGTATTTATTAATTTATTTATTATGTATAGGCGATGGTCATTACTTTGCATAAGAAAAAGCGTCAATTGACTAAGCTCTAAAGTTAAAAAAGCTCTAAACCAAATATAAAAAACGAACTAAGAACTTCTTTTTTGGGAAGTAGAAAATGAAAAAGAAGGGAAATCGATCTAAAAAATCTTGGGTTCTGTAAAATTTAATTTCATATATTTTCGGATGCAAGTGAACCGTGATCCCGAAATTGCGGAATATCCACTAATATAATATTTATTCTTTTTTTTTTTTATTTATTACTAGCCGCAGCGTGCAGCCCGCTGCATTATTTTTTTTTATAGAAGAGGGGTCAAACGAGCAGGAGGTGCACCTGATGGTAAGTGATCACCGCCGCCCATGGACATCCACAATACCAGAGGTCTTGCATTTGCGTTGCCGGCCTTTTAAGAATGAGTAAGCTCTTTTCTTGAAGGCCCCCAAGTCGTATCCGTTTGGAAACACCCCTGCCGGTAATTGGTTCCACAACAAAGTAGTGCGAGGCAAAAAGTGTCGAGAGAAAAAAAATATAAAAGTTTTTGATGAATCGGGATGAAGCGGGATCACCTAATTTTTCGGGATAAAAAGTAGTCTGTGTACTATTTCAGGTCATCATTTACCCGTGTGCCAAATTTTGTTCAAATCCGTTCGGTAGTTTTTGCGTTATTAAGTAACAAACATCCATCCATCCAAACATCCAAACTTTCGCATTTATAATATTAATTAATAATTAATATAGGTTTAAAAAATAATATTAATAATGAATACTAAATTAATTTTAGGTCCATGGACGTGTATATTGACAATTCAAGACTTAAGAAAACAGTACCGTATTGGAATTATTTTATTTTAAAATATCAATTCTTCATATTGTATTTCATCGCTGGTTTGAAGAAGGGAACTGCGGAATGGCTTACCGGATATTCCGTCCAACACCTTAGTGAACACTGGGTATTTACTCCATTTAGGTAAGTATATAATTAGACACTGTCATTTAAATCTGCAATATACACAATATGTGTAACAGATGTCCCTATGTGCCGCGGCTCCGCCGTCCCTATGTGCTCCGGCGAAAACCACCGCTCATGTTCTCCTTGAGTGCAGGAGTGTGGCTGAACAATGGACAGACATCCCCAAAAAGCCAGCACTCTCAGCTTGCCTGAACATAAGCTTTCTTGTGAGCATCTGGAAAGACTTGGGATGGCTATTGTCTGGAATAATTTGACCATGAAACATTACAACAGTTTATAATAAAATCAATATAACGTAGGTATATATAGGGAGGAAAAAAAATAAAAACATGTGGGTCAGGTGCGATAAATAAAATGCAGATGTGGTGATATAACAGGTCTTTATATTTTGATCAAAATAACATTAGATCACTATTAAGGCTTTCCATTATTTATTAATTACTAGTTCTTGATAACAATTACCACCATAGGTAATTACTTAATTATTCCTTATTACAAATTTCGTTATTACAAATCTATATATTCTATATAAATATTATAAATGCGAAAGTTTAGATGTTAGGATGGATGTTTGGATGGATGTTTGTTACTCAATCACGCAAAAACTACTGAACGGATTTGCATGAAACTTTACAGTAATATAGATTATACATCAGAATAGCACATAAGCTACAATTTATAATGATTTTGTGTAATTTGGCGGTAATATAACGATAAGTATCAAGTAAGTCGGAAAAATTACTGCCTTCTAAGAGCTATCTTGGCGTGCGCTGAGAAAACCGCTGAAGTTACACGAAGATAATGTATAACACGAAGGTTGACTAATTACAGGAGCAGTGGCATTTCGCTACAACGTGCAGGGTTAAATTGGGGTCTTAGTCGTCGATTGAGAGCGGCGGCGGCCACGTTGTGGTAGTATAAGTGAACCCACGATTAGCCGAGGATACAATTATAATTCCTCAATAAATCGACTTCAATATCAATCACATCGAGATTTATTTCTTAACATAACCCCGCCAAAAGTCCAATAATGTGACAGGTGGCAAACATATCGTCAACCGGGCTTTATTATATCCCGGGCAATGTTGTTTTTATCAGAAAACTGAAAAAACATTTTGAATTGCCCGACCCAGGAATCGCACCCTCTTGGTCATGTGGTCAACACCAACACCGGACCACTAGGCAACATAATATGCGATATTATATATTAGAACAGTAGACATAATTATTGTTTTTATTTTAAGTACAAATATAAATTACTTTTTATTTTACTTACAGTTTTATTAGAACTAGCGATCGCCTGTGGCCGAAATTCGACCACAGACTAAACAATAAAATCTCTTTTAAGCTTGACTCATTGACCTTTAAATATTATATTTCTATGAATAATATTGACGTGTGTATAATGTCATGTATGTCACTTGAACTTAGTGTGTGTAATATTTATTTTTATTATTTTTGTGTATAAAAAATTTACTGATTTTGCCCCGATTTTTGAAAATCGAGTTTTCACCAGTTCTCCACGTTTTGAGGTCCTAGGAAATTTTGTCCGACTATTTTTGCGATGACGTCAGTATATCTGTATACATATTTGTGGGTGTATGTTTGTGTGTGTGTGTGTGTGTATGTGTGTGTGTGTGTGTGTGTGTGTTTGTGTGTGTGTGTGTGTGTGTATGTGTGTATGTAAACGTCTCGTAATTTTTGAACGGCTGGACCAATTGAAACGCGGTTGATGGCATTCGATTTAATTCCTGTCAACTTAGACTTTTATGAAAATTTGAACCAATTCAGCCCAGAAGATTTTGAGAAGTTTGAAACGAATTTTTTAGGCGACACAGTATTTTTTTAATATAACTTCCAAATTAATCCACCGATTGAGTACAAAAACTAATCAGCTCTACTCCTCTTAAAACTACATCTAACGCATAAATTGCATTAAAATCGGTTAATGTGTTTGGGAGTAATCATTGGCGAAAAATTTTGAAAAAGTGTTTTTCGACATAACTTTGAAAGTTTTCAACCAATAATTTTTTGATATTATACGATATTTTTGTACTAAAAAAGCTACGTCGAATGCCGTTTCTAAAATCAAAATCGAGTGTAATTTTAAAAAGTTACAGTTTTTTAAATATTAAAATTACGTTGTTTTTAACAAGCTTATTTAATATTTTTGATATAATTTTCAGGTTTAGGTATACACCGATTGACTTAAAAATCTTATCAGCTTTTTTCTTTAAGAAACTGCATCAAATACTGTTAAGTAATTTAATCCAAATCGGTCAATTTGCTTTGGATTCATAAATGCGAAAATTTTTGAAAAAAATGTTTTTTGACATTGCTTCAAAATTTTTCAACCCTTCGAATATTTCGCTAAAGAGAAATTTTCGATCTCAAAAATTGAGTTGAATGCTATTCGAAAGATAAAAATCGATCATCGCTTCCAAAATGTACAGCTTTTCAAAAATCAATATACTGCCATTTTTGTAGGGCCACCATTTACAGATTTTTTGGTTTGTTTTAGTTATTTGAGTATGTTATTTGAGTACCAGTTGTAGGTATTTATGAATATAAAGTAAAGTAAATTATTTTTAGTTTTCATTAGATTACCTACTATATTTTTAACTTCCCGCTACGCAGTACATAGTGTACGTAGATAGGAAGTTATTGAATTTGCCCCGATTTTCGAAAATCGAGTTTTCACCGGATCTCTACGTTTTTAGGTCTTAGGAATCTTTTCTATTTTCGCGATGACGTCAGTATGTCTGTATGTATGTATGTGTGTGTGTGGGTGTGTGTGTGTGTGTGTGTGTATGTGTGTATGTAAACATCTCATAATTTTTGAATGGCTGGACCTATCGAAACGCGGTTGATGGCATTCGATTGGATTCCGCTCAACTTAGACTTCCTGAAAATTTAACAAAATCGGGCCAGTAGATTTTAAGAAATTTTGAAAAAGCCTCAAAAAAAATTTTGGCGAAACAGTATTGTTTAACATAACTTCCAGATTAATGTACCGATTGAGGACAACAACTAATCAGCTTTATTCCTCAAAAAACTACATCTAATGCATTAATTGAATCAAAATCGGTTTATCCGTTTGGGAGAAATCGTTGACCAAAAATTAAAAAAAAGTGTTTTTTGACATAATTTCGAAACTTTTCAACCAATCATTTTTTGGTATTCTACGATATTTTAGTACTAAAATTAAAATTAATTAGGCGGAAAGTTTCGGGAATAGCCTGCGAGGTGATGCAATTTACAGATGTTTATATTTTGCTGCTGCTGTACGACACGCTCTTGAATAAATTCAATAATATGCATTATAATTCTTACTTTGCATAATAATAATTTAAAGTGACATCTAATTGTCTGTCTGTCTATTTGTTTCTCTTTGTAAATGTATGTTTCATGATTGATCTGCAAGCAATCAGAGCCTTTTATAGTTTATACAGGTAGCAAAACAATTTGAGTAGTAGGGACATCGAACGATGCGCTCGGTGGCTAAGGCGGTGCATCTGTTGTTTACTGCATCTGTTGTTTACTCTTGCATTTGATGACGCGGACGCCGTCATATATATATGCGTAACTGAATATCATACTGATTGACTCAGAACAAGAATCTTGATAATAGCGATTATTTTTAAATATATAAACGGGTCAATAACGCGTACATATATAGGGACAGGACAGATACATTTCAACAGGGAAGACGGATTTAAGTTGTCTCCTGCTTAGAATCCAGTGATCAGCAGAATAAAGCCTTTGCACCTGCAAACAAAGTCCAAGATACGGTTAATGTTGTGTGTAGGCTAAATTCGAAAAACCAAGACCAGAAGGGGGTAGATGAAAATCGATCCCGACGTGAACGACGGAGGAAACTCGCTGCTCCAGTCTGCTCGTGACCACGGTCAATGTAACTTGGCCGAAACGTCGAGCTTTACAAGTAAGTTCTATATATGTACGCGTTATTGACCCGTTTATATATTTAAAAATGATAGTAGAACGCGATAGTTTAAAAGTTCATAATAGCAAATGCTTCAAAGTTTTGAAAATTGGATTGTCGTTTTTCGGACCGAGAACCCATCGAGCATTTGTTTATAGCGAAATAAAATTAAGCTATATTTAGCAAACGATATTGTATTATATATTCAAACTTTTGAAAATTAGAACGTAAATAATATTGAAAAAAAATTATTTCAAAGTATTAGAGTCTTATCCCCTATCAGGAGAATATTTTTGTATGTTATGAAACTAATAAAAAAATGAAACATGAAATATGCAACGTGTTGTCCTTAGGAAACAAAACCTTATTTAGTTTTTCGGTTTGAAGTCCTTTGTAAAGGCCAATGCAAAGTTAGCCTTAAAATTTGCACAATTATGATGATGTTAATCGCCAGGTCTCGTAAGTCCGTTCAGCTTCATTTTTTTGTTAGGCTAACTTTTGTAATTTATAAATATTTTTAAATAAAAAAAAATCAAGTTAGCACCTCATTTAACAAATTTCAAAATTGTAATGACATTGGATAGGTCTCTGTCAGGTCTGTTAAGTTTCATTGTTTTTTTTTTTGCTACTATCCTATTGTTTTATTTTGGCATATTATGGTATATAATTTAACTCAGGTAGGTAAGTGAAGTTTTTAATAATAAAAGAACATAATGAGATTTCTGTTTATTCGAGAATCCAACACATATTTCCCAGATGCAATATTTTTCTATCAAATGCTTTGAGAAACATATAGTAATATATGTAGTCCAATATAAAATTTACAAAATAAACTTTTAGTCGATATCCATGAAGGACAGAGTATTTCTATTTGCGTTGTTAAGAAAACAACTCTGTTTCCAAGAGCCGTTCGCAGTTCCTATGCTACATTTTGACAATTATATTGAACCTTATTGCGGTCTCTTTGAAATACTGTTCACGTTGTACATTCTTCACGCCCATATCCCCGAAGGGGTAGGCAGAGGTACAAGTGCACCCACGATTAGCGGAAGATACTTGGTCCCACAAATGTGATAGGTGGTAAGCCTATCGTCAACCGGGCACTTTTCAATCCCGGGTAACTTTGTGTTTATCAAAAAACTGAAAAAACACTTTTTCATGTGCCCGACCCGGGAAACGAATCCGGGACCTTATGTGGTCAACGCCAACGCTGGACCACTAGACTACAGAGGCGTTGTATATTGAATTTTAATATTCAAAATCTTGAAAATGTGAAATTGTTATAAATAATTGGCAAATCACGCTTATCTATTGTATAATACGCCTGCGATATATACTAATATTATTAATCAGGCTGTGGTTTTGGTGTTCAAGTATAGCGCAGTAAGGCATATTTTCAAATATATGATGGAAATAGCACGTCTATCACGGTACGGTTCGAGATCGTTTTGTCATTGTCTAAATATACTGATAGCATTAGTTACGTACAACTGTACTTAATTATGCCACACGTTCCCCACACACATACCATTTCTACTTTATATTTGTTCTGTGGTTTTGTCGTACCGAATGAGACGACAAGGTTTGAAACGAACCCTTGGAGTTTCTATTTCATCGGTTAGTACTTAGTAGTATAACTGAGTATTTCTGTGTGTAGCCCGCGTTTTGTACAAGTTTTGTTTTAGTTAAAGTATAATTAAATAAAATACAATGGTTTTGTACAAGTTTTGTTCTAGTTAAAGTTTAGTTCAAGTTTAATTAAATAAATGAAATTCAATTCGATATTGGTACAAACAAGAATTTTACATACACAGAATTAGTAACTCTGTTATAGCAATACGTACCTACGCTTTTTTAGTAAATAATTGTGTAAAAATAACATCACTACCATCGCAGCTATTTGTTGGTAGAGTTTGCATTGTCTCGCCCCGGTTTGGTACCACCGCCTTACAGGAACAAATAAAACGGTGGCCTTACCTGTTCCTGTAAGGCGGCCGCAACAACGTCAGTGCTTGTCAATGTCGTGTTCCGATTTGGAGGGTAAGGTAGCCAGTACACTTATGCATCTGGCATTAAGACCTTACCACAAGGATAACAACGCACCATTAACATTTATAAAAGAAGAATTATCAAAATCGGATCATTCTGTAAAAAGTTATGTGTGGTCATACATCTTGATAAGGGGGCGTTCACAAATTACGTGAGATGTTTTTTCGCCGTGTTGGTCCCGGCCTCCTTTGTAGAATAGGCCAACTGCCGTTCTGCCAGGCAGGTCGTAAAAGGCGACCGATTGGCTATCGAGTCACTACCATCGTGGCTACTAGGTGGTAGAGTTCTGCATTGTCTCGCCCGGGTCTGGTACCACCGCCTTACCTATTCCTGCCGCAATAGCGTCAGTGCTTGTTGCTGTCGTGTTCCGGTTTGGAGGGTAAGGTAGCCGGTAAACTTATGCATGTGGCATTATACCTCGCCACAAGATAGCAACGCACCATTAACATCTTTGGTGTCTATAGGCGATGGTTGACTCTTTCCATCAGGAGACCCATCTGCTTGTTTGCTATCTTATGACATAAAAAAAAAAAATATGTATAAGGGGGAGAGCGTGTCGGGTCAAATCTGAGTGCTAAGCGTGAGTTTTTCTTTTCGCATTCGATCGTGAGCGCGTTCCGAGTTTACTAGGAATTTGTATGTGATTTGTACAGCTCACTAAGAAAAACTCACACTTAGCACTCTGATCTAATCTTACGTTGGAGAGAGGAGGGTCTCGGCTAATATCACGCAATTATCTTTCTGAATGAAATAAAAAAATATATACTATTTTGGTCCATTACCCAGATTGTACATGCTTAAGATTTAATCTTAAGCGTAATCGTAATACGATTAAGATCATTCACTAATTCGTTCGAAAGAAAATAATTTCATTCATACTTCGACGTTATGAAGTCTTAACTAGTCGACAGTCGTAAATAAAAGCACGAATCATTTTTTTTTCTTTTTACAACAAAAAAACAACTCGTTTACATATTTAAGAAACCTACATTTTGAAAAATCTCATGTGAGATTGGGGGATGGGTGAGGGGGTTGAATAAAATTTCACGATATCTCACCAGGGGGGAGAGAGGGGCAGAAAATTTAAAAAACACCTCACGTAATTTATGGACGCCCCCTAACAAAAGTGGCATTATACAAAAAACGGCTATTCTTAGTTAAAACCACATCTATATTATTTGAAAAAAGGCACTATTAATGCAAAAACCGGCGTTGTAATATTTTGTATACTTTTACGATATTAACTTATTAGATATTAACTCACATATTATGTCACATACCTATGCATCACAATGCTGCGTCTAAAACTTTAAACCGTCATATTGAAAAATAACTATATTTGTATAATGCCACTTTTGTTTTAAAGTTGCGATAAATATTAGTGACATAACAATATATATTATCCCTTATTTTATTTATTTATTGCTTATGGCTGATTTTTAAAAATTGATTTAAGGATATCCTCGGAGTATACTCAATCCAATCTGTATTAATATTATAAATGCGAAGTTTGGATGGATGTTTGTTACTCAATCATGCAAAAACTACTGAACGGAATTGAATAAAATTTTGCAAACAGATAGACGATGGCCTGGAATAGCATATAGGCTACTTTTTATCCCTGAAAAATGAGGGCATCCCGCGGGATTCACCAAAAAATTTTATAATGCAACGGGTTGCACGCTGCAGCTAGTAAAAAATAATTATCAAAATCAGACTACTCCTAAAAAGTTATACGTGGTCTAACACAAAAAATATATATGCGTCGAATTGAGAACCTCCTCATTTTTTCGTCGATTGAAAAAGGACTACCTTTTATTTATAACAAAGTATAATAACAGTCAATAAAGTATTGAAAGACAAAAAGGTTGCATATATTCATTGTAATTATTATGATTATTTAGGAAGGAGTACCTAATTAGCTTCTTAAATGCATATTATAATTACCCACATATAATTAGCGTGTCGTGAATAAGACATGATTCTTATTCTTGCTTTTTTGTGTGAGTTATAAGAATTGCATAATATTTCTTCAGTAAATTGTATATTAATTAGCAAATTACCTCTTGTATCTTGACGGAATATAATTCTTGCGATAAAATGATTATCTAATGATATAAAAACAATTACAAGTTCAAAATCTCACGGACCGTGTAGTGTGAGATTGCCAGATTCGGAGATAAAATACTTTTTTTTAAGAAGCGTAATGTCGTTTTTCAAAAATTACAGTAATTATGCAAGGCTAACCTTTGGCCTCTAAGACTGTTCAAAACATATATACGTAAATGATAATACTGTTACGTACTTCGGGTTCATAATTGTAAGAAAACACCACTTATATTAAATCCGTGTATTTACAATACAAATACACAAAACAACACAATGAAATACTCAAATACTCTAATTAACACTAGTCAGTAGTCACTCGCTGTACTAACACTAAACTTAACCGACTACACAATAGAACACTCGCTTCGCACTGGTCACTTTAAGTATCGCTCTCGATCGCTTTATAAAACTGACTTCTATTTGTCAACACTTCCCTATTTGTACTCGAAGTAAAGTTCGACAACAATCGCGAATGTTCGGCAATCATCTCGTAAACAATAGACAATTATTGTAAACAACTTATGATAAACAAACAAGTCCTAATACACGTTATTTTCAACCTTATGCCCCATACCACAAAGTCCATTATGGCATAGCTATTGGGTTAACGGTCAACTATTTGTTTGTCAATAGGAGTAGCTATCTGTTTCTTTTATTTCTAGATCTCTCCCGCGTTCCAACTCTTCACGTTTCTAGGTTATTCGTAACACTACCCCCCTCTTAGTTATTTTCGTTTTTCTTCCCGAACATCATTACTTCCGTTATAGACGGCTAATCGATCAACATGAACAATCTTCATGGTCCCTCGTGGCTAATTCTGCATTTGATAGGTTACGTCCTTAATACGTGTGATTACTTTGTATGGCCCATCCCAACGTCGCTGTAACTTAGGTGATTTTCCTTTTCGTCGAACTGGATTACGTAGCCAAATAAGAGGTCTTTCCTGAAAACCACGATGATTGGCGTTTCGGTCTTATATTGTCTTCATCTGCTGACTTGATTCTAATGAATTTTCGCTTGTTAACGAGTGCACATCACGTAACCTTTCACGAATGACTTCAACATATTCCGGTATACTTATTTGGGTCTCTGCATTCGGCGGCGGGCCTCCAGTTGTTAAGTCTGCTGGTATGAGTAATTGTCTGCCGAAATTAGCATAGGCTGGCGTCACTTTTATGCTTTCGTGTTCTGTGTTCGGTAAGGCAGTAAGATCAGAGGTATGTATTTATCTCAGTCTTTTTGGTGATATTCTACCAGCTTGGCTAAGTTCCATCCATCAGATTGCGGGTGATATGGTGTACCTAATAATTTACACATTTCCTGGAATACGTTAGATTCAAAGTTTCTGCCTTAGTCTGAATGAATCTCCAGCGGAACACCGAATCTGCATATCACCTCATTGACCAATTTCTCAGCAACCGTCGTGGCTTCCTGATTGGGAATTGCAAACACCTCCGGCCATTTCGTGAAGTAATCCATCACGACCATAAAATACTTGTTTCCGTTATCTGTCCTAGGAAATGGCCCAGCCACGTCAATCGTTATCCTTTCCCAGGGGGCTCTGACGTTCTATAATCTAAGGTTGCCCCAGCTTCTGACCTGCGGACCTTTCACTGCTGAGCATGACGTACATTTTCGGCATCAATTCTCGACATCTTCACGGCAGTTCAACCAATAAAAACGCTCTCACATCTTTACCAATGTATGTCGTACTCCAAGATGTCCCCCAGAAACCTTATCATGCAACTAACGTAGTACGTTCTGAATTAATTTTCTTGGCACTACCAACTGTAGATGATGCGCTCTTCCTGATGGTTTTTCCCATTTGCGGTATAGTAAACCATTTTGCAACACAAGACTTTCCCACTGCGCCCAATAACTTTTCGTAATGACGCTGAAGGGAGCCAGCTCTTGCCATTCCGGTTTTCCCGTGTCTTGTTTCATCCAATCTATTAGAGGCCGCAAATCTGTATTTTCATACTGAGCCTTACGCATCTCATCAGTTTCTCACCTGTTATCCGTAGGCTTAGCTCGCAGTACTTGAACCCTTTCCTCCGTCTCCATACTTACACAATGCTTACAATCTTTCGTACAAGGTCGTCGTGATAATGCATCTGCATTCGAGTGAGATCTTGCACTGTGGTGTTTTATATTAAAGTCAAACTCTTGCAATTGCTCAACTCAGCGAGTCACTTGGCCTTCTGGGTCTTTGAATTGTAACAACCACTTCAAAGCAGCATGGTCGGTACGCAGCTTGAAGGGACGCCCAATCAGATACTTCTTGAAGCGTCGAAGAGTCTTCACTACTGCCAATAATTCTCTTCTTGTAACAATAGATTTCTTGCGGCCGTGACAGTGATTTGTTGAAGTAAGCTATCACAACTTCTTGATCGCCTTGCTTCTGTATAAGATACCAGCAATGACAGTGTTACTTGCACCTGTGTCTACGATGAACTGCCCTTTCCGATCAGGATAGCCCAAAATTGGTGATTCACACAACCACTTTTTAAGTTCAATGAAAGCTTGTTGACACATGTCATTCCAATCGAAACTCTTCTTTTCTTCAGTGAGTCGATGCAACGATTTTGCTATTTCAGCAAATCCCTTCACAAAACGTCAGTAGTAAGAGCATAGTCCTAAAAATGCACGAACTTCGGTCTTGTCTCTGGGTGTTGGCCACTTATGTACTGCACTAACCTTTTCAGCGTCTGTCTTTACGCCGTTTTGTGATATCACATGACCCAGATAGTTGACTTCCTTCCGAAATAAGTGACATTTCTTTGGGTTCAACTTTAGCCCTGCAGCCTGTATTTTATTAAAAATCCTTTCCAATGGTACAGATGATGCTGAAAATCTTTTCCTATGACTATTACGTCATCTAAATACACTAAGCATCGCCTACAAGTCCTGCTCGAACACATTCCATCAATTTGATGCTGTACTTCCTGTCTATGTCAGTTTTCTTAACGTCATAACTTCATCACTTTGTCCTACAACATCGCCTGCTTTAAGCACCACATCACTGTCACTTAAGTTGATTACCTGCACCGCTGCCAAGCCCCTGTCACAAACTAAACTCCGGCCTGTAATACAGTGCGGAAGCGCTCCATTGTCCTCGATTAACACACTCCTATTACCTCGGCCCTTGTAACTGGCTGGTAATTGCACGCCTACCAATGTCTTCGATCTTGAAGGCAAGATGGTTCTTCTAGCCACTGTTACCTTTCCTTTTGATCCCCCATCCATGAAAATTTCTTCTAGCCCACATACAAAAACTCCTGTTTTGCAATCAATCTTGCAGGTATTCTTCTTAATGAAATCTAAACCAAGTACACAGTCATCCATAATATCGGCCACTACGACATCGTGAGCGTAATACTCGTCACCTATTTGCATCACTACAGATGCTTCACCGAAGACGGGTATTGGCTGACCTGTGACAGACAGAAGCTTGCTTTTCCCAAAATTCCTCAATTTTAGGTTGCCATTGTCAGCTACTTCTGGTCGCACCACAGTTCGTGTAGCTCCAGTGTCCAGCGTTAAGCTGCAGTTTACATTTTGTATGTCTAAAAAATGATAATATATTTTGTAGTTTGGAAGTATGTATTTTGTAGTTTGGGATTGTAATTCATGAACATCTCTCATAAGGCTGAAATTTTGAAGTTGTATTCCTTCGACAATTAAAAAATTATACGTAAAAAGCCAAAACATTTGCTTACTTTGTGTTTCCATTTAGTTTTATGGTTGTAAATATATTTTATTTATATAAACAAATAAAAGACTTTGTGAATTGAATAGGAAGTGCTCAGTTAAAATGCATGTTGTTTTTTGATTGGGAATTTAATTACACTTGTCATATCAAATATATACTTGAACTTATTTTTTGTAACAAAATCGCGCAGTTATTGTTGAAAAAATAACATACCGTCCGTTTTTCACTGCGGCATAGTCACGACCACGTTTAGTCTGTGGTCGCGACTGTCTGAATGCCGAACGCAATGCCGAGATCGAGGCGCTTAGCCATAGCTCGCGCTTCGTCCGTTTGTATGAAGTTGGAATACTGCATAGATAATATTACTGTGACGCCGGGAACTATAGCGCGCATGCCATACATCCTACATGTTTGTGTGCAAATATCAAAATGATTCACCCGACACCCACGAATGTGTGAACAGCTACTTCGCAAAGGCACTCGACGAATGATTCGCCGAGTGATGAGGAGAATAGGGAACACGAATCTGGAAACGTGGGGTTAGATATTGGCAATTTTTTTAAAGAACAGCAGTAATTACTTTTTGTCAGATTTGCAAATAGCCTAGTATAATAGTGTGTGTATCGAAAAAAATACTTCTTATTTATTTCAAAAATTTTAACACGTCCACGCCGCCGTGGGTAAGTTAATGTTTCAATTACATACTTAAAATTTGTAAAATCATGGCTAGGTTTTTGGTTTTAACACGTTCCATATTTTCAGAGAAATGGAATCAAAATAATATCATCACCGCCACGATCTTTTGACTATACGGTTGTGATATACAGTGCGTGGTCATGACATTTTTTTCTTTTAAATTATCCTTAAAAATTTCTAATTTAATGTTTTAAGTAAGAAAATTTTAATGGTACATGGTGGAGCGACTTAGCCCATATACTATCTTGAAATATTTTCTAAAGAATAAAACTGATTTGATATTTAATTATTATGTGTTTTATTTGTTGCACAAGCGCTCCAATTTAAGATAAAACAAACTTAACTATAAATTTGTTATTAACCACTTTTGTACTTATCGTGCTTGGGAAAATTTTAAAAACTTAACAAAGAAAAATATCAACACGACTGGATTTGAACTTGCTACCTTGCCTCTGCCCGGAACGCCCTAGCCAACTGAGCTACTGCCAAGTGCCAACTGATTCAACGTGGCGAAATTCTTCGCTTTATAATCGATTCCGATTCGATTGTAATGATCACTAAATATACATACGTATATACAGTGCCGGATAAAGCCAGCGCGGGGCCCGTAGCAAATATGAACAGGGGGCCCTTGAGTTACATTGCCTATTGAGGATATAAATAAAAGATAACATTTACAAAAAGGCTTTTCGTGATTTTTGACGAGTAATACTTCTAAATTTTCATGCATTAAGCATGAAAATTTAGAAGTTTCACTTGTCAAATCAATATATCTAAGTAAATCTTTTTAAATATTCGTTATAGTGAGGTCATTCAAACATTTTTGTCCCATTGTGTTCCTTAAGACATTTTTTATTCGTTTTAATCTTGAAAAAGAATGTTCTCCACTGCAGTTTGTGATCATCAAACTCAAATAAATGCGTAATACTATTTCTAAATTTGGAAAACAGGATTCGAATGAAATTTTTATTAGAATTTTATAAAATTGGAGTTCCAAAGCTGATTTTTGCTGTCAAAACCAGCAGCCACATCTGTTTTCAGCAGCTGACACCATGAAGCTGTATTATATCTAGAGGCAGCACTTCCTAATACCCACTTGAAACACAATTTTAAATACTGCTGTCATCTTCAGAGGTCTTACCCTCTCTTTCTACTACAGCTTTATAAAAAGAGACGGAGATAACTCATAGACAGAGATATAACATACATATGTGTTTCAAGTGATTAATATATGAGTGCTAGCTCAACTTATACCTAATACTTCATTGCTGACACTGACTTTAAAGTAGGTTTTTCAAATTTAGTATCCATTTCACTATTTTCTTATTGGTTATCATTTGAAAACTAAAACTAAAGTTTCGAGCTGTTTGTATAACCCGTCCATGGAGAATGGTCGGGTTATACAAACAGTTCGAATCGAAAACAGTATTAAGGGATTCCCTCTGTAAGTATTTCCAACTCACAGCATTATAATATACCTATGTAATTACAGTTTGATCACTCACTTTGAGAATAGCTAAGGTATATGCTTTTCCATTACATATTTTACATATTTATGGTTTTTTTCGGGCACAAGTGGGGAGCCCCCTTAGGCGCAGGGCCCGTAGCATTTGCTGCCTCCTGCTACATGTCTAATCCAGCACTGCGTATATACTACTAAAACTGCGCACTAGTAAAATGATGTCATCGTTACAGGTATTTTTTTTAGTTTTCCCAAGCACATAATAAATGCTAAAACACAAATATATTTGAAACATGAAAGTATTGATCAATGTTATAAAGTGCCTTTCGTTTAACGACATATTTGTAATAGATACATAAAGATAAATATTTTTCACTTCCTGCTAGGAAAGTAGTAAGGAAAATTACTTATACTAACCAAAGACTGCTATGGAAGATACCCACTAACTAGAACTTTGAAAAAAAAAACCGACGAAACAATGTTTTTTAATAACTTGACCGATTCATCATAATATCTAAATAGTTCATTTCCATACAAAACTGCGATCAATCCGCAAATTGCATCAAAATCGGCTTAGCCGTTCGGAAGTAACTTTTACTTTTGAAACAACTGACTTTACAAACAATCGATTTTTGACCTACACACACTACTACACATTAAAATACTGTAATTATTAACAAACTTTATAGTAATAGGACGGAGACAAAGCTGCTGAAATATAATACTTTTAGAAAATCCCTTAAATTGTTTAAAAATATTTAAATATTGTGTATTATCATCATAGATACGTAATTGAGTGATTAAATGGAATGATTATTGTTGCTTTTTTATATTTATTATTTCATTTGATCTGCTTTTTAACAATTGTCAGTCTTATCTTTCTCTCTCTACTCGGCCTCCGGATCCGGTTCCGGTTCCGATTTCGGTTCCGATTCCGGTTCCGATTCCGGTTCCGGTTCCGATTCCGGTTCCGATTCCGCTTCCGATTCCGATTTCGGTTCCGGTTCCGATAAATCAAAATTAAAACTTCCGATTCCGACTCCGGTTCCGGTAAACCTATTTCCGTTACATCCCTAGTATGTATGATACTTAAGAAAGATTTTTAAATTTTTTAGTGTATTAAATTCTATAGAATGTTGTGTTTAAAACACGATAAAACGGAAATGCGCCACAACAAAAAACAAACACATAAATGTATAAGATTAGCCAACGTCAGAATACGCCGAATATTACATTAAGTACATAGTATTTTTTATATTTTTTTTTACACGCTTTTTATTAGCTTCACCTGTATGTTTGTATGTTTGTTTGTATGTTTGTTTGTATGTTTGTTTGTAACCGACTTCTTTGGGCGCGAATTTGACCCACTTTAAACGGCCAGATTTCGTTCAAACTTTG